>JAUIMM010000200.1:59074166-60312500 GCA_031769625.1 Taudactylus pleione | reverse complement strand
AGTGGACTTCCTGCTCTGATAGAACAGGAAGTCCACTACTGACATCAGATGTGATGTCAGTAGGTCCTCCCTCAAATGCCAGGGGTTCCTAAGGGAATGCCGGCGTTTGGCCAACCCCCCCCCTACCCGCCTACAAAACGGGGCGAGCTGTCACTCAACATTGACAGCCGCCCCATCTTGTAGCGAGCCCCGTAGCGACTGAACTTCAGTCGCCCGACGGGGTTCGCGCATGCGCACGCCATACATGGCGCATGCGCAGAACACAAACATTGAGCGCTCACGAGCGGCTATGAATCAGGCCCAAAGTTCATTGCTCTGCTCTCCGCCAGCAGAGCTGGAATCATTTTGCTTTCTTGCAAATACATCAATATTTGCATACAATTCAACTTAACTCTACACCTGTATATAAAATGTATGTGCTTATCATATAATTTAGAACCATGGGCCTGATTCAGACCCGTTTGCTAGATGTGTACGATCGCACCCAGCATATGCAAATTCGTCAAAGTGACGGCAAGGCAGGCGATCGCACGGCAAGGCATAAGCACGCCCACTATGTCTTGGCGTGCGATCACCCTGTGTATGCAGACTCCCACCAGCCTGTCTTTAGATGCCCACTCTTGCATGTCATCTCCAGTAAGTGTATGCAACCATAGGTACATCAGGTACCATCGCAGGGGCGGATCCAGAACAAAATGACAGGGGGTGCACCACAATAGGGGAATGCTAAGTGGGTGTGGCCACATAGCAAGGGGTGTGGCCTCACAGCAAGGGGCGTGGTCTCATCGGGTATGCCATACTTACGAGCCACTCCTAGTTTTCATTATTGTATTCATTATCATTCATTGCGGCATGGAGTACATACAATTACCAAGGCCAAGACAATTTATGTCTTACCTGCCAGCTGGTCTTCCAAGCTCCATTGGTAGTTGTCTAAATATTGGGAAGTTTCAGACCTTTTTAGAAAAGAGAGAGGTAATAAATACCTACATTTAAAAGTGCCAAATAATGAATCTGCAACTGCCAGCCAACATAAAGCATCAGAATGCATATATCTCTCTCATTGCCCTCTCCCTGCCCATATCTGTATAACTACCTCCTCCATAGCCATAGGCGAGACTAGAGATCTGGTAATAGGTGGTCCCAGTTTTAGTGGCATCTGTCCCCCTGGTGTTACCCTGTGTGGGGAGGGGTGTTGTGTGCGTGGTGTAGCCGCGTGCCGCCGAAAAGGGTGTGTGGCCTTGTGGACAGGGGGCGTGGTCAATTGGGAAGGGGTATGGCCTTGCCACTCGAACCCCAGTGGTCCGGTGTGGTGGGGGATGCCAGAAGTACGGGTGAGCACTGTGCAGTGCCGGCTCCCTCACACTGTCAGGAGCTGAGTGCTGCACTTAATGCTACAGTGAAGCACCCGGCTCCTGTCACCTTGGTGTCACCCCCTCAGCGGGTTTTTGGGGCCCGAGTCACATTGAAAGTCTTTTCTTACCTATATGGTGGTTTCTCTGCAACGGGGAACCTCTGAGGAATATGAGCCTCACTGGGCAGCGTCTTCAGCCGGTATTCACTACTCATGTAGGAGATAACATTGTCTGGAAGATGCCTGTTTATGTAGAAATATAACCCATGTCATCCATCCCCAGGAGCCCCTGTATCTTTCCATCCTCAGGCCCACCTGTGGCTCACAGGCTCATTCCCCCAGCCCCAGTGTGCGTCTCTCAGTCCCATTCCCCCGGCCCCAGTGTGCATCTCTCTGCCCCAGTGCATCTTTTGGCCCCATTTCCCCAGCCCCAGTGTGCGTCTCTCAGCTCCATTCCCTGAGCCCCAGTGTACATCAGCGTCATTCCCTAGCCCATGTCACCCCAGCCCTGTGCAGTCAGCTCCAACCTCCACCCCAGCCCCCTGTGCAGTCAGCTCCAACACCCCCAGATCCCCTTTTTCTCACATCACTGAGCCCTCACAGCACTGACCCCTCTCACCACAGACCCTTCTCACCTCTAAACAGACCCCCTCTTTCTCACATCACAGACCCCCCCTCACATCACAGACCCCCTCTTTCTCACATCACTGACCCCTCATAGCACAAGACCCCCTCTTTCTCACATTACTGACCCCCCTCACATCACAGACCCCGCCTCACAGCGCAGACCTTCCCCCTCACAGTACAGACCTTCCCCCCTCACAGCGCAGACCTTCCCCCCCTCCCCTCACAGCGCAGACCTTCCCCCCCTCACAGCGCAGACTCCGCCTCACAGTGCAGTGTCACACGCCGGCCGGGAGACCCCAGAATCAGACCCCGTCGCTTACCTGTGCGGGCGCTGACCCGCGCTGTCTTCCGGCTCCCGCGCTGTATGCTCCTTCCTCTTCTCCCAAGGCAGTCTCCGCTGTTGTCCTCTGGAGGGTCCCGCTGCTGTGCTGCTCCCACGCCGGCTCCTGCTCACCGCTGGTCCCCGCTGACTACCTCCAGGAAGCGCTGTCCTCCGGTCCATGGGCGTGGCCATCTTGGATTGCCCATGTGACCCCACTACCACCAATGAGGAGCCTTCTCCTTCTCTCTCAGCCTGTCAGCTCCCAGTGTCCACTATAAAAGGATCCCCAATGCTCTCACAAGTTGCCAGTGCAACTAGTTTCTTAGTTTAGCTAAGTAGCCTTCCCACTGCACTCCAGCCGCTCCATGTAGCCACTCAGCTACCAACGTCTACCCACGGCTATCCAGCCGCTCCACGTAGCCACTCAGCTACCAACGTCTACCCACGGCTATCCAGCCGCTCCACGTAGCCGCTCAGCTACCAACGTCTACCCACGGCTATCCAGCCGCTCCACGTAGCCGCTCAGCTACCAACGTCTACCCACGGCTATCCAGCCGCTCCACGTAGACGCTCAGCTACCAACATCTACCCACGGCTATCCAGCCGCTCCACGTAGCCGCTCAGCTACCAACGTCTACCCACGGCTATCCAGCCGCTCCACGTAACCACTCAGCTACCAACGTCTACCCATGGCTATCCAGCCGCTCCACGTAGCCACTCAGCTACCAACGTCTACCCACAGCTATCCAGCCGCTCCACGTAGCCACTCAGCTACCAACGTCTACCCACGGCTAACCAGCCGCTCCACGTAGCCACTCAGCTACCAACATCTACCCATGGCTATCCAGCCGCTCCACATAGCCACTCAGCTACCAACGTCTACCCACGGCTATCCAGCCGCTCTACGTAGCCACTCAGCTACCAACGTCTACCCTAGGCTATCCAGCCGCTCCACGTAGCTTCCTAGCTATCTCATTACTGCTGCATTCCTCAAACTCCTGTCAGTTCGCTGCACTCTCATGCGGAGAAACTTCATTAAGCCAAGCCTCCTCCAGCGAGCGTCTGCGCCAAGTAATACGGATCCAAGGCCCAGTCCAGGAACACAGCTCCTAAATTCCACGCTTGTGACATTTTGCACTGGCCAGATGGACTCGGCAAGTGGTCAAGGATCTGGGATAGAAGCCTCGCAGGATGTACTATCCCATCTGGAAAGACAGGAGACCTCTCAGGCTCAGCTGATCCAATTTATCCAAGATATGTCGTCACGCCTGGACAACATTCAGTCCTTACTGGCTCATCCCGCTCCCACTGGCTCCCAAGCCGCCTCTCCTCCTGTGGTGTCACCTGCTCCTCCCTTTCTACCTCCTGCTCATCTTCAGCTCTCCCCTCCGAGCAAGTTCGATGGCAACCCCAAATTATGCAGGGGTTTTTTAAATCAATGCGAAATCCAATTCGAGCTACAATCCGCCAACTTTCCGAACGGCCAGAACCAGGGTGGCATATAACATCTCTCTACTCTCTGGCCAAGCACTTGATTGGGTCTCGCCCCTTTGGGAGAAGTCGGATCCCCTGCTCTCCAACTACCCCGAATTTGTTGCTACATTTCGCAAAATCTTTGATGAACCCGGAAGAACCACCTCCGCATCAGCTGATATTCTACGCCTCCATCAGGGCAGCAGGACCGTCGGCCAATACGTAGTCCAGTTCCAGACTCTGACTTCAGAACTCAATTGGAACGAGGATGCCCTCATCGCTGCCTTCTGGAGTGGCCTTTCTGAAAGGCTCAAAGACGACCTAGCTTCCCGTGACCTTCCGACCAGTTTGGATGGGTTAATCTCTCTCTGCAACAAGGTGGATCTCCGTCACAGGGAGCGTGCCTTGGAAAGAGGCAGATTTGATCGTGGAAAGCCACGTCCAGTTTCCCACTTACCCTCTCCTCCTCTGGGCGAAGAACCCATGCAGGTCAACCGCTCTCATTTATCAGCTGAGGAGCGTCAGAAAAGGCAGAGGCAGAACCTCTGTATGTACTGCGGATCTCCTCAACATTTAGTTAAAACTTGTCCCATTCGTCCGGGAAACGCCTCCTCCTAACTTATGAAAGAGAGGTTAAGTTAGGAGTTGCCATTGAATCACAAAGGAAGTCTGATTCCACCATCCAGGCTCATTTAAAGTGTCCTCGAGGTTCCAAAGCTGTATTAGCTCTCCTGGATTCCAGAGCGGCAGAGAACTTTGTCACTACTGAATTTGTCCAGAAGCATCAAATCCCCATGGAAGCGTTGTCTCGAGTCATCACTTTAACCGCCATCGATGGTAGTCGCATTTCTAGTGGAACCATCACCCATCGTACAACACCACTTAAACTTACAATTGGGGTGCTCCATTCCGAACAACTATCCTTCCTAGTGATTCCCAAAGCCTCTCATTCTTTAGTCCTCGGATTACCCTGGCTACAGAGACATTCACCTCAAATCGATTGGACCACCATGCAAATAATCTCCTGGGGTTCCAATTGCTTCAAAGGTTGCCTTCAGTGGGTAATACCTATCAGATCTTCCGTTGTACAGGATTCTACAGACCTGCCCAAAGCCTACGATGGGTTTCAGGACATCTTTAGCAAACAGAGCGCAGACCTGTTACCTCCCCATCGTGATTGGGACTGTCCCATAGATCTGATTCCCGGGAAGAATCCTCCTAGGAGCCGAACCTATCCTCTATCTCTCCCTGAGACTCAGGCCATGTCGGAGTACATTACAGAAAACTTAAATAAAGGCTTCATTCGACCTTCCACGTCTCCAGCAGGGGCTGGATTCTTCTTCGTAAAAAAAAAAGATGGTGGCTTGCACCCGTGTATTGACTACCGGGGTCTTAATGAAATAACTATTAAGAATCGCTACCCTCTTCCTCTCATTACAGAGTTATTTGATAGAGTCAAGGGAGCCACAGTTTTTTCCAAACTCGACCTAAGAGGAGCCTATAATTTAATTCGTATCCGTCCAGACGATGAATGGAAAATGGCCTTCAACACCAGGGATGGGCACTACGAGTATCTCGTTATGCCCTTCGGCCTCTGTAATGCTCCGGCCGTCTTCCAGTTTTTCGTCAATGAAATCTTCCGGGACCTCTTGTACAAGTGTGTGGTCGTTTACTTAGACGACATTTTGATTTTTTCTCAAGACCTCCAAACTCATCGAGACCAGGTCAAACAAGTCCTTCTGAGGTTGCGGTCCAATCAACTGTTTTGCAAATTAGAGAAGTGTCTGTTTGAGGTCTCAAGTGTACCATTCCTGGGATACATTATCTCCGGAACAGGCCTTCAAATGGATTCGTCAAAACTACAAGCCATTCTTGATTGGTCTCTTCCTTCTTCCTTAAAATCCATACAAAGATTCCTAGGATTTGCCAATTACTATCGCAAGTTTGTAAAAGGTTTCTCGACTCTGGTCGCTCCGATTACAGCCCTCACCCGCAAGGGAGCAGATCCAACTATATGGCCCGTCGAAGCTACCTCTGCATTTCAACTTCTTAAGCAAGCCTTCATCTCCGCTCCCATCTTAAAGCAACCAGACTCCACCCGGCCCTTTATCCTGGAGGTGGACGCATCCTCTGAAGGTGTCGGTGCAGTGCTCTCCCAGCGATTTAAAGATGAAAAACTTCATCCCTGTGGTTTCTTTTCCCGGAAGTTTTTGCCTGCAGAGAAGAACTACACCATTGGAGATCAAGAGTTACTCGCCATGAAACTAGCCCTCGAAGAATGGCGATATCTTCTAGAAGGAGCTCATTACCCCATTACCATTTTTACTGACCATAAGAACCTCCTTTATCTTAAATCTGCAAATTGCTTGAACCCTCGTCAAGCCCGGTGGGCAATGTTTTTCTCCAGATTTAACTTCAAAGTCTCCTATCGCCCTGGTTCACAAAACCTCAAAGCCGACGCACTCTCCCGTTCCATGACGAGCAACCCTGATCTACCCATGGAACAGCCCCAACCAATCTTGAATTCCGCTTCCTTCGCCTCTACCCAATTATCTTCTATACCCCGGTTGGGAAGACTTTCGTCGCTCCGGAACTCCGCAAGAGGTTACTGCATTGGGCTCATGCTTCCCGGTTCTCTGGTCACCTGGGTATGGATAAAACCCTAGAATTTATCCAGCAGTCCTATTGGTGGTCTTTGATGAAAAAGGACGTCAGGTCTTATGTGTCTTCATGCATCAAATGTGCCCAACACAAGATACCTCGGCGGGTTCCACACGGTCAACTCCAACCTCTTGCAATTCCATCTAAGCCATGGACTCACCTATCTATGGATTTCATCTCTGATCTTCCTCCATTTCGGGGCCACAACACAATTTGGGTTATCGTGGATCGTTTTTCTAAAATGGCTCATTTCGTACCACTTACTGGGCTTCCGTCTGCACCTCTACTCACCCAGAGCTTTATAAAAGAGATCTTCAAGCTCCACGGCCTTCCTCAAGAGATCATCTCCGACAGAGGAGTACAGTTCGTAGCGAAGTTCTGGAGGTCACTCTGCTCAGCCCTTCAGGTAAAACTCAAATTTTCTACCGCTTATCATCACCAGACCAACGGTCAGACCGAAAGGGTCAATCAAGACCTGGAACAGTTCCTGCGCACTTTTGTCTCCTCCTCCCAAGATGACTGGATTGAACTTCTTCCTTGGGCCGAATTTGCCCACAATAATCATTATCACACGTCCACCAGCTCAACTCCTTTTTTTACAGTTTTTGGTCAACATCCTCGAGTGCCAGATTTCCCTCTTCTTTCCACATTAGATGTGCCTGCGGCCAAAATGTCCCTTCAACAATTCTCCAACATCTGGGAAAAGGTTCGTTCCTCTCTGACTAAAACGTCAGCCCGGTACAAGAGATTTGCTGACCGCCAAAGATGAGCGGTTCCAAATTTCGGACCTGGGGATATGGTCTGGCTCTCTACCCGAAACCTAAGACTCCGAGTACCCTCGATGAAATTTGCTCCGCGATTCATTGGTCCATTTCCAATCATCAAAGTCTTGAATCCTGTGGCTTACAAGTTAAAGCTTCCTCCATTTCTTCGCATTCCAAGTTCCTTCCATATTTCTCTTTTAAAACCACTAGTCTTAAACCGATTTCAGAAGGTCCTGCCTAAAGCTTCTAGTGTTCAAACACAGCAGGGAGAGGAGTTCGAAGTTGACAGAATCTTAGATTCCCGTTGTCGATACAACCGTCTTCAATACCTTATCGACTGGAAGAATTATGGTCCGGGGGAACGAATCTGGATAAATGCCTCCGATGTCCATGCACCCCATCTGGTCAAAGCGTTCCATGTGAAATTTCCTCATAAACCAAGGAAGTGCCGGTGGCCACTCTTGAAGAAGGGGGTACTGGCACACGCCGGCTATCCAGCCGCTCCACGTAGCCGCTCAGCTACCAACGGCTACCCACGGCTATCCAGCCGCTCCACGTAGCCGCTCAGCTACCAACGTCTACCCACGGCTATCCAGCCGCTCCACGTAGCCGCTCAGCTACCAACGTCTACCCACGGCTATCCAGCCGCTCCACGTAGCCACTCAGCTACCAACGTCTACCCACGGCTAACCAGCCGCTCCACGTAGCCACTCAGCTACCAACATCTACCCACGGCTATCCAGCCGCTCCACGTAGCCACTCAGCTACCAACGTCTACCCACGGCTATCCAGCCGCACTACGTAGCCACTCAGCTACCAACGTCTACCCTAGGCTATCCAGCCGCTCCACGTAGCTTCCTAGCTATCTCGTTACTGCCGCATTCCTCAAACTCCTGTCAGTTCGCTGCACCCTCTCATGCGGAGAAACTTCATTAAGCCAAGCCTCCTCCAGCGAGCATCTGCGCCAAGTAATATGGATCCAAGGCCCAGTCCGGGAACACAGCTCCTAAATTCCACACTTGTGACACGCAGAGCCTTCCCCCCTCACAGTGCAGACCTTCCCCCCTCACAGCGCAGACCTTCCCGTCCTCACAGCGCAGACCTTCCCCTCCTCACAGTGCAGAGACCTTCCCCCCCTCTCCTCACAGTGCAGACCTTCCCCCCTTCACAGCGCAGACCTTCCCGTCCTCACAGCGCAGACCTTCCCCTCCTCACAGTGCAGACCTTCCCCCCTCCCCTCACAGTGCAGACCTTCCCCCCTCCCCTCACAGCGCAGACCTTCCCCCCCTCATAGTGCAGACCTTCCCTCCCTCCCTCACAGCGCAGACCTTCCTCTCCTCACAGCGCAGACCTTCCCTTCCTCCCCTCACAGTGCAGACCTTCCCCCCCTACCCTCACAGCGCAGACCTTCCCCTCCTCACAGCGCAGACCTTCCCCTCCTCACAGTGCAGACCTTCCCCCCCTCCCCTCACAGTGCAGACCTTCCCCCCCTCCCCTCACAGTGCAGACCTTCCCCTCCTCACAGTGCAGACCTTCCCCCCTCCCCTCACAGCGCAGACCTTCCCATCCTCACAGCGCAGACCTTCCCTTCCTCCCCTCACAGCGCAGACCTTCCCCTCCTCACAGCGCAGACATTCCCTTCCTCCCCTCACAGCGCAGACCTTCCCCTCCTCACAGCGCAGACCTCCCCTTCCTCCCCTCACAGTGCATACCTTCCCCTCCTCACAGCGCAGACCTTCCCCTCCTCACAGTGCAGACCTTCCCCTCCTCACAGTGCAGACCTTCCCCCCCCTCCCCTCACAGCGCAGACCTTCCCCTCCTCACAGTGCAGGCCTTCCCCCCCTCCCCTCACAGCACAGACCTTCCCCTCCTCACAGTGCAGACCTTCCCCCCTCCCCTCACAGCGCAGACATTCCCCTCCTCACAGCGCAGACCTCCCCTTCCTCCCCTCACAGTGCAGACCTTCCCCTCCTCACAGCGCAGACCTTCCCCTCCTCACAGTGCAGACCTTCCCGTCCTCACAGTGCAGACCTTCCCCCCCTCCCCTCACAGCGCAGACCTTCCCATCCTCACAGTGCAGACCTTCCCTTCCTCCCCTCACAGCGCAGACCTTCCCCTCCTCACAGCGCAGACCTTCCCTTCCTCCCCTCACAGTGCAGACCTTCCCCTCCTCACAGCGCAGACCTTCCCTTCCTCCCCTCACAGTGCAGACCTTCCCCCCTCCCCTCACAGCGCAGACCTTCCCTTCCTCACAGCGCAGACCTTTCCTTCCTCCCCTCACAGCGCAGACCTTCCCCCCCTACCCTCACAGCGCAGACCTTCCACCCCTTCCCTCACAGCGCAGACCTTCCCCCCTCACAGTGTAGACCTTCCCCCCCTCTGAGGGGGACGGGGACAGGGACAGCTGGGGACAGGGGGCCCCTCACAGCACAGACCTTCCCCCACTCACAGTGCAGACCTTTCCCCTCTCACAGCGTAGACCTTCCCCGCTTACAGTGCAGACCTTCCCCCCCTCACAGCGTAGACCTTCCCCCCTCACAAAATAGATATTCCCCCCTCACAGCGTACACCTTCCCCCCTCACAGCGCAGACCTTCCGATTACCTTTCGCAGCCCCCACAGCTGTTCCGGGCTCCCGGGAAGCGGCTCCAGTGCCCCTCTTCAGCGGTGCGCGTGACGTCATGACGTCACGCATGCCGGGTCTTTGACTAAAAAAAAACTTGATTGTCTGCGGCGCTGGCAGACTGTAGCTGCACGGCCCGGGGGCCGGAGAGAGCTGACAGCAGCAGCCGCCTCACCCTGGTGGCTGCCGGGCCAGTGCAGCAGCTACAGTAAAATAAAAACCTCCTAAACGACAGGGGGGGCACGTGCCTGGGTGCCCCCCCCCTGAATCCGCCACTGTACCATCAGAAGCGAACGCATCGCTTGAGGTTTACTATACCCTACTGCAAACACTGTGAGCACTTCAGTGTATAATTCCAGGTGACGTGTGCTATGACGTTGCCTGTTAATTATGCACGCCTCTAAAATGGCGTTAAGATGCTCAGGCACACCTGCGTTCGCACCTCCACTCCCCCGTTTCTAGTGACCTGCCCCTGTTACCATCCACAAACGTCCTCTCCTGTCACTCATTCAGCTGGGCTGTCTTTGCTGGGCGAGCATACGCTTCCCAATTGCTCGGAGTAGTTTGCGCACGCACACTGCGATGCATACGCATGTGCACATTGCAAAACAACGATAGCTCCGAGCGATTGCTTACTAGCGAACAGGTCTGAATCAGGCCCCATGTACACGACAGGGGTATGTATACAAAAATAGATATATTTTCAGCATTGGACAGTATTAGCTACAAAAGAAATGCTTATTTTAAATTCATTACTTGAGAGACTATGAATAGAAATTTTTCCAAAATGGTTCGTCAAACTATTTGTAAAGTTTAAAAATTTGTAATATATTCTCAAACTTTTGACTAAAACATTTGATCAAAAATAAATAGGTTCAAGGATGTTTGACATGGCTGGAATATATCCGAACTTGTTCTAATTTAAATGTTTGCATTGTGTAATATCTTTTTTTTTTAATCTTTTTTTGTTATATATGAACATGAAATTCGAACTTCCAACTTGCATTCAAAGCACACTAATGCTTGCTAGTGGAATAAAAAATGTTTATACCAAGTACCAAAAAATCTAGCCATTTAAGCTCAAACGGGCAGAAAAAGTGACATTTATACTGTAGTTTAATGCCTTTTCATTTTGAACAGGGAGGCGAACATTAATCTTTGGGCCTGATTCAGAGCCGCTCGTAAGCGGCCGCTCATTCGTTCCGAGCGATGTTTGCCCAACTGCGCATGCATACGGATCGTAATATGCATGCGCGAACCAGTCAGTGCGGCCGAAAATCATTTGTTCGCTAAATAGCGAATGCCTGCTATTTTGAGTGACAGGAGGAGGCGTATGTGGGTGGTAACAGGGGAAGGTGCTTGAAAACCGGGAGTGGATATCAGAACGCAGGCGTGCTTAAAGGTCAAAACGGGCGTTTTATGGGTGTGCATAATTAATACAGCAGCGTCATTGACCACGTCACTGGGTTATTTTATAGTCAGAACTGCTCGCATGATTGCGGTAGGGAAAACCAACCACAAGAATAGCGAGCAGTTCATACGCTGGTCGATGTACTCGATTAATCTAATAAATAGCGGACATGACGTAGGAAGCGAGCGGCCAGGGGGCGTAGTTTCCAAAAAAAAGACCGCAAGTTTTGTTCGATCGTTCAGACATAGAGGCGTGAAAAGACCGCAAAGAGCGAACGGTTAATTTTAATAGCCACCCCTTTTTTCAGAACGAACGACTGCAAATAGCGTCCGGCTCTGAATCAGGCCCTTTGACCACTTAACTGACAATTTTTTTCCCTAAACCCACTCAGAAATTGTTTTTTTTTTTTATGATTTAATTAGGTCAAGAAGATCTATTTAAAACTTATCCAAAACAATTTTATATATATATATATATATATATATATATATATATAATTATTTTTTTTTTTTAAAGTAGTGCACTGTACTGTTACTGTAGTAATGACCATCAACGCTATCCCATCAATGGCTAATTGCTTTTAACCATTGATGATTGAGTTCCGCATAAAATTGATCTGATGTATCGGGACAATCGATCGTAACAATGATCGGGACTGGTTTGTAGGAAATAGGGACTTGAGATGACCATTGGTGGGGTGTCCATCAATGGATTACCATCGATTGTATAAAACACACCAATCAATGGTGAACCATCGATAGTTTGTACCACTCGATGGTCACCGGTGTACAGTGGACCATGGGCAGATAAAAGCCAGTGGATGGAGCTTAGCTGACCGAGTGGAGTAAAAAAAAAAAAAAGGCTCCTGCTCATCCATCGATGGCAGAGAACCATTGGTTCTCTGCCATCGATTGCAAAAGTAGTTAACATCGACCATCAACAATCGATATTTTAAAACATTGATGGCTGTCACAAATCCATCAACAATTAATGTTACTGGAAACATAGATGGTTGACATCTGTTTATCAACAAATGATGCTTGAAACCATCGATGGTTGACAGCACCCATTGATGGTTTACAAAATATTGATTGACGGTGGCCATCACTATTGCCGGGTCGCACACACAGGTGAGGGAGAGAGGCCAGCGCTGATGGTCTCGGCGGCTGCATCGAGGAGAAGAAGCCACTGGGTGACTACAAAGGGGGGGGCACTGACAGTCCTGATGGCTGCAGTGGAGAAGCAGCCGACGGGTAATCAAACGTGGGGGGTGGCTCGGCGTAGACAGTCCAGGTGGCTGCAGCTCCTCTCTACAGCCGCCGGGTGATAACACAAGTGGGGGGCCGGCGCTGACAGTCCCAGCGGCTGCAGTGAGGCTGGAGGCTATAGGAAGATCCTCTTCCAACAGCCATCCGCAGGGCATTTCTGACTTGTCGTATCAGATACGACCATGTCAGGGAAAGCCCAGTCTGATTTGGTCGTATCTGATACGAACGTGTCAGGCAAGTGGTTAACATACAGACCAAACTTCAAGCTCCAGCTAACAGCTTAACATTTTTAAACTACACATAGCGGTATATTTACTAAAGTGCTGGTTTGTAGAAGTAGAGACGTTGGCCATAGCAACCAATGAAATTCTATTTATCATTTATCTATCACCTTCTCGAAGATAATAGCTAGAATCTGATTGGTAGCTATAGGCAACATCTCCACTTCTAAAAACCTGCACTTGACTAAATATACCCCTTAATCTGTTCTGAACGAAAAATTTATTTTGTCTAAAAATGTCATATTGTGAGCATGCGATTGAATTCTGAACTTCCTCGAACGGTTTGTGGGAAGACCTTTTGCCCTGTTAAGAAAACAGACTTTTTTTGCTCTATTTTTTCTCTTTAACTAATGGGCAGCACAGACTGTGTAATGGTTATAGTTACTGCATCACAGCACTGAGGTCATGGGTTAGATTCCCACTACGGCCCTAACTGTGTGGAGTTTGTATATTCTCCCTGTGCTTGGGTGGGTTTCCACCGGGTGCTCCGGTTTCCTCCCACACTCCAAAAATTTACTGGTAGGTTAATTGGCTCTCCACAAAATTGACCATAGTGTGTATGTTTGTGAGTATGTGATAGAGAACATAGGCAAAAATGTGGTAAAACCCCCGAAAATGCAGTTTTCGGGGGTTTTACCGCATTTCCCGTATGTATTAAGCAGCAGAATACGCCACCTTCAAGCCTATGGGCTTCTTAGCGCGACGATCGGGGCTGGGAGGGATCCGACGTGCCCAACGGTCAAAAGGGCGTTTAATGGGAGTACATAATTAGCAAAGGAGCGTCATCGATCACGTCACTTGGTTGTCTTTTAGCCTGAACTGCTCACAGTGATTGCGGGAAGTAATTCCTACCTCAAGCGCTGCGAGCAGTTCAGATGCCGTTCGATGTTCCCGATTAATCTAATAAAAACAGGAGATGACGTGATTTGCGAACGGCAAAGGGGCGTCTTGAAAAAATAGCGAGCGCATTTAGCGGACGCTCGCACAGACATAGAGGCGTCCTCACACCGCAAAGAGCGAGCGCCGGGATTGTTGCATCCTGTTCGGAATACCGGCATTGGGATTATGACCGCCGGGATCCCAAGCACTGGCATCCCATACCCATCCTGTTTTTATACATACTATGATATTCACTTTAGGTAGCTGCACACAGAAATGTTCGTACACTTGCAGTGTTTCACTTCAAACATGTAAATTTGTACTATATGTATGCTAACATGCTGGGAAACAAATAAATACCAGTTAAATTGCTAACGGGAGTTCATCGTTAAACATTTCTGTATTCTGAAGCCAAATGTTTCATTAATACTTTTATCTACTTTAGTGTCAATAACACAAAAAACGGTATGGAAAGGACATAAATAGACCATGTTTATACCTTAGAATGTATACATTTTTTAAAATTCGGTTAATAGCTATGTATGCTAATATGGCCTTATATCGAAGTATTATTTGGTAACTAGTTCTTTGCAGTTCTATAGCTTGATTTTCACTTGCTTACAAACTAAGGGCCTGATTCAGACCCACTCGCGAGCGGCTGTCCGCTCGCAAGTGGGTCGATGGTCTGCACTGAGCATGCGCACGACGGAGGGAGCTCCGTCGTGCGCATGCGCCAGACCCGACGAGCGAAGGACTTTCCTTCGCTCGTTGTGTCCGATCAAAGGGGGCGTGCTGTCAATGTTGATTGACAGCACGCCCCCTTTGGTGGGCGTGCCGGGGGCGTGCCTCCCTGACGGGGGCGTTCCCACGGGAACACCTCCCGTCAGAAGCCGGCCCACTGACATCACTAGTGATGTCAGTGGGAGTGATTTTGGCTCTGATAGAGCCAAAATCACTCCGGAGCTTGCGGTTGAAAACCTCAACCGCAGGCTCCGGCTCGCAATTTCGATGGTCGCGATGGTCACGACCATCGCGGCCATCAAAATGCACGCTCGTATAGCCTGTGGGTGGTGACCCACAGCTATACGAGCGTCCAGGAGGACGCTCCTTGAAAATGGAGCCCGGCCCTCATGCAGAGCGTGCGCTCTGCTCAGAGCGTACGGCTCTGAATGAGGGCCTAAATACAGATGTGTCCTCATACTTCTAGCCTCAATCCGCTACACAACGTGACTTGCCAGGCGTGAGTGAGCTGCCAAGTTCCGTGCTACTCTGCTAGCACTGGGCGTCTTTTTTTGCCTAAAAAACCTAGGACACCAGCAGACTGTGCACTTGAGTTTGTATATGAAGCACAACGGAACTTGGAATGAAAAAAGCTGTGCCGCTACATTGTAGCAATTTGTATACAGATTCAGAGACTCAGGTGCACACAGATATATCAAATTAACCAGCACAGTCTGCTGGTGCTTCCTAGTCTCGCCGCATTACGATTTAGACATATTTTCAGCACAAAAAGATGCAAAACATATGCCCGGCACTAACAGAGTCTCATGGGACATGGTGCGCAGAGAGGGGCTTTTAGACACAACTGCAGAAAAGATGTGTAATGACACATCTGTAAATAATTTTTATAAAAATATAAACGGCCAACAGAGGGACTTGGCAAGTATGGTTTAAACAGCATTTACTTTTGTGCTTCTTTTTGATGTAATAATTAGGAACAGTGGGGGCGATTCTGACCTGCTCGCTGGGCTGCGTTCGCTCGTACCCGGCCGATTGTTGCAAACTGCGCATGTGTAAAAGACGCAGTGCGCGTGCTGAACCAGTCACAGCGAACGGGAGACGATCACTCTCAGCATACAGCCAGCCTGCTAGTTTGAGTGACAGAACGAGCCGTTGGTGGTGGTGAAAGGGGAAGGACAAAGTAAACCGGGGTGTGGATGTGCAAACGCAGGCGTGTCAGTGCGTTTTTACACCCTTATAAGGGCGTGCATAATAAAGATGCAGCGTCAGCATACATGTCATATGAGTGAAATAAAGACAGCAGCACTCACAGTGCTTGCGGTAGGCTAGGGTCTACCTCAAGCACTGCATGCTGGTTCGATGTCGCCCGATGGTACCAATGTTCTCATACACTTCCTGAATATGACATCTGAAAGTGGGCGTCTTTTGTCCAGGCATAAGGGGCGTCCTGATGTCTTAGTGTGCGATCGCGGCATTTGCATACTGGCTGTCCTACGGCTGCGAGCAAGTGCAGCATAGCGAGCTGGTCTGAATGAGCTCCAGTGGTCGAAGTTCGTATTTCGAAGTGGGGGTATGGAAAATCTCAGGTAGTACATATTAGGGGTGTGCATCGGCCACTTTTTGTGTTTTGGTTTTGGATCTGGATCTTTCTTCGTGTTTTGGATCTGGATTGGTTTTGCCAAAACCACCCTTCCATGTTTTGGGTTCTGGGTTTTGTGTTTTGGATCTGTATTTTTTTTAAAAAAAGCATAAAAACAGCTAAAATCACAGAATGTGTTGGTTTTTCTGCTCCTATGCTATTATTAACCTCAATAACCTTAATTTCCACTAATTTCCAGTCTATTCTGAACACTTCACACCTCACAATAGTGTTTTTATGTCCAAAAGGTTGCACCGAGGTAGCTGGATGACTATGCTAAGCGACACGAGTGGGCGGCACAAACACGTGACCCATCTAGGAGTGACACTGCAGTGGCAGACAGGATGGCAGTTTGAAAAACTAGGCTCCAAACTGTACATAATGCAAAGAAAAAAAAGAGGTGCAAGATGGAATTGTCCTTGGGCCCTCCCACCAACCCTTATGTTGTATAAACAGGACATGCACACTTTAACAAAGCAATCATTTCAGCGCCAGGGTCTGCCACACGACTGTGGCTGAAATGATTGGTTCGTTTGGGCCCCCACAAAACAAGCTGGCAATTAATCTGTCCCTGCACAAACTGGCTCTATGGAGGCAAGATGTCGTTCTCATCCTCCTCATCCACCAATTCCTTACCCTCTTCAGTGTTGTGTACATCCTCATCCTCACAGACTATTAACTCATCCCCACTGGAATCCACCACCACAGGTCCCTCTGTACGTTCTGGAGGCTGGTCTCCCTGGAAGAGTTGATAATTCATTTTTATGAACATCATCTTCTCCACATTTTGTGGAAGCAACCTCCTACACCTTTCGCTGACAAGGTTCCCGGCTGCACTAAACACTCTTTCGGAGTACACACTGGAGGGGGGGCAACTCAGGTAAAATAGAGCCAGTTTGTACAGGGGCCTCCAAATTGCCTCTTTTTCCTGCCAGTACAGGTACGGACTGTCTGACATGCCTACTTGGATGCTGTCACCGATGTAATCCTCCACCATTCTGTCAATGGTGACAGTATCATATGTAGTGAGAGTAGACATGTCAGAAATTGTTGCCAGGTCCTTCAGTCCGGACCAGATGTCCAAACTTGGTCCTGCCTGCCCTGCATCAACGCCAGCGGGTTGCTTAGGATACCTAAGTTTTTTCCTGGCAGCCCCAGTTGCGGGAGAAAATGAAGAAGGAGCTGTTGACGTGTCACGTTCCACTTCAGCTGACAGTGTTTTCACCAGCAGGTCTTTGCACCTCTGCAGGCTTGTGTCGACCGGAAAGAGATACACCACATAGGCTTTAAACCTAGGATTGAGCACGGTGGCCAAAATGTAGTGGTCTGATTTCAACAGATTGACCACCCTGGAATCCTGGCAAAGCGAATGAAGGGCTTCATCCACAAGTCCCACATGCTGAGCGGAATCGCTCCGTGTTAGCTCCTCCTTCACTTTCTCCAGCTGCTTCTGCAAAAGCCTGATGAGGGGAATGACCTGACTCAAGCTGGCAGTGTCTGAACTGACTTCACGTGTGGCAAGTTCGAAGGGCTGGTGAACCTTGCACAACACGGAAATCATTCTCCACTGCGCTTGAGTCAGGTGCATACCCCCTCCTTTGCCTATGTCATAGGTGGATGTATAGGCTTGAATGGCCTTTTGCTCCTCCTCCATCCTCTGAAGCATATAGAGGGTTGAGTTCCACCGCATCACAACCTCTTGCTTCAGGTGATGACGGGGCAGGTTCAAGAGTATTTGCTGGCGCTCCAGTCTTCGGCACGCAGTCGCTGAATGGTGAAAGTGGACAGAAATTTTTCGGGCCACCCAAAGCGTCTCCTGCACGCCCCTGTCGCTTTCAGAAAATTCTGCACCACCAAGTTTATTGTGTGAGCAAAACATGGGACATGCTGGAATTTGTCCAGATGTAATGCCCGCACAGTATTGGTGGCGTTGTCAGATATCACAAATCCCCAGGAGAGTCTAAGTGGGGTAAGCCACTGGGCGATGATTTCCCTCAGTTTCTCTAAGAGGTTGTCGGCGGTGTGCCTCTTACTGAAACCGGTGATGCACAGCGTAGCCTGCCTTGGAACGAGCTGGTGTTTCTGAGATGCTGCTACTGGTGATGCTGCTGCTGTTGCTGCGTAAGGTGATACATCTACCCAGAGGGCTGTCACAGTCATATAGTCCTTAGTCTGCCCTGTTCCACTTGTCCACATGTCCGTGGTTAAGTGGACATTGGGTACAACAGCATTTTTCAGGATACTGAGGACACTTTTTCTGACGTTTCTGTACAGTCTCGGTATCGCCTGCCTAGTGAAGTGGAACCTAGACGGGATTTGGAACCGGGGACACACTACCTCCATCAATTGTCTAAATCCCACTGCACTAATGGCAGGTACCGGATGCACGTCTAACACCAATATAGCAGTCAAGGCCTTAGTTATACGTTTTGCTTCAGGATGACTGCTGTCGTACTTCATCCTCCTCGCTAAGGACTGTTGGAGGGTCAATTGTTTAGTAAAAGTAGTGGTGTTCCTACTTCCTCTCTGGGATGATGAACGACTCCCAGCAGCAGCAACAGCAGCAGCCGCAGCAGGAGGCGTAGCAATGCAGGATCCTCCGGAGGAATCCCGGATAGGAGAGTCAGTCATGCCAGTGACATGGCCTCCAGGACTACTTCCGATCCTGACTAAGGAGGAAATTGACGACAGGGAGTTGATGGTGTGGTTTGCAGGCGCTTGGATACAACAGGACAATGGGATTTAGGTGTCCCTGGACTGCTTACGGTCTTAGCCAAAGTTTCTGAACTTGACAGTAACTTTTTATGAACGCGCTGCAGGTGCCGTATAAGGGAGGATGTTCCTAGGTGGTTAACGTCCCTACCCCTACTTATTTCACCTTTACATATGGTACATATGGCAAGACAGTTGTCCAGATTTGGATAGAAATATTGCCAGACCAAAGAGGTGGAATGTTTGGTCTTCTGCCCAGGCATGACCGTGATGGGCTTTTTCGTCCCACGGACAACAACTGTCTCCCCCGGAGCCTGATTTAAACAAACCACATCACCATCAGAATCCTTCTTGCCAACTTCCTCCTCAGTGCCAGCTACACCAGTATCCTCATCCTGTTGTACTTCAACAGTGACATCTTCAATTTGCATATCAGCAAGTGGACTGTGGGTGCTCCTTTCAGCACTTGCAGGGGGCATGCAAATGGTGGAAAGAGCCACCTCTTCCTGTCCACTGCTGGGAAGGTCAGGCATCGCAACCGCCACTACACTTGGACTCTCCTTGGGGATTTGTGATATCTTCTTAGAACGCACAGTTCTTTGCTGTGCTTTTGCCAGCTTAACTCGTTTGATTTTTTTAGCAGGAGGAGGGCTTCCATCGTCATGTGAAGCTGAACCACTAGTCATGAACATACTAGTCATACTAGTATGACACACACTAGTCATAGGGAAAGACCTTAGCCGTTTCTTGCCACTCCGTGTCATAAATGGCATATTGGCAAGTTTACATTTCTCTTCAGATGATTTAAATGTTTTTTTTAAGGTCATTTTCCTGAACTTTGTCATTTGGGATTGTATGTGGCCTCTACTATGACATTGGGCATCGGCCTTGGCAGACGACGTTGATGGCATGTTATCGTCTATGTCATGACAAGTGGCAGCAGCTTCAGCACTAGGAGGAAGTGGTTCTTGATCTTTCCCTATTTTATTTTTATCGGAGAAAGTTTGGTCCTCCATTTATATCGATTTGATATATACGTGCGGCTAAGGCGCACACAAACACAGAAATTTTTTTTTATTTTTGCTGGAGAGTAGTGCACTTTGAGGGTTACACCACCCTTTAAGAAATGAGCCAGCCGGCTCTTTACTTATGGGACACATGCGCACGCTTGGCACTGCTCCTTTGTTGATACACGTGCAGCCACAGTGCACACAATTCACAAACACAGAAAATATTTTTTTATTTTGTTTGGAGTGTACTTTGGGGGTTACAGCACCCTTTAACGGTCAAGCCAGCCGGCCCTTTACTTATGACACAGGCGCACGCTTGGCACTACTTTGTTGATGCACTTGCGGCTACTGCGCACACAATTCACAAACACAGAAAATATTTTTTTATTTGGTTTGGAGTGTACTTTGGGGGTTACAGCACCCTCTAATGGTCAAGCCAGCCGGCCCTTTACTTATGACACAGGCGCACGCTTGGCACTACTTTGTTGATGCACGTGCGGCTACTGTGCACACAATTCACAAACACAGAAAATATTTTTTT
Source organism: Taudactylus pleione (assembly GCA_031769625.1). Lineage (NCBI taxonomy): Eukaryota > Metazoa > Chordata > Amphibia > Anura > Myobatrachidae > Taudactylus > Taudactylus pleione. The sequence continues at coordinate 60,292,195 of JAUIMM010000200.1, read as the reverse complement.
ATTTGGTTTGGAGTGTACTTTGGGGGTTACAGCACCCTTTAACAGTCAAGCCAGCCGGCCCTTTACTTATGACATAGGCGCACGCTTGGCACTACTTTGTTGATGCACGTGCGGCTACTGCGCACACAATTCACAAACACAGAAAATATTTTTTTATTTTGTTTGGAGTGTACTTTGGGGGTTACAGCACCCTTTAACGGTCAAGCCAGCCGGCCCTTTACTTATGACACAGGCGCACGCTTGGCACTGCTCCTTTGTTGATGCACGTGCGGCTACTGCACACACAATTCACAAACACAGAAAATATTTTTTTATTTTGTTTGGAGTGTACTTTGGGGGTTACAGCACCCTTTAACGGTCAAGCCAGCCGGCCCTTTACTTATGACACAGGCGCACGCTTGGCACTACTTTGTTGATGCACGTGCGGCTACTGCGCACACAATTCACAAACACAGAAAATATTTTTTTATTTTGTTTGGAGTGTACTTTGGGGGTTACAGCACCCTTTAACGGTCAAGCCAGCCGGCCCTTTACTTATGACACAGGCGCACGCTTGGCACTGCTCCTTTGTTGATGCACGTGCGGCTACTGTGCACACAATTCACAAACACAGAAAATATTTTTTTATTTGGTTTGGAGTGCACTTTGGGGGTTACAGCACCCTTTAACGGTCAAGCCAGCCGGCCCTTTACTTATGACACAGGCGCACGCTTGGCACTACTTTGTTGATGCACGTGCAGCCACAGTGCACACAATTCACAAACACAGAACATATATATTTTTTTTGTTTGGAGTGTACTTTGGGGGTTACAGCACCCTTTAACGGACAAGCCAGCTGGCCCTTTACTTATGACACAGGCGCACGCTTGGCACTACTTTGTTGATGCACGTGCAGCCACAGTGCACACAATTCACAAACACAGAAAATATATATTTTTTTTGTTTGGAATGTACTTTAGGGGTTACAGCACCCTTTAACGGACAAGCCAGCCGGCCCTTTACTAATGGGACACAGGCGCACGCTTGGCGCTGCTCCTTTGTTGAGGCACGTGCAGCCACAGTGCACACAATTCACAAACGCAGAAAAAATATTTTTTTTTTAGCACTTGGGGGGAGCACCCCTGACGGACAGAGCACCCCCTGGAAAACACTACAGCACCCCTTTAGGACTGGGACACTGCACAGGACTTTGGAGTGGACACAGCCCCTATGCACAACTGACTGCACAACACAGTCCAGCCAGCCCCTATGGACTTTGAAGTAGTGGACACAGCCCCTATGGACAACAGCAGCACAGCGCAGGACAGCACAGCACAACACTACACTGCACTACACGACACTACAGCCGAGTGAGAAAATGGCGCAGACGCGGGTACCTTATATAGGATCCAAAACCCACGAGACCCGGAAGGTGGGAATATTACATTTTGCCTTGATTTCAGATCCGAGTCAGGCGGGAAAAGTCGAGCCTGACTCGGATCGGCCTCGGATCAGGGGGGGCTCGGGGGGGTTCGGATTTCAGAAATACGAACCCGCTCACCCCTAGTACATATCTGCGTGCAGGAAAGGGTTGTGGTCACTCAAAAGGGGGTGTGCCCTTAGGACTCACCCCTTTTTCATCAGTGTAGTGCACCACACCATAGTACCCCTTATACACAATTTGCCACACAATAGTAGTGCCCTTTATACAATGCCCACAGAAGTGCCCTCTATACAATGCCTACAGTAGCAGTGTCCCTTATGCAATGCCCACAGTAGTGGTGCCTCTTATGCAAAGCCCACAGTAATAGTGCCCCTTATGCAATGTCTACAGTAGTTATGGCCCCTATCCAATGCCCACAGTAGTACCCCCTATACAAAGATCACAGTAGTAGTGCCCATTATACAATGTCCATAGTAGTAGTGCCCCTTATGCAATGCCCACAGTAGTAGTGCCCTTATACAATGCTCACAGTAGTAGTGCCCCTTACGCAATGCTCACAGTAGTGCTCCCTATACATTGCCCACAGTAGTAGTTTTCCCTTTTAGTAGTGCCCCCTATACATTGCCCACAGTAGTAGTGCCCCTTGTAGTAGTGCCTCCTATACAATGCCCACAATAGTAGTGCAACCTATACATTGCCCACAGTAGTAGTGCCCCTTGTAGTAGTGCCACTATACATTGCCCACAGTAGTAGTGCCCCTTGTAGTAGTGCCCATATTCAATGCCCACAGTAGTAGTGCCTCCTATACATTGCCCACAGTAGTAATGCCCCTTGTAGTAGTGCCACTATTCATTGCCCACAGTAGTAGTTCCCTTGTAGTAGGGCCCCCTATACATTTCCCACAGTAGTAGTGCCCCCTATTCATTGCCCAGAGTAGTAGTATCCCTTTTAGTAGTGCCCCCTATACATTGCCCACAGTAGTAGTGCCCCATGTAGTAGTGCCCCTATACAATGCCCTCAGTAGTAGTGCCTCCTATACATTGCCCGCAGTAGTAATGCCCCTTGTAGTAGTGCCACTATACATTGCCCACAGTAGTAGTGCCCCTATACAATGCCCACAGTGATAGTGCCCCCTATACATTGCCCAAAGTAGTAGTTCCCTTGTAGTAGAGCCCCCTATACATTGCCCACAGTAGTAGTGCCCCTTGTAGTAGTGCCCCCTATACATTGCCCACAGCAGTAGTGCCCCTTTTAGTAGTGCCCCTATACATTGCCCATAGTAGTAATGCCCTTTGTATTAGTGCCACTATACATTGCCCACAGTAGTAGTGCCCCTTGTAGTAGTGCCCCTATACACTGCCCACAGTGATAGTGCCCCCTACACATTGCCCACAGTAGTTGTTCCTCTTGTAGTAGTGCCGCTATACATTTTCCACAGTAGTAGCGCCCCTTGTAGTAGTGCCCCATATACAAGGCCCACAGTAGTAGGGCCCCCTATACATTGCCCACAGTAGTAGTGCCCCTTGTAGTAGTGCCCCTCTACAATGCCCACAGTAGTAGTGCCTCCTATACATTGCCCACAGTAGTAATGCCCCTTGTAGTAGTGCCACTATACATTGCCCACAATAGTAGTGCCCCTTGTAGTAGTGCCCCCTATACAATGCCCACAGTGATAGTGCCCCCTATACATTGCCCAAAGTAGTAGTTCCCTTGTAGTAGTCCCCACTATACATTGCCCACAGTAATAGTGTCCCTTGTAGTAGTGCCCCCTCTACATTGCCCACAGCAGTAGTGCCCCTTTTAGTAGTACCCCTATACAATGCCCCTTGTAGTAGTGCCCCCTATACATTGCCCACAGTAGTAATGCCCTTTGTAGTAGTGCCCCTATACATTGCCCACAGTGATAGTGCCCCCTACACATTGCCCACAGTAGTAGTTCCTCTTGTAGTTGTGCCACTATACATTTCCCACAGTAGTAGCGCCCCTTGTAGTAGTGCCCCGTATACAAGGCCCACAGTAGTAGTACCCCTATTCATTGACCACAGTAGTAGTGTCCCTTGTAGTAGTGCTCCCTATACATTGCCCACAGTAGTAGTGCCCCTTGTAGTAGTGCCCCCTATACAATACCCACAGTAGTAGAGCCCTTTACACATAATGACATACAAACACACACACAAACAGTACTTACATGAAGCCCCACTCCTGTGCCCACCACCATTTGACAGCTCATCACGCTCAACACTGTGGGAGAGACATCATGGCATCTCTCTCAACACTCACTGTGGGAGCCGGAAGGCAGAGCTCAGGAGTGCGCTCCAGCCTCCGGCTACAGGGAGGGAGCCATCGGGAATCGATATGATATCCCGGCAGCCGCATGGAAATCCTGATCGTGGTAAGGTGAGGATCAACTAATCTAACCTAACCCCCCTAACCCTCCTTAGGGTTGCCTAACCTCCCCCCCTGTGCCTAACCCTAATCCCCACTCTAAGTGCCTAACCCTAACCCCCCCTTCCCCGCTGCCTAACCCTAAGTCCCCGGGGGAGTCCTAACCCTAAGTTCCCCCCCCGGGGGTTCCTATCCCTAACCCTCCCTCCCTCCCACTAACTTAACCCTCCTGGGGGGTGCCTGACCCTAAGTCCCCCCGGGTGCCCTAAACCTAACCCTCCCCCCCGCGGCTGTCCGCTCACAGCGCCCGGCATCCCTTCGATTGGGATGCCGGGCGCCGGTCTCTCGGCATCGGGGAAATGACAGGTGTCTAGATGCCGGTCATTTATCCCACACCGGGATAAAGCAGTCAGGAAGCCGGCTGTCGGGAATCCGGCAGCCGGCTTCCCGATTGTATACCAGCCATCGGGCACCCGCTGGTAACAAAATCTCAGCAGGCATCTGGCATATTGAGAAGGCAGCGATGGCGCCTTCACCATATGCCTCTCCAGATCTTCCAGCGGGCAGCTCAGTGCTTGAAGTGCCGGTATACCATAGCGTTGTATACCAGCACACTTCGAGCACTGAGTGGAAACATTGTGAGATCAATTTTTTTTAAATTGTTGTTTGATCTGTACTCCTACAAGCAACTATATGGATTGTGCTGTGGGATATATTCTAGGCTTCACTATGAATTCCACTTGGATAATCAAATAAGCAGCATTTTTACAGTTACAGTGTGTTTCTTTAGGCTAGCTGGAGCATGCGACAATGATAATTGCATTGTTCATGACTAAATACTGGAGTACTTCATTTGAGTATAATGATCATATTAATCAAGTTCTGAATTTCCTCTTTATGAGGTCAATCTGCATAAATCTGCCAGGTTGTTTATGTTTCTTCCAGCCTTTTAGAATGACAGTGTTCATTTCTGGCATTGAATATCTTGAATCACGTTTCGATTTAAGGAAAATATGTTGAACTGGTTAGGGAAAGCTATTCAATTATTTAATATGAACTGCCAGGATTGCTGCCAGATCCTTTATCAAAGTGCATTTCTTCCTTTATAAGTGACATTTTCTCCCAGCGGTTGAGACCATGCCAATATAAACTGTGTGCATAAGTTCACCCACTTTTGAATCCATTTCCTGTGCTAGCTTTTAAACAGCTGGGTAAATGTTATGCATACCCCTATTGAGTTAATTACAATTATCTCTTCTCATTTTTGTTCTGTTTCAAAGGTGTAGAAAGAAAAATAATTCATATTATGCCTATCATCATGTCAACCTGGCATGGTTATAAGAATTTTCTTGATCAATTGATATACCTTACCCATGATCTCTTAGCTTTTGTAAAGTTATTTCTTTAGTGACCATTACCCATGTTTTATGCCGTGGAAATTATTCTATGCTAGTTAGAATTCTAACATCAATAGAAACATTTCCCAAATTAATAGCTTCTTTTCTAACTATTCAAATCAGTGATGATTCGGATGGTACTTAACGGTACATAGTAGCTCCACTATTTAGAACTTTTAAATCTTATAACTGGTTCCGAAAACAGGAAGAAATCAGTGAAATAATTTCAGAAATTAATAAAATAAACGTCTGAAGACTTGCCCAGAGTATAGTAGTGACAATAAGGGGTCAATCCAACGCTAGTCATTGCGGCAACAGCCACACTTTATGGCAGCTCGAATTCACTCAAAAGTGCTCGCAGCCCCATAGGTCTGTGGGCAAAATTGAGCAAATTCGGGGCCGACAGCGGGCTGCGAGGTATGTAAGATGAGTTGATGTTGCCAGCGTTTTAACACCATGGGAATGGCAACTCGCACTCTTCGAGGCTAGTTCGATTGACCCCTAAATCTTGTATTGACTTGTAAATTTTGGTGAGTATCTATACCTTTTTTAATAGAATAAAAGCACTTCTCTAATATGATAATAAATATATATCATTACAGAAATTAGAAAATGTCGCATTTCAGTAATTACGGTACTGCTTGGGTAGTTATATCTCTATAGCTGCAAATGTAGAGCTCAATATGCTGGAAAAACAATAGCCACCTTTATTAATGTCATGGACATACAAAATATACAAAATTGTACTTTAGCTGTAGTTTTTGGGGAATTAGTTATTACAAGAGAAGAAGTGATGACCATAATTTTAAATTGCTTTGTAGTCTTATGGAGCACAGACTGGGTACTTATAATGAGCTCCGTCTTAATGAAGATCAAAGTTGCAGAGTATTGTTTTAGGTTTTAACAATCGAATACATAGGTGACATTAATAGTTTTTAAGTATCTTGATGTTTAATAAAGTCTGAAAATAGAGGGCCTAATTTAAGAAAACACAATAGACAGAAGCACAGTGCAAAATCTCCTTTGGCGAACTCACATGATTTGCAATTGTAAGCCTCGATTACCACCATGGTACATGGTTTATGGAAACAAGATGGCAGCATTTCCAGAAGAGCATACATTTGTTCTGGCCGATGACTGAACTAAGGCGTTCTTTGCTCAGGATGAAGTAGGAGCACTAGTGGACTTAGCGTTTCAAAATTGAGATTCTATAAAAAGGGAAGATTTAATGGATTGTTACATGCAAAACATTTTAACGTATGAAAAAGAACCTTTTTTTTGCACTAGATCAGAGCTGACGACATTGAATCTAGTCCCATATAAAGAGTCATGGTTTGCACCTCTCAATGGCATTCCTAGGTGTACTTCAAGCTTTAGAAATAAGAGCTTGAAACACATAAAAGTGGCACGTTTAAAAAATTTAATCCTGATGTCCCCTCAGTCATGAATAAGCCATAAATGAGGATAAAAGGATCAAGATCTTATGAGAAAAATAGAAAACTTTAATTTAATTTATTGAAAGGTTGGTCTTACGTGGTACTAAAGGGGTCGGAGGTTGGATTTTTTTTTATTTTGCAATCATTTTTTATTGCATTTTATACCAGAACATGTCAAAAGCAAAACATGTCAAAAGCAGCGTGTCCCATCAAACAGGTGAAAATCATGCATAGACAACAGTACATCATGCATAGACAACAGGACATCTTGAAGAAAAATAAGATAGGTATTGCAGCTAGAAATTTATCAGATATATATGCTAATATCTATTCAACACACAAAGGGTAAAATGGGGAGGGGGTTGGGAGAAGAGCGGGGAAAAAACAAGGGGGGAGGGTAATTTCCATAAAATACCATACAGTAACGTGTTGGTCAGTGAATAACGGGAGCAGTAGAGCTAATGGAAAGGGTTATAGCACAATAGCATTAAGGAGATAGAAGCGAACGATGATCAAAGCATTATGTTCTCGCAGAAGTATAGGTCTGAGAGGACTTAAATTCCAGCCACAGACCCCAAACAGTTCCGAATTCCTCATTTTTTTAACTCCTAAATGAAGATCATCCATAGCCATGTAGAGGTAATACCTATTGAACCATTCTTTAAATGTAGGTAGGGAGGTGGACTTCCAATTTTGGGATCACTGCTTTAGTAGCACTATTAAGATGCTTTATCAAAGACTTCTTATATCCCACCAAACATCCAGGGTGAAAGTTTAGATGCCAGAAAGAGGGATCAATAGAAATGCTTTTACCTAAGAGTGTAATAACTTTCTCCCAAAAGGAACGTAGAACCGGGCAGTCTCGGCAGATAATATGGAGTAGAGAACCCATTGCCTCATTGTACAGTTCAAGGGACAGGCGGCGGGGTCAGCCATGGACGAGCAGGGGGGGGGGAGAGAGCAGACGAGCAGGTGAGCACACAGGGGAGGAGGGGGGAATGGGCTCCCCCTGCTCTTCACAGCCTGTCTTCAAGGTGCGCATGCGCATTATAAACGGGGGTCTAAATAGGACCACCTGATATTCAGCAAACTCTGAAAACTGCACTGCACGAGCAAGTGCCATCTTGCAAGAACAAGTTCCGGAGATGCAAAGAGAGATCCTTCCACCACCTCCTCACTGACTCCCAGGCGGCTTTGCACATGCATGACCTCAGGTCACACATGTGCAGAAGCGGTTCACTGATACAGGTAAGTAATGCAGCTACTTCTGCAGCTGTGCTACTAATTGCGGGGACAGCGGCTCTGAAAAGCTACTCCGATGAATTGCTCCGGTGTTAAGTATCCCCTGCGGCAAGGTGAATACTTCATCATCAGGCCATATGCCCCTGATGATGAATATGCCCCTTGTACTTCTTTTTTTTTCATTAATCCACACAAATTGTTACCAGTTTTACATATGGACTGGCAGGCTAGGCTTCCATTTACAGCTATCGTTATTAAGTAAGGCTAGTTCCTTGGATGTGTTTGGACAGCAGTGGTTCTGAATAGTACTGTGTGTATCATATCGTCATAAAACTGTGCATATTGGGACACAATACAATTGGCTGTAAATGCTCCAGCATTGCGTGCAGGGGAAAAACTTGTATTTTCACACATATGCAGAGTTGTTTGCATCTTTGTGGCCTTACTGCCACTATCCATATGCTTGGTTTCATAGCAGTCATCATTATCAGGGCGCACTTTTACCAGTCCCTTTCTAGGTGTAAAAGATCCATCTGAAAACAGGAGTATTTATGCATACACACAACTCTGCATAGCCAGCAATTCCACTGTCATGTCCTCTCTGAACTTTGCCCTATTCCCACCAAGCCACAAGTTCAAATGTGATTGAATTGTCTATGACCGTGCAGCGCCAGTAGTTGTATAGCAGGGCCGGACTGTACTTCTGGCATTTCTGTCAAACGGCAAAAGGGCCACTGGCCTGATGGACCGGTCCAGTCTGAAAGCCTGGCAGAGCAGCTCCCCCTCCCAGCAATCTGCTCGGCTGGGACACCGAGAGACGGGGGTGTGCCTTTAGACCAGGCCCCCGTGACTCACTGCACACCCCCGTGAGATGTAACCACGCCTCCATGAGGCAAAGCAACGCCCTGTGAGGCAAGGCCATGCCCCCTTTTACGTGAGCATGCACCTACGGCTTGCGCACAGAAGGGAATGCTAGAGCTGATTTAGAGCGCCAGTCTGTCCCTGTTGTGTAGGCACAGCTACAGAGCATAAGCAGGGCGAAAACACACAAGATCCATCCGCAAAACTTACTTGTGTTAATCATTGGCATCAGCTCCATTATTCTGGGTGATCTGTCTTTGAAAATAATGTGATGTTTTTGAATTAGAATTTGAACAAGCTGTTATAGGATAAATATACTTCAGCATAGAGGTCAGCATGTCAGTATTCCTCCCTTGGTTCCTTCTAAATGGTTTTGTACTTGCTAATTGTCTTTACAATGATTTGTGTAGCATATGTACAAGTGATTTTTCATGCCATAGACTTTGTCTAACAAAAGTACTATAATTGTATTGTATTATAATTATCTTTTCAGTCTCTAAGGTTATCCATTCTTCAATTTCAAATAGTGCAAGAAAGAAACATCAAAATTATTATAAAAATGTGCATAACTACTTACAGGACACAAATTATTATTAAAAAAAAAGAGAATTTGCGAGCTCTTAAGTAATTAAATATTGCATTTATTTTTTTATTTCTAATTTCATTATATTAATTTTTCATGTACTTTCTATTTTAAATGACATCTTATATAATACATATAAACTGTATAAATGACATCTGTGACTTATTGTCGCGTCGTGGATATTCAACATGTTGAAATATCTCGATTCCCTGATCCAAAAATGGTTGGAATTGGCTAGTTGGGGATTTTTTACATGTTGAATTTCCCCGATCCATCGACAGATCAATGATCATCGATGGCCACCGATCCATGAATTCGATCACGAATCCGCGGATTGAGTCAGATCGGCAAAACTGGCAATAGTGGTTATAGATGTCAGGGCCTCATAATAGAAATTGTCCAATCATTTTAGCAGTAAAATAACGAATCAATTATGAAGTAGAAAAAACACGCAATTTTTATGTTTTTAAACTTAGATTAATGAGGGGGGTTGAAGGAGAAATGGAATCACTCATAAATCACTAAAACCTACATTTTGACTACTAAATTGTAGGGGTATGCAGGCTCAGATATGTTCTAATTTTTCCACCAAGTTCGGATTTTTCCCGCAAAAAAACGGGTCTCAGAAAGAGGCAAAACGTCCTCGTTCATGGACAAACATCATCTTCCATGGACTTTTGTCCAGGAATGATGATGTTTGTCCATGAAAGATGACATTTTGCCTCTTTCTGAGACACGTTTCTTGGCGGGAAAAAACGAACCTATCCGAGCCTGCACATCCCTACTAAATTGCTATACTGAGATCTACTGAACTTTTTCATTTGCATGTGAAAGATCCACACAATAAATGAATCAGTGAAATAATACCAAGTAGTGAAGGGGTAACTGGGGTAAAGGTAGCACATATAAAGAAAGACACCCAAATGGCATCAAATTTATTAGCTTTTCCTTGTCGTTTTAGAGAAATGTTATTCTTAACATGCTCAATGGGATGAGGGCAATGTACTTCCAATAGTTATCAATAGATTTATCTGCATTTAGGATATGTGACCTCAAGCCAGAAATAGGAAGGAGTAGGAGGAAGAACAAAGATAATCTCCTTTAAATCTGGATTACCGCCATTTTAAGGGAGAGATTGCTAGAAATATATTCTGTAATCTCATAGAAACAGGTACCATACATCAGTGACGGTGGTGTCAATGGCTGGGGAGGCACACATGGAGATGGGTCTGGGTGCTGGGAGCCTGTCTCACCCCCTACTTGCTGTAACTATACATTTTATATTACAAATAATATATATATATATATATATATATATATATAAAATTATATATATATATATATATATATATATAATATATATATATTTTTTTTAAAGGTGTCAGCCGTTATTATGTAGCTATTTGATTCCAGGGTACATTTTAATAATAGGCTGAACATTCCAGGATTTCATGTACTGATCATACCAACCGATTTGCAAATTGTGAAATTAGATGCCAGACATTCAATTGCCCAAGCCACATCCCAATCTGCATAAACCACATCATAAATTACAATGTGATGCACCTGAAATGTGAGGCCATATCACATTTAGCCATGGAAATATTAATTATTCCAACCGCAAAAATCTAACTTTTTCTTAAAAAAAATATAAATCTATACTAATATAATAAGAATGTTTGTGTCTGTCTGTTTGTTCCAAGTTGGCGCAAAAACTACTGAACCGATTTTCATGAGAACTGCATCATTTTGTAGTGGAAACTCCTAGAAATAACCTGCACCTCGATCTGTCAAATTAAAACTGAAAAAATAACAAAAACATAATTTATTGACATCATCAATGCAAGAGATAGGTATGGCACCATGCGTGGCTGGTGAGGAGTGGGTTCACTTGAATAGGATAGGCTACATAGCAGTCTGTTTTCAGGGTACACAGTGACTTTAGTGTGAGTGGTGGGTGAAGCTGCTGCTGCCATCAGTCTGTATAGCTCTACTGGTCATGTGGCCCACTCCTGCAACAGGACCCCTATGCAAAGCAATACAACTATAACATCTCAAATAAAAAAAATCTTGGCAGAATGATTTAATTTCAGACAAAGCTATGGGCAGCAGCTAGTTATACAATATAATAAGAAAATCAATGTGAATATTTTGTGTGCCTTAACTAAAGTAATGTTCATTATTTATGAGCTAGTTACATGCCCATTAGTATACAGCCACAAACACAAGTTATAGAAAAGAACAGAATAAATATTTAATTCCATCTCTGTGTTTACGCTAGTGCATTACCTCTTTACTTACATTTTACTGACCACTACATATATGATTTATATACTATGCTTTATGTCAGCTGCATATCAAAATCATTCAAGACAGACACCTTGTGATGTCTACTAACTGGTAAAATATTTATTAGCTATTCCATAAACAACATCAAATCCAGACATGTATTAAGGCAGTGGTTCCCAAACTTTTTTGAGTCACGGCTCCATAGAGTATCAGGTTTGTTTCACGGCACCACTAAGTTTAAGTTTGTTATTGATTTTATTTATTATGTTCTGCCTGAACAGAGAGCCTGATTCAGCTTTGGGAATAGAGTAATAGATACAACAAGTAGATGAGCATCTTGGTAATACCATCCTGCACTGCAGGTGGGGCAGGTTTAAAATGTGCAGAGTGATTTAGATTTGGGAGCGGCATGCCCAAACTGACATCTAAATTGCAGTGTAAAAATAAAGCTGTGCAGCAGCTTTTGCATGTGGGCTACATGCAAAATAAGCCAGTATTTATCCTATATGCAATTTTTTTATGTATTTGCACCCCTTGCATTGCAACATGGTTTATCCAGGTGCACAGTTACTTGCTTTATCTTACTCTATTCCCAAAGCTGAATCAGGCCCAGATATCACAAAAAGCATGTAAACCGAGGCACCTCTTTATTTTCAAATTCTTTCTGGAACATTTCTGGGGAGTTTACATATTGCAAACCATTACATCTGATGACTTGATTAACATTAAAAATAATCACAACTCAACTTGCATTCAGTGGAGACTTCTAGTTGTATTCTATTACGTAAGGTGACTTAAAACTCCCCGGAAACTTGCTAGAAATTCTCCCTTTGACTTGATTGCATTTAGAAATAGACCTATTTTATATTAAACATGTTATCGACTAATAGGCAATATTTACACTACACTAAAACTTTCTGATATTATGAATTGCAAAATGTACAGTTTTACCATCTATTTATTTCATGCTTTCCGACATTTTAGCTGTCTGCTCCAGGAGGGAGCAGCCAGGTTGGCATATCAGGAGAGAGTGGCCAGCATTTTGGCCCTGCGCCCACTACACAATGCCGAGATAACTGGGATTGTGAAACAAGGGTGGGGTCATGATGACACGGGAATCGCGTCATCGGCCGACCCCTGCTGCGGGCGTATCTGTAGTAACTGCAGGGGGGTTTGGAAGGGTCGGCGGCCACCAGGAGGCTTGTCTGCCTTTCCAGGGGGCCAGGAGCTGCACCCAATTTTTGGGAGGCTCCCGGCCGAATTGGGAAGGTAGGCAAGTATGATTTATTTATATCTACCAAACCTATACTCATTTAGGGGTCTATTCATCATCACTTAAATTTATACAAAAGAAAGTGAAAATTTAAATCTTCACCTACACTTGTATAAATGATGGGGTCAATCCTATTAGTCACGATGATCTCGCCAGCTCGAGTCATTGCGGCAATGGGTGCCCTTTTTTTGGTGGGGCTGCGAGCTTATGGGACTGCGAGCAAAATTCAGCAAATTCGGGCTCAGAGCGGGCTGCGAAGGGTGCAAGGTGCCGGTCCATTGCTGGCGTTTTAATGGCAACTCGCACCCCTCACGGCTAATTGGATTGACCCCTAAGTGTCAAACCCATTCATCAATCCTATAACGCAGGAGATATCACTGATATCTCCTGGTTACAATTCTCCCCAATAATTTCCACACTCCCCATACTGTCATTCATCAAGTTCCCGAAAAACATTTTTTTCAGATCTTGACGGTGTATAGGCCCCCGAAAAAGTGCCCCTCTGAATTGTGTTCGAGATTGTAACAAGCAGGTGTGTTTTAGCAAATTCTACATAAACTTTGTGGATCAGTATGTTGAACTTCTATGTTTATCTTCAAAGCTGGATTATCATTTTCAAAACATGTTTAGGACAAAGGGAAGATCATAGGTGACAGTTGTTTATTGCTAGTAAATACTGTATGAAGAAAAAGGGGGAAATGGGGGAAACAGAGGGCGGAAGAAGAAGAGCAGTCGCACAGGAGTATAATGATTTCAGGTTGATATATAATAGGGATATAGGACAGTCAGGGGGTGCTCCCTGGGGTAATTACAATATTGTGAAAAAAAGAAGAAAAAGGACCCCAACAACTGAGGCACACCCCAAACAAAGAAAAATCACATAATTAAATCATAGAAAAGAATTATTATGAAAGATCATTAAAAGTTCAACTTTATTGGCGTTATTAAAACCAGTACTAGGTCTTCTAGGCAAGAGTCACATAAATGATATTAAACAAATAACAAAACAATGAAGACAGTCAAAAAACATGTGTCTCAAAATCGTGTTGCACAGTAAAATGGATAATAGTAATATAATAGCCAAATTATTAAATCCAAGTATTATATGGTCATAAAGATTATTCAGGAAACCATCTGATTGGAGGTACTCCTCCTCAAATCAATGTAAGGGATTGATGATCCCCAATAATACAATGTTTTATAGCCATACATACAGGTACCAAACATGTACACGTAATCGTTCGGATATGTAATGAACTATTAAAAAAAATGGCTCTTGACCTGAATATCGCAACACGAATGCTAATCCTCTTTATTAAGGGGTATATCCCTCATAGAGTATGGTGAAAATATAACATGACATGACATAAATAACATATACTAATCAACAAAAACATAACATATTAAAAAGCTGTACACCACAGTTAATAATTGACCCTGTATCATCAATGGTTTACTGTATAGTATATATAGAGGCGTCCCTCTATTGAATATGTGAGAGCATACAGTGTGTTATAGATTTGAAATGCAGAGCGTATGCGCTTAAGGGTCAGATGCTGCTGTTCCACATCAATGAAATCAGAGGATATGGAATGAGTTTCACTGTCACCAGGCATACAAAGAAACAGTGCAGACTGCCTCTGCTTTTAGTACCACCGTATAGGTGATATCTCTGTTGCTCCAGGCAGCGCAGAGACTCACCACACAGGCATCTAATGAGAGAGCAGAGAAAGAGAGAGTAAAGGCAGTACCTGTATGGCATATGCTCACAGACGGGTGTTTGGTAAAGGGATCCCCAGTGCGCAGCGGGATCCCCCAGCTAACAAGCCGACGCGCATTTCGTGTCATATGTGAATCTCAGATTGAGGTCATTGACATTTAACCTAATCATGAATAAATTGGCATAGGTGGGGGCGCATGCTGATCCCATTGCAATGGGATCAGCATGCATCCCCACCTATGCCAATTTATTTCTGGGGTGGTGGGAGCGTACCCATGTTTTCAATGAGGAAAACGATGAATCTAACTCCGATACTACTCTGGTTCTGTTACATCGATGACATTTTGGTTATCTGGAACGGATCAGAGTCAGGATTCCATGAATTCATGATTAGGTTAAATGTC
This sequence comes from Taudactylus pleione, assembly GCA_031769625.1. Lineage (NCBI taxonomy): Eukaryota > Metazoa > Chordata > Amphibia > Anura > Myobatrachidae > Taudactylus > Taudactylus pleione. Next base: position 60,277,182 of record JAUIMM010000200.1, on the reverse strand, counting down.
AGTGACCTCAATCTGAGATTCACGTATGAGATTAGTATGGAATCAATTACTTTTCTGGACCTCAAACTACTCATTGACGATCAAGGTAATCTGTCGTCGGATCTCTTTCGCAAACCTACAGCTACAAATAGTCTGTTACACCATGACAGTAGCCATTTCCCTCCAACGATACACAATGTGCCCAAGGGTGAATATCTTAGGTTGAGGAGGAACTGCTCTGATAACAGCACTTTTAAGGTTCAGAGAAAGGAATTGGCACTTAGACTGAGGAATAGGGGATACAGTAATAGGCTAATTAAGAGAGCCTATCACTATGTATCCAAGATTGATAGGGACACATTGATCTTTCCCAGAAATAGAGAAGCCACAGAAGTACCAGACAAGATCAGATTTATCGGGAATTTCTGCTGTGAGTGGCAATCTATTCAAGCCATTGTTCAGAAACACTGGAATATTCTGAGGTTGGACCCAGATTTACAACGAGTCTTACACTCACGGGTCCAATTCAGCTGGCGTAGAGCCAGAAGTTTGAAGGACATGTGTGTTCGGAGCCACTTCTCGTTAGACTCCAAAAAAAGCCTGTTATTACGGGTTCATTTGCCTGTGGACAATGTAAGGCCTGTCCCAACATGATTAGTAACAAAATGGATATAACAGACAGATTTGGGAGGAAACACCTGTTCCAACATTACATTAATTGTAATACAACTGGTGTGATTTACTGTCTAGAATGCCCATGCGACAAGAGATATGTCGGTATGATGACTAGACCTCTGAAACAACGCTTTCTTGAGCATATTGGAAGTATCAGGAATGCCAATGAGGACTTACGGAAGATGAAAAAGATTACATCCGTGGCGAGGCATTTCCTCTTCTGTCATCATGAATCCTGGAGGGATTTACGAGCTTTTGGCCTTGACAAAGTGTCGACGGGCCCTAGACAAGGAGATCTTACTAAAGAACTTTTAAAAAAGAATGTGAGTGGACATTCCGACTGGATTCAGTTAGTCCATGGGGCATGAATGAAATGATTAATTACAGTCCCTTTCTGAATATCTAATAACATCATCCTTTCATTTAGGTCTCGTTCATACCAGGTATGGTCTGTCCTTATGATCGACAATACCAAAAGCTACTGGATTGGACAGGATTGTTTATCCTTATGTATTTGTGTGATGATCAATAATGGGTTGTTATTAGAGAGACTTCATTTAGTGTCCTTCCATCTATAGTCTATTTACGGACACTAACGTATTTCGGTATTATTATTGGTTTCTTTTACGTCTATCCGATTAGTGCAATTATTGTAATGCCTACGTTAATATGTATAGAGAGGTGATATCAAAATTCGTTTTATATATATAGCTAGTCTAATTACTCTATCCTTAATGAATCTCCTCAATTAGACCTGATTTAGACTATAATAACTATCATTTGTCTGTCTGTCGGGTCATTACTATTTTGGAATGACAGTGTTACCATGATCTGTTGGCATCTACTTTCCTGTTTATTGATAGATAGCATAATTTTCCTGTCCCTGATTTCTTTAACATCACTACCATATTGTCTTTTGTTCTCAAAAAAAAGATTTCTCAGAATATCGACCAGTGTTCTTTCTGACATGTTATATATTGATAGATTATAATTCTAATATTCTAATTTATCCTCTGGATACCTAGTAGTACTAGTGTATGTTGCCCTGTCTGTTTGGTATTGGTTATATTATGTGATTGCACTTATCATTAGAACTACCCTTTTTAGGGTTATGATACCCGCATTCACATTGGCTTATCACATTCCTGGTAATTGCTACAGGGATGGCGTGTGTCTCCTTTATAATTCCAACATCGATCGGACCTATAGAAACAGTGATTATACACTATTATTTATAATATGGTGATTGGCAATATCGACATGCGATTACCGTGTGAGGCACAGGTCCCTATACATTTATTTATATATTTTTTATTAATATAAGTCTATACATATTGGCGTGTTTCTCTGACTTTTGCCTGTGGCTCCCATCATTGTCAATCTGTGCTTAATACTATCATGTTTGAATATCATACTGGCCGACTACTGTCTTATCTGCGCCTTTAGGAGCGTTGCTGGTCTCTGTTCATCTTATGACTTTCTGCGTGGCCCTGTACGAATACTAATAGTGCCTTTCATGATGCGATGGCATTATACCTGCTTTAACACAGCATGCATATGCCCATTGAGATTTCTTTCAGAATCTCTTACTACTCAGCTTTATAGTAACGTGCTTTTGTTGTACACGTTACTATGGGAACAATTTTCGTCTCCGCCCACCACAACCCTAATTGGTCCTTTAGCAGTGTCAGTTTCCTAACATTACCAATCACCGGTACTATTTATGTCCGGCCTGTAGACAGCATGGAGACAGCGTCCTTGAGAAAGCCCGCTTCCGGCGAAACACGCGTCGGCTTGTTAGCTGGGGGATCCCGCTGCGCACTGGGGATCCCTTTACCAAACACCCATCTGTGAGCATACGCCATACAGGTACTGCCTTTACTCTCTCTTTCTCTGCTCTCTCATTAGATGCCTGTGTGGTGAGTCTCTGCGCTGCCTGGAGCAACACCTATACGGTGGCACTAAAAGCAGAGGCAGTCTGCACTGTTTCTTTGTATGCCTGGTGACAGTGAAACTCATTCCACATCCTCTGATTTCATTGATGTGGAACAGCAGCATCTGACCCTTAAGCGCATACGCTCTGCATTTCAAATCTATAACACACTGTATGCTCTCACATATTCAATAGAGGGATGCCTCTATATATACTATACAGTAAACCATTGATGATACGGGGTCAATTATTAACTGTGGTGTACAGCTTTTTATTATGTTATGTTTTTGTTGATTAGTATATGTTATTTATGTCATGTCATGTTATATTTTCGCCATACTCTATGAGGGATATACCCCTTAATAAAGAGGATTAGCATTCGTGTTGCGATATTCAGGTCAAGAGCCATTTTTTGTAATAGTTCATTACATATCCGAACGATTACGTGTACATGTTTGGTACCTGTATGTATGGCTATAAAACATTGTATTATTGGGGATCATCAATCCCTTACATTGATTTGAGGAGGAGTACCTCCAATCAGATGGTTTCCTGAATAATCTTTATGACCATATAATACTTGGATTTAATAATTTGGCTATTATATTACTATTATCCATTTTACTGTGCAACACGATTTTGAGACACATGTTTTTTGACTGTCTTCATTGTTTTGTTATTTGTTTAATATCATTTATGTGACTCTTGCCTAGAAGACCTAGTACTGGTTTTAATAACACCAATAAAGTTGAACTTTTAATGATCTTTCATAATAATTCTTTTCTATGATTTAATTATGTGATTTTTCTTTGTTTGGGGTGTGCCTCAGTTGTTGGGGTCCTTTTTCTTCTTTTTTTCACAATATTGCTAGTAAATGTCTGGTTCTTGATCTGCACCATGCTGTGGGAGTTGACAGAAAGATGTTCAGATATTAGTCACTAGCCTAGAGTAAAGCTAGACTATAGTATTAATGGTCTGCCAGGGACATGTCATACCTTCACTTTGTGAATAGCTGTACTGGAAACTACTTTATACTTACATAGTTACATTGGTTAAATTTAAGCTATGTAAAGTGAGAGCTTTCCCATTAACTTGTCTAGAAAGTACAACGCACAAAAAGGACCTTTTTAATAATCACTCTAAAAAAAAAATGTACAGTAAGTTCTACTTAACAGGACATTGTTACTACTGTATAATTACACATATACTAAACTTCTGCTATTGTTAGATCCAGGTTATAGATATACTGGAGGTGTGGCATTTGCAGCATCAATAAATCAGCACAATGCTTTCTGACTGCCCACTGGGAGGGGGCTATTAGCGGCATTGTAAAGCAAGGGGTGTGATCATGTTGATGCTATTCAGGGCAGAGCACGTCATCATGCCGGGAAATGAGTGGCCACTGGCAGCTGCTTTTAGCAATAGTTTTTCCGATATTGCAAAAGGTTTGGACTGTAACACTCCACCTGTAGCAAAACATTTAGTTGAATGTGGACATAGGTCCTGATTCAGCAGTGTACGCAAGTGCACTGCTGAATGCAGATTCCCAATTGCGAGTGTGCAGAATGGGTCCTGCTAAGACACACGCAAGCCCTTGAATGCTTCTGTGCGATTGACAGGCAGAGCCATTAAAGGGGCGGTGAGGGGGCGGAGGTGGCTGGCGTTCCCGGAAATGGGGCGTGTCCGCCCTGTTTTCTGGGAGTGACCAGCTCAGGGACTCTGTGGACGTATGCAGTCTGCTGGGCTCACAAGCCGGCCAGCCTGAGTGAGCTGAGGCTTACTCAGCTGGCCAGCCGCCCGGCTCCATCCACCATCGTGACCATCGACCACAGATGGACACGATGGTGATCTCAACCTGCGACCTCCGTCGCAATGCTGGGATCGCAAATGCAGCAGGGGTTGTCATACACCTCCTGCTGCATTTGCATTATTGCAGGGATCGCAATTGCAAAGCTGCCTGCGTGTAGCGTTGCAATTGCAATCCTAGCTGAATTAAGCCCATAATCCACATAGAGATGTGCGCCAGACTATTTTTGCTGGTTTTGATTTTGGTCTGGTTTTGGTTTTGCAAAAAACGCTGTGGCTGGTTTTTGTTTTGGATTTTTTCCCAAAATTGGCAAGAAAAGTTAGAATCACCTAATTTGGGCTTTTTTTTTGTTCCTAGAGTATTAATAACCTCAATAACATTAATTTCCAGTCATTTCCACTCAATTTTGACCACCTTACAGCTCACAATATTGTTCACCAATATAGGCCAAAGGCTTTCTGTCTAAACTACGTAACAGAGCAGCGGCACAAATACACGGCAGTTATTTCTGTTTTAAAATGTTTCGCAAATTATACCCCTTTTACACTGACCTAAAAATCTGGATTTTTGTCTGTATAAATTTATCCACCCGGGTCCAACTCGGGTACTTTGCAGGGTTGGCCACGGGTCGTTCCTGTGGCACCCTGCAGTGTAAATGGCGCAATCTAGGTTACGATGACCCGAATCTTGCCGCATGCCGCCCAATGTGCTCCAGGGTCGGAATTTGATTTCCTGCCTGGTGGAGCACAATGTGCTGTTGATCTGCACACATCACTTCTGGCAATTTTGGTGCCAGCATGGTACGTGTGGCGGGGTGAAGCTGATGAGGACTTCCTGTTAGGTGAAACTCAAGGTGAAATGCACACGTCACTTCTGGCACTTCGAGGTGTCGGAATTGTATGTGGGGATGATAGAAGCTATGGAGGCCAGATAAAGTTTACAAACTATTTAGAAAAGGAGAAAAAACAGCAGAGGTTTTGATTTGGTGCACTTAGGATCAATATTGAATTAGTTTCCTGTCAATAATAATAAAAATGTAGTAAATCTTTGAGTCCATCTTTAAAATAATGTGTTCAAACAAATAGGTGAAGTATTGATTACAATGATAGATAGTGCATAAGGTCAGAATGTGAAAGATTTTTTTTTATACAGTTTTAGAAAATTTTAATTAAAATTCCCTTTTCGCCGCTAGTCACTTTATATAGTGTCACTGCCGACTAGTCCTGTTCCTTATTGTGAAGAATTATGATAACTTGTGTAAGAATCAAATCAGTGATTACAGCGTCCTGTATCACTATTATTTAATATGAAAAAGATGTGATTATTATATGATAATAACTAGGTAAGCTAACTGTTAGTAGTTGCGAAGATGTAATATGATACTGTCTGAGGGAGTTAAATCCCTTTATCACTTCGTTCCAGTATAGATTGTACTTTACATATTCCAACTTTATATCAACAATATCAGCTATAATTATCCTCTCTTTAGTGGTTGCAGAGATGCAATATAGTATTGACTGTGGGAATTTAATCCCTTTATAACTTTGTTCCAGTACAGATTGTACGACACATCTTGCAACTTAATGTAAACAATGTTAGCTGTAATCATCTCTCCCTTAATTCATATCATAAGTCAATAGACGGGTTCACGTTTTTGTCACTGTGCCTGTCAGTGCAAGTGTTTCAATTCAGCCTCTATAGTAATCCCGGCTTTCACTTGCAAATAGCTACACACTTGTTAAGATGTTTCTCCCCTTTTGTTTATGTTTGTGCATGCTACACTCCGGCACTGTGATCACTCAAGCTGTATTTCTTCACAAGTCCCGGCTCTCACTTAAACATAATCCTGTGAACATAAATTATATGTGTCTAGTCCAGTGGTTCCCAAACTGTGCGCCGTGGAACCCTGGAGGTGCCTCATGACTCTTGCAGGGGTGCCTCAGGTGGTGGTCCAGCACCAAATCAAATTATTTATGGTCAATGTAAATATGTAGACAAACCGAAGCTCAAACTTGTCCAACACCACATAACTGAACCTAAGGATGACAGGTAAGCACAATATACTTATCTTTATTACTTTCTACATTTTTTTCTGAATTTCTGAATAACAAAGGTTTGGCTTAGGGGTGCCGTGAAAACAATGCTGTTACTCTAGGGAGCCATGATTCAAAAAAGTTTGGGAACCACTGGTCTAGTCACATCATTAATAGTAATCAGGCCCAATAGGAAGGTGCATAATAACAAAATTAATGTCTTATAGCATAATGTTAACCAGCGGCTACTCGGGGAAATGGTGACGCGCATTTCGCCTGTGGGCTGCTTTATCAAGGCAGTGACAAAAACGTGAACCCGTTTATTGATTTATGATATAAACTAAGGGAGAGATGATTACAGCTAACATTGTTGATATTGAGTTGCAAGATGTGTAGTACAATCTGTATTCTGTACTGGAACAAAGTTATAAAGGGATTAAATTCCCTCAGTCAGTACTATATTGCATCTCTGCAACCACTAAAGAGAGGATAATTATAGCTGATATTGTTGATATAAAGTTGGAATATGTAAAGTACAATCTATACTGGAACTAAGTGATAAAGGGATTTAACTCCCTCAGACAGTATCATATTACATCTTCGCAACCACTAACAGTTAGCTTACCTAGTTATTATCATATAATAATCACATCTTTTTCATATTAAATAATAATGATACAGGACGCTGTAATCACTGATTTGATCCTTACACAAGTTATCTTAATTCTTCACAATAAGGAACAGGACTAGTCGGCAGTGACACTATATAAAGTGACTAGCGGCGAAAAGGGAATTTAATTAACATTTTCTAAAATGGTATATAACATTTTTTTTTCACATTCTGACCTTATGCACTATCTATCATTTTAATCAATATTTCACCTATTTGTTTGAACACATTATTTTAAAGATGGTTCTTAATAAAGATTGACTAAATTTTATTTATTATTTACAGGAAACTAATTCAATATTGATCCTAAGTACACCAAATGAAAACTGCTTTTTTTCTCCTTTTCTAAATAGTTTGTGTACTTAACTCAGAGTTAAAGGTGGCACCTCAAAACAAGGTATTATAAATTAATAGAACTATATCATTAAATTAACATGAGTTTAGGATCAATATAAGTAAAATAGACATTTCTCTGTCATAAAGACAACAATTAATACAAAATATACTGGTGCGGGACAATATTGAAAAGTATGGCCAATTAAAGTTTGTTTACACAGGTGAGTGCACGTTCGTGGGAGTTTTTAGACACCAGATGTATCCCTTTATGAACGTATATTAGGTGTTTCTGGTTAAAGATCTAGCTGCTTAGCCCCATGATGAAGGTGCTCAAATGCACCGAAATGGGCGTCAGGCTGCAATCCAGATACCGCAGTCTGTATTCTTTCTATGGCTAATTATTTGAACCTGTTTTGCACGTTTATGCACTTTATGAGAAACTGATGGCATCTATGACACTTTTATGCATACATGCCTACCAGGGCCGTAACTAGGGTAGTGCGACCTGTGCCATGGTACAGAGCACCATGGGGCAGGGGGCGATTTTCTGGCCTGTCAATTTTCTGTTTATTTTCATTCTCAGTTGTAGCTTCTTCTTCTTTTATCACCAGCATCTCCTGGCCTCCTTTATCCCTTCCATGGCCCTTTCCCATGAGGCCATGGCCCTTTTTCGAGTCTTATGTCCCTATTTGAAATATAGGGGGGGGGGGGGGCGCCAATGCTCTTTCTGGCACAGGGCACCAAAAAGGCTCTGATGCTTACTCTCCTGGAATAGCCAGGAAGCTCCTGAAAAACCGGTCACCCGGAAAAGTGGGCAAATCTCCCGGCTATCCCCGCATCGCCACGGACTCCCCCACATTCTCATGCACACATCCCTGCAGTGTGGCGGTCTTTCTGGAATACTGCTGCTGATATATATATATGAGTATATATGTGTGTGTTTGTATGTATATATATATATATATATTGTGACAAGAATAACGTAGACCGGATAAAATCCATCAGTAGCTTTATTGCTCACCACAGGCAGGTACACTCAATATGGCAGTTTCACAGGCAAGATGTTACACAGTCTTCCACACAGCAATATTTTCTTCAGTGGACTCGCAGGTCCAGGACCTCTAACACTAGTCACCCCCGAGCCTATAAGCTGGGCAACTATCTCACCATCAGGCTCAGTTTCCCCAGTATCTCTGCAGTTCCTAAACCAGCCTCACACAGGTGTCTGTATTCAGCTGCCTTCTAGATTCTGATTGAGGCAACTGAACTGGACATTACACATTCCTAATGCCTTTGCTCTGCCAAACCTGGGAGATCTGGATATTCCACATTTACCTCATGTGGAATTATGCTGACCCTGTCAATATATATATATATATATATATATATATATATAACAACCAGAAAAGGTTAGTGCGCTAGGTAAAGTCCACCTCACAAATGTCTCTTTGTGGAACAACAAATCCCAGGCTTGACTGTCATTTCTAAAATGCTGTCGGATATGGCTATACACACTTAGCCTCCACAGCCGTCACGCTTGCACTCTGATTCTATGAACCGGCGTCCCGCTCCTTTTCCTGTGTTCACTTCACATGAGTAGTGTTTAAACTCTAAAGAATGAAATAAGATATAGGGGGCGCCACATAGTGCATTAACAATACATTTTAATAGACAGTTTAAAAATACATATAAATATGCGTACCAACGGTGGCGGTCACAACCACCGAAAGTCAGAAGATCCACACATATCAATCCTCCAAGATTACTCAGACTCGACTACAGTCAGTCAGCTGCACAGCAGGCCATGTACCTACGCATTTCATCATGTGGACTTTGAAGTCCACATGATGAAACGCGTAGGACGTGGCCCCTATGGAGTGCGGACTCTATAGCGTGCCGGACTCCATAGAGTCCGACACTCCTTATAATTGTAGTAACTGCGTCTGGTGCTTTCACTGAATGTGACCAAAAACAACGAAACACCAACTCCTTTTGTCAATGTTTCAATGTATTAAACACACTATGGCCTGAAGATCGTGTGTTTAATAGACTGAAATGTTGACAAAAGGAATTGGTGTTTCATCTTTTTTGGGTGGAGCCGGGGGCATGACCACACGATCATGGCATTGTAGCCCTCTCTTCTAAATGCCAATATTAACGATATTGTGAAGCATGGGATGGGACCACAATATATATGCACACACACCATTGACGTTTATTGAGGTCAATGGCTGGGGAGGCACACATGTATAAAAAAAACACAGTTTTTATATCAAAACTCTGGAGCATGATAGGGGAGGTTGTATGACAGGGGAGGCTTTGTCTCCCCTGCATACCTTGACTGCTCGTCCCTGACACACACATGTTCTTACTTACTGGTTGTCCATACGCCATATGGCTGAGATGCCCAACGCGACTGAGATGCTCCGAGAGGAGTAGCGTACCTAATTAATCTTTACATTTTGCATCTTATTCGCATTGCAGATGCAGTGAAACACCACTCACAGTGTACCAGAGAAGCTAGGCTGTGACTGTAATGGAACAGGAATTGGTCTTACACACGTACAAAGTCGCAGGTGAAGCACAATGTAAATCGGTGTGAGGAAAAGCTGCTGCCACTGCATCAGAGCACTTTTTACACAGATTCGGACTCAGTCGCACACAGATGTACAAATGTCACACACCAAATTGATTTGTGTGAGCCAGTGCCATAACAGGGATTTACTGTGTCTTGTGCTGGCCTTTCCCTGACGTAATAATGTCATACGGAGGGGGTGGGGCCTCATAGCAGGGAAGAACAGCAGCACTGTGGGCGTTCTCAGGATGCTCTGGGGTGCTCTAAAGGCTGCAGGGTGCATGTCTGGAGTGTCCGAAGCATTGACACTGGCTGCAGGGTGCCATTCCAGGCACCATGCTTGCCAGTTTCAGGAATCGTGGGGCAGCAATGGGGCCACCCACAGACCCCTGCGCACTGTGTGTTGGCACTGTTAACATTCCTCTAGTTATGGCCCTAGTGTTAGCTAGCAATGTTGTTTTATTACTCCCAGTTTTTTATCTATGCAGATAACATGTACATTTTGAGAAAGTTGCACAGGACCTGGTGACCTGATAGGGGCTATTTGAGTAAGAAAGGACACACCATGCTTTTTTCTCATGGTATCTTTCCAGTAAACAGTCATTTCTTCTACCATCATTGCTGGTAAACTTTTCCCAGACTAGTCCATTTCAGCTACTTTGTATAAATGGTATATATTGGCCAAATTAGCACAAAAGTATGCTTGTTTTATTCACTTGGAAAAGTTTTACAAATAATTTTATCGACCTGACTTTAGTGCTTCAAAAATAATAAATTACTCATGAAAAGGAGAATTAACCCAACAATGCCATTTTATACCCTGATGCATCCAAAGCTGTCATGTTGTTTCCTGATTTTGTTGTCAGGGTGCCCAAAGTAATAGCTTTTCTATAAACCATATAAATAGTTAAATTTATTATTGAGTGATTTTCTCTTAGTTCAAAAATGAAATTCTCAAGTATGGCATTAATATTTATTTTCTTTTATGGCAACAATAGCGAGCAAACAGCTGTATTACAAATTCTGATTGCTAAACTTTGCCTGTCAGATTGACCAGATGGACTTTGTTATTCTGTTTATTTGTACCGATGCAGCTGTAGTTTTGTTCAGCCAAAGCATTCAAATCTATGATAACTTTTTTTTTATTTTAAAGAGCTATAATCAAACACAGAGTGCATTTTTGTTATTGATGTCACTGTACAACATGGAGACAAATATTCAATACGTAGATCATACTAGTAGTAATCAATAAACAGTAGATGTTATTGCATCAGATCCACATAGAACATACTGGCCTACTCTAAGTTTCGGGAATTCTCCTGGAATCCCAGGGCAGTTCCCCAACCTCCTGAATTATGCCCACTTCCCCACTGGAGTGGGCGGATTGGGAGCATGATGACGCAATTCATGGTAATTAGTGTCATCGTTGCCCAACCTCCTCCTGCACAATGTAACTGGATCTCCCCCCTTAGTATCTGCCAGAGGGGTAAAGTTGTTGTAAGCAAGTATGATATAGGATAAGCATACCTCCCAACATCTGCAATATCACATGCAAGACTGTCATACACCGGAGGCATGCACACCTGAAAATGGGGAGTGGCCTCTCTGTAAATGGGGCATTGCCTCATGACACACTTCCATTTACATTACTCAGGGGCGAGCTCAGCACTCCTGGAAATGCTAGGCTGCCCCTAGGCTCTCCTCAAAGTGAGGAGATGACGTGTGCATGTGCATGACATCTGTTTACCAGCTGCTTTGCTCTGCTATGCAATTTAAAATGCCTATTCACAGTACTCACAATAGAGCTTTGCAAATTTACTGCAAAATGCAATGTGAGAGAAGTGCAATAAATAGTGGGGAGAACATCCTGGCAGGGGCGTAGCGACGGTGGACCCAGCAGAGAAGGTGCTCCAGGTGCCTGTTACTGGTGGGGGCACCAGAACGGGATCTACATTTCTGTTTAGGGTAGTTGATGGCAGTTTATTACCTTCCTGGACATGGGCAATTTTGGCATAGAAGTAGTGCCAGGGCGAGGGAACACCTCTTCCTATGTACATGCTGTTCCCCCTGGCCTAACCTCTGCTCCTCCCCTTTACCTCTGCTCTGTATCCCTTGACCGGGAGATGGACACAGCATTGGCCCCAGACTGAACCCTGGAGAAGGAAGTGAAGAGAGCAGAGAGCCCGTCATGGCTAGCTGCATAAAGCCTGCAAGGTGGTGCTAGGTGAGAACACTGGTATGGACTTATGGGGTGCATTGTGTGTGTGTGTGTGAGACAATGGGTGACTGGTGTGTGTGACACAATGGGTGACTGATGTGTGTGATACAATGGGTGACTGTTGTGTGTGTGTGACTGTTGTATGGGTGTGTATGACAATAGGTAACTGCTTTGTGTGTATGTGTGTGTGTGTGTGACTGCTGTGTCTGTGTGGCAATGTCTGACTGCTATATATGTGTACATATGAGGCAATGGGTGACTGCAGTGTGTGTGTGTAAGAGAAAATGGGTGACTAATTTGTGTGCCACAATGGGTGACTGTTGTGTGTGTGGCTGTTTGTGTGTGACTATGTGTGTGTGAGACAACGGGTAACTGGGATACAGATTAATGTTTTCATTGCTCAGATACAAGTTCTGTATCTCTGTACATACCCAGGCTCATATCAAAGTGTGGTAACATGATGGAAGTGGCATGCTGACATTTGTTGCACTGTTCCATGGACCCCTATAATTGCATTTATCAGTGGGCCCTTCCAAGTCTGGCACTGCCCTTGTTGGTTTTTTATCACTTGAACTTCCTACCAAATGCTTACTACCCATGTGCCCTTCAGTAGAAGTTGGTCGTGGCACCATGGCATGCATTGCTCCAGGAGCCAGAGCTCCACGCTACACCTCTGCATCCTGGACCCTACTGGCGAGTTAGTTTGATTGTTTATTGCTAATACATTAATAATTTGCTAAACATTTTTAAACAGAAATTACTGCCATGTGTTTGTGCTGCTGCTCTGTCACTTAGTTTAGCCAGCCAGCTCACTGCAGCCTTTGGCCTATATTGGTGAAAAGTAGTGAAAACAATATTGTGAGCTGTGAGATGGTCAAAATTAAGGATGTGCGCCAACCCCCTTGTTTTGGTTTTAGATCTGTATCTGCTTTGTGTTTTGGATTGGGATTTGGTTTTGCCAAAACTGCTCTTGCGTGTTTTGGTTTTGGATCTGTATTTTCTTTCAAAAATTGATAACTGCTAATTTGTTTTTTTTTGTTCCTACAGTATTATTAATTTCATTAACATTAATTTACACTAATTTCCAGTCAATCTTGACCACCTAACAGCTCACAACATAGTTTTCATCCAGTTTAGGCCCAACAGTTGCACCAAGCTAGCTGGTTGACTAAGCTAAGCGGCAGCAGTGGTCGAAACAAACACGTGGCAGTTCCACACCCAACATGGCACATAAGGATATATATATTTTCCTTAATCAAGAGGTCTGAGGGAGATGGAGTATGTATGTAGTTGAATGCAGAGAAAGGAAGAGTTGATTGGTAGTAAATTTATTTTAATTTTTTGATTCTGAAGCAAATTTATGAGGGATGAGGGGAGAGGATGGGTGAACAATATGTCCCTTGTTTTGCCCACAAAATCAACTTGGTGGTTTGGAATATTTTTTTAAATTAAAGGGGCATGCAAGAGATGATATCTGTGGCCATAAACATTTCTGGACATTTTCGACATTAACCAACCACATGTCAAGATTGCAGCAGCTGTGGCAGTTCAACTTCCAATATGACTCAAGAGGAAACAAATGTTTTTAGTATTCAAGAGGACTGAGGGAGTTGGAGTATGTATGTAGTTGAAGGCAGGGAAGGGAAGGTTTGATTAGTAGTAAATTGAATAATTTTTTTTTATTCCAAAGCAAATTTATGAGGGAGGAGGGGAGAGGAGAAGGGGAGGCTTTTACAAGAAATACAAAAAATATTGAAATCATTCACATCAGTCCTTGCCCCAGAAGAATCCTTGAGAGCTATGCCTGCTGCTGGGAGTGTATCTTCATCCCAGACGGGGACCAGGAAGACTACTAGTTGTAGTTTAAAAAAACAATTGACTGTTAAACAATCCTTTGTAAGGGGGAGCAAGTATGACAGCAGTCACCTAGTAGCAAAGCGGATCACAGATGCCATAACATCTATGCTGGTTTTAGATGTGCGTCCAATATCTGCCAATCTGCAATAGGTTTTAGACAGTTAATTGAGGTCCTGTGTCCCCGCTACCAAATCCCACCTATATTCCACTTCACTAGAAAAGCAATTCCCAGCCTCTACAGGGACATTTAAAAAACTTAATTAGTGCCCTCCAAAATGCCATTGTACCAATTGTCTATTTAACCACAGAATTGTGGACAAATGGAACAGAGTAAATGCAAGATTGCATGACTGTAACAGCCTACTGGGTGGGTGTATTGCTTTAAGCAACCAACAGCAACAGCAGCATCTAAGAGACAGCAGCTTATTCAGAGGCAGGCTACTCTCTGTATCACCGGTTTCACTTAGAGGCATACCACTGACAACCTTTTATAAAAACTCAGGGACGTCATTGCAAAATGACTTGCCCCGTTTGGTCTCTCCTCGGGATTTGTGATTTTTTACAACTCTACCAATATTCTGAGAGCATTACAGCTGGGTAAATTCCAACACTTCCTAAGTTTTTCTCATGCAATCAACTTGGTGGTGCCAATTTTTCTTAAAAATGACAGGGCCGTGCAGGTGCTCTCTGCGGCCCAAATATTTCTGGACATTTTCGCTATTCAGCAGGAGCATGTAGAAGATTGCAGCACCTGCAGGAAATGTTGAATTTGCCCTGCCACCAGCTGAAACAAGAGGTAGTTACAAGGTGGAACTTCACCCTTTATATGTTTCAGCGGATGGAGGAACAGCAAAAAGCCATCTAAAGCTACACAGTGAACGTGGAGGGGGAATGCACCTTACTCGATCTCAGTGGAAAATACTTTTTGTGTTGTACAAAGTGCCGAAAGCCTGAAACCCTTTGAAATAGTCACCTGTGAAGTGAGTTCAGATACTGCCAGCTTGAGTCAAGTAATTCCTCTAATTAGACTGTTGGAAAAGCAACTTGAGAAACTGAAGGAGGAGCTGAAACAAAGTGATTCTGCAAAGTACGTTGCACTTGTAGATCAAGACCTTTATTCGCGACCTTCCAATCAGATTAATAAATTTTGGTGACTGTGCTCAATCCTAGGTTTAAGTCATATGTTGTGTCTTTCTTCCCAATGGACACAAATCTGAAGAGATGCAAAGACCTGTTGGTAAGCAAATTGTCAACTCAAGGGGCACATGATGCAGCGATGACTCCTTCTTCAGTTTCCCCAGCAAGTGTGGCTCCCAAGGAAAAACTAAACAAAAGACCCACTGGTGATGCAGATGAGTCAACAAAACCAAGTTTTGACATCTGGTTGGGTCTAAAAGAATTGTCTACAATAAAATTAATGAGACGTCTACTGTGACACCATCTGATATGGTCACCATTCAAAGAATGGTTGAGGTGGGTCCGGTTCTGTGACACCATCTGATATGGTCACCATTCAAAGAATGGTTGAGGACTAATTTTAATGCTAGCATCCAAATAGACATGTTAGACAGTCTGTTTGACTACTAGCAGAAAAAAAAGGCAATTTGGAGGACCGTGCACAAGCTGGCTTTGCTTTACTTAAGCTGGCTGCCCACCCTCCAGTGTGTACTCCGAAAGAGTTTTCAGCACAGCCGGGAACATTGTCAGTGATCGGTGTAGGAGGCTACTTCCTCAAGATGTGGAAAAGATGATGTTCATCAAAATGAACTACAAATTCCATGAGGAAGACCTTTACCGTCAATTACATCCAAAAATTACAGAGGCACCTGTAATGGTGGATTCCAGCAGGGACAAATTAATATTGTGTGAAGTAAGATGATGTAGACACTGTTAAGGGGAGGGATTGGACGATGGCGACATCTTGCCTCTGTAAAGCCAGTTTGTGAACGTAGAGATCATTGCCAGCAATGTCAGCTGCCCATTGGTAGCTTGTCTTCTGGGGGGCCAAGCAAACCAATCATTTCATGATTGAGGATTTTGTTGATGAAGGTGTTGGTGGTGAAGATGGCTGGTGCTTGGATTTAGCAGAGAGAAAAGAGCTAGCTGTTGCTGGACTGCTTGTTACTTTTTTAGCCAAAGATTCTGAATTTTACGAAACCTTTGGATGGATGTGCTTCAGATGACGTAACAGGGAGGATGTTCCTAGACATTTAAGGTCCCTACCTCTACTTACTCTGGCTTTACAAAGGGTACAATTGGCTTGACAATTGTTGTCTGGAGTTGGGTAGAAATCCACACATAAGTGGATTTTATTGACTTATGCCCAGACATGACAAAGGGGTTTTCCTTATCATGGGCAAAAATGTTTCATCCACTGGTGCCTGATTTACCCAAACAACATCCTCATCAACAACATCATCATTATCAACATCCTCATCATCAATATCCTTATTACCATCAGCTACACAAATATCCTCCTCATTCTTTTGCACTTCCATAGAAGCATCTTCGATTTCTATGTCAGCATGTTCACTTGTGCTTACATCATCATAAGAGGCAGAACAATCAGTCGTAAATAAAGGCCTAGGCCTTAGCCTTTCCTTGACAATTTTATGTCTTTCTGCAGTTTACTTTCCCTTTGATGTTTTTTCTTTACCAATGTAAAAGATTGCTTCTTTGATTTTAGATCCCCTGACTTAAGCCCTGTATGCCCTTGGGCATCGGCTTTAGTAGATGACGTAGATGGACTAGTATAGTCATGACTGTAGGCACTGGCAGCAGCACCAGCACTAGTATGTGGTTCCTGCTCTTCTCTCAACTGTTCATTCTCCATATCAACTAACACAAACTAATTGGGGTACAGCACACATGTCAATTTGTACCAATTTTAAATATTACACTGCGGTATCAATGACTTACAGTGTCACAATATTTTTTATGAAATTTTTTACACTGTACTACCACTTGCAGTGTCACAATATGAGTTGAATATTACATTGCTTTTCCACTCAGTGTCACAATACATGTATATTAAACTGCGGTTAGACTTACAGTGTCAAAATATGTGTATGAATATTACACTGTGCTACGACTTTTAGTGTCACAATACGTGTATGAATGATTAAATATTAAACTACAGTCTGACCAGCAGCGACACAGTAAAAAAAAAAAGCAATGTAGTACACTGGGGTAAAGCACAAAAAAAATTATATTAGCTTTTATTTTTCTTTACACTGGGCACCCTTGGACAGACAGAGCACCCCTGGGTGGGCACAGCAGCCCCTGGATGGACACAGCAACCCCTGGATGGACACAGCAGCTTCTGTCCTAGATGGACACAGGAGCCTCTGGATGTACACAGCAGCCACTGCCCCTGGATGGACACAGCAACCCTTGGATGGACACAGCAGCCTCTGCCCTGCTTGGACACAGCAGCCACTGCCCCTGGATGGATCCAGCAGCCCTTGCCCTGGTTGGACCTAGCAGCCCCTGCCCTGGATGGACACAGCAGCCCCTCCCCCTGGATATACACTGCAGCCCCTGGAGGGACGCAGCAGCCACTGCCCCTGGATGGACACAGTGACCCCTCATTAACCCAGCAGCTCCTGCCCTGGACAGAGACAGTACCCCTGGACAGACAGCACCAATGGATGGACACATCAGCCCTGGACAGACACAGTACATCTGTTCACTTCACTCTCCACAGCCAGAGTGAAATGGTGCCAATGACCGGGTACCATTATAGTATCCAAAACCTGCGAGAATCCGACAGAGGGATGATGACAATTTGCCTCGTTTTGGGATCCAAGTTCGATGTGAAAACCCAAGCTGGACTTGGATCCCGGCCCGAATCTTAAAGTTTGGGTGGGTCCAGTTCTAAGGGAAACGGACCCACACATATCTAGACAAAACTGACTGGAAATTACTGGAAATTAATGTTATTAAGGTTATTAATACTGTACCCAAATTATGTGATTTTAGCTGTTTTTATCATTTAAAAAAAAAAATTCAGATCCAAAACCAAAACACATGAGGGTGGTTTTGCAAAACCAGAACCCAAACCAAAACATGAGTTAATACAGATCCAAAACCAAAACATGGGGGTCAGTGCGCATCTCTAATATCTGTACACTACAATTAGAATTGGTTGAACATTATAATTGTCTATTTGACACTAAAATGGTTTGTCACTTTTTGTTTAAACTTTTTAATCCCCCCCCTCTTCCTTGGAACAAATATTCAGAAATCACAGCTCTCACAGGCACCTATTTACTACAATCTGCTTTCCAAATGCGGTTGTAGTTTGATATTTTTGCCTAAATTCGTATTGCTATTTTAGGAAATGTCACAGAAATGTATGACCACCCACAGCTATTGAGAGCAGCCAGGTGATGGTAGCGATGGTCTCGACCATCGCGACCATCATGCCTTGCGACGAGACCCTTGCGGTAGGGTCTCGTTCCCGCAAGCCCCAGTGAGCTTCTGGCTCTTAATAGAGCCAGAAGCTCACCAGCTGACATCACTCATGATGTCAATGGGGCCTCCCCCAAATGGCAGGCGTTCCGTCGGGAACGCCTCTGTTTGGCCTGCCACCCCCCTGCCCGTCTCCAAATTGGTGCGAGCTGTTGATCAAAATCGACAGCCGCCCCCTTTTGGTGTGAGACACAGAGCGCCCGTCGCTAGCCGGGTCTCGCGCATGCGCACATCGGAGCCAGCTCCGGCGTGAGCATGCGCAGTGGCCAAACATCGACCCGCTCGCGAGCGCACAGCGCTCGCGAGTGGGCCTGAATAAGGCCCAGAGCTTGAAAGAAAGCTCTGTCCCTGTGATTCCCCTCTGCACACTTCTCACTAGGGATGTGCAGGCTCGGTATCACCATATTTTTTGCAAAAAATCTGCGTATTCACCCTGTTAGCACGGGGGTCCTCCAGCCCCCGTCCCCACCGGTATTTTGTCATAATTCCTTTTATTGCATTTAAAGCAGATTGCGGTTCCAATTATAAGTATGGGAAATGCAATCTGCTTACTTAAAATATGCAAATTAGAGGGCTTGGAGTAGTAACTGCTCCAAAAGCCCTTAAATACATTCAGTGAAATAAAAATAATGTGAAAAGGATGTGAAAACACCTGTTTTCACATTGTTTTAGTAAAAAAAATTATAAATAGGGCCCACAGAATTAAAAAGGTGGATCCAATAACATTTAACAGACTTCTATTGTAAAGTTATTGGAAACGTTCTAGAATATCGCATGCAGGGAAGAAGCTTGCAATAAAGCTCTGTCCCTGCGATCTGCTTCACACACCTCTCAGTGAGAAGTTATCCGTGCATGCGCCCAGCTCACCAACCCCCTACAACTGCGATCTCCCCCTGAGACCCTCTGTGAACGTGATTGCACCGTGACCTCTTCCCCCTGCAATTCTGGCCCCCATGTTTAGCTTACACTTATCTGCCTGGTGATCGGTGCTTGGGGAGATCCTCTGGGACACTGGTGTTTCCGATGGAAGGTTCAGGAGTACAGCAACAGAGTGATATGAATGACACAATACACACACAGTTTAAGGTAATTAATTAATATGATTTATTGGTACTTGGCTTCGATTTCTAATTAATTCTGGTAATGGTCCAACACAGCACAATCACATTCGCTAGCCAGATGGATGTGTCCCAGCACTTTTTGCAATGAGTCTGGGAGTTGTGAATTAAGGCTACAGATTTTCGGATTTCACACCTATTTATAGGGCTCTTTACAAACATTGGATACTATATACCTTATAAGGTCATAATATTAAAATAAGTATTAACAATAGGGGACAGCATTGCCTCAAATATGGTTATTGGCAGAGTATTATAACAAGTGACATTGACATTTATATGTTCAAGATGGCTTCCTGCTATAAGCAGACAATAACACAATCTTAAATGCAACTAGTAAAAATATGTAACACATTCCTTTGAAAATCATACAGTATAAAACGGCACCTTCTAATAAAACAGTAAAATATAGGGTTAACATAGTTAAATATTAGTTATCAAACAACATAGCTAAATTAGTACAATATTAATACAATCACTCATATATATATATATATATACAGTAGGGATGTGCGCCGGACCATTTTTGCCGGATTTGGATTTGGATTTGGTTCTAATTCGTCGTCCGGCTTTGGATTTGGATTTGGATTTGCCAAACTGCGGTGACTGGCTTTGGATTTGGATTTGGATTTGGATTTGGATTTTTTTACAAAAATTGACAAAAAAAGCTAAAATCACATAAATTGGTCTTTTTTTTCTTCCTAGAGTATTATTAACCTCAATAACATTAATTTCCAGTCAATTTAGACCATATCACAGCTTATAATATTGTTTTCAACATTATTGGCCAAAGGTTGCAGTGAGCTGACTGGTTACTAAGCGACAAAGCAGCGGCACAACGACACAGACACCACAGTATAAAGCACATCTATGACACATTGCCACACAGCAGTGGCAGAAATGAAAAGTAGTGCACCCACCCAGTGGGGTACGACCAGCAGAGTCACAGTACTTGTTTACAAAGTGGGCTACGGCCCTAGGAGTCACAGTGCACAATCTTATTAGCATTACACCGCACATAGGGCCTGATTCACATTACACCATAAAGTAGTGTCTCTTATTTATGTTACGACACACAGTAGTGCCCCTTTTACACAATGCCCACAGTAGTGCCCCTTTTACACAATGCCCACAGTAGCGGTGTCCCTTACACAATGTCCCCCAGCAGTGGTGCCCCCTATGCAGTCCCCTTAGTAGTAGGGTCCACTATGCAGTGCCCCCAGTAGAATGCCCCCCAGTAGTATGCCCCCCATTAGCAGGCCCCCCCCAGTAGTATGCCCCCCATTAGCAGGCCCCCCCAGTAGTATGCCCCCCATTAGCATGCCACCCAGTAGTATGCCCCCCCAGTAGTATGGCTCCCCCAGTAGTAGGCTGCCCCAGTAGCAGGCCCCCCCAGTAGTAGGCTGCCCCAGTAGTAGCCCCCCCTGTAGTATGAGCCCCCCCTGTAGTATGGCCCCCCCTGTAGTAGGCTGTCCCAGTAGCAGCCCCCCCCAGTAGTAGTAAGCCCCCCCAGTAGTATGGCCCCCCCCAGTAGCAGGCCCCTCAGTAGTATGGCCCCCCCAGTAGCAGACCCCCCCCAGTAGTATAGCCCCCCCCCCAGTAGCAGGCCCCTCTGTAGTATGGCCCCCCCAGTAGTATAGCCCCGCCCAGTAGCAGACCCCCCCCAGTAGTGCAGACCCCCCCAGTAGTATAGCCCCACCCAGTAGCAGGCCCCTCTGTAGTATGGCCCCCCAATAGTGCAGATCCCCCCAGTAGTATGGCCCCCCCAGTAGCAGACCCCCCCCAGTAGTATAGCCCCCCCCCCAGTAGCAGGCCCCTCTGTAGTATGGCCCCCCCAGTAGTATAGCCCCGCCCAGTAGCAGACCCCCCCCAGTAGTGCAGACCCCCCCAGTAGTATAGCCCCACCCAGTAGCAGGCCCCTCTGTAGTATGGCCCCCCAATAGTGCAGATCCCCCCAGTAGTATGGCCCCCCCAGTAGCAGACCCCCCCCAGTAGTATAGCCCCCCCCCCAGTAGCAGGCCCCTCTGTAGTATGGCCCCCCCAGTAGTATTGCCCCCCCCAGTAGCAGACCCCCCCCAGTAGTGCAGACCCCCCCCAGTAGTATAGCCCCCCCCAGTAGCAGGCCCCTCTGTAGTATGGCCCCCCCAGTAGTATAGCCCCCCCCAGTAGTGCAGACCCCCCCCCAGTAGCGCCCCCGGACCTTTGACAAGTAAAAAAATAAAAAAAATAAAACTTACCTGATTCCCCGCTCCCGCGCCGTCTGCTCTGTCACACGCTGAGGAGGGAGCCGGAAGACGGAGCTCATGTGTGAGCTCCAGCCGGCTCCCTCCGTGCAGCAGCCAATGAGAGTCTGTGTGACTCTCATTGGCTGCTGTAACAAACACACAGCTGCCGCTGGCAGCTGTGTGTCTGTGTCTGTGTAGGGCAGAGCGCTATCACTGCGCTCTGCCCTACACGCGAGGAGACCTGATGTCGGATTCTCTAGTGAGAATCCGACATCAGGCGGCCGCCGTTCGGCCCCGAACGGGGATCCGAGTCAGGCGGTGAACACCCGAACAGGGTTCGGGTGGACTCGGATCCCCAATGTTCGGAGTGGTTCGGATTCCACAGAATCCGAACCGCTCATCTCTAATATACAGTTACACATTAAAAGTACTCTGAACAGTTTAACAGCAAAATAGTGCAACAGCTATTTTGTTTGTATCACCTGTCACAAACCACCCTTATTTTTAAGGCTAAGGCTTTATGTTGTGATATGTGTCTTGGGAAGGCCAGGGTGCTCCATAAACCTTCCTTGTGGGAAATAATTTAGAGTTTGTTGTATCACAAAATTTCCCTAAAATCCAAAGTACCAGTAAAATTCAGTTCAATAGAGTCTAGAAAAAGTCTTTGAAAATGTGTGTGGTTCCAGCCAATATAAGGCTCAAGTATCATCGGATCTTGTAACTCTGTTGAATTCCTGGACCCTTTCAACCAGGCTGTTGTTATCATAAGCTCATCTCTGGTATAAGCATCTCATCTTTCCATTCAACCACCGTAAAAGAAATCAACCTGTTGGCTTAGAAAAAAGAACAGTGAGAGATACACCATAACAACTAAACAAAATAAACACTTATCCTTAATGTACAGATCTCTATTTCTTACCATAGTACTGAACATTTATTAAGCACAACCTTATCATAAATGTATGTGTGTGTAACAGATAACCTGAAATATTCAAACTTTTACCACCATCTGGTTAACAAAACACATGTATACCTATATACCGTACTTCCTGCTCTAAAAAAACAATTTCATGTATACTGTATATGAACATTGTTATTTTCTACTGAAGTCAGCATTGTGAATGGATTGAATCACAGAAAACTCTGTTTGCTTAATTTTTTTTGTAAAATGGGTGTCTTTGTCTGCTCAGATTTTCTTGGACATCCCATATTCAACTTCAGGATAGTCTCTTATATGGTATCAGTCTGCTTGAGACAACTTCACTCCTGAATGACAGTTTTCTGTAGCTGACCAATGCAGCATTCTTCTTTCATCTTCTTGTGTAAAAACAATGAAGTCAAATTGCCATACTGCAGTTATACAGTTCATGAGGCGTCTTTCAGTAATAAGCAAGGTAGACCATATTTTCCATCTGCTGGCACATGTATCAGCTTTCTGCAATGTCTCTGTCCATGGTCTGGATATAGACAATTCCTGTAACTTGAGCTTGCTGGTCTGCATGTTTAGATGCGCTGACTATGCGTACTACAGAGTAAGTATCCACTGCTTGACAGCAGAATTTGAGGCTCCAATGTCCAGTAGGCAAAGGTCCAATAAAGCCTCTCTGCCACACCTGTTCAGCACATTCACCTCTGTAGATAGGGCCCAGGTGTCCCGTCAGTTTCTTCCTGTAATTCAACAGTTGACATGTTTCATATTTGTCCACCATTTCTCTTGCCATCTGCTGTGTCAATGGGATGCATTCTCTCTGTGCCCAGGCATAGGTTCCTTCAGCTTCTCTATGTCCACTTTGGGCATGGGCCCACTCTCCCAAGTTGTATAGTTCTGTTTGTTCTTCAGGGGTAAGCATCACTGCTTTGACTTGAACCATTGCATCCACAACTTCATTGCCTTCTAGTCCAGTGTGGGCATTGCCATGGCCCACCAACACAGGCCTCCGATTAGATTGATTTCAGATATTGTTCCACAGGACGGTGTCACCCCAGATCACTTTGGCATGCAATTTCCAGTTGTTCTGTTTCCATGTTGGCATGCAGGTGGTTAGGCCTTGGAACATGGCCCAGCTGTCTGTGTAGATGACAAGAGGGCCTTTGATTCTTCTAGCATCATCAGCACAGCTTGCAGTGGATATTGGCTTGAACCACCTACGAACCAAGAATATTTCAGTTGCCTAGTGGTGCTCTTCACATGTTCCATGGCGTTGTAGGCTACAAGCAAAGTCTTCTTCCAGGAGGTCAGCTTTACTGTTTTGATCTGTACTAATTTATTTGCGATTTCATTGCCTTCTACTCCAGTGTAGGCATTGACATGTGCCACAGACACAGGCCTCTCATTGCAGAAGTTCCAAATCTTGTTCCACATTGCTGTTCCTCCCCAGGTGATTTTGACATAGTTTTTCTAATCATATTGCTGCCAGGTTGGCATCCATACCTACAGGCCTTCTTGCCTGACCCAATGTGCCACCGGCATCTCAGTTCTTATGGTAACTGGCTGCTGTTTCGCGGTATTTTCCATATGTTGCATTGCTGTATATGCTGCCAGCATTGCCTTCTCCAAAGAGGTATATCTGGCTTGTGCTGCTGCAAACTGCTTGTCCTAGAACCCAGTGGGAATATTCTTCTCTCCACTGTTTGCACTCATCTGCCATAGGCCCCAAGGCATACCATGTTTTGGTACTGTCACTTCCAAGAAGAATGGGTGATCTCCCTGGTTGGGGCCCAGTGTATTAAGTGCCTGGATAGCTTGCTTGGCTGCTTAAAACACATCATCTTATTCAACTGTGCAAACAAAGCCAGTGTTCTTACAGGTCACATTGTAGATGAGTCTTAGGATGAAACCCAAGTTAGGTACAAATGATCTCCAGTACTCCAAAATCTATTGCATTTGAAAGCAGCATCCCTGCAACTTCATTTTAAATTTCACCAACCCAACTTGTGGTCGCAACATAAAAGGTACAGCATAGCTTTACCCACGTCCTCTTTTTCATGCACAGCATTCTCTGTCTATGAAAGTCTGTCTTTCTTTTTTCGGTAATGCACAATCAATGTATCTGCTGTGCTCTCTGCAGCAATCAACATCTCAGCTTGTAAGTGCAACTTTCAGCTGTTTCTAAACCATTGACTCATAAGGTTTTGTCAGAAAATACATTGGGGTCTGAATTTCATTACCACTCACAAAATATGTGTCCCATATTCCCCTAGTTAGCGTGTCTGTTGTTAATGCCCCATTGGATTTCAGTGTCAGTGTGTTTTTCACAAAAACGGTTTCATTAGTAACTGATAGCATGTATTGCAACTGATGTTTATAGGTTATCTCATCACTTTGTAGAATGTAACAATGAAAATTATTGAACAAATACAGATGGGGATCCACACTAAGTGTGATTTCCTCATAGGGGCAGTCTCCTGTCTCAGGGGCATGAACTTTTATTACAATCTTGCCTATCTCCCACCCCTGGTCCCATTTCTCATTGGACAAGACAGCATCACTTGGCACCATCCCTTCTAATGGGGACTCAACCAGTTCCTGATTCAGTGTCATTTCATAACACATTCCTTCTAACAATGGGTGATTATATTGTGTTTTCTTGCTCTCCACACAAAAATGATCTTCCTCACACCCCTTCGCAGTACAATGTAAATCTTTACCCGTCATTGCGATTTCAGCTGTCCCTGTGGGATCTCTTAAAGAGAAGCTGTCATAATTTTTCTCAGCAGAGGACTGCATGTCTATTTCAACTATCCATACTGCCACCACATCTTTATGTACATTCACTTCAGAATGCTCTGACAATATGTGGCTATCATGATCTGTAAAGTCAGTGCAGGTAGACTTTTTAAATTCAATCAGTGTTTCTATCTGAAAACTTTTTCTCCCAGTTTGGGCTGTGCAGTGAATTTCCTCACTGTCCCACCCTTCTGGGCTCTTTGCCTGTGGAATGTCACTCCCCCCTCCTTTCACACCAATTACGGAGAGAATATCAGTATTATTAGGAACTTACAAATACTGAATTTCATCATAAATAAATTCAGAATCAATCCCTTTTGCAATCTTCCAATCCAAGCTTCTGCAGGCATCCCCATAGAAAACGACAATTCACTTGGATCTCTCAACTCGAACCAGCATATTTTTCTACACCCACACACACCTGCTAGGAACCCAGCCAACTGAGTGTCCATCTTATCTCTAACATGTTTATTAAATTGTTTAAACATTTCTTTTCAGTAAGGCAAAACACAATACAACATACCCTGTGATTTTTATCTACATTAAAAGTACTCTGAACAGTTTAGCTTCAACAGCGCAACAGCCATTTTGTTTGTATCACCTGTCACAACCGGTCAGCTGGTCTCTGGGCTTCAGCACTGTGACCCTGGTCAGCTGCTATAGCAGCTGACCAGGGTCACAGTGCAGGAGCCCATAGACCAGCTGACCAGAGGCACAGAGGACCTCACCGAAGCACCAATCACCGGTCCCTGGATACAGGGGTTTGGGGTTTTTTTTACAATTTTTTTTAAAGTGATCAGCCTGTGGTCTAATTAGACCACAAAGCTAATCCTAGCTCTGCTTTGCCTGTCAGAGCAGAGCAGGAGTCAGGAAAACCGAAGAAAGCCTGGATAACGCCATCTGAAAATGGCTTAATTATCAAAGGGCTTTCCTCTGTATTTTTTCACAATTTATTTTTAGTAAATCTGAGCACATCACATTTCCCAATACAAGTATGAGAAATGCAATTTGATTAATAAAAATATGTGATTTGAAGGAGTAGCTCCAAAAGCCCTTTAATACATTTATATAATACTAAAATAATGTAAAAATGACTTTCATAAGTAGAGTCCTGTTTTCAGATAATGGAGGATATTTGCTACATAAATGATTGGTTAAGTTAAGAAGGGGATTTTCAAAGTGGACCTATTTTTTTACTTGTGTGAGACTAATGGAATTAAATAATTTTAATTAAAAATAATTTGAGCTCTTTTAGATTTAGTTGAGCACCAATTTCTCAGACATACCCAATCGATCTTTTCCAATTAATTTGGTTACCCACTACTGTTTACCTACATATGCAAGTACCCTAATTGGTGAATAGCACTAGTAACAGCCCATTTTTGCCAATTACAATATGGGGTTCTGTCTCCATGGTTCTCCTAGATATCTGACACCTGGGGGTAAATTTACTAAAGCGAGAGTCTTGAAAAGTCGAGATGTTTCCCATAGCAACCAATCAGATTCTACTTAACATTTAACTAGCATCATCTAGAAGATAATAGCTAGAATCTGATTGGTTGCTATGGGCAACATCTCCACTCTCACTTTAGTAAATATACCCCCTTGTCTTAAGATATCTGAGAGATTGATGCCAAAAAATATGTCATGCAGGGGATCTAAGGATGTTTTCAGTTTTAGTACTACCCAGTCCATACTAAATTCACTCATAATTAACACCTGTTGGTCATAGGAGAAGGTAGAGGTCCTGGTGACACAGTGAATAAATTAATTCAATAAAAGTAAATATTCAAAAGTAATACTACATTTATTTTTCCCCATGATCAAAAATGTCTCCCACTATGTTACTGCTCTTTGCTATTCTCATGTAACTGGCATTGGAAGGAAGTGCTCATAATAGCTGGGTACAGTAGGGCTGGACAAGGGTGTATGTTGGGAATGTAAGGAGGTGGTTGATTCAAAAGAATATGAGCCAGGGCAGTCAGTGTTAGAAAGGTAGACACATGGAGCTAATCAGACTGAGCCAGACAAGCCAAGTTTAGTACACCAGAGTTTAGTCAACAGTAAACAAGATGTGGAGTTACAGGCAATGGGGTACAAAAATATAGAAATGGACTTCATTTGGTGGGTGAAAAAAATGTGACCATACTCTCTCTTCACAAAGCAACTTTTAAATGTGTAGAATTTGTTGGGATAGCAGATGAAAAGTTTACATCAGTTTAGGAATGTGGGATTAGTAACTTTTCCTAGGAGCATTCAGCTAGACTGCATCATTTACCACTACACCAGGTTTTGCAAATGGCCACTGAAAATACAGGAATCTAGATTTTTTTTTTAAATTAAATAGCCCACACATACTACAGTGTTTTTCAGAGAAAAATTTCAGTCATTCACATCAGTACCTGCCCTAGTGGAGCCAATTTATTAACTGTTACTTATAGAGTGCCAGGGGTGGATTGGGCCGCCGGGACGCCAGGCTGGTTCCCGCCGGTCTGGTCCCTTAGCTGTCTTTAGGGGCCAACGGCCACACTTCCCTCACCCACCCCTCTGATTTGGTGGCCTGGCTGCCGCGATCGAGGCTCAGCTCTGATCACGCAGCATTACAGGCTGCTACACTGTATGTTAAGTAAAATGGTCGCTGGGGGAACTGCTGCACATGCCCAGCCGCAGCAGCTACTCCCGTAATCCTTTGCGGAGCCTGTGACTGACGGCTTTGCCTCCAGGCTTCTGCGGCCAGCCTCCGTCCAGGATAACTATCTTCTTGCACGCTGGCTGCTACAACAAGCAGCCTGTGCACACACAGAATGCCTGGCACAGCAGCAGCCTGCATATACACAGTGTGACAGCTGATAATTAAACAGTAAGTAACCTGTTCAATTATATCTAAAATATGTCTGCCTGCCGTTCCACTTGCTTATATATAGATAGATATACAGTATATGTATATATATATATATATATATATATATATATATACACAGTATATGTACATCTGTATGTCTATATATATATATATATATATATATATATATATGTATATCTATGTGTATATATGTATGTGTGTATATATATATATATATATATATATTTATGTACATATATATGTTTAGAGTGCCACTCATCCACTTGCTATATATATATAGACACATATATATATATATATATATATATACATATGTGTCTTTTTTCTTTTGTGTGTGAGTATATATATATATATATAGATAGATAGATAGATAGATAGATAGATAGATATGGAATGCCACCACTCGGGATCCCGGCAGTCAAAATCCTGACTCCGCTCCAGGTTCCTAAAGCTAACCTCCCCCTCCCCGCGCCCTAAACCTAACCCTTTTCCTTCAGTACCTAACCCTAACCCTCCCCCTAGTGACTAGTCCCTAACCCTCCCCCTAAACCTAAATATGTTGTGGCACCCCAGACTGCATCTGTATTGGTGGTTCGCTGTATTTACCGCTGTGCATCATGCAAGGGGTTAGTAGTAGCCGCGACTGCATCCAATTTAGAATCAGGCCCTATAAGGAGGGAGTATCCTGTCCCCTCACCATACCCCGTCCTCTCAAATGAGCCCTTACCATTAGGGCTGCTTCCAAAAATTTCCTGGGCTGGTTTTCCATCCCAATCCGCCCCTGTAGAGCGCCATATTCCGTTGCACTTTACAATTGGGAACAAACAGTAATAATACAAGACTCGTTAATAACAGACAGATATAGAGGTAAGAGGGCCCTGCTTGCAAGCTTACAATCTATAGGTAAATAGGTATTGATGCACAAGGATAGGTGCTACCAATTGCATATTGATCCTGCTACATTGCAGAGGTTCTTGGTGGGATGTATGATACAGTTACACAGGAATTTTGGCCCAGAGTTAGCAGGATGTGAAGGTGAAGAAAGTGAAAATCTGTAAAGTTATGTGGTGCACTGCAGAGTGAGGATGTAATTGGGTAGAATTAGGATAGCTTATGGAGGTGATGTTGGTGGTTCTGGAATTTGAAAAACTTGCCTGAAGAGTTGAGTTTTCAGGGAATGCTTGAAAGTTTGGAGACTAGGAGAAAGTCTTATTGTGCATGGGAGGGCTTTCCACAGAGTAGGTGAAGCCCGAATAAAGTCTGGTAACCACGATTAGGAGCAGGTAATGATTGTAGATGAGAGTAGAGATCTTGTGCAAAGTGGAGAGGTCAGATTGAGAGATATTTTGAGATAAGTGAAAATATATCAGTGTAGTTTGGTTAATACAGTAGCTATATGTATAAGTAAAAGTATTTTGTATTGAATTTGGTAGAATCCAGGTAACCAATGGAGGGACAGGCAGAGTAGAACAGCATATCATTTAGTGAGGAAGATCAGCCTTGCAACTGCATTCAAAATGGATTGTTGTGGTGAAAGTCTGTTTTGGGGAATAGCCAGTAAGAAGACTATTGCAATAATCAATGCAGGAGATAATAAATGCATGAATTACAGTTTTTGCAGTGTCTTGTGTAAGATATGGCTGACATCAAATCTGGTCACGGCAAACAAAACCGGAAGTAAGACCATTATGCAGAATGAAAAAGATCATGGCGCACTCTGGTTCCTATGCCTTGATAAAGAACTATTTAGCTTGAAAAACACTGGCCACAGGAACCAGGGGACTGTTTTGGGAGAGTACTAAACACCGTCAAATGGAATGAAGTAGAAGGGGTATCCAGATCCCACATATTTATTATATATTCCAGTCTCTAAAACATCTTATTTCTGGTAGGAGTATGGAGTCTCTGTGTCCTATTTTTAAGCAGTTTTTATATCTGTTATTCACTGTCTACTTTACTGCAGGCTTGCCGACATCCTGGCAGTCCCCTCTGGGGGGGCAGCCAGGTCGGATAAGCAGGGTGCGATAGAGGTGGTATGACCAGGAATACTACCCGGCAATGGGCCGAGCGTGGCCTGCACATGGAATTGCATCATTTTGGCCCCGCCCCCGCTACACAATACCGAGATTTTGGGCATTGTGAAGCAGGGGGGCAAGGCCACGATGACGCAATTCAGCATGAATCGCATCACCACCCCCCTCCCGCTGCGGGGGTTTAATTGTACTCGTGGACTGGATGGGTCGGCGGTCGCAGGGAGGCTTGCCTGCCTTTCCGGGGGGCCGGGAGTGGCACACGATTTTCGGGAGGCTCCCAGCCAAATCGGGAGGGTAGGTAAGTAAGATTTACTGTCTGTGTGTTTTAGTTACTGTACATGTTATTAATAAAACATGTAGAACGATATCACACTATTGCCTATTATCCTTCTGTTTCTTTATGTTGAATTGGAATAAAGAGGCACCTAGGAGGGAGAACACTGGTCTTTGTGATTTAAGGTGAAATATACACACTTTGTTTGCCCATTGTTTTCTCCCACATGTCACAAAACATTTAAAAATTAGAAGAATAAGAATAAAGAACACAAGTGGTTTATAAATCATTAAGGGAAGTACTTTTCCTTTATTCCATAAACTCTGCACCATTCGTTAACCTAATTCTCTATGTATATTCGTCTATGTTGAAAGGTATAAACCAAGGTTTCTAGAGGCTGCTTGGTTTAGTGAAGCACTTAATTGTCACTGTCTGAATTACACTTTAGGAGACCTGTCTACAATGTTTTTAGTTTGATTTGGAACACTAGCCATAATTGTGCCAGGGTTTTTTTTTATTATGGCGATATAAATGCAGTAGGGCCAGACAAAAGCTTGGTTGGGAGTGACAAAAGACAGTCAGATCCCGGTGGATTTTTTTTATTGAGCCAATCAATTAAAGCCAGGTGAAAGTTAGATAAATTACAGTACATTCAGTACACAAGAGTTTAGTCAATATCAAACAGTGCACTGCATTACGGGCATTATGGCACAATATTCTGGCAAATGAGGCAATAGAGTATAATATGTGAAAACATAATGTAACTATTAGTAGACCCTATAACTTAGACCATACAAAGCCAGATACTAAATAGATCCCACTTTGGTACAGTATCCTCATAAACAGAATTACCTAATTATATGTTAAGAAATATTTATACAGATTGAAAATAAAATAATAGAAAAAATATTGTTTTTCGATTTGTTTAGCAATTGTTTTCCTTAAAATAGAAATATATAGGGATAATTATTCTAATTTAGAATCATATTTGCCCCCTTATAGTAACACATGTAATTCAATTAACACATATAAAATAACAGTAGTTTATTATAAAACTATCACCACGCAATGGGGTATATTTACTAAAGTGCAGGTTTTTAGAAGTGGAGTTGTTGCCTATAGCAACCAATCAGAATCTACTTATCATTTATCTAGCACCTTCTAGCTAATAATAGCTTGAATCTGATTGGTTGCTAGGGGCAACACCTCCACTTCTATAAACCTGCACTTTAGTAAATATACCCCAATAAGATTTCATTTTATGAACAATTTGTAAATAGCTCCTTTCTACAATTTTCTATTTTGTAACACTCTTAATTCCAGCAAGAATTTGGTTGCCTTTAAATTTCGGACAAATCAAATATTTGGCAGATAACTTTAAATTCCAAGCATTTTCATCTCCAGACCCACAATACACAGCGTCATTCTTTTATCAGCCTGTGTTCTGCATCATTCCCTAGTATGATAAATGAATGGAATTTACTGTAACACACTAGCTGTCATGTATAAAACACATAAAGTGTCATTTATCATATAATACATATCAAGGTGACTTTCAGACAAGTTAGCAAATGTCATGGTTCTGGCGGCTATCTGCAGCACAAACTTTTCAATCCACCTCCATAACATAAAACCCATGCCAACACTTTAAGAGAGTAATTGTGCATATTAGCGTTAATTAAACATACAACAATTACATTTGCTAATTACTCTACTCTAATGTTCAAATATTATCAATTGTAAACTCAGATTTCATTTTTAATAGGATTCTTCACTACTGCTGATAAGAGATTCTTATAAACAAGACAATTTGTCTAATTTACAGTAGTGTTACTTGAATAAATTAATGAATATGGGTTATTTCTGTAATACAGCATCCTTGATATTGTCTTTAATAAATGAGTATAGCCACTCTTATAAGCAGTTTATTATCTCTTAATTAGCTTTCAGGAAACCAGGTGACTATCACAAATAACAAAGTAATTATGTTACTTCCTTTGTCTCCCCATATTATTTGAGTGCAAATTACATTTTATTAAAATCAACTTCCTGTCCTTCCTGTTTTCAATGCAATTATAATATTAAACATAGCAATGAGTATGGACGCATTGCTATGCTATTTTAAAATAAACACACAGTACTATGCAATTGGATATCCTTTCGATTATATGACTATGAATAGTATATGTAACAGAAAAGCATCACCAGTTTGCAGAGAAATCATTCCTGTCTCTCTTTAGCCATGTGAATGGAAAATTGGCTTATATATATAAATTGGCAATAACATCCAGTGTGAAGTCTCTGCCCATTCCCTAGTTATACTTACCTGACTGGTCCAAAGATAATTAGATAAATAATGCATTGTGGAAAATTTACTTTACTTGGATCAAACTACAGGTTTTCAGACTTTTTAATGTGTGATTTGTAAACCGAGCTACTTGATAAAAGCGAAACCATCAAAGCACATGATTGTAATCTGCAAGGTTTAAAACCACCGACACAACTTTGATAGATGTGAGATATATGTGGTGAGAGCAGGGTACAGATTATAGTTGAAAATAAATGTTAAGCCCACTCGCATTCACTCTTGCCAGCACTGTAGTCTTTGCTGTGCATATCTGTATTGTGATATTTGCATTTCTGAAAATGTCTTCAATGTTGACAGGTGAATACACAGATAGTCCTCTTTTTGATACAGCATTCCTGGTATAGTCATACTTGCCAACCATCCCTGTATGTCAGATAGACTCCCTAAAAGAGTGCAATAGGGGCGTAGCTAGGTATTTGAAGGGCCCATAGCAAAGATTTGAAAGGGCCCCAATGTACCACCCAATGGTGAAAAATATATATAACACATGTAAGTTTGACAAGGGAGATGGGCCCCATAAAGCTCTGGGCCCCATAGCAGCTGCACTCCTTGCAACTATGGTAGTTACACCCATGAGTAGCAATCTTCCTGAATCCCTGAAAAGTCAAACAATCTCCCTGATTGCACCTTACCTTTATTATGTAGCTTTGATATACTTTGAATAAAAAAATCTGAGATATTGTATATGACTTCAAATGGGATCATCAGTGCCATTTGCCTGCTTTGTTTATAAGGCACAATGATCCCTATGGCTACATATATTTTCAAAATAGATATTACTGAGCAATAACTGCATACAACATATATATTTTGAGATATACAATATATATATATAATGATCCTTTGCAAATTTTCCACATGAATATTTTCCAACCTGTACAGGGACATAAAAAAAACATAGTGGCCTTTAAACTGCCATTGTACCCACTGTCCACTTAACAAGAGCAGATATGTGGATAAGCGGAACAGAGCAGCAAATGCAACATTTCAGATTTAAGGTTTATGTCTTACGTTGTGTCTTTCTTGAGAATTCTGGAGCGCCATGCCTGCTGCTGAGAGTGGATTTTTATCCCAGAAGGGATGAAGACATTGTTTCGTCTTCCCAACAGACACAGATCTGAAGAGATGTAAAGAACTGTTGATAAGCAAATTACCACCTCAAGTGGCACGTGATGCTGCAATGGCTTCTTCTTCAGTTTCTCCAGCAAGTGCATCTGGTGATAAAAAACTAAACTTTAAAAACACCCATTGGTGATGCAGTTGAGTCAATAACACAACCAAGTTTAGACATCTGGTCGGGTCAGACAAAGAATTACCAACAATTAATGACACCTCTACCGGTGATATGGTCACGATTCAAAGAATGGTTGAGGACTATTTAAAAAAATTTAATGATAGCATCGAAATAGGCATGTCAGACAGTCCGTTTGACTACTTGCAGGAAAAAAAGGTAATTTGAAGGCCCTTGCACAAACTGGCTTTTCTTTACTTGAGCTGGCTGCCCACCTTCCAGTGTGTACTCAGAAAGAGCTTTCAGCACAGCCGTGAACCTTGTCAGTGATCGGCCTGAGACTACTTCCCCAAAATGTGAAAAAGATGATGTCCATCAAAATGAACTACAAATTCTATGAGAAAGACCTTTAGTGTCAATAACGTCCAAAAATTACAGAGGGGAGATTGATTTCTCTTTTTGTGATCAGAATATATCTATTTAAATACTTACACATGGATATATCTTTCCACATGTCAAACTATCTTTGAGGAGGAGATCATACAACATCAAATCCCCATTTGGCTTGGAAAGGAACGAATAGGAAGATCCTATACCTGGAGGGATATATATATATATATATATATATATACACTGTATTTTTAGTATGTCTAAATGTGTATATTTTAGCGCATAGGTGTAGATCCTTTTGCCACTTTTGTATATCAAAAATTACAGAGGCACCTGTAATGGTGGATTCCAGCGGGGACATATTCATTTTTGTGTGAAGATGATGTATACATCACTCCAGATTCTACCAGCACCCAAGCCTGTATCGTCATCCCATCCTGTGTTGTGTATAAATTACAGCTACGCTCCCTGTTAGATTGGGGATTCATTGTCCACTTTAGTGGATGTTAGCTCCATTTTAGTCCATATGACCACACATCTTCTGACCTGGGCTACAGGAGAAGCAGCTCCACTCTGGAATACGGTTGCATGGAGTTGCCTCTCTGACTCGCTGAAATTCAGGTAGAGGGGCCATGGGTAGGTAGTAGGGACAATATAATCAGAGAACGCAGTTTTAGCTGCTTTATTCCATTTTTTAAACCATATCCTCTATTTTCACCTTTTGAAAATGTTTATGCAAATCTCAGCTGAGGCATTTGTGATGTCATAGCTAACGTGCAAACACACACACAGAAAAAAAAACACATTGATTCATTTTTGTTTGGCACTTGGGGGGGAGAGCACCCCTGAATGAGGCAGCAGCCCTTGATAAACAACACAGGCAGCACCCCAGCGCAGCTATGTTGATGGTGATAAGTGTGGATAATGCTCACACACACACAGAAAAAAAAACACGTTGAATGATTGATTAATTTTTTTTGGCACTTGGGGGGGAGAGCACCCGTGAACAAGGCAGCAGCCCATGATAAATGACACAGGTAGCACCCCTGAGCAACACACAGATAAAGAACACATTGCTTGATTGATTCATTTTTGTTTTTGGCACCTGAATCCTCCCCCTCATGTCTCCACCACTTGCTGTTCCCCCTATTTTCTCTCATCAGTCTGCTTTCCAACTCTTCGCTTCTTTCCCCCGCCTTTCATGTTCCTCCACTCTCAACCACCTCCCTCTCTCCATTGGCTTGCTACCCCACTACTAAGCCCCATTCCCTCCTGGTTCTGCCTGTCACCTTTAGGGCCGCCAAGAGAAATTCTGGGCCCAGATGCAGCAACATTCTGTGGGACCACAGCATGTTAGGCATGGTTGCACCCATTTGTGGGTGGGTCTAGCATGTGAGATGCACCCACTCACAGGAGCATGGCATAACACCCAGCAACTGGGACTAAAGTATTCACTACTGTATTAGGATGGCGGGACAGTCCCATAATAGCTGCATTTTTAGCAGGATGTATGTAGATGCTAAAATGTAACAAAAAATAAAGGGCTACATCTCTCAAGTAACTAACATAAACAAAATCTATTTTCTGTCATAGGGATAGATGTATGAAGAATTTTAGTTTGACATAACATCAGGTCATCTTATACACACACAGGGCCTGATTCTGACCCGGTTGCGAGTGCTGTGCGCTCACAACCGGGTCAATGGTGGGCCAGTGCGCATGCGCACGACGGAGCCGGCTCCGTCGTGCACATGCTCGAAACCCAGATAGCAACGGGCAATCCGTCGCTCTAGGTCTTGTACCAAAAGGGGCGTGCTGTCGATGTTGAGTGACAGCAGGCCCCCTTTGGTGGGTGGGCCAGGGGAGTGGCTGCCCAAACGGAGGCGTTCCCATGTGAACGCCTCCATTTGGGGCCGGTCCCACTGACATCACGAGTGATGTCAGTGGGAGAGAAATCTCTCTGGGGCTTGCAGCAATGAGACCCTACCACAAGGGTCTCGTCGCAAGCCCGATGGTCGCGATGGTCTTGACCATCACAACCATCTTCCTGGCCGCTCGCTATAGCTGTGGGTGGTCACCCACAGCTATGTGAGCGGCCAGGAGGCCATTCTGAAAAAGAAAAGAACGGCCCTGATTCAGAGCGAGTGCTCTGTCAGAGTGTCCGGTTCTGAATCAGGGCCACAGTCCATAGCACATATCCTAACCCACTGCTCCATGCTCCTTCCTCACTATTTACCCCATCTGTGTTGCCCCTGTCTGTCTGCCCCTCCCCTTTAGAATGTAAGCTCTCACAAGCAGGGCCCTCATTCCTCAGGTTCTTCTCCTCCCCCTACTTATAGTATCTTTTACTCCTAACTCCCCAATTGGCACCTAACAGTTGGTTGCTGAGGCCCTGCTTCTTGTGTTATGCAGCTATGTGCATAAACCATGTCCTTGTCCTACATTGTTTTATATTACTATTAACTGTATGTTTGTGTGCTCATTTATGTACTGTGTAAGGCACTGCGGAACCTTTGTAGCGCCATATAAATAAAGGAAAATAATAATAAATGAGGTAGCAGTCCCTTGATAAACGACACAGGCAGAACCCCTGTGCAGCTACGTTGCTTGTGATAAGTGTGGCTAACATGTACACTTGGGGGAAAGCACCCCTGAACGAGGCAGTAGACCCTTGATAAATGACATAGGCAGCACCCCTGCACAGCTATGTTGCTGGTGATTAGTGTGGCTAATGTGCACACACACAAAAAACACATTGATTGATTATTTTTTTTTGGCACTTGGGGGGGAGCACCCCTGAATGAGGCAGCAGCCCCTTGATAAACTACACAGGCAGCACACCTGTGCACCTACGTTGCTGGTGATAAGTGTGGCTAACATGCACACACAAAAAAAACACATTGATTGATACATTTTTTTTTATAAATAACATAAGCAGAACCCCTACGCAGCTACGTTGCTGGTGATAAGTGTGGCTAACATGCACACACACACAAACACACATTGATTGATTCATTAATTTTTTGTTGCCACTTCGGGGGGAGAGCACCCTTGACCGAGGGAGCAGCCCCTGGATAAATGACACAGGCAGCACCCCTGTGCAGCTACATTGCTGGTGATAAGTGTGGCTAACGCGCACGCACACACACACACAGTAAAAAAATCACTTTTATTAATTTAGTAATATTTTTTGGAACTTGGGGGGATAGCACCCCTGAATGAGGCAGCAGCCCCTTGATAAATGACATAGGCAGCACCACTGAGCAGCTACTTGCTGGTAATAATTGTGGCTGATGCGCACACACACACAGGAAAAAAAATATATATTTTTTTACACTGGGGGTTAAAATGAAGAGCAGCCCTGATAGACAGGGCAGTGAGCACCCCCACAACACAGCAGCACAGCCAGCCAGCCCCTATGGATAACAGACAGCAAGCCCCTATGGACAACAGTCAGCCCCTATGGACATTAAGCAGCCAGCCCCTGACACAAGTGACAACAGTAGCGAGCCCCTATCAGCACAGCGATCACAGGCCCCTCCTTTCTCTTCACTCTCCACAGCGGGAATGAAAATGGCGGCGATCGCAGGGAACTTTTATACAATTCAAAACCTGTGAAATTCCGACACCAGGATGATGACTATGTTTTGCCTCGTTTTGAGATCCGAGTAAGGCGGGAAAACCCGAGCCGATCTCGGCTCATATCATTAAGTTCGGGTGGTTTTGAATCTCTGATATCCGAACCCGCTCATCTCTAATATATAAATATGTAAGTCAAATTTATGATGCGCCTCTCAGGGGGAGAACTCTGCTCTACATATCCAATTTACCTCCTCTTTCACAACCTCTCTAAAATGCTTTTTTCAAAATTAGGCAGGTATGGGTATAGTACTGCCCATGCAGTACTTGTATTTTAGCTTTCATACAGAAAAGCACATGATAATTCCTTTGGACAGCAAAGGATAATTTCTTCGTCCCATTGACTGTGTTTGTGGGTTAGCACCTATTTTGTGAATCAGATGGGGGATGTATTACATTAGCAACAACATTCTAATGGAGTGGGTTTCTAGGTGTGTATCTTCGGTATGACATCATCTCTAATGGAATATATACCATTGTATATAGGTAGTTTTTAATATTTTGCTGTTTCCCTTTTTATTTGCAAATAATAAAAGTTATTTTTTAACATTTTTACTACTAATGTATTGTGCGCCCCAAACAAGACAACTCCTTTTTTTCTCTTCTTCATTTTCTGAATATTGTTGCTAGTTGTCCAAAGTGCTGCACCCCCGCAGAATAACACTTATGTGTGACATAAAATCAATATATACATGAGTTGAAATCAGGGTTTTTTTTTCTGGTTTTTGTACCAGATTTATAAATAATATAAGTACTGGTGCAGTGGATATTTTGGTTTTTGTAAGCAAGGAGACTTGTCAGCAACTAATAAATACAGCGACTTTGTTGTATTAGTAAAGTTCATGTATCAAGTTTATAGCAGTTAGAACTACCATGTACTACAGTATGTAGCTGCTACTGACCATTCCCATGTAGAATCATCAACAAGCACCCCAGACTATTTCAGATTGATGATAATTATTCCAACTATTATAAATATAGAGCAACAGAAAAAATTGTGTTCCTAAAATAATTAGCTAGAAGCAGAGCTACAGACCGGGATGGTTATCACCAGTGGCTGGAATTACCTGCAGCCCCCCCTCCCCACCCCACAGTAAAATCTGCCACCTGCAGGGACTGCCTACATAGCAGTGGCAGTGATTTCTCATTGGAAGCAATCCCTGCTGATCACAGCCAGACTGGCAGTCCCAGGGGGATGTGTTTTCTCCCCCTGGGACTGCCAGTCTGAACTGCAATAGTAGAGAGAGTCTTCCCATGGGAAAGCTACGCTCCTGCTATAATGGCAGCCTATCTGGCTTCTAGGGGCTGCAGCTGATGCAGTCCCTACAAGCCACCCAAGCAGTTCCGGATTTAAGCCACACCCCCTATTTAGGCTCTGACCCTCACTGTTGCTGGACTTAAGCACAACTTTCTGGTGACATCACCTGTCAATCACTGGGATGGCAGGTAGGAGAGGATTGCATAGACTGCAGCCTATGACCTGCAGACCCCTATGCCAGATAGGTAAGGAGCCGCTGCTGGTTATCACTAAAACATTTAAACACTGTGTGCAAAATCAGTATATTGTGTGCATTATATTGAATTACTAGCCCAGGCTAGCTTGCCTTCATAATAATTGGGAGATTTACAAGTTGGGGTTCCCCTTTTATGAGGTGAAATCAGCCCCAGTCCGATAGGCAGGGAAAATAATTTCCTAAGGGCATAGCACTGGGGCTCTCCCTGGCACCCCCTAAGCAGAAAGTGCCAGGATAATATTGTTTTGTCCAATAATAATTAAGTTATAAGTGCACCATTCCATGGTAGCAAATGTTGGCAGGAACAAGTAGTTCTACACTATGAAAAAAGTACTGGTATTCACCTAAAGTATATTCATATATACACCAGTCATTCACATCACCCCTGTACACAGATCCCTCTTCTGAAGTGAGGACACAACACTACCAGATGGCCTTATACAGTTTATTGTCATTCTGGAGTAGCTTGCCTTACATGTTCATCATGATCAGGGATGGACTGGGGACAAAAATCATGCCCGGCATTCTTTGTGCATGCATGCCTTTGACAGACTACCACCGACTTTGTTTTATAAATCTTTAAATAAATATATATATAATGTAACCATTTGAAACATTGTTAATTAATCAGTAATTATTGATGCGGAGCCAAAATTAGATAGCAACGATGCTGTTTGTTTTTAAAGGCTTAAGAAAAATCCATTACTTAACTGGAAACAAATGTGAATATTGTATGGGACACTGGTGACTATAATGATTCCACTGCCCTCTAGGGGTTGTGGTGAAGAAAGCATATACAGTGTATATATATATATATATATATATATATACATATATATATATATATATATATATATATATATATATGGGATGTTTATACTACAGTACATATATATAATATAAACGTCATGGCCAGAAATAATAATAAGAATATTAATAATAATAATAATAATAATAATAATAATGTTTATTATTATTAATAATTATTAATACACATATCACAAAGATAATAGAAAATTGTTATTTCTTCAATTTATCAGACTGTATAATTGTTCGCATACTGCCTCACAGCACTGAGGTTGTGGGTTTGAATTCCCACTTCGGCCCTAACTGTGTGAAGTCTGTATATTCTCCATGTGCTTGTGTGGATTTTCTCCGAGTTAATTGTCTCACAACAA
This sequence comes from Taudactylus pleione, assembly GCA_031769625.1. Classification (NCBI taxonomy): domain Eukaryota; kingdom Metazoa; phylum Chordata; class Amphibia; order Anura; family Myobatrachidae; genus Taudactylus; species Taudactylus pleione. Next base: position 60,236,066 of record JAUIMM010000200.1, on the reverse strand, counting down.
AAAAAAAATTAACCCCAGTATGTATGTTTGTCAGCATGTGGTAGGGAATATAGATTGCAAGCTCCACTGGGGCAGGGACTGTGTGAATGGCCAAATATCTCTGTAAAGTGCTGCAGAATATGTGTGTGCTATACAAATAACTGGTAATAAATGAATTCATTAAAAAGAAATCGCTCAGCTACCTTAGGGATAATGGAGCAGAGTGGTAACGGTTAATATAACACTTCTGTCTCAGGGCATATGCTCATGCAGAGAGTAAATGAAAATTCAGTCTTGGCATTTACATACCACTAATTAGAAAAATAATAATAAATAGTTAAGAATTGTTTTTAAATAATATTGTCCATTAAAAAAAATGATTCATTTTCTTTCTGTGTTTTTTTTTTGATATGACGATAAGTATTGTGGCTGTACAAGCTTGTTAAGTAGGCAAAGGCCTGATGATTCTTGTCCCATGATATTTAAGGCAAAGCTCTATTATTAGCACACCCATTAGTTTTCGCCAGCAATAGATATTTTGTCCTTTGATATAATATACCCCTTAGATCTTTACAGTCTGTGATACCGCATCATAATGCAAAGAGATGTCATTTTCTTAGGCTATACAGTAATAAAATCTGCCATCCCACCAATATCTAAAGCAAGCCCAAACTCAATATATTCCTTTTGCATTACCAAGTGAGCAAAGAAATTTGAACACATTTGTACAAGGGAAATTTGGCAACTTTTGACCAAGGGAACAAACTCAAGCAAATGGCCTGCACTATCAAGGTGCCTCAATTGAATAATGGTGACAAAAAGGTGGGGGATTGTCTAATGTGGCCAATATAGTCAATATTTGAAATACTTATAAATTATTATGTTGAAGAGCTGTAATAAATTACAACACCTTCAGTCCCACCTGACTAGTATTCAATGCAGACACTATTTTAGAGACCTATATACAACACTAGATAGTATCCTAGTGATTGATATACATGAAATAAATCTAGGCACTGAAATACAATATGGAGAACATTCTGGTGACCTCTGTACAATAGGTAGAGCATTCTAGAAATCTCTATAAAAAAAGATATATTTCTATCTATGTGATTTATATACAATACAGAGTCATTCTATTGATAACATATAGAGAGCATCTGAAAGGTCAATATACCACATGCCTCCAAACATGCCCTCTCCAGGAGGGACACAATGCTCTGGTCCTGGACTTCCCTGGTCATTTATGATTGGTGGCAGATCCAGAGGTGGGGCTGCAGTGCAGTCCAAAATTCAAATAGGGGAGTCACACCAACTGCCAGTGAGTCCCAGCCAGTGATGTTTGGCAGCGTGTGAAATGACAGTTGGTGTGGCTCCCCTTTTTGAATTTTGAACTGCGCGGCAGCCCCGCCTCTTACCAGGGAAGTCCAGGACCAGAGCATTGTGTCCCTCCTGGAGAGGGTCATGTTGGGAGGTATGATACCATACATACAGCAGTACAAAGACTGTTGCACAATATGTTTCTCTATTCAGGCATTAACTAGCAGGGAATATTGTGGAATAAACTTTACTGTAATCAGTACATTTTTAACTCCATAACATAACTTGGAGAAATAACAAAGCAAGGAATAAGAGAGTATACTTGCAAATTACAGAGAGACTACCTAGTGATAACTTATGAAACAGCACCACCTGCTGCCTCTTCTAGCATGCAACAGTTATGTATTCCAGCACCACCTCTCAACAGTTGTGAAATACCTTGGTTAATTTTCCTTTGTATAGTTATTTCCATGGGAGTATTTTGTATTTAATATCTTAATATCTTGCATACTACAATTCCCTCCTGTATTTTGTGTCTTTAATTGAGAAGAAAATAGTCATCCTCCTCTCTCTTAAATTGACTACCAAGGTACCCAGTGTTGTTTCCACTGTAAAAATCCTGGTTTAGGGCATGTTGTATTTAAATGTCTTCCCCTTCTTGCTGAAAACACACTTCAAGATTGTCCAAATAAATGACTCAATAGACCCGCATGTCATTTAGTATAATCAATGGTCCTCTTCTACTCACAAATTCACCTTTATGAGTACTTTATTTATTTTGATATCCCATGATCTCTCAGCCTCTTTCAGGCCATAGTAGGTCTGGCTTTTTAGAATTAGTTGAATCCATGATTGTTCCATGCAAATTTCCTCCTATAGCTTACAATGCAGATAGGCTGTTTTGACATCAAAATGTTTTAATTGCATTCTCTTTGTGGCTGTAAGCAACCACAAGTAAGTGTGTTTGTTTTTACTAGAGCATCTCATTAGAATTCTCACAATATTTTTGTGAATATTTCCTTTCTCTGATTGATTTTTAATCAATTTAAATTGACCTTTAGTAATTTTACCTCTAGGTTTCTCACATGGGACCTATTCATTATCTGTGGCCAGATGGCCCCCGATAATTAAGTATGCAACTCGGAGGATACTCAACTGCTGGAACAATTAGGTATTGCTTTGATGCAGGGACAGCTGCTCCAAAAAGCATGCTGTCCCTTAACAATGCTACTGAAGTAGCTATGATACTTAATCCTGCTGATTCAATTGACTGCTTCTGCATTACTAGAGTTCACGCATGCACATGGCCACAGAGCATGCAATGTTAAGGCGACAGAGTGATTCAATCAGATGCCTCTTTGCAAACTTAAGCCTCCTTCATACAGGAAGGATCGGGGCTCAAGGAATCAATTCTATCTGAAGATCTTGTTAGTTCCCGTAGGCAAAGTCTGAAAGCTTTCAGTTTTTGGAGTTTGCTGTATACTAGACGGCACCATCAGGCTTCTAATAATGAATGGGTCCATTGCTAAAAACATGAGAAACCAGCATTTTCACATGTATAACAAGCTCATAATGGATGATGAATAGGTCCCCATGTCCTGTCTTTGTCCAATACCTTTTTATTCTTCATTAAATAATTGACTTTATATCTTGGGTGTTGAGACTGATTTTAGGATTGTTGCTTTTGTGGATTCAACTTTTATGCAACAATAAGACTTCATAATTGCTCAACAAGCTTATAATATGATACAATATAATTTGTTAAGTCTCACTTTTGCAGTTACTTTTTTGGTGTCTATGCCCCAAGTGTTTGTGTGACATATAAAGGCAATTATTGTGTCTGTGTGTGCTTTGTCTCACCCTATTCTTTCCCGTCTCCTCCACTACCTCTCTGCTTCTGCCAGTTCTCATCTTGCCCACCTCCTCAATCTCTCCATCTCATCTGTACTGTCCCTTCTGCATTCAAACATGCCATGGTCTCCCCCATTCTTAAAAAACCTACCCTTGATCCACTCTCTCCAACAACCGACCCATCTCTTTCCTCCCTTTTGTCTCCATTCTCCTTGAGCGTACTGTCTTACCACCTTTCTTTCCTCCAACTCCCTCCTTGACCTATTTCAGTCTGGCTTCCGTTCTCTCCACTCCACTCCTGAAACTGGCCTAATGAAAGTCAGCAATGACCTCCTTGCTACCAAATCCAAGAGCCTTTACTCTCTGGGAGTGACTCAGAGCCGGGAAGCTCTGAATGATCGCCCGCTCTGAATCAGAGCATTTTTTTTGGTGCGTCCTCCTGGACGCTCACATAGCTGTGGGTTACCACCCACAGCTTATGCGAGCATCCATGATGATGGTCGCGATGGTCAAGACCATCATGACCATCGGGCTTGCGATGAGACCCTGCGGTAGGGTCTCACTGCCGCAAGCCCTGGAGTGATTTTGGCTCTATCAGAGTCAAAATCACTCCCACTGACATCACTAGTGATGTCAGTGGGGCCGGACCCAGATGGTAGGCGTTCCCATGGGAACACCTCTGTCTGGGCTGCCACGCCCCAGCACGCCCACCAAAGGGGACGTGCTGTCACTCACCATCGACAGCACGCCCCCTTTGGTGCGAGACCCCGAGGGATGGGGAAGCCATTGCTCACTGGGTCTCACGCATGCGCATGATGGAGCAGCCTCCATTGAGCGCATGCGCATTTGGGTACCATCGACCCGCTTGTGAGCGTCCTGCGCTCGCGAGAGGGTCTGAATGAGACCCTCTGTTCATTCTCCTTGACCTCTCTGCTGCTTTTCACACTGTGGACCACCCTCACCTCCTGCAAATCCTTCACTCCCTTGGTCTACATGACACTGCCCTCTCCTGGCTGTTCTCATACCTCTCTGGACATTCCTTCTCTGTCTTCTCTGATGACTCCTATTCCCTCCCATTTCCACTTACAGTAGGTGTTCTCAAGGTTCTGTTCTTGGACCTCTCCTATTCTCCCTCTATAGATCCTCTCTAGATGAACTCATCAGCTCTTTTGACCTCCAATATCATCTCTATGCTTATGATACTCAGATCTGCCTTTCCTCCCCTGACCTCTTCCCCTCTCTCCTCACTCGTATCTCCAACTGTCTCTCTGATATCTCTTCCTGGATGTTCCAGTTCTTTCTTAAACCTAATATGTCTAAGACTGAGATGATAATCTTCCCACCCTTCAGAATAACCTCACTTCCCACAATTTTAGTTGACAGCACAACTATCTCCTTTAGCCCCAAAGTGTGCTGTCTTGGATTTATCCTGTATTCCTCCCTCTCCTCCAAACCACATTCAGCACCTCTCACAGTCCTGCTGTTTCCATCTCAAAAATATTTCCAGGATCAGCCCCTTTCTCACCCAGGATGCTTCAAAAACCCTCATCCACTCACTGGTCATCTTCAGATTGGATTACTGTAACCTCCTCCTATCTGGCCTCCTGACTCCCACTTCTCTCCACTCCAATCTGTTCTCAATGCTTCTGCTTTGCTCATCTTCCTCTTCAAACATTCTACATCTGCCTATCCTCTTCTACAAGCCCTCCACTGCTCACCTTCCCCCTCAGAACCCAATTCAAGGTTCTTAAGCTCACTTAGAAAGCCCTCGCCCAATCTTCTCCTATTTACATCTCTGACCTCATCTTGCTTCACACTCCTGTCTGCCCTCTTTGCTCATCAAATGCATGCCACCTCTCCTGCCAACTGAGTACTTCCTCCCTTTCCTGCCTCCGCAAAGATTTTGCTTGTGTTGCTCCCTACCTCTGGAACTCTATCAGACTCTCCACCTCTCTACAAATCTTCAATCTCTCAAGACCCACTACTTTATCAAGGCCTTCCAGCTTTCATCCTAATTCAGTGCTACATGCTCCTTCCTCCCTGTCTACCCCATCTGTGTCATGCCTGTTTGTCTACCACTACCCATTGTGTAAGCTCTCACAAGAAGGGCTCTCTACCCTCGTTTACTTCTCCTTACTTACATGTGCTGCTCCTTACTTATACTTTCAGCTACTCCTTACTCCCCACTAGGGCACCTAACACTTGGTTGCTTATGTGAGTGTTAAGATCGCTAATGCAGCAATGTACATAAATCATGTCCTTGTCCTGCATTGTATTATACTGTAAGTAAATGATTTCTTGTTCACTTATTTGTGTACTTTGTGAGGCACTGCGGAACACTTGTGGCATTAGATAAATAAAAGATAATAATAATAATAATAATAATAATAATAATAATAATAATAATAATATTTAGGGAATAATTACCCAATGTTTTGGTTTTGGATCTGTATTTCCTTCAAGGTTTTGGATCTGAATTTGGTTTTGCAAATCACCCTCAAGGGTTTTGGTTTTGGATCTGGATTTTTTAAATAAAAAATAGATAAAAAGTTTTAAAAACAGCTTAAATCATGTAATTTATGAAATCCAAAACCCGAAATTCAGATTTAATATCCGAATTCTGAACCACAAAAAAGATGAGAACCGCGACCCGGATTTACCTGGCTCTCCTTAGGAGATTAGAACCGCGACTCGGAGTTACGCGGATTCACGAAATTTGGTGGATTCAGGTTTCTGGAGAACCAAACCGCACATCTCTAATAATAATGTTCCTGTGCAGTGTTGAAATGCTACAGATGTTACTTAGTTTAGGCTCTTGCTATTACTTTCTTCCATTTAGTATAATACACTTGTTATCTTGGAATTTGATTAGAACACATGAGTATACAAAAGATATAGGTGCCTTATGCTCTCTTATATATGGTTATTTTAGACAGGCAGCAAAAAGTTGCAAGTGGAGGAATCCTGATGTCCTTCGGTAGTCTAGTTAAATAGTTGCATACTTCACATACTTTGTATTTAACTAGAACACATGAGTAGACCATGCCCTCCTTTTGCAAGATAGATTATCACAATTTGAGATGAGGGTTAGGTTCTGTGACCTGTCACATGTTGCATGACTTGTTGCTACTGAATCTAAGTACCAGCATTGCAATGCATTCTGGGGCTGGGTGTGGTGGATAATGCCATCATCAGATGTGCAGAAGATCTACGCAGAATGATACCATCATGTGCATAATGATACCAGAAGGACTACTGGGCCATAGACCTGGAAGTCCCTCATTCGCAAAGGACAGCTATCTCAGTTTTGTTCATACATATCGTCGTAATTAACTCCGACATGCATGTGAAGAGTGGTGGGATGCATCGCATCTCGAATGCAATGCGTCATGCACCCCGCCCAATAAGCTTACAGTGGTTTGTGTCTGTGTGTCTTTTTTTATCACTTTTCTAGTTATTAACCACTGGTCTGTCTGTAGTAATGACCCCCCCCCAAATAATCTCTGTAGAGCACCATATCAACTTTAAATTTCCACAGCAAGAAAGTGTCCTTATGCAGCTTGTCATTTACAGTTTAAGCTCTAAACTGTCTGCCAGTTTTTTCCTTTCCTTTCCTTTCTGTAAAATACTGTTGATTACTCAGATTAGAGATGAGTGGTTTGGATTCAGGAAAATCCAACAAATCTGAATTTGGGATTTCCGAGTGGATCTGAGTCCCGGCTTCAAACCTCATACCAAGTTTGGTTCTCAAAACAAGAAAAAACTAAATTTTCCTGGAAATGTCAGCTCTCATAGGCAAACGCAGAGGGGGTGTTTCCATATGCCTGGAAACCCCCCTCCCCAGCACACACCATGTCCATAATAGAAATAGTAATATAATAGAATGTTACTAGCGCTGCATGTTCTTTTCATTATCACAAATGAAATGATTAGCACCACTTGTGGATCTTTTAAAATGTGTCAGCTTGTAATAAATATACCTGTGCACCAACTAGGACATGTAGAAAACATGCACTGTTAGGGGTGCACTGGTATAGACCATCAATAGTTATTAATACTGTATAATAATAAACTATCCAGTACATAAGGAGACCAATATGTACATATATATGTCCAGGGCAGTGCTAGGTTCTTCTGCCGCTCCCCCAGACTCCCGGACTTGCTCCATTGGTCTGGAATGATACCCACATCTGAAGAAAAACATTCTGCTCAGACAGGATGGACCTACTGCCGCATCTAATGGCTTACTGTGATTGCTGGACCTGTATATGCTGGAATTATGCAACACAATATACTTTGTATGTAACATATTAAAGCTGGATAAGTGCTAATTATGCCCTCTTCATGGACTGGCCACACTTGCTCTAAAATCAAGCATTTGGAAACAACCCTCGAGTTCTCGCATGTTTTGGAATGCATACAAGAGCCCCTTCCTCATAATCATGCTTTATTAGAGTGTGTGTAAAGAGTGTGGGCTGTTGTTTACTGCTGCAATACTAGTCGCCATTATTGAGAGTTGTAGGTAGTTGGAGTGGGTGGAAATGGTGTGAAAGAATGTAGGCATCTTCAATCTGTGTTTCAAGATCAGACACTAACAACTGCAATCTGCAAAAAGTCTCATGTCACTATGTATGTGTGTTTGTCAGACATTAGCTAGCAACTGCAATCTGCAAACAGGCTCCTGTGTAACTGTATGTTTGTTAGAACTTGAAGTGAGCTGCGCTTACTTATAATTGTTTTTTACAAGGGTATCTCTCTATCTATCTACACTGTAGTATATGTTTAGTGTTCATTCTAGCACCCTGCACCTGTCAAAACCCATGCAGTTCCTCTTTCCTGCCTGGGGTGTCACTCTCTGCTCTGGTGCTTCTAGCACACTCAGCTGATACAACAAACTGCTGAGATACATACCAGAGTGTGCTAGAAGTACCAGAAGAGAGAGCGACACCTCAGGCAGGACATAAACAGTACTGTGATAAAACTACGCTGACCAAAAAATACTGTGCTGTGTCTGATTGAGCTGTACCCTAAAGAAGATATATTTTTCTGGTTTCAAAAAATATATTTTATAATTCCATTTAGATATTTCAAATGAAGATTGTGTGTTTTTGAGAGGAAGCATATTTTACTGTACTTACTGCTGATGATGTGTCCCCATCAGCTGCACCTCAAAATAATAAAAGTTGAAAAAATATTTATTTTTGTTTAAAAATAAAATCTCAAATATTTTAATTAATTGCATGGTAACGTTAACAGTCCCTCATTTTCCTATCGCATTGTCCATTCACTTGGTGTGGTGGCAGTTACAAGTTCAAGTACAGTAGCTTTACTCCTGTCTTGGTATAAATCACTGATTAATCAGTCTACAGAAGAACAGGAACAACCAACTGCTAGTGCTGGTAGTCATAGTACTTCAACCTACTTTGAAGGGGCAAGAAGAAGGTGTAACAAAGGGCTCTCCATATCTAAACTATGTTTGACAATCTTAAACAAAATATTACCTCTAACTATAAAAGGAAAAGTTACTGCCAAAAAACTTTAAATTGCCAACATGCTGTAAACCACATGCAATGTCAAGAAAAGGTTCAGACCATGGCCTTTATTTGCAAGTTGTGGTTCTACTGCTGCTCTTTCATGTACTGGAATGGCTATTGTGAAAGCATCTTTTGTAACCTTGCATGCACCACCTTTTTGCATTTATCTAGCACCTTCTAGAATATAATAGAATCTTTTTGGCTGCTACAGGGATCATCTCTATTTCTAAAAACCCGCACTTTAGTAAATATACCCCTAAGACTGAAGACCATATTGTGTGTTCACAAGCTTTACAGATTTCCTGGGGAAAGTCTAATGGTGTCCATGAGTGCTATGTGTGAGTCTAACATTTCTGATTCTGGCACTCTAATCTTAAAGATGCCTCCTTCCATCATTTCTGAACTCTGCAAATGTGAAGATCAGTAGTAGTGAATGTGAAGATAGTGATGTTATAGATATAGAATTTGAGGATGCGATGTTAGAAGTGCAACAAGATGAGGGGGGTTAGTGTGTACCTGACACTGTTGAGGATGATGATGAATGTGTTGGACAAAAACAAGTTGATAAAATTCAGGAGGATAATGTTGTGTAGCAACCAGTGGCAGCTCTTCATGCCAGTGATAAGAAGAAGCACATAGTCATGCCTGGGCAAAAGACCAAAAAAGCCATTACTTCCGTGTGGACCTTTTTAACCAAATGCTGACAACATTTGTGAAGACATCCATATTCAAGACATTAACCATCAAGGCACCTCCTTCATGTTACGTCATTTGCAGCATGTTCGTTCACCTTGTTTATTAAAATCAGAAAAATCATATTTAATAACAAGTAACATGGATAGATACCAGCACATGCATTCTCCACCACCAACACCTTCATCATGAGCCTTCACATTAGTGATTAGAGGTAGTCCTGCATCCAATGCTGGGGGTGAATTATCACAGAAGGGAACCTAGAGGACTAGTTGTTTCAAACAACAATTGACTGTGAAACAATCATTTGCAAGAGGAACCAGGTATGACTGCTGCCAGATTACTGAAGCCAGCACAGCTATGTCAGGATTAGATCGGCATCCAATACCCGCCATCAATGCATCTGGTTTTAGCCCATTAGTTGAGGTCATGTGTCCATGCTACTAAATTCCATCTTGATTCTTGTGGTTTAATTAATTAATTAATTAATTAATTAATCAATCTGTTTGTAAAATTGGATATGAAAACACAGGATAGTGCAGATAGTGTAGAATTTTATAATAAACACAATTATAATAAAGTAAAATGCCTTAAATTATATGAACGCTTATCTGAATAATTGTAGTGGGTAGCAATCTGAAATTGCTCCAATGTTGAACCATGATCCATTCAGAAAAGCAATTGTACTGAAGGCAGTAGGGGGTAGATGAGTGCCTCTGAATAACACCAATGGTCAGGTTTGGTTACTTTTAGTCTTCTCACAAAAGGATTCTGGTTTCTATAATACTAAACTATTAGCATTTTCTTGTGTTTTTTTATTTAAAATATCACATATTTTATTATATACGCTGATCTTTTATGTCAGTTTAGGCCTATAGCTGGTTAATTGTCATGTTCTCACAGTTATCATGAACCAGATGTATAAATAATTTATTCTACTGATTTTTCTTTTTTTTAATTTGATCGGTATCATTTGCTTTGCTAATTTCTGTAAAGCATTAATTAATCAGTGTCAATCAAAATTTTTAGGACCTCGAAACTGCTAATGTCTTTGTGAATAAATGATGTTTGCATATCAAATTTGAGACTTCTCTAGATCAATGTGCTATTTTTACCCATACAGAAATATGCTAAATTGCTGTACTTTCTCTTTGAAGGAATTGCTCAGAAATGCACAGCCATCAAGTATCACTTCTCTCATCCAATTCGCCTGAGGAATATTCCATTTAATTTGACCAGGACTATTCAGCAAGATGAGTGGCACCTTCTACGTAAGTAGGGAGCTGCTATGAACTGCAAAGAACAGTTCAGAAGGTGAAGGTAGAAAAGACTCAAAGACTGGAAATAAATGTAATGAAGCAAATCAAACTGACGTTACTTGTTTCCTCATTCAACTGCTATTAATTGTAGAATGCTTATTGAAGATTTTTCACTAACATTTAATGAAGCACACATTTTAGATTCAATACAATTGCTGATTTGTTTTATATACTTAATCAAACCGTCAGTGAGGAAAATGTGAAATGATATATGAAGCCTTCTATCCAGCATGGACCTGCACCCAATGGCGCACACAGTGGGGTTTCTGAGATACCAGAAACCCCCTGACAAAATTTTTTTTTTCTTTGAGACAGTGGACCTCATTCAGAAGCGCTCGCAAAATGCGAGCGCTCGCTCTGAATGAGGGCAGCCGCATCTATTTTCTGAGCTGGTCTCCTGGCCACTCGTTAGGCTGTGGGTGACCACCCACAGCTTTAGCGAGTGGCCAGGTTGATGGTCACGATGGTCAAGACCATAGCGACCATCGGGGCTTGTGACGAGACCCTTGTGGTAGAGTCTCGTCTGCCGCAAGCCCCAGTGAGCTTTTGGCTCTATTAGAGCCGGAAGCTCACCACTGACATCACGAGTGATGTCAGTGGGACCGCCCCCAAACGGCAGGCGTTCCGTAAGGAACGCCTCCATTTGTGTAGCCACCCCCCGCTCCGCCTACAAAACAGTGCGAGTTGTCGATCACCATCGACAGCCGCCCCTTTTGTAGTGAGTCCCGGAGCGAGAGAATTTCTCTCTCAGTGGGGCTTGTGCATGCACAGTGCGTCCACTGTGTGTGCGCAGAGCCCAACATCGACCTGCCTGCGAGTGCTCAAGCACTTGTAAGCGGGTCTGAATGAGACCCAGAGACAGCTGTGTCTCGGTCCTTGCCATGACTGCCAATGTCGCAATTGGAGCTACTGTGCATTCGTAGCAGCTGGCGCAGACAGGGACAACCGCAGGATTTGTATGGAGGGGTAATATATATCTTAATATGCAATGCACAGAGAGCTCTGCCAATCAGTTCCTTGTATGAATACAAGGAACTGATTGGTAGAGCTCTCTGTGCATTGCATATTAAGATATATATTACCCCTCCATACAAATCCTGCGGTTGTCCCTGTCTGCGCCAGGTGTTTTATAAGGTGCTAAATGGATATAATGGACATAGCAGCACCACAACCCTTCTCATGGAGGTATTTCATTAGTTCTTTTAGCATGGCGATAATCCTAAATCACACTTAAAGGAGTCTAAATGCAGTAAAATCATTAGTGTTACTTGTATCTTGAGTAATGATGAGCAGACTGGTTTTGACTCTGTTCTTTTTACCAATTTAAAGCAGGTTCTGATCTGAAAATGTCATCTGATTGGCTATCCAAAACACATCAGAGCTGGATAGTCAATCAGATGACATTACATAACCAGTCAAAACCAAACCGCTCATCTCTAATCTTGAGTAGAAAAGGTTTTGAAATAAAAGGTATCAAGATACAAGCACAAACTTGTAGTGCTCTCATGCCAGTTATCAAGCTTGTGCAAATTACACCCCTGGACTTGCCACATACTTAGGCACAAACTCTTTAAGTTATTAGAGCACATGATGAAGCATAGGGCCTGATTCCAAATGCGGACCCATCATGAGACTTTTAGTAGACTGCTCAAGCGGTGAGAGCTGCAAAGTCCACTTAGAGTCGCTTGCAGTAACTACAGTACAAGCAGTTCTGATTCGTACGCATCTTGATCGCTTCTCACTTGATGGATGTTACTGGGGGAAAATATCACGGTAATGGTCATTCACATTTGTACGTAGAATACATTTGTTGTGGGCATGTACACAGAGTTGCATCCTATTCTATGCTGTGCGAATGCAAAGATTTGTCCAATTTCAGTCTGTTTTCCTGCACCAAGAATGGGGCAAATGTGGGTGATAGTGATGATGGCTGCTGTCTTGAGCTGAGGGCTGCATGTGGTGCGATTGCATAAATCTGCATTTTACTTAGAATTCCGGTGGATATTTACATGAGACATCCGATTGCAGAAAGCAGTTGGAATTATGACCGCAGTACATGTGACTCAGAATCAGATCCTAAGCTATTGGATAATGTAGGACTCCCATTTTAATTAAATCCGGTGACATAGAACTGAATGACAATCTTTTAATGCAAAGTTGTAAAAACTAATAAGTATAACACTTAGAAAACATAATATTGCCTTGTTGTGTTGAATGACTTAACATTTAAATCTAAAACAGAACTCCTTTATACTCCTATAACTTTACACAAAGTGTCTATTTTGTTACAGGACTATTATTATAATTATAGAATAAGACATTGATCTTCAAATTAAGTTGGATGTACTGTATGGCAATAAGTATCAAATTACAATGGAGTCTTTTTATTTTGTATGTTTATGTAATTTGTGTTCAGTCTCTTAAAACATTCTCATAGTCACTTGGGAGGTGAGCTCAAGTGTTGTGCATATCATTTATAAATTAAGGCTGTGATTATTTACTTAAAGTAGCCATTCAACAGAAGTGCTTTTGATCTAACAATGCAGCATAGAAAATTTAAGATACAATATCAATCACTGTGTAACACTAAACTTTAAATAGATTTTTAAAACATTGCAAACTTTTTCATTTTCGACACTAATAGCTTGGTAAAGTTTGATTTGGTTAACCTTTACTGACATTTTGCCAATCTATGGCTATATCACAATCCTCTGCAAGGGTCTGTTGAAAACAATTACAAAAATTTGTAAATATATGGTTAAAAATTTGGGATTAGTGAATGTTTTAAAAATGATATTATTATTATTACTAATAATAATAATAATAATAATAATAATAATAATACTAATACTAATAATAATAGTAATAATAATATACCTAAGATTCAATCTGAAATTTAAATAAAAGGAATTCATTTATACAAACACTAAATTACTAAAGTTACAAAGGGGGAGATATATCGAAGCCTTCTAAAGAGACCAAGTGGAATAGTTTCCCATAATAACCTATTAGCTCCTAGCTATCATTTATCAAGTACATTCTATACAATTATAGCTAGAAGCTGATTGATTGCTAGGGGCAATGTCTTGTCCTGTTCTCTTTAGAAGGTTTGATACTGTGTATCTCACTCTTAGGGGTAAATTTACTAAGAATCGAGTTTGGTTGAGTCTTGTTGTTTTTTTATCTCGATTTGCATCGCTGAATCTTGGGTGATTTTCCAGTTTTTTATCTCGCAACTTTACTAAGAAGTGAGTTTAACTGAAAGTGAGCTTTCCGATGGTGATGCAGATCGACATATATCCCCCGAGTTGCAAGCTTAGATGAGATTACGCACCCGAGATTGCAGTGTTTTCTCTCTGCAAATCTCTCCCAAGCTAGCAGCCTGCACACATCAGTGAGATGTGAAAGCTGCTTGTGTGTTAGACCTGTAAAAGAAGGATTCATTTTTATTAAAAATGACGTGGTTCCCCATCCCCCCTCCCAAAAGTTTAACCAGCCCTGGACTGGTCAGCCAGTCCTGGTTCCAAAATTATGGGGAACAAATAGAGTAGGGTTCCACTGTAATTTAGGAACCAGCACCTGGCTGCAGGGCCAGTGCTGGTTTTAAATATAGGGGAAAAAAATTGTGTAGGGGTCCACCTTAAAACCAGCACCGGACCCTAACTGACTGGAGTGCAATGCCACAGCCAGGAGACCCTATTACCGGGTCTCCATGGCCAAAGCATTCTCACCCCAAGCCAGTCAGGCCAAGCCGGAGATCTCAGGGGAGGTGGGGACCCCCCAAAAAGGGGTCCCCCCACTCCCAAAACCCCAGGCTTGGTCTGAAGCCTGGGGCTCTTCCCCGCACCCCTGAAGCGGTGGGTACGGGGGGTAATAAAGTGTTAAATTGTAGAAAACTATTGTATTTTACAGTGGAACCACAGGTGCCAGCATGCCTGCCCTTTGGCACTTGTGGAACTACAAGTGCCAGCAGGCGGCCAGCACCCATACCCCCACTGTAAAATATATAGTTAAAAAACCACATAACACACACACTGTATCTACTAAAACTTTTTTCCATACACCTAACCCACTCACACATACTTACCTGTACCAGCCTGTCGGTCCTCTTTTCTCATGTAGAATCCACGGCTTTCCCTGGAAAAGAGATCCCATACTCACCACCATCCTGGCACCACTCTCCGTAGCATCCACGGTCTTGGTAAAAAAATAAAACAGCTTATGCGAACCATACGAACAGGTGTACTTACACCTTGCGAAATGACAGATGACCAAAATCTTCTGTTATTTTTCATGGGCCGCTAGCCAATCAGCGGCCGCTTTACATATAGCGGCCGCTCATAGGCTGGGACCCATGTGGAACCAGCCAATGTGCGGCCGCTACATGTAAAGCGGCCGCTGATTGGCTAGTGGCCTGTGCGAAATAACATGATTTCCGTCATCTGTCATTTTGCGAGTTGTAAGTATATGTGACAACATGTACTTACACCTGTTTATATGGTTCATATGCAATCAGTCTGGTGTTTGGAACTGGCACTTTAAAAAGCAGAATATTAATGTAGTAAAGGGAGACTGGGTGGTTCAGGGATTTCCTTGCTGAATAAATGTTCACATGTAAAAAATATAGATTTTACTTTGCAGGACAATATAATTTTAATTACATCTCTATGAAGAAGAAACATAATTAATACAGTGTAAGTAAACATGGAATACAGCATATTTAAGTAAATGCATAATTGCCAAAATTCAGAAGACAGAAGTCTAATTTTGTCTATAAAATTAAAATAATGAAAAAAGTATTTTAAAGTATTACTACATAAAAACATAAGCTTCTGTATTATGCATACTATAGTATAATAACCTTCCCCTTTTTAGCTGTGTTTGTTTACTGGATAAAAAGTTTGAGTTAATACAACTAACAGATCATGTAGCTGTAACTATAAAACCAGGCAGATGGTTGTATTAGCAAGCATGGCTTTTAACCCCATAGCTATTGTGAAATAAAGGGAATACAAGAAAACCCATCAATTAATGACCACAGTGGTAGTAGTGTTGCTGAGCATTACTCCACGATATGTGTAAGAACATGTCCCTTAGGCAACAAGCACTCTAAATGCCAGGGATTGTGGTCTGTACTCCTGACACCTCTTTACACTAAAGCTAAATACACACTGGAGTGACGGGCATTTGTTCCAACATCGGAACGAGTGCCTGTCAAAAGTGATTGTGCATCCACACTGGGCGACTATAATGAACAATGTAATGATCACCGTTACATCACTCATTAACAATGCACTGGCTGCTTGTGATATTGCTAGGTTTGATGTGCTGCACATCAAACCTAGTGACTATTGCTAATGACCTCAGGAGCGCACAAAATGCGTACACACTGAGTGATGTAGGGGATATGTCTTTACGAAATGGCATATCGGCCCGACATCGCTCCAGTGTGTACCCGGTTAAGTTAACCAATACAATTCTTGTGGGGAGATAAACAGTCCATATTTAATATACTGTAGTAAATAGTTAAAAAGTTTCCTCTATTGAACCATCTCCTAAATACTATGAGTATTCCAGACTGGATTTAGAAGGGTAATTTACAACTCATTTGATATTTTAAAATGTCTAGTTTACTAAAATGTGAGGCTTCCCCATATTTAGCTTGATATTGTTATTATGGAACCTCTACAAATCACACAAAGGGTTTGATTCAGAGCTGCACTAAATGTGCCGATGTTCACGTCTTTGAACAATTTTTTGCTACTGCACATGTGCAAATATTTCGTAGAACTCTACAGAGTGTAGGCAGAAAGGTGCTGTTGTGATCGAGAAATGTGGCACAAAATGAAGGGCGGTGACTGGGAGGTGGATAGTAGTGCACACAAAAATGGTCAGTTCAGTGAGTGCATTATGGGAGTATTGCAGGCATATTGGTGCAAGCAGCCACATTCTCAGATGCACAGCTGCAAGAATAGGAGGCCAAAATTAAATGGAGAAACTGAAATTTCGATGGTGGCATATAAGGAAGCACCAATCAGTATTACAGCGAGTATGGACACTAAAAGTGGACGTCTCAGTCCTTGCACATTTGGCTGCACAGATGTACACAAGGGAAGGAGTTTGTAGCAGTTTTTGCATAAAATCGCAATTGACACTGCTGCGTGCCCTTTTGAGATTGATGCAGAATCAGGCCCAAATTCACACAAAAAGGTATAGCATATGGGCTGTCAGAAGTAAAGTAAGTCCATACAAATGGGGTACCATCATCACTATAACAGGATGGCCAGACTCCCTGTGCTGGCCCCTCGAGTGCATTATGATGCGCAGAGGTAGGCGGAGCCATCAGCAACGGTAAGTGCAGCACTGCCTGGAGTGTCCTGAGGAAGGTTCGAGCAGCTGCATAGACAACAGGGTGCCTGCCTGAAACAACCGAAGAATGATCCGGGCAGTACTGCAGCAGTGATCCTGGCTGCAGGGTGCCGCTCCAAACACTCTGCTAGCCAGTAGCTAAAGCCATGGGGCCACGACAGTGCCACCCCCAGGGCCCTCCGGCCTGTGCAATGGCTCATGTCGCACACCTCTAGATACGGCCCTGGGTACCATTCTTATTAAGAGACCTCCAGCTAGTCAGAAAATTAAATTCATGCATTATTTTCTGTTTAAGGAACCAAGTCCAAAAGTGTAAAAATAGACTCAATACAGGGATAAAAAAATGCTGTAGCAAAGAAAAGCTTAAACACAAGGAATTAATGAAGGAACGTTTTTAAAAGTTGACCTTTAACACTTATCTGTGAGGCCAGATAAAGAAAGTTATTTATTATTTTATATTTATTAATAGGATAACAATTTTCTACTAAATTGTCACTTTAACAAAGCCACATTTAATCTGGAGTGTTGCTTTGTTGCTGGATTGTTATTAATGTAGAACACAAAATACCAGCACCATCATATTCTGTGAAGAAATGAAAGACATATAGTTTGGGTAGCTAGACAATATACAGTATAATCAAATATTATTTTTTTCACAATATTATTCCTTTATATTCTATAGGGTTTATTACACTCATTATATATAAGTACTGACAACCTTTATGTTTCTGCTCATAACTCAAAGGACAGAATAGCTCATCCTATCCACTGAGTTTAATTTTTATGAGGCTAGGAAGTCAGTCATTTTGCCTTTTGTACTTTAATACCGTGCTGGCAGATTTAATGCTTGTTTTAATGAAGTGAGAAAATACATTTATAACTAACTTAAAAGCCAGTGCGGCTTATTTAATAAAGCTCAACGCCAGCCAACAATAGAAATTGTATCCATTGTTTTCCTTTGGCTTTGAAGTTATGATGCACTGAAGGGATTAATGTGCTTTGTTGTTATTTTTTAATTCAAACTCACAAATTAAATGTCATAGGAATTGCAGAAGACTTGCCAACCTCTTGTATTGCTGCTGAGAGATAAACGTAACCATCGGCCTTTCTTCCTCTCTCTTTGCTTGCTCAGATTTAAGAAGAATTACTGCTGGATTTTTGGGCATGGCTGCTGCGGTTCTCCTGTGTGGCTGCATAGTGGCAGCAGTAAGCTTCTTTTGGGAAGAGAGTCTTACACAACATGTGGCTGGGCTCCTATTTCTCATGACAGGTATTTTATGCAAAATATACTCTTCAGTTACATTTAAAGTGATCTTTGGCATCATTGCTTAATTCAGCATTGATTGAGAAACTTCTTACATATACAATGTTGGGCATTGTAAGAGAAATACTTTTTACTATTTTTTTCATTTGACTGCTGACTTTGTGGTGTTTTATTCAAAAAGAATGAGGCGATCTCTAGGCTTGTGCGCTACAAGAAATCGAGTGAAGATTAAAAGGGAAAAAGGATTTCAAATGTTTCTTTCTTTATTTAGGCATTAAAGGCACCAATGTTATTTAATATTATAATTACAGATTCACTTTAAATAAAAAATATATTTCAAGTTTCAACGCACTTTACAATACAACATTATTTAGGTCTTAGGAGCTTCCAGGGTGTGAAAGGGTCTGAGCCTGGAAATATTTTTGAAATGGAAATGGCAGGATTTTGAAAGATACTGAATGTGTGTTTTGAAGGAGAGGGAGCAGTTAAGGATAATGCCAAAACAGTGCACTTGGGGACTAGAGGAGATGGTTGTGCCATCATTAGATAATAAAATTGTAGGAAGTGAGGTTATGCAGGAGGGTTGGAAGTCGATCAGCTTAGTCTTAGACATGTTAAGTTTAAGAAAGCGCTGGATAGCAGAGAGACAGTTGGAGATATGACTGAGAAGAAAGGGGAAGAGTTCAAGGGAGGAAAGGTAGATCTGAGTATCATCAGCATAGAGATGATATTGGAGGCTAAAATAGCTGATGAGTACATCAAAAAAAGACGAATAGAGGGAGAATAGGAGAGTTCCAAAAACAGAACCTTGGGGGACACCTACCATTAGTGGAAGTAGGGGGGGAAGAGAAGTGATGAGAAGAGACCAAGACGGAGTCATCAGAGAGGTAGGAGGACAGCAAAAAGAGGCAGTATTGTGTAGACCATAGTCAAGGATTTGCATGGAAAGAGGGTGGTCCACAGTGTCAAAAGCAGCAGAGAGGTCAAAGAGAATGAACATCGAGTAATGGCCCATCGATTTGGCAGCAAGGATGTCATCGCTGACTTTCATGAGGGCAATTTGGAGTGGTAAGGGCAGAAGCCACACTGAGATTGGTCAAGCAGGAAGTGAGAGAAAAGAAAGGTGGTAAGGTGGTTGTACACAATACGCTCAATGAGTTTGGAAGAAAAAAGAGACGAGAGAGATGGGTCAGTAGTTGGAGAAAGTTTTAGGATCAAGGGTAGATTTTTTAGTATGGGGGAGTCAAGTGCATGCTTGAATGCACTTGTGTGACTAATTTGATTCTTGAGTGACAAAAACTGAAGGCTTTGGACCTCATTTAGAGTTTGATGCATTTTGCGACTTGTACGGAATGATTCTGTCACAAATGTTGCATACTTATGTATTCACTAGTAAAGGGACTTGGCATATGATGGGTCCCCACAGTCTGCCCTGCTCTGCCCTGTCCCGCCCCCTGCTGTATCCTATTCTGTCCCCCTCTCTGCTGCTCTGTCCGACCCCTCCACACCCAATCTCAACCTGTCCTACCCGCACTCAGAGTTTCTTGGCAGTGTGAATAATAAATGTGAAAATGCATTATTCTTATAAAATGTAATTAAATACAAACACCCCACATGCATTGTTATTACATAATATAGCCACCACACTAATGAATGAATTACACAATAAACTTTATACAGTAAAATATTTCTAGCTCTCTACATATTTAACAATAATTTACCTTTTAAAAGGAAGCCAGCAAAAAAACCACAGAGAATATAGAAGCAGTGGTATGTAATCATTATATTGACATTCACAATGTTAACATTACAGTTTTAGGGTTAGGGGGAGGCTGTGGTTAGGTTTACGATTAGAGTTACTCTAACAGTAGTAAAAAAATAATCCCAACATGCTTAATGTCGGCATGCTGACTGTCGACATTATGACCATGTTGACATTGTGATTGGTGACATTTCGTACTACACCCGAAGAAGCATTATAAATGTAGCTGTGAGGCAGTAATGCTAGCTATTACACCATCTGTGCTGCCCATCTTTGTACATACGAATAATGGTTCAGTGTTTTCATCTTGAAACCCCTCAAGAGTACAATGAAAATTGTGATGTGCCTCGTAATGTATAACAATGAAGGGAAATTCAGTTTATGTAGCATGGGAGATCTAGGTGGGAGGGACTGGGGTGTGTTGCTGTGATTTGCATCATCGTGTCCTGACCCCAGCAATGTAATTCTATGAGTCACATCATTACAATCTTTGTACTTTACAAGTAACAATATTACTCTGCTCATATCCTCCTAATGGATCATGAAACTTCGGCTTTTCTGCAGACCAATGCACCGTAGTTTCCCACTCTACTGGAATTTCCAGGAGACTCCAGAATTTAAGGGAGTTTTCCCATCTCCCGAGACAGGGGGCAGCTCTCGTGTATCCTACCCTCTTCTCCCATGAATTGATGTGATTCACTAGGAACGCCTGTGCCCACTTTACGTCATGTAATAACAAAAGGTTATAATGAAAATATGAAATAGTAAAATGTTTGAGAATAAGTTCTCCAAAAATTTAAAATGAATGGGGTTAAAAACCACTTATAAAAAAAGTAAACCTGTTTCTGCTGGAAGAGAACTTTCCAAGAATCCTTTTAATTATAATAATAAAAAAAGTGTTTTTAAACAGGTATAGGCAAGGTTTTTTTTTTGTGATGTACTGAATGGAACGGAGTACTGGCACCTTTTTTTTCTGGAAAAAGTACTTTCTTCTTCTAACATTGCTAACATATTTTAAAAATTAGACATAGATATATAATACATTATGTTTCATTCCTGTGTAAAAAGTTATAATAATTAAGTATGTCAAATAATAAAATAATTGGTCAAATATTTCAGATTATATCAGAATGTTTAATTTAAAAATGTTTTGGTTTTTTAAATAAATATGAAGATTTGTGTGAACTGTTACTAACTTTTTATGTTTCTTTAATCTTTTTTTTTTAGGAATATTTTGTACCATTTCTTTGTGTACTTATGCAGCAAGTGTCTCTTATGATCTAAATCGCCTGCCAAAATTTATTTATGGGCTTCCAAGCAATGTGGAACATGGATACAGCTGGTCTTTGTTTTGTGCCTGGTGCAGCCTGGGATTGATAGTGGCAGCTGGATGCTTCTGCACTGCCTATCCATTTATCAGCAGGACCAAGATATTGCATCTCAAGTTTGCCAGAGACTCTTGTGTATGACTGAGAGCTGCAAGCTTAATGACTTTGATGACATCTACAAGACTTTCTGTGCACTAATATAGTCGAACATACTCAGTCGACTGAAGACTGAACAAAATTCTTGTTTAAAGCACAAATTCCATATGCTTAAAAGTCTACAGGAAAAGATAACTTCCTGCTATGTACAACGCATATTATATGACCCAGAGGCCTTCGTTGCTCTGCTGTTGAACCTGGTCTCATGTTATTTTACCTGCCTGTGCACCTCTACAAGCCAAACATTGGAATGTAACATGGTTGGGTTAGTAATAATAATTGGTTTTATATTTAAGAAAATGTAAGTAAAACATATTTCTTCACAAATTCAACAATGCAACCCTCCAAAGCATGGGAATACTGTGAAATCAAGTGCTTTAAGAATCCATTGTTTATGCAACATATTTATGTGTGTCTGACTGATCTGTCAATTTGTTATATTTTCTGCTCATATTTTCTGATTTCCTTGCTTGCTGTCATTAATGGAATATAGAAAACACAGTCCTAATGGTGACACAAACATTGAGGAAATGAAATGATATCCTGTTAATCTCATGCTTGATAAATTGTACATTCAAAATGTTCAAAGCCATTTGAACTCTTGTTTCAGTATTGCATAAATTTTGCATCTCGGTTCCTGTTGTGCCATAGAAAACTGTGTTATAAACTACAGTGGAAACTAATGAAGTAAGACCTTTGTGTATGTTGACTATTGCCCCTGTTGTTACCATACATTTTCTGCAAACAATATTACTTTTATAGTCATTGCATCCATACCTTAACCTTTCATCAGAAACATCACAATGTTATCCTGCCAGATGATTCTGCAGCATACTCATTTCAGTATTCAATGTTTCTGGTGCCTAAGGGACATTTACTTCTTCCTTGTTCCTGTAAATTGTCTCTAAAACTGACTTAAGAAGGCATATACAGAAGTCCAAATTTACACTTTGAGTTTAATTACATAAATGTCTGGATTGTAAATGTGCAACACAATAGAGGCAAGTGATGATATTTTCACTGGTATGTGGTTTCAGGAAATTTTATAAGGCACCATATGGTAAAATTATGGAATCCATTTATTGAGAATGATCAAACCAAGGCACAATGAACAGTCAGTTATTGAATTTTAAAAATGTGCATTAGGCTTACTGGGTTAATAAATCGGTTTCTTTAAATAAAAAAGTCTTTAGCTTGTTTTCTAACCTAATATGTTTCTGTTGTTATTATTATTATTATTATTATTATTATTATTATTATTATTATGTTTTATTTGTTAGGTGCCACAAATAATCTGCAGTACCATTCATAAGAGGTGAACAGAGAACACATTCAGCAATATCAAACATTGCACAGACAACAATGAATAATACATAATTAGACAGTACAAAATTATACAGTGGCCGATAAACAAAAAATCACCAGAGTATGTACAGAACATTTTTGGTGCAAATTCATGGATTGACAAAACAGTAAGCATCAATGATCACTAGCACTGTGAAGTAGGCCAGTGCTCAGGAACATTGGCTAGAAAAACAGTGAGACAGACAGGAGTGCAGTGATAGGAATAAAAACAAACGGAAAAAGGGCTCCTGTTAACTATCTGTACATTGTAGAGGTAAGGGGCAGACACAAATAGTGCAAAGAGAAAGGGGACCAATACTGTGCGATATATCATGCCCCCTATTGCATATCTGCATTTTTTTTTCTCACTAGTATGCATGATTACTTACAGCTCTGGAAAGCTCTGGAAAGTTACACTTGCATATGAAGACATCACAATCCCATATAATTTTTTGGGACTTGCTGTGACACGGCTGCGCAGCAGATATTGGATATATCTGCTGAGGACCTTTTTAGTACAGTAGATATGGCAAGCGTTGCTCACCTCCGAAAACCTGTCCTTGTTCTCTTGTACCTTCTCCTGCTTTTTATATGCCTTTGTATCCCAAATACTAAAAAAAACCTCCATTGACCCTGCTTCTCTCTTTGAATACCCCCCTATCTCATTCTGAGTGAGCTGTATCAGTAGTAATAATGTGACAAACTGTAGTTTTCAGAGATTTTACCAAATTTTTACTAATGGTACATCCAGCCCAGAATGAGTTAGGATGGTAATTAGAGAGACAGATACAGTATAGTCAATGAAGGTTTTTTTTTCTAGTATGGGGGATACAAAGGAATATGAAAAGGAGAAGAACATGGTACAAGTGGAGAGTGACAGGTTTTAGGAGGTAGGCAAGGTAAGAGCAGACTTCAGGAGAAAGGGAGCAAATGAGGTGGGATGGGATTGGGTCAAGGGGTCATGTGGAGTGGAGAGATGAGTAGAGAAAGCTGTATGCATCATCTGAAGAAATCAGATGGAAGGAGAAGAGGTGGGATGGCAAAGGGGCCAGAATGTTAGTGAGAGCGAAGGGTTGAGGTCCCATGCCCATAGGGTAGCAGATGGGGGACAGGGTGGGTAGACAGGAGGAAGGGGTAGGGTGAGAGGGTACTGATATGAAGAGATGTCAGGACTTATGGACTCGATTATAGAGGTGAAGTAGTCGGCAAAGTCAAGAGCAGGGAGTGAGGTGTGAAGGGGATGTGGAGGAGGGGCAAAAAATGTCAATGTTGTTTCCATTTTTTCCTGATGTGTTAATTATTTTCTTGAAATCACTGTTACGACTCAAGAAAGTGAATATTTGAACATTTACAAGAGTAAATTCTAAATTGTAAAAAGAAGCATAACATACTATTTATCATTTTATTTTCTTTAAAAATCTTTATTTTCAGTACTGCAACTATATTAATTTTCTTTCAAAATTAAATATACATAAAACACATACTTACATAAAACAGTTAGTCTACTCCTAAATCCTTTATATTCATTTTTATTCATTTTATATACATGACAAAATATTACATTATCTTAGCATTGCTGGTGGGAATAGTATAAATTCATGGGAAATCAACTGGAATGTAGAAAGAATTGATACTTGTAGCTGCCTGAGTGGATGAAAGATAAAATGTTTAACTTTTCTTTATACTGTTTACCCCTCTGCTTAATTGCAAAACAATAAATACACTGACCATGTTAACACTTTAAACAATATTGCTTTTATGTGCAGTGAGAAAGCGATTCATGAAGAAAATTAAAACAAATTCAAAAGGTGGTCTCAGTGATAGCCTCTGACCATGGTGCTGATGCAGACTTGGACTCATTTGTGCCCCAACAGTATATAGAAAAGTGGGTTGGGTATGGGCTGCCAGCAGTCGGTATCCTAGTGGTCAGAATCCCGTTGCCGGGATCCTGACAAGGTTAACATACCGGCACTTGATGGGTGGTATGCTAACCCTCCCCCTCTTCCTACCCTGAACCTAACCCTTCCTTCCTGGTGCCTAACCTTCACCTCCCCACTAGTACTTAAACCTAACCCCCTCCTCTCTGCACCCTAAACCTAACCCTCCCACTTAGTTCCTAACGCTAAACCTCCCCCATTTGTGCCTAACCCTAATCCTCCCCCTAGTGCCTTACCTTAACCCTGCACAATAACCCTAACCCTCCCCCTAACCCCCAATTCTTACCTTCGGTATGTTGACAGTCAGTATTCTGGAGTCGGGTCCCGACTGCTGTCGGGATTCTGGTGCTGGTGTTTAGACTGTCGGTATCCCATTAGTCAGGATGCTGACTACATCCCTAGAAAAATGTGCATGCAAGAAAAGGTGAATAGTGCTTACATGTAAATGTTCAGTCAACAACATCTAAAAATGCATCCAACTGTAAAACATGCGACAGGAATACAAAGGTATAAAAGTATGCCCCACATTAGCATAAAGATAGTGTAAACATGCTGCTTGATAAACTTAGTAGTAAATGCTGAAAATGTATTACCCTATTTCAGTGGTTCTCAAACTCTGTCCTCAGGACCCCACACAGGTCACGTTTTCCAGGTCACCCAGCACGTACACAAGTGTAGTCATTACTCACTGGCACATTTTAAAAGAACCACAGGTGGAGGTAATTTATTTCACTTGTGATTCTGTGAGGATACCTGGAAAACATGCACTGTTTGGGGTCCTGAGGACCGAGTTTGAGAACCTGTGCCCTATTTGTACACTTACTGTATAAGAATGTAATGAAGGGTAATATATGCAATAGAAAATATTGTCCCTTATTATTAAATGTGAAAGTCACATTTTCAATAAGTAATGACATAATGTATAGTACAAATATAAAAATATTAAAAATAAATAAAAAAGACCTTTTGTTCCCCCTTTAAAGATCAATGAGAACCTACTCTCCTGCCATAGTCAAAATGAAAATGCCAATATAAGAATGCAAATAGATGGCAGCAATTGGATATAGCTACAATTCTAAAAGTTTAAGTACTATCAGCTGGAGGCATTAATACACATTCTGAAATGGCTTGATAGTAAGTCTTATAGTCTTCATTATCAGTAGACATTGTTGTACCAAACCTAAAGCACCTGTAAAAATAGATTCCCTCTTAAAGGCATATTCCCAGGTGTATACATTTCTCATTGTGTAACAATTATGTAAACACCCCCTTACTGTATTTGGCATAAGCTTTCCCCCATTTTAAATCTCCATTCATAAGGAGAAGCAAGTTAATTTTATGAAAAAAATGTTGTATACTGTGAGTACAAATTTTTGTTGTGTGTGCATAATACAGAATTGTATATATGAGGGTGGTTCAATAAATAAACTAATGAGATTTCTCATTGTGTAAATTTATTCAACTCATACATATACATAAAATTAATAGTATGGCCTTGGTACAGATAAATTTTCCACATAGTCCCCATACTTGTCTAAGTATTTGCTCCACCGGTACACCAAGGTATCTATCCTGGCATAGAAAAAATCATTGTCAAGCGTGTCGATTGAGAATTGCCTTCCAACCAGGTGCTTCTTCAATGGCCCAAAGGAAATAACTCAGTGCCAGGTCATGGCTGTAGGGAGGATAGTCCAGTACCTTCCAGTGGTAGCGCCGTACCAACTCACATGTGCAGTTGGCTGATTGTGGCCTGGCATTATCGTGCAGCAATATGACACCTATTCGCAGCACCCAGGTTGTTTTTGACTAATTACCTTCTGCAACCAGCTCCAGCATTCACAGTATCTTCCTTTATGAGGAAATCAAGAAGAAGCATGCCCTTGCGGTCGCCATGACCTTCTTTGCTGATGGAGTTGTTTTGAAGTTCTTTGAAGGTGGGGACAATGTGTGTTCACTTGTCATGGATGATTGCTTCGTTTCCAGTGTAACATGATGCAGCCACATGCCTGTAACAATATACTGCAGGAACTGCACATTTTCCTCATGGTACTGCATCAAGTGCATGAGAGACAATCCAAGCCTATTGGTTTTGTGAACTTCTGTGAGTTGATTCAGTACCCAGCATGAACACTTTTTCCTGTACCCCATTACTCATGAACGATGTTGTGCACAATACCCATTGAGATGTTCAGTTTGTCAGCAACTCAAATGCATCTGTCCTCCTGAATCAGACTTTCAATGCAGCACAAATTGTCATCTATGGTGGAAATGCTTGGCCAGCTGGATCACTGCTCATCTTGAACGTCTGTCCTGCCATTATCAAAGGCAATGGACCAAACCCAAACCTGTTTCCATGACATGACATTATCACCATACACCACGACAAGTTGGCCATGAATTTTAGCTGCTGATGTGCCCTTTAGATGCATAAATCTGATCACACAATGCACCTCAATGTTTGACCATTTTTCTACCAGCCGTGCCATCTTACTGATGTTGGGACAGTATGTCTGATATAATGGCCGTGAGGAGAAGCACTGGTCTACCTGCTCTGGCCTGGCAGGAAATTAGAATGAAATAGAGAACATTACACACATGAGAAGTCTTTTTACCCTACTTATTGCACCACCCTTGTATAATTAAAAAAATAAATAGAAATTGACACATGTGCACTGTACATGTCCAATATAAATGAGCCCTAGTATGTCTGCATCAATGCAGTGAGCTTACCTGTAATGCATCTACATTTTTAAACAGAGAATGAATCAATATGTTTTTGAAATTCAGTAAATGTCAGATTTCTCTGATTTGACAAATAGGCTGGAACAAAAATATTGCAGTTTAGTTACAAGATCTGGTAAGAGAAGAAGGAAACAGCTTACGGTATAATCTTTCTTAAGAAAGTTTCTCATATCCTGATACTTTTAACATCATAACCTTTCTCATTGCAGATTACCTTGTTTCTTAACAGACATATTTTACACAGATGTCCCTTGTAATCAGATTCATGTTGTACAGACATTGTAATTGTTAAAGAAGTAATGCAGGCTGTGGTTAATCCTATAAAAATAATAGTTTTACACATATCTTGCAATATGCTGACTGCATATACTCTTTTAAGATATGTATTAGTTAAAGATAAAGACTTGATTCTATTGAATCATAAAACAAAATGGGATTAATTTAAGCTTGTGTAATACATTTAGCCACTCTTAAGATAATCAAGAGAACAAATGGCAATTACTAGAAAATAGCACACAGTGTGTGCACCTAATGAGGGTAATCCACATACATGTCTCTTAGGTAATGAGACAACTTGTTTTTCAGAAGCAGAACCATTTAATTTATAAGGAGTGAGTTGAAAAAAATATTTTACACAGCATTGTACATGGTAAACATACAAGACAGGGTATCTGTGCATACATAATGGCAGACCATCATGGGCATTAAGACAGTGGCTGGGCCCACATACTGATGGGTATGACCACTGGAGGGTCACTGCATTAAGGGTGGCCTGGTTATACCTCCTCTGCACTGACGGGCCTCTACAGATTCCCATGTCATTTCTACTCCCCCTCTTGGTGGCCCTGCAGATCATACCAAAAGTACATAGCAATAATACCAAACATTAAATTCACACCACAGACAGATAACAGTTGCCTTCATAGGCTGGTTTGAAGATTGCACCTTGGGTGCCTCTGGATCTAGTGTCCGGCGGCAGTGTAGAAAAGGCAGCACAGAGCACTCCTCTAACACCCTTCCCCCTCTACCCCTCACTCAAGGCTGTATCTTGTTACATAAACAACAATATGAGCATTCCACATTAGGACGTCTCACCTGTAACCAAAAACATAAAATCTGTTTCAGTTGGAAAGAATGACATTACATAGTACTTAAACCTAGGATCAAACAAGGTTGCCAAAATGTACTGGTCCAAATGCAAGATGTTGCAAACCCTTTGGTTCTGGTGAATGGAATAAAAAACGTGATCTACAAATCTGACATACTGTACTTAGCAGAATTGCTTAATTTCTTCTCCTTCAGTTTCTCTAGCTGCTTTTCCAGTAGTTTAACTAACAGAATCACCTGACTCAGGCTGGCAGTGTCTGAACTCACTTTGTTGGTTATTATTTTAAATAGTTTCGGTATCTTGCATAAAACAGAGAGTATTCTCCATTGTGCTAGAGTAAGGTACATCTTCCTCCTCTCTCTATGTCATGGCTTGTTGCTGTTCCTCCAGTTGCTGAAGCATATTAAGGGTGAAATTGCACCTGGTAACTACCTCTTGCTTAAGTTGGTGAAATGTCAAATTGAACCGTTCTTGCAGCAAACTTTTACATTATCAGATGCTGTAAATATATATACATATATATGCTGTCCTTTACCGCTACCAATGTAACCTATTAGTAGAGTGCAGTTGCCAATCAAGAAGAAAATGCCAAATCTCCAAAATCAATACTCTAAAATTAAAATTATTGGCTGCATGCTCAAAAACACTCATATGGTCCCATAAAAATGTATATAAAATGTATTGCAATCTAGACATAAAAGAATCTATTCAGTCATTCAACAATCAACATACAGTACTATGTCACAAAATTTTACAATCTGAATAAAGAAAATTCATATGCTTATAAACACTGTTTCAATTTGTAGCGAACTGTTACAGACAGAAAAAAGTGACTGTAGAAACATTAAAATATGAAAGGATCCAATAAGAGTCCCGATGTAATGAAAGGAAAGGATTGGCTGTTATTTGTACAGCTTGGTTATTTTTGAAGCAGGCTGTAAAGTGCAAAAATAGAAAAAAAGGAAGTTGCCTTATATAAGGATACTCACAATCTCAATCTCTCTTCCCCCTCCGGGGGGGGAGGTATGTAATCAGGATTTGTAATGAGTACAGTATGACATGGGGAGGTGATCTTGAGGTGTAGTAATGGCAATATCCCAGATTGCTGTAGTGCGCTGTCTGGTGCACAAGAGCAGTGGACGCTTGTAACCCCAATCTTTTTTTACAGGCTGTGGGTGTCACCTGGTATCTCCGTCCACTGTGCGAGGTCAGTCCCGGACCAAATGTGCACTGTATACTTATGTCTTGTGAGAAAGCTGGTGGTGTGGTGGTGCCAGCTATGCCATTGCAATGAGTCTCTCCTCCATGCTATTTACTTGCACTTGCTCAATGCGTTTCCGTGTCTAAGGACACCTTCGTCAGGAGTATGTTACTTCCTTATGAAGGTGTCCAGAGACACGAAAACAGACAAGAGACTAATGAAAAGGAATGGAATGTGAAAACTCACGCAAACAAAGTCTAACTATGACTCTCAAAAGGGCCCAGAATGAGCAAGGTGCAATTCGGTGCACACTTTTAGCTAAATGAGGACTGCTGGCATGACACTCAGAAAAGAGGTGGAATTGTGGTCATGTTCTGGTTTCTCTTCAAAACGTACAAATCCTTTGCCTTTTTATTAATGATTTCTGGAAACCTAATGATGAGTTGTTAGATACTTCAAACCGTGGCTGTATCCCTTTTGGGAATGGAGAAGTTATCTTACACCTGAACGGTTTAAAAAAAAAAAAATTTATTAATGATTTCTGTGGAGAGGAGCAAAGCTGAGTATTGTCTCAATATTTGCAAGGCCCAGCTTAGGGGGTTTCTTTTTATCAGTTTTAAAACAGAAGAAGTGTGCCTTCTTGGAAGTGAGCTCATTTGCATAGCAAGGACAGCTAATGTGCGTTTCTTTTTCTAGAGATATTTCTTGACAGTTTTAATTCTTGAAAGTTCTGGGTGCACACGGAATACAATGCAAATGATGTATATATCCAGGGGAAGCCAGGTGAGATATCTGCGCTTCTTTCTTTGAAATTTGTGCTCACTTTCAGTTAAATGAGGACTGATGGCATGACACTCAGACAACCAGAGGAATTTTGGTCATGCTCTGGTTTCTCTTCAGAATGCGCAAATCTTTCATCTTTTACTAAAACTTTCCGTGGAGAAAAGCAAAACTGAGTTTTGTCACAATTTTTGCATGCCCCAGCTTAATGGGGTTTCTTTTTATCAGTTTAAAAACAGAAGAAGTCAGCTAATGTGCTTTTCTTTTTCTAGAGGTATTTCTTGACAGTTTTAATTCTAGAAAATTCTGGGTGCACATGGAATACAGTGCAAATGAAGCATATATCCAGGGAAAGCCTGGTGAGAAAACTGCTCTTCTTTCTTTCAAATTTGTGCTCACTTTCAGTTAAATGAGGACTGATGGCATGACACTCAGACAACCTGGGGAATTTTGGTCATGCTCTGGTTTCTATTCAGAAATCACAAATCTTTCGCCTTTTACTAAAGATTTCCGTGGAGTGGAGCAAAACTGAGTTTTGTCTCAATTTTTGCATGCCCCAGCTTAATGGGGTTTCTTTTTATCAGTTTTAAAACAGAAGAAGTGTTCCTTCTTGGAAGTGAGCTCATTTGCATAGCAAGGACAGCTAATGTGTGTTTCTTTTACTTGAGATATTTCTTGACAGTTTTAATTCTTGAAAGTTCTGGGTGCACATATCCAGGGGAAGCCTGGTGAGAAATCTGCTCTTCTTTCTTTCAAATTTGTGCTCACTTTCAGTTAAATGAGGACTGATGGCATGACACTCAGACAACCTGGGGAATTTTGGTCATGCTCTGGTTTTTCTTCAGATAGCACAAATCTTTCGCCTTTTACTAAAGATTTCCGTGGAGTGGAGCAAAACTGAGTTTTGTCTCAATTTTTGCATGCCCCAGCTTAATGGGGTTTCTTTTTATCAGTTTAAAAACAGAAGAAGTGAGCTCATTTGCATAGCAAGGAAAGCTAATGTGCATTTCTTTTTCTAGAGATATTTCTTGACAGTTTTAATTCTTGAAAGTTCTGGGTGCACACGGAATACAGTGCAAATGATGCATATATCCAGGGGAAGCCTGGGGAGAAATCTTCTCTTCTTTCTTTCAAATTTGTGCACACTTTCTGTTAAATGAGGACTGATGGCATGACACTCAGACAACCAGAGGAATTTTGGTCATGCTCTGGTTTCTCTTAAGAATGCACAAATCTTTCGCCTTTTACTAAAGATTTCCGTGGAGAGGAGCAAAACTGAGTTTTGTCTCAAATTTTGCATGCCCCAGCTTAATGGGGTTTCTTTTTATCAGTTTAAAAATGGAAGAAGAGTGCCTTCATGGAAGTGAGTTCATTTGCATAGCAAGGATAGCTAATGTGCATTTCTTTTCTAGAGATATTTCTTGACAGTTTTAATTTTTGACATTTCTGGGTGCACATGGAATACAGTGCAAATGATGCATATATCCAGGGGAAGCCTGGTGAGAAATCTGCTCTTCTTTCTTTCAAATTTGTGCTCACTTTCAGTTAAATGAGGACTGATGGCATGACACTCAGACAACCAGTGGAATTTTGGTCATGCTCTGGTTTCTCTGCAGATCGCACAAATCTTTCGCCTTTTCCTAAAGATTTCCGTGGAGAGGAGCAAAACTGAGTTTTGTCTCAATTTTTATATACTCCAGCTTAATGGGGTTTCTTTTTATCAGTTTAAATACAGAAGAAGTGTACCTTCTTGGAAGTGAGCTCATTTGCATAGGAAGGACAGCTAATGTGCATTTCTTTTTCTAGAGATATTTCTTGACAGTTTTGATTCTTGAAATTTCTGGGTGCACACGGAATACAGTGCAAATGATGCATATATCCACGGGAAGCCTGGTGAGAAATCTTCTCTTCTTTCTTTCAAATTTGTGCTCACTTTCTGTTAAATGAGGACTGATGGCATGACACTCAGACAACCAGAGGAATTTTGGTCATGCTCTGGTTTCTCTTCAGAATGCACAAATCTTTCGCCTTTTACTAAAGATTTCCGTGGAGAGGAGCAAAACTGAGTTTTGTCTCAATTTTTGCATGCCCCAGCTTAATGGGGTTTCTTTTTATCAGTTTAAAAACAGAAGAAGTGTGCCTTCTTGGAAGTGAGCTCATTTGCATAGCAAGGACAGCTAATGTGCATTTCTTTTTCTAGAGATATTTCTTGACAGTTTTAATTCTTGAAATTCTGGGTGCACATGGAATACAGTGCAAATGATGCATATATCCAGGGGAAGCCTGGTGAGAAATCTGCTCTTCTTTCTTTCAAATTTGTGCTCACTTTCTGTTAAATGAGGACTGATGGCATGACACTCAGACAACCAGAGGAATTTTGGTCATGCTCTGGTTTCTCTTCAGAACGCACAAATCTTTCACCTTTTACTAAAGATTTCCGTGGAGAGGAGCAAAGCTGAGTTTTGTCTCAATTTTTACATACCCCAGCTTAATGGGGTTTCTTTTTATCAGTTTAAAAACAGAAGAAGTGTGCCTTCTTGGAAGTGAGTTCATTTGCATAGCAAGGATAGCTAATGTGCATTTCTTTTCTAGAGATATTTCTTGACAGTTTTCATTCTTGAAAGTTCTGGGTGCACACGGAATACAGTGCAAATGATGCATATATCCAGGGGAAGCCTGGTGAGAAATCTGCTCTTCTTTCGTTCAAATTTGTGCTCACTTTCAGTTAAATGAGGACTGATGGCATGACACTCAGACAACCAAAGGAATTTTGGTCATACTCTGGTTTCTCTTCAGAATGCACAAATCTTTCGCCTTTTACTAAAGATTTCCGTGGAGAGGAGCAAAACTTAGTTTTGTCTCAATTTTTGCATGCCCCAGCTTAATGGGGTTTCTTTTTATCAGTTTAAAAACAGAAGAAGTGTGCCTTCTTGGAAGTGAGCTCATTTGCATAGCAAGGACAGCTAATGTGCATTTCTTTTTCTAGAGATATTTCTTGACAGTTTTAATTCTTGAAAGTTCTGGGTGCACATGGAATACAGTGCAAATGATGCATATATCCAGGGGAAGCCTGGTGAGAAATCTTCTCTTCTTTCTTTGAAATTTGTGCTCACTTTCTGTTAAATGAGGACTGATGGCATGATACTCCGACAAACAGTGGAATTTTGGTCATGCTCTGGTTTCTTTTCAGAATGCACAAATCTTTCGCCTTTTACTAAAGATTTCCGTGGAGAGGAGCAAAACTGAGCTTTGTCTCAATTTTTGCATGCCCCAGCTTAATGGGGTTTCTTTTTAACAGTTTAAAAACAGAAGAATTGTGCCTTCTTGGAAGTGAGCTCAATTGCATAGCAAGGACAGCTAATGTGCATTTCTTTTTCTAGAGATATTTCTTGACAGTTTTAATTCTTGAAAGTTCTGGGTGCACACGGAATACAGTGCAAATGATGCATATATCCAGGGGAAGCCTGGTGAGAAATCTTCTCTTCTTTCTTTGAAATTTGTGCTCACTTTCTGTTAAATGAGGACTGATGGCATGACACTCAGACAACCAGAGGAATTTTGGTCATACTCTGGTTTCTCTTCAGAACGCACAAATCTTTCGCCTTTTACTAAAGATTTCCGTGGAGAGGAGCAAAACTGAGTTTTGTCTCAATTTTTGCATGCCCCAGCTTATTGGGGTTTCTTTTTATCAGTTTAAAAACAGAAGAAGTGTGCCATCTTGGAAGTGAGCTCATTTGCATAGCAAGGACAGCTAATGTGCATTTCTTTTTCTAGAGATATTTCTTGACAGTTTTAATTCTTGAAAGTTCTGGGTGCACACGGAATACAGTGCAAATGATGCATATATCCAGGGGAAGCCTGGTGAGAAATCTTCTCTTCTTTCTTTGAAATTTGTGCTCACTTTCTGTTAAATGAGGACTGATGGCATGACACTCAGACAACCAGAGGAATTTTGGTCATGCTCTGGTTTCTCTTCAGAATGCACAAATCTTTCGCCTTTTACTAAAGATTTCCGTGGAGAGGAGCAAAACTGAGTTTTGTCTCAATTTTTGCATGCCCCAGCTTAATGGGGTTTCTTTTTAGCAGTTTAAAAACAGAAGAAGTGTGCCTTCTTGGAAGTGAGCTCATTTGCATAGCAAGGACAGCTAATGTGCATTTCTTTTTCTAGAGATATTTCTTGACAGTTTTAATTCTTGAAAGTTCTGGGTGCACATGGAATACAGTGCAAATGATGCATATATCCAGGGGAAGCCTGGTGAGAAATCTTCTCTTCTTTCTTTGAAATTTGTGCTCACTTTCTGTTAAATGAGGACTGATGGCATGATACTCCGACAAACAGTGGAATTTTGGTCATGCTCTGGTTTCTTTTCAGAATGCACAAATCTTTCGCCTTTTACTAAAGATTTCCGTGGAGAGGAGCAAAACTGAGTTTTGTCTCAATTTTTGCATGCCCCAGCTTAATGGGGTTTCTTTTTATCAGTTTAAAAACAGAAGAATTGTGCCTTCTTGGAAGTGAGCTCAATTGCATAGCAAGGACAGCTAATGTGCATTTCTTTTTCTAGAGATATTTCTTGACGGTTTTAATTCTTGAAAGTTCTGGGTGCACACGGAATACAGTGCAAATGATGCATATATCCAGGGGAAGCCTGGTGAGAAATCTTCTCTTCTTTCTTTGAAATTTGTGATCACTTTCTGTTAAATGAGGACTGATGGCATGACACTCAGACAACCAGAGGAATTTTGGTCATGCTCTGGTTTCTCTTCAGAATGCTCAAATCTTTCGCCTTTTACTAAAGATTTCCGTGGAGAGGAGCAAAACTGAGTTTTGTCTCAAATTTTGCATGCTCCCAGCTTAATGGGGTTTCTTTTTATCAGTTTAAAAACGGAAGAAGAGTGCCTTCATGGAAGTGAGTTCATTTGCATAGCAAGGATAGCTAATGTGCATTTCTTTTCTAGAGATATTTCTTGACAGTTTTAATTTTTGAAATTTCTGGGTGCACACGGAATACAGTGCAAATGATGCATATATCCAGGAGAAGCCTGGTGAGAAATCTGCTCTTCTTTCTTTCAAATTTGTGCTCACTTTCAGTTAAATGAGGACTGATGGCATGACACTCAGACAACCAGAGGAACTTTGGTCATGCTCTGGTATCTCTTCTGAATGCACAAATCTTTCGCCTTTTACTAAAGATTTCCGTGGAGAGGAGCAAAGCTGAGTTTTGTCTCAATTTTTAAATACCCCAGCTTAATGGGGTTTCTTTTTATCAGTTTAAATACAGAAGAAGTGTACCTTCGTGGAAGTGAGCTCATTTGCATAGGAAGGACAGCTAATGTGCATTTCTTTTTCTAAAGATATTTCTTGACAGTTTTGATTCTTGAAATTTCTGGGTGCACACGGAATACAGTACAAATGATGCATATATCCAGGGGAAGCCTGGTGAGAAATCTGCTCTTCTTTCTTTCAAATTTGTGCTCACTTTCTGTTAAATGAGGACTGATGGCATGACACTCAGACAACCAGAGGAATTTTGGTCATACTCTGGTTTCTCTTCAGAACGCACAAATCTTTCGCCTTTTACTAAAGATTTCCGTGGAGAGGAGCAAAACTGAGTTTTGTCTCAAATTTTGCATGCCCCAGCTTAATGGGGTTTCTTTTTATCAGATTAAAAATAGAAGAAGTGTGCCTTCTTGGAAGTGAGCTCAGTTGCATAGCATGGACAGCTAATGTGCATTTCTTTTTCTAGAGATATTTCTTGACAGTTTTAATTCTTGAAAGTTCTGGGTGCACACGGAATTCTGAGCAAATGATGCATTTATCCAGGGGAAGCCTGGTGAGAAATCTTCTCTTCTTTCTTTCAAATTTGTGCTCAATTTCAGTTAAATGAGGACTGATGGCATGACACTCAGACAACCAGAGGAATTTTGATCATGCTCTGGTTTCTCTTCCGAACGCACAAATCTTTCGACTTTTACTAAAGATTTCCGTGGAGATGAGCAAAACTGAGTTTTGGCTCAATTTTAGCATGCCCCAGCTTAATGGGGTTTCTTTTTATCAGTTTAAAAACATAAGAAGTGTGCCTTCTTGGAAGTGAGCTCATTTGCATAGCAAGGACAGCTAATGTGCATTTCTTTTCTAGAGATATTTCTTGACAGTTTTAATTTTTGAAAGTTCTGGGTGCACAAGGAATACAGTGCAAATGATGCATATATCCAGGGGAAGCCTGGTGAGAAATCTTCTCTTCTTTCTTTGAAATTTGTGCTCACTTTCTGTTAAATGAGGACTGATGGCATGACACTCAGACAACCAAAGGAATTTTGGTCATGCTCTGATTTCTCTTCAGAATGCACAAATCTTTCGCCTTTTACTAAAGATTTCCGTGGAGAGGAGCAAAACTGAGTTTTGTCTCAAATTTTGCATGCCCCAGCTTAATGGGGTTTCTTTTTATCAGTTTAAAAACGGAAGAAGAGTGCCTTCATGGAAGTGAGTTCATTTGCATAGCAAGGATAGCTAATGTGCATTTCTTTTCTAGAGATATTTCTTGACAGTTTTAATTTTTGAAATTTCTGGGTGCACACGGAATACAGTGCAAATGATGCATATATCCAGGGGAAGCCTGGTGAGAAATCTGCTCTTCTTTCTTTCAAATTTGTGCTCACTTTCAGTTAAATGAGGACTGATGGCATGACACTCAGACAACCAGAGAAATTTTGGTCATGCTCTGGTTTCTCTTCAGAACGCACAAATCTTTCGCCTTTTACTAAAGATTTCCGTGGAGAGGAGCAAAGCTGAGTTTTGTCTCAATTTTTACATACCCCAGCTTAATGGGGTTTCTTTTTATCAGTTTAAATACAGAAGAAGTGTACCTTCTTGGAAGTGAGCTCATTTGCATAGGAAGGACAGCTAATGTGCATTTCTTTTTCTAGAGATATTTCTTGACAGTTTTGATTCTTGAAATTTCTGGGTGCACACGGAATACAGTGCA
Organism: Taudactylus pleione; assembly: GCA_031769625.1. Lineage (NCBI taxonomy): Eukaryota > Metazoa > Chordata > Amphibia > Anura > Myobatrachidae > Taudactylus > Taudactylus pleione. The sequence continues at coordinate 60,198,396 of JAUIMM010000200.1, read as the reverse complement.
AATGATGCATATATCCAGGGGAAGCCTGGTGAGAAATCTGCTCTTCTTTCTTTCAAATTTGTGCTCACTTTCTGTTAAATGAGGACTGATGGCATGACACTCAGACAACCAGAGGAATTTTGGTCATACTCTGGTTTCTCTTCAGAACGCACAAATTTTTCGCGTTTTACTAAAGATTTCCGTGGAGAGGAGCAAAACTGAGTTTTGTCTCAATTTTTGCATGCCCCAGCTTATTGGGGTTTCTTTTTATCAGTTTAAAAACAGAAGAAGTGTGCCATCTTGGAAGTGAGCTCATTTGCATAGCAAAGACAGCTAATGTGCATTTCTTTTTCTAGAGATATTTCTTGACAGTTTTATTTCTTGAAAGTTCTGGGTGCACATGGAATACAGTGCAAATGAAGCATATATCCAGGGGAAGCCTGGTGAGAAATCTTCTCTTCTTTCTTTCAAATTTGTGCTCAATTTCAGTTAAATGAGGACTGATGGCATGACACTCAGACAACCAGAGGAATTTTGATCATGCTCTGGTTTCTCTTCCGAACGCACAAATCTTTCGACTTTTACTAAAGATTTCCGTGGAGATGAGCAAAACTGAGTTTTGGCTCAATTTTAGCATGCCCCAGCTTAATGGGGTTTCTTTTTATCAGTTTAAAAACATAAGAAGTGTGCCTTCTTGGAAGTGAGCTCATTTGCATAGCAAGGACAGCTAATGTGCATTTCTTTTCTAGAGATATTTCTTGACAGTTTTAATTTTTGAAAGTTCTGGGTGCACAAGGAATACAGTGCAAATGATGCATATATCCAGGGGAAGCCTGGTGAGAAATCTTCTCTTCTTTCTTTGAAATTTGTGCTCACTTTCTGTTAAATGAGGACTGATGGCATGACACTCAGACAACCAAAGGAATTTTGGTCATGCTCTGATTTCTCTTCAGAATGCACAAATCTTTCGCCTTTTACTAAAGATTTCCGTGGAGAGGAGCAAAACTGAGTTTTGTCTCAAATTTTGCATGCCCCAGCTTAATGGGGTTTCTTTTTATCAGTTTAAAAACGGAAGAAGAGTGCCTTCATGGAAGTGAGTTCATTTGCATAGCAAGGATAGCTAATGTGCATTTCTTTTCTAGAGATATTTCTTGACAGTTTTAATTTTTGAAATTTCTGGGTGCACACGGAATACAGTGCAAATGATGCATATATCCAGGGGAAGCCTGGTGAGAAATCTGCTCTTCTTTCTTTCAAATTTGTGCTCACTTTCAGTTAAATGAGGACTGATGGCATGACACTCAGACAACCAGAGAAATTTTGGTCATGCTCTGGTTTCTCTTCAGAACGCACAAATCTTTCGCCTTTTACTAAAGATTTCCGTGGAGAGGAGCAAAGCTGAGTTTTGTCTCAATTTTTACATACCCCAGCTTAATGGGGTTTCTTTTTATCAGTTTAAATACAGAAGAAGTGTACCTTCTTGGAAGTGAGCTCATTTGCATAGGAAGGACAGCTAATGTGCATTTCTTTTTCTAGAGATATTTCTTGACAGTTTTGATTCTTGAAATTTCTGGGTGCACACGGAATACAGTGCAAATGATGCATATATCCAGGGGAAGCCTGGTGAGAAATCTGCTCTTCTTTCTTTCAAATTTGTGCTCACTTTCTGTTAAATGAGGACTGATGGCATGACACTCAGACAACCAGAGGAATTTTGGTCATACTCTGGTTTCTCTTCAGAACGCACAAATTTTTCGCGTTTTACTAAAGATTTCCGTGGAGAGGAGCAAAACTGAGTTTTGTCTCAATTTTTGCATGCCCCAGCTTATTGGGGTTTCTTTTTATCAGTTTAAAAACAGAAGAAGTGTGCCATCTTGGAAGTGAGCTCATTTGCATAGCAAAGACAGCTAATGTGCATTTCTTTTTCTAGAGATATTTCTTGACAGTTTTATTTCTTGAAAGTTCTGGGTGCACATGGAATACAGTGCAAATGAAGCATATATCCAGGGGAAGCCTGGTGAGAAATCTGCTCTTCTTTCTTTTAAATTTGTGCTCACTTTCAGTTAAATGAGGACTGATTTCATGACACTCAGACAACCAGAGGAATTTTGGTCATGCTCTGGTTTCTCTTCAGAATGCACAAATCTTTCGCCTTTTACTAAAGATTTCCGTGGAGAGGAGCAAAACTGAGTTTTGTCTCAATTTTTGCATGCCCCAGCTTAATGGGGTTTCTTTTTATCAGTTTAAAAACAGAAGAAGTGTGCCTTCTTGGAAGTGAGCTCATTTGCATAGCAAGGACAGCTAATGTGCATTTCTTTTTCTAGAGATATTTCTTGACAGTTTTAATTTTTGAAAGTTCTGGGCGCACACGGAATAGAGAGCAAATGATGCATATATACAGGGGAAGCCTGGTGAGAAATCTTCTCTTTTTTTCTTTCAAATTTGTGCTCACTTTCAGTTAAATGAGGACTGATGGCATGACACTCAGACAACCAGAGGAATTTTGGTCATGCTCTGGTTTCTCTTAAGAACGCACAAATCTTTCGCCTTTTACTAAAGATTTCCGTGGAGAGGAGCAAAACTGAGTTTTGTTTCAATTTTTGCATGCCCCAGCTTAATGGGGTTTCTTTTTATCAGTTTAAAAATGGAAGAAGAGTGCCTTCATGGAAGTGAGTTCATTTGCATAGCAAGGATAGCTAATGTGCATTTCTTTTCTAGAGATATTTCTTGACAGTTTTAATTTTTGAAATTTCTGGGTGCACACGGAATACAGTGCAAATGATGCATATATCCAGGGGAAGCCTGGTGAGAAATCTGCTCTTCTTTCTTTCAAATTTGTGCTCACTTTCAGTTAAATGAGGACTGATGGCATGACACTCAGACAACCAGAGGAATTTTGGTCATGCTCTGGTTTCTCTTCAGATTGCACAAATCTTTCGCCTTTTACTAAAGATTTCTGTGGAGAGGAGCAAAGCTGAGTTTTGTCTCAATTTTTACATACCCCAGCTTAATGGGGTTTCTTTTTATCAGTTTAAATACAGAAGAAGTGTACCTTCTTGGAAGTGAGCTCATTTGCATAGGAAGGACAGCTAATGTGCATTTCTTTTTCTAGAGATATTTCTTGACAGTTTTGATTCTTGAAATTTCTGGGTGCACACGGAATACAGTGCAAATAATGCATATATCCAGGGGAAGCCTGGTGAGAAATCTGCTCTTCTTTCTTTCAAATTTGTGCTCACTTTCTGTTAAATGAGGACTGATGGCATGACACTCAGACAACCAGAGGAATTTTGGTCATACTCTGGTTTCTCTTCAGAACACACAAATCTTTCGCCTTTTACTAAAGATTTCCGTGGAGAGGAGCAAAACTGAGTTTTGTCTCAATTTTTGCATGCCCCAGCTTATTGGGGTTTCTTTTTATCAGTTTAAAAACAGAAGAAGTGTGCCATCTTGGAAGTGAGCTCATTTGCATAGCAAGGACAGCTAATGTGCATTTCTTTTTCTAGAGATATTTCTTGACAGTTTTATTTCTTGAAAGTTCTGGGTGCACATGGAATACAGTGCAAATGAAGCATATATCCAGGGGAAGCTTGGTGAGAAATCTGCTCTTCTTTCTTTTAAATTTGTGCTCACTTTCAGTTAAATGAGGACTGATTTCATGACACTCAGACAACCAGAGGAATTTTGGTCCTGCTCTGGTTTCTCTTCAGAATGCACAAATCTTTTGCCTTTTACTAAAGATTTCCGTGGAGAGGAGCAAAACTGAGTTTTGTCTCAATTTTTGCATGCCCCAGCTTAATGGGGTTTCTTTTTATCAGTTTAAAAATGGAAGAAGTGTGCCTTCATGGAAGTGAGTTCATTTGCATAGCAAGAATAGCTAATGTGCATTTCTTTTCTAGAGATATTTCTTGACAGTTTTAATTTTTGAAATTTCTGGGTGCACACGGAATACAGTGCAAATGATGCATATATCCAGGGGAAGCCTGGTGAGAAATCTGCTCTTCTTTCGTTCAAATTTGTGCTCACTTTCAGTTAAATGAGGACTGATGGCATGATACTCAGACAACCAGTGGAATTTTGGTCATGCTCTGGTTTCTCTTCAGATCGCACAAATCTTTCGCCTTTTACTATAGATTTCCGTGGAGAGGAGCAACACTGAGTTTTGTCTCAATTTTTGCATGCCCCAGCTTAATGGGGTTTCTTTTTATCAGATTAAAAATAGAAGAAGTGTGCCTTCTTGGAAGTGAGCTCAGTTGCATAGCATGGACAGCTAATGTGCATTTCTTTTTCTAGAGATATTTCTTGACAGTTTTATATCTTGAAAGTTCTGGGTGCACATGGAATACAGTGCAAATGATGCATATATCCAGGGGAAGCCTGGTGAGAAATCTGCTCTTCTTTCTTTCAAATTTGTGCTCACTTTCAGTTAAATGAGGACTGATGGCATGATACTCCAACAAACAGTGGAATTTTGGTCATGCTCTGGTTTCTCTTCAGAACGCACAAATCTTTCGCCTTTTACTAAAGATTTCCGTGGAGAGGAGCAAAACTGAGTTTTGTCTCAATTTTTGCATGCCCCAGCTTAAAGGGGTTTCTTTTTATCAGTTTAAAAACAGAAGAAGTGTGCCTTCTTGGAAGTGAGTTCATTTGCATAGCAAGGACAGCTAATGTGCATTTCTTTTCTAGAGATATTTCTTGACAGTTTTAATTCTTGAAAGTTCTGGGTGCACACGGAATACTGAGCAAATGATGCATTTATCCAGGGGAAGCCTGGTGAGAAATCTTCTCTTCTTTCAATCAAATTTGTGCTCACTTTCAGTTAAATGAGGACTGATGGCATGACACTCAGACAACCAGTGGAATTTTGGTCATGCTCTGGTTTCTCTTCAGATCGCACAAATCTTTCGCCTTTTACTAAAGATTTCCGTGGAGAGGAGCAAAACTGAGTTTTGTCTCAATTTTTGCATGCCCCAGCTTAATGGGGTTTCTTTTTATCAGTTTAAAAACAGAAGAAGTGTGCCTTCTTGGAAGTGAGCTCATTTGCATAGCAAGGACAGCTAATGTGCATTTCTTTTTCTAGAGATATTTCTTGACAGTTTTAATTTTTGAAAGTTCTGGGCGCACACGGAATAGAGAGCAAATGATGCATATATACAGGGGAAGCCTGTTGAGAAATCTTCTCTTTTTTTCTTTCAAATTTGTGCTCACTTTCAGTTAAATGAGGACTGATGGCATGACACTCAGACAACCAGAGGAATTTTGGTCATGCTCTGGTTTCTCTTAAGAACGCACAAATCTTTCGCCTTTTACTAAAGATTTCCGTGGAGAGGAGCAAAACTGAGTTTTGTTTCAATTTTTGCATGCCCCAGCTTAATGGGGTTTCTTTTTATCAGTTTAAAAATGGAAGAAGAGTGCCTTCATGGAAGTGAGTTCATTTGCATAGCAAGGATAGCTAATGTGCATTTCTTTTCTAGAGATATTTCTTGACAGTTTTAATTTTTGAAATTTCTGGGTGCACACGGAATACAGTGCAAATGATGCATATATCCAGGGGAAGCCTGGTGAGAAATCTGCTCTTCTTTCTTTCAAATTTGTGCTCACTTTCAGTTAAATGAGGACTGATGGCATGACACTCAGACAACCAGAGGAATTTTGGTCATGCTCTGGTTTCTCTTCAGATTGCACAAATCTTTCGCCTTTTACTAAAGATTTCTGTGGAGAGGAGCAAAGCTGAGTTTTGTCTCAATTTTTACATACCCCAGCTTAATGGGGTTTCTTTTTATCAGTTTAAATACAGAAGAAGTGTACCTTCTTGGAAGTGAGCTCATTTGCATAGGAAGGACAGCTAATGTGCATTTATTTTTCTAGAGATATTTCTTGACAGTTTTGATTCTTGAAATTTCTGGGTGCACACGGAATACAGTGCAAATAATGCATATATCCAGGGGAAGCCTGGTGAGAAATCTGCTCTTCTTTCTTTCAAATTTGTGCTCACTTTCTGTTAAATGAGGACTGATGGCATGACACTCAGACAACCAGAGGAATTTTGGTCATACTCTGGTTTCTCTTCAGAATGCACAAATCTTTCGCCTTTTACTAAAGATTTCCGTGGAGAGGAGCAAAACTGAGTTTTGTCTCAATTTTTGCATGCCCCAGCTTAATGGGGTTTCTTTTTATCAGTTTAAAAACAGAAGAAGTGTGCCTTCTTGGAAGTGAGCTCATTTGCATAGCAAGGACAGCTAATGTGCATTTCTTTTTCTAGAGATATTTCTTGACAGTTTTAATTCTTGAAATTCTGGGTGCACATGGAATACAGTGCAAATGATGCATATATCCAGGGGAAGCCTGGTGAGAAATCTGCTCTTCTTTCTTTCAAATTTGTGCTCACTTTCTGTTAAATGAGGACTGATGGCATGACACTCAGACAACCAGAGGAATTTTGGTCATGCTCTGGTTTCTCTTCAGAACGCACAAATCTTTCACCTTTTACTAAAGATTTCCGTGGAGAGGAGCAAAGCTGAGTTTTGTCTCAATTTTTACATACCCCAGCTTAATGGGGTTTCTTTTTATCAGTTTAAAAACAGAAGAAGTGTGCCTTCTTGGAAGTGAGTTCATTTGCATAGCAAGGATAGCTAATGTGCATTTCTTTTCTAGAGATATTTCTTGACAGTTTTCATTCTTGAAAGTTCTGGGTGCACACGGAATACAGTGCAAATGATGCATATATCCAGGGGAAGCCTGGTGAGAAATCTGCTCTTCTTTCGTTCAAATTTGTGCTCACTTTCAGTTAAATGAGGACTGATGGCATGACACTCAGACAACCAAAGGAATTTTGGTCATACTCTGGTTTCTCTTCAGAATGCACAAATCTTTCGCCTTTTACTAAAGATTTCCGTGGAGAGGAGCAAAACTTAGTTTTGTCTCAATTTTTGCATGCCCCAGCTTAATGGGGTTTCTTTTTATCAGTTTAAAAACAGAAGAAGTGTGCCTTCTTGGAAGTGAGCTCATTTGCATAGCAAGGACAGCTAATGTGCATTTCTTTTTCTAGAGATATTTCTTGACAGTTTTAATTCTTGAAAGTTCTGGGTGCACATGGAATACAGTGCAAATGATGCATATATCCAGGGGAAGCCTGGTGAGAAATCTTCTCTTCTTTCTTTGAAATTTGTGCTCACTTTCTGTTAAATGAGGACTGATGGCATGACACTCAGACAACCAGAGGAATTTTGGTCATGCTCTGGTTTCTCTTCAGAACGCTCAAATCTTTCGCCTTTTACTAAAGATTTCCGTGGAGAGGAGCAAAACTGAGTTTTGTCTCAATTTTTGTATGCCCCAGCTTAATGGGGTTTCTTTTTATCAGTTTAAAAACAGAAGAAGTGTGCGTTCTTTTAAGTGAGTTCATTTGCATAGCTAGGATAGCTAATGTGCATTTCTTTTCTAGAGATATTTCTTGACAGTTTTAATTCTTGAAAGTTCTTGGTGCACACGGAATACAGAGCAAATGATGCATATATCCAGGGGAAGCCTGGTGAGAAATCTTCTCTTCTTTCTTTCAAATTTGTGCTCAATTTCAGTTAAATGAGAACTGATGGCATGACACTCAGCCAACCAGAGGAATTTTGGTCATGCTCTGGTTTTTCTTCAGAACACACAAATCTTTCGCCTTTTACTAAAGATTTCCGTGGAGAGGAGCAAAACTGAGTTATGTCTCAATTTTTGCATGCCCCAGGTTAATGGGGTTTCTTTTTATCATTTTAAAAACAGAAGAAGTCTGCCTTCTTGGAAGTGAGCTCATTTGCATAGCAAGGACAACTAATGTGCATTTCTTTTCTAGAGATATTTCTTGACAGTTTTAATTCTTGAAAGTTCAGGGTGCACACGGAATACAGTGCAAATGATACTTATATCCAGGGGAAGCCTGGTGAGAAATCTTCTCTTCTTTCTTTGAAATTTGTGCTCACTTTCTGTTAAATGAGGACTGATGGCATGACACTCAGACAACCAGAGAAATTTTGGTCATGCTCTGGTTTCTCTTCAGAACGAACAAATCTTTCGCCTTTTACTAAAGATTTCCGTGGAGAGGAGCAAAACTGAGTTTTGTCTCAATTCTTGCATGCCCCAGGTTAATGGGGTTTCTATTTATCAGTTTAAAAACAGAAGAAGTGTGCTTTCTTTTAAGTGAGTTCATTTGCATAGCAAGGATAGCTAAAGTGCATTTCTTTTTCTAGAGATATTTCTTGCCAGTTTTAATTCTTGAAAGTTCTTGGTGCATTTGAAATACAGTGCATATGATGCATATATCCAGGGGAAGCCTGGTGAGAAATCTTCTCTTCTTTCTTTGAAATTTGTGCTCACTTTCTGTTAAATGAGGACTGATGGCATGACACTCAGACAACCAGAGGAATTTTGGTCATGCTCTGGTTTCTCTTCTGAACGCACAAATCTTTCGCCTTTTACTAAAGATTTCCGTGGAGAGGAGCAAAACTGAGTTTTGTCTCAATTTTTGCATGCCCCAGCTTAATGGGGTTTCTTTTTATCAGTTTAAAAACAGAAGAAGTGTGCCTTCTTGGAAGTGAGCTCATTTGCATAGCAAGGACAGCTAATGTGCATTTCTTTTTCTAGAGATATTTCTTGACAGTTTTAATTCTTGAAAGTTCTGGGTGCACATGGAATACAGTGCAAATGATGCATATATCCAGGGGAAGCCTGATGAGAAATCTTCTCTTCTTTCTTTCAAATTTGTGCTCAATTTCAGTTAAATGAGGACTGATGGCATGACACTCAGCCAACCAGAGGAATTTTGGTCATGCTCTGGTTTTTCTTCAGAACGCACAAATCTTTCGCCTTTTACTAAAGATTTCCGTGGAGAGGAGCAAAGCTGAGTTTTGTCTCAATTATTGCATGCCCCAGCTTAATGGGGTTTCTTTTTATCAGTTTAAAAACAGAAGAAGTGTGCCTTCTTGGAAGTAAGCTCTTTTGCATAGCAAGGACAGCTAATGTGCATTTCTTTTTCTAGAGATATTTCTTGACAGTTTTAATTCTTGAAAGTTCAGGGAGCACACAGAATACAGTGCAAATGATGCATATATCCAGGGGAAGCCTGGTGAGAAATCTTCTCTTCTTTCTTTGAAATTTGTGCTCAATTTCTGTTAAATGAGGACTGATGGCATGACACTCAGACAACCAGAGGAATTTTGGTCATGCTCTGGTTTCTCTTCAGAACGCTCAAATCTTTGGCCTTTTACTAAAGATTTCCGTGGAGAGGAGCAAAACTGAGTTTTGTCTCAATTTTTGCATGCCACAGCTTAATGGGTTTTCTTTTTATCAGTTTAAAAACAGTAGAAGTGTGCGTTCTTTTAAGTGAGTTCATTTGCATAGCTAGGATAGCTAATGTGCATTTCTTTTCTAGAGATATTTCTTGACAGTTTTAATTCTTGAAAGTTCTTGGTGCACTTGAAATACAGTGCATATGATGCATATATCCAGGGGAAGCCTGGTGAGAAATCTTCTCTTCTTTCTTTGAAATTTGTGCTCACTTTCTGTTAAATGAGGACTGATGGCATGACACCCAGACAACCAGAGGAATTTTGGTCATGCTCTGGTTTGTCTTCAGAACGCACAAATCTTTTGCCTTTTACTAAAGATTTCCGTGGAGAGGAGCAAAACTGAGTTTTGTCTCAATTTTTGCATGCCCAAGCTTAATGGGGTTTCTTTTTATCAGTTTAAAAACAGAAGAAGTGAGCTCATTTGCATAGCAAGGACAGCTAATGTGCATTTCTTTTTCTAGAGATATTGCTTGACAGTTTTAATTCTTGAAAGTTTTTGGTGCACACGGAATACAGTGCAAATGATGCATATATCCAGGGGAAGCCTGGTGAGAAATCTTCTCTTCTTTCTTTCAAATTTGTGCTCACTTTCAGTTAAATGAGGACTGATGGCATGACACTCAGACAACCAGAGGAATTTTGGTCATGCTCTGGTTTCTCTTCAGAACGCACAAATCTTTCGCCTTTTACTAAAGATTTCCGTGGAGAGGAGCAAAACTGAGTTTTGTCTCAATTTTTGCATGCCCCAGCTTAATGGGGTTTCTTTTTATCAGTTTAAAAACAAAAGAAGTGTGACTTCTTGGAAGTGAGCTCATTTGCATAGCAAGGACAGCTAATGTGCATTTCTTTTTCTAGAGATATTTCTTGCCAGTTTTAATTCTTGAAAGTTCTGGGTGCACAAGGAATACAGTGCAAATGATGCATATATCCAGGGGAAGCCTGGTGAGAAATCTTCTCTTCTTTCTTTCAAATTTGTGCTCACTTTCAGTTAAATGAGGACTGATGGCATGTCACTCAGACAACCAGAGGAATTTTGGTCATGCTCTGGTTTCTCTTCAGAACGCACAAATCTTTCGCCTTTTACTAAAGATTTCAGTGGAGAGGAGCAAAACTGAGTTTTGTCTCAATTATTGCATGCCCCAGCTTAATGGGGTTTCTTTTAATCAGTTTAAAAACAGAAGAAGTGTGCCTTCTTGGAAGTAACCTCTTTTGCATAGCAAGGACAGCTAATGTGCATTTCTTTTTCTAGAGATATTTCTTGACAGTTTTAATTCTTGAAAGTTCAGGGTGCACACGGAATACTGTGCAAATGATGCTTATATCCAGGGGAAGCCTGGTGAGAAATCTTCTCTTCTTTCTTTGAAATTTGTGCTCACTTTCTGTTAAATGAGGACTGATGGCATGACACTCAGACAACCAGAGGAATTTTGGTCATGCTCTGGTTTCTCTTCAGAATGCTCAAATCTTTCGCCTTTTACTAAAGATTTCCGTGGAGAGGAGCAAAACTGAGTTTTGTCTCAATTTTTGCATGCCCCTGCTTAATTGGTTTTCTTTTTATCAGTTTAAAAACAGAAGAAGTGTGCGTTCTTTTAAGTGAGTTCATTTGCATAGCTATGATAGCTAATGTGCATTTTGTTTTCTAGAGATATTTCTTGACAGTTTTAATTCTTGAAAGTTCTGGGTGCACACGGAATACAGAGCAAATGATGCATATATCCAGGGGAAGCCTGGTGAGAAATCTTCTCTTCTTTCTTTCAAATTTGTGCTCACTTTCAGTTAAATGAGGACTGATGGCATGACACTCAGACAACCAGAGGAATTTTGGTCATGCTTTGGTTTCTCTTCAAAACGCACAAATCTTTCGCTTTTTACTAAAGATTTCCGTGGAGAGGAGCAAAACTGAGTTTTGTCTCAATTTTTGCATGCCCCAGCTTAATGGGTTTTCTTTTTATCAGTTTAAAAACAGAAGAAGTGTGCGTTCTTTTAAGTGAGTTCATTTGCATAGCAAGGATAGCTAATGTGCATTTCTTTTCTAGAGATATTTCTTGACAGTTTTAATTCTTGAAAGTTCAGGGTGCACACGGAATAAAGAGCAAATGATGCATATATCCAGGGGAAGCCTGGTGAGAAATCTGCTCTTTTTTTCTTTCAAATTTGTGCTCACTTTCAGTTAAATGAGGACTGATGGCATGACACTCAGACAACCAGAGGAATTTTGGTCATGCTTTGGTTTCTCTTCAGAATGCACAAATCTTTCGCCTTTTACTAAAGATTTCCGTGGAGAGGAGCAAAACTGAGTTTTGTCTCAATTTTTGCATGCCCCAGGTTAATGGGGTTTCTTTTTATCAATTTAAAAACAGAAGAAGTGTGCCTTCTTGGAAGTGAGCTCATTTGCATAGCAAGGACAGCTAATGTGCATTTCTTTTTCTAGAGATATTTCTTGACAGTTTTAATTCTTGAAAGTTCTGGGTGCACACGGAATACAGTGCAAATGATGCATATATCCAGGGGAAGCCTGGTAAGAAATCTTCTCTTCTTTCTTTCAAATTTGTGCTCAATTTCAGTTAAATGAGGACTGATGGCATGACACTCAGCCAACCAGAGGAATTTTGGTCATGCTCTGGTTTTTCTTCAGAACGCACAAATCTTTCGCCTTTTACTAAAGATTTCCGTGGAGAGGAGCAAAATTGAGTTTTGTCTCAATTTTTGCATGCCCCAGGTTAATGGGGTTTCTTTTTATCAATTTAAAAACAGAAGAAGTCTGCCTTCTTGGAAGTGAGCTCATTTGCATAGCAAGGACAGCTAATGTGCATTTCTTTTCTAGAGACATTTCTTGACAGTTTTAATTCTTGAAAGTTCAGGGTGCACACGGAATACAGTGCAAATGATGCATATATCCAGGGGAAGCCTGGTGAGAAATCCTCTCTTCTTTCTTTGAAATTTGTGCTCACTTTCTGTTAAATGAGGACTGATGGCATGACACTCAGACAACCAGAGGAATTTTGGTCATGTTCTGGTTTCTCTTCAGAACGCTCAAATCTTTCGCCTTTTACTAAAGATTTCCGTGGAGAGGAGCAAAACTGAGTTTTGTCTCAATTTTTGTATGCCCCAGCTTAATGGGTTTTCTTTTTATCAGTTTAAAAACAGAAGAAGTGTGCGTTCTTTTAAGTGAGTTCATTTGCATAGCTAGGATAGCTAATGTGCATTTCTTTTCTAGAGATATTTCTTGACAGTTTTAATTCTTGAAAGTTCTGGGTGCACACGGAACACAGTGCAAATGATGCATATATCCAGGGGAAGCCTGGTGAGAAATCTACTCTTCTTTCTTTGAAATTTGTGCTCACTTTCAGTTTAATGAGGACTGATGGCATGACACACAGACAACCAGAGGAATTTAGGTCATGCTCTGGTTTCTCTTCAGAACGCACAAATCTTTCGCCTTTTACTAAAGATTTCCGTGGAGAGGAGCAAAACTGAGTTTTGTCTCAATTTTTGCATGCCCCAGCTTAATGGGGTTTCTTTTTATCAGTTTAAAAACAGAAGAAGTGTGCCTTCTTGGAAGTGAGCTCATTTGCATAGCAAGGACAGCTAATGTGCATTTCTTTTTCTAGAGATATTTCTTGACAGTTTTAATTCTTGAAAGTTCTGGGTGCACACGGAATACAGTGCAAATGATGCATATATCCAGGGGAAGCCTGATGAGAAATCTTCTCTTCTTTCTTTCAAATTTGTGCTCAATTTCAGTTAAATGAGGACTGATGGCATGACACTCAGCCAACCAGAGGAATTTTGGTCATGCTCTGGTTTTTCTTCAGAACGCACAAATCTTTCGCCTTTTACTAAAGATTTCCGTGGAGAGGAGCAAAACTGAGTTTTGTCTCAATTTTTGCATGCCCCAGCTTAATGGGTTTTCTTTTTATCAGTTTAAAAACAGAAGAAGTGTGCGTTCTTTTAAGTGAGTTCATTTGCATAGCAAGGATAGCTAATGTGAATTTCTTTTCTAGAGATATTTCTTGACAGTTTTAATTCTTGAAAGTTCAGGGTGCACACGGAATAAAGAGCAAATGATGCATATATCCATGGGAAGCCTGGTGAGAAATCTGCTCTTTTTTTCTTTCAAATTTGTGCTCACTTTCAGTTAAATGAGGACTGATGGCATGACACTCAGACAACCAGAGGAATTTTGGTCATGCTTTGGTTTCTCTTCAGAATGCACAAATCTTTCGCCTTTTACTAAAGCTTTCCGTGGAGAGGAGCAAAGCTGAGTTTTGTCTCAATTTTTGCATGCCCCAGCTTAATGGGTTTTTTTATCAGTTTAAAAACAGAAGAAGTGTGCCTTCATGGAAGTGAGTTCATTTGCATAGCAAGGACAGCTAATGTGCATTTCTTTTTCTAGAGATATTTCTAACCAGTTTTAATTCTTGAAAGTTCTGGGTTCACATGAAATACAGTGCATATGATGCATATATCCAGGGGAAGCCTGGTGAGAAATCTTCTCTTCTTTCTTTGAAATTTGTGCTCACTTTCTGTTAAATGAGGACTGATGGCATGACACTCAGCCAACCAGAGGAATTTTGGTCATGCTCTGGTTTTTCTTCAGAACGCACAAATCTTTCGCCTTTTACTAAAGATTTCTGTGGAGAGGAGCAAAACTGAGTTTTGTCTCAATTTTTGCATGCCCCAGGTTATTGGGGTTTCTTTTTATCAATTTAAAAACAGAAGAAGTCTGCCTTCTTGGAAGTGAGCTCATTTGCATAGCAAGGACAGCTAATGTGCATTTCTTTTTCTAGAGATATTTCTTGACAGTTTTAATTCTTGAAAGTTCTGGGTGCACACGGAATACAGTGCAAATGATGCATATATCCAGGGGAAGCCTGGTGAGAAATCTTCTCTTCTTTCTTTCAAATTTGTGCTCAATTTCAGTTAAATGAGGACTGATGGCATGACACTCAGCCAACCAGAGGAATTTTGGTCATGCTCTGGTTTTTCTTCAGAACGCACAAATCTTTCGCCTTTTACTAAAGATTTCTGTGGAGAGGAGCAAAACTGAATTTTGTCTCAATTTTTGTATGCCCCAGCTTAATGGGTTTTCTTTTTATCAGTTTAAATACAGAAGAAGTGTGCGTTCTTTTAAGTGAGTTCATTTGCATAGCTAGGATAGCGAATGTGCATTTCTTTTCTAGAGATATTTCTGGACAGTTTTAATTCTTGAAAGTTCTGGGTGCACACGGAATACAGTGCATATGATGCATATATCCAGGGGAAGCTTGGTGAGAAATCTTCTCTTCTTTCTTTGAAATTTGTGCTCACTTTCTGTTAAATGAGGACTGATGGCATGACACTCAGACAACCAGAGAAATTTTGGTCATGCTCTGGTTTCTCTTCAGAACGCACAAATCTTTCGCCTTTTACTAAAGATTTCCGTGGAGAGGAGCAAAACTGAGTTTTGTCTCATTTTTTGCATGCCCCAGCTTAATGGGGTTTCTTTTTATCAGTTTAAAAACAGAAGAAGTGTGCCTTCTTGGAAGTGAGCTCATTTGCATAGCAAGGACAGCTAATGTGCATTTCTTTTTCTAGAGATATTTCTTGACAGTTTTAATTCTTGAAAGTTCTGGGTGCACACGGAATACAGTGCAAATGATGCATATATCCAGGGGAAGCCTGGTAAGAAATCTTCTCTTCTTTCTTTCAAATTTGTGCTCAATTTCAGTTAAATGAGGACTGATGGCATGACACTCAGCCAACCAGAGGAATTTTGGTCATGCTCTGGTTTTTCTTCAGAACGCACAAATCTTTCGCCTTTTACTAAAGATTTCCGTGGAGAGGAGCAAAATTGAGTTTTGTCTCAATTTTTGCATGCCCCAGGTTAATGGGGTTTCTTTTTATCAATTTAAAAACAGAATAAGTCTGCCTTCTTGGAAGTGAGCTCATTTGCATAGCAAGGACAGCTAATGTGCATTTCTTTTCTAGAGACATTTCTTGACAGTTTTAATTCTTGAAAGTTCAGGGTGCACACGGAATACAGTGCAAATGATGCATATATCCAGGGGAAGCCTGGTGAGAAATCCTCTCTTCTTTCTTTGAAATTTGTGCTCACTTTCTGTTAAATGAGGACTGATGGCATGACACTCAGACAACCAGAGGAATTTTGGTCATGTTCTGGTTTCTCTTCAGAACGCTCAAATCTTTCGCCTTTTACTAAAGATTTCCGTGGAGAGGAGCAAAACTGAGTTTTGTCTCAATTTTTGTATGCCCCAGCTTAATGGGTTTTCTTTTTATCAGTTTAAAAACAGAAGAAGTGTGCGTTCTTTTAAGTGAGTTCATTTGCATAGCTAGGATAGCTAATGTGCATTTCTTTTCTAGAGATATTTCTTGACAGTTTTAATTCTTGAAAGTTCTGGGTGCACACGGAACACAGTGCAAATGATGCATATATCCAGGGGAAGCCTGGTGAGAAATCTACTCTTCTTTCTTTGAAATTTGTGCTCACTTTCAGTTTAATGAGGACTGATGGCATGACACACAGACAACCAGAGGAATTTAGGTCATGCTCTGGTTTCTCTTCAGAACGCACAAATCTTTCGCCTTTTACTAAAGATTTCCGTGGAGAGGAGCAAAACTGAGTTTTGTCTCAATTTTTGCATGCCCCAGCTTAATGGGGTTTCTTTTTATCAGTTTAAAAACAGAAGAAGTGTGCCTTCTTGGAAGTGAGCTCATTTGCATAGCAAGGACAGCTAATGTGCATTTCTTTTTCTAGAGATATTTCTTGACAGTTTTAATTCTTGAAAGTTCTGGGTGCACACGGAATACAGTGCAAATGACGCATATATCCAGGGGAAGCCTGATGAGAAATCTTCTCTTCTTTCTTTCAAATTTGTGCTCAATTTCAGTTAAATGAGGACTGATGGCATGACACTCAGCCAACCAGAGGAATTTTGGTCATGCTCTGGTTTTTCTTCAGAACGCACAAATCTTTCGCCTTTTACTAAAGATTTCCGTGGAGAGGAGCAAAACTGAGTTTTGTCTCAATTTTTGCATGCCCCAGCTTAATGGGTTTTCTTTTTATCAGTTTAAAAACAGAAGAAGTGTGCGTTCTTTTAAGTGAGTTCATTTGCATAGCAAGGATAGCTAATGTGAATTTCTTTTCTAGAGATATTTCTTGACAGTTTTAATTCTTGAAAGTTCAGGGTGCACACGGAATAAAGAGCAAATGATGCATATATCCAGGGGAAGCCTGGTGAGAAATCTGTTCTTTTTTTCTTTCAAATTTGTGCTCACTTTCAGTTAAATGAGGACTGATGGCATGACACTCAGACTACCAGAGGAATTTTGGTCATGCTTTGGTTTCTCTTCAGAATGCACAAATCTTTCGCCTTTTACTAAAGCTTTCCGTGGAGAGGAGCAAAGCTGAGTTTTGTCTCAATTTTTGCATGCCCCACCTTAATGGGTTTTTTTATCAGTTTAAAAACAGAAGAAGTGTGCCTTCATGGAAGTGAGTTAATTTGCATAGCAAGGACAGCTAATGTGCATTTCTTTTTCTAGAGATATTTCTAACCAGTTTTAATTCTTGAAAGTTCTGGGTGCACATGAAATACAGTGCATATGATGCATATATCCAGGGGAAGCCTGGTGAGAAATCTTCTCTTCTTTCTTTGAAATTTGTGCTCACTTTCTGTTAAATGAGGACTGATGGCATGACACTCAGCCAACCAGAGGAATTTTGGTCATGCTCTGGTTTTTCTTCAGAACGCACAAATCTTTCGCCTTTTACTAAAGATTTCTGTGGAGAGGAGCAAAACTGAGTTTTGTCTCAATTTTTGCATGCCCCAGGTTATTGGGGTTTCTTTTTATCAATTTAAAAACAGAAGAAGTCTGCCTTCTTGGAAGTGAGCTCATTTGCATAGCAAGGACAGCTAATGTGCATTTCTTTTTCTAGAGATATTTCTTGACAGTTTTAATTCTTGAAAGTTCTGGGTGCACACGGAATACAGTGCAAATGAGGCATATATCCAGGGGAAGCCTGGTGAGAAATCTTCTCTTCTTTCTTTCAAATTTGTGCTCAATTTCAGTTAAATGAGGACTGATGGCATGACACTCAGCCAACCAGAGGAATTTTGGTCATGCTCTGGTTTTTCTTCAGAACGCACAAATCTTTCGCCTTTTACTAAAGATTTCTGTGGAGAGGAGCAAAACTGAGTTTTGTCTCAATTTTTGTATGCCCCAGCTTAATGGGTTTTCTTTTTATCAGTTTAAAAACAGAAGTGTGCGTTCTTTTAAGTGAGTTCATTTGCATAGCTAGGATAGCTAATGTGCATTTCTTTTCTAGAGATATTTCTAGACAGTTTTAATTCTTGAAAGTTCTGGGTGCACACGGAATACAGTGCATATGATGCATATATCCAGGGGAAGCCTGGTGAGAAATCTTCTCTTCTTTCTTTGAAATTTGTGCTCACTTTCTGTTAAATGAGGACTGATGGCATGACACTCAGACAACCAGAGAAATTTTGGTCATGCTCTGGTTTCTCTTCAGAACGCACAAATCTTTCGCCTTTTACTAAAGATTTCCGTGGAGAGGAGCAAAACTGAGTTTTGTCTCATTTTTTGCATGCCCCAGCTTAATGGGGTTTCTTTTTATCAGTTTAAAAACAGAAGAAGTGTGCCTTCTTGGAAGTGAGCTCATTTGCATAGCAAGGACAGCTAATGTGCATTTCTTTTTCTAGAGATATTTCTTGACAGTTTTAATTCTTGAAAGTTCTGGGTGCACACGGAATACAGTGCAAATGATGCATATATCCAGGGGAAGCCTGGTAAGAAATCTTCTCTTCTTTCTTTCAAATTTGTGCTCAATTTCAGTTAAATGAGGACTGATGGCATGACACTCAGCCAACCAGAGGAATTTTGGTCATGCTCTGGTTTTTCTTCAGAACGCACAAATCTTTCGCCTTTTACTAAAGATTTCCGTGGAGAGGAGCAAAACTGAGTTTTGTCTCAATTTTTGCATGCCCCAGCTTAATGGGTTTTCTTTTTATCAGTTTAAAAACAGAAGAAGTGTGCGTTCTTTTAAGTGAGTTCATTTGCATAGCAAGGATAGCTAATGTGCATTTCTTTTCTAGAGATATTTCTTGACAGTTTTAATTCTTGAAAGTTCAGGGTGCACACGGAATAAAGAGCAAATGATGCATATATCCAGGGGAAGCCTGGTGAGAAATCTGCTCTTTTTTTCTTTCAAATTTGTGCTCACTTTCAGTTAAATGAGGACTGATGGCATGACACTCAGACAACCAGAGGAATTTTGGTCATGCTTTGGTTTCTCTTCAGAATGCACAAATCTTTCGCCTTTTTCTAAAGATTTCCGTGGAGAGGAGCAAAGCTGAGTTTTGTCTCAATTTTTGCATGCCCCAGCTTAATGGGTTTTTTTATCAGTTTAAAAACAGAAGAAGTGTGCCTTCATGGAAGTGAGTTCATTTGCATAGCAAGGACAGCTAATGTGCATTTCTTTTTCTAGAGATATTTCTAACCAGTTTTAATTCTTGAAAGTTCTGGGTGCACATGAAATACAGTGCATATGATGCATATATCCAGGGGAAGCCTGGTGAGAAATCTTCTCTTCTTTCTTTGAAATTTGTGCTCACTTTCTGTTAAATGAGGACTGATGGCATGACACTCAGCCAACCAGAGGAATTTTGGTCATGCTCTGGTTTTTCTTCAGAACGCACAAATCTTTCGCCTTTTACTAAAGATTTCTGTGGAGAGGAGCAAAACTGAGTTTTGTCTCAATTTTTGCATGCCCCAGGTTATTGGGGTTTCTTTTTATCAATTTAAAAACAGAAGAAGTCTGCCTTCTTGGAAGTGAGCTCATTTGCATAGCAAGGACAGCTAATGTGCATTTCTTTTTCTAGAGATATTTCTTGACAGTTTTAATTCTTGAAAGTTCTGGGTGCACACGGAATACAGTGCAAATGATGCATATATCCAGGGGAAGCCTGGTGAGAAATCTTCTCTTCTTTCTTTCAAATTTGTGCTCAATTTCAGTTAAATGAGGACTGATGGCATGACACTCAGCCAACCAGAGGAATTTTGGTCATGCTCTGGTTTTTCTTCAGAACGCACAAATCTTTCGCCTTTTACTAAAGATTTCTGTGGAGAGGAGCAAAACTGAGTTTTGTCTCAATTTTTGTATGCCCCAGCTTAATGGGTTTTCTTTTTATCAGTTTAAAAACAGAAGAAGTGTGCGTTCTTTTAAGTGAGTTCATTTGCATAGCTAGGATAGCTAATGTGCATTTCTTTTCTAGAGATATTTCTAGACAGTTTTAATTCTTGAAAGTTCTGGGTGCACACGGAATACAGTGCATATGATGCATATATCCAGGGGAAGCCTGGTGAGAAATCTTCTCTTCTTTCTTTGAAATTTGTGCTCACTTTCTGTTAAATGAGGACTGATGGCATGACACTCAGACAACCAGAGAAATTTTGGTCATGCTCTGGTTTCTCTTCAGAACGCACAAATCTTTCGCCTTTTACTAAAGATTTCCGTGGAGAGGAGCAAAACTGAGTTTTGTCTCATTTTTTGCATGCCCCAGCTTAATGGGGTTTCTTTTTATCAGTTTAAAAACAGAAGAAGTGTGCCTTCTTGGAAGTGAGCTCATTTGCATAGCAAGGACAGCTAATGTGCATTTCTTTTTCTAGAGATATTTCTTGACAGTTTTAATTCTTGAAAGTTCTGGGTGCACACGGAATACAGTGCAAATGATGCATATATCCAGGGGAAGCCTGGTAAGAAATCTTCTCTTCTTTCTTTCAAATTTGTGCTCAATTTCAGTTAAATGAGGACTGATGGCATGACACTCAGCCAACCAGAGGAATTTTGGTCATGCTCTGGTTTTTCTTCAGAACGCACAAATCTTTTGCCTTTTACTAAAGATTTCCGTGGAGAGGAGCAAAACTGAGTTTTGTCTCAATTTTTGCATGCCCCAGGTTAATGGGGTTTCTTTTTATCAATTTAAAAACAGAAGAAGTCTGCCTTCTTGGAAGTGAGCTCATTTGCATAGCAAGGACAGCTAATGTGCATTTCTTTTCTAGAGACATTTCTTGACAGTTTTAATTCTTGAAAGTTCAGGGTGCACACGGAATACAGTGCAAATGATGCATATATCCAGGGGAAGCCTGGTGAGAAATCCTCTCTTCTTTCTTTGAAATTTGTGCTCACTTTCTGTTAAATGAGGACTGATGGCATGACACTCAGACAACCAGAGGAATTTTGGTCATGCTCTGGTTTCTCTTCAGAACGCTCAAATCTTTCGCCTTTTACTAAAGATTTCCGTGGAGAGGAGCAAAACTGAGTTTTGTCTCAATTTTTGTATGCCCCAGCTTAATGGGTTTTCTTTTTATCAGTTTAAAAACAGAAGAAGTGTGCGTTCTTTTAAGTGAGTTCATTTGCATAGCTAGGATAGCTAATGTGCATTTCTTTTCTAGAGATATTTCTTGACAGTTTTAATTCTTGAAAGTTCTGGGTGCACACGGAACACAGTGCAAATGATGCATATATCCAGGGGAAGCCTGGTGAGAAATCTACTCTTCTTTCTTTGAAATTTGTGCTCACTTTCAGTTTAATGAGGACTGATGGCATGACACTCAGACAACCAGAGGAATTTTGGTCATGCTCTGGTTTCTCTTCAGAACGCACAAATCTTTCGCCTTTTACTAAAGATTTCCGTGGAGAGGAGCAAAACTGAGTTTTGTCTCAATTTTTGCATGCCCCAGCTTAATGGGGTTTCTTTTTATCAGTTTAAAAACAGAAGAAGTGTGCCTTCTTGGAAGTGAGCTCATTTGCATAGCAAGGACAGCTAATGTGCATTTCTTTTTCTAGAGATATTTCTTGACAGTTTTAATTCTTGAAAGTTCAGGGTGCACACGGAATACAGTGCAAATGATGCATATATCCAGGGGAAGCCTGATGAGAAATCTTCTCTTCTTTCTTTCAAATTTGTGCTCAATTTCATTAAATGAGGACTGATGGCATGACACTCAGCCAACCAGAGGAATTTTGGTCATGCTCTGGTTTTTCTTCAGAACGCACAAATCTTTCGCCTTTTACTAAAGATTTCCGTGGAGAGGAGCAAAACTGAGTTTTGTCTCAATTTTTGCATGCCCCAGGTTAATGGGGTTTCTTTTTATCAATTTAAAAACAGAAGAAGTCTGCCTTCTTGGAAGTGAGCTCATTTGCATAGCAAGGACAACTAATGTGCATTTCTTTTCTAGAGATATTTCTTGACAGTTTTAATTCTTGAAAGTTCAGGGTGCACACGGAATACAGTGCAAATGATGCATATATCCAGGGGAAGCCTGGTGAGAAATCCTCTCTTCTTTCTTTGAAATTTGTGCTCACTTTCTGTTAAATGAGGACTGATGGCATGACACTCAGACAACCAGAGGAATTTTGGTCATGCTCTGGTTTCTCTTGAGAATGCTCAAATCTTTCGCCTTTTACTAAAGATTTCCGTGGAGAGGAGCAAAACTGAGTTTTGTCTCAATTTTTGTATGCCCCAGCTTAATGGGTTTTCTTTTTATCAGTTTAAAAACAGAAGAAGTGTGCGTTCTTTTAAGTGAGTTCATTTGCATAGCTAGGATAACTAATGTGCATTTCTTTTCTAGAGATATTTCTTGACAGTTTTAATTCTTGAAAGTTCTTGGTGCACACGGAATACAGAGCAAATGATGCATATATCCAGGGGAAGCCTGGTGAGAAATCTTCTCTTCTTTCTTTGAAATTTGTGCTCACTTTCTGTTAAATGAGGACTGATGGCATGACACTCAGACAACCAGAGGAATTTTGGTCATGCTCTGGTTTGTCTTCAGAACGCACAAATCTTTTGCCTTTTACTAAAGATTTCCGTGGAGAGGAGCAAAACTGAGTTTTGTCTCAATTTTTGCATGCCCCAGCTTAATGGGGTTTCTTTTTATCAGTTTAAAAACAGAAGAAGTGAGCCTTCTTGGAAGTGAGCTCATTTGCATAGCAAGGACAGCTAATGTGCATTTCTTTTTCTAGAGATATTTCTTGACAGTTTTAATTCTTGAAAGTTTTTGGTGCACACGGAATACAGTGCAAATGATGCATATATCCAGGGGAAGCCTGGTGAGAAATCTTCTCTTCTTTCTTTCAAATTTGTGCTCACTTTCAGTTAAATGAGGACTGATGGCATGACACTCAGACAACCAGACGAATTTTGGTCATGCTCTGGTTTCTCTTCAGAACGCACAAATCTTTCGCCTTTTACTAAAGATTTCCGTGGAGAGGAGCAAAACTGAGTTTTGTCTCAATTTTTGCATGCCCCAGCTTAATGGGTTTTCTTTTTATCAGTTTAAAAACAGAAGAAGTGTGCGTTCTTTTAAGTGAGTTCATTTGCATAGCAAGGATAGCTAATGTGCATTTCTTTTTTAGAGATATTTCTTGACAGTTTTAATTCTTGAAAGTTCAGGGTGCACACGGAATAAAGAGCAAATGATGCATATATCCAGGGGAAGCCTGGTGAGAAATCTGCTCTTTTTTTCTTTCAAATTTGTGCTCACTTTCAGTTAAATGAGGACTGATGGCATGACACTCAGACAACCAGAGGAATTTTGGTCATGCTTTGGTTTCTCTTCAGAATGCACAAATCTTTCGCCTTTTACTAAAGATTTCCGTGGAGAGGAGCAAAGCTGAGTTTTGTCTCAATTTTTGCATGCCCCAGCTTAATGGGTTTTTTAATCAGTTTAAAAACAGAAGAAGTGTGCCTTCATGGAAGTGAGTTCATTTGCATAGCAAGGACAGCTAATGTGCATTTCTTCTTCTAGAGATATTTCTAACCAGTTTTAATTCTTGAAAGTTCTGGGTGCACATGAAATACAGTGCATATGATGCATATATCCAGGGGAAGCCTGGTGAGAAATTTTCTCTTCTTTCTTTGAAATTTGTGCTCACTTTCTGTTAAATGAGGACTGATGGCATGACACTCAGCCAACCAGAGGAATTTTGGTCATGCTCTGGTTTTTCTTCAGAACGCACAAATCTTTCGCCTTTTACTAAAGATTTCTGTGGAGAGGAGCAAAACTGAGTTTTGTCTCAATTTTTGCATGCCCCAGGTTATTGGGGTTTCTTTTTATCAATTTAAAAACAGAAGAAGTCTGCCTTTTTGGAAGTGAGCTCATTTGCATAGCAAGGACAGCTAATGTGCATTTCTTTTTCTAGAGATATTTCTTGACAGTTTTAATTCTTGAAAGTTCTGGGTGCACACGGAATACAGTGCAAATGATGCATATATCCAGGGGAAGCCTGGTGAGAAATCTTCTCTTCTTTCTTTCAAATTTGTGCTCAATTTCAGTTAAATGAGGACTGATGGCATGACACTCAGCCAACCAGAGGAATTTTGGTCATGCTCTGGTTTTTCTTCAGAACGCACAAATCTTTCGCCTTTTACTAAAGATTTCTGTGGAGAGGAGCAAAACTGAGTTTTGTCTCAATTTTTGTATGCCCCAGCTTCATGGGTTTTCTTTTTATCAGTTTAAAAACAGAAGAAGTGTGCGTTCTTTTAAGTGAGTTCATTTGCATAGCTAGGATAGCTAATGTGCATTTCTTTTCTAGAGATATTTCTGGACAGTTTTAATTCTTGAAAGTTCTGGGTGCACACGGAATACAGTGCATATGATGCATATATCCAGGGGAAGCCTGGTGAGAAATCTTCTCTTCTTTCTTTGAAATTTGTGCTCACTTTCTGTTAAATGAGGACTGATGGCATGACACTCAGACAACCAGAGAAGTTTTGGTCATGCTCTGGTTTCTCTTCAGAACGCACAAATCTTTCGCCTTTTACTAAAGATTTCCGTGGAGAGGAGCAAAACTGAGTTTTGTCTCATTTTTTGCATGCCCCAGCTTAATGGGGTTTCTTTTTATCAGTTTAAAAACAGAAGAAGTGTGCCTTCTTGGAAGTGAGCTCATTTGCATAGCAAGGACAGCTAATGTGCATTTCTTTTTCTAGAGATATTTCTTGACAGTTTTAATTCTTGAAAGTTCTGGGTGCACATGGAATACAGTGCAAATGATGCATATATCCAGGGGAAGCCTGGTAAGAAATCTTCTCTTCTTTCTTTCAAATTTGTGCTCAATTTCAGTTAAATGAGGACTGATGGCATGACACTCAGCCAACCAGAGGAATTTTGGTCATGCTCTGGTTTTTCTTCAGAACGCACAAATCTTTCGCCTTTTACTAAAGATTTCCGTGGAGAGGAGCAAAATTGAGTTTTGTCTCAATTTTTGCATGCCCTAGGTTAATGGGGTTTCTTTTTATCAATTTAAAAACAGAAGAAGTCTGCCTTCTTGGAAGTGAGCTCATTTGCATAGCAAGGACAGCTAATGTGCATTTCTTTTCTAGAGACATTTCTTGACAGTTTTAATTCTTGAAAGTTCAGGGTGCACACGGAATACAGTGCAAATGATGCATATATCCAGGGGAAGCCTGGTGAGAAATCCTCTCTTCTTTCTTTGAAATTTGTGCTCACTTTCTGTTAAATGAGGACTGATGGCATGACACTCAGACAACCAGAGGAATTTTGGTCATACTCTGGTTTCTCTTCAGAACGCTCAAATCTTTCGCCTTTTACTAAAGATTTCCGTGGAGAGGAGCAAAACTGAGTTTTGTCTCAATTTTTGTATGCCCCAGCTTAATGGGTTTTCTTTTTATCAGTTTAAAAACAGAAGAAGTGTGCGTTCTTTTAAGTGAGTTCATTTGCATAGCTAGGATAGCTAATGTGCATTTCTTTTCTAGAGATATTTCTTGACAGTTTTAATTCTTGAAAGTTCTGGGTGCACACGGAACACAGTGCAAATGATGCATATATCCAGGGGAAGCCTGGTGAGAAATCTACTCTTCTTTCTTTGAAATTTGTGCTCACTTTCAGTTTAATGAGGACTGATGGCATGACACTCAGACAACCAGAGGAATTTAGGTCATGCTCTGGTTTCTCTTCAGAACGCACAAATCTTTCGCCTTTTACTAAAGATTTCCGTGGAGAGGAGCAAAACTGAGTTTTGTCTCAATTTTTGCATGCCCCAGCTTAATGGGGTTTCTTTTTATCAGTTTAAAAACAGAAGAAGTGTGCCTTCTTGGAAGTGAGCTCATTTGCATAGCAAGGACAGCTAATGTGCATTTCTTTTTCTAGAGATATTTCTTGACAGTTTTAATTCTTGAAAGTTCTGGGTGGACACGGAATACAGTGCAAATGATGCATATATCAAGGGGAAGCCTGATGAGAAATCTTCTCTTCTTTCTTTCAAATTTATGCTCAATTTCAGTTAAATGAGGACTGATGGCATGACACTCAGCCAACCAGAGGAATTTTGGTCATGCTCTGGTTTTTCTTCAGAACGCACAAATCTTTCGCCTTTTACTAAAGATTTCCGTGGAGAGGAGCAAAACTGAGTTTTGTCTCAATTTTTGCATGCCCCAGCTTAATGGGTTTTCTTTTTATCAGTTTAAAAACAGAAGAAGTGTGCGTTCTTTTAAGTGAGTTCATTTGCATAGCAAGGATAGCTAATGTGCATTTCTTTTCTAGAGATATTTCTTGACAGTTTTAATTCTTGAAAGTTCAGGGTGCACACGGAATAAAGAGCAAATGATGCATATATCCAGGGGAAGCCTGGTGAGAAATCTGCTCTTTTTTTCTTTCAAATTTGTGCTCACTTTCAGTTAAATGAGGACTGATGGCATGACACTCAGACAACCAGAGGAATTTTGGTCATGCTTTGGTTTCTCTTCAGAATGCACAAATCTTTCGCCTTTTACTAAAGATTTCCGTGGAGAGGAGCAAAGCTGAGTTTTGTCTCAATTTTTGCATGCCCCAGCTTAATGGGTTTTTTTATCAGTTTAAAAACAGAAGAAGTGTGCCTTCATGGAAGTGAGTTCATTTGCATAGCAAGGACAGCTAATGTGCATTTCTTTTTCTAGAGATATTTCTAACCAGTTTTAATTCTTGAAAGTTCTGGGTGCACATGAAATACAGTGCATATGATGCATATATCCAGGGGAAGCCTGGTGAGAAATCTTCTCTTCTTTCTTTGAAATTTGTGCTCACTTTCTGTTAAATGAGGACTGATGGCATGACACTCAGCCAACCAGAGGAATTTTGGTCATGCTCTGGTTTTTCTTCAGAACGCACAAATCTTTCGCCTTTTACTAAAGATTTCTGTGGAGAGGAGCAAAACTGAGTTTTGTCTCAATTTTTGCATGCCCCAGGTTATTGGGGTTTCTTTTTATCAGTTTAAAAACAGAAGAAGTCTGCCTTCTTGGAAGTGAGCTCATTTGCATAGCAAGGACAGCTAATGTGCATTTCTTTTTCTAGAGATATTTCTTGACAGTTTTAATTCTTGAAAGTTCTGGGTGCACACGGAATACAGTGCAAATGATGCATATATCCAGGGGAAGCCTGGTAAGAAATCTTCTCTTCTTTCTTTCAAATTTGTGCTCAATTTCAGTTAAATGAGGACTGATGGCATGACACTCAGCCAACCAGAGGAATTTTGGTCATGCTCTGGTTTTTCTTCAGAACGCACAAATCTTTCGCCTTTTACTAAAGATTTCCGTGGAGAGGAGCAAAACTGAGTTTTGTCTCAATTTTTGCATGCCCCAGGTTAATGGGGTTTCTTTTTATCAATTTAAAAACAGAAGAAGTCTGCCTTCTTGGAAGTGAGTTCATTTGCATAGCTAGGATAGCTAATGTGCATTTCTTTTCTAGAGATATTTCTTGACAGTTTTAATTCTTGAAAGTTCTTGGTGCACACGGAATACAGAGCAAATGATGCATATATCCAGGGGAAGCCTGGTGAGAAATCTTCTCTTCTTTCTTTCAAATTTGTGCTCACTTTCAGTTAAATGAGGACTGATGGCATGACACTCAGACAACCAGAGGAATTTTGGTCATGCTCTGGTTTCTCTTCAGAACGCACAAATCTTTCGCCTTTTACTAAAGATTTCCGTGGAGAGGAGCAAAACTGAGTTTTGTCTCAATTTTTGCATGCCCCAGCTTAATGGGTTTTCTTTTTATCAGTTTAAAAACAGAAGAAGTGTGCTTTCTTTTAAGTGAGTTCATTTGCATAGCAAGGATAGCTAAAGCGCATTTCTTTTTCTAGAGATATTTCTTGACAGTTTTAATTCTTGAAAGTTCTGGGTGCACATGAAATACAGTGCATATGATGCATATATCCAGGGGAAGCCTGGTGAGAAATCTTCTCTTCTT
This sequence comes from Taudactylus pleione, assembly GCA_031769625.1. Classification (NCBI taxonomy): domain Eukaryota; kingdom Metazoa; phylum Chordata; class Amphibia; order Anura; family Myobatrachidae; genus Taudactylus; species Taudactylus pleione. The sequence continues at coordinate 60,170,827 of JAUIMM010000200.1, read as the reverse complement.
TCTTTCAAATTTGTGCTCACTTTCAGTTAAATGAGGACTGATGGCATGACACTCAGACAACCAGAGGAATTTTGGTCATGCTTTGGTTTCTCTTCAAAACGCACAAATCTTTCGCTTTTTACTAAAGATTTCCGTGGAGAGGAGCAAAACTGAGTTTTGTCTCAATTTTTGCATGCCCCAGCTTAATGGGTTTTCTTTTTATCAGTTTAAAAACAGAAGAAGTGTGCGTTCTTTTAAGTGAGTTCATTTGCATAGCAAGGATAGCTAATGTGCATTTCTTTTCTAGAGATATTTCTTGACAGTTTTAATTCTTGAAAGTTCAGGGTGCACACGGAATAAAGAGCAAATGATGCATATATCCAGGGGAAGCCTGGTGAGAAATCTGCTCTTTTTTTCTTTCAAATTTGTGCTCACTTTCAGTTAAATGAGGACTGATGGCATGACACTCAGACAACCAGAGGAATTTTGGTCATGCTTTGGTTTCTCTTCAGAATGCACAAATCTTTCGCCTTTTACTAAAGATTTCCGTGGAGAGGAGCAAAACTGAGTTTTGTCTCAATTTTTGCATGCCCCAGGTTAATGGGGTTTCTTTTTATCAATTTAAAAACAGAAGAAGTGTGCCTTCTTGGAAGTGAGCTCATTTGCATAGCAAGGACAGCTAATGTGCATTTCTTTTTCTAGAGATATTTCTTGACAGTTTTAATTCTTGAAAGTTCTGGGTGCACACGGAATACAGTGCAAATGATGCATATATCCAGGGGAAGCCTGGTAAGAAATCTTCTCTTCTTTCTTTCAAATTTGTGCTCAATTTCAGTTAAATGAGGACTGATGGCATGACACTCAGCCAACCAGAGGAATTTTGGTCATGCTCTGGTTTTTCTTCAGAACGCACAAATCTTTCGCCTTTTACTAAAGATTTCCGTGGAGAGGAGCAAAATTGAGTTTTGTCTCAATTTTTGCATGCCCCAGGTTAATGGGGTTTCTTTTTATCAATTTAAAAACAGAAGAAGTCTGCCTTCTTGGAAGTGAGCTCATTTGCATAGCAAGGACAGCTAATGTGCATTTCTTTTCTAGAGACATTTCTTGACAGTTTTAATTCTTGAAAGTTCAGGGTGCACACGGAATACAGTGCAAATGATGCATATATCCAGGGGAAGCCTGGTGAGAAATCCTCTCTTCTTTCTTTGAAATTTGTGCTCACTTTCTGTTAAATGAGGACTGATGGCATGACACTCAGACAACCAGAGGAATTTTGGTCATGTTCTGGTTTCTCTTCAGAACGCTCAAATCTTTCGCCTTTTACTAAAGATTTCCGTGGAGAGGAGCAAAACTGAGTTTTGTCTCAATTTTTGTATGCCCCAGCTTAATGGGTTTTCTTTTTATCAGTTTAAAAACAGAAGAAGTGTGCGTTCTTTTAAGTGAGTTCATTTGCATAGCTAGGATAGCTAATGTGCATTTCTTTTCTAGAGATATTTCTTGACAGTTTTAATTCTTGAAAGTTCTGGGTGCACACGGAACACAGTGCAAATGATGCATATATCCAGGGGAAGCCTGGTGAGAAATCTACTCTTCTTTCTTTGAAATTTGTGCTCACTTTCAGTTTAATGAGGACTGATGGCATGACACACAGACAACCAGAGGAATTTAGGTCATGCTCTGGTTTCTCTTCAGAACGCACAAATCTTTCGCCTTTTACTAAAGATTTCCGTGGAGAGGAGCAAAACTGAGTTTTGTCTCAATTTTTGCATGCCCCAGCTTAATGGGGTTTCTTTTTATCAGTTTAAAAACAGAAGAAGTGTGCCTTCTTGGAAGTGAGCTCATTTGCATAGCAAGGACAGCTAATGTGCATTTCTTTTTCTAGAGATATTTCTTGACAGTTTTAATTCTTGAAAGTTCTGGGTGCACACGGAATACAGTGCAAATGATGCATATATCCAGGGGAAGCCTGATGAGAAATCTTCTCTTCTTTCTTTCAAATTTGTGCTCAATTTCAGTTAAATGAGGACTGATGGCATGACACTCAGCCAACCAGAGGAATTTTGGTCATGCTCTGGTTTTTCTTCAGAACGCACAAATCTTTCGCCTTTTACTAAAGATTTCCGTGGAGAGGAGCAAAACTGAGTTTTGTCTCAATTTTTGCATGCCCCAGCTTAATGGGTTTTCTTTTTATCAGTTTAAAAACAGAAGAAGTGTGCGTTCTTTTAAGTGAGTTCATTTGCATAGCAAGGATAGCTAATGTGAATTTCTTTTCTAGAGATATTTCTTGACAGTTTTAATTCTTGAAAGTTCAGGGTGCACACGGAATAAAGAGCAAATGATGCATATATCCATGGGAAGCCTGGTGAGAAATCTGCTCTTTTTTTCTTTCAAATTTGTGCTCACTTTCAGTTAAATGAGGACTGATGGCATGACACTCAGACAACCAGAGGAATTTTGGTCATGCTTTGGTTTCTCTTCAGAATGCACAAATCTTTCGCCTTTTACTAAAGCTTTCCGTGGAGAGGAGCAAAGCTGAGTTTTGTCTCAATTTTTGCATGCCCCAGCTTAATGGGTTTTTTTATCAGTTTAAAAACAGAAGAAGTGTGCCTTCATGGAAGTGAGTTCATTTGCATAGCAAGGACAGCTAATGTGCATTTCTTTTTCTAGAGATATTTCTAACCAGTTTTAATTCTTGAAAGTTCTGGGTTCACATGAAATACAGTGCATATGATGCATATATCCAGGGGAAGCCTGGTGAGAAATCTTCTCTTCTTTCTTTGAAATTTGTGCTCACTTTCTGTTAAATGAGGACTGATGGCATGACACTCAGCCAACCAGAGGAATTTTGGTCATGCTCTGGTTTTTCTTCAGAACGCACAAATCTTTCGCCTTTTACTAAAGATTTCTGTGGAGAGGAGCAAAACTGAGTTTTGTCTCAATTTTTGCATGCCCCAGGTTATTGGGGTTTCTTTTTATCAATTTAAAAACAGAAGAAGTCTGCCTTCTTGGAAGTGAGCTCATTTGCATAGCAAGGACAGCTAATGTGCATTTCTTTTTCTAGAGATATTTCTTGACAGTTTTAATTCTTGAAAGTTCTGGGTGCACACGGAATACAGTGCAAATGATGCATATATCCAGGGGAAGCCTGGTGAGAAATCTTCTCTTCTTTCTTTCAAATTTGTGCTCAATTTCAGTTAAATGAGGACTGATGGCATGACACTCAGCCAACCAGAGGAATTTTGGTCATGCTCTGGTTTTTCTTCAGAACGCACAAATCTTTCGCCTTTTACTAAAGATTTCTGTGGAGAGGAGCAAAACTGAATTTTGTCTCAATTTTTGTATGCCCCAGCTTAATGGGTTTTCTTTTTATCAGTTTAAATACAGAAGAAGTGTGCGTTCTTTTAAGTGAGTTCATTTGCATAGCTAGGATAGCGAATGTGCATTTCTTTTCTAGAGATATTTCTGGACAGTTTTAATTCTTGAAAGTTCTGGGTGCACACGGAATACAGTGCATATGATGCATATATCCAGGGGAAGCTTGGTGAGAAATCTTCTCTTCTTTCTTTGAAATTTGTGCTCACTTTCTGTTAAATGAGGACTGATGGCATGACACTCAGACAACCAGAGAAATTTTGGTCATGCTCTGGTTTCTCTTCAGAACGCACAAATCTTTCGCCTTTTACTAAAGATTTCCGTGGAGAGGAGCAAAACTGAGTTTTGTCTCATTTTTTGCATGCCCCAGCTTAATGGGGTTTCTTTTTATCAGTTTAAAAACAGAAGAAGTGTGCCTTCTTGGAAGTGAGCTCATTTGCATAGCAAGGACAGCTAATGTGCATTTCTTTTTCTAGAGATATTTCTTGACAGTTTTAATTCTTGAAAGTTCTGGGTGCACACGGAATACAGTGCAAATGATGCATATATCCAGGGGAAGCCTGGTAAGAAATCTTCTCTTCTTTCTTTCAAATTTGTGCTCAATTTCAGTTAAATGAGGACTGATGGCATGACACTCAGCCAACCAGAGGAATTTTGGTCATGCTCTGGTTTTTCTTCAGAACGCACAAATCTTTCGCCTTTTACTAAAGATTTCCGTGGAGAGGAGCAAAATTGAGTTTTGTCTCAATTTTTGCATGCCCCAGGTTAATGGGGTTTCTTTTTATCAATTTAAAAACAGAATAAGTCTGCCTTCTTGGAAGTGAGCTCATTTGCATAGCAAGGACAGCTAATGTGCATTTCTTTTCTAGAGACATTTCTTGACAGTTTTAATTCTTGAAAGTTCAGGGTGCACACGGAATACAGTGCAAATGATGCATATATCCAGGGGAAGCCTGGTGAGAAATCCTCTCTTCTTTCTTTGAAATTTGTGCTCACTTTCTGTTAAATGAGGACTGATGGCATGACACTCAGACAACCAGAGGAATTTTGGTCATGTTCTGGTTTCTCTTCAGAACGCTCAAATCTTTCGCCTTTTACTAAAGATTTCCGTGGAGAGGAGCAAAACTGAGTTTTGTCTCAATTTTTGTATGCCCCAGCTTAATGGGTTTTCTTTTTATCAGTTTAAAAACAGAAGAAGTGTGCGTTCTTTTAAGTGAGTTCATTTGCATAGCTAGGATAGCTAATGTGCATTTCTTTTCTAGAGATATTTCTTGACAGTTTTAATTCTTGAAAGTTCTGGGTGCACACGGAACACAGTGCAAATGATGCATATATCCAGGGGAAGCCTGGTGAGAAATCTACTCTTCTTTCTTTGAAATTTGTGCTCACTTTCAGTTTAATGAGGACTGATGGCATGACACACAGACAACCAGAGGAATTTAGGTCATGCTCTGGTTTCTCTTCAGAACGCACAAATCTTTCGCCTTTTACTAAAGATTTCCGTGGAGAGGAGCAAAACTGAGTTTTGTCTCAATTTTTGCATGCCCCAGCTTAATGGGGTTTCTTTTTATCAGTTTAAAAACAGAAGAAGTGTGCCTTCTTGGAAGTGAGCTCATTTGCATAGCAAGGACAGCTAATGTGCATTTCTTTTTCTAGAGATATTTCTTGACAGTTTTAATTCTTGAAAGTTCTGGGTGCACACGGAATACAGTGCAAATGACGCATATATCCAGGGGAAGCCTGATGAGAAATCTTCTCTTCTTTCTTTCAAATTTGTGCTCAATTTCAGTTAAATGAGGACTGATGGCATGACACTCAGCCAACCAGAGGAATTTTGGTCATGCTCTGGTTTTTCTTCAGAACGCACAAATCTTTCGCCTTTTACTAAAGATTTCCGTGGAGAGGAGCAAAACTGAGTTTTGTCTCAATTTTTGCATGCCCCAGCTTAATGGGTTTTCTTTTTATCAGTTTAAAAACAGAAGAAGTGTGCGTTCTTTTAAGTGAGTTCATTTGCATAGCAAGGATAGCTAATGTGAATTTCTTTTCTAGAGATATTTCTTGACAGTTTTAATTCTTGAAAGTTCAGGGTGCACACGGAATAAAGAGCAAATGATGCATATATCCAGGGGAAGCCTGGTGAGAAATCTGTTCTTTTTTTCTTTCAAATTTGTGCTCACTTTCAGTTAAATGAGGACTGATGGCATGACACTCAGACTACCAGAGGAATTTTGGTCATGCTTTGGTTTCTCTTCAGAATGCACAAATCTTTCGCCTTTTACTAAAGCTTTCCGTGGAGAGGAGCAAAGCTGAGTTTTGTCTCAATTTTTGCATGCCCCACCTTAATGGGTTTTTTTATCAGTTTAAAAACAGAAGAAGTGTGCCTTCATGGAAGTGAGTTAATTTGCATAGCAAGGACAGCTAATGTGCATTTCTTTTTCTAGAGATATTTCTAACCAGTTTTAATTCTTGAAAGTTCTGGGTGCACATGAAATACAGTGCATATGATGCATATATCCAGGGGAAGCCTGGTGAGAAATCTTCTCTTCTTTCTTTGAAATTTGTGCTCACTTTCTGTTAAATGAGGACTGATGGCATGACACTCAGCCAACCAGAGGAATTTTGGTCATGCTCTGGTTTTTCTTCAGAACGCACAAATCTTTCGCCTTTTACTAAAGATTTCTGTGGAGAGGAGCAAAACTGAGTTTTGTCTCAATTTTTGCATGCCCCAGGTTATTGGGGTTTCTTTTTATCAATTTAAAAACAGAAGAAGTCTGCCTTCTTGGAAGTGAGCTCATTTGCATAGCAAGGACAGCTAATGTGCATTTCTTTTTCTAGAGATATTTCTTGACAGTTTTAATTCTTGAAAGTTCTGGGTGCACACGGAATACAGTGCAAATGAGGCATATATCCAGGGGAAGCCTGGTGAGAAATCTTCTCTTCTTTCTTTCAAATTTGTGCTCAATTTCAGTTAAATGAGGACTGATGGCATGACACTCAGCCAACCAGAGGAATTTTGGTCATGCTCTGGTTTTTCTTCAGAACGCACAAATCTTTCGCCTTTTACTAAAGATTTCTGTGGAGAGGAGCAAAACTGAGTTTTGTCTCAATTTTTGTATGCCCCAGCTTAATGGGTTTTCTTTTTATCAGTTTAAAAACAGAAGTGTGCGTTCTTTTAAGTGAGTTCATTTGCATAGCTAGGATAGCTAATGTGCATTTCTTTTCTAGAGATATTTCTAGACAGTTTTAATTCTTGAAAGTTCTGGGTGCACACGGAATACAGTGCATATGATGCATATATCCAGGGGAAGCCTGGTGAGAAATCTTCTCTTCTTTCTTTGAAATTTGTGCTCACTTTCTGTTAAATGAGGACTGATGGCATGACACTCAGACAACCAGAGAAATTTTGGTCATGCTCTGGTTTCTCTTCAGAACGCACAAATCTTTCGCCTTTTACTAAAGATTTCCGTGGAGAGGAGCAAAACTGAGTTTTGTCTCATTTTTTGCATGCCCCAGCTTAATGGGGTTTCTTTTTATCAGTTTAAAAACAGAAGAAGTGTGCCTTCTTGGAAGTGAGCTCATTTGCATAGCAAGGACAGCTAATGTGCATTTCTTTTTCTAGAGATATTTCTTGACAGTTTTAATTCTTGAAAGTTCTGGGTGCACACGGAATACAGTGCAAATAATGCATATATCCAGGGGAAGCCTGGTAAGAAATCTTCTCTTCTTTCTTTCAAATTTGTGCTCAATTTCAGTTAAATGAGGACTGATGGCATGACACTCAGCCAACCAGAGGAATTTTGGTCATGCTCTGGTTTTTCTTCAGAACGCACAAATCTTTCGCCTTTTACTAAAGATTTCCGTGGAGAGGAGCAAAACTGAGTTTTGTCTCAATTTTTGCATGCCCCAGCTTAATGGGTTTTCTTTTTATCAGTTTAAAAACAGAAGAAGTGTGCGTTCTTTTAAGTGAGTTCATTTGCATAGCAAGGATAGCTAATGTGCATTTCTTTTCTAGAGATATTTCTTGACAGTTTTAATTCTTGAAAGTTCAGGGTGCACACGGAATAAAGAGCAAATGATGCATATATCCAGGGGAAGCCTGGTGAGAAATCTGCTCTTTTTTTCTTTCAAATTTGTGCTCACTTTCAGTTAAATGAGGACTGATGGCATGACACTCAGACAACCAGAGGAATTTTGGTCATGCTTTGGTTTCTCTTCAGAATGCACAAATCTTTCGCCTTTTTCTAAAGATTTCCGTGGAGAGGAGCAAAGCTGAGTTTTGTCTCAATTTTTGCATGCCCCAGCTTAATGGGTTTTTTTATCAGTTTAAAAACAGAAGAAGTGTGCCTTCATGGAAGTGAGTTCATTTGCATAGCAAGGACAGCTAATGTGCATTTCTTTTTCTAGAGATATTTCTAACCAGTTTTAATTCTTGAAAGTTCTGGGTGCACATGAAATACAGTGCATATGATGCATATATCCAGGGGAAGCCTGGTGAGAAATCTTCTCTTCTTTCTTTGAAATTTGTGCTCACTTTCTGTTAAATGAGGACTGATGGCATGACACTCAGCCAACCAGAGGAATTTTGGTCATGCTCTGGTTTTTCTTCAGAACGCACAAATCTTTCGCCTTTTACTAAAGATTTCTGTGGAGAGGAGCAAAACTGAGTTTTGTCTCAATTTTTGCATGCCCCAGGTTATTGGGGTTTCTTTTTATCAATTTAAAAACAGAAGAAGTCTGCCTTCTTGGAAGTGAGCTCATTTGCATAGCAAGGACAGCTAATGTGCATTTCTTTTTCTAGAGATATTTCTTGACAGTTTTAATTCTTGAAAGTTCTGGGTGCACACGGAATACAGTGCAAATGATGCATATATCCAGGGGAAGCCTGGTGAGAAATCTTCTCTTCTTTCTTTCAAATTTGTGCTCAATTTCAGTTAAATGAGGACTGATGGCATGACACTCAGCCAACCAGAGGAATTTTGGTCATGCTCTGGTTTTTCTTCAGAACGCACAAATCTTTCGCCTTTTACTAAAGATTTCTGTGGAGAGGAGCAAAACTGAGTTTTGTCTCAATTTTTGTATGCCCCAGCTTAATGGGTTTTCTTTTTATCAGTTTAAAAACAGAAGAAGTGTGCGTTCTTTTAAGTGAGTTCATTTGCATAGCTAGGATAGCTAATGTGCATTTCTTTTCTAGAGATATTTCTAGACAGTTTTAATTCTTGAAAGTTCTGGGTGCACACGGAATACAGTGCATATGATGCATATATCCAGGGGAAGCCTGGTGAGAAATCTTCTCTTCTTTCTTTGAAATTTGTGCTCACTTTCTGTTAAATGAGGACTGATGGCATGACACTCAGACAACCAGAGAAATTTTGGTCATGCTCTGGTTTCTCTTCAGAACGCACAAATCTTTCGCCTTTTACTAAAGATTTCCGTGGAGAGGAGCAAAACTGAGTTTTGTCTCATTTTTTGCATGCCCCAGCTTAATGGGGTTTCTTTTTATCAGTTTAAAAACAGAAGAAGTGTGCCTTCTTGGAAGTGAGCTCATTTGCATAGCAAGGACAGCTAATGTGCATTTCTTTTTCTAGAGATATTTCTTGACAGTTTTAATTCTTGAAAGTTCTGGGTGCACACGGAATACAGTGCAAATGATGCATATATCCAGGGGAAGCCTGGTAAGAAATCTTCTCTTCTTTCTTTCAAATTTGTGCTCAATTTCAGTTAAATGAGGACTGATGGCATGACACTCAGCCAACCAGAGGAATTTTGGTCATGCTCTGGTTTTTCTTCAGAACGCACAAATCTTTTGCCTTTTACTAAAGATTTCCGTGGAGAGGAGCAAAACTGAGTTTTGTCTCAATTTTTGCATGCCCCAGGTTAATGGGGTTTCTTTTTATCAATTTAAAAACAGAAGAAGTCTGCCTTCTTGGAAGTGAGCTCATTTGCATAGCAAGGACAGCTAATGTGCATTTCTTTTCTAGAGACATTTCTTGACAGTTTTAATTCTTGAAAGTTCAGGGTGCACACGGAATACAGTGCAAATGATGCATATATCCAGGACAAGCCTGGTGAGAAATCCTCTCTTCTTTCTTTGAAATTTGTGCTCACTTTCTGTTAAATGAGGACTGATGGCATGACACTCAGACAACCAGAGGAATTTTGGTCATGCTCTGGTTTCTCTTCAGAACGCTCAAATCTTTCGCCTTTTACTAAAGATTTCCGTGGAGAGGAGCAAAACTGAGTTTTGTCTCAATTTTTGTATGCCCCAGCTTAATGGGTTTTCTTTTTATCAGTTTAAAAACAGAAGAAGTGTGCGTTCTTTTAAGTGAGTTCATTTGCATAGCTAGGATAGCTAATGTGCATTTCTTTTCTAGAGATATTTCTTGACAGTTTTAATTCTTGAAAGTTCTGGGTGCACACGGAACACAGTGCAAATGATGCATATATCCAGGGGAAGCCTGGTGAGAAATCTACTCTTCTTTCTTTGAAATTTGTGCTCACTTTCAGTTTAATGAGGACTGATGGCATGACACTCAGACAACCAGAGGAATTTTGGTCATGCTCTGGTTTCTCTTCAGAACGCACAAATCTTTCGCCTTTTACTAAAGATTTCCGTGGAGAGGAGCAAAACTGAGTTTTGTCTCAATTTTTGCATGCCCCAGCTTAATGGGGTTTCTTTTTATCAGTTTAAAAACAGAAGAAGTGTGCCTTCTTGGAAGTGAGCTCATTTGCATAGCAAGGACAGCTAATGTGCATTTCTTTTTCTAGAGATATTTCTTGACAGTTTTAATTCTTGAAAGTTCAGGGTGCACACGGAATACAGTGCAAATGATGCATATATCCAGGGGAAGCCTGATGAGAAATCTTCTCTTCTTTCTTTCAAATTTGTGCTCAATTTCATTAAATGAGGACTGATGGCATGACACTCAGCCAACCAGAGGAATTTTGGTCATGCTCTGGTTTTTCTTCAGAACGCACAAATCTTTCGCCTTTTACTAAAGATTTCCGTGGAGAGGAGCAAAACTGAGTTTTGTCTCAATTTTTGCATGCCCCAGGTTAATGGGGTTTCTTTTTATCAATTTAAAAACAGAAGAAGTCTGCCTTCTTGGAAGTGAGCTCATTTGCATAGCAAGGACAACTAATGTGCATTTCTTTTCTAGAGATATTTCTTGACAGTTTTAATTCTTGAAAGTTCAGGGTGCACACGGAATACAGTGCAAATGATGCATATATCCAGGGGAAGCCTGGTGAGAAATCCTCTCTTCTTTCTTTGAAATTTGTGCTCACTTTCTGTTAAATGAGGACTGATGGCATGACACTCAGACAACCAGAGGAATTTTGGTCATGCTCTGGTTTCTCTTGAGAATGCTCAAATCTTTCGCCTTTTACTAAAGATTTCCGTGGAGAGGAGCAAAACTGAGTTTTGTCTCAATTTTTGTATGCCCCAGCTTAATGGGTTTTCTTTTTATCAGTTTAAAAACAGAAGAAGTGTGCGTTCTTTTAAGTGAGTTCATTTGCATAGCTAGGATAACTAATGTGCATTTCTTTTCTAGAGATATTTCTTGACAGTTTTAATTCTTGAAAGTTCTTGGTGCACACGGAATACAGAGCAAATGATGCATATATCCAGGGGAAGCCTGGTGAGAAATCTTCTCTTCTTTCTTTGAAATTTGTGCTCACTTTCTGTTAAATGAGGACTGATGGCATGACACTCAGACAACCAGAGGAATTTTGGTCATGCTCTGGTTTGTCTTCAGAACGCACAAATCTTTTGCCTTTTACTAAAGATTTCCGTGGAGAGGAGCAAAACTGAGTTTTGTCTCAATTTTTGCATGCCCCAGCTTAATGGGGTTTCTTTTTATCAGTTTAAAAACAGAAGAAGTGAGCCTTCTTGGAAGTGAGCTCATTTGCATAGCAAGGACAGCTAATGTGCATTTCTTTTTCTAGAGATATTTCTTGACAGTTTTAATTCTTGAAAGTTTTTGGTGCACACGGAATACAGTGCAAATGATGCATATATCCAGGGGAAGCCTGGTGAGAAATCTTCTCTTCTTTCTTTCAAATTTGTGCTCACTTTCAGTTAAATGAGGACTGATGGCATGACACTCAGACAACCAGACGAATTTTGGTCATGCTCTGGTTTCTCTTCAGAACGCACAAATCTTTCGCCTTTTACTAAAGATTTCCGTGGAGAGGAGCAAAACTGAGTTTTGTCTCAATTTTTGCATGCCCCAGCTTAATGGGGTTTCTTTTTATCAGTTTAAAAACAGAAGAAGTGTGCGTTCTTTTAAGTGAGCTCATTTGCATAGCAAGGACAGCTAATGTGCATTTCTTTTTCTAGAGATATTTCTTGCCAGTTTTAATTCTTGAAAGTTCTGGGTGCACACGGAATACAGTGCAAATGATGCATATATCCAGGGGAAGCCTGGTGAGAAATCTTCTCTTCTTTCTTTCAAATTTGTGCTCACTTTCTGTTAAATGAGGACTGATGGCATGTCACTCAGACAACCAGAGGAATTTTGGTCATGCTCTGGTTTCTCTTCAGAACGCACAAATCTTTCGCCTTTTACTAAAGATTTCCGTGGAGAGGAGCAAAACTGAGTTTTGTCTCAATTTTTGCATGCCCCTGCTTAATTGGTTTTCTTTTTATCAGTTTAAAAACAGAAGAAGTGTGCGTTCTTTTAAGTGAGTTCATTTGCATAGCTATGATAGCTAATGTGCATTTTGTTTTCTAGAGATATTTCTTGACAGTTTTAATTCTTGAAAGTTCTGGGTGCACACGGAATACAGAGCAAATGATGCATATATCCAGGGGAAGCCTGGTGAGAAATCTTCTCTTCTTTCTTTCAAATTTGTGCTCACTTTCAGTTAAATGAGGACTGATGGCATGACACTCAGACAACCAGAGGAATTTTGGTCATGCTTTGGTTTCTCTTCAGAACGCACAAAACTTTCGCCTTTTACTAAAGATTTCCGTGGAGAGGAGCAAAACTGAGTTTTGTCTCAATTTTTGCATGCCCCAGCTTAATGGGTTTTCTTTTTATCAGTTTAAAAACAGAAGAAGTGTGCGTTCTTTTAAGTGAGTTCATTTGCATAGCAAGGATAGCTAATGTGCATTTCTTTTTTAGAGATATTTCTTGACAGTTTTAATTCTTGAAAGTTCAGGGTGCACACGGAATAAAGAGCAAATGATGCATATATCCAGGGGAAGCCTGGTGAGAAATCTGCTCTTTTTTTCTTTCAAATTTGTGCTCACTTTCAGTTAAATGAGGACTGATGGCATGACACTCAGACAACCAGAGGAATTTTGGTCATGCTTTGGTTTCTCTTCAGAATGCACAAATCTTTCGCCTTTTACTAAAGATTTCCGTGGAGAGGAGCAAAGCTGAGTTTTGTCTCAATTTTTGCATGCCCCAGCTTAATGGGTTTTTTAATCAGTTTAAAAACAGAAGAAGTGTGCCTTCATGGAAGTGAGTTCATTTGCATAGCAAGGACAGCTAATGTGCATTTCTTCTTCTAGAGATATTTCTAACCAGTTTTAATTCTTGAAAGTTCTGGGTGCACATGAAATACAGTGCATATGATGCATATATCCAGGGGAAGCCTGGTGAGAAATTTTCTCTTCTTTCTTTGAAATTTGTGCTCACTTTCTGTTAAATGAGGACTGATGGCATGACACTCAGCCAACCAGAGGAATTTTGGTCATGCTCTGGTTTTTCTTCAGAACGCACAAATCTTTCGCCTTTTACTAAAGATTTCTGTGGAGAGGAGCAAAACTGAGTTTTGTCTCAATTTTTGCATGCCCCAGGTTATTGGGGTTTCTTTTTATCAATTTAAAAACAGAAGAAGTCTGCCTTTTTGGAAGTGAGCTCATTTGCATAGCAAGGACAGCTAATGTGCATTTCTTTTTCTAGAGATATTTCTTGACAGTTTTAATTCTTGAAAGTTCTGGGTGCACACGGAATACAGTGCAAATGATGCATATATCCAGGGGAAGCCTGGTGAGAAATCTTCTCTTCTTTCTTTCAAATTTGTGCTCAATTTCAGTTAAATGAGGACTGATGGCATGACACTCAGCCAACCAGAGGAATTTTGGTCATGCTCTGGTTTTTCTTCAGAACGCACAAATCTTTCGCCTTTTACTAAAGATTTCTGTGGAGAGGAGCAAAACTGAGTTTTGTCTCAATTTTTGTATGCCCCAGCTTCATGGGTTTTCTTTTTATCAGTTTAAAAACAGAAGAAGTGTGCGTTCTTTTAAGTGAGTTCATTTGCATAGCTAGGATAGCTAATGTGCATTTCTTTTCTAGAGATATTTCTGGACAGTTTTAATTCTTGAAAGTTCTGGGTGCACACGGAATACAGTGCATATGATGCATATATCCAGGGGAAGCCTGGTGAGAAATCTTCTCTTCTTTCTTTGAAATTTGTGCTCACTTTCTGTTAAATGAGGACTGATGGCATGACACTCAGACAACCAGAGAAGTTTTGGTCATGCTCTGGTTTCTCTTCAGAACGCACAAATCTTTCGCCTTTTACTAAAGATTTCCGTGGAGAGGAGCAAAACTGAGTTTTGTCTCATTTTTTGCATGCCCCAGCTTAATGGGGTTTCTTTTTATCAGTTTAAAAACAGAAGAAGTGTGCCTTCTTGGAAGTGAGCTCATTTGCATAGCAAGGACAGCTAATGTGCATTTCTTTTTCTAGAGATATTTCTTGACAGTTTTAATTCTTGAAAGTTCTGGGTGCACATGGAATACAGTGCAAATGATGCATATATCCAGGGGAAGCCTGGTAAGAAATCTTCTCTTCTTTCTTTCAAATTTGTGCTCAATTTCAGTTAAATGAGGACTGATGGCATGACACTCAGCCAACCAGAGGAATTTTGGTCATGCTCTGGTTTTTCTTCAGAACGCACAAATCTTTCGCCTTTTACTAAAGATTTCCGTGGAGAGGAGCAAAATTGAGTTTTGTCTCAATTTTTGCATGCCCTAGGTTAATGGGGTTTCTTTTTATCAATTTAAAAACAGAAGAAGTCTGCCTTCTTGGAAGTGAGCTCATTTGCATAGCAAGGACAGCTAATGTGCATTTCTTTTCTAGAGACATTTCTTGACAGTTTTAATTCTTGAAAGTTCAGGGTGCACACGGAATACAGTGCAAATGATGCATATATCCAGGGGAAGCCTGGTGAGAAATCCTCTCTTCTTTCTTTGAAATTTGTGCTCACTTTCTGTTAAATGAGGACTGATGGCATGACACTCAGACAACCAGAGGAATTTTGGTCATACTCTGGTTTCTCTTCAGAACGCTCAAATCTTTCGCCTTTTACTAAAGATTTCCGTGGAGAGGAGCAAAACTGAGTTTTGTCTCAATTTTTGTATGCCCCAGCTTAATGGGTTTTCTTTTTATCAGTTTAAAAACAGAAGAAGTGTGCGTTCTTTTAAGTGAGTTCATTTGCATAGCTAGGATAGCTAATGTGCATTTCTTTTCTAGAGATATTTCTTGACAGTTTTAATTCTTGAAAGTTCTGGGTGCACACGGAACACAGTGCAAATGATGCATATATCCAGGGGAAGCCTGGTGAGAAATCTACTCTTCTTTCTTTGAAATTTGTGCTCACTTTCAGTTTAATGAGGACTGATGGCATGACACTCAGACAACCAGAGGAATTTAGGTCATGCTCTGGTTTCTCTTCAGAACGCACAAATCTTTCGCCTTTTACTAAAGATTTCCGTGGAGAGGAGCAAAACTGAGTTTTGTCTCAATTTTTGCATGCCCCAGCTTAATGGGGTTTCTTTTTATCAGTTTAAAAACAGAAGAAGTGTGCCTTCTTGGAAGTGAGCTCATTTGCATAGCAAGGACAGCTAATGTGCATTTCTTTTTCTAGAGATATTTCTTGACAGTTTTAATTCTTGAAAGTTCTGGGTGGACACGGAATACAGTGCAAATGATGCATATATCAAGGGGAAGCCTGATGAGAAATCTTCTCTTCTTTCTTTCAAATTTATGCTCAATTTCAGTTAAATGAGGACTGATGGCATGACACTCAGCCAACCAGAGGAATTTTGGTCATGCTCTGGTTTTTCTTCAGAACGCACAAATCTTTCGCCTTTTACTAAAGATTTCCGTGGAGAGGAGCAAAACTGAGTTTTGTCTCAATTTTTGCATGCCCCAGCTTAATGGGTTTTCTTTTTATCAGTTTAAAAACAGAAGAAGTGTGCGTTCTTTTAAGTGAGTTCATTTGCATAGCAAGGATAGCTAATGTGCATTTCTTTTCTAGAGATATTTCTTGACAGTTTTAATTCTTGAAAGTTCAGGGTGCACACGGAATAAAGAGCAAATGATGCATATATCCAGGGGAAGCCTGGTGAGAAATCTGCTCTTTTTTTCTTTCAAATTTGTGCTCACTTTCAGTTAAATGAGGACTGATGGCATGACACTCAGACAACCAGAGGAATTTTGGTCATGCTTTGGTTTCTCTTCAGAATGCACAAATCTTTCGCCTTTTACTAAAGATTTCCGTGGAGAGGAGCAAAGCTGAGTTTTGTCTCAATTTTTGCATGCCCCAGCTTAATGGGTTTTTTTATCAGTTTAAAAACAGAAGAAGTGTGCCTTCATGGAAGTGAGTTCATTTGCATAGCAAGGACAGCTAATGTGCATTTCTTTTTCTAGAGATATTTCTAACCAGTTTTAATTCTTGAAAGTTCTGGGTGCACATGAAATACAGTGCATATGATGCATATATCCAGGGGAAGCCTGGTGAGAAATCTTCTCTTCTTTCTTTGAAATTTGTGCTCACTTTCTGTTAAATGAGGACTGATGGCATGACACTCAGCCAACCAGAGGAATTTTGGTCATGCTCTGGTTTTTCTTCAGAACGCACAAATCTTTCGCCTTTTACTAAAGATTTCTGTGGAGAGGAGCAAAACTGAGTTTTGTCTCAATTTTTGCATGCCCCAGGTTATTGGGGTTTCTTTTTATCAGTTTAAAAACAGAAGAAGTCTGCCTTCTTGGAAGTGAGCTCATTTGCATAGCAAGGACAGCTAATGTGCATTTCTTTTTCTAGAGATATTTCTTGACAGTTTTAATTCTTGAAAGTTCTGGGTGCACACGGAATACAGTGCAAATGATGCATATATCCAGGGGAAGCCTGGTAAGAAATCTTCTCTTCTTTCTTTCAAATTTGTGCTCAATTTCAGTTAAATGAGGACTGATGGCATGACACTCAGCCAACCAGAGGAATTTTGGTCATGCTCTGGTTTTTCTTCAGAACGCACAAATCTTTCGCCTTTTACTAAAGATTTCCGTGGAGAGGAGCAAAACTGAGTTTTGTCTCAATTTTTGCATGCCCCAGGTTAATGGGGTTTCTTTTTATCAATTTAAAAACAGAAGAAGTCTGCCTTCTTGGAAGTGAGTTCATTTGCATAGCTAGGATAGCTAATGTGCATTTCTTTTCTAGAGATATTTCTTGACAGTTTTAATTCTTGAAAGTTCTTGGTGCACACGGAATACAGAGCAAATGATGCATATATCCAGGGGAAGCCTGGTGAGAAATCTTCTCTTCTTTCTTTCAAATTTGTGCTCACTTTCAGTTAAATGAGGACTGATGGCATGACACTCAGACAACCAGAGGAATTTTGGTCATGCTCTGGTTTCTCTTCAGAACGCACAAATCTTTCGCCTTTTACTAAAGATTTCCGTGGAGAGGAGCAAAACTGAGTTTTGTCTCAATTTTTGCATGCCCCAGCTTAATGGGTTTTCTTTTTATCAGTTTAAAAACAGAAGAAGTGTGCTTTCTTTTAAGTGAGTTCATTTGCATAGCAAGGATAGCTAAAGCGCATTTCTTTTTCTAGAGATATTTCTTGACAGTTTTAATTCTTGAAAGTTCTGGGTGCACATGAAATACAGTGCATATGATGCATATATCCAGGGGAAGCCTGGTGAGAAATCTTCTCTTCTTTCTTTCAAATTTGTGCTCACTTTCTGTTAAATGAGGACTGATGGCATGACACTCAGACAACCAGAGGAATTTTGGTCATGCTCTGGTTTCTCTTCAGAACGCACAAATCTTTCGCCTTTTACTAAAGATTTCCGTGGAGAGGAGCAAAACTGAGTTTTGTCTCAATTTTTGCATGCCCCAGCTTAATGGGGTTTCTTTTTATCAGTTTAAAAACAGAAGAAGTGTGCCTTCTTGGAAGTGAGCTCATTTGCATAGCAAGGACAGCTAATGTGCATTTCTTTTTCTAGAGATATTTCTTGCCAGTTTTAATTCTTGAAAGTTCTGGGTGCACATGGAATACAGTGCAAATGATGCATATATCCAGGGGAAGCCAGGTGAGAAATCTTCTCTTCTTTCTTTCAAATTTGTGCTCACTTTCTGTTAAATGAGGACTGATGGCATGTCACTCAGACAACCAGAGGAATTTTGGTCATGCTCTGGTTTCTCTTCAGAATGCACAAATCTTTCGCCTTTTACTAAAGATTTCCGTGGAGAGGAGCAAAGCTGAGTTTTGTCTCAATTATTGCATGCCCCAGCTTAATGGGGTTTCTTTTTATCAGTTTAAAAACAGAAGAAGTGTGCCTTCTTGGAAGTAAGCTCTTTTGCATAGCAAGGACAGCTAATGTGCATTTCTTTTTCTAGAGATATTTCTTGACAGTTTTAATTCTTGAAAGTTCAGGGTGCACACAGAATACAGTGCAAATGATGCATATATCCAGGGGAAGCCTGGTGAGAAATCTTCTCTTCTTTCTTTGAAATTTGTGCTCAATTTCTGTTAAATGAGGACTGATGGCATGACACTCAGACAACCAGAGGAATTTTGGTCATGCTCTGGTTTCTCTTCAGAACGCTCAAATCTTTCGCCTTTTACTAAAGATTTCCGTGGAGAGGAGCAAAACTGAGTTTTGTCTCAATTTTTGTATGCCCCAGCTTAATGGGTTTTCTTTTTATCAGTTTAAAAACAGTGGAAGTGTGCGTTCTTTTAAGTGAGTTCATTTGCATAGCTAGGATAGCTAATGTGCATTTCTTTTCTAGAGATATTTCTTACCAGTTTTAATTCTTGAAAGTTCTGGGTGCACATGGAATACAGTGCATATGATGCATATATCCAGGGCAAGCCTGGTGAGAAATCTTCTCTTCTTTCTTTCAAATTTGTGCTCACTTTCAGTTAAATGAGGACTGATGGCATGACACTCAGACAACCAGAGGAATTTTGGTCATGTTCTGGTTTCTCTTCAGAACGCACAAATCTTTCGCCATTTACTAAAGATTTCCGTGGAGAGGAGCAAAACTGAGTTTTGTCTCAATTTTTGCATGCCCCAGCTTAATGGGTTTTCTTTTTATCAGTTTAAAAACAGAAGAAGTGTGCTTTCTTTTAAGTGAGCTCATTTGCATAGCAAGGACAGCTAATGTGCATTTCTTTTTCTAGAGATATTTCTTGACAGTTTTAATTCTTGAAAGTTCTGGGTGCACACGGAATACTGTGCAAATGATGCATATATCCAGGGGAAGCCTGGTGAGAAATCTTCTCTTCTTTCTTTCAAATTTGTGCTCACTTTCAGTTAAATGAGGACTGATGGCATGACACTCAGACAACCAGAGGAATTTTGGTCATGCTCTGGTTTTTCTTCAGAAAGCACAAATCTTTCGCCTTTTACTAAAGATTTCCATGGAGAGGAGCAAAACTGAGTTTTGTCTCAATTTTTGCATGCCCCAGGTTAATAGGGTTTCTTTTTATCAATTTGAAAAGAGAAGAAGTCTGCCTTCTTGGAAGTGAGCTCATTTGCATAGCAAGGACAGCTAATGTGCATTTCTTTTTCTAGAGATATTTCTTGCCAGTTTTAATTCTTGAAAGTTCTGGGTGCACATGGAATACAGTGCAAATGATGCATATATCCTGGGGAAGCCAGGTGAGAAATCTTCTCTTCTTTCTTTCAAATTTGTGCTCACTTTCAGTTAAATGAGGACTGATGGCATGTCACTCAGACAACCAGAGGAATTTTGGTCATGCTCTGGTTTCTCTTCAGAACGCACAAATCTTTCGCCTTTTACTAAAGATTTCCGTGGAGAGGAGCAAAGCTGAGTTTTGTCTCAATTATTGCATGCCCTAGCTTAATGGGGTTTCTTTTTATCAGTTTAAAAAAAGAAGAAGTGTGCCTTCTTCGAAGTAAGCTCTTTTGCATAGCAAGGACAGCTAATGTGCATTTCTTTTTCTAGAGATATTTCTTGACAGTTTTAATTCTTGAAAGTTCTGGGTGCACACGGAATACAGTGCAAATGATGCATATATCCAGGGGAAGCCTGGTGAGAAATCTGCTCTTCTTTCTTTCAAATTTGTGCTCACTTTCAGTTTAATGAGGACTGATGGCATGACACTCAGACAACCAGTGGATTTTTGGTCTTGCTCTGGTTTCTCTTCAGATCGCACAAATCTTTTGCCTTTTACTAATGATTTCCGTGGAGAGGAGCAAAACTGAGTTTTGTCTCAATTTTTGCATGCCCCAGCTTAATGGGGTTTCTTTTTATCCGTTTAAAAACAGAAGATGTGTGCCTTCTTGGAAGTGAGCTCATTTGCATAGCAAGGACAGCTAATGTGCATTTCTTTTTCTAGAGATATTTCTTGACAGTTTTAATTCTTGAAAGTTCTGGGTGCACATGGAATACAGTGCAAATGATGCATATATCCAGGGGAAGCCTGGTGAGAAATCTGCTCTTCTTTCTTTCAAGTTTGTGCTCACTTTCAGTTAAATGAGGACTGATGGCATGACACTCAGACAACCAGAGGAATTTTGGTCATGCTCTGGTTTCTCTTCAGAACGCTCAAATCTTTTGCCTTTTACTAAAGATTTCCGTGGAGAGGAGCAAAACTGAGTTTTGTCTCAATTTTTGCATGCCCCAGCTTAATGGGGTTTTTTTTTATTAGTTTAAAAACCGAAGAAGTGTGCCTTCTTGGAAGTGAGCTCATTAGCATAGCAAGGACAGCTAATGTGCATTTCTTTTTCTATAGATATTTCATGACAGTTTTAATTCTTGAAAGTTCTGGGTGCACATGGAATACAGTGCAAATGATGCATATATCCAGGGGAAGCCTGGTGAGAAATCTTCTCTTCTTTCTTTCAAATTTGTGCTCACTTTCAGTTAAATGAGGACTGATGGCATGACACACAGACAACGAGAGGAATTTTGGTCATGCTCTGGGTTTTCTTCAGAACGCACAAATCTTTCGCCTTTTACTAAAGATTTCCGTGGAGAGGAGCAAAACTGAGTTTTGTCTCAATTTTTGCATGCCCCAGCTTAATGGGGTTTCTTTTTATCAGTTTAAAAACAGAAGAAGTGTGCCTTCATGGAAGTGAGTTCATTTGCATAGCAAGGATAGCTAATGTGCATTTCTTTTCTAGAGATATTTCTTGACAGTTTTGTTTCTTGAAGTTTCTGGGTGCACACGGAATACAGTGCAAATGATGCATATATCCAAGGGAAGCCTGGTGAGAAATCTGCTCTTCTTTCTTTCAAATTTTTGCTCACTTTCAGTTAAATGAGGACTGATGGCATGACAGTCAGACAACCAGAGGAATTTTGGTCATGCTCTGGTTTCTCTTCAGAACGCACAAATCTTTCGCCTTTTACTAAAGATTTCCGTGGAGAGGAGCAAAACTGAGTTTTTTCTCAATTTTTGCATGCACCAGCTTATTGGGGTTTCTTTTTATCAGTTTAAAAACAGAAGAAATGTGCCTTCTTGGAAGTGAGCTCATTTGCATAGCAAGGACAGCTAATGTGCATTTCTTTTTCTAGAGATATTTCTTGACAGTTTTAATTCTTGAAAGTTCAGGGTGCACACGGAATACAGTGCAAATGATGCATATATCCATGGGAAGCCTGGTGAGAAAATTTTCGCTTCTTTTTTTGAAATTTGTGCTAACTTTCTGTTAAATGAGGACTGATGGCATGACACTCAGACAACCAGAGGAATTTTGGTCATGCTCTGGTTTCTCTTCAGAACGCACAAATTTTTCGCCTTTTACTAAAGATTTCCGTGGAGAGGAGCAAAACTGAGTTTTGTCTCAATTTTTGCATGCCCCAGCTTAATGGGGTTTCTTTTTATCAGTTTAAAAACAGAAGAAGTGTGCCTTCATGGAAGTGAGTTCATTTGCATAGTAAGGATTGCTAATGTGCATTTCTTTTCTAGAGATATTTCTTGACAGTTTTAATTCTTGAAAGTTCTGGGTGCACATGGAATACAGTGCAAATGATGCATGAAGCCAGGTGAGAAATCTTCTCTTCTTTCTTTCAAATTTGTGCTCACTTTCAGTTAAATGAGGACTGATGGCATGTCACTCAGACAACCAGAGGGATTTTGGTCGTGGTCTGGTTTCTCTTCAGAACGCACAAATTTTTCGCCTTTTACTAAAGATTTCCGTGGAGAGGAGCAAAACTGAGTTTTCTCTCAATTTTTGCATGCCCCAGCTTAATGGGGTTTCTTTTTATCATTTTAAAAACAGAAGAAGTGTGCTTTTTTGGTAGTGAGCTCATTTGCATAGCAAGGACAGCTAATGTGCATTTCTTTTTCTCGAGATATTTCTTGACAGTTTTAATTCTTGAAAGTTTTGGGTGCACACGGAATACAGAGCAAATGATGCATATATCCAGGGGAAGCCTGGTGAGAAATCTTCTCTTCTTTCTTTCAAATTTGTGCTCACTTTCAGTTAAATGAGGACTGATGGCATGACACTCAGACAACCAGAGGAATTTTGGTCATGCTCTGATTTCTCTTCAGAACGCACAAATCTTTCGCCTTTTACTAAAGATTTCCGTGGAGAGGAGCAAAGCTGAGTTTTGTCTCAATTTTTACATACCCCAGCTTAATGGGGTTTCTTTTGATCAGTTTAAAAACAGAAGAAGTGTACCTTCTTGGAAGTGAGCTCATTTGCATAGGAAGGACAGCTAAAGTGCATTTCTTTTTCTAGAGATATTTCTTGACAGTTTTGATTCTTGAAATTTCTGGGTGCACACGGAATACAGTGCAAATGATGCATATATCCATAGGAAGCCTGGTGAGAAATCTGCTCTTCTTTTTTTCAAATTTGTGCTCACTTTCAGTTAAATGAGGACTGATGGCATGACACTCAGACAACCAGAGGAATTTTGGTCATGCTCTGGTTTCTCTTCAGAACGCACAAATCTTTCGCCTTTTACTAAAGATTTCCATGGAGAGGAGCAAAACTGAGTTTTGTCTCAATTTTTGCATGCCCCAGCTTAATGGGGTTTCTTTTTATCAGTTTAAAATCAGAAGAAGTGAGCTCATTTGCATAGCAAGGACAGCTAATGTGCGTTTCTTTTTCTAGAATATTTCTTGACAGTTTTAACTCTTGAAAGTTCAGGGTGCACATGGAATACAGTGCAAATGATGCACATATCCAGGGGAAGCCTGGTGAGAAATCTGCTCTTCTTTCTTTCAAATTTGTGCTCACTTTCAGTTAAATGAGGACTGATGGCCTGACTCTCAGACAACCAGTGGACTTTTGGTCATGCTCTGGTTTCTCTTCAGAATGTACAAATCTTTCGCCTTTTACTAAAGATTTCCTTGGAGAGGTGCAAAACTGAGTATTTTCTCAATTTTTGCATGCTCCAGATTAATGGGGATTTTTTTTATCAGTTTAAAAACAGAAGAAGTGTGCTTTTTTTGGTAGTTAGCTCTTTTGCATAGCAAGGAGAACTAATGTGCGTTTCTTTTTCTAGAGATATTTCTTGACAGTTTTAATTCTTGAAAGTTCTGGGTGCACATGGAATACAGTGCAAATGATGCATATATCCAGGTGAAGCCTGGTGAGAAATCTGCTCTTCTTTCTTTCAAATTTGTGCTCCCTTTCAGTTAAATGAGGACTGATGGCATGATACAGACAAACAGTGGAATTTTGGTCATGCTCTGGTTTCTCTTCAGAACGCACAAATCTTTCGCCTTTTACTAAAGATTTCGGTGGAGAGGAGCAAAGCTGAGTTTTTTCTCAATTTTTACATACCCCAGCTTAATGGGGTTTCTTTTTATCAGTTTAAAAACAGAAGAAGTTTACCTTCTTGGAAGTGAGCTCATTTGCATAGCAAGGACAGCTAATGTGTGTTTCTTTTTCTAGAGATATTTCTTGACAGTTTTAATTCTTGAAAGTTCTGGGTGCACAAGGAATACAGTGCAAATGATGCATATATCCAGGGGAAGCCTGGTGAGAAATCTGCTCTTCTTTCTTTCAAATTTGTGCTCACTTTCAGTTAAATGAGGACTGATGGCATGATACTCCGACAAACAGTGGAATTTTGGTCATGCTCTGGTATCTCTTCAGAATGCACAAATCTTTCGCCTTTTACTAAAGATTTCCGTGGAGAGGGGCAAAACTGAGTTTTGTCTCAATTTTTGCATGCCCCAGCTTAATGGGGTTTCTTTTTATCAGTTTAAAAACAGAAGAAGTGTGCCTTCTTGGAAGTGAGCTCATTTGCATAGCAAGGACAGCTAATGTGCATTTCTTTTTCTAGAGATATTTCTTGACAGTTTTGATTCTTGAAATTTCTGGGTGCACACGGAATACAGTGCAAATGATGCATATAACCAGGGGAAGCCTGGTGAGAAATCTGCTCTTTTTTCATTCAAATTTGTGCTCACTTTCAGTTAAATGAGGACTGATGGCATGACACTCAGACAACCAGAGGAATTTTGGTCATGCTCTGGTTTTTCTTCAGAACGCACAAAGCTTTCGCCTTTTACTAAAGATTTCCGTGGAGAGTAGCAAAACTGAGTTTTGTCTCAATTTTTGCATGCCCCAGGTTAATGGGGTTTCTATTTATCAGTTTAATAACAGAAGAAGTGTGCCTTCTTGGAAGTGAGCTCATTTGCATAGCAAGGACAGCTAATGTGCATTTCTTTTTCTAGAGATATTTCTAACCAGTTTTAATTCTTGAAAGTTCTGGGTGCACACGGAATACAGTGCAAATGATGCATATATCCAGGGGAAGCCTGGTGAGAAATCTTCTCTTCTTTCTTTGAAATTAGTGCTCACTTTCTGTTAAATGAGTACTGATGGCATGACACTCAGACAACCAGAGGAATTTTGGTCATGCTCTGGTTTCTCTTCAGAACGCACAAATCTTTCGCCTTTTACTAAAGATTTCTGTGGAGAAGAGCAAAGCTGAGTTTTGTCTCAATTTTTGCATGCGCCAGCTTAATGGGTTTTTTTTTATCAGTTTAAAAACAGAAGAAGTGTGCCTTCATGGAAGTGAGTTCATTTGCATAGCAAGGATAGCTAATGTGCATTTCTTTTCTAGAGATATTTCTTGACAGTTTTAATTCTTGAAATTTCTGGGTGCACACGGAATACAGTGCAAATGATGCATATATCCAGGGGAAGCCTGGTGAGAAATCTGCTCTTCTTTCTTTCAAATTTGTGCTCACTTTCAGTTAAATGAGGACTGATGGCATGACACTCAGACAACCAGTGGAATTTTGGTCATGCTCTGGTTTCTCTTCAGATCGCACAAATCTTTCGCCTTTTACTAAAGATTTCCGTGGAGAGGAGCAAAACTGAGTTTTGTCTCAATTTTTGCATGCCCCAGCTTAATGGGGTTTCTTTTTATCAGTTTAAAAACAGAATAAGTGTGCAATCTTGGAAGGGAGCTCATTTGCATAGCAAGGACAGCTAATGTGCATTTCTTTTTCTAGAGATATTTCTTGACAGTTTTAAATCTTGAAAGTTCTGGGTGCACATGGAATACAGTGCAAATGATGCATATATCCAGGGGAAGCCTGGTGAGAAATCTGCTCTTCTTTCTTTCAAATTTGTGCTCACTTTCAGTTAAATGAGGACTGATGGCATGACACTCAGACAACCAGAGGAATTTTGGTCATGCTCTGGTTTCTCTTCAGAACGCACAAATCTTTCGCCTTTTACTAAAGATTTCTGTGGAGAAGAGCAAAGCTGAGTTTTGTCTCAATTTTTGCATACCCGAGCTTAATGGGGTTTCTTTGTATCAGTTTAAAAACAGAAGAAGTATACCTTCTTGGAAGTGAACTCATTTGCATAGGAAGGACAGCTAGTGTGCATTTCTTTTTTTAGAGATATTTCTTGACAGTTTTGATTCTTGAAATTTCTGGGTGCACACGGAATACAGTGCAAATGATGCATATATCCAGGGGAAGCCTGGTGAGAAATCTGCTCTTTTTTCTTTCAAATTTGTGCTCACTTTCAGTTAAATGAGGACTGATGGCATGACACTCAGACAACCCGAGGAATTTTGGTCATGCTCTGGTTTCTCTTCAGAATGCACAAATTTTTCGCCTTTTACTAAAGATTTCCGTGGAGAGGAGCAAAACTGAGTTTTGTCTCAATTTTTGCATGCCCCAGCTTATTGTGGTTTCTTTTTATCAGTTTAAAAACAGAAGAAGTGTGCCTTCTTGGAAGTGAGCTCATTTGCATAGCAAGGACAGCTAATGTGCATTTCTTTTTCTAGAGATATTTCTTCACAGTTTTAATTCTTGAAAGTTCTGGGTGCACACGGAATACAGTGCAAATGATGCATATATCCAGGGGAAGCCTGGTGAGAAATCTTCTCTTCTTTCTTTGAAATTAGTGCTCACTTTCTGTTAAATGAGTACTGATGGCATGACACTCAGACAACCAGAGGAATTTTGGTCATGCTCTGGTTTCTCTTCAGAACGCACAAATCTTTCGCCTTTTATTAAAGATTTCTGTGGAGAAGAGCAAAGCTGAGTTTTGTCTCAATTTTTGCATGCCCCAACTTAATGGGTTTTTTTTTATCAGTTTAAAAACAGAAGAAGTGTGCCTTCATGGAAGTGAGTTCATTTGCATAGCAAGGATAGCTAATGTGCATTTCTTTTCTAGAGATATTTCTTGACAGTTTTAATTCTTGAAATTTCTGGGTGCACACGGAATACAGTGCAAATGATGCATATATCCAGGGGAAGCCTGGTGAGAAATCTGCTCTTCTTTCTTTCAAATTTGTGCTCACTTTCAGTTAAATGAGGACTGATGGCATGACACTCAGACAACCAGTGGAATTTTGGTCATGCTCTGGTTTCTCTTCAGATCGCACAAATCTTTCGCCTTTTACTAAAGATTTCCGTGGAGAGGAGCAAAACTGAGTTTTGTCTCAATTTTTGCATGCCCCAGCTTAATGGGGTTTCTTTTTATCAGTTTAAAAACAGAAGAAGTGTGCATTCTTGGAAGTGAGCTCATTTGCATAGCAAGGACAGCTAATGTGCATTTCTTTTTCTAGAGATATTTCTTGACAGTTTTAAATCTTGAAAGTTCTGGGTGCACATGGAATACAGTGCAAATGATGCATATATCCAGGGGAAGCCTGGTGAGAAATCTGCTCTTCTTTCTTTCAAATTTGTGCTCACTTTCAGTTAAATGAGGACTGATGGCATGAGACTCAGACAACCAGTGGAATTTTGGTCATGCTCTGGTTTCTCTTCAGAACGCACAAATCTTTCGCCTTTTACTAAAGATTTCCGTGGATTGGAGCAAAGCTGAGTTTTGTCTCAATTTTTACATACCCCAGCTTAATGGGGTTTCTTTTTATCAGTTTAAAAACAGAAGAAGTATACCTTCTTGGAAGTGATCTCGTTTGCATAGGAAGGACAGCTAGTGTGCATTTCTTTTTTTAGAGATATTTCTTGACAGTTTTGATTTTTGAAATTTCTGGGTGCACACGGAATACAGTGCAAATGATGCATATATCCAGGGGAAGCCTGGTGAGAATCTGCTCTTCTTTCTTTCAAATTTGTGCTCACTTTCAGATAAATGAGGACTGATGGCATGATACTCCGACAAACAGTGGAATTTTGGTAATGCTCTGGTTTCTTTTCAGAATGCACAAATCTTTCGCCTTTTACTAAAGATTTCCGTGGAGAGGAGCAAAACTGAGTTTTGTCTCAATTTTTGCATGCCCCAGGTTAATGGGGTTTCTATTTATCAGTTTAATAACAGAAGAAGTGTGCCTTCTTGGAAGTGAGCTCATTTGCATAGCAAGTACAGCTAATGTGCATTTCTTTTTCTAGAGATATTTCTAACCAGTTTTAATTCTTGAAAGTTCTGGGTGCACATGGAATACAGTGCATATGATGCATATATCCAGGGGAAGCCTGGTGAGAAATCTTCTCTTCTTTCTTTGAAATTTGTGCTCACTTTCTGTTAAATGAGGACTGATGGCATGACACTCAGACAACCAGAGGAATTTTGGTCATGCTCTGGTTTCTCTTTAGAATGCACCAATCTTTCGCCTTTTGCTAAAGATTTCCGTGGAGAGGAGCAAAACTGAGTTTTGTCTCAATTTTTGCATGCCCCAGCTTAATGGGGTTTCTTTTTATCAGTTTAAAAACAGAAGAAGTGTGTCTTCTTGGAAGTGAGCTCATTTGCATAGCAAGGACAGCTAATGTGCATTTCTTTTTCTAGAAATATTTCTTGCCAGTTTTAATTCTTGAACGTTCTGGGTGCACATGGAATACAGTGCAAATGATGCATATATCCAGGGGAAGCCTGGTGAGAAATCTTCTCTTCTT
Organism: Taudactylus pleione; assembly: GCA_031769625.1. Taxonomy (NCBI): domain Eukaryota; kingdom Metazoa; phylum Chordata; class Amphibia; order Anura; family Myobatrachidae; genus Taudactylus; species Taudactylus pleione. The sequence continues at coordinate 60,142,922 of JAUIMM010000200.1, read as the reverse complement.
TCTTTCAAATTTGTGCTCACTTTCAGTTAAATGAGGACTGATGGCATGACACTCAGACAACCAGAGGAATTTTGGTCATGCTCTGGTTTTTCTGCAGAACGCACAAAGCTTTCGCCTTTTACTAAAGATTTCCGTGGAGAGTAGCAAAACTGAGTTTTGTCTCAATTTTTGCATGCCCCACGTTAATGGGGTTTCTTTTTATCAGTTTAAAAACAGAAGAAGTGTGCCTTCTTGGAAGTGAGCTCATTTGCATAGCAAGGACAGCTAGTGTGCGTTTCTTTTTCTTGAGATATTTCTTGACAGTTTTGATTCTTGAAATTTCTGGGTGCACACGGAATACAGTGCAAATGATGCATATATCCAGGGGAAGCCTGGTGAGAAATCTGCTCTTTTTTCTTTCAAATTTGTGCTCACTTTCTGTTAAATGAGGACTGATGGCATGACACTCAGACAACCAGAGGAATTTTGGTCATGCTCTGGTTTCTCTTCAGAATGCACAAATTTTTCGCCTTTTACTAAAGATTTCCGTGGAGAGGAGCAAAACTGAGTTTTTTCTCAATTTTTGCATGCCCCAGGTTAATGGGGTTTCTATTTATCAGTTTAATAACAGAAGAAGTGTGCCTTCTTGGAAGTGAGCTCATTTGCATAGCAAGGACAGCTAATGTGCATTTCTTTTTCTAGAGATATTTCTAACCAGTTTTAATTCTTGAAAGTTCTGGGTGCACACGGAATACATTGCAAATGATGCATATATCCAGGGGAAGCCTGGTGAGAAATCTTCTCTTCTTTCTTTGAAATTAGTGCTCACTTTCTGTTAAATGAGTACTGATGGCATGACACTCAGACAACCAGAGGAATTTTGGTCATGCTCTGGTTTCTCTTCAGAACGCACAAATCTTTCGCCTTTTACTAAAGATTTCTGTGGAGAAGAGCAAAGCTGAGTTTTGTCTCAATTTTTGCATGCGCCAGCTTAATGGGGTTTTTTTTATCAGTTTAAAAACAGAAGAAGTGTGCCTTCATGGAAGTGAGTTCATTTGCATAGCAAGGATAGCTAATGTGCATTTCTTTTCTAGAGATATTTCTTGACAGTTTTAATTCTTGAAATTTCTGGGTGCACACGGAATACAGTGCAAATGATGCATATATCCAGGGGAAGCCTGGTGAGAAATCTGCTCTTCTTTCTTTCAAATTTGTGCTCACTTTCAGTTAAATGAGGACTGATGGCATGACACTCAGACAACCAGTGGAATTTTGGTCATGCTCTGGTTTCTCTTCAGATCGCACAAATCTTTCGCCTTTTACTAAAGATTTCCGTGGAGAGGAGCAAAACTGAGTTTTGTCTCAATTTTTGCATGCCCCAGCTTAATGGGGTTTCTTTTTATCAGTTTAAAAACAGAAGAAGTGTGCATTCTTGGAAGTGAGCTCATTTGCATAGCAAGGACAGCTAATGTGCATTTCTTTTTCTAGAGATATTTCTTGACAGTTTTAAATCTTGAAAGTTCTGGGTGCACATGGAATACAGTGCAAATGATGCATATATCCAGGGGAAGCCTGGTGAGAAATCTGCTCTTCTTTCTTTCAAATTTGTGCTCACTTTCAGTTAAATGAGGACTGATGGCATGACACTCAGACAACCAGAGGAATTTTGGTCATGCTCTGGTTTCTCTTCAGAACGCACAAATCTTTTGCCTTTTACTAAAGATTTCTGTGGAGAAGAGCAAAGCTGAGTTTTGTCTCAATTTTTGCATACCCGAGCTTAATGGGGTTTCTTTTTATCAGTTTAAAAACAGAAGAAGTATACCTTCTTGGAAGTGAACTCGTTTGCATAGGAAGGACAGCTAGTGTGCATTTCTTTTTTTAGAGATATTTCTTGACAGTTTTGATTCTTGAAATTTCTGGGTGCACACGGAATACAGTGCAAATGATGCATATATCCAGGGGAAGCCTGGTGAGAAATCTGCTCTTTTTTCTTTCAAATTTGTGCTCACTTTCAGTTAAATGAGGACTGATGGCATCACACTCAGACAACCCGAGGAATTTTGGTCATGCTCTGGTTTCTCTTCAGAATGCACAAATTTTTCGCCTTTTACTAAAGATTTCCGTGGAGAGGAGCAAAACTGAGTTTTTTCTCAATTTTTGCATGCCCCAGCTTATTGTGGTTTCTTTTTATCAGTTTAAAAACAGAAGAAGTGTGCCTTCTTGGAAGTGAGCTCATTTGCATAGCAAGGACAGCTAATGTGCATTTCTTTTTCTAGAGATATTTCTTGACAGTTTTAATTCTTGAAAGTTCTGGGTGCACACGGAATACAGTGCAAATGATGCATATATCCAGGGGAAGCCTGGTGAGAAATCTTCTCTTCTTTCTTTGAAATTAGTGCTCACTTTCTGTTAAATGAGTACTGATGGCATGACACTCAGACAACCAGAGGAATTTTGGTCATGCTCTGGTTTCTCTTCAGAACGCACAAATCTTTCGCCTTTTATTAAAGATTTCTGTGGAGAAGAGCAAAGCTGAGTTTTGTCTCAATTTTTGCATGCCCCAACTTAATGGGTTTTTTTTTATCAGTTTAAAAACAGAAGAAGTGTGCCTTCATGGAAGTGAGTTCATTTGCATAGCAAGGATAGCTAATGTGCATTTCTTTTCTAGAGATATTTCTTGACAGTTGTAATTCTTGAAATTTCTGGGTGCACACGGAATACAGTGCAAATGATGCATATATCCAGGGGAAGCCTGGTGAGAAATCTGCTCTTCTTTCTTTCAAATTTGTGCTCACTTTCAGTTAAATGAGGACTGATGGCATGACACTCAGACAACCAGTGGAATTTTGGTCATGCTCTGGTTTCTCTTCAGATCGCACAAATCTTTCGCCTTTTACTAAAGATTTCCGTGGAGAGGAGCAAAACTGAGTTTTGTCTCAATTTTTGCATGCCCCAGCTTAATGGGGTTTCTTTTTATCAGTTTAAAAACAGAAGAAGTGTGCATTCTTGGAAGTGAGCTCATTTGCATAGCAAGGACAGCTAATGTGCATTTCTTTTTCTAGAGATATTTCTTGACAGTTTTAAATCTTGAAAGTTCTGGGTGCACATGGAATACAGTGCAAATGATGCATATATCCAGGGGAAGCCTGGTGAGAAATCTGCTCTTCTTTCTTTCAAATTTGTGCTCACTTTCAGTTAAATGAGGACTGATGGCATGACACTCAGACAACCAGTGGAATTTTGGTCATGCTCTGGTTTCTCTTCAGAACGCACAAATCTTTCGCCTTTTACTAAAGATTTCCGTGGATTGGAGCAAAGCTGAGTTTTGTCTCAATTTTTACATACCCCAGCTTAATGGGGTTTCTTTTTATCAGTTTAAAAACAGAAGAAGTATACCTTCTTGGAAGTGATCTCGTTTGCATAGGAAGGACAGCTAGTGTGCATTTCTTTTTTTAGAGATATTTCTTGACAGTTTTGATTCTTGAAATTTCTGGGTGCACACGGAATACAGTGCAAATGATGCATATATCCAGGGGAAGCCTGGTGAGAATCTGCTCTTCTTTCTTTCAAATTTGTGCTCACTTTCAGTTAAATGAGGACTGATGGCATGATACTCCGACAAACAGTGGAATTTTGGTCATGCTCTGGTTTCTTTTCAGAATGCACAAATCTTTCGCCTTTTACTAAAGATTTCCGTGGAGAGGAGCAAAACTGAGTTTTGTCTCAATTTTTGCATGCCCCAGGTTAATGGGGTTTCTATTTATCAGTTTAATAACAGAAGAAGTGTGCCTTCTTGGAAGTGAGCTCATTTGCATAGCAAGTACAGCTAATGTGCATTTCTTTTTCTAGAGATATTTCTAACCAGTTTTAATTCTTGAAAGTTCTGGGTGCACATGGAATACAGTGCATATGATGCATATATCCAGGGGAAGCCTGGTGAGAAATCTTCTCTTCTTTCTTTGAAATTTGTGCTCACTTTCTGTTAAATGAGGACTGATGGCATGACACTCAGACAACCAGAGGAATTTTGGTCATGCTCTGGTTTCTCTTTAGAATGCACCAATCTTTCGCCTTTTGCTAAAGATTTCCGTGGAGAGGAGCAAAACTGAGTTTTGTCTCAATTTTTGCATGCCCCAGCTTAATGGGGTTTCTTTTTATCAGTTTAAAAACAGAAGAAGTGTGCCTTCTTGGAAGTGAGCTCATTTGCATAGCAAGGACAGCTAATGTGCATTTCTTTTTCTAGAAATATTTCTTGCCAGTTTTAATTCTTGAACGTTCTGGGTGCACATGGAATACAGTGCAAATGATGCATATATCCAGGGGAAGCCTGGTGAGAAATCTTCTCTTCTTTCTTTCAAATTTGTGCTCACTTTCAGTTAAATGAGGACTGATGGCATGACACTCAGACAACCAGAGGAATTTTGGTCATGCTCTGGTTTTTCTTCAGAACGCACAAAGCTTTCGCCTTTTACTAAAGATTTCCGTGGAGAGTAGCAAAACTGAGTTTTGTCTAAATTTTTGCATGCCCCACGTTAATGGGGTTTCTTTTTATCAGTTTAAAAACAGAAGAAGTGTGCCTTCTTGGAAGTGAGCTCATTTGCATAGCAAGGACAGCTAGTGTGCGTTTCTTTTTCTTGAGATATTTCTTGACAGTTTTGATTCTTGAAATTTCTGGGTGCACACGGAATACAGTGCAAATGATGCATATATCCAGGGGAAGCCTGGTGAGAAATCTGCTCTTTTTTCTTTCAAATTTGTGCTCACTTTCTGTTAAATGAGGACTGATGGCATGACACTCAGACAACCAGAGGAATTTTGGTCATGCTCTGGTTTCTCTTCAGAATGCACAAATTTTTCGCCTTTTACTAAAGATTTCCGTGGAGAGGAGCAAAACTGAGTTTTTTCTCAATTTTTGCATGCCCCAGGTTAATGGGGTTTCTATTTATCAGTTTAATAACAGAAGAAGTGTGCCTTCTTGGAAGTGAGCTCATTTGCATAGCAAGGACAGCTAATGTGCATTTCTTTTTCTAGAGATATTTCTAACCAGTTTTAATTCTTGAAAGTTCTGGGTGCACACGGAATACAGTGCAAATGATGCATATATCCAGGGGAAGCCTGGTGAGAAATCTTCTCTTCTTTCTTTGAAATTAGTGCTCACTTTCTGTTAAATGAGTACTGATGGCATGACACTCAGACAACCAGAGGAATTTTGGTCATGCTCTGGTTTCTCTTCAGAATGCACAAATCTTTCGCCTTTTACTAAAGATTTCTGTGGAGAAGAGCAAAGCTGAGTTTTGTCTCAATTTTTGCATGCCCCAGCTTAATGGGGTTTTTTTTATCAGTTTAAAAACAGAAGAAGTGTGCCTTCATGGAAGTGAGTTCATTTGCATAGCAAGGATAGCTAATGTGCATTTCTTTTCTAGAGATATTTCTTGACAGTTTTAATTCTTGAAATTTCTGGGTGCACACGGAATACAGTGCAAATGATGCATATATCCAGGGGAAGCCTGGTGAGAAATCTGCTCTTCTTTCTTTCAAATTTGTGCTCACTTTCAGTTAAATGAGGACTGATGGCATGACACTCAGACAACCAGTGGAATTTTGGTCATGCTCTGGTTTCTCTTCAGATCGCACAAATCTTTCGCCTTTTACTAAAGATTTCCGTGGAGAGGAGCAAAACTGAGTTTTGTCTCAATTTTTGCATGCCCCAGCTTAATGGGGTTTCTTTTTATCAGTTTAAAAACAGAAGAAGTGTGCAATCTTGGAAGTGAGCTCATTTGCATAGCAAGGACAGCTAATGTGCATTTCTTTTTCTAGAGATATTTCTTGACAGTTTTAAATCTTGAACGTTCTGGGTGCACATGGAATACAGTGCAAATGATGCATATATCCAGGGGAAGCCTGGTGAGAAATCTTCTCTTCTTTCTTTCAAATTTGTGCTCACTTTCAGTTAAATGAGGACTGATGGCATGACACTCAGACAACCAGAGGAATTTTGGTCATGCTCTGGTTTTTCTTCAGAACGCACAAAGCTTTCGCCTTTTACTAAAGATTTCCGTGGAGAGTAGCAAAACTGAGTTTTGTCTAAATTTTTGCATGCCCCACGTTAATGGGGTTTCTTTTTATCAGTTTAAAAACAGAAGAAGTGTGCCTTCTTGGAAGTGAGCTCATTTGCATAGCAAGGACAGCTAGTGTGCGTTTCTTTTTCTTGAGATATTTCTTGACAGTTTTGATTCTTGAAATTTCTGGGTGCACACGGAATACAGTGCAAATGATGCATATATCCAGGGGAAGCCTGGTGAGAAATCTGCTCTTTTTTCTTTCAAATTTGTGCTCACTTTCTGTTAAATGAGGACTGATGGCATGACACTCAGACAACCAGAGGAATTTTGGTCATGCTCTGGTTTCTCTTCAGAATGCACAAATTTTTCGCCTTTTACTAAAGATTTCCGTGGAGAGGAGCAAAACTGAGTTTTTTCTCAATTTTTGCATGCCCCAGGTTAATGGGGTTTCTATTTATCAGTTTAATAACAGAAGAAGTGTGCCTTCTTGGAAGTGAGCTCATTTGCATAGCAAGGACAGCTAATGTGCATTTCTTTTTCTAGAGATATTTCTAACCAGTTTTAATTCTTGAAAGTTCTGGGTGCACACGGAATACAGTGCAAATGATGCATATATCCAGGGGAAGCCTGGTGAGAAATCTTCTCTTCTTTCTTTGAAATTAGTGCTCACTTTCTGTTAAATGAGTACTGATGGCATGACACTCAGACAACCAGAGGAATTTTGGTCATGCTCTGGTTTCTCTTCAGAATGCACAAATCTTTCGCCTTTTACTAAAGATTTCTGTGGAGAAGAGCAAAGCTGAGTTTTGTCTCAATTTTTGCATGCCCCAGCTTAATGGGTTTTTTTTTATCAGTTTAAAAACAGAAGAAGTGTGCCTTCATGGAAGTGAGTTCATTTGCATAGCAAGGATAGCTAATGTGCATTTCTTTTCTAGAGATATTTCTTGACAGTTTTAATTCTTGAAATTTCTGGGTGCACACGGAATACAGTGCAAATGATGCATATATCCAGGGGAAGCCTGGTGAGAAATCTGCTCTTCTTTCTTTCAAATTTGTGCTCACTTTCAGTTAAATGAGGACTGATGGCATGACACTCAGACAACCAGTGGAATTTTGGTCATGCTCTGGTTTCTCTTCAGATCGCACAAATCTTTCGCCTTTTACTAAAGATTTCCGTGGAGAGGAGCAAAACTGAGTTTTGTCTCAATTTTTGCATGCCCCAGCTTAATGGGGTTTCTTTTTATCAGTTTAAAAACAGAAGAAGTGTGCAATCTTGGAAGTGAGCTCATTTGCATAGCAAGGACAGCTAATGTGCATTTCTTTTTCTAGAGATATTTCTTGACAGTTTTAAATCTTGAAAGTTCTGGGTGCACATGGAATACAGTGCAAATGATGCATATATCCAGGGGAAGCCTGGTGAGAAATCTGCTCTTCTTTCTTTCAACTTTGTGCTCACTTTCAGTTAAATGAGGACTGATGGCATGACACTCAGACAACCAGAGGAATTTTGGTCATGCTCTGGTTTCTCTTCAGAACGCACAAATCTTTTGCCTTTTACTAAAGATTTCTGTGGAGAAGAGCAAAGCTGAGTTTTGTCTCAATTTTTGCATACCCGAGCTTAATGGGGTTTCTTTTTATCAGTTTAAAAACAGAAGAAGTATACCTTCTTGGAAGTGAACTCGTTTGCATAGGAAGGACAGCTAGTGTGCATTTCTTTTTTTAGAGATATTTCTTGACAGTTTTGATTCTTGAAATTTCTGGGTGCACACGGAATACAGTGCAAATGATGCATATATCCAGGGGAAGCCTGGTGAGAAATCTGCTCTTTTTTCTTTCAAATTTGTGCTCACTTTCAGTTAAATGAGGACTGATGGCATGACACTCAGACAACCCGAGGAATTTTGGTCATGCTCTGGTTTCTCTTCAGAATGCACAAATTTTTCGCCTTTTACTAAAGATTTCCGTGGAGAGGAGCAAAACTGAGTTTTTTCTCAATTTTTGCATGCCCCAGCTTAATGGGGTTTCTTTTTATCAGTTTAAAAACAGAAGAAGTGTGCCTTCTTGGAAGTGAGCTCATTTGCATAGCAAGGACAGCTAATGTGCATTTCTTTTTCTAGAGATATTTCTTGACAGTTTTAATTCTTGAAAGTTCTGGGTGCACACGGAATACAGTGCAAATGATGCATATATCCAGGGGAAGCCTGGTGAGAAATCTTCTCTTCTTTCTTTGAAATTAGTGCTCACTTTCTGTTAAATGAGTACTGATGGCATGACACTCAGACAACCAGAGGAATTTTGGTCATGCTCTGGTTTCTCTTCAGAACGCACAAATCTTTCGCCTTTTATTAAAGATTTCTGTGGAGAAGAGCAAAGCTGAGTTTTATCTCAATTTTTGCATGCCCCAACTTAATGGGTTTTTTTTATCAGTTTAAAAACAGAAGAAGTGTGCCTTCATGGAAGTGAGTTCATTTGCATAGCAAGGATAGCTAATGTGCATTTCTTTTCTAGAGATATTTCTTGACAGTTTTAATTCTTGAAATTTCTGGGTGCACATGGAATACAGTGCAAATGATGCATATATCCAGGGGAAGCCTGGTGAGAAATCTGCTCTTCTTTCTTTCAAATTTGTGCTCACTTTCAGTTAAATGAGGACTGATGGCATGACACTCAGACAACCAGTGGAATTTTGGTCATGCTCTGGTTTCTCTTCAGATCGCACAAATCTTTCGCCTTTTACTAAAGATTTCCGTGGAGAGGAGCAAAACTGAGTTTTGTCTCAATTTTTGCATGCCCCAGCTTAATGGGTTTTTTTTTTATCAGTTTAAAAACAGAAGAAGTGTGCATTCTTGGAAGTGAGCTCATTTGCATAGCAAGGACAGCTAATGTGCATTTCTTTTTCTAGAGATATTTCTTGACAGTTTTAAATCTTGAAAGTTCTGGGTGCACATGGAATACAGTGCAAATGATGCATATATCCAGGGGAAGCCTGGTGAGAAATCTGCTCTTCTTTCTTTCAAATTTGTGCTCACTTTCAGTTAAATGAGGACTGATGGCATGACACTCAGACAACCAGTGGAATTTTGGTCATGCTCTGGTTTCTCTTCAGAACGCACAAATCTTTCGCCTTTTACTAAAGATTTCCGTGGATTGGAGCAAAGCTGAGTTTTGTCTCAATTTTTGCATGCCCCAGGTTAATGGGGTTTCTATTTATCAGTTTAATAACAGAAGAAGTGTGCCTTCTTGGAAGTGAGCTCATTTGCATAGCAAGTACAGCTAATGTGCATTTCTTTTTCTAGAGATATTTCTAACCAGTTTTAATTCTTGAAAGTTCTGGGTGCACATGGAATACAGTGCATATGATGCATATATCCAGGGGAAGCCTGGTGAGAAATCTTCTCTTCTTTCTTTGAAATTTGTGCTCACTTTCTGTTAAATGAGGACTGATGGCATGACACTCAGACAACCAGAGGAATTTTGGTCATGCTCTGGTTTCTCTTTAGAATGCACCAATCTTTCGCCTTTTGCTAAAGATTTCCGTGGAGAGGAGCAAAACTGAGTTTTGTCTCAATTTTTGCATGCCCCAGCTTAATGGGGTTTCTTTTTATCAGTTTAAAAACAGAAGAAGTGTGCCTTCTTGGAAGTGAGCTCATTTGCATAGCAAGGACAGCTAATGTGCATTTCTTTTTCTAGAAATATTTCTTGCCAGTTTTAATTCTTGAACGTTCTGGGTGCACATGGAATACAGTGCAAATGATGCATATATCCAGGGGAAGCCTGGTGAGAAATCTTCTCTTCTTTCTTTCAAATTTGTGCTCACTTTCAGTTAAATGAGGACTGATGGCATGACACTCAGACAACCAGAGGAATTTTGGTCATGCTCTGGTTTTTCTTCAGAACGCACAAAGCTTTCGCCTTTTACTAAAGATTTCCGTGGAGAGTAGCAAAACTGAGTTTTGTCTAAATTTTTGCATGCCCCACGTTAATGGGGTTTCTTTTTATCAGTTTAAAAACAGAAGAAGTGTGCCTTCTTGGAAGTGAGCTCATTTGCATAGCAAGGACAGCTAGTGTGCGTTTCTTTTTCTTGAGATATTTCTTGACAGTTTTGATTCTTGAAATTTCTGGGTGCACACGGAATACAGTGCAAATGATGCATATATCCAGGGGAAGCCTGGTGAGAAATCTGCTCTTTTTTCTTTCAAATTTGTGCTCACTTTCTGTTAAATGAGGACTGATGGCATGACACTCAGACAACCAGAGGAATTTTGGTCATGCTCTGGTTTCTCTTCAGAATGCACAAATTTTTCGCCTTTTACTAAAGATTTCCGTGGAGAGGAGCAAAACTGAGTTTTTTCTCAATTTTTGCATGCCCCAGGTTAATGGGGTTTCTATTTATCAGTTTAATAACAGAAGAAGTGTGCCTTCTTGGAAGTGAGCTCATTGCATAGCAAGGACAGCTAATGTGCATTTCTTTTTCTAGAGATATTTCTAACCAGTTTTAATTCTTGAAAGTTCTGGGTGCACACGGAATACAGTGCAAATGATGCATATATCCAGGGGAAGCCTGGTGAGAAATCTTCTCTTCTTTCTTTGAAATTAGTGCTCACTTTCTGTTAAATGAGTACTGATGGCATGACACTCAGACAACCAGAGGAATTTTGGTCATGCTCTGGTTTCTCTTCAGAACGCACAAATCTTTCGCCTTTTACTAAAGATTTCTGTGGAGAAGAGCAAAGCTGAGTTTTGTCTCAATTTTTGCATGCGCCAGCTTAATGGGGTTTTTTTTATCAGTTTAAAAACAGAAGAAGTGTGCCTTCATGGAAGTGAGTTCATTTGCATAGCAAGGATAGCTAATGTGCATTTCTTTTCTAGAGATATTTCTTGACAGTTTTAATTCTTGAAATTTCTGGGTGCACACGGAATACAGTGCAAATGATGCATATATCCAGGGGAAGCCTGGTGAGAAATCTGCTCTTCTTTCTTTCAAATTTGTGCTCACTTTCAGTTAAATGAGGACTGATGGCATGACACTCAGACAACCAGTGGAATTTTGGTCATGCTCTGGTTTCTCTTCAGATCGCACAAATCTTTCGCCTTTTACTAAAGATTTCCGTGGAGAGGAGCAAAACTGAGTTTTGTCTCAATTTTTGCATGCCCCAGCTTAATGGGGTTTCTTTTTATCAGTTTAAAAACAGAAGAAGTGTGCAATCTTGGAAGTGAGCTCATTTGCATAGCAAGGACAGCTAATGTGCATTTCTTTTTCTAGAGATATTTCTTGACAGTTTTAAATCTTGAAAGTTCTGGGTGCACATGGAATACAGTGCAAATGATGCATATATCCAGGGGAAGCCTGGTGAGAAATCTGCTCTTCTTTCTTTCAAATTTGTGCTCACTTTCAGTTAAATGAGGACTGATGGCATGACACTCAGACAACCAGAGGAATTTTGGTCATGCTCTGGTTTCTCTTCAGAACGCACAAATCTTTCGCCTTTTACTAAAGATTTCTGTGGAGAAGAGCAAAGCTGAGTTTTGTCTCAATTTTTGCATACCCGAGCTTAATGGGGTTTCTTTTTATCAGTTTAAAAACAGAAGAAGTATACCTTCTTGGAAGTGAACTCGTTTGCATAGGAAGGACAGCTAGTGTGCATTTCTTTTTTTAGAGATATTTCTTGACAGTTTTGATTCTTGAAATTTCTGGGTGCACACGGAATACAGTGCAAATGATGCATATATCCAGGGGAAGCCTGGTGAGAAATCTGCTCTTTTTTCTTTCAAATTTGTGCTCACTTTCAGTTAAATGAGGACTGATGGCATGACACTCAGACAACCCGAGGAATTTTGGTCATGCTCTGGTTTCTCTTCAGAATGCACAAATTTTTCGCCTTTTACTAAAGATTTCCGTGGAGAGGAGCAAAACTGAGTTTTTTCTCAATTTTTGCATGCCCCAGCTTAATGGGGTTTCTTTTTATCAGTTTAAAAACAGAAGAAGTGTGCCTTCTTGGAAGTGAGCTCATTTGCATAGCAAGGACAGCTAATGTGCATTTCTTTTTCTAGAGATATTTCTTGACAGTTTTAATTCTTGAAAGTTCTGGGTGCACACGGAATACAGTGCAAATGATGCATATATCCAGGGGAAGCCTGGTGAGAAATCTTCTCTTCTTTCTTTGAAATTAGTGCTCACTTTCTGTTAAATGAGTACTGATGGCATGACACTCAGACAACCAGAGGAATTTTGGTCATGCTCTGGTTTCTCTTCAGAACGCACAAATCTTTCGCCTTTTATTAAAGATTTCTGTGGAGAAGAGCAAAGCTGAGTTTTGTCTCAATTTTTGCATGCCCCAACTTAAAGGGTTTTTTTTTATCAGTTTAAAAACAGAAGAAGTGTGCCTTCATGGAAGTGAGTTCATTTGCATAGCAAGGATAGCTAATGTGCATTTCTTTTCTAGAGATATTTCTTGACAGTTTTAATTCTTGAAATTTCTGGGTGCAAATGATGCATATATCCAGGGGAAGCCTGGTGAGAAATCTGCTCTTCTTTCTTTCAAATTTGTGCTCACTTTCAGTTAAATGAGGACTGATGGCATGACACTCAGACAACCAGTGGAATTTTGGTCATGCTCTGGTTTCTCTTCAGATCGCACAAATCTTTCGCCTTTTACTAAAGATTTCCGTGGAGAGGAGCAAAACTGAGTTTTGTCTCAATTTTTGCATGCCCCAGCTTAATGGGGTTTCTTTTTATCAGTTTAAAAACAGAAGAAGTGTGCATTCTTGGAAGTGAGCTCATTTGCATAGCAAGGACAGCTAATGTGCATTTCTTTTTCTAGAGATATTTCTTGACAGTTTTAAATCTTGAAAGTTCTGGGTGCACATGGAATACAGTGCAAATGATGCATATATCCAGGGGAAGCCTGGTGAGAAATCTGCTCTTCTTTTTTTCAAATTTGTGCTCACTTTCAGTTAAATGAGGACTGATGGCATGACACTCAGACAACCAGTGGATTTTTGGTCATGCTCTGGTTTCTCTTCAGAACGCAAAAATCTTTCGCCTTTTACTAAAGATTTCCGTGGATTGGAGCAAAGCTGAGTTTTGTCTCAATTTTTACATACCCCAGCTTAATGGGGTTTCTTTTTATCAGTTTAAAAACAGAAGAAGTATACCTTCTTGGAAGTGATCTCGTTTGCATAGGAAGGACAGCTAGTGTGCATTTCTTTTTTTAGAGATATTTCTTGACAGTTTTGATTCTTGAAATTTCTGGGTGCACACGGAATACAGTGCAAATGATGCATATATCCAGGGGAAGCCTGGTGAGAATCTGCTCTTCTTTCTTTCAAATTTGTGCTCACTTTCAGTTAAATGAGGACTGATGGCATGATACTCCGACAAACAGTGGAATTTTGGTAATGCTCTGGTTTCTTTTCAGAATGCACAAATCTTTCGCCTTTTACTAAAGATTTCCGTGGAGAGGAGCAAAACTGAGTTTTGTCTCAATTTTTGCATGCCCCAGGTTAATGGGGTTTCTATTTATCAGTTTAATAACAGAAGAAGTGTGCCTTCTTGGAAGTGAGCTCATTTGCATAGCAAGTACAGCTAATGTGCATTTCTTTTTCTAGAGATATTTCTAACCAGTTTTAATTCTTGAAAGTTCTGGGTGCACATGGAATACAGTGCATATGATGCATATATCCAGGGGAAGCCTGGTGAGAAATCTTCTCTTCTTTCTTTGAAATTTGTGCTCACTTTCTGTTAAATGAGGACTGATGGCATGACACTCAGACAACCAGAGGAATTTTGGTCATGCTCTGGTTTCTCTTTAGAATGCACCAATCTTTCGCCTTTTGCTAAAGATTTCCGTGGAGAGGAGCAAAACTGAGTTTTGTCTCAATTCTTGCATGCCCCAGCTTAATGGGGTTTCTTTTTATCAGTTTAAAAACAGAAGAAGTGTGCCTTCTTGGAAGTGAGCTCATTTGCATAGCAAGGACAGCTAATGTGCATTTCTTTTTCTAGAAATATTTCTTGCCAGTTTTAATTCTTGAACGTTCTGGGTGCACATGGAATACAGTGCAAATGATGCATATATCCAGGGGAAGCCTGGTGAGAAATCTTCTCTTCTTTCTTTCAAATTTGTGCTCACTTTCAGTTAAATGAGGACTGATGGCATGACACTCAGACAACCAGAGGAATTTTGGTCATGCTCTGGTTTTTCTGCAGAACGCACAAAGCTTTCGCCTTTTATTAAAGATTTCCGTGGAGAGTAGCAAAACTGAGTTTTGTCTCAATTTTTGCATGCCCCACGTTAATGGGGTTTCTTTTTATCAGTTTAAAAACAGAAGAAGTGTGCCTTCTTGGAAGTGAGCTCATTTGCATAGCAAGGACAGCTAGTGTGCGTTTCTTTTTCTTGAGATATTTCTTGACAGTTTTGATTCTTGAAATTTCTGGGTGCACACGGAATACAGTGCAAATGATGCATATATCCAGGGGAAGCCTGGTGAGAAATCTGCTCTTTTTTCTTTCAAATTTGTGCTCACTTTCTGTTAAATGAGGACTGATGGCATGACACTCAGACAACCAGAGGAATTTTGGTCATGCTCTGGTTTCTTTTCAGAATGCACAAATTTTTCGCCTTTTACTAAAGATTTCCGTGGAGAGGAGCAAAACTGAGTTTTTTCTCAATTTTTGCATGCCCCAGGTTAATGGGGTTTCTATTTATCAGTTTAATAACAGAAGAAGTGTGCCTTCTTGGAAGTGAGCTCATTTGCATAGCAAGGACAGCTAATGTGCATTTCTTTTTCTAGAGATATTTCTAACCAGTTTTAATTCTTGAAAGTTCTGGGTGCACACGGAATACATTGCAAATGATGCATATATCCAGGGGAAGCCTGGTGAGAAATCTTCTCTTCTTTCTTTGAAATTAGTGCTCACTTTCTGTTAAATGAGTACTGATGGCATGACACTCAGACAACCAGAGGAATTTTGGTCATGCTCTGGTTTCTCTTCAGAACGCACAAATCTTTCGCCTTTTACTAAAGATTTCTGTGGAGAAGAGCAAAGCTGAGTTTTGTCTCAATTTTTGCATGCGCCAGCTTAATGGGTTTTTTTTTATCAGTTTAAAAACAGAAGAAGTGTGCCTTCATGGAAGTGAGTTCATTTGCATAGCAAGGATAGCTAATGTGCATTTCTTTTCTAGAGATATTTCTTGACAGTTTTAATTCTTGAAATTTCTGGGTGCACACGGAATACAGTGCAAATGATGCATATATCCAGGGGAAGCCTGGTGAGAAATCTGCTCTTCTTTCTTTCAAATTTGTGCTCACTTTCAGTTAAATGAGGACTGATGGCATGACACTCAGACAACCAGTGGAATTTTGGTCATGCTCTGGTTTCTCTTCAGATCGCACAAATCTTTCGCCTTTTACTAAAGATTTCCGTGGAGAGGAGCAAAACTGAGTTTTGTCTCAATTTTTGCATGCCCCAGCTTAATGGGGTTTCTTTTTATCAGTTTAAAAACAGAAGAAGTGTGCAATCTTGGAAGTGAGCTCATTTGCATAGCAAGGACAGCTAATGTGCATTTCTTTTTCTAGAGATATTTCTTGACAGTTTTAAATCTTGAAAGTTCTGGGTGCACATGGAATACAGTGCAAATGATGCATATATCCAGGGGAAGCCTGGTGAGAAATCTTCTCTTCTTTCTTTGAAATTAGTGCTCACTTTCAGTTAAATGAGGACTGATGGCATGACACTCAGACAACCAGTGGAATTTTGGTCATGCTTTGGTTTCTCTTCAGAATGCACAAATCTTTCGCCTTTTACTAAAGATTTGCGTGAAGAGGAACAAAACTGAGTTTTTTCTCAAATTTTGCTTGTCCCAGCTTTATAGGGTTTCTTTTTAACAGTTTAAAAACAGAAGAAATGTGCCTTCTTGGAAGTGAGCTCATTTGCATAGCAAGGACAGCAAATGTGCATTTCTTTATTTCTAGAGAAATTTCTTGACCGTGTTAATTCTTGAAAGATCTGGGTACATATAGAAAAGAGTGCAAATGATGCATATAGCTAGGGGAAGCCTGGTGAGAAATGCCTTTCTTTCCTTAGGCTGTACATGGCTATTCATATGTTGGGTTTTTTTTGCAGTTGATGATTTATCCTTTTGTAACTGTAAACATCTCTGAAATGAGCCATTTATTTTTAAGTGCAAGAAGAGCTTTATATAGGTTTATATTCCATCCTTTGACCTGTAGTCCACCAAAACTATTTTTTTATACTTGCTTTGCAATTGGTACTCTTTATATTTGCAGGAGAAAAATCCAGTAGATATGCATGCCTGAGCTGTTACCAACTAGTTGACATATTCACATTTGTTGATATTTATTTCTATGTGCATCCAGTCAAAATACTGACAGTAGGAATGCCAGGTGCTTTGCACACCAGCATCGTAATCCCAACTCAAGTCAGAATCCTGTTGCCTGCATCTTGACTGCCGTCTGCCGGCATCCCAATGGTAAGTACAAATGTTAGGGACTTAATGGGGAGGTTGGGTTCAGGCAGTGGGAGGGAAGGTAGGGGTAAGGAGAGAGAAAGGGATGGGATACTGACTGACGTGTCGTTATACTAACTCTTCCGGTACACCAGCATAAGGAATCTGACCATCGGGATCCCAAATGTTGGCATCCCGTGTGCCGGCATCCAGTACCCAACCTATTTCTACGTGCTTAACTATTGTGAATTAATTTTTATATGCTTTTTTATATAATGATATTATCTATATCTATTTATTTTGCATGTCTGGAATTTGTCATGCGATATCAGTCTATTTTATTTTATATAAACCAATATCCACTTGTGGTAATCCCTTTATCGTCAGATGACAGAAGATTCAACTAAACATTACTCTAAAATAATGAAATAATGACAGAAGACATAGTATGTCATTCAAAAGTAAATGTCAGTTTTATTTTGTTACAGCAGAATTACAGCAACAAAAGAAAGAGCGGCAGTTATTGAGCATCCACTTGTCTTAGATAAAATAATTCACAACTTGCGAGGGCCAGCCATCCCCTTCTAAGCATGTATATTGGAGACAAAGGGGAAGGGATGAAGGGAGCATTATTCAGAACAAAAAGGCAGTAAAAAGCACTGACAGACCTACACTACCGACAGAATCAGTATGATTTACTGCCGGACGTACGTCCAGCGGTTGGAATCCCGTCACCAGCAGCCCGGCAGGAGTGAATATCCGATCATCTAAAGGTAAGTACTAACTAACCTAATTCTACCCCCTAACCAAAACCTGCCCTTTGGTGTGCCTAACCCTAACCTCTCCCCACTGCCTAACCCTAACCCCCCCTTCCCCTAGCCTAATCCTAACCTCCTGGGGGGTGCCTAACCCTAAGTCCACCCCAGGAACCCTAAACCTAACCCTCCCCGTGGCTGTCTGCACCCGGCGCCCAGCGCCCCTTCGATCGGGATGCCAGGCTTCAGTCTTCCAGCATATTTCTAATGACAGGCGTCAGCATATCAAAGCCTGTCTTTAGACCCTTGCTGGAATATGACAGTCGGGCAGCCAGCTGTCGGGATTAGGTCCGCCGGCTTCCCGATTGCATACCCTATCGACATCCCACCCCTAATCTAACCCCACACCAATTCCCTTTAAATGTTGCTTAATTTAATAAGCCCTCCCCCCACAACCGTTAACCCCTTCTGTCTCTGCCTATAGGTTTATGGGCTCTACAGTTCTAGATGAACTTCAGTTATCTTTTTGTGATATTGTTGTATTACTAGCAGTTGTTTTGCTTCAAAGGCTTGTGAGTTATCAGCAGAGAAAGGGATAATTTATCTTTAACAAGTACCTTTTCATCAAAATGTATGTGATTAGTGGAACACCTCACCAGCATTCTTTATCTTTGTCAGCCATAGGGACAAGTTGTGTTTACAGTTACACAGCTCTCTGATCTACTAGAAGCTGATCCTTAGTAATGTCTGGTTATTACATAAGATAATAGAGACCGCCTACACTGAACAGCTAATAAGCTAACCAATTTTGATTGACAACACAAAAGAACCACTTATAAAATTTCAACATAAAACCAGCTAAAACCAGTACAATAAAAAACAGGGTGCTTATATCCTCTCAAACTTGTGCAAGCTTTCAGGTAATTTTCTCTGTGATTAAAATTGGGACTGTACAACTTTATAATATTACTGCAATAAGTGTTGTTTGGTTTTGGATATGTATATCCTCGTGTTTTGGATCTGGATTTGGTTTTGCCAAAACTGCCCCTTGCGTGTTTAGTAGAGATGTGCACCGACCCTCGTGTTTTGATTTTGGTTTTGGATCTGGATCTCCCCTTGTTTTGGATCTGAATCTGCTTTTGCATTTTTTTCCTTGGTGTTTTGTTTTCGTGTTTGGGTTTTGGATCTGGATTTTTTTAAAAAAAACAGCTAAAATCACATAAAATGTGCCTTTTTTTGTTCCTACAGTATTAATAACGTCAATAACATTTATTTCCACTCGTTTCCAGTCAATTTTGGTTACCTCACAATATTGATTTTTTTCATCTAGTTAAAGGGCCAAAAGGTTGCATCCAGCTCGCTGGTTCAAAACTGATTGATATAATTATTAATAGAGTTGAGAATTGTGCAAAGATGAAGGTTGGGATACCCTTGAGGATTGAAGGCATGGGACTTCATAGAGGACAAGGAAGTTGACGGCCTTGCATCATCATGATGACTGCTGGCGGCAGCAACAACATGTGGTTCTTGGCCTTGCTCTCCTGTCATGTGACAGCCCTCCATATTTTCTGTGGTCTTTAAGCAGTGTCACAAGCACCAATAGTGTAGCCAAGGTGCGCTTACAAAATTCACACACGTGCAGTCGTGAGCACACAGAAAAAAAAATTACAAAGAACACTATTTTTTTTTTCGGGTCCAGAACTTGGGCCCAGAGAACAGATTGATGATGACTGGAGTCGGGCAGCACTAGGTTGCATTGCCGACTTGCTAGATCTTGTGCGGCTAAGTCTATCACGCACAGATACACAGACAATTATTAGCAAAAAAAACAATTGATTTTTATTTTTTTTCAGCTCCAGAACTTGGGCCCAGAGCACAGATTGATCATGACTGGAGTCGGGCAGCACTAGGTTGCAACTTGCGTTACTCCCTGGATCTTGTGCGGTACTGCGGTTAAGCCTAACATGCATGCACACACACAGAAAAATATAAAAGTCACTTTGATTTTTTATATATATATATATATATATATATATATATATTATATATATATATAGATTTTTTTTTATTTAGTCCAGAACTTAGGCCCAGATGACACAGCACCAACCCAGATTTATCTGCAGTTCTGCACCAGCCCAGATGGACACAGCAGACATGAAAAACACACCAGCCCAGGACACAGCAGACAGCACAGACAGCCCAGATGGATCAGCAACAGCCCAGATGGACACAGCACCAGCCCAGAATGGATCAGCAGTCACAAACCCTGGACACAGCAGACAGCACCAGCATCTCTCCCAGCCCTACACTACCCACCCTCCCTGTTCAGTCTCCACAGCTGGAGTGAAATGGCGTCCGTCAAGTGGTCCCTTGTATACTACATTGATCATAGAGACCAAAGCTCGTAAACCGCAAGATTTCGTGTCTATGGTTTTGCCTTGATTTGAGAGATCCGAGTAAGGCGGGAACATCCGAATCGGCTTGGATCCGACTCGGATCTGCTAAATTTGGGGGGGTTCGGATCTCTGGAAACTGAACCCGCTCATCTCCAGTGTTTTGGTTTTGGTTTTGGATTTGTATTTTTTTTTTAATTGATAAAAACTGCTAAAATCACATCATTTGGAGTTTTAATTGTTCCTACAGTATTATTATCCTCAATAACATTAATTTTCATGCATTTCCAGTCAATTTTGACCACCTCACAACTCACAATATTTTTTTCATCTGGTTTAGGCCCAAAATTTGCACCAAGCCAGCTATCTGACTAAGCTAAGCAGCAGCAGTTTGGGGCACAAACACATGGCAGTTCAACTTCCAACATGGTACATAAGGGAAATATATGTTTTCTTTAATCAAGAGGCCATGAGGAAGATGGAATATGTATTTAGTTGAAGGTAGGGACAGGAAGCGTTGATTTGTAGTAAATTTTATAAAAAATTTTTATTCCGAAGCATATTTATTAGGGAAAAGGGGAGAGCATGGGTGAACATTATGGACCTCATTCAGAGTCTTTCATAAGCGGCCGCTCGCTCATATGCCCAGCGAGAGAGAAAATCAAAATGTTATCACTCGCACAGGCGTTCGCCTGCAACCAATGTGATGGCCATTCGTGACCAATGCACCTCCGCTAGCTAGCGAGTGATAGAAGCTAACGATCGAGTCAGTCATTGTCAGTTGATGTATGTTAATTTTGTTCTGATGGTTGCGGCCGCATGTGTTGTGTTGAAGCACACGTCATGTTTCCATGGTCTATCGATCAGCTTGTTAATTGCTTGTTGTGAATTATGTAATTAGTGAGCTAAAGTGTTGGTGAACTTTTTTCTTCCCCTCTTTCAATTTGTCTATAAACTTTATTGTTCAAACGTCATTTAGTCAATGCTGTTGTTTTAATACTAAAGCGTTTTTTTTTTATCAATATCAAGTTTGTTTATTGCTTCCTAATGATCTGATGATGTTAAATGCATGTTGTAAATTATTATATTATTGTAAGTTTGTTTAATTTGCCCTGTTAACGCACATAAACGGCTTGAGCCAATCAGATATGGCAATATTTATTTTTATTTTAGTCACATGATTAATGCATTGTCCAATCAAAGTTAGTATATATAAAATATGAAAATTATTTAATCAATCATTTTTCATGTCACCCATATATATTTTGTGTTTACTGTAAAACCTGCCACTGCCATCATGAGAGTCGCAGCATTTACACGTCGGGAGCTTACCATTCTTGTGAGTGTGCTGGACAGGTGGCTTGCCAGTTTGGACCCCCCATATCCAACCGTGTAAAACAGCAGGTCTACGGGTAGTTTCGTCGGCGCCTCCGTTCTGTGAGCTTCCACCGCAATATCGCCCACCTTGAACGCCGCTGGTTGGATTTACGGCGGCGTTTGCCCTTGCTTTTGGCCAATCTGCGTGCGTTCATATATATGCGTAAGTATGGATTAGCTTTTTATTTTTTGTTGTTGTAAAAATATACATGTATTAAATTTTTACACAAATATGGTAACAAGCAGTAATGTATGTTGTACCTATAGTACAGTATGGGCCTACTGTACTTTATATAATTGTCAGTATGTAATATTTTCATAGAATGTACATATTCCAATTACTTATTTAATGTTGTATGCCAATTAAGTGGTGTCTTCAATGGAAATGCTTAAAAATATAAGATGCTTAAGAAATGTCTCACTTCTTAGGCCAACAGCCAAGACGGAGAATGCAGCGCAGAATCTGCCAAAATGCAGATCCAAACACCCCTCTAAACCCTTCCCCTTCCCAACAGGAACAACTCAGCGTTCCCTCCTCTGCCCAATACTCCCCAAGTAACCCTCCCTCCCCTGCCCACTCTTCCCAAATAACCCCTCCCAACCTTGATGCTTCCTCCCAAATCACCCCTCCCTATGCGGACTTTGAGTCCATTTCCCCTCCCTCCCTTCCCCTATAGAAGAACAGTCTTCACCTTCCCTGCCACGGATTCCAGGTAATGTGTACCTTAACTGTTTTTTAACTTAAATATGTGACTTAATGTAAATAGGATGTATGTGTGTCAGTCTACATGGTAGTGTTGCTAAGGTTGACTATCTAATAATTTGAAATCCGGCCCTTGTTTTTTTTAAATTGGAGTTACATTTGCTAAGTAATCATGTGAACCAACATCTGGTTTGTATGTATTGATGTTGTAATGTTTCAAATTTGACATGGTTGGAAATAGAGGTTTTTTTAAAAGCAATGATAACCCTATGAACCAATGTGTTAAGAAATGTAAACAATGAGAAGGGAATTTTTGCTTAGCTGCATGTTGATGCATATATTTAGTGTTGTGTTTTTTTGTGGTTAAACTAGGGAACAGTTCAAGGTCACAAATGTCGACAAAGTCGTCCATAATTGTACGTAACCGTGCACCCTTTACACAGAGTTAATTTGTATTGTAAAGCAAAACACTATTTGGCCCAGAATCATCATATGTTCACTACTATTCCCTGTTGTTTTGACAAATTAGTAGTCTAAACTTTATGGTGTATACTGTAATTGGTCCTTTAAAATTAAAGAGTGTTTAGTTGTATTCATCAAACATAAGTCTAATACCTTGTTGATTTTTGCAATGTTTGCAACAACAATCTCAATTTTCGTTTGCAAATTTTTGGGCAAAAAAGGGGCCATTATCTCATCTATGCCATGCCACAGGCCAACACAGGACTTGTGTATCTGATAGGGTTTTAAACATTATCAATTAATAACACTTTACTATGTCTTAGTTAATAAGCAACATATATTGTTGTCCCTTCTGTTATCTGGCCCTTTAAGTAGAGTTTTTATGTACAAAAAATATTTCAGTGTATCTATTTTTGTGTAAAAATGTTTAAAGATTACATATGTATTATGGTGTTGAAATGTAAAACCACAAAACATTACTACAATGTGCATAAACCCCTGGCCTTGTTTTGTTCATTTGATAGCCCAAAAAGTGGCCCATGCCTGTTCGTAGGTTTTGGATTTTGTTTGAATAGGCCTCAACTTCATTGTGTCCCCCACACTTTGTAGGGCATATAATAAAGTAGTACTTTACAATGTTTTGGTTGTTAAAATCAAAGGTTTAGCTAATAAATATTTAATCTAATCTCTACAGATCCCAATATGCTGAATCATGTCCTCATTGAGAAAATTTGTTTGGCCAGGGTGTATTTCGCCCATGTGGACACATATTTTGCAAGAATCCTTTTCGCCTTGAAGCAGCATGATGTGTGATTTTTTGGTTATGTTTTTGTTTTGTTATACAATTAAACTTTGTTAAAAAACTACCTTAGTCTACAATTTTCTGCAAAATTAAGTGTCTAATCCTGGTTTAAAAATGGATCATTGTTTATTGAGCTCTACTTCACGTAGTTTTTTTTGTCAGATTTAGACATACTTAAACAATTCTATGGTTAGTAGGATCTGCATTTTTAATATTTAAAAATTTTTGAGTTAACACGCGTTTATAGAAATGTTTGCCATCATTGGAATCCAAAAACAAAAATGTAGCAGAAACAATTTGTTTAAATGTGTACACATAAATACATCAGGGTATTACTGGAATTCAGTGTGACATATGTTTTTTAACCTTGATTTAATGTGTGGCTGACATGAGCCGCAAAGACACAGAGAGAGAGATCACACTAGACAAGAGAAGAGGATTCCAGAGAGCATCGAGCCGGCAGGGGTAAGAGCGGAGTCCTGTCGAGGCAAGAGGAGGTGAGTTCCATAGGGGCAGGGGGAGAGCGGGGACCGTTCCCACCAGAGCTGTCCCTGGCCATCCTTCTCTGCGTGCACCACATAGTCCCACCCGACGAGACACGCCGGTGGTCATGAGGTGGCCCGGTGCCCTCTGGCGAATCCGCTGGTCAGACCTGGTGCTAGTGTTCCACTGCATTCCAGGTAGTATCTGTACTACTTACCCCAGAACATCACCCCAGGCATCCTGACATCCCTCACACGGTTGCTGTCACTGACTTTGCAGCACCAGCACACTTTTACCCGTTTAGATCAATATCATCTTGCCTGAATATCTCCAGAATATCTCCAGACCCTCGCCTTATACCCATATCTCCTGACCATCATTCCCACTTATACACATTGTGGGATTGCTTTTGTACATTAGAGGTACACACCTCCTACATCTGGCATTCTGCCTTGTTTTATACAGCATGTGTACTTCCCAGTTGTGATACCCTGATCCATTCAAGTAATCACCTGTTGGATTACCTACCCCAAGCTTCACTGCTTTGTTTCCATTTGTTTGTGACTATATCCATATATGTATGATTTTGCATTAAGTAAATACGATTTTTTTAATCTTAGTTGGGAATTCCTTTACCTCTTTATTCATATTTTCATATGCATGGTTCTGTATCCACTTATGCATATATATTCAGTAGGGGTATAGAGCGCATTTACCTGCATTTTGTAATTCTTTCAAATTCAAACATTGAAAATCAGCAAAAAAGAAATGCAGAAAACGATAAGTAATCCCAAATTTGAAGAAAAAAATAAAAAACATACCTGAAAAAATGAGCAACCACATCATTGCGTATGGCCCCCCTGGACAGTCTCACACCACCTACCTCCTGGGGGCCATCCTTTGGCAAGGCATCCTCTGGCTGCATTGGTACTCAACTCCTTATGGCGATGTTATGAAATATCCCACACAGGACCACGATCCTCGAAACCATAACTGGCGAATACATTATGGCGCCACCAGAGTGGTGGAGACATCTGAATCATCCCTTTAAAAGGCCAATACAGCGCTCCACCACCTGCCTGGTGGCAGCAAATGTGGCATTATATTGTGTTTATGGCCCTGGTGTGGGGGCCAAATAAGGAGTCAGCAGCCAGGGCATGCAAGGATATCCACTGTCGCCTGCAGGAAAGGATACAGAGTAATAAATTACCTCCTAAAACAATAACATTCACTTCTTTTTATAAACACATGCCCAGGTTTCACTTACCCAGAAGCCAAGTGTAACCAGCTTGCAGTGTGGCTAATTTTTGCCAAATCCCTGAATGCTGCATCACAAATGCGTCATGTGAACTTCCAGGAAATTTGGAATTCAGGTAGAAGATCTGGAGGGAGGCATCACATAGCACCATCACATTCATGGAATGGTAATGTTTTCGATTTCTATAAATATGTTCCTTCAATGCTGGAGGCTGAAGTGCTATGTGAGTGCCATCCACTACCCCTATAACGTGTGGAAAGCCAGCAATGTCCATAAACTGCTGCTTGACCACACCAAGGACTTCCATATCCAAATACATACTAATAAATTGTGCAATATGCTTAAATAAAGCATCTAGCACATGCCTCAGGATCCTTGAAAATGATGGCTGGGAAATGCCACCCACCAGACCAACAATGGTCTGGAAGGACCCTGAGGCGCAGAAATGTAACAGTGCCAGCAACTGGGTTAGTGGTGGTATTGATGTAGGAATGTGAATTTGACTTTCTAGATCACTATTTATTATTGAAAGAGTGTCTAGGATAATGGTGGGTGGGAGGTAGTAAGTTGTTAACACTGCATCATCTGGCATTCCAAAAAGGGTGACCCATGTTTGATATATCTGGGGCCTTGCATGCCTCTTTTGCCTATGCCAAGGAGGAGGACCAGGTAGGTAGGGGTTTTGTAGCATGGAGAGGATGAGCTCTCCCACGACTCTCTGAAATGTGTGGTGTAAAAAAATAGTTTGGCTGATAATGAAAGTTTTTAAAATTTGAACAAAAACTTAACTTAGTCAGAATGATGCAGATTCTTACCTACCTACATGTGTTGTATGTTTGTAAAAAATTAAGGAAACATGTCAGTATTTCTAAAAAATACAATAAATGAAGTTTACACAAAAGACATATCAAATAATTTAAAATTAGTAAAAACAAACAGAAGGGAAAAAAATGAAGCCAAAGAACCAAAAAACAAGGTTAGGCCCACAAACAAAGTACAGATGCTTGCAGGACTCAGATACACTTACCTCAGACCACTAAAAAGTGTGCTGGAATAATCCCAATGGCCAATATATCCAATGACCAACACTACATTAATGTAAAAAAATAAAATTAGCCAAAAAAAAAACTGTAAAACATGTCAGGACCACAATGGACTGATGCTTGCAGGACTCTGATACACTTACCAGACTCTCAAGCCAACGATGTATTGTGCAAAAACTCCGCCAAACAACAAACACCAGCCAACCAACAATAATGCACAAGTAATGGTCCATTTAGGTGAACCTTAAATAGGGATGCAAATCCCTCAAACAATTCATTAATGACCTACATAAGAATAATCTTAACCTAAGATTCACACATGAGGCCAGCAAAGATAAGATCTCATTCCTTGATCTGATGATTTATAGAAATGACAAAAATATGTTAGGAACGGAGCTATTCAGGAAAACAACTGCAACTAACAGCCTACTACATAGATCTAGCTCCCACTTTCCTCACACTGTGATAAACATACCACAAGGAGAATTTCTCAGATTGAGAAGAAACTGCTCCGATGATAATATCTACATGAAAATGGGTGACAAACTCTCTAGGAGATTGAAAGATCGAGGATACAGTGGCAGATTAATTAAAAAAGCAAGATCAGAGGTGAATAAAAAACCACGTGACTCCCTTATCTTTAAAACAGACAAAGAAAATAATAAGAACATGATGAATGAGATCCGTTTCGTAGGCGATTTCTGTATTGAATGGAGAGAAATTAGATCAATAATACAGAAACACTGGCCAATACTATTAACGGATCCAGTCCTTTCAGAAAAGCTGAAAGAAACAGTTTCCATGAGCTGGAGAAGGTCTCCTAACCTGAGAGATGAATTAGTACAGAGCCATTATACTAGAACATCACCTAAGAAACCATTGAGAACAGGAACATATCCCTGTGGAGAATGTAAAGCCTGCAAACATATTCTCAAGACTGACACAGTCATGGATAAATATGGAAATCTAATTAAAATCAAAGAATTTATTAATTGCAAGGCAATCAATGTGGTATATTGCATAACATGCTCTTGCAATATGAAAAATGTCGGTATGACATCAAGAATGTTAAAACAAAGAGCCCTGGAACATATAGGCTCAATTCGCAATGCAGCAAAGGACCTTCAAAAATTCAAGCAACTAACAACAGTTGCCAGACATTTTCACTTTGAACACAAAAACACTTATGAAGATCTCCGCATTTTTGGTTTGGAAAGAATACATCTGGGAACGAGAGGTGGAGACATCACGAAAGAACTCCTAAAAAAAGAAAGTATGTGGACTTTTATGTTAGGAGCATTATCCCCAGGAGGACTCAACAAATTTATAAATTATAGTGTTTTTTTGCCGAGCTAATTCTATGTGGCTCCCCTCAGAAAATCTCATTTTCTTATATACGTGTATATGTGTTTCACTGTTCACAGCACTTAAAACCCTTCTCACAAAATAAAACTCCCCTTTCCCCCCCCACTGCCTCCCTTTTTACACATACACAATGATGTATGTACGTGTGTATATATATATGTGCATACATTCATATGTGCATACACTCCCCGTATGTACGTGTGTATATATATATGTGCATACATTCATATGTGCATACACTCCCCTTTCCCCCCCACTGCCTCCCTTTTTACACATACACAATGATGTATGTACGTGTGTATATATATATGTGCATACATTCATCTTACCTCTATTTATATTTTGGTCCACACATGTTCCATTATTATCAAACACGTTCACATATTATCTATCACATTTATATTGCATGGTTTATTCACATATATTTCTTCAATATATATGTGTGAATTCTTTTAATTTTATAATCCTTTATTTAATATCTATACTCACGCTCACTATTTCTAACATATGACACAACTATGTAATCACATACATTGTGTTTTATGTGTCAATATTTGTATAATATGAGATATGGTGATTTATTCCAATGTTGCATCATGGGAGAAACATGAGTACGTAGGGATATATGGTATGCATTATCCTTGTGTACTCCTTTATTTATTATTGTTACAATCCTCCCTTTCAAACTTGCATTTTATAAACTACGCCCACTGTCTCCTTATATAAGAATATATAATCATACACACTGATAAACAAAAGTGGTATTCTGAATAGCAATGTTTGCACTATACAATATGATCCTTCTACATTGTATCAATCATGGGAGCCATATGAGCACGTAGGGATGTATGATATCTGTTATCCTTATTAACATATGGGGACACATATGGACCATGCATGTGTATATTTTTGCTGATACATGTGCAGGTGAGCACATGTACATGTATATGCATATATAATTCTTATGTATTATAATTATTCATTTATAATTACCTATTGGAAGATACACTACATTCCTTGGAGGACCAAGTGTTTTGAAATATACAACCAGATATATACTGTTGTAATATATATAACATATAGTTAATCCCTCTTTTTCTCTTAAGGAGGACGTTGGACATCTTTTGATTGGAGATTAAAAATGTCAATCAATCATTAGTCGTGTGATAGGATTAGGATAGCAGGAATATGTGATTGGCCGCACGGGCTGTCAATCAGGACTGTGCAGCCCGTGATTGGCCGCATGTATAAATAAAACCTAGTCCCTGTATATGCACAAGAGGCTGTATGTGATCAAGCCCAGCAGGGGCGAAACGTGCGTCATACCTACGTCACTTCCGGGTACTCGTGGTGCGCACACGAGTCCCGGCAACAGGCACCGTTACTGCAGGAATCAGTTGCTGAGATCAACCCATTACACCAACACATCTACACAGGTACACTCTCTCTTCAACGCTCTCTCATCCGGATGCGCACCGCCCTGACCGCCCTGCAATGTTTTTCTAACAACAGAGTGGTGGACGATAGCAAATCCCAACAGCAGAAGCATCTCTGCACTTTACCTCTGTCTGCCCTACCAGCTGCTCTCTCACCTCCCGTATCCACACGGGATAGAAGCAGAAGCAGTTGGAATTTAGGTGCCAGGCAATCTTTCATCAAAGTACCTAATATTATATCCAGATATTCACAATCACTGGAGGAGATGTGCCAATTCTGCTATTTCTTTATAAATTATTGGAATGATATGTAATGATATCTTGAAGAATTATTAGAGATGTGTATACTATGTGTTTATTCTAAGTAATAACAATTATTATTAGTGTTTAATCAGAAAACCTGGTACTGCTATCCTTTGCAGATCTCTTTGTATTATTGTGGCTAAACAGCTGTCTAGGAAAACCCATTTTTATTTAAACAGGGTGACCATCTGTAAAAAACAGAAATATTGGAAAACATGGCACTGTTATAGATGCACATGTGATATTACACCATTTCTATGCAGCATCTGAGCTTGGATAAAACCTGTCATCATAGATAGATTCTTTTGAAGATTACTTGTGCTCCTTATAGCCTGTATAGGATCTGTATTTAAAATACAATATGGAAAACCTGGTACTGTCTAAAATGAGCTATGTGTGAGTTCATCATAGGCTCTTGATTTCAGTGCATTTTTTCTTTTTCTTTTGATACCTGTGGAATCACCTGTGATATTATCAATGGACATATATTATTTGCTCATCAGAAAAATTTATGGTCGAGACCACTGTTTCTTTATATAAATATATGTTGATTTATATGCTGCGCATTTATGGGCATAATAATATCTGACACTATAACACCACCTTATTAAGATCATCTAATTTGTTAACAGGTCCGTTTCTGACTATACATGATCTCACTTTCTCTGATTACCTGCGAAAATTGAAGATATACGTATTACATTTATCTTAACATATGTGCCTTTATTAATATTGTACTAAGCACCTGCATTTGGAGCAGAGGTGCTATCTACACATAAAAACTTTCGCCCAACTATTAAGGACTTAATTCTGGGGACATTTCCCCACTATCAATATTGATAGAGATTTCTTGTTTATTTGTAACAAAGATAATACAGAAAAGTCCTTTATCTTTATGCTCTTTCCTTGTATTTTTGTTTTGTGTGTTTTTTTATGTGTTTATGTTTATATCTTTTTAATGCATATCTAATAAAATATCTTCTTTTAATAAAACTAACAATTACACAAGAGTGCCCCCAAAAAGAGGTTTTCTCTTTTGTCTACTTGACAAAACCTTCCCCTAAAAATCGATTAATATAAGCCCTGGGGAGCACCACCAACACCATAAGACTTAACTTGGCACTGTTCTGTCAAAAATTATTTAGACATGTTGGTAAGCGATATACTAAACAAACAGTACTGAATATATAGAAAATAAGAAGTTTGGTGCAGGTATTCTCTTCCTCTTTCCAATTAATGATGAATGAAGGAAAGGTGTGCATTATGCGTAGTCAAACATGGATGCATGCAACATGGATGCACGCCCAACCAATCCTTGATGCATTCACATCTCATCATACTCCCGCATTTAATAATGAATGAAGGAAAGGAGTGCATTATGCATAGTCAAACATGGATGCACGCAACATGGATGCATGCCCAACCAATCCTTGATGCGTTCACATCTCATCATACTCCCGCATTTAATGATTAATGAAGGAAAGGTGTGCATTATGCATAGTCAAAAATGGATGCACGCCCAACCAATCCATGATGCGTTCACATGTATAAATATGACCCAAACCAACACTAGTACTCATGCTTTCTCAGTCTGATAACATGGATACAGAGGAACATGAAAATTCGAGCCAAGAACTATTAAGTAAGTTTGTTTAACAATGTTTGTAATTGACAGAAAAACAAATGACTAATAATTACACATGCATCACAAAGTTACTTTCGAATTTCCATGTTGTAGGTGGAGAACCTCAACACAGTCACACTGAGGAGGAGCCTGGCACAAGCCGGCAGAGGACAAGGAAGCCTCCATTTTTGAGGAAGGAGATGGAGGTATTGGTGACTATGTGCATTGACAATATTGTCTATGCACCAAGAAATATGGGGGCTGGACAAAAGGACAGGATATGGGATGAGATAGCCAGGGCTGTCAATGTTGCAGGGAACATGCCCAGATCCAATTGGGATGTTCGCAGAAGGTACAGAATTGCTAGTGTGAATGTGGTTTATGAATCTAAGTGTAAAATGTAACTTTAATTACACAACTAAATTAACTCCAAACATTGCCAGATGGATGGACTTCAAATATCGGCTGAAGAGGAAGTTAGGAAATTGGGTGGACCATGCCAGGGGGACAGGTGGTGGTCCCACCCTAGAGGAGCTCACATTAACACCTTTGGAGCAGATGGCTCAGGGGTGTGTGGAGGAAGAGGAGGTAGTCGGCATGTCCAATATGGACACTGACATGGCCGACTTTAATGCTCCACATGGCAGAGAAGGTAATTTTTATTTTGAAAACAGGCCGCACAAAGCAAACACATCTGTGGCTAACAAAACTAAAAAACAATTGTATATTAATTTTCTTTTTTTACAGAGACTCTGAATGAGGTCCTATGTCCCAAGTTTTGCTCGCAAAATGAACTTGGTGGTTCAGAATATTTTTTTAAACTTAGCGGGGCATGCAGGTGATGCTGTCTGTGGCATAAACATTTCTGGACATTTTTGGGATCCAGTGACTGCATGTCAAAGATTGTAGCAGCTGTGGCAGTTCAATTTCCAACATGGCACATCAAGAAACACATTTTTTATTATTCAAGAGGCCTGAGCGAGTTGGAGTATGTATGTAGTTGAAGGCATGAAAAGTAAGATTTGATTAGTAGTAAATTTCATTCAATTTTTTTATTCCAAAGCAAATTTATGAGGGTGGAGGGGAGGCATTTACAAAAAAAAATTTAAATCATTCACATCAGTACTTGCCCCAGAAGAATCCTTGAGCGCTAATTCTGCTGCTGCTGGGAGTCAATTTTTATCCCAAAAGGGGACCAGAGAGACTACTAATAGTACTTTAAAAAACAAGTGACTATTAAACAATCCTTTGCAAGGAGGAGCAAGTATGACAGCAGTCACCCAGTTGTACAGTGGATCACTAACGCCATAACATATATGTTTAACCCCATGCACCATCAGCTGTATAGGCAATGTATGTGATTATCTTTGAGTACAACTGCCAGAGTCTGCATTAACCCCCATGCACCATCAGCTGTATAGGCAATGTATGTGATAGTCCTTGCTGAGTCCAACTGCCAGAGTCTGTTTTAACCCCCATGCACCATCAGCTGTATAGGCAATATGTGATTGTCCTTGATGAGTAGAACTGCCAGAGTCTTCATTAACCCCTTGCACCATCAACTGTATAGGCAATGTATGTGATATTATTTGACATCCTGAAAACCACAATTCCTAATCTATAGTTGCATTAATGCAAAATTAGCTGTGTATTTAAAGTATGTGTTTAATTTTGTACATGTTTGTAATTGGTATTGTCTAAACGTCTGTGAATCTTTTATGACTTGCTAGCCATAGTCCTTACCTGTGTTTGGACGGGATTCACTGAAGCATAGATTATAGTGCCACACTGCCTGTTTACTTAACCTTAGTGCAATATATGTCCATTGATCAATCTGCATTTAAACCAGCTGACCAATTGGCTCAGTTGTAAGCTGGTGTCTTAATCAGGCATACTATTTCTTAACATTCAGTCTTAGGGCAGCTTGATGAGGTTATGCATTAAGGGTGGTTAAAATCAAGTCTGCTTTCTGAACAGTTAAATAACAGTTGAAAAACTTTGAACAACATCTAAGACCAGGTAATTACAAACCCATTACTTAAAAGAAATTTGTATTTTTTTCAAATACAAAAAACCCATGTATCAAAAACTTATTTTTATAATCTCACTCCATGGAATCATCTCTAAGGCTACTACATCCTTTAGCTAACCCTTCTGTACATATTGCTACCTCATTAACTTACTCTCCACTTATAAACACACATGAGCTTTTAACTTATCTATACACGTTGACAATAATATCTACAACCTGTCGCCATAAAAATCTTTCAGACAAATCCAACAATTATTTTTATATCTCTCTCCTGCTGCTTCTATTAGCTGGTGGCATATCACCAAATCCAGGCCCTACCCACATACCACACCCACAACAAACTATAAATCCAGCTAGCCTCATAAACATTGCGTGCCTTCCTTCACCATCCAAGTCACTAAAATGTGCCTTATGGAATGCACGCTCTGTCTGCAATAAGCTAACATCCATCCATGACAAGTTTATTTCAACTAACCTCAACCTTCTGGCAATAACAGAAACATGGTTAACACAATCAGACACTGTCTCCCCTGCTGCACTTTCACATGGTAATGTACTCTTCTCACACACCTCCAGGCCTGGTAATTGTAAAGGAGGCCGGGTAGGAATAAACCTCTCCCCATCTTTTGCATACACAGTTCTCCCACAGGTACCTACACTCACATTTACAACATTTGAAGTACATACTATCAGGACTTTCAGGACTTTCACCCCTTTCTCTCTGCGAGTTGTTGTTATCTATCGCCCACCTGGGCCACCTCAACAATTTCTGGAACATTTTTCTGCCTGGCTCCCTCACTTTCTATCCTCAGACATCTCCACCATCATTATGGGTGATTTCAATATCCCAATTGACAGTCCATAATCTCCTCATGCCTCCAGACTACTCTTTTTAACCTCCTCTCTTGGCCTCTCCCAATGGACTGACTCCTCTACTCATCAGAAGGGCCACTGCTTTGATCTTGTATTTACCAGACTATGCTCAGTTTCTGACTTCACTAATCCTCCTTTCCCTCTCTCAGATCACAACCTTATCACCTGCACACTCTCCTCCATTACATCAACATCATTGAAATCAACCAAACCTAAACTTAAAACCCACAGAAATGTTAATGCTATTAACCTTCAACAACTATCTACCTCTCTACAACAACAACTTTCACCAATTTCTACATTCACTTCTCCTGAGACTGCTGCATCACACCTAAACCAGATTCTAGAAAAAGCCCTCAATGAAGTAGCTCCAGCAACCATTGCCATGGTGTTCTAACTTAACAAGGCATCTACAAAAACTCACGTAAAGTTGAACATCAGTGGCGAAAGTCTTGTACTCCAAGTGACTTCCTCACATATAAGATTATCTACAACTCTCATCGTACTGCTCTGGACACTGCCAAACAAACAACATCTCTAATCTCAACTAAAGCCTCTAACCCCAAGCATCTTTTTAATACATTTAAACTGCTTCTTACCCCTCCATCACCCAAACTACCTGCTACTATCTGTGTGCAAGATCTTGCTTCCTATTTTAGGGACAAGATTGATAAGATCTGAAATTAAATGGTAGGCTCTTCCTCAGCTAGTGACCTGCTCAATTCCCTACCTGAACCCTCTGGCACATTCTCTTCATTTGATCTCACAAACGAAGATGAAGTATCTACACTCTTCTCATCCTCCTACTCTATTACCTTTCATCTAGATGCTATACCCTCACAAATCAGTAAAGCTCTGTCTCCTGTGCTTATCCCAACCCTAACTAAAATCTGTAATCTCTCTCTTTCTATCACTGTTCAAGCACGCAGTGATTACTCCCATTCTGAAAAGACAAAATTCTGACCCTAACACTCTGTCAAATTACCATCCTATCTCCCAGCTCCCAGACCCCTACAAGCTACTTGAGAGACTCGTCTTCACCCACCTCACACACTTTCTTAACTCACACAACTTATTGGACCCACTTCAGTCCAGCTTTCGTTCCCAACACTCCACAGAGACAGCACTGACTAAGGTAGTAAATGATCTTGTCACTGCCAAGGCTAAAGGCCATTAGTCACTCCTAATTCTTCTAGATCTCTCTGCTGCTTTTGACACTGTTGACCACTCTCTTCTCATACAAACACTGCAATCCCTAGGTCTTAAGGACACAGCTCTTTCTTTTTTCTCTTCCTACCTATCTGATCGCTCTTTTACTGTTCGTTTTTCTGATTTTGCCTCCTCCTCCTCGCTACCTCTATCATTTGGAGTACTGCAAGGCTCTGTCTTAGGTCCTCTGATATTCTCAATCTATACCACCTCTCTTGGCAAACTAATACACTCTTTTGGCTTTCTGTACCATCTGTATGTGGATGATATTCAAATCTATCTATCTTCCCCAGATTTATCACCATCTGTATTGGTCCATGTCACTGAATGTCTTTCTGCCATTTCATCTTGGATGTCATCTCACCACCTGAAACTTAATATTTCTAAAACAGAATTAATTATATTTCCACTGGCCAATAACAGTTACCAACCTGATCTCTCTATCACTGTTGATTACTCGACCATCCACCCTGCCCCACATGCTCGCTGCCTTGGTGTCATCCTTGACTCTGAACTGTCCTTTGTTCCCCACATTCAATCTGTCTCAAAATCATGTTACATACTTCTAAAAAACATATTCAAAAGTCAACCATATCTCACACAAGACACTGCAAAAACTGTAATCCATGCACTTATTATTTCCCGCATTGACTATTGCAATAGCCTCCTTACTGGTCTTCCCAAAAACAGGCTATTGCCATTACAATCCATTATGAATGCAGCTGCGAGGCTTATCTTCATTGCGAAATGTTCATTGTCTGCTGCCCCGCTCTGTCAGTCCCTCCATTGGTTGCCGGTTTTCTACTGTATTCTATACAAAATACTTTCACTTACACACAAGGCTATTAACCAAACCACACAAATCTCTTCACTCATCTCAAAATATCTCCCAACCCGACCACTCCGCTCAGCACAAGATCTGCGTGTCTCATCACCATGCAGTACTTGCTCCCATTCACGGTTACAGGACTTTCTTCAGGCTGCACCCATTCTATGGAATGCCCTACCTCACACAATAAGACTTTCCTCTAGTCTCCAATCCTTCAAGCATTCCCTGAAAACTCACCTCTTCAGGTAAATTTATCAGATTCCAGAATCTCCCACATAACCTTCTTAGCTTCCATATCTAATTACATCCCCTTTCACAGTCCACACACAACCTCACACATCATCTTTCTCTCACATCCTCATGACATTTGGTCGACATTTCTGTGTGACTGGATCATGCAGCCAACCAAAAAACTGTATTCTGGCTGGACCAAAATGCAATATATAGCACCTATCCTTGTGTATCAATACCTATTTCCCTATAGATTGTAAGCTTGCGAGCAGGGCCTTCTTACCTATATATCTGTCTGTTATTACCCAGTTTTGTTCTATTAATGTTTGCAATTGTAAAGTGCAACGGAATATGCTGCACGATATAAGAAGTGGTTAATAAATAAAAAATAAAAAAAAATATTGGTATTAGATGTGCATCCAAAATCCGCCAATAATGCAGTGGGTTTTAGACAGTTAATTGAGGTCCTGTGTCCCCGCTACCAAATCCCATCTAGATTCCACTTCACTAGAAAAGCAATTCCCAACCTGTACAGGGACATTAAAAAAAACTTAATTAGTGTCCTCCAAAACTCCGTTGTGTCCATTAAAACATAGATATGTGGACAAGCGGAACAGAGCAAATGCAAGATTACATGACTGTAACAGCCCACTGGGTGGGTGCATTGCCTTCATTGGCACCAACAGCAGCAGCAGAAGCATCTAAGAAACAGCAGCTCATTCAGAGGTAGACTACTCTGTGTATCAGTAGTTTCACTAAGAGGCATACCACTGACAACCTTTTAGAAAAACTCACGTAAGTCATTGCAAAATGGCTTTCGTCGCTTGGACTCTACTCAGGATTTGTGATTTCTGCCAACACCAACAATATTGTGAGAACATTATAGCTGGGTGAAATCCAACATGTCCCATAGTTTGCTCATGCAATCAACTTGGTTGTGCAATTTTTTTTTTTAAATGACAGGGTTGTGCAGGAGATGCTCTCTGTGCCCCGAAAAATTTCTGGACATTTTCATCATTTAGCAGGTGCATGTAGAAGATTGCAGCACCTACAAAAAATTGTGAATTTGCCCTGCCACCAGCTAAAGCAAGAGGTAGTTACAAAGTGGATCTCTACTCTTTATATGCTTCAGTGGATGGAGGAACAGCAAAAATCCATCTAAAGCTACACAGCGAACTATTACATAGGAAGAGGAGGGGGAATGCACCTTACTCAAACTCAGTGAAAAATACTTTCTGTGTTGTGCAAAGTGTAGAAAGCCTGAAACCCTTCAATGTAGTCACCTGTGAAGTGAGTTCAGTTACTACCAGCTTGTGTCAGGTAATTTCCCTAATTAGACTGTTGAAAAAGAAACTTGGTAAATTTAAGGAGAAGCTTAAATGAAGCGATTCTGCAAAGTATGTTGCACTTGTAGATCAAGTTCTTTATTCACTTCACCAGGAACTAAGGGCTGTCAGGACCTGCCAATTTGATCAATACGTTTTGGCAACTGTGCTCAAACCTAGGTTTATGTCATACATCATGTTTTTTTTCCCAATGGACACAGATCTGAAGAGATGCAAAGACCTGTTGGTAAGCAAATTGTCAGCTCCAGTGGTATGTGATGCAGTGATGGCTCCTCCTTCACATATGGTCACTATTCAAAGTATGGTTGAGGACTATTTTTAATGATAGCATCCAAATAGACATATCAGGCAGTCCATTTGACTACTAGCAGGAAAAAAGGCAATTTGGAGGCCCTTGCACAAACTGGCTTTGCTTTAATTGAGCTGCCCCCCCTCCAGTGTGTACTCTTAAAGAGTTTTCAGCACAGCTGGGAACCTTGTCTGCATTTGGCATAGGAGGCTACATCCTCAAAATGTAAAAAAAAGATGATGTTCATCAAAATTAACTGCAAATACCACGAGGAAGACCTTTACCACCAATTACATCCAAAATTACAGAGGCACCTGTAATGGTGGATTCCATCAGAGACAAATTAATATTGTGTGAAGTACAATGATGTAGACGCTGATGAGGTTGAGGATTCAGATGATGATGGCGACAACATCTTGCCTCTGTAAAGAGAGTTTGTGCATGCATGTAGAGATCATTGCCAGCAATATCAGCTGCCTATTGGTAGCTTGTCTTCTGGGGGCTGAAACAAACAAATCGCTTCATGATTGAGGATATTGTTGATGAAGGTGTTGGTGGTGAAGATGGCAGGTGCTTGGATCTAGCAGAGAAAAAGGAGCTAGCTGACACGGGACTACATGTTGTTACTTTTTTAGCCAAAGTTTCTGAATTTTACAAAAACTTTTTTATGGATGCGCTGCAGATGACATAACAGGTAAGAAGTTCCTAGATGGTTAAGCTCCCTACATCTATTTGCTCTGGCTTTACAAATTGCACAGATGGTTTGACAATTGTTCTCTGGATTTGGGTAGAAATAATTCCACACATAAGAAGTGGATTTGTTTGTCTTTTGCTCAGACATGAAAATGGGCTTTTTCTTATCATGGGCAACAACCTTTTCCTCCACTGGTGCTTGATTTACACAAACAACATCTTCATCATCATCAACATCCTCATCATCAACATCCTTATTAGCATCAGCTACACAAATATCCTAATCCTGGTGCATTTCCACAGAAGCATCCTCTATTTCTATGTTAGCATGTTCACTTGTGCTTACATCATCATGAGGCAGAACCACCAGTCATAAATAAAGACCAAGGCCTTAGCCTTTCCATGCCACTTTGTATGGTGAAAGGCATATTGCCAAATGTTTGTCTTTCTGCAACTTACTTTCACATTTCTTTACCACTGTACCACTGTAAAAGATTTACTTTACCACTGTAAAAGATTTTAGAATCCCTGACTTAAGCCTTGTATGCCCTTGGGCATTGGCTTTAGTAGCTGACGTAGATGGACTAGTATAGTCATGACTGGTGACACTGGCTGCAGCTCCAGCACTAGTATGTGGTTCCTGCTCTACTCTCAACTAATTGTTCTTCATATCAACAAACACAGAGAAATTGGGGTACATCACACAAGTCAGTTTGTACCAATTTTAAATATTACACTATGGTATCAATGACCTACAGTGTCACAATATTTTTGTGGATAAGAGAAGAATAACACACTTTGCTACCACTTACAGTGTCACAAGATTTTTTTATGAATAATAAAAGAAGAACACACTGCGCTACCACTTAGTGTCATAATATTTTTTATGAATAATAAAACTATAACAACAAAAATAACTACACTGCAGAAGAGCACCCCTGGACGAAGCAGCAGACCCTTGATGAACAACACAGCACCCCTTTATGGACAACAAAGCACCCCTGTGGAGTATGGGTGGACCTCCTGCAGAGTCTCAATGATGTGGTTAATAAACTGCGGTCTGGCCGGCAGTGTCACCAAACAATAATAGCGCAGCTACAGTAAGTTGCTAACACACACACCAAAAAAAAATGCAATTTTATTTTTTTTACACTGGGAAGAGCACCCTGGAATGAGGTAGCAGCATCTTGATGAACAACACAGACAGCACCCCTTTTTTATGGAAACCAAAGCACCCCTGATGAGTGCAGACAGACCACCTGCAGAGTCACAAATACGTGGACGATAAACTGTGGTCTCGCCGGCAGTGTCACTGAACAATAATAGCCCAGCAAGTTGCTATTTTTTTACAATGGGGAAGAGCACCCCTGATTGACAGAGAACCCCTCTGGACAACACAACCCCTTTATGAACTGCAGCCCTTACCACTTGATGGATAGGACAATAACACAGCAGCAGCTCCTTGTTTGATAGGACAACAGTGACACAGCAGCTGCAGCATTCACTGAAGCCCTCCTTTATGTACAGCATCCCCAGCCCCTTTATGGACAACACAGCAGCAACCTTCAGCCCCAGACCCCAACAGGACAAGTTGGACAACACACTGACACAGAAAGTGACAGCAACATGTCTGTTCAGTTCACTCTCCACATCTGGAGTGAAAATGGCGGTGATCACAGAGACCAGTGTGTACTCCGAAAGAGTTTTCAGCACAGCTGGGAACCTTGTCTGCATTTGGCGTAGGAGGCTACATCCTCAAAAAGTGATCACAGAGAATCCAAAACCCGCAAGATTTGACAGCGGGCTGGAAAGACTCGGATCTTGGTTCGGGTCCGAAAGTTTGGGTGGGTCTGGTTCTCTGAGAACTGGACCCGCTCAACTCTAATATATATACTCTGACAAGATGTAAAGCCACAAGCCATGGCAGAACACAGAGGATTTAGTACAAATGATTTCTACTTTGGCTTCATCATTTCAAAGCCCTTACGGCTTTGTCGTCAGGAAAACAAACATACAAATACAAAAAGACACTTACCTATATGCCCCACCTGATGAGTACTGAGTGATAGATTGCATTTAAGCCATGATCACATGACCGGGGGGCAAGGGTCACCCAAAAGTGATGTCACCGGCTCATCTCCGGAGGTTGCCATGTCAATCTAAGAATCTCTTGTGGCTATGAGCAGTATAAACAAAACAGAGTCAAACATATAGTGTAGTTACATCGTGGCTCAAAAACACAACACAACATAGGTGTGGGATCTATAAATAGAGGATGTATATACTTAAAGGCAATAGGATCCATAATCATGGATGCTGACAATAGGTGAGTTCTAAGGCTGCATGCATGGAGCAAGTGGTCATGTACAGAATATCCCCAAATAAGTACATAATCCTGAATATTAAAGAAGTTGTTCAATCTATACACAGAGAACAATACTTACTGGCTGCACAGGATGATTAAATGAAAGAATTCTAAGCAATACGTTCATTAAGCCCAAAAGGCTGGACAGTATTCATTCTCAAAATCCATTTAGCTTCTAATTTTGTATTTTTATTCAACTGCAGAAGCAACTTTAATGCAATTAATGACTTTATGTAACACAAGTTTCTCCTATGTTTCTTGTTTTTTATGTATCCACATCGCATGAGAAATCCAAAGAAAGGAGGAACATAGATAAACGAACATCCAGGGGCGTATTTACCGATTGGCCAGGATGGCACTCACCAGGGGTGCCGACCAAAGGGGGGGCACCATCTGGCAGTGCCACCAGCAGCCAAGGAACAGACTACCCCCACTAGTCCCCCGGCCCCACAAGTGTAGGGCAGACCACAGTGAGAGCAGTCTGCTCTACACAGTTCACAAACATACAGTTGCCAGTTGAGGCTGTGTGTTTGTTATAGCAGCTAGCCAATGAGAGTCAGACAGACTCTTATTGGCTGCTGAGTCGTCCACGGAGGGAGCTGGCTAGAGCTCACTCTTGAGCTCCGTCTTCCAGCTTCCCTGTCTCTCCCATACTGCAAGAGAAGATCCAGGACTCGGAGAGGACAGTGGCGGTCGCGTCAGGAGCGGGTATCAGGTAAGTTGTATTTTTTTTCTTGTGTGTGTAAGCCTGGCACAGCAACGGGAGTACTGTATAGGGGGTGGCAGCTACTGGAGCCACTTTATGGGGGGTGCCTGCTACTGGGGGCACAGTATAGGGCTGACTACTACTGGGGACACTGCATAGGAGGACTATCACTGAGGGCACTCTATGGGGGACTACTACTGGGGGCAGTGCAGCATAGGAGGGACTACTACTGTGAGCACTGTATAGAGGGCACTATTACTGGGGGCACTGTATAGGGGGACTACTACTGGGGGCAATGCAGCATAGGGGGATAACTACTGGGGGCACTGCATAGGGGGGGCATCAGTCCATTACATTGCCAGGGGCACATAGATCCCTTGATACACCCATGTTAACATCTAAAAGAAAATCCACATAATTATGTAAACATCATGGAAATTCATCTAAGAGTATATCAACTGTATTATCGGATGTGTATTTGTACTATTTTGCTTTCGTCATTACCAGCGCCATCTCCCCTGTAGAGTGTTATTTTTCTATAGTCTAATTTTGTAAGAGCTGCCATTCGGTTACCTCCCCTCGGTAATTCCGGGATGTGGTCAATTATTTTGTAATGCAGCGTTGACAGTTGGTGACCTTATTGTTTGAAATGCTTTGCAACCAGCTGATCAATGTCTTTACCATTTAGAGCCATGTGTATAGCAGACCTATGGAGGGCCATGTGCTCTTTAAATGTCCTGGAAGTAATGCTTATATAACATAAAGCATACAAGCATGTAATCAAATAGATTACATATTTAGTGTTACATTATAACACATGTCTGATTTTATATATTTTGCCCGTGTGTGCATGTTGAAAGGTGTTGCCAGCTTGTAAATAGCTGCAAGTCATGCAGGATGAGCATTTTATAGCACCTAGGTTTTTTTGTAGGTAGGCGTGGTATTTGATCTCTGTTGGTAATATGTGATGTCCGTATGGACTAGAAGATCCCTCTTTTCACGGCTAATGAATCATTCTGTACAAAAATACACACAGGCCCCTCCTTCTATACATCCCAATTTAACCAGGACAAAATTGGAAGCTTTGCGTAATTTTAACCAGGACCGCTCCATTGTAATACGTCCGACAGATAAGGGTGGGTGCATTGTATTACAGGACTTGCAACCATGCAAAGAGGAGATTACAAATCAACTGTCTGATACTAAAACATATGTCAAATTACCCAAGAATCCCACACTACAATTCCATTAGGAATTGTATATCATCTTACAAAAGGCATTAGATTACAAGATTATTGACCAAAAAACATTTGAAGCAATACAGCAGAAGGACCGTATC
Organism: Taudactylus pleione; assembly: GCA_031769625.1. Taxonomy (NCBI): domain Eukaryota; kingdom Metazoa; phylum Chordata; class Amphibia; order Anura; family Myobatrachidae; genus Taudactylus; species Taudactylus pleione. The sequence goes on along the minus strand of JAUIMM010000200.1, from coordinate 60,100,499 downwards.
ACTATTATCATCTACCCTGTCACATAAATACATAAAAACCTGCAGTGCCCACCGGGGCGTCCAATTTTTTCCGCCTGAGGTTCTATGCATCAACCTATCAAAGAATCAAAGACAAAAAAATAAAAATAAAACATAATACCACAAAACTCAAATCCCATCTTTCAAAAAAAAAGAAAAAAGAAGAGACAATTGAGTGGGATGCAGATCAATAGATGAACATATTCAGAAGGTTCATCTCATTCAAGCCCTTAGGGGCCACAGTATCTAATTGCTCGTTCTATTTAGCCTCTTTTTTCAACAGCAACAGATCCTAATCACCCCCTCTAGCCAGAACAGGAAACCAATCAATAAGCATATAACGCAAAGTAGAGATCTGGTGACATTCCTCAAAAAGTGTAAAGCCACAGGTTTATCTATGGAACCCGTGTTGTATGCAAGGCTAATAGATGAGCGGTGCAGTGACATCTGTTCTTTAAATGTTCGGATTGTCTTCCCTATATACATCAGCCCACAAGGGCAAATAAGGAAGTAGATTACATAGTCAAGTTGACAAGTATGCAACCCAGCAACATTGATACATGGTGTTTGTGAGTGCCACTCTGACTTTGGCTATATATATATTACCAATTTCTTGACCATCAAGAATCCACCCTCTTCTTCGTCATTCTTGTCCAAACCTCCAGGGTGCTACAAATGTCTCAGCTGTACCACCAGTTGCAACATGACCGTGGGCACTACATTTAAACACCCACACTCAGACTCCACATACACCATTAAACATGTCATGTCATGTACCTCTACTTTCATAGTATACCTGAAATCATGTCCTTGTGGTCTCAGCTATGTGGGTAAAACCACGAGAACTATGAGGGAACGCATGGCCTTACACAGGTCGGCCATCAAAGCGACCGTGTGGTAAACCTTCAGACCAACCTGTGGCCAGGCACTTTGCCAATAAAAAACATTCCCTCTCCATGTTAAGACATATGACCATCGATCATATCCCTAAATCCTAAGGGGTGGTGATAGAGCAGGAGACCTCCTGCGGAAGGAGGCCTGGTGGATTTTCCACCTTAGCACCACTAGCCCGAATGGTCTTAATGAGAAGATCACATGGAGTGTATATAATTAGCTCAACAGAAGTTCTACACATATTCAATCTAGGTACCAGTCCATACGTTCACTTACACCAATTGAACATCCTCCTTTTAGGGGAGGTTGAGTACACACACAGATTTCATCCCATACCTCCATGTCTTGCATGTAAGAAACGTTTATATCATCCCCGTTATTAGTGAGTACCTCTATTACACCATATTGTTCCATATGGACTTATTCTACAGGAACCTAATTCATTACTCCCTAGCTTGAGTGCTGTACATTTAGATGTGCCATTGTTTTGACTTCTGACTATTTTTTGCAGTAATGTTAATATGCCTTGTCATTTTAAATGTCACTTAATCCTATATTGTCACACATTTTTATGTATTATGTATTTTAATTTTCTTGTTTCCTGTTCTATCTTGGCATTGCACACTTAGGTGTTCTTCCTCTCCTATTCATTCTTTCTCTAGGTTTTAGTTAATGTTTTCCTGTACTTTGTTGGCAGGATAACAAAGCCGCATCTGGCTGGGCATCCTGGTTGCTATGACTACCAGAATACCCTGTCGCTTTGATGTCATCTTTGCGGGATGGGGTGATCATGCCACATGTCCCGGGCAGTGTCTAGCCGCATGCACAGGGCAGGGATTCTCCTTATTTAAGGTAAGATTTCTTTCACATTCACTGTACACACCTTGACAAAGGGACTTATTTGCCTTGAAATGTTGGTTGTGATTCATCACAGTAAAAATCTTTATACCCGCTTGGAAGACTTCGAGTGCCGCTGGCTTTTGTTCTCTATTGATCTGATTTTCCAGAGGGCATATATATATATATAAATCCAATCGGGCAGCACTCCAGAAGATAAGACACTGCAGAGGTATGTGAACAAAATCACCAATGTTTCAGAGCCATTTATTGCCCCATCATCAAGGTCAAAAGATATACACAAATAGTAAGCACTGTGACACAGGCAGAATAGGGGTCCCTCTCCTGGGTAGATGGACTCCCTCTTTAAGCACACAGCAGCCAGATAAACAGAACACAAGTCTGGGTTCTCATACTAGCTGGTCAGCGCCAGTCTTTATTATCCGGACACATAAACAAACATAAATAAAAACCTAGCCCATCTGGGCTCTAACTAGACAGAATGTTCCCTCTCTGTCAGGACACTAAACAAAAAGCACGTCCATATTACTCACAGGTGTGTATCCAGCAGTGTCTCAGAGCAAGCTAGCCTGTGCCTGCTCTCCTAGGTGTGAGACACTCAGTCACAACACCACCCAGCTTATATTGGCCACTTTCAGGTGAAAGCCCTAATGAGCCTGCTATCAGGCTGACAGGCCCAATACCTGGAGTGGCCTGTGGATGGAGCCCTCCCTCTTCTCACATCCACACCCCCAGGACCCATTCTGGCTTTTCCCAAAAGGGAAAAATGTAGAAGCCATTACACACTTCCCCAGTGCTTTTATCACATATCCCCCCTTTTGTTTCGACATGTGGGGTGGAACACCTGCAGCCCCTAACCAATGAATGCGTGACAATGCATCTGCATTGGCCAGCTGGCTTCCTGGCCTATGTTCCACTGAAAATTTAAAGGTTTGCAATGCCAAGAACCACCTTGTTATTCTCGCATTGCTGTCTTTGTTCTCTGACATCCATCTCCAAGGAGCATGGTCAGTGATCAGCCTGAATTTCCTTCCCAATAAATAGTACCTGAGAGTTTCTAATGCCCATTTTATGGCCAATGCTTCCTTCTCAATGGTAGCATAGTTTCTCTCATGTACATTTAATTTCCTGTTTAGGTAAAAAATAGAGTGCTCCTCACCCTCTTTGCTTTGGGACAGGATCGGTCCTATGCCTACATCTGATGCGTCAGTTTGTACAACAAACTCTCTATCAAAATCAGGGGTCACCAGAACTGGTTGGGTACATAACACTATTTTTAACTCCTGGAAAGCCTTCTCTGCTTCAGGACTCCATTCCACCATGACTTTCTGTTTGCCTTTGGTAAGGTCAGTCAGTGGGACTGCAATGGTGGCAAAATTGGGTATAAACCTCCTATAATACCCAGTGATCCCTAAGCAGGCACTCACCTGCTTCTTATTCAGGGGTCGTGGCCAGTTTTGTATTGCCTCAATCTTATTGAGCTGTGGCTTTGTCAAACCCCTGCCAATGGTGTACCCAAGATACTTTACTTCATCCATCCCTAGACAACCCTTTTTTGGGTTGGCTGTCAAACCTGCCTTATAGATGGAGTCCAACACTGCTTGTACCCTAGGCAAGTGAGACTGCCAATCAGGACTATGAATGACCACATCATCCAGATAAGCAGCAGCATACTGTCTATGGGGCCTTAGAATCCTATCCATCATTCTATGAAAGGTAGCAGGTGCCCCGTGTAGCCCAAAGGGCAACATCTTGTATTGAAACAATCCCTCTGGTGCAGAAAAAGCTGTCTTTTCTTTGGCGTTCTCAGTTAACGGCACTTGCCAATACCCTTTGGGTAGGTCAAGAGTAGTTAAATATCTGGCTGTCCCCAGCCTTTCAATTAGTTCATCCACGCTAGGCATAGGGTAGGCATCGAATTTTGACACACTGTTCAATTTGCAGAAGTCATTTCAGAATCGCACACTCCCGTTGGGCTTTAGAATGAGCACAATGGGACTTGACCACTCACTATGCAACTCTTCAATAACACCCAACTCTAAAAAATATTTTATTTCCTTTGACACTGTATGCAGGTCACACCAACAGTTTTCCCCTTACGCTTCAAGGGGTCCACCAGCTCAGCTTTCTTAAGTGTCACCAGGCTACCAGAATCTAACAGTGCCTCTACCCGGTTGCCCTCTACAGTGAGTACACACATGCTTATCAGTCTCAGTCTGCTGGTCAGCAGTACAGGCTGTCTGTGCAAAGAAAGACCCCCTGCAGTGGACATGAGCAATATCACATTGCATAGGTTCAGAGGTAAGTGAACAATTAGCTGCAATATGTCCAAAGCCACCACATCAGAAACACTGAATCATATTGTTATCTAGTCTCTTATGGGGTAGGAACCTTTCTGGCCTGGCTTGCCTGTCTCCAGGTTTCACACCCTCAGTCTTAGGTACATTCCAATGCCCGACACCCTTCTCCCCTGGAACAGTCTTACCAGTGTCAATGGGAGTTCGCTGTGGTGCCACCGGGGCTCTATGGGGCAGACTCAACAGCTCCTCAGCTGCCACGTACCTCTCCACCAGTTTGACTAACTGGTCGGCGGTCTTAGGGTCGGCATGGCTCACCCACTTGCGCAGAGTTGCAGGTAGCAAATGAAGAAACCGGTCCATCATGACTCTTTCCACTATCTGTGGTCCTATCAGTGTCTTGGGCTGTAGCCATTTTGTGGTTAGATGGACAAGGTCATGCATCTGTGAGCGGGGAGGTTTTTCCATTTGGAACTTCAAGCGATGGACCCTTTGGGCACGAACAAATGTGGTGACTCCCAAGCGAGTTAGGATTTCTTATTTTAACTTTTTATAGTCCTTTGCATCTGCCAGGCACAGATCATAATAGGCCTTTTGCGGTTCTCCAGACAGGAAGGGTGCCACAAGACTTGCCCACTGTTCCTGGGGCCAACTCTCCCTTTCTGTGGTTCTCTCAAATGCATTCAGATATGCCTCTACATCGTCGCTCAGAGTCATCTTCTGCAAAAAATGACTGGCGCATATGGAGCAAGTTTGGGTTGGATGGTCAGTGGGAGCATCTCCAGACTGGGCTACTAGGTGTTGTACTACTTCCTTTAGGGCCTGGCTGTTTTCTGCTATGGCCCGGCGGGTCTCCTCGAGGGTAACTTGTTGTTGCCTCTGGGCTGCCTCCAAGGCCAATAGTTGCACCTGGGTGGATTCCTGATGAGCTCTGGTAGCTTCTTGCTGAGCGGACATAGCCTGAAGCAAGGCCTTTACAATGTCCTCCATGGTGTCTTTAGGGGTAGGCTTAAAGCAAAACCTGGCCTCTCTGAGCATCTGCTGATGCCACCTTCATGAATTCCACAAAGTGTCTGTCCCTTTATATTTTAAAGGACAATTTTTCCTTGCTGCTATTTCAGTGGGTGTTTTCCCACATTCTCCATCAAGTGTGACACAGTCTGAATAGGGGTCCCTCTCCTGCGTAGATGGACTCCCTCTTTAAGCACACAGCAGCCAGATAAACAGAACACAAGTCTGGGTTCTCATACTAGCTGGTCGGCACCAGTCTTTATTATCTGGACACATAAACAAAAACAAACATAAATAAAAATCTAGCCCATCTGGGCTCTAACTAGACAGAATGTTCCCTCTCTGTCAGAACACTAAACAAAAAGCACGTCCATATTACTCACAGGTTTGTATCCAGCAGTGTCTCAGAGCAAGCTAGCCTGTGCCTGCTCTCCCAGGTGTGAGACACTCAGTCACAACACCACCCAGCTTATATTGGCCACTTTCAGGTGAAAGCCCTAATGAGCCTGCTACCAGGCTGACAGGCCCAATACCTGGAGTGGCCTGTGGATGGAGCCCTCCCTTTCCTCACATCCACACCTCAAGGACCCATTCTGGCTTTTCACAAAAGCCAACATCTAGTCTGTTATCAGACTTCTCCTGGGGGTTTTAATATATGTAGGACAGGAATCAGGGACACACGTAGAAGCCATTCCACACTTCCCCAGTGCTTTTATCACAGCACATTTATACTCAGATATCACCTCATGAGATTCATGCTTCCCGGTGTCTGGGAATGGGTCACCACATGATGACATCTAACCACCCGTAGAATATGTAGAGATGAAGCTACGGCTTTGGAACAGATAAAACTCATGTATACAAAATTTCGTGAGAGAGGGTATGCTGAGGATGTCCTGCTGCAGGCTAGGAACAAAGCCAAGTCAGAGTTACTGAAATCTAAGAAATCTAGGGAAACTATTGAATGTAGATTTCCCTGTGTCATCACTTTCATACTCATAGTGACAGCATTAGGATCTCTGCCCAGACACTATGTTCCATTATGGGCACAGATCCTGACTTAAATTTACACAATATCCGTATTATGCCATGCTACACCCGAGGACGCAACTCTTCAGTGTTTGCAATAGCATTAATTATATGATCACTTTTAATACTAGTTTAACACACTTGGGGGCCTATTCACGATGAAAAAATTTAAGGGGTGATAATTGTGGATTGAACTTGCTGTGAGTTCAATGTAAGTATCAAAAAGGCATAAATCAAGCCTCATTTACTTAATTATCACTTCCAAAAAGCTGCTATTTCTGCAGAGACAGCTTTTCAAAAGTGTGTTAAATTTCACTATCCTCTTTGTGTACCTGCAGCAGCATCCCAGACTTTTTGCACCTTTAGGTGTACCCAGACTGGCTGGTAGGGACATGTCAGGCAGCTGCAGCCCTGCTGCTGCATTTGCCTGGACCCCCCGGGACCTGCTGGGTCTGCCCAGCTGTCAGATGGCTGCTGTCCTACTGCTTGGCTGGGAGGGAAGGCAGCATTATTGCAGCAGCCACAGAGCCCTCCCCCCGCCAGTGATTGCTGCAGCTGTGGAGCTCCTCCACCAGGTCTACTCAGCTGGCAGGGTCATGTCAGATGGCTGCTGTCCTTCTGCTTGGCTGGGAGGAAGGCAGCCACAGAGATTCCTCCCTAGGTCTGCCTGGATAGAAAGACCACCAAAAAGATGTGAGATGAAGGCATGCAGTGGCATAGAGAGGTGAGATCCCTGGAATTAATAATCCTTGGGTGCTGTGGGTAAGAGGGACAGAGGAGCTGAGAGATGCAGGCAGGAATCTGAAAAGATCCCCCTGATGCACAAGTTTCCGTGTGTAAACGGCATCTTGTGAACACATTCGGGGACTGTACACCATCTGAGAGTGGCGTATAGCTACACTACCAAGTTTCAAATAAATGCTTTTTTGTAACGATGATCTACTAAAGTATGGACTGTAGAAATTGTTGGGGGAGAATGATGAATGAGTATGTATTTTATTTTCTACAAAAGTAGGTAAAAATTTAAATTTTCATCTACTTTTGTAAAAATTAAGGTAAGACGATAGACCCCATAGTACACTATATGGTGTACCTTTTAAAGTTTCAAGATTAAAAATTATATTTCATTTAATTGTAACCCCCCTTCTACCACTAAGGGCACACCAGGTTACTAACACCTATGTCATCTCTTTTTACCCACCCTTAGAATCATGTGAAGTGGTGTACCTCCTTTTGCTATTAATTCAATGCCTCCACCTACGTATTGGAAGTAGACCAGGCCTACTTGGGAAAATCCAAATGCGAATAAAGACACGCTTAAACGATATCATTGTATGGTTATGATTTTGCTCAAGCTCACAACTGACACTCGCTTACTTATGTAATTACATAACCAGATTACAATACGAATGTTAAAATTAAACTGAACTGTGTAACGCTCAATCACTGTATATAAATTATCAACCTAGATGTAAATAGTAGTAATACATCATATTTTACTGTAACACCTTTAATCATAAATTAGTTGATACATTTTGAGTCCTCAGCTTGTTTAATACGGGGTAAGTACTTTACACCGCTGTCAGTTTGTAGTCCCTTTGACACTTGCCAATAATATGCTGTTCCTAACTTTTAGTATATAAAAGTTATTTTGTTGGAATATCCTCTGACGATAACTTTTCCTGTATGCTGCTGTCTACATCCACTGAAGAATATATAAAGTTGATACATGTGTTGCAAATATTTCTAAGAGAATAGCATTTAGTTATAATCAACCTCCTAAGTTTTGAAATAATTCTTGAGTTAGTAGTTTGCCTTATACCTTCAAATAAAATGTATTCTTATTAGGGGTGAGCGGGTTCGGATTTCTGAAATCCGAAACCCCCCGAGCCCCCCCAATCGGAGGCCGATCCGAGTCAGGCTCGACTTTTCCCACCTGACTTGGATCTGAAATCGAGGCAAAACGTCATAATCCCGCCTTCTGGGTCTCGCCGGTTTTGGATTCTATATAAGGTACCTGCGTCGGCGCCATTTTCTCACTCGGCTGTGGACAGTGAGAGGGAGGGTGGGAGTTAGGGCTGGCTGGGCTGTGTAGTGTAGTGTAGTGCAGTGTAGTGTTGTGCTGTGCTGTGCTGTGCTGCGCTGCTGTTGTCGATAGGGGCTGTGTCCACTCCTCCAAAATCAATAGGGGCTGGCTGTGTTGTGCTGTGCTGCTGTTGTCCATAGGGGATGTGTCCACTCCTCCAAAGTCCATAAGGGCTGGCTGTGTTGTGCTGTGCTGCTGTTGTCCATAAGGGCTGTGTCCACTCCTCCAAAGTCCTTAGGGGCTGGCTGGACTGTGTTGTGCAGTCAGTTGTCCATAGGGGCTGTGTACACTCCAAAGTCCTGTGCAGTGTCCCAGTCCTAAAGGTGTGCTGTAGTGTTGTCCAGGGGGTGCTCTGTCCATCAGGGGTGCTCCCCCCAAGTGCAAAAAAATAAATATTTTTTCTGTTTGTGAATTGTGTGCGCAGTAGCCGCACTGCATCAACAAAGTAGCGCCAAGCGTGCGCCTGTGTCATACGTAAAGTGCCAGCTGGCTTGTCTGTTAAAGGGTGGTGTAACCCCCAAAGTGCACTCCAAACAAAATAAAAAAATATTTTCTGTGTTTGTGAATTGTGTGCACTGTGGCCGCACGGTTATCAACAAAGTAGCGCCAAGCGTGCCCCTGTGTCATACGTAAAGTGCCAGCTGGCTTGTCTGTTAAAGGGTGGTGTAACCCCCAAAGTGCACTCCAAACAAAATAAAAAATTATTTTCTGTGTTTGTGAATTGTGTGCACTGTGGCTGCATGTGCATCAACAAAGGAGCAGCGCCAAGCGTGCGCCGGTGTCCCATAAGTAAAGGGCCAGCTGGCTTGTCCGTTAAAGAGTGGTGTAACCCCCAAAGTGCACTCCAAAAAAAATTAAAAAATATCATTTTTTTGTGTTTGTGAATTGTGTGCGCAGTAGCCGCACATGCATCAACAAAGTAGCGCCAAGCGCGCGCCTGTGTCATAAGTGAAGGGCCGGCTGGATCGTCAGTTAAAGGGTGGTGTAACTCCCAAAGTGCACTCCAAACAAAATAAAGAAATATTTTCTGTGTTTGTGAATTGTGTGCACTGTACGTGCATCCTCAAAGCAGCAGCACCAAGCATGCATCTGTCTGTTAAAGGGTGGTGTAACCCCCAAAGTGCACTCCAAAAAAATAAAATATTTTCTTCTGTGTTTGTGAATTGTGTGCACTTTACGTGCATCCTCAAAGCAGCAGTGCCAAGCGTGCATCTGTCTGTTAAAGGGTGGTGTAACCCCCAAAGTGCACTCCCAAAAAAAAAACCAATTTCTGCTGTGTTTGTGAATTGTGTGCACTGTACGTGCATCCTCAAAGCAGCAGCAGCAGGCGTGCGACTGTCAGTTAAAGGGTGGTGTAACCCCCAAAGTGCACTCCATCAAAAATAAAACATTTTATTCTGTGCTTGTGAATTGTCTGCACTGTACATGCATCCTCAAAGCAGCAGCGCCAAGCATGCATCTGTGTGTTAAAGGGTGGTGTAACTCCACAAAAAATAAAAAATTATTTTTTTTCTGTCATTGTGAATTGTGCACACTGTAGCTGCATGTGCATCAACAAAGGAGCATCAACTTATGTGTCCCATAAGTAAAATGCCGGCTGGCATTTTTCTTAAAGGGTGGTGTAACCCACAAAGTCTCCAACAAAAAAAAATTATTTTCTTTGTTTGTGTGCGCCTTAGCCGCACGTATATATCAATATAACATAAATGGAGGACCAACCTTTCTCCGACAAAAATAAAATAGGGAAAGATCAAGAACCACTTCCTCCTAGTGCTGAAGCTGCTGCCACTAGTCATGACATAGACGATAACATGCCATCAACGTCGTTTGCCAAGGCCAATACCCAATGTCATAGTAGAGGGTACATACAATCCCAAATGACAAAGTTCAGGAAAATGACCTAAAAAAAATATTTTAATCATCTGAGGAGAAACGTAAATTTGCCAATATGCCATTTACGACACGGAGTGGCAAGGAACGGCTAAGGTCTTTCCCTATGTTCATGACTAGTGGTTCAGCTTCACAAGACGATGGAAGCCCTCCTCCCACTAAAAAAATCAAACGAGTTAAGCTGGCAAAAGCACAGCGAAGAACTGTGCATTCTAAGAAGATATCACAAATCCCCAAGGAGAGTCCAAGTGTGGTGGCGGTTGCGATGCCAGACCTTCCCAGCACTGGACGGGAAGAGGTGGCTCTTTCCACCATTTGCACGTGCTGAAAGGAGCACCCACAGTCCACTTGCTGATATGCAAATTGAAGATGTCACTGTTGAAGTACAACAGGATGAGGATACTGGTGTACCTGGCGCTGAGGAGGAAGTTGGCGAGGAAGATTCTGATGGTGATGTGGTTTGTTTAAATCAGGCTCCGGGGGAGACAGTTGTTGTCCGTGGGATGAAAAAGCCCATCACGGTCATGCCTGGGCAGAAGACCAAACATTCCACCTCTTTGGTCTTGCAATATTTCTATTCAAATCAGGACAACAACTGTCTTGCCATATGTACCATATGTAAAGGTGAAATAAGTAGGGGTAGGAACGTTAACCACCTAGGAACATCCTTCCTTATACGTCACCTGCAGCGCATTCATAAAAAGTTAATGTCAAGTTCTGAAACTTTGGCTAAGACCGTAAGCAGTCCAGGGACACCTAAAATCCCGTTGTCCTGTTGTACCCAAGCACCTGCAAACAATACCGTCAACTCCCTCCTCGTCAATTTCCTCCTTAGTCAGGATCGGAAGTAGTCCTGCAGGCCATGTCACTGGCATGACTGACTCTCCTATCCGGGATTCCTCCAGAGGATCTTGCATTGCTACGCCTACTGCTGCTGCTGCTGCTGTTGCTGGGAGTTGTTCATCATCCCAGAGAGGAAGTAGGAACACCACTACTTTTACTAAACAATTGACCCTACAGCAGTCCTTAGCGAGGAGGATGAAGTACGACAGCAGACATCCTAAAGCAAAATGAATAACTGAGGCCTTGACTGCTATGTTGGTGTTAGACGTGCGTCCGGTATCCGCCATTAGTGCAGTGGGATTTAGACAATTGATGGAGGTAGTGTGTCCCCGGTTCCAAATCCTGTCTAGATTCCACTTCACTAGGCAGGCGATACCGAGACTGTACAGAAACGTCAGAAAAAGTGTCCTCTGTGTCCAGAAAAATGCAGTTGTACCCAATGTCCACTTAACCACAGACATGTGGACAAGTGGAACAGGGCAGACTAAAGACTATATGACTGTGACAGCCCACTGGGTAGATGTATCACCTTACGCAGCAACAACAGTAGCGTCACCAGTAGCGGCATCTCAGAAACGCCAGTTCGTTCCAAGGCAGGCTTCGCGGTGTATCACCGGTTTCAGTAAGAGGCACACCGCCGACAACCTCTTAGAGAAACTGAGGGAAATCTTTGCCCAGTGGCTTACCCCACTTAGACTCTTGTGATATCTGACAACACCACCAATATTGTGCGGGCATTACATCTAGGCAAATTCCAGCACATCCCCTGTTTTGCTCACACAATAAACTTGGTGGTGCAGAATTTTCTGAAAAGCGACAGGGGCGTGCAGGAGACGCTTTGGGTGGCCTGAAGAATTTCTGGCCACTTTCGCCATTCAGCAACTGTGTGCCGAAGACTGGAGCACCAGCAAACACTCTTGAACCTGCCCACCATCACCTGAAGCAAGAGGTTGTGACATGGTGGAACTCAACCCTCTATATGTTTCAGAGGATAGAGGAGCAGCAAAAGGCCATTCAAGCCTATACATCCACCTATGACATAGGCAGAGGAGGGGGTATGCACCTGACTCAAGCGCAGTGGAGAATTATTTCTGTGTTGTGCAAGGTTCTCCAGCCCTTCGAATTTGCCACACGTGAAGTCAGTTCAGACACTGCCAGCTTGAGTCAGGTCATTCCCCTCATCAGGCTTTTGCAGAAGCAGCTGGAGAAAGCGAAGGAGGAGCTAAGACGGAGCAATTCTGCTCGGCATGTGGGACTTGTGGATGAAGCCCTTCATTCGCTTTGCCAGGATTCCAGGGTGGTCAATCTGTTGAAATCAGACCACTACATTTTGGCCACCATGCTCGTTCCTATGTTTAAAGCCTATGTGGTGTCTCTTTTTCTGGCCGATACAAGCCTGCACAGGTGCAAAGACCTGCTGGTGAAAACACTGTCAGCTGAAGTGGAACGTGACACGTCAACAGCTCCTTCTTCATTTTCTCCCGCAACTGGGGCTGCCAGGAAAAAACTTAGGTATCCTAAGCAACCCGTTGGCAGTGATGCAGGGCAGGCAGGACCAAGTTTGGACATCTGGTCCAGACTTAAGGACCTGGCAACAATTTCTGACATGTCTACTGTGACTGCATATGATACTGTCACCACTGAGAATGGTGGAGGAATTATTTTCTGTGTTTGTGAATTGTGTGCACTGTGGCTGCACGTGCATCAACAAAGGAGCAGCGCCAAGTGTGCACCTGTGTCATAAGTAAAGGGCTGGTAGGCTTGTCTGTTAAAGGGTGCTGTAACCCCCAAAGTGCACTCCAAACAAAATTTAAAAAAAATCTTTTTTTCTCTGTCTTTGTGAAATGTGTGGGCTGTAGCCACACCTGCATCATAAAAGCAGCAGCGACAAGCGAGCGTCTGTCTGTTAAAGAGTGGTGTAACCCTTAAAGTGCGCTCCACAAAAAGTAAAAAATTCTTCTTTTTTTTTTCTGTCTTTGTGAATTGTGTGGGCTGTAGCCACACCTCCATCCTCAAAGCAGCAGCGACAAGCGTGCGTCTGTCTTTTAATGGGTGGTGTAACCCCCAAAGTGCTCTCCACCCAAAATAAAATAATCTTCTTTTTTTCTGTTTGTGTGTGAAATATATGTGCAGTAGCCGCACCTGCATCCTCAAAGCAGCAGCGACAAGCGTGCACCTGCCTGTTAAAGGGTGGTGTAACCCTCAAAGTGCGCTCCCCAAAAAATAAAAAATTCTTCTTTTTTTTTCTCTTTGTTAATTGTGTGGGCTGTAGCCGCACCTGCATCCTCAAAGCAGCAGCGACAAGCGTACATCTGTCTGTTAAAGGGTGGTGTAACCCTCAAAATGCGCTCCACAAAAAATAAAAAAATTCCTCTTTTTTTTCTTTCTTTGTGAATTGTGTGGGCTGTAGCCGCACCTGCATCCACAAAGCAGCAGCGCCAAGCATGCATCTGTCTGTTAAAGGGTGGTGTAACCCCCAAAGTGCACTCCATCAAAAATAAAACATTTTCTTCTGTGCTTGTGAATTGTCTGCACTGTATGTGCATCCTCAAATCAGCAGCGCCAAGCGTGCATCTGTGTGTTAAAGGGTGGTGTAACTCCACAAAAAATAAAAAAATAAAAATTTTCTGTCTTTGTGAATTGTGCTCACTGTAGCTGCACGTGCATCAACAAAGGAGCATCAACTTATGTGTCCCATAAGTAAAGAGCCGGCTGGCATATTTCTTAAAGGGTGGTGTAACCCACAAAGTGCACTAGTCTCCAACAAAAAAAAAAAATATTTTCTTTGTTTGTGTGCGCCTTAGCCACACGTATATATCAATATAACATAAATGGAGGACCAAACTTTTTCCGGCAAAAATAAAATAGGGAAAGATCAAGAACCACTTCCTCCTAGTGCTGAAGCTGCTGCCACTAGTCATGACATAGACGATAACATGCCATCAACGTCGTTTGCCAAGGCCAATGCCCAATGTCATAGTAGAGGGTACATACAATTCCAAATGACAAAGTTCAGGAAAATGACCTTAAAAAAAACATTTAAATAATCTGAGGAGAAACGTAAATTTGCCAATATGCCATTTACGACACGGAGTGGCAAGGAACGGCTAAGGTCTTTCCCTATGTTCATGACTAGTTGTTCAGCTTCACAAGATGATGGAAGCCCTCCTCCCGCTAAAAAAATCAAACAAGTTAAGCTGGCAAAAGCACAGCGAAGAACTGTGCGTTCTAAGAAGATATCACAAATCCCCAAGGAGAGTCCAAGTGTGGTGGCGGTTGCGATGCCTGACCTTCCCAGCACTGGACGGGAAGAGGTGGCTCTTTCCACCATTTGCACATGCTGAAAGGAGCACCCACAGTCCACTTGCTGATATGCAAACTGAAGATGTCACTGTTGAAGTACAACAGGATGAGGATACTGGTGTAGCTGGCGCTGAGGAGGAAGTTGGCGAGGAGGATTCTGATGGTGATGTGGTTTGTTTAAATCAGGCTCTGGGGGAGACAGTTGTTGTCCGTGGGATGAAAAAGCCCATCATGGTCATGCCTGGGCAGAAGACCAAACATTCCACCTCTTTGGTCTGGCAATATTTCTATTCAAATCCGGACAACAACTGTCTTGCCATATGTACCATATGTAAAGGTGAAATAAGTAGGGGTAGGGACATTAACCACCTAGGAACATCCTCCCTTATACGGCACCTGCAGCGCATTCATAAAAAGTTACTGTCAAGTTCTGAAACTTTGGCTAAGACCGTAAGCAGTCCAGGGACACCTAAAATCCTGTTGTCCTGTTGTATCCAAGCACCTGCAAACAATACCATCAACTCCCTCCTCGTCAGTTTCCTCCTTAGTCAGGATCGGAAGTAGTCCTGCAGGCCATGTCACTGGCATGACTGACTCTCCTATCCGGGATTCCTCCAGAGGATCTTGCATTGCTACGCCTACTGCTGCTGCTGCTGCTGCTGTTGCTGCTTCTGGGAGTTGTTCATCATCCCAGAGAGGAAGTAGGAACACCTCTACTTTTACTAAACAATTGACCCTCCAACAGTCCTTAGCGAGGAGGATGAAGTATGACAGCAGACATCCTAAAGCAAAATGAATAACTGAGGCCTTGACTGCTATGTTGGTGTTAGACGTGCATCCGGTATACGCCATTAGTGTAGTGGGATTTAGACAATTGATGGAGGTAGTGTGTCCCCGGTTCCAATTCCTGTCTAGATTCCACTTCACTAGGCAGGCGATACCGAGACTGTACAGAAACGTCAGAAAAAGTGTCCTCAGTGTCCTGAAAAATGCAGTTGTACCCAATGTCCACTTAACCACAGACATGTGGACAAGTGGAACAGGGCAGACTAAAGACTATATGACTGTGACAGCCCACTGGGTAGATGTATCACCTTACACAGCAACAACAGCAGCGTCACCAGTAGCGGCATCTCAGAAATGCCAGCTCGTTCCAAGGCAGGCTACTCTGTGTATCACCGGTTTCAGTTAGAGGCACACCGCCGACAACCTCTTAGAGAAACTGAGGGAAATCATTGCCCAGTGGCTTACCCCACTTAGACTCTTGTGATATCTGACAACACCACCAATATTGTGCGTGCATTACATCTGGGCAAATTCCAGCACTTCCCATGTTTTGCTCACACAATAAACTTGGTGGTGCAGAATTTTCTGAAAAGCGACAGGGGCGTGCAGGAGATGCTTTGGGTGGCCTGAAAAATTTCTGGCCACTTTCGCCATTCAGCAACTGTGTGCTGAAGACTGGAGCACCAGCAAACACTCTTGAACCTGCCCCGCCATCACCTGAAGCAAGAGGTTGTGACGCGGTGGAACTTAACCCTCTATATGCTTCAGAGGATAGAGGAGCAGCAAAAGGCCATTCAAGCCTATACATCCACCTATGACATAGGCAGAGGAGGGGGTATGCACCTGACTCAAGCGCAGTGGAGAATTATTTCTGTGTTGTGCAAGGTTCTCCAGCCCTTCGAACTTGCCACACGTGAAGTCAGTTCAGACACTGCCAGCTTGAGTCAGGTCATTCCCCTCATCAGGCTTTTGCAGAAACAGCTGGAGAAAGCGAAGGAGGAGCTAAGACGGAGCGATTCTGCTCGGCATGTAGGACTTGTGGATGAAGCCCTTCATTCGCTTTGCCAGGATTCCAGGGTGGTCAATCTGTTGAAATCAGACCACTACATTTTTGCCACCATGCTCGTTCCTATGTTTAAAGCCTATGTGGTGTCTCTTTTTCTGGCCGACACAAGCCTGCAGAGGTGCAAAGACCTGCTGGTGAAAACACTGTCAGCTGAAGTGGAACGTGACACGTCAACAGCTCCTTCTTCATTTTCTCCCGCAACTGGGGCTGCCAGGAAAAAACTTAGGTATCCTAAGCAACCCGTTGGCGGTGATGCAGGGCAGGCAGGACCAAGTTTGGACATCTGGTCCGGACTGAAGGACCTGGCAACAATTTCTGACATGTCTACTGTGACTGCATATGATACTGTCACCACTGAGAATGGTGGAGGAATTATTTTCTGTGTTTGTGAATTGTGTGCACTGTGGCTGCACGTGCATCAACAAAGGAGCAGTGCCAAGTGTGCAACTGTGTCATAAGTAAAGGGCCGGTTGGCTTGTCTCTTAAAGGGTGTTGTAACCCCCAAAGTGCACTCCAAACAAAATTTTAAAAAAATCTTTTTTTTTCTGTCTTTGTGAAATGTGTGGGCTGTAGCCGCACCTGCATCGTAAAAGCAGCAGCGACAAGCAAGCATCTGTCTGTTAAAGAGTGGTGTAACCCTTAAAGTGCGCTCGACAAAAAATAAAAAATTCTTCTTTTTTTTTCTGTCTTTGTGAATTGTGTTGGCTGTAGCCGCACCTGCATCCTCAAAGCAGCAGCGACAAGCGTGCGCCTGTCTGTTAAAGGGTGGTGTAACCCTCAAAGTGCGCTCCCCAAAAAATAAAAAATTCTTATTTTTTTTTCTCTTTGTTAATTGTGTGGGCTGTAGCCGCACCTGCATCCTCAAAGCAGCAGCGACAAGCGTACATCTGTCTGTTAAAGGGTGGTGTAACCCTCAAAGTGCGCTCCACAAAAAATAAAAAATTCTTCTTTTTTTTCTCTTTGTGAATTGTGTGGGCTGTTGCCGCACCTGCATCCACAAAGCAGCAGCGCCAAGCGTGCGTCTGTCTGTTAAAGGGTGGTGTAACCCCCAAAGTACACTCCATCAAAAATAAAACATTTTATTCTGTGCTTGTGAATTGTCTGCACTGTATGTGCATCCTCAAAGCAGCAGCGCCAAGCGTGCATCTGTGTGTTAAAGGGTGGTGTAACTCCACAAAAAATAAAAAAATAAAAATTTTCTATCTTTGTGATTTGTGCACACTGTAGCTGCACGTGCATCAACAAAGGAGCATCAACTTATGTGTCCCATAAGTAAAGAGCCGGCTGGCATATTTCTTAAAGGGTGGTGTAACCCACAAAGTGCACTAGTCTCCAACAAAAAAAAAAATATTTTCATTGTTTGTGTGCGCCTTAGCCGCACGTATATATATATATATATATAACATAAATGGAGGACCAAACTTTCTCCGACAAAAATAAAATAGGGAAAGATCAAGAACCACTTCCTCCTAGTGCTGAAGCTGCTGCCACTAGTCATGACATAGACGATAACATGCCATCAACGTCGTTTGCCAAGGCCAATGCCCAATGTCATAGTAGAGGGTACATACAATCCCAAATGACAAAGTTCAGGAAAATTACCTTAAAAAAAACATTTAAATCATCTGAGGAGAAACGTAAGTTTGCCAATATGCCATTTACGACACGGAGTAGCATGGAACGGCTAAGGTCTTTCCCTATGTTCATGACTAGTGGTTCAGCTTCACAGGACGATGGAAGCCCTCCTCCCGCTAAACAAATCAAACGAGTTAAGCTGGCAAAAGCACAGCGAAGAACTGTGCGTTCTAAGAAGATATCACAAATCCCCAAGGAGAGTCCAAGTGTGGTGGCGGTTGCGATGCCTGACCTTCCCAGCACTGGACGGGAAGAGGTGGCTCTTTCCACCATTTGCACGTGCTGAAAGGAGCACCCACAGTCCACTTGCTGATATGCAAATTGAAGATGTCACTGTTGAAGTACAACAGGATGAGGATACTGGTGTAGCTGGCGCTGAGGAAGTTGGCGAGGAGGATTCTGATGGTGATGTGGTTTGTTTAAATCAGGCTCTGGGGGAGACAGTTGTTGTCCGTGGGATGAAAAAGCCCATCACGGTCATGCCTGGGCAGAAGACCAAACATTCCACCTCTTTGGTCTGGCAATATTTCTATTCAAATCCGGACAACAACTGTCTTGCCATATGTACCATATGTAAAGGTGAAATAAGTAGGGGTAGGGACGTTAACCACCTAGGAAAATCCTCCCTTATACGGCACCTGCAGCGCATTCATAAAAAGTTACTGTCAAGTTCTGAAACTTTGGCTAAGACCGTAAGCAGTCCAGGGACACCTAAAATCCCGTTGTCCTGTTGTATCCAAGCACCTGCAAACAATACCGTCAACTCCCTCCTCGTCAATTTCCTCCTTAGTCAGGATCGGAAGTAGTCCTGCAGGCCATGTCACTGGCATGACTGACTCTCCTATCCGGGATTCCTCCGGAGGATCCAGCATTGCTATGCCTACTGCTGCTGCTGCTGCTGTTGCTGCTGCTGGGAGTTGTTCATCATCCCAGAGAGGAAGTAGGAACACCACTACTTTTACTAAACAATTGACCCTCCAACAGTCCTTAGCGAGGAGGATGAAGTACAACAGCAGACATCCTAAAGCAAAATGAATAACTGAGGCCTTGACTGCTATGTTGGTGTTAGACGTGCATCCGGTATACGCCATTAGTGTAGTGGGATTTAGACAATTGATGGAGGTAGTGTGTCCCCGGTTCCAATTCCTGTCTAGATTCCACTTCACTAGGCAGGCGATACCGAGATTGTACAGAAACGTCAGAAAAAGTGTCCTCAGTGTCCTGAAAAATGCAGTTGTACCCAATGTCCACTTAACCACAGACATGTGGACAAGTGGAACAGGGCAGACTAAAGACTATATGACTGTGACAGGCACTGGGTAGATGTATCACCTTACGCAGCAACAACAGCAGCGTCACCAGTAGCGGCATCTCAGAAACACCAGTTCGTTCCAAGGCAGGCTTCGCGGTGTATAACCGGTTTCAGTAAGAGGCACACTGCCGACAACCTCTTAGAGAAACTGAGGGAAATCATTGCCCAGTGGCTTACCCCACTTAGACTCTTGTGATATCTGACAACACCACCAATATTGTGCGGGCATTACATCTGGGCAAATTCCAGCACGTCCCATGTTTTGCTCACACAATAAACTTGTTGGTGCAGAATTTTCTGAAAAGCGACAGGGGCGTGCAGGAGACGCTTTGGGTGGCCTGAAGAATTTTTGGCCACTTTCGCCATTCAGCAACTGCGTGCCGAAGACTGGAGCACCAGCAAACACTCTTGAACCTGCCCCGCCATCACCTGAAGCAAGAGGTTGTGACATGGTGGAACTCAACCCTCTATATGCTTCAGAGGATAGAGGAGCAGCAAAAGGCCATTCAAGCCTATACATCCACCTATGACATAGGCAGAGGAGGGGGTATGCACCTGACTCAAGCACAGTGGAGAATTATTTCTGTGTTGTGCAAGGTTCTCCAGCCCTTCAAACTTGCCACACGTGAAGTCAGTTCAGACACTGCCAGCTTGAGTCAGGTCATTCCCCTCATCAGGCTTTTGCAGAAACAGCTGGAGAAAGCGAAGGAGGAGCTAAGACGGAGCGATTCTGCTCGGCATGTAGGACTTGTGGATGAAGCCCTTCATTCGCTTTGCCAGGATTCCAGGGTGGTCAATCTGTTGAAATCAGACCACTACATTTTTGCCACCATGCTCGTTCCTATGTTTAAAGCCTATGTGGTGTCTCTTTTTCTGGCCGACACAAGCCTGCAGAGGTGCAAAGACCTGCTGGTGAAAACACTGTCAGCTGAAGTGGAACGTGACACGTCAACAGCTCCTTCTTCATTTTCTCCCGCAACTGGGGCTGCCAGGAAAAAACTTAGGTATCCTAAGCAACCCGTTGGCGGTGATGCAGGGCAGGCAGGACCAAGTTTGGACATCTGGTCCGGACTGAAGGACCTGGCAACAATTTCTGACATGTCTACTGTGACTGCATATGATACTGTCACCACTGAGAATGGTGGAGGAATTATTTTCTGTGTTTGTGAATTGTGTGCACTGTGGCTGCACGTGCATCAACAAAGGAGCAGTGCCAAGTGTGCAACTGTGTCATAAGTAAAGGGCCGGTTGGCTTGTCTCTTAAAGGGTGTTGTAACCCCCAAAGTGCACTCCAAACAAAATTTAAAAAAAATCTTTTTTTTTCTCTTTGTGAAATGTGTGGGCTGTAGCCGCACCTGCATCGTAAAAGCAGCAGCGACAAGCAAGCATCTGTCTGTTAAAGAGTGGTGTAACCCTTAAAGTGCGCTCGACAAAAAATAAAAAATTCTTCTTTTTTTTCTGTCTTTGTGAATTGTGTTGGCTGTAGCCGCACCTGCATCCTCAAAGCAGCAGCGACAAGCGTACATCTGTCTGTTAAAGGGTGGTGTAACCCTCAAAGTGCGCTCCACAAAAAATAAAAAATTCTTCTTTTTTTTCTCTTTGTGAATTGTGTGGGCTGTTGCCGCACCTGCATCCACAAAGCAGCAGCGCCAAGCGTGCGTCTGTCTGTTAAAGGGTGGTGTAACCCCCAAAGTACACTCCATCAAAAATAAAACATTTTATTCTGTGCTTGTGAATTGTCTGCACTGTATGTGCATCCTCAAAGCAGCAGCGCCAAGCGTGCATCTGTGTGTTAAAGGGTGGTGTAACTCCACAAAAAATAAAAAAATAAAAATTTTCTATCTTTGTGATTTGTGCACACTGTAGCTGCACGTGCATCAACAAAGGAGCATCAACTTATGTGTCCCATAAGTAAAGAGCCGGCTGGCATATTTCTTAAAGGGTGGTGTAACCCACAAAGTGCACTAGTCTCCAACAAAAAAAAAAAATATTTTCATTGTTTGTGTGCGCCTTAGCCGCACGTATATATATATATATATATATATATATATAACATAAATGGAGGACCAAACTTTCTCCGACAAAAATAAAATAGGGAAAGATCAAGAACCACTTCCTCCTAGTGCTGAAGCTGCTGCCACTAGTCATGACATAGACGATAACATGCCATCAACGTCGTTTGCCAAGGCCAATGCCCAATGTCATAGTAGAGGGTACATACAATCCCAAATGACAAAGTTCAGGAAAATTACCTTAAAAAAAACATTTAAATCATCTGAGGAGAAACGTAAGTTTGCCAATATGCCATTTACGACACGGAGTAGCATGGAACGGCTAAGGTCTTTCCCTATGTTCATGACTAGTGGTTCAGCTTCACAGGACGATGGAAGCCCTCCTCCCGCTAAAAAAATCAAACGAGTTAAGCTGGCAAAAGCACAGCGAAGAACTGTGCGTTCTAAGAAGATATCACAAATCCCCAAGGAGAGTCCAAGTGTGGTGGCGGTTGCGATGCCTGACCTTCCCAGCACTGGACGGGAAGAGGTGGCTCTTTCCACCATTTGCACGTGCTGAAAGGAGCACCCACAGTCCACTTGCTGATATGCAAATTGAAGATGTCACTGTTGAAGTACAACAGGATGAGGATACTGGTGTAGCTGGCGCTGAGGAGGAAGTTGGCGAGGAGGATTCTGATGGTGATGTGGTTTGTTTAAATAAGGCTCTGGGGGAGACAGTTGTTGTCCGTGGGATGAAAAAGCCCATCACGGTCATGCCTGGGTAGAAGACCAAACATTCCACCTCTTTGGTCTGGCAATATTTCTATTCAAATCCGGACAACAACTGTCTTGCCATATGTACCATATGTAAAGGTGAAATAAGTAGGGGTAGGGACGTTAACCACCTAGGAACATCCTCCCTTATACGGCACCTGCAGCGCATTCATAAAAAGTTACTGTCAAGTTCTGAAACTTTGGCTAAGACCGTAAGCAGTCCAGGGACACCTAAAATCCCGTTGTCCTGTTGTATCCAAGCACCTGCAAACAATACCGTCAACTCCCTCCTCGTCAATTTCCTCCTTAGTCAGGATCGGAAGTAGTCCTGCAGGCCATGTCACTGGCATGACTGACTCTCCTATCCGGGATTCCTCCGGAGGATCCAGCATTGCTATGCCTACTGCTGCTGCTGCTGCTGTTGCTGCTGCTGGGAGTTGTTCATCATCCCAGAGAGGAAGTAGGAACACCACTACTTTTACTAAACAATTGACCCTCCAACAGTCCTTAGCGAGGAGGATGAAGTACAACAGCAGACATCCTAAAGCAAAATGAATAACTGAGGCCTTGACTGCTATGTTGGTGTTAGACGTGCATCCGGTATACGCCATTAGTGTAGTGGGATTTAGACAATTGATGGAGGTAGTGTGTCCCCGGTTCCAATTCCTGTCTAGATTCCACTTCACTAGGCAGGCGATACCGAGATTGTACAGAAACGTCAGAAAAAGTGTCCTCAGTGTCCTGAAAAATGCAGTTGTACAAAATGTCCACTTAACCACAGACATGTGGACAAGTGGAACAGGGCAGACTAAAGACTATATGACTGTGACAGGCACTGGGTAGATGTATCACCTTACGCAGCAACAACAGCAGCGTCACCAGTAGCGGCATCTCAGAAACGCCAGTTCGTTCCAAGGCAGGCTTCGCGGTGTATAACCGGTTTCAGTAAGAGGCACACCGCCGACAACCTCTTAGAGAAACTGAGGGAAATCATTGCCCAGTGGCTTACCCCACTTAGACTCTTGTGATATCTGACAACACCACCAATATTGTGCGGGCATTACATCTGGGCAAATTCCAGCACGTCCCATGTTTTGCTCACACAATAAACTTGGTGGTGCAGAATTTTCTGAAAAGCGACAGGGGCGTGCTGGAGACGCTTTGGGTGGCCTGAAGAATTTCTGGCCACTTTCGCCATTCAGCAACTGCGTGCCGAAGACTGGAGCACCAGCAAACACTCTTGAACCTGCCCCGCCATCACCTGAAGCAAGAGGTTGTGACATGGTGGAACTCAACCCTCTATATGCTTCAGAGGATAGAGGAGCAGCAAAAGGCCATTCAAGCCTATACATCCACCTATGACATAGGCAGAGGAGGGGGTATGCACCTGACTCAAGCGCAGTGGAGAATTATTTCTGTGTTGTGCAAGGTTCTCCAGCCCTTCGAACTTGCCACATGTGAAGTCAGTTCAGACACTGCCAGCTTGAGTCAGGTCATTCCCATCATCAGGCTTTTGCAGAAGCAGCTGGAGAAAGCAAAGGAGGAGCTAAGACAGTGCGATTCTGCTCGGCATGTGGGACTTGTGGATGAAGCCCTTCATTCGCTTTGCCAGGATTCCAGGGTGGTCAATCTGTTGAAATCAGACCACTACATTTTGGCCACCATTCTCGTTCCTATGTTTAAAGCCTATGTGGTTTCTCTTTTTCTGGCCGATACAAGCCTGCAAAGGTGCAAAGACCTGCTGGTGAAAACACTGTCAGCAGAAGTGGAATGTGACACGTCAACAGCTCCTTCTTCATTTTCTCCCGCAACTGGGGCTGCCAGGAAAAAACTTAGGTATCCTAAGCAACCGGTTGGCGGTGATGCAGGGCAGGCAGGACCAAGTTTGGACATCTGGTCTGGACTGAAGGACCTGGCAACAATTTCTGACATGTCTACTGTGACTGCATATGATACTGTCACCACTGAGAATGGTGGAGAAATTATTTTCTGTGTTTGTGAATTGTGTGCACTGTGGCTGCACGTGCATCAACACAGGAGCAGCGCCAAGTGTGCACCTGTGTCATAAGTAAAGGGCCGGTAGGCTTGTCTGTTAAAGGGTGCTGTAACCCCCAAAGTGCACTCCAAACAAAATTTAAAAAAAATCTTTTTTATTCTGTCTTTGTGAAATGTGTGGGCTGTAGCCGCACCTGCATCATAAAAGCAGCAGCGACAAGCGAGCGTCTGTCTGTTAAAGAGTGGTGTAACCCTTAAAGTGCGCTCCACAAAAAATAAAAAATTCTTCTTTTTTTTTCTGTCTTTGTGAATTGTGTGGGCTGTAGCCGCACCTCCATCCTCAAAGCAGCAGCAACAAGCGTGCGTCTGTCTTTTAATGGGTGGTGTAACCCCCAAAGTGCTCTCCACCCAAAATAAAATAATCTTCTTTTTTTCTGTTTGTGTGTGAAATATATGTGCAGTAGCCGCACCTGCATCCTCAAAGCAGCAGCGACAAGCGTGCGCCTGCCTGTTAAAGGGTGGTGTAACCCTCAAAGTGCGCTCCCCAAAAAATAAAAAATTCTTCTTTTTTTTTCTCTTTGTTAATTGTGTGGGCTGTAGCCGCACCTGCATCCTCAAAGCAGCAGCGACAAGCGTACATCTGTCTGTTAAAGGGTGGTGTAGCCCTCAAAGTACGCTCCACAAAAAATAAAAAATTCTTCTTTTTTTTCTGTCTTTGTGAATTG
Organism: Taudactylus pleione; assembly: GCA_031769625.1. NCBI lineage: Eukaryota > Metazoa > Chordata > Amphibia > Anura > Myobatrachidae > Taudactylus > Taudactylus pleione. The sequence goes on along the minus strand of JAUIMM010000200.1, from coordinate 60,075,983 downwards.
TGTCGGCTGTAGCCGCACCTGCATCCACAAAGCAGCAGCGCCAAGCATGCGTCTGTCTGTTAAAGGGTTGTGTAACCCCCAAAGTGCACTCCATCAAAAATAAAACATTTTCTTCTGTGCTTGTGAATTGTCTGCACTGTATGTGCATCCTCAAAGCAGCAGCGCCAAGCGTGCATCTGTGTGTTAAAGGGTGGTGTAATTCCACAAAAAATAAAAAAATAAAAATTTTCTGTCTTTGTGAATTGTTCACACTGTAGCTGCACGTGCATCAACAAAGGAGCATCAACTTATGTGTCCCATAAGTAAAGAGCCGGCTGGCATATTTCTTAAAGGGTGGTGTAACCCACAAAGTGCACTAGTCTCCAACAAAAAAAAATTATTTTCTTTGTTTGTGTGCGCCTTAGCCGCACGTATATATCAATATAACATAAATGGAGGACCAAACTGTTTCCGGCAAAAATAAAACAGGGAAAGATCAAGAACCACTTCCTCCTAGTGCTGAAGCTGCTGCCACTAGTCATGACATAGACGATAACATGCCATCAACGTCGTTTGCCAAGGCCAATGCCCAATGTCATAGTAGAGGGTACATACAATCCCAAATGACAAAGTTCAGGAAAATGACCTTAAAAAAAACATTTAAATCATCTGAGGAGAATGGTAAATTTGCCAATATGCCATTTACGACACGGAGTGGCAAGGAACGGCTAAGGTCTTTCCCTATGTTCATGACTAATGGTTCAGATTCACATGACGATGGAAGCCCTCCTCCCGCTAAAAAAATCAAACGAGTTAAGCTGGCAAAAGCACAGCGAAGAACTGTGCGTTCTAAGAAGATATCACAAATCCCCAAGGAGAGTCCAAGTGTGGTGGCGGTTGCGATGCCTGACCTTCCCAGCACTGGACGGGAAGAGGTGGCTCTTTCCACCATTTGCACATGCTGAAAGGAGCACCCACAGTCCACTTGCTGATATGCAAATTGAAGATGTCACTGTTGAAGTACAACAGGATGAGGATACTGGTGTAGCTGGCGCTGAGGAGGAAGTTGGCGAGGAGGATTCTGATGGTGATGTGGTTTGTTTAAATCAGGCTCTGGGGGAGACAGTTGTTGTCCGTGGGATGAAAAAGCCCATCACGGTCATGCCTGGGCAGAAGACCAAACATTCCACCTCTTTGGTCTGGCAATATTTCTAATCAAATCCGGACAACAACTGTCTTGCCATATGTACCATATGTAAAGGTGAAATAAGTAGGGGTAGGGACGTTAACCACCTTGGAACATCCTCCCTTATACGGCACCTGCAGCGCATTCATAAAAAGTTACTGTCAAGTTCTGAAACTTTGGCTAAGACCGTAAGCAGTCCAGGGACACCTAAAATCCCGTTGTCCTGTTGTATCCAAGCACCTGCAAACAATACCGTCAACTCCCTCCTCATCAGTTTCCTCCTTAGTCAGGATCGGAAGTAGTCCTGCAGGCCATGTCACTGGCATGACTGACTCTCCTATCCGGGATTCCTCCGGAGGATCCTGCATTGCTACGCCTACTGCTGCTGCTGCTGCTGTTGCTGCTGCTGGGAGTTGTTCATCATCCCAGAGAGGAAGTAGGAACACCACTACTTTTACTAAACAATTGACCCTCCAACAGTCCTTAGCAAGGAGGATGAAGTACGACAGCAGACATCCTAAAGCAAAACGAATAACTGAGGCCTTGACTGCTATGTTGGTATTAGACGTGCATCCGGTATCCGCCATTAGTGCAGTGGGATTTAGACAATTGATGGAGGTAGTGTGTCCCTGGTTCCAAATCCTGTCTAGATTCCACTTCACTAGGCAGGCGATACCGAGACTGTACAGAAACGTCAGAAAAAGTGTCCTCAGTGTCCTGAAAAATGCAGTTGTACCCAATGTCCACTTAACCACAGACATGTGGACAAGTGGAACAGGGCAGACTAAAGACTATATGACTGTGACAGCCCACTGGGTAGATGTATCACCTTACACAGCAACAACAGCAGCGTCACCAGTAGCGGCATCTCAGAAACGCCGGCTCGTTCCAAGGCAGGCTACGCTGTGTATCACCGGTTTCAGTAAGAGGCACACCGCCGACAACCTCTTAGAGAAACTGAGGGAAATCATTGCCCAGTGGCTTACCCCACTTAGACTCTTGTGATGTCTGACAACACCACCAATATTGTGCGGGCATTACATCTGGGCAAATTCCAGCACGTCCCATGTTTTGCTCACACAATAAACTTGGTGGTGCAGAATTTTCTGAAAAGCAACAGGGGCGTGCAGGAGACGCTTTGGGTGGCCTGAAGAATTTCTGGCCACTTTCGCCTTTCAGGAACTGCGTGCCGAAGACTGGAGCACCAGCAAACACTCTTGAACCTGCCCCGCCATCACCTGAAGCAAGAGGTTGTGACATGGTGGAACTCAACCCTCTATATGCTTCAGAGGATAGAGGAGCAGCAAAAGGCCATTCAAGCCTATACATCCACCTATGACATAGGCAGAGGAGGGGGTATGCACCTGACTCAAGCGCAGTGGAGAATTATTTCTGTGTTGTGCAAGGTTCTCCAGCCCTTCGAACTTGCCACATGTGAAGTCAATTCAGACACTGCCAGCTTGAGTCAGGTCATTCCCATCATCAGGCTTTTGCAGAAGCAGCTGGAGAAAGCAAAGGAGGAGCTAAGACGGTGCGATTCTGCTCGGCATGTGGGACTTGTGGATGGAGCCCTTCATTCGCTTTGCCAGGATTCCAGGGTGGTCAATCTGTTGAAATCAGACCACTACATTTTGGCCACCATTCTCGTTCCTATGTTTAAAGCCTATGTGGTTTCTCTTTTTCTGGCCGATACAAGCCTGCAAAGGTGCAAAGACCTGCTGGTGAAAACACTGTCAGCAGAAGTGGAATGTGACACGTCAACAGCTCCTTCTTCATTTTCTCCCGCAACTGGGGCTGCCAGGAAAAAACTTAGGTATCCTAAGCAACCGGTTGGCGGTGATGCAGGGCAGGCAGGACCAAGTTTGGACATCTGGTCTGGACTGAAGGACCTGGCAACAATTTCTGACATGTCTACTGTGACTGCATATGATACTGTCACCACTGAGAATGGTGGAGAAATTATTTTCTGTGTTTGTGAATTGTGTGCACTGTGGCTGCACGTGCATCAACACAGGAGCAGCGCCAAGTGTGCACCTGTGTCATAAGTAAAGGGCCGGTAGGCTTGTCTGTTAAAGGGTGCTGTAACCCCCAAAGTGCACTCCAAACAAAATTAAAAAAAAATCTTTTTTATTCTGTCTTTGTGAAATGTGTGGGCTGTAGCCGCACCTGCATCATAAAAGCAGCAGCGACAAGCGAGCGTCTGTCTGTTAAAGAGTGGTGTAACCCTTAAAGTGCGCTCCACAAAAAATAAAAAATTCTTCTTTTTTTTTCTGTCTTTGTGAATTGTGTGGGCTGTAGCCGCACCTCCATCCTCAAAGCAGCAGCAACAAGCGTGCGTCTGTCTTTTAATGGGTGGTGTAACCCCCAAAGTGCTCTCCACCCAAAATAAAATAATCTTCTTTTTTTCTGTTTGTGTGTGAAATATATGTGCAGTAGCCGCACCTGCATCCTCAAAGCAGCAGCGACAAGCGTGCGCCTGCCTGTTAAAGGGTGGTGTAACCCTCAAAGTGCGCTCGACAAAAAATAAAAAATTCTTCTTTTTTTTTCTCTTTGTTAATTGTGTGGGCTGTAGCCGCACCTGCATCCTCAAAGCAGCAGCGACAAGCGTACATCTGTCTGTTAAAGGGTGGTGTAGCCCTCAAAGTACGCTCCACAAAAAATAAAAAATTCTTCTTTTTTTTCTGTCTTTGTGAATTGTGTCGGCTGTAGCCGCACCTGCATCCACAAAGCAGCAGCGCCAAGCATGCGTCTGTCTGTTAAAGGGTTGTGTAACCCCCAAAGTGCACTCCATCAAAAATAAAACATTTTCTTCTGTGCTTGTGAATTGTCTGCACTGTATGTGCATCCTCAAAGCAGCAGCGCCAAGCGTGCATCTGTGTGTTAAAGGGTGGTGTAATTCCACAAAAAATAAAAAAATAAAAATTTTCTGTCTTTGTGAATTGTGCACACTGTAGCTGCACGTGCATCAACAAAGGAGCATCAACTTATGTGTCCCATAAGTAAAGAGCCGGCTGGCATATTTCTTAAAGGGTGGTGTAACCCACAAAGTGCACTAGTCTCCAACAAAAAAAAATTATTTTCTTTGTTTGTGTGCGCCTTAGCCGCACGTATATAACAATATAACATAAATGGAGGACCAAACTGTTTCCGGCAAAAATAAAACAGGGAAAGATCAAGAACCACTTCCTCCTAGTGCTGAAGCTGCTGCCACTAGTCATGACATAGACGATAACATGCCATCAACGTCGTTTGCCAAGGCCAATGCCCAATGTCATAGTAGAGGGTACATACAATCCCAAATGACAAAGTTCAGGAAAATGACCTTAAAAAAAACATTTAAATCATCTGAGGAGAATGGTAAATTTGCCAATATGCCATTTACGACACGGAGTGGCAAGGAACGGCTAAGGTCTTTCCCTATGTTCATGACTAATGGTTCAGATTCACATGACGATGGAAGCCCTCCTCCCGCTAAAAAAATCAAACGAGTTAAGCTGGCAAAAGCACAGCGAAGAACTGTGCGTTCTAAGAAGATATCACAAATCCCCAAGGAGAGTCCAAGTGTGGTGGCGGTTGCGATGCCTGACCTTCCCAGCACTGGACGGGAAGAGGTGGCTCTTTCCACCATTTGCACATGCTGAAAGGAGCACCCACAGTCCACTTGCTGATATGCAAATTGAAGATGTCACTGTTGAAGTACAACAGGATGAGGATACTGGTGTAGCTGGCGCTGAGGAGGAAGTTGGCGAGGAGGATTCTGATGGTGATGTGGTTTGTTTAAATCAGGCTCTGAGGGAGACAGTTGTTGTCCGTGGGATGAAAAAGCCCATCACGGTGATGCCTGGGCAGAAGACCAAACATTCCACCTCTTTGGTCTGGCAATATTTCTAATCAAATCCGGACAACAACTGTCTTGCCATATGTACCATATGTAAAGGTGAAATAAGTAGGGGTAGGGACGTTAACCACCTTGGAACATCCTCCCTTATACGGCACCTGCAGCGCATTCATAAAAAGTTACTGTCAAGTTCTGAAACTTTGGCTAAGACCGTAAGCAGTCCAGGGACACCTAAAATCCCGTTGTCCTGTTGTATCCAAGCACCTGCAAACAATACCGTCAACTCCCTCCTCATCAGTTTCCTCCTTAGTCAGGATCGGAAGTAGTCCTGCAGGCCATGTCACTGGCATGACTGACTCTCCTATCCGGGATTCCTCCGGAGGATCCTGCATTGCTACGCCTACTGCTGCTGCTGCTGCTGTTGCTGCTGCTGGGAGTTGTTCATCATCCCAGAGAGGAAGTAGGAACACCACTACTTTTACTAAACAATTGACCCTCCAACAGTCCTTAGCAAGGAGGATGAAGTACGACAGCAGACATCCTAAAGCAAAACGAATAACTGAGGCCTTGACTGCTATGTTGGTGTTAGACGTGCATCCGGTATCCGCCATTAGTGCAGTGGGATTTAGACAATTGATGGAGGTAGTGTGTCCCTGGTTCCAAATCCTGTCTAGATTCCACTTCACTAGGCAGGCGATACCGAGACTGTACAGAAACGTCAGAAAAAGTGTCCTCAGTGTCCAGAAAAATGCAGTTGTACCCAATGTCCACTTAACCACAGACATGTGGACAAGTGGAACAGGGCAGACTAAAGACTATATGACTGTGACAGCCCACTGGGTAGATGTATCACCTTACACAGCAACAACAGCAGCGTCACCAGTAGCGGCATCTCAGAAACGCCAGCTCGTTCCAAGGCAGGCTACGCTGTGTATCACTGGTTTCAGGAGGAGGCACACCGCCGACAACCTCTTAGAGAAACTGAGGGAAATCATTGCCCAGTGGCTTACCCCACTTAGACTCTTGTGATGTCTGACAACACCACCAATATTGTGCGGGCATTACATCTGGGCAAATTCCAGCACGTCCCATGTTTTGCTCACACAATAAACTTGGTGGTGCAGAATTTTCTGAAAAGCAACAGGGGCGTGCAGGAGACGCTTTGGGTGGCCTGAAGAATTTCTGGCCATTTTCGCCTTTCAGCAACTGCGTGCCGAAGACTGGAGCACCAGCAAACACTCTTGAACCTGCCCCGCCATAACCTGAAGCAAGAGGTTGTGACGCGGTGGAACTCAACCCTCTATATGCTTCAGAGGATAGAGGAGCAGCAAAAGGCCATTCAAGCCTATACATCCACCTATGACATAGGCAGAGAAGGGGGTATGCACCTGACTCAAGCGCAGTGGAGAATTATTTCTGCGTTGTGCAAGGTTCTCCAGCCCTTCGAACTTGCCACACGTGAAGTCAGTTCAGACACTGCCAGCTTGAGTCAGGTCATTCCCCTCATCAGGCTTTTGCAGAAGCAGCTGGAGAAAGCAAAGGAGGAGCTAAGACGGAGCGATTCTGCTCGGCATGTGGGACTTGTGGATGAAGCCCTTCATTCGCTTTGCCAGGATTCCAGGGTGGTCAATCTGTTGAAATCAGACCACTACATTTTGGCCACCATGCTCGTTCCTATGTTTAAAGCCTATGTGGTGTCTCTTTTTCTGGCCGACACAAGCCTGCAGAGGTGCAAAGACCTGCTGGTGAAAACACTGTCAGCTGAAGTGGAACGTGACACGTCAACAGCTCCTTCTTCATTTTCTCCCGCAACTGGGGCTGCCAGGAAAAAACTTAGGTATCCTAAGCAACCCGTTGGCGGTGATGCAGGGCAGGCAGGACCAAGTTTGGACATCTGGTCCGGACTGAAGGACCTGGCAACAATTTCTGACATGTCTACTGTGACTGCATATGATACTGTCACCACTGAGAATGGTGGAGGAATTATTTTCTGTGTTTGTGAAATGTGTGCACTGTGGCTGCACGTGCACCAACAAAGGAGCCGCGCCAAGTATGCACCTGTGTCATAAGTAAAGGGCCGGTTGGCTTGTCTGTTAAAGGGTGCTGTAACCCGCACAGTGCACTCCAAACAAAATTTTAAAAAAATCTTTTTTTTTCTGTCTTTGTGAAATGTGTGGGCTGTAGCCGCACCTGCATCATAAAAGCAGCAGGAACAAGCGAGCATCTGTCTGTTAAAGAGTGGTGTAACCCTTAAAGTGAGCTCCACAAAAAATAAAAAATTCTTCTTTTTTTACTGTCTTTGTGAATTGTGTGGGCTGTAGCCGCACCTGCATCCTCAAAGCAGCAGCGACAAGCGTGCATCTGTCTTTTAAAGGGTGGTGTAACCCCCAAAGTGCGCTCCACCCAAAATAAAATAATCTTCTTTTTTTCTGTGTTTGTGTGTGAAATGTATGTGCAGTAGCCGCACCTGCATCCTCAAAGAAGCAGCGACAAGCGTGCGCCTGTCTGTTAAAGGGTGGTGTAACCCTCAAAGTGCGCTCCCCAAAAAATAAAAAATTCTTCTTTTTTTTTCTCTTTGTTAATTGTGTGGGCTGTAGCCGCACTTGCATCCTCAAAGCAGCAGCGACAAGCGTACATCTGTCTGTTAAAGGGTGGTGTAACCCTCAAAGTGCGCTCCACAAAAAATAAAAAATTCTTCTGTTTTTTTCTGTTTTTGTGAATTGTGTGGGCTGTAGCCGCACCTGCATCCACAAAGCAGCAGCGCCAAGCGTGTGTCTGCCTGTTAAATGGTGGTGTAACCCCCAAAGTGCACTCCATCAAAAATAAAACATTTTCTTCTGTGCTTGTGAATTGTCTGCACTGTATGTGCATCCTCAAAGCAGCAGCGCCAAGCGTGCATCTGTGTGTTAAAGGGTGGTGTAATTCCACAAAAAATAAAATAATATTTTTTTTCTGTCTTTGTGAATTGTGCACACTGTAGCTGCAAGTGAATCAACAAAGGTGCATCAACTTATGTGTCCCATAAGTAAAGAGCCGGCTGGCATATTTCTTAATGGGTGGTGTAACCCACAAAGTGCACTAGTCTCCAACAACAAAAAAAATTATTTACTTTGTTTGTGTGCGCCTTAGCCGCATGTATATATCAATATAACATAAATGGAGGACAAAACTTTCTCCGACAAAAATAAAATAGGGAAAGATCAAGAACCACTTCCTCCTAGTGCTGAAGCTGCTGCCACTAGTCATGACATAGACGATAACATGCCATCAACGTCGTTTGCCAATGCCCAATGTCATAGTAGAGGGTACATACAATCCCAAATGACAAAGTTCAGGAAAATGACCTTAAAAAAACATTTAAATCATCTGAGGAGAAACGTAAATTTGCCAATATGCCATTTACGACACGGAGTGGCAAGGAACGGCTAAGGTCTTTCCCTATGTTCATGACTAGTGGTTCAGATTCACATGACGATGGAAGCCCTCCTCCCGCTAAAAAAATCAAACGAGTTAAGCTGGCAAAAGCACAGCGAAGAACTGTGCGTTCTAAGAAGATATCACAAATCCCCAAGGAGAGTCCAAGTGTGGTGGCGGTTGCGATGCCTGACCTTCCCAGCACTGGACGGGAAGAGGTGGCTCTTTCCACCATTTGCACATGCTGAAAGGAGCACCCACAGTCCACTTGCTGATATGCAAATTGAAGATGTCACTGTTGAAGTACAACAGGATGAGGATACTGGTGTAGCTGGCGCTGAGGAGGAAGTTGGCGAGGAGGATTCTGATGGTGATGTGGTTTGTTTAAATCAGGCTCTGGGGGAGACAGTTGTTGTCCGTGGGATGAAAAAGCCCATCACGGTTTTGCCTGGGCAGAAGACCAAACATTCCACCTCTTTGGTCTGGCAATATTTCTATTCAAATCCGGACAACAACTGTCTTGCCATATGTACCATATGTAAAGGTGAAATAAGTAGGGGTAGGGACGTTAGCCACCTAGGAACATCCTCCCTTATACGGCACCTGCAGCGCATTCATAAAAAGTTACTGTCAAGTTCTGAAACTTTGGCTAAGACCGTAAGCAGTCCAGGGACACCTAAAATCCCGTTGTCCTGTTGTATCCAAGCACCAGCAAACAATACCGTCAACTCCCTCCTCGTCAGTTTCCTCCTTAGTCAGGATCGGAAGTAGTCCTGCAGGCCATGTCACTGGCATGACTGACTCTCCTATCCGGGATTCCTCCGGAGGATCCTGCATTGCTACGCCTACTGCTGCTGCTGCTGCTGTTGCTGCTGCTGGGAGTTGTTCATCATCCCAGAGAGGAAGTAGGAACACCACTACTTTTACTAAACAATTGACCCTCCAACAGTCCTTAGCGAGGAGGATGAAGTACGACAGCAGACATCCTAAAGCAAAATGAATAACTGAGGCCTTGACTGCTATGTTGGTGTTAGACGTGCATCCGGTATACGCCATTAGTGCAGTGGGATTTAGACAATTGATGGAGGTAGTGTGTCCCTGGTTCCAAATCCTGTCTAGATTCCACTTCACTAGGCAGGCGATACCGAGATTGTACAGAAACGTCAGAAAAAGTGTCCTCAGTGTCCTGAAAAATGCAGTTGTACCCAATGTCCACTTAACCACAGACATGTGGACAAGTGGAACAGGGCAGACTAAAGACTATATGACTGTGACAGCCCACTGGGTAGATGTATCACCTTACGCAGCAACAACAGCAGCGTCACCAGTAGCGGCATCTCAGAAACACCAGCTTGTTCCAAGGCAGGCTACGCTGTGTATCACCGGTTTCAGTAAGAGGCACACTGCCGACAACCTCTTAGAGAAACTGAGGGAAATCATTGCCCAGTGGCTTACCCCACTTAGACTCTTGTAATATCTGACAACACCACCAATATTGTGCGTGCATTACATCTGGGCAAATTCCAGCACATCCCATGTTTTGCTCACACAATAAACTTGGTGGTGCAGAATTTTCTGAAAAGCGACAGGGGCGTGCAGGAGACGCTTTGGGTGGCCTGAAGAATTTCTGGCAACTTTTGCCATTCAGCAACTGCGAACAGAAGACTGGAGCACAAGCAAACACTCTTGAACCTGCCCCGCCATCACCTGAAGCAAGAGGTTGTGACGCGGTGGAACTCAACCCTCTATATGCTTCAGAGGATAGAGGAGCAGCAAAAGGCCATTCAAGCCTATACATCCACCTATGACATAGGCAGAGAAGGGGGTATGCACCTGACTCAAGTGCAGTGGAGAATTATTTCTGTGTTGTGCAAGGTTTTCCAGCCCTTCGAACTTGCCACATGTGAAGTCAGTTCAGACACTGCCAGCTTGAGTCAGGTCATTCCCCTCATCAGGCTTTTGCAGAAGCAGCTGGAGAAAGCGAAGGAGGAGCTAAGACGGAGCGATTCTGCTCGGCATGTGGGACTTGTGGATGAAGCCCTTCATTCGCTTTGCCAGGATTCCAGGGTGGTCAATCTGTTGAAATCAGACCACTACATTTTGGCCACCATGCTCGTTCCTATGTTTAAAGCCTATGTGGTGTCTCTTTTTCTGGCCGACACAAGCCTGCAGAGGTGCAAAGACCTGCTGGTGAAAACACTGTCAGCTGAAGTGGAACGTGACACGTCAACAGCTCCTTCTTCATTTTCTCCCGCAACTGGGGCTGCCAGGAAAAAACTTAGGTATCCTAAGCAACCCGTTGGCGGTGATGCAGGGCAGGCAGGACCAAGTTTGGACATCTGGTCCGGACTGAAGGACCTGGCAACAATTTCTGACATGTCTACTGTGACTGCATATGATACTGTCACCACTGAGAATGGTGGAGGAATTATTTTCTGTGTTTGTGAATTGTGTGCACTGTGGCTGCACGTGCATCAACAAAGGAGCAGTGCCAAGTGTGCACCTGTGTCATAAGTAAAGGGCCGGTTGGCTTGTCTGTTAAAGGGTGCTGTAACCCCAAACTGCACTCCAAACAAAATTTAAAAAAAATCTTTTTTTTTCTGTCTTTGTGAAATGTGTGGGCTGTAGCCACACCTGCATCATAAAAGCAGCAGCGACAAGCGAGCGTCTGTCTGTTAAAGAGTGGTGCAACCCTTAAAGTGCGCTCCACAAAAAATAAAAAATTCTTCTTTTTTTTCTGTCTTTGTGAATTGTGTGGGCTGTAGCCGCACCTGCATCCTCAAAGCAGCAGCGACAAGCGTGCGTCTGTCTTTTAAAGGGTGGTGTAACCCCCAAAGTGCGCTCCACCCAAAATAAAATAATTTTCTTTTTTTCTGTCTTTGTGAAATGTGTGGGCTGTAGCCACACCTGCATCATAAAAGCAGCAGCGACAAGCGAGCGTCTGTCTGTTAAAGAGTGGTGCAACCCTTAAAGTGCGCTCCACAAAAAATAAAAAATTCTTCTTTTTTTTTCTGTCTTTGTGAATTGTGTGGGCTGTAGCCGCACCTGCATCCTCAAAGCAGCAGCGACAAGCGTGCGTCTGTCTTTTAAAGGGTGGTGTAACCCCCAAAGTGCGCTCCACCCAAAATAAAATAATCTTCTTTTTTTCTGTGTTTGTGTGAAATGTATGCGCAGTAGCCGCACCTGCATCCTCAAAGCAGCAGCGACAAGCATGCGCCTGTCTGTTAAAGGGTGGTGTAACCCTCAAAGTGTGCTCCCCAAAAAATAAAAAATTCTTCTTTTTTTTCTCTTTGTTAATTGTGTGGGCTGTAGCCGCACCTGCATCCTCAAAGCAGCAGCGACAAGCGTACATCTGTCTGTTAAAGGGTGGTGTAACCCTCAATGTGCGCTCCACAAAAAATAAAAAATTCTTCTTTTTTTTTCTGTCTTTGTGAATTGTGTGGGCTGTAGCCGCACCTGCATCCACAAAGCAGCAGCGCCAAGCGTGTGTCTGACTGTTAAAGGGTGGTGTAACCCCCAAAGTGCACTCCATCAAAAATAAAACATTTTCTTCTGTGCTTGTGAATTGTCTGCACTGTACGTGCATCCTCAAAGCAGCAGCGCCAAGTGTGCATCTGTGTGTTAAAGGGTGGTGTAATTCCACAAAAAATAAAAAATTATTTTTTTTCTGTCTTTGTGAATTGTGCACACTGTAGCTGCATGTGAATCAACAAAGGTGCATCAACTTATGTGTCCCATAAGTAAAGAGCCGGCTGGCATATTTCTTAAAGGGTGGTGTAACCCACAAAGTGCACTAGTCTCCAACAACAAAAAATTATTTTCTTTGTTTGTGTGCGCCTTAGCCGCACGTATATATCAATATAACATAAATGGAGGACCAAACTTTCTCCGACAAAAATAAAATAGGGAAAGATCAAGAACCACTTCCTCCTAGTGCTGAAGCTGCTGCCACTAGTCATGACATAGACGATAACATGCCATCAACGTCGTTTGCCAATGCCCAATGTCATAGTAGAGGGTACATACAATCCCAAATGACAAAGTTCAGGAAAATGACCTTAAAAAAACATTTAAATCATCTGAGGAGAAACGTAAATTTGCCAATATGCCATTTACGACACGGAGTGGCAAGGAACGGCTAAGGTCTTTCCCTATGTTCATGACTAGTGGTTCAGATTCACATGACGATGGAAGCCCTCCTCCCACTAAAAAAATCAAACGAGTTAAGCTGGCAAAAGCACAGCGAAGAACTGTGCGTTCTAAGAAGATATCACAAATCCCCAAGGAGAGTCCAAGTGTGGTGGCGGTTGCGATGCCTGACCTTCCCAGCACTGGACGGGAAGAGGTGGCTCTTTCCACCATTTGCACATGCTGAAAGGAGCACCCACAGTCCACTTGCTGATATGCAAATTGAAGATGTCACTGTTGAAGTACAACAGGATGAGGATACTGGTGTAGCTGGCGCTGAGGAGGAAGTTGGCGAGGAGGATTCTGATGGTGATGTGGTTTGTTTAAATCAGGCTCTGGGGGAGACAGTTGTTGTCCGTGGGATGAAAAAGCCCATCACGGTCATGCCTGGGCAGAAGACCAAACATTCCACCTCTTTGGTCTGGCAATATTTCTATTCAAATCCGGACAACAACTGTCTTGCCATATGTACCATATGTAAAGGTGAAATAAGTAGGGGTAGGGACGTTAACCACCTAGGAACATCCTCCCTTATACGGCACCTGCAGCGCATTCATAAAAAGTTACTGTCAAGTTCTGAAACTTTGGCTAAGACCGTAAGCAGTCCAGGGACACCTAAAATCCCGTTGTCCTGTTGTATCCAAGCACCTGCAAACAATACCGTCAACTCCCTCCTCGTCAGTTTCCTCCTTAGTCAGGATCGGAAGTAGTCCTGCAGGCCATGTCACTGGCATGACTGACTCTCCTATCCGGGATTCCTCCGGAGGATCCTGCATTGCTACGCCTACTGCTGCTGCTGCTGCTGTTGCTGCTGCTGGGAGTTGTTCATCATCCCAGAGAGGAAGTAGGAACACCACTACTTTTACTAAACAATTGACCCTCCAACAGTCCTTAGCGAGGAGGATGAAGTACGACAGCAGACATCCTAAAGCAAAACGAATAACTGAGGCCTTGACTGCTATGTTGGTGTTAGACGTGCGTCCGGTATCCGCCATTAGTGCAGTGGGATTTAGACAATTGATGGAGGTAGTGTGTCCCTGGTTCCAAATCCTGTCTAGATTCCACTTCACTAGGCTGGCGATACCGAGATTGTACAGAAACGTCAGAAAAAGTGTCCTCAGTGTCCAGAAAAATGCAGTTGTACCCAATGTCCTCTTAACCACAGACATGTGGACAAGTGGAACAGGGCAGACTAAAGACTATATGACTGTGACAGCCCACTGGGTAGATGTATCACCTTACGCAGCAACAACAGCAGCGTCACCAGTAGCGGCATCTCAGAAACACCAGCTCGTTCCAAGGCAGGCTACGCTGTGTATCACCGGTTTCAGTAAGAGGCACACCGCCGACAACCTCTTAGAGAAACTGAGGGAAATCATTGCCCAGTGGCTTACCCCACTTAGACGCTTGTGATATCTGACAACACCACCAATATTGTGCGGGCATTACATCTGGGCAAATTCCAGCACGTCCCATGTTTTGCTCACACAATAAACTTGGTGGTGCAGATTTTTCTGAAAAGCAACAGGGGCGTGCAGGAGATGCTTTGGGTGGCCTGAAGAATTTCTGGCCACTTTCGCCATTCAGCAACTGCGTGCCGAAGACTGGAGCACCAGCAAACACTCTTGAACCTGCCCCGCCATAACCTGAAGCAAGAGGTTGTGACACGGTGGAACTCAACCCTCTATATGCTTCAGAGGATAGAGGAGCAGCAAAAGGCCATTCAAGCCTATACATCCACCTATGACATAGGCAGAGAAGGGGGTATGCACCTGACTCAAGCGCAGTGGAGAATTATTTCTGTGTTGTGCAAGGTTCTCCAGGCCTTCGAACTTGCCACATGTGAAGTCAGTTCAGACACTGCCAGCTTGAGTCAGGTCATTCCCCTCATCAGGCTTTTGCAGAAGCAGCTGGAGAAAGCGAAGGAGGAGCTAAGACGGAGCGATTCTGCTCGGCATGTGGGACTTGTGGATGAAGCCCTTCATTCGCTTTGCCAGGATTCCAGGGTGGTCAATCTGTTGAAATCAGACCACTACATTTTGGCCACCATGCTCGTTCCTATGTTTAAAGCCTATGTGGTGTCTCTTTTTCTGGCCGACACAAGCCTGCAGAGGTGCAAAGACCTGCTGGTGAAAACACTGTCAGCTGAAGTGGAACGTGACACGTCAACAGCTCCTTCTTCATTTTCTCCCGCAACTGGGGCTGCCAGGAAAAAACTTAGGTATCCTAAGCAACCCATTGGCGGTGATGCAGGGCAGGCAGGACCAAGTTTTGACATCTGGTCCGGACTGAAGGACCTGGCAACAATTTCTGACATGTCTACTGTGACTGCATATGATACTGTCACCACTGACAGAATGGTGGAGGAATTATTTTCTGTGTTTGTGAATTGTGTGCACTGTGGCTGCACGTGCATCAACAAAGGAGCAGTGCCAAGTGTGCACCTGTGTCATAAGTAAAGGGCCGGTTGGCTTGTCTCTTAAAGGGTGTTGTAACCCCCAAAGTGCACTCCAAACAAAATTAAAAAAAAATTCTTTTTTTTTCTGTCTTTGTGAAATGTGTGGGCTGCAGCCGCACCTGCATCATAAAAGCAGCAGCGACAAGCAAGCATCTGTCTGTTAAAGAGTGGTGTAACCCTTAAAGTGCGCTCCACAAAAAATAAAAAATTCTTCTTTTTTTTTCTGTCTTTGTGAATTGTGTGGGCTGTAGCCGCACCTGCATCCTCAAAGCAGCAGCGACAAGCGTGCATCTGTCTTTTAAAGGGTGGTGTAACCCTTAAAGTGCGCTCCACCAAAAATAAAATAATCTTCTTTTTTTCTGTGTTTGTGTGAGAAATGTATGCGCAGTAGCCGCACCTGCATCCTCAAAGCAGCAGCGACAAGCGTGCGCCTGTCTGTTAAAGGGTGGTGTAACCCTCAAAGTGCGCTCCACAAAAAATGAAAAATTCTTCTTTTTTTTCTCTTTGTTAATTGTGTGGGCTCTAGCCGCACCTGCATCCTCAAAGCAGCAGCGACAAGCGTGTGTCTGTCTGTTAAAGAGTGGTGTAACCCTCAAAGTGCGCTCCCCAAAAAATAAAAAACATTTTTTTTCTCTTTGTGAATTGTGTGGGCTGTAGCCACACCTGCATCCTCAAAGCAGCAGCGATAAGCGTACATCTGGCTGTTAAAGGGTGGTGTAACCCTCAATGTGCGCTCCACAAAAAATAAAAAAAATCCTTTTTTTTTTCTGTCTTTGTGAATTGTGTGGGCTGTAGCTGCACCTGCATCCTCAAAGCAGCAGCGACAAGCGTGCGTCTGTCTGTTAAAGGGTGGTGTAACCCTCAGAGTGCGCTCCACAAAAAATAAAAAATTCTTTTTTTTTTCTGTCTTTGTGAATTGTGTGGGCTGTAGCCACACCTGCATCCTCAAAGCAGCAGTGACAAGCGTGCATCTGTCTGTTAAAGGGTTGTGTAACCCTCAAAGTGCGCTCCACAAAAAATTAAAAATTCTTCTTTTTTTCTGTCTTTGTGAATTTTGTGGGCTGTAGCCGCACCTGCATCCTCAAAGCAGCAGCGACAAGAATGCATCTGTCTGTTAAAGGGTGGTGTAACCCTCAAAGTGCGCTCCACAAAAAATAAAAAAAATCTTCTTCTGTTTTCTGTATTTGTGAATTGTTTGGGCTGTAGCCGCACCTGCATCCTCAAAGCAGCAGCAACAAGTGTGTGTCTGTCTGTTAAAGGATTACATCAGTGACAGCATCCAAGTAGGCATGTCAGACAGTCCGTACCTGTACTGGCTGGAAAAAGAGGCAATTTGGAGGCCCCTGTACAGACTGGCTCTATTTTACCTGAGTTGCCCCCCCTCCAGTGTGTACTCCGAAAGAGTGTTTAGTGCAGCCGGGAACCTTTTCAGCAAAAGGCATAGGAGGTTGCTTCCACAAAATGTGGAGAAGATGATGTTCATAAAAATGGATTATCAACTCTTCCAGGGAGACCAGCCTCCAGAACGTACAGAGGGACCTGTGGTGGTGGATTCCAGCGGGGACGAATTAATACTCTGTGAGGATGAGGATGTACACAACACTGAAGAGGGTGAGGAATCGGTGGATGAGGAGGATGAGGACGACATCTTGCCTCCGTAGAGCCAGTTTGTGCAGGGACAGATTAATTGCCAGCTTGTTTTGTGGGGGCCCAAACCAACCAATCATTTCAGCCACAGTTGTGTGGCAGACCCTGGCGCTGAAATGATTGGTTTGTTAAAGTGTGCATGTCCTATTTATACAACATAAGGGTGGGTGGGAGGGCCCAAGGACAATTCCATCTTGCACCTCTTTTTTTCTTTGCATTATGTACTGTTTGGGGCCTAGTTTTTCAAACTGCCATCCTGTCTGCCACTGCAGTGTCACTCCTAGATGGGCCACGTGTTTGTGCCGCCCACTCGTGTTGCTTAGCATAGTCATCCAGCTACCTCGGTGCAACCTTTTGGACTTAAAAACACTATTGTGAGGTGTGAGGTGTTCAGAATAGACTGGAAATTAGTGGAAATTAAGGTTATTGAGGTTAATAATAACATAGGAGCAGAAAAAACAACAAATTCTGTGATTTTAGCTGTTTTTATGCTTTACTTAAAAAAAATACAGATCCAAAACACAAACCCAGAACCCAAAACACGGAAGGGTGGTTTTGGCAAAACCAATCCAGATCCAAAACACGAAGAAAGATCCAGATCCAAAACCAAAACACAAAACACGAAAAGTGGCCGGTGCACACCCCTAATTCTTATGCATAAATGTACATTTCTGCCTCCCACAGCTCTTTGCTAAGGCTAATAGTTTAGGGAAGCCTATCCAGCTCAATGGCTGGTAGTACAAAGTCAGCCATCGATATTAGTATTACTTTTCCCACTTGCACTCCTGTGCTACTACTGTAGCTACTATGTATGTGTAAAGCTTGGAGTCTACTCACTGACCAGCATTAGTATTCATACCACCGCCTTTAAGGAACTGAGGATTCCTCTGCCAGGGCTCTGCTGCTATCACTACCTCAGTTGCCATTTAAAGTGCATATGGTGAGGCTTCAATACACTAACAGATTAACTCCAGCCTTGTTCGACAGCAGCCCACCTCCTTCCTACAGCTGACACCTCTCATGTCTGGTTCCACACCTCTGCTGGCCGCTACTGCTGCTATTCTGCCTCTGCCTCACTTCAACTCTATGAGCTAATGTGCAAACCTTCTGGAATGCAGCCACTCAGCTGCAGTAATGCGCCATGATTCCGGCCTCCCACAGCCTCTGCTCACCGCCGATCCCACCATGCAGCTCCACCAACAGAACCACTGCTGCTGCTCCATCCCCATGACCTCGGCCCTGACTTTGCTTCTGGGACCAACAGTACCGTTCACTCCCACCAAATGCCGCATTGGGGAGCTGCTTACTGGGATGGCGCTGTCCACCTGCTTCACCAGCTCTGGCCAGGCTCCCTGTGGAGGGAGGGATCTGCAGACTGGCCAGCTGAGCTATTTATACTCACGACCAACACTGCACACGACCCTTTCTCTGACCGCGCTACCCTAACCTTCCCACTCTGCAGTGCGAGCAACTGATGCCTCACGCTGCTCCAGAAATTTCTCCAACAGCATGTGCCCCACTGCACCCCCATGTACTTCTTTATGTACATTAATAAATATACACTGGGGCATATTACACCTGTTAAAATAAAGGCTAGATATCAAATTAATTTACAAATACATTATACATTCCAGTATAAATTAGGGATGAGCGGGTTCGGATTTACTCGGTTCTTATCGCCACTTTACCGCAAGTTCGGATTAGTTTGGATTTATTTTATTGGCTATCCAAAACACGTGATAGCCAATAGCCAATAAAATGCCGTTTTGAGAACTGAGTAAATCCGAGTAAATCCGAACCCGCTCATCGCTAATATAAATACATGACAGATATATATTTTTTCTCAGGAAATGTACAGTAATACAATACATTTTTAGTGTATAGATAATTTGTTAAAGGTATTTATCCAAATTATTTTTTTTAACCCTTAACCAGGGTTACACAATGTTCATTGGATACTTGGAGAACAGTGCCACTGTAAGAGTTTTTTCTTCTTTCTGTACTTGTGCATTAGTATTTATGAGTACATAAATACTTAGGCCTCCAGCTGATCTGCTAATTAATATTTTACATTGATATTGTTTTGAGACCAAAACTAATAAAGGAATTGTTTCAACATATGTAGACTAACAGCAATTCTCATTGAAAAGCATGTGTGAGATCTCTCCCTACTAATATTTCACATTGCTCAAAATAACATCCTGCACCAAAAAACCTGGGATCAGTAACAGTGGTGGCTCCAGAGGTGGGGCTGCAGTGCAGTACAAAATTCAAATAAGGGAGCCACACCAACTGCCACTCCATACGCTACCAAACATTGCCGGCCGGGACTCACTGGCAGTTGGTGTGGCTCCCCTATATGAATTTTGGACTGCGCTGCAGCCCCACTTCTAGTGCGGCCACTGATCAGTAATAAGGTGGAGCAAAGAATTTACTCACCACTAAAAAGGTGCAGGAAGACATAGGTCATCTACAGAGAACGTGTGCTTCCCTACATTCAAAATATTTGACAGTGAGTAAATCAATAGGTTCATGCATTACATCTGCACGGCATGAGTCAGAAGAACAAGCATGTATTAATTAGTAGGCACTGCAGATAGTTAACCATATCCACCCATAGGCAAACGCAGGGGGGTTTCCGTCTGCCTGGAACCCCCCCCTCGACCCACACCATGACCACAATAGAAATAGTAATGTAATAGAATTTTACTAGTGCTGCATGTTCTTCTCAGTATCACAAATTAAATAATTAGCACCACCTGTGGATATTTTAACATGTATCAGTCAGTAATAAATAGCCTGTGCACCAACTAGGAGATCTGGAAAACATTCACTGTTATGCTGGGCATACACTCCACAATTATCTGTCAGATATCTGTCAAATCTGTCTTGTGGGAAGGAAAATCTGGTCCGTTTTCTAGTGTTTGGGAGCAAATTTCTATTGTCATTTGCTCCCATACATTACCAGGTTTTCATGCCAACCAGCCAGATTGGACAGATATCTGACAGATAATTGTACAGTGTATGCCCAGCATTTGGGATGTGCTACTATAGAGCCCAATATGTACATATAGGGCAGTGCTAGGTTCTGCTGCTGCTCCCAGACTCCCGGACTTGCTCTAATACTCTGGAATGGTGCCCACATCTAAAATAAAAACATTCAGCTCAGGCAGGATGGCCCTACTGCCACATCTAATGGTTTACTGTGATCCCTGGTCCTGTATATGCTGGAATTATGACACACAATACACTTTGTATGTAACATATTAAAGCTGGTTAAGTGATAATTATACCCTCTTCATGGACTGGCTACACTCACTCTAAAATCAAGCATCTGGAAACCCCCCTCTAGAAATCCTGCATTTGCCACTGTCCACCTATGTCTACGGGCATCCCACAGCTAACTACATACATAAAAACTTGCTCAACTGTCAATCCTCAAACTCCCAGGCTCCTTTGCTTCCATCTCTCATATTGTAAACATTGCATTTCCTTGCCCTAGCAGAAACAACTACATTACATCTTATTTCCCAGTATTTTGTATACAGCATGCTAGACCATTATGCTGAACTTAGTTTACACCCAAAATGGAGGGAAAAATCAACTATAGTGGAACATTTGACAAAATTGTTAATAGTGAAGATCACTGATTGTGTTTCAGTATTGCAAAGCTGATTTTATTCCGGTCCCACCCTAGGACCATAAACTAACTAATACAATACAAAGTTGAACAGATCCCTGGTGCTTGCATATCATTTTATCATGTAGATGTCAAATAAAGATATGGTGCATACACACGGTCAGATAATCAGGATGATATAAACGATAACGATATAGTTTTATCGTTCGATTGTTCATGTCGTCCTGTTTATTAGCCCTTTTCAATGACCAAACGATGGTCGATGCGCAGGCACGGATGGTCGATATTAATATCGACCATCGCCTGTGCATGCAGGCCATCCTGGTTGATATCGACCAGGTTAGTTTGGTTACTACAGGGACCCTCGATCGTTGATCGAGAGTCGTTATAGTAGTTGGGGGGTTGGCGCATGTGCTGGATGTTCGATAACAATCATCCAGCACATGTAGGACGATCAGATAATGATATCTGATTGTGGTTTTATCTGACTGTGTATACGGGCCAATAGTCAGCTCAAAAATCATAAATCATTCAAAAGAATAGTAAATGAAAATATATACTTCCCTTTTAACTTTAGGGCCGTGGTTCTTTTTATTATTCTCAGCTATTACTTCTTTATGCCTAAGCTTTGATGTTCTTCCATACGTTCCTCAGTGTATAAATTCAAAAATGAAGACATTTTACAAGAATCTTGTGTAATACATTCAAAATAAGTAGATTTATTAGTACAGTCAAAAGAACACATCTACTCCCACCACTTTCCCTTCTCCCCCCCTACAAAACGTGGTACATATTTATTAGCAAAGTACTGTAGCACAGGAGAAAGGGAAATCATAAGTATAACAAACCACCACTAACATATAAATAAATTGATGATGCCTCTTAGCTTCAAGAAGCCTGATTTTTGCTCTCCATTAAGTTTTTATTCCCCCGTTAAATAATCATTAAATAAATTGTGCTACTAATATCAGTGTGTGTAGTGAAGACTGGAGATTTAAAATTCAACTCTATTGGACTCTTTTTTAGGTTACTCAGCCGGTTTGTATTCATGTTATACTGCAGTTGCACAATAAGCTATTTACTCACTAGGCTGTCTAAGAGTCACGTCCTTACAGAGATCAAGTGATCTTATTGGCTGTCACATACAATGTGAACTTCCTCGTAACTCAATGTAATCCAGGAAGGAAAAAAGTTTTACAGGAAGAGAAAAAAAAACATACTTTCTGTTTTAAGTTCTGCTATAGAAGTATTATCATGCAGTGTTAATTGGAGTCCTACTAACAACACAAGACAAGCTACACACACACATTACACAAACATAGGAAACAATATGTCCACTCAAAGATTCTTTGCCAGGTAAGAAAAATGTGATTTATTTTTTTCCATAGCCTTCAATTACTCTGCTTCTGCCATATACAAATTGTAGACTAAAAATATCTAATTGCAACATTTCCTCTAAAAGTATATACTGTTTGACTGTCAGCTGTACATAATGTTTTCAGATTTAGCTTGATTTATTAATAGTTTTATAGTTGTGCATTTATATATTTTTTTGTTTATACACTTATAAATTTAAAATATTGTGGATGGCTGTTCTTGTAATGTCAAATAAAATGTATTTAATTTGGCTGTAATTTTATACAATGTAACAGTCTGTTGTACAGTATGACATTGTTCTATTAAAGCCATTGATATTAACAAACTGTGGGACTGATTCATCATGGATTGCAAATGCAACAGCGTACGCAGATCGGCTGATGGTGCGTACTGCTAATGCGTGCATTAGCATTGTGATCGCACTGTGATCACCTACGCAGATACAAAGCTATCGCAGGCCGAGGGAAGGCACGTCAGCATTTGGGGGTGGTGACAGGGGAGCGGTTGCTGAAATGCAGGCATGTCTGTCTGTTTGAAAGCCATTGCATGGGCGTGCATAAATTATACACTGTGATGGCATTTGCAGCTTGTGTACTCACTGTTTGCGACAAGGTTAGCAATTTCTTAGACAGGTCAGAGCTGTTGTAATTGTGCATGAGGGGCTTATGTTACTCGATATTCCTGATGTTTACACAGCACTGCAAGGTATTACACATGTGGGATAGTGGTAGTGGGCGTCTCTATGTTGGCTGTGCAACGGCTTTGCAATTGCATTAGCATATTTTTGTAACAGACCTGCATGCATAATTGCAGCTGCGATTGCAATAGCGATCCGTAGTGAATCAGACCCTATATTGGAAAATATTACTTTAATTCTGAAATACCTATTATGGAACTAATGTAATTATCTGCCAGCTTAAAAATACACCATAATACTCCATAAGTGGGTTCTATTAGGGGGGGACAAATTTTTGTCCCTTCTGATGGTAGATGCTGATGAACGAAGGTAGCTCAAAGCTCATAATGCTAATTGCATGTTAGTCACCATAATGCATTTCCCAGGTGTAATAGTGTAATTGCACCATGTAATATAAGATATGCTAATGAAGTAAAGGGGTTTGTTGTCAAGGCCGTTATTTTGCAAGTCTATGGAGGTGGGCCCTCTTCTGGTGTTGTCTGGACAGCATTTTTGAAAAAGCACAGTAACAGTATTTAGATGTCCATTAAGAGACAGTAGTAGATACTAGCCACTACTTTAAGTGGAACAACTTTTGTGTCAAGTGATGTGGAGGGTCAGTAAACTAATTTGCAGAATGTGTCTGCATAATTTGTACCTCTTTCTGAGTGTGCAACCCTAAACTCTTAATTACAATCAAAGGAAAAGGGAGAAAAAGAGAGAATTGTTTTCTGTGGATGCACCAAGGACCAATTTTGTAGTAGTTAAAATCTGCTTTATTAATGATTTAATTAAAACCAACTTATGATCAAAAAGATCTATTTTTTTAAGCAAAATATTTCAGAACAGATATAGAGGTGTAGATAACGTAGGAAAATGTGTTACATGAAATGTGTTGGAAATGATGTGTGTGCAGGTATTGATATTGGCCACACCACCGGATGACTAAAACTATGAACAGCCCAGCTACTTAATCAGTGGTGTTGGTTTATTGAAGTATAGCTGGTACAGTTGTGCTCATTGTTACATGACTTTTCATGGAGAGGAGCGGGCTTATCTACAGATCATCAGCCATTCAGTGTATGCTGCAAACAGGTAGCTGTGCATGGATCTGGAACAACATTATATGCAGGTATTAACCAAGTTTATTTTGGAGCTAAGTAGGAGACTTCTGTTTCCCACCATGTCACTATTACACTGTAAAGACAAGATGACCCCTGCACATGCTCAGTAGTGAGCTCAGTAGCCATCTTGGGGGTATGCAGTCGGGGAGCCGGCGGACCTAATCCCGTCAGCCGGCTTCCCGACTGCTTTATCCCGGTGAGGGTTAAATGACAGGCATCTAAATCTAGACGCCTGTCATTTTGCCGACGCCGGGAGACTGGCGCCAGACATCCCAATCGAAAGGATGCCGGGCGATGCAGCGGACAGCCGCTGAGGGAGGGTTAATTTAGGGCTCCCGGGAGGTACTTAGGGTTAGGCACCCCCTGGGAGGTTAGGGTTAGGCTAGGGGGGGAGGGTTAGGGTTAGGCACCCACGGGGGGGACTTAGGGTTAGGCGGTGGGGAAGGGGGGGTTAGGTTTAGGCACTTAGAGGGGGGATTAGGGTTAGGCACTTGGGGGGGAGGTTAGGGTTAGGCACCCCAAAGGTTAGGGTTAGCGGGTTAGAAATAGCTTAGTAAATACTTACCTTCGACGATCGGGATTTTCTCCTCTGCCGGGATGCCGCTGTCGGGATTCCAACCGCCAGGGAGGTGTCCGGTGGTAAATCATACCGATTCCATCTTGGGATAGGGCATGAAGCCTCCCTGGTGAACAGGAAGATCAGAGTCTGCGAGTAGCACACTCCTCTTTAACCACTTAACTAACAATTTTTTTTTCTAAAAACCGCTACAAAATTGTTGATTTTTTTAATGAATGAATTAGGTGAGGGACATCTATTTTAACTTATCCAAAATGATTTCATTAAAAAAAATATATGTTTTTTTAAGATTTGTAAAAAAAAAAAATCAGAACATTGGAAACATCGGAAACATCACGACCATTGCGACTTTCAATTTGAGACCAGTTTCAGTAACCAGGTACACTAGGGGGTTGAGTGGGAGGTTAATTAACTTTTTCCCAGCAGCTGCTAATCTTTGCAGGCGGTGGATGGGGGGTACTGTTTTGCTGACCGATCAGCAGTGATCGGCAGCACAGCAGACACACGAGGAGAGGGTGCAGGCAAGCAGATGGACTGGAAGGTTCCTCTGAGAGCAGCAGCTGTGGGAAAATTCTCTTCCTGCAGCCGCCCTCATAATTATCTAACTTGTCAAAATTTTGCAGTCAGAGCAGATAAATAACTGCCTAGTATAGTCAGAAAATTATGACCATGCCAGGCAAGTGGTTAAACAAAAAGTCACCAAGTATCAGTCTATCCAGCCATATATGTGATTGGTCAGGAAATCAGTATGTATCAGTATCAGTATGGATTCAGTAATCAGTAGGTTCAAATCCAGACGCTGGAAGCAGGGCTGAGGATCCTGACAGTTGATTTAGGTAAGTAATACTAACCCTACCCCCCCTAACCCTAACCCTCCCTTAGGGGTGCCTAACCCTAACCTCCCCCTTTAGTGCATAAACCTAGCCCCCTGCTAAGTGCCTATACCTAAACCCCCCATCTCCGCAGCCTAAACCTAAGTCTCCCCGGGTGGGGGGGTGCCTAACCCTAACATCCCCCCGGTGGTGCCTAACCCCCCTTTCCCTAGCTTAACCCTAACCCCCTCCAGGGGGTGCCTAACCCTAAGTCCCACCAGGAGCCCTGAAACCTAACGCGGTCCACGCCCGGCGCCCAGCTTACTTTCATTCGATATATGCCGGTTTTGTTGGACTTCCAGCGTAGGTTTAATGCCAGGCGTCTGGATTTCGACACCTGTCATTAGTACCCTGCTGGGATTTGACAGTCGGGGAGCCGGCAGTTGGCATTTCGACCATGGGCTTCCTGACTGCATCCCTTGGTCAGTTAGGAGAAATTAGATTGTTGTAGTGGTATAATAATCTATATAAAAGCAAGAAATCTCCATTAAATTTGGCATGGTGGCATAGTTTGACTAGGATTAGGTTTTTACCTAGGATTGAACTTTCTCAGGGACACACACTGTCACACAATCCCTAAAAATGGGGACACTCTTAAATTACACAGGGGCGGGACTGGCTCCAGCGTGAAAAACCTGTGTGAAGGCTACAAACCTGTGTGAAGGCTACAAAAACCTGTGTGAAGGCTACCTCACAGACTGAGCAAGTGTCAAACTTTATGACTCATGCAAGTTCATATTAAATCCAGAGTTAGTCCTTTTTAAAGTGACCATATACTGTATATTAATCAGCCCTCTGTGTTTGTATTTAAGGGCATAACTAGAACTTTGTGGGCCACATAGCAATATATTAAAAGTCCCCTGAGAGGTAAAAAAAACCCCATATAATTGTTCCCACACAGAGCCCATCCATGTTATGTCACACAGTGGGCCTGATTCAGAGCCGGACGCTGTTTGCGGACGGTCGTTCCAAAAAAGGGACTGGCTATTAAAATTGAGCGCTCGCTCTTTGCGGTTTGTTGACGCCTCTATGTCTGAGCGAGCGAACGAAAAATGTGCTCGCTATTTTGTAAAGACGCCCCTTTGCCGTTCACATCACACATCATCTCCGGTATTTATTAGATTAATCGGGTACATCGAAAGGCATCTGAACTGCTCACAGTGCTTGTGGTAGGTTTTTCTTACCGCTATCACTGCGAGCAGTGATGGCTAAAAGACAACCAAGTGACGTGGTCGATGACGCTCCTTGACTAATTATGCACTCCCATTAAACGCCCTTTTGACCGTTTGTCATGCCTGTGTTCGGATCTCCACTCCCCCATTTTAAAGCACCTTCCCCTGTTACCACCCACAAACAGTACATTCTGTCAATCAAATTAGCAGCCCCTCGCTGTTTTGTGAGCACACGATTTACGATCACAATGACTGGTTTGCGCATGCACATTATGACCCATACGCATGAGCAGTTGTGCGAACATCTCTCAGAGCGAACGAGCGGCCACTTACGAGCAGCTCTGAATCAGGCCCAGAGCCCATTCAGGTTATATCACACAGTAGCACCCCTTATACACATTATGCCATGCAGTAGTAGTGCCCCTTATACATTATGCCACATAGAAATTCCATTTACACTACACAGTTATGCCCCTTACACATTATGACCCCCCCAGAAACTCCCCTCCCCATGTCCCTCCAGCAGCTTCTCACCTCCCCCTGTGAGCCATCAGCAGTCAGCAGGTGTGGATTTGGGCAAGGCCACCAGCTAATTATAGCTGGTGCACCAGTAGGCAGCAGCAGAAATGGACAGACTGCGCCGGTGCAATTGGAATCTGGCACTGGTCGTGAGCCAATCTGAGCTTGCGGACCAGCAGCCAATCAGGAGCCACTACTGCTGATTGGCTGCCGGTCCATGAGCTCTGATTGCTTCACATCCAGCGGAGCTATCTCTCCATATCTGCCTGCTGGTGAGCCAGCTGTACTCAGCTGGCGAGCTGGCACCAAATCAACACCGCTGACACTCAGGCACCCCTCGGTGGCCCTGACTGGACCGGCCCACCTTGTGTGTGTGACTGGGTGCTGGTGGAGCATCAGGCCACAGAGGCAGCTCATGCACCATAGCAGCCACATCCCTTGCACCTACGGCAGTTACACCACTGTTTGCATGCATGTTAGCAAACAGTGGGGTCCTTTTCAGGATCAATGGAATAAGTTATAGGCAAGGATAATGTAAACAAATAAAGGATGCAGGTGTACTTCATGGTCCAGTCTCCAACCCAGGCAATTCCAGGTATCCCAGCTAGTATTCAATAAATGTATGGAAGTTTCTTAACACCTTCTTTGTCTATAACCACTACCTTTCCACTATTTGGTCTCCATTTATTTTTAATTACAGTCATGGTTTATGTTATTAAAGAATATCATAATGGATTCTGTGATTGTGGACTTCCCAGAGCAGCTGAGATAATGAGAAACACTGTATGTATGTATACTGTTTATCCGGCAGCAACCTGGTAATTAAATGTGAATATATATACCAATAAACTATAAAATGAAAGATTACTTAATAGCTGCAAACTAAGGCACTAGTCAATTACATTGCATTGCAGTTTCAATACATTGCAGAAATTCCAATTGCTACTGATCAGTGACAGGTGACATAAAAACTGTGCTGAACATCAACAGCTACATTCTTATGCTCTAGAACTGTTGCATGAAATGATGTAATAATCCTAGGAAGGGCTATATGCTAGATGGCTAGAAATCACAGTTATAGAAACCATGATGACATCTATATTATATTCACCTAAGGTCCGTCCTGTCACCGACATGTGCAGTGGGAGCCTGTGCGTGTGTCTCAGGAGCCGACGACTCCCACTACAGTGACAGGACAGACCTTAGAGGATGGAGGATCACTCTGCAGGCACCAGGAATGGTGTAAGTACTAAGTGGGGATGGACTTAGTAGGGCGGAACATGGGTGGGAAAGGGCAGGGGGATTGGGAAGTGGACCAAGGTGACCTGGTATATGCCTAGTCCTTGACTAGTTCTTGAATAACAGAATACCATTACTATGTATTTACATAAAATGTGACCAAATAGTGGAAAGAGAATGGTTATAGAGAAAGAAAATAATAAGTAACTTGCATACATTTATCAAAGATAATTATACCGCTAAAATAATCAAATTTGATCCAATCCTCACTGACCAACTCTATACATGGTTGGATAGGGATCCGGTCAATATCCCGACACATGGGATGTCGGGGCGCTTAGAATACACCTGACAGAATCCTGGTGCCAGCATTTCGACCTTCTGTTGTTAGAAGTTAAATTTTTTATTGCCATTTGAAAAAGTGTTAAAAAAATATTACTTATCACCACATTTACCATTAATCACCAAGGAAGCTGAGCAATAAATTGATATTAGAATCCAATTCCCCATTCCCCCTCTCTGACCATAATCTTCTCTCTTTTAACCTATCCCTCTCTCCTTCCCCTCCTTTACCTTCTAAGGCTACCATTACTAAGCGTAACATTGAGGCTATTGACACTGTTGCTTTTTCCTCCCTGCTGGACTCTCTTCTCTCCCCTATCCTTTCTCTCTCCTGTCCTGAACAAGCTACGTCCCTGTATAATTCCTCCCTTACTACTGCTCTTGACTCTGTTGCGCTGGCAATAACTACTCACCCTCGCAGATCCACACCACAACCCTGGTATTCCAAATGCACCAGGTACCTGCAAAAGTATTCAAGAATTTCCGAGCGTCAGTGGAGAAAATCACGCTCTAAGGCTGACTTCCTCCATTTCAAATTTATTCTCTCATCCTACAGTGCTGCCCTGTCCCTCTACAAACAAACATATTTCAAGAACCTCATCTCCTCCCAGTCCTCAAACCTCCGGCGTCTCTTTGCCACTTTCAACTCCCTCCTCGCCTCCCCTCCACGCCTCCCCTCCTCACTCTCTGCCCTTGACTTTGCCACCTACTTTACATCTAAAATTAACTCCATACATGAGGACATCATATCCCATCAGACCCTCAGCACGCCTCCCCCTCCTTTTCCTGACCACCCCTCCCTTTCTGCCTCACCAACTGTGATATCCTTCTCCCCTGTTTCTGGAGAGGAAGTCATGGCCCTAATCAGGTCCTCCCCTCCTTCCACCTCCCCTCTTGACCCAATTTTCCCTTCCCGTCCACTCTGTTACCTGTCTCCTTGTGCCTTTTCCCATCTTGCTCACTTCTTTAATCTCTCCCTATCATCTGGCACTGTCCCTTCTGCATTCAAACATGCCCTTGTCTCCCCCATTCTTAAAAAAACTACCCTTGATCCTAACATACTTTCCAATTACTGACCCCTCTCTTCTCCCTTTTGCTTCCAAACTCCTTGAGCGTATTGTTTACAACCGCCTTACCACCTTTCTTTCCTCCCACTCCCTCCTTGACTCATTTCAATCTGGCTTCCATTCTCTCCACTCCACTGAAACTGCCCTCACAAAAGTCAGCAATGACCTCCTTGCTGCCAAATCCAAGGTCCACTACTCTGCTCATTCTCTTTTACCTCTCTGCTGCATTTGACACTGTAGACCACCCTGTCCTCCTGCAAATCCTTCACTCTCTTGGTTTACATAGCACTGCCCTCTCCTGGCTTTCCTCCTACCTCTCTGATCGTTCCTTCTTTGTGTCCTCTCATGACTCCTCCACCCCCCACTTCCACTAACAGTAGGAGTTCCCCAAGGTTCTGTTCTTGGACCTCTCCTTTTCTCCCTATATACATTCTCTTTAGGTCAACTCATAAACTCCTTTGACTTCCAATATCATCTCTATGCTGATGATGCTCAAATTTACGTTTCCACCCCTGAGCTCTCCCCCTCGCTCCTTAACCGTATCTCCAACTGTTTCTCTGCTGTCTCTTCATGGATGTCCCAACGCTTTCTTAAACTTAATATGTCTAAGACTGAGCTGATCATCTTTCCACCCTCTTCCACTACCTCATTTCCCACAATTTCATTATCTATTGATGGCACAACTATCGCCTCTAGCCCCAAAGTGCGCTGTCTTGGAGTTATCCTAGACTCTTCCCTCTCATTTAAACCATACATTCAGCACCTCTCGCAGTCCTGCTATTTCCACCTAAAAAATATCTCCTGGATTAGATCCTTCCTCACCCAGGATGCCACTAAAACCCTCACCCACTCACTAATCATCTCCAGATTGCACTACTGTAACCTTCTCCTAGCTGGCCTCCCAGTCTCTCACCTCTCTCCACTACAATCAGTTCTCAATGTTGCTACTCGGCTCGTCTTCCTCTCCAGACATTCTACATCTGCTTCCCCTCTCCTTCAAGCCCTACACTGGCTCCCCTTCCCCTTCAGATGCCAATTCAAGGTTCTTACACTCGCATTCAAAGCACTCACCAAATCCTCTTCCACATACATTTCTGACCTTCTCTCCCTTCACACTCCCGCCCATCCACTTCGCTCAACAAATGCATGCCGCCTCTCTTGCTAACTGATTACTTCCTCCCTCTCCCGCATCCAAGATTTTGCCTATTCTGCTCCCTACCTTTGGAATGCTCTCCCTATCAGACTCTCCACCTCTCTACAAATCTTCAAACGGGCGCTCAAGACCCACTACTTCATCAAGGCCTTCCAGGTCTCATGCTCACCCACTTCATGCGTCCCTATCTTCCCCTTCTGTGTCACGCCTGTCTGTCTGCCCCTCCCCTTTAGAATGTAAGCTCTCACGAGCAGGGACCTCTTCCCTCGTGTGCTTCTCTTTACATTTTCTTCAACTCTTTACTCACCATAAGTGCACCTAACATGTGACTGCCAACTCCCTGCTGCTTATTGTGAGTGTTTAATCGCTGTTGCAGCAATGTATATAAATCGTGTCCTTGTCCTGCACTGTAATGTACTGTAAGTTACTTGTTTCTTGTTCACTTATTAGTTGTATGTACTATGTAAAGCGCTGCGGAACACTTGTGGCGCCATATAAATAAAGGATAATAATAATAATATTAAATTGCAATAAAACCATTCATTCTAACAAAAAAAAGTTTCAGCTAAAAAATAGACGTATATATTATAACATGTAGAGGTCTCAAGTTGAATACAAAAACCTAACGTAATATGTAATATGAGAGTAGGACAACATGTGTAAGTAAAAAACAAAGCTTTATGCAAATAACTAGTTTTATCTTTTGAGCTTTGGATTTTAATTTAATGTTCTCTTTGACAACAAAAATCATTGACTAATCACAATAATCACTTTACCTTTTATTTTTGCAGTTACAAATCTGCACATCACTTCCTAGTACTGCTTTAACCTGGCTTCCTATTCATTTATGAAGATCATCGAATCTGAAGATTAAGCTATGATGTGCCCATATTTCCAGCATAATTGGGAGCCCTAGCAGTATTTATAGTACAAGTTTCTATTCTCAAATGCTGCATGAATCTCTCATTGTTTGTTTTATCACTGTGTTAAGGTAATTTTGAAGAGTGAAGTATATACTAGGGATGTGCAGGCTCGGATAGGTTCGAGTTTGCACGTGGAGTTCGGATTTTTCCCTCCAATAAAACGGAACTCAGAACGAGGCAAAACGTCATCTTACATGGACGAACATCATCATTCCTGGACAAAAGACCAGGAATGATGATGTTCGTCCATGTAAGATGACGTTTTGCCTCGTTCTGAGTTCCGTTTTTTTGGAGGGAAAAATCCGAACTCCACGTGCAAACTCGAACCTATCCGAGCCTGCACATCCCTAGTATATACTAATAAAAAATACATACTGGGGTTCTGTAAAAAGTTATACTACTTTGTATATACAGTATTACAGTGATGTTTCCTTTTTTTTCAACAGAATACAAATATATAGAAGTTGAATCTTCAATTTAACTTACAAGTGAGTTCCATGTAGATATTATTTGTGGAATGACAGTATTGTATAGATTGTTTCTTTGAATGAACAGACTGGGTTAAATACAACTATAGTGCTCAAAGTCTGGCACTATGGCAAATATAATACAATCATCCCATTGGCTTCATTTATCAATTTACTGTACATACACTGTTAGGTCTCCATAAGAAACAAATGCGGAATTCATTGCTTTTTTATATTAAAGTGATGCTTTATAATCAAAAATGTAGAAAGATATACAGATATTACATCATGCAGCATCAAGTTACATTTCACCCAAGGTATGTTTCACTATGGATAGCCATCGGTGTAGCCTCCATCGATGGTTGCCATCAATGGAAAAACAGCAAGGGCCATCAATGGTATTAAATTATGTGATCCTGTAACATTGATGGTTTTAACCATAAAAGGTTTGCGCATGCCAAGAGGAGACAGAATGAGCAGGGCAAGATTATTTTGTGCAAGCACGGTGGCTGGTACTGCTACCTCCCTGCACACTCAATGCTGTATGTGAGCCAGAGAAGCCTTGGGTAGGGCTAGACTGCTGACTAATAGCTGAATTGAACCTGCGTAGACAGCAAGGCGGGTCAGCCCACCCCGTACCACACACTGTCTGTGTTGTATTGAAGTGTAAAGTGGAGCCAAAAGCAGCGCAGAGCTGCTGGTTAACAGCATAGTAGACCTATGTAACAGTGCAGCTGCAGCACTCTGTCTGCAAGCGTGAAAGGAAAACCATTGGGCCCACAGCTACCATTGATTGTGGGGAACCATATAAATTTCCGCCATTGGTGGTCGATGGCCATCCATAAATCTCACCTATTTGTCAACATTTCAGGATGGCTTAACATCCTTTCCTCAGTACCACATACAGTGCTGTAACTAGGCTAAGCGAGCGGTACCACTATACAGAGCTCAGTGACCTGTGGGCAGCACCGCTACTCACCCATGACCCCTGCATCCTCTGATCACTCCAGGCAGACACCCTACAGCTCAAACAACCCACCTGAAACATCCTGAGTAGGTGGACATAGGGTTGAAATGACCCTGCCAATTAAATCTTAGATTAGAAGAGGAATTCACCTTGGGCTTTTTTACGTATAAGATTATTATTCTAAAACTTTTCTAAAATCTAAGGTTAAACACAGGTAAAATTAGATACAATTCTATATAATTAAAGAAACAATTGTACATGTGAAAGAACCATACCATATGCTTCATCTGTTTTCAATGTGTTCTTCTTTCCTAAGTGGAATTATTAATCCGTGCTAAGTTTTCAGTCTTGATTTCAAAAATCAACAAAACTATTTCTTGCCGGATTGCTGATGAACTCTTTGCGAAAGAAATTTTTACCATGGATGAGATGAATGAGGTGCATTCCATACCGGTAAGCCACGAGGCCGCAAGGAGGCTGATTACCGGGATTATCTGTAAGGGAGAAGAATCCTGCAGTAATTTTCTCAAGTTTCTTGAAAATCAAGATGAACATTTATTTCGGCATATCTTCGGAAACAGTGAGTAATTAAGCTGTTTAAAATGTATACATTATAGATTTGTTTTTTATTTTGAGAATTACTATTGTAAAATGTTGGGAAAATGACCGTTCTCTCCAAGCAAATGAAAGAATAAGAAACTGTGATTCTAATGCACCATGGAGTCTATTGGCTAACATGTAAAAAAAAAAAAAAAAAGAAGAAAAACCTCTCCATTCAAATTTTAGTCTAATATAAAAATAATTATTGAGCAGCTCATTAGGGAGTGCACCCAGAGAAATCCAGAGGGATATATTATACTGAAGGGATGTCTAACACCAAGCAGGGATTTGGCTAGCACTATTTTCATGTCATTAATCCCCCCTCACATAACCATGTTATCCCAATTTCCCAACATATCAGTATTTCCCTCATTAATCCCCCCTACACCATTACCTCACTTATTTATGATCATATTATGCTACACAGAAGTGCTAGCAGTATGGTATATTTAATATAGTACATGTACAACTATCTGCAATACTCCATCTTCAGTTAAAGGGATAATTCAAGCATGAAGTGAATAGTTGGGGCTGCTATCTCTGGTGAGCCAGTGTCAGCTCAGGGGAATACCAGCAGCACCTAAAGTTTTGCTGACAAGCACGGAAATGTCGTTCCACATTACGGTGTGTTTGAGCACACCTTTGACTCTCTATGTGCACACACCAATGCTTACAGTACTAATTTTATGCTTGCCTGTCACTGTTCTGCCTCTCTTGATATAAGAAGTAAGTCAACAACAATAAAGAAAACTATATATGGGTGCATGCATTGCATACATATCTTTGGTGCACCAGCAAAGTATGGAAATGAGAATATTAATAAAAAACAAACAAACAGATGCATGTCCATCTAAATGAGTCATTTTATTAGTAAATTCTAATTTCATTTATAAGTTCAAATTGGAAAAAAATAAAACTATAGTTTATAGAAGTCAAAATACTATGATATGTACATGAAAAAACATTACCATCTAAGCTACTTTTTTATCAAACTTAAAACAGGAAACTTATATCAAATATAATTTTTAAATTAATGTCTTGTAGCAACAAAATTTATAAAACACTACTGTGGCAACTTTCAAAAGAAAAAAAACATATAATTAGATTATTACTCTTTATACTCCAGTCATATCACTTAATAAATAAAACTATCTATTTAGACTCTCCCATACATCACATGTCATTCAGAATTTAACAAACCATTACATAGATCCAACAATATGAAAACTACCCAGAGATATTTTTACTTTTCACACTTTTTTGGTCAGACATAGGTGCCCTCTTTTAATTTTAAGACGTAAAACAAACCTCCTTACTAACAATAAAACAAACAACAGTGATTTGCAACCAGATACACTTCAAGGGCTACATTCAGGGGTATATCTATAATGGGTGCAGGGTGTGCAGGGCACATGGGCCCCTGGGTCCAGGGGGGCCCCGCACTGCACACCCTGCACCCATAATATACTTACCTCTCTGCAGTCCCACATCGGCGCGGGGGTCCAGCGCTGTAAAAATGTCTGGAAAATGGCCGCGGCCATGTGCAATAGACTCTGGGCACACTCTAGTGCCCAGAGTCTATAACTCCGGTGCTGGACGTGCACAGCTCAGTGCGCTGCCGGGTGCCGATCGGAGAGGGGGGGCCTGTAACAGAGACTGTACACGGGCCCCTCCTCTCTTGAAACGCCCCTGGTTGCATTTGTGTCTCTCTCCTGTAACTTTGACAGGACTGTATATTACCTTTAATCTTAGCAATAACTTTATTCGATTAGTGCTGAGGGTTTCTCTGCCCGATGCTGAGGTTATTTTTCATTGTTTGTGCTCATCACATTCCATCTTCAATATCATTGATTGTGGCACATGGTAGCAAAATAAATTATACCTTGTTTAGCTCAGAAGACTTTTTTTCTCAGAAAATGCAATGAAACTTTTTGCTCATTCTAACACATCAAATAAAATGTAACTAGAATGGGAAATAAAATAATAATTTAAATTTCAAAAAGTGTACCAAAAGCAGGATTGCTTTTTTTTTATGAAACACATAAAAAAAAACTTTGTGGATCTTCCGCATTATTTATCCATTTAAAAATTGCAACCATTAGGATTCTACATCAAGCTTATCACAAAAAGAAGACACTTAGGGCTCTATTTATTAACAATATTTTTACTAAAATAAAGTGAACAAGGGTTTTTTTACACCCTTTTCAAATTATTTTAGTTTCACCTGTAGTTATTACAGGGCAATTGGAGTAGAATTAGTAAAATTCTACTCCAACCCCTAAGTATCACTTATTTTTAGTAAAGCAGATCGCATTTCCCATAATTGTAATGGGAAATGTGATCCGACCACAGTTACTAAAAATAAATTGTAAAAAAATACCGGGGGAAGCCCTGTGATAATAACGCCACCTGGAGGTGGCGTTATCCAGGGTCTCCCCCGGTTACCGGGCTCCCACTCTGCTCTAACGGGGAGAGCAGAGGCGGGAGCCGGTACCAGTAATCAGCTATGTGGTCTAAGCAGACCGCAAGCTGATTACTGTAAACGAAAGAAAAAAAAATGAAAAATTTTTTTTTTTACTTACCTGAATCCAGGGACCGGTGATCAGGCCACCGGTGATGGCTCCTCTCCGGTCAGCTGGTCTCCCATAGTACACTGGGGCCTGGTCATCAGGTGGTTGGGCCCCAGTGCAGTATGGGAGATCACCTGATCGGGAAGCCCGGAGAAGATCACCGGAGGCCAGGAGGATGCAGGTAAGTGTAATGAAGGGAGGGGGGGTCGTGGGGGGGGAGGGGGGTCGCGGGGGTCCGCTATCATGGGGGGCGGGGCTTAGTGCCGGGGGCGGGGCTTAGCGTCGGTGGGGGGGTAGTAGCGGTGGTCGGTCGGCGCATGCGCGGGCTCTTAGTCGCGGTATTTTTTCCGAAAATACCGCAACTAGAGTGCGGATGGGATCCGCAGGGACAGAGCTTTATCGCAAGCTCTGTCCCTGCAAGGGATTTATAGTAAATCCCTGTGATATTGCCTGAATTCGCAATGCGAATTCACTCGGTAATATCACACTACAATCCGCATTCAATATGCGGATTGTAGTAAATAGAGCCCTTAAAATTAATACTTTTTTTAAATTATTTTAATTGTCTTGATTTAAACATTAAATGTATAGGAATAATATAGCAGCCTGACATGGCTAGTAGGAAACCTACTGCATTAATTGAGGGGACCCTTTTTATGTGACACAATATTGGGGAGATCTGATCATCTGATGATCATTAGGCAATAAACACTGAGGGACACCATAATTTGAAATAGGGTGTCTCTGAATTTATGGATGCCAAGTCGGGGGAAATTCTTCCCCATCCCCTTACTCTATAAATTTTCTGTAGTGAAGTGGTTAATACCTGGTGACCACATTGATCACCAGGCAATTACTTATGTGGGGGCACAATGTTTGAAATAAGTGATTTTCCTCCTTAAATGGTTACCCCCTTCTTCACAGCTAATAATACTTTTTTTTTTTTCAGTGGGCATGAGTCCCTACCGGATGTCCAGACCGGTGGGGAATGTAACTGTTTTTTATTTCATTATGCCCCCCCCTCAAAGTGGACAGTGAGTTCCACTCATCATATGCTGTTTTAGTGTACACGTGAATGACGAGTAAGATTCATCGGCCACAGCAAAGAGGTTAAGAAATACATTAAATGAAAGAAAGAGATGGCAAGACATACTCTTAAATTAGTTCATAGTTGTACTCATATCAAATTTACCAATATGCCACTAAAATCATCGCTCACCAAAAAACACTTCTCAGACCTCCTGAATGGCCACTTTTCTACAATATATCTATATTCCCTTTAGAACCCTATTTACTCCAAAACATCTTTCATAGCTTCCAACTGCCCTAAAAACACCCCACAGGTACCCACTCACAAACCAAATTTTACATGGCCATCGAACTCCACACACAATGCTCCTCAAACTTGCCTCTCACCAATAATATAAATAGTCATCATTCTGCTCATTGCCACAGTGTTAGGGCACTTCCCTCCTTCTCTGATCTCAGATATTTTCATGGTGTGGGGGTGGTCACATGATGCAGCAGTCAGCTGTTCCACACAAAGAATAAAATAAAGTTTAGTGTTATTATCTGATTTATTATGTGCCTCAAATTCATTACCATGACGGTATGAATGCTATATTTGCAGTTTTTGCATATGGTGTGCCTCAATATACTATTAAAACAATAACCATTGTTTAAACAATAATCAAATAATGCATGTGCATAATTTGGCTACTGTCTAGAAGAGTATCCACCAACTTCTCTCTTGTTTTAGATGCTAAGGGAAGTGTAACAGAAAAGAGTTTAGAAGATTTGGAAAAGCATTTAAAACATTTTTATCAGCACCCATCCTTTCAAACATTTCACCCACTAGGTAAAGAGACAGGCATCGACATACTTTTTAATTTGGAAACAACATATACAGATCCTTTACTATGGAAGAAAGACACGCTCAATCAAAGGAAAGAGCAAATGACATTGGAGGACGTATTAAACAAACTCCAAAGCCCATGTATTATCGAGGGAGAAGCTGGCAAGGGCAAAACCACAATACTGAAGAGAATTGCTGTACTCTGGGCATCTGGAAGGTGCCAAGCTTTACAAGAGTATAAACTTGTCTTCTTTATCACTTTGCGTAGTACAAGTGAAGAGCTTTATGAAACTCTGTGTGATCAACTTTTTCCTATTAATTATGAATGGAACAAAGAAGCGTTCATGCAAAAAATATGGGAGCTTAGACAAAATGTGTTGTTTTTACTGGATGGATACGATGAATTTCATTCCGCAAGCTGCGTAGAGATAGACAACCTCATTAAGCACAACTATAAATATGGCAGTACAGTTATTCTTACTACAAGAACTGAATCACTGGGAGAAGTAAGATATTGTGGGTCTCTGATTGTTGAAACAAGTGATTTCACAATTGAAAGTGCCAAAACCCTGATTACAAATGTCTTGCGGGAAGAGGAAGCTGCAGGCTTATTGCTACAATTGGATGAAACCGATTTCATGAAAAATCTCATTAAGACACCGTTATTTTTAGTGATAGCCTGTGTCCTTAGGATGGGGGAAAGTGATTTTCAAATGAACACTGAAACAGCTCTCTTTTGTACTTTATATGATCTGATGATTGAAAGAGGCCATAACCAAATCAAAAATATACAAGCAAACATCATAGAGGAGAACATCCACTTTTGTGGAGACTTGGCTCTAAAGGGGCTTTTTGAACATAAGTTTGAATTCCGAAGTGAGCACTTGACCAATATCATAGAGGATATCTTGCTTAAGATAGGGCTGCTAAATAAGTATGGGGCTCAGCAACGAAGACCTGGCTACAGATTTTTTCATACCTCATTCCAGGAGTACATAGCTGGAAGAAGACTGTCTCAGCTTTTGTCATCAGAGGAAAGTTCCGATGTGAAGAAAGCAGAATGCTACATTAACAAGATACAAACAGTATATGATGTCACCGGTAGATACAAAAATATGCTACTATACACATGTGGATCATCCAAAACCGCCACTTGTAAACTTCTCCATCATATCGCAAGTGTGTACAAAGAAGAAATGAATGATTGCAGTTCCGAATTTGTGGAGTTTGGCATTAACCTTTTTTATGAGAGTGCCACAAAAATGGAATTGAGTAATGAATTTGAATCACTATTTTCTGACAAAATATTGTACATCAATATGTATAACATAGCGTCTCATCATGTTGATTTTTTTCAGTACTTACCAAGCTGTCTAAGTGCTCTGAATTTGGTCAGATTAGACTTATTTGGCACAAAAAGCAATACACTCACTGAGGATGAAGACAGGGCCAAAAGCCCTGCAAACGTACAGTTATCCAAGTCCAAGACACATATTTCTGAAAAGGTTGTCAAGCTGTTTTTTGATTGGACTCAAGCTCTGCAGACGTTAGAGGTCACACTAAAGAACTTTGATCAATTGAATAAATATGACATAAAATGCCTGGGAAAAATATGCTGCTGTGCTGAGCATCTCAGGCTCAATATTAGCTGCAGTAAAGGAATCACAGGGACTCTGACAAGTGTTGTGGAGAATTGCAAACGAATGCAAGATCTGATTATTGAAAACACCCCACTTAGCACTGAAGATGAGAGGCGAATTGTAGAAATGACAAATATGAAAATATTAAGCATATCCAATATGGAAATTCACCAACAACCAGGTAAATGTCTAAGGGAAAAATGAATATTTTATTAAGAGAAAATGAATAATAATATAATTATGTTTTGCACGGAGCTATAGTCATTGGAGTAGCTATTGTACAACAAATAGCAACAAAATAGCCCTTCATGTTTCTCTTTATGAACAGTGGGGCCATTTCAGACCTGGGTGCTAAGCCGCGATCACTCATATTCAAAAGAGGCCGGGTATGCAAATACCACATTTGCACTGTCTGGCATAAGGACGCCCTCTATGTTTTAGAGTGCAACGGCAGAGTGAGCGCATGCCATTGTAAAGACGCCCACTTTTCTTTCTTAGCACACGTCATCTCCAGGAAGTGTATCATTAATCAGTAACATCGAGAGCTATCAGAGCTGCACGCAGCGCTTGAGGTAGACCCTTCCCCGCCGCAAGCAATGCGATCACTGCAGGCTGAAATACAACCAAGTGACGTGTACAATGACGCCTCCATGCTAATTATGCATGCCCATGAAAGGACGTTAGAACAAACAGGCATACCTGCGTTCACACATCCACACCCCCGTTTTCATAGACCTTCCCCTTTCACCACCCACAAACAGCACTATTTGTCACTCAAAGTAGCGCTCAGTCTGCGTACTACGAGCGCATGATTGCAGTGACTGGCTTGCGCACGTGCATTGCAATGCATTTGCATGCGCAGATGGGAGACAATCGCCCATAGCGAGTGATCGCGGCTTAGCTTCCGGGTCTGATTCGGCCCCACAGTCTTTAGCTACAGTACGAACTTTGTCTTCGGTCTTCATTCCTTTTAGAATAGATGTATGTACCCAGTTTTGAAACAGAACAGAGCAAACTGTAGCAATCGGATAACAGAATACTCACAGCAGCACAGAATATATTAGTAGTAGTGTATGAACTTCTGGGAAGAAGTGACTTGGGTGGTATTGGTGCTGAGAAGAGGTTGCACATTTTGCATAAAGCAATATTTATAACATAAAGTGCTGAATTTATGTTTTTAATGAATTGTGGCAGTGAGGAGACCTGTGGGTAAAGTATGCCTATTCTTTCCCACAGTAGTGCATTTCAAGTTTAGTATTAAGCCCTTGAAAAAGTCCCATTAAGGGATGAAACATTTTGGGTGACATTGGACTATGAGAAAACATTTTAAAATAATTCCTGACATATGCATGTTCTTTTTTTTTATCAGTGTCAATACTTGTAAACCTATATTGACAGTATACCTGTACCACAGGAGCCGGAGATAGGCATGTGGGCAGGTAAATAAATAACTTCTTTTTAACCCATTCCACCACATTTTTGATGTTATATAGTAGGTCATAGTATACCTTAGTGTTGCCCCCTACACCCACAAACAGCAGCCTCCACGGAGTGAGGACATATATATGGCAGACCAGCACTAAAAGTGGCAAGACCCGGGTAAGTCGATACATCTTACCTAATTTAATGCATAATAGTGTCCACAATTCCCTGATACTTTGATTCTGTGTGATTTTTGTGGTGGAGTGGCAACATATCTACGCAGACATCAAGTGGAAATGAGAGGAATTACTGCAATGTAATATACACTACTATTGAACATTCAGAAGCATTTAAAGTGACATTGTGACCTACTAATGAAAATCCAGCCGAAAGTTGTTGCACACCGGTTAAATATTGGACAATTGCACACTAATATTGACCATTTAGACTCATTAAAAAGTGCTAGAGGTAATACATAGGCCCTTGCAGTGCAACTGTGACAAGCCCTAAAAGTTTAGTATTAACACTTAGGGCGGGATGTACTAAGCATTACATCAGCGCATTGTCCGTAAACACAGGCAGATGTACCAATTTATCTGCATGAAATATCGGCTTCGGTTGTGCTGCAGGACCAAACTGATATGTCAGTGAACGACGCTGTTCACAGGCGCACATGTGCCAATCGACTATCGATATTTAGTTTGTCATCTGAATGAACAATATATCAACAAGTATGTACCCAGATTAAGCAGGAAGTTTCCTTAATCCACCAAACTCTTTCCTTCAGCCAGTTTAAACTGTTGCTTCCCTGTAGATGCCTCCATCTTGGCCTGCATATCTATGCTCTTCCCTGTAACACAAGGCACACTTGCATAAATAAAGGTGTGACACATCCAGGACCGGTGCTGCAATTAGGCAATTCTAGGCAGTTGCCTAGGGTGTCAATAGTCAGGGGAGCATAAAACACTGAATGAGTGACACAATGACACTTACAAAGTTTTATATGTCTGCACATGGAATGCCAGTTGCTGACATGAATGAGAAACTTCTTACCTGTGATGCTGCCAAATTCCGTTCTCCCATGTCAGTGGCCATGTGGGAAAGTGGCGTCAGGCTATGATGATACAGTCAAGTACCACACTTACAATCCCAGAAGCTGAAAATGCCATCCCACCTGCCAAGGTAAGAAGCAGCCTGCGGTGTATAGAGGGGGGGGGGGGGCGATCAGGGCGATTGCTGCCCGTAACACACAGCCACTGTGTACAGTGTACTGGCAGTACTGGCAGCCTCCTTCTGCTAAAATGGATTGAGTGATCTGCATAGGTTACATCAATCATAGCTCGGAGCCCAGGGATATGACGCACCATGCTGCAAAAAGGTTTTTTTTCCCTAAGTGGGTATGGCCACAGCTCCTGTGATTAGGCCATGCCCTCTTGCCCTTGGCCCGAGCCTGCTCTCCATGGTCCTGGTAACAGGGACAAGTAAGCTGCTGGGGTATGTGTGTGGGAAGAGGGGCTGAGATAGATAACTGGCGGAGTATGGGGGTATGCTGTCATCATGGATATATTGTATGTATATTCATACGTGTGCATAAATACAATACATATATATATATATATATATATATATTTATACATATATATATAGGGGTTAGACCCCTTTGGGACCCCCAAAGATTTGCATTAGAAAACATTATTTGACCAGAATTTTTACAGTTCATAAAATACCCTTAATGTTATTCATGCTTGTTTGCAAATACTTAAATAAAATTAGTTCATATGGTTTGCTCCAATCTCATTTCTGAACTTTAGTACATCTCTTTCAATAACAGGTTTAAGCAGAGCAGATGAAGTTGGTCATAAAGCAAACAATAGTGGTTGTAACTAATATATGTCTATTTATTATTTTAGGCTGTCTGTTAGATGGTTTGTGCAATCTTGAGGAAATTGAGAAATTTGTTTTGCACAACATAAGCATGAACGAAAAAAATGTTGAAGTCCTGGGTGAGTACATGGTATATACACTTGTCTATGTAACAACAAACATTATTATTTGTATTAAAGCACACCCATATTTCTGGCATACTGTATTTATAATAGAATGTACTTTCAGAGCTAGGTGGAGATGTTTCAAATAGCAAATAGCAAACAGCTTCTCCACAAGTTTGGCATAATTAGTTAATATATATATAATGACTACAAGTATGTCAACATGGCGCAGGTGTTGAAATGTATCTTGTAAGCATTTTAACCATGTCAACATGCTAAAAAGTGATGTTGGCATAATGACTGCAAACCCTTCTCCACTTGTCCTCTTTAGAAAGTTTCATACATCTCCCCCTGAAATGTGATTCAAAGAAATGCAGATCTTCATCTGTATTCAGAGTTGTTACCTATAGCTTGTAATCT
Organism: Taudactylus pleione; assembly: GCA_031769625.1. NCBI lineage: Eukaryota > Metazoa > Chordata > Amphibia > Anura > Myobatrachidae > Taudactylus > Taudactylus pleione. Next base: position 60,032,663 of record JAUIMM010000200.1, on the reverse strand, counting down.
CCCGCAAGTAGGGCCATCTCCCCTTTGTCTTTCCTGCATAATTATGCCAATTACACACTATAATTATGTATTAATGTGGAACTGTTACCTTGTTTGTAGTAGTCCTTACTCTTGTTACTTATTGTCAGTTGCATTCCTGCTGTTGGACCCTATGGAACCCTTGTGGTGTTCTTGTGAATACAGCTGTCATTACTATCATTGCGCACTTGCACCAGGCCTAACCTTGGAACAAGAGATCTGCCTAAAATCAGATGGATTTCTGCAGGCACTTAATGCTGAATAGCAGACAATTAGTGCCAATAGGGCAACTGGGGGCAGGGTAGTCCATGGGCCCCCACACATACTGTAGCTGCATCACCAGTGTGGAGGGCACTGTGGTAAATATGATCTGGGGTATTGTGTTGCATAATGTCAACAGAAGGCACCAGAGTGTGTTTAACACATTTGTGGTTCTTGGTGTATTATATAATTGCCAGCCTATTATATTAACAATTTTATTGGTAGGGGCCCCCATATACCTTAATATGGCCCTACACTCCGATGGCACACCCCTGCAACACCTATGTACAAATACCCTGTTGCCATCCAATTACACCTATTCAGCTGCAAGTGAAGCTGAGATGCATATGACTCTGAATTACCTATACAGGTTGAGTCTCCCATATCCAAACTGCTTGAGACCAGGGATATTTTGGATAACGGAATATTACGTATTTTGGAATATTTGCATATCATAATAAGATATTTTGGAATAGGACCCAAATATACACACAGAATGCACTTATGTTCTATATACACCTTATACACACAGCCTGCAGGTCATTTTATACAATATTTTCAATAATTTTGTGGCTCAAACAAAGTTTGTGTACAGAAATGAAATTCATTTATGTTTCATATACACCTTATACACACAGCCTGAAGGTAATTTTATGCCATATTTTTAATAATTTGTGCCTTAGACAAAGTTTGTGTACATTGAACCATCAAAAATCAAAGGTTTCATTATCTGTCATGCCAAAAAAATCCGTATTTCAGAATATTCCGTATTTCGGATTATTTGTATATGGGAGACTCAACTTGTAGTAACTCAGAGTTGTGTATGCTTTGCTACAGAACATTCACAGTTTGAAACATATAATATCCTTCTGCAAAACATACATACATTCATCTCTGAATCAGCTCCATATTCACTTGAAAGTTTTCAAAAATTATTGATTTGTTTTAGAAAATTCAATTCTAATCCACTGAGCAGCAGCAAAATCTTGTTTACAATGACAGAATTATTTATATTACATGACACCTTTCTATCTAGTTCTGTTACAACTGACTTTCAATATGTAAAATATATAAAGAATAAATTACTTGTATCTTATTTTTGCACAATAAAAAAGTAGCAATTAGGGATGTAATCAAAGGTTTAAGGGAACCCAATGAATCATTTAATTTAATCTCCCCATTTTTATAATAAAATTATTTGTAAATATTATCATTGTCTCTATAGGGTAAATTTATTAAAGGTCGATTTAAATTCGATCAACATCGACAGGCTTTCCAACTGCAAAATCCTCATACTTATAATCTGTAGAGGTTCAACTTCAATTGAAGTTGAAACCCTATGGATGATAATATGCAGATTTTGCAGACACAACCTGCTCTATGAATATTCTTGTATCAAATACAACCAATGCGACAAGCAGAGCTGTGTTGTATCCCAGAGCAATTTAACAGTTGCAGGAAAGAACTATTTGCTAGTAGCCCAGTGTACATATTGCTGGATAGCGGGCTGGGGGCCTGATTAAGATGTGGGTGCTAAAGCAATCGCAGTTGCAATCTTTCACTGATCGCAATTGCGAAAACAAGCTAATGACTCAACTGCTATCCAGAACATAGAGGCACCCACTGAAAGCATCGCACATCTGCTGGTGCAGACACAGCGGGTCTCCAGACACGGAAAGGGCTCTCCTGCTGCAAGCAAGAATGCAGTGGCTAATTTACGCATGCCTGAAAACAGTGTTTAAACAGTCCTTACACAACTGCGTTTTTCTAACCATCCCCTGTTACCTCCCCCAACACATTCGCTACCATCCGTTTAAAGTTGTGCAAAGTTTTTCTTTCATAATCCACTGTTATATTTCAGAAAGATTTTGTTTCACCTGTATGTGTCAGCACCGATGTGTGCCATAAGGTTTGAAACCACTGTAATAAACCTTAAAGCATCTCTTCTCAACTTTTTTACAGCAAAAGGCATTTGCTACTTACATGAGTTAAAGATCCTGAAATTGTGTGATCTACCCAACGTTGGGAAAGGCATGGAACATATTGTAGAATCGGTATCACACAACTGTCTCCAAATAAAAGAGCTTTATTTAGTTAATTGCTATTTGACCACAGAAGCACTAAGCTCTCTTTGTAAGTATTGCAGCTACTTCTTTTCCAGGCAATTTGTTTGGTTAATTAGAAAATGTTCATTCAAATTAAGCAAACTTGACACAATAAAGAAATGTTTGGCAGTGTCGTAGTGGGGTATGAAAGTCCCACAGGGGGAATGCAATGGTAGGGCTCACTGAAGGGGGGCGGCGTAAAGCTGAAGGGTGTGGCTAGCCAATTGAGGGGGTGTGGCAGAAAGCATTGCACTGCCAATATCATTCAAAGATTGTTGCATTGACCACCATATAATCCAGACAGCAAAGAATGCCATAGAATACAGGGAGCGTAGCAGTGAATGCCATTTAATGCAGAGACCTCAGTGACCCATAATATAACACAGATAATATGACTACAATCCCCACCACCACCACTACCACACGCACACACACAGCCCGGAAGGAGTGACTGTGTGCCTGCTGCTGCCCATAGGTCCCGCTGAGACTCCCACAGCATGGTAATTCCTGGACATCCAGCTGAAGTGTGTGTGACTGTGGAGCGCTGTGGAGCGCTGTATGTGTATGCACGTAGCTCAGGAAATTGTAGTTCTTTTGCCTAGACATCACTATTTCCCAGAACCATGGGTGGAGTATGGAAAGTCTACAACTCCCAGCATGCCTCGCACCTGTGTAATGGCAGAGTGACATCACCAGAGAATTCACTTGACTTTACAAAGTACTTAAACCAAGTCAGCCAATTGGAGAGAACTTGTGTAATAGTACAGTTGATTCAATTTCCAAGCATCTCCAGTTTCCACTCCACTGCCAGAGCACAACAGATACAGCAGCGCAGCAGTGTGACCCACTGAGTGCCCTGTACCCAGGTACTGCTCCGTAAAAAAAAGGTTACCATTAGAATGCTATCATATGGTAAAAAATACTGCCTTTGAATGAAAAACATTGATCGTCTGCAACCATCGCATTGCGGTGTCCATCCCTACTACACTCTGAACAGCACATACCGCCTGACAATACACAGGTCACAATAGACTGTGTACAACAGACAAAACACATGTCAAGAATGTTCAGGACACACTACACAGTGTGCAACACACATCTAGCAATATGCAGGTCATGCTACACAGCACACAATCACATATATAACAATGTAGTGTACAATACTACATATAAACATACACTATATGGACAAAAGTATTCGGTCGCCTGACCATTATACTAGCAGGCACTGTAATTACATTGTTTTCAAAAACATATACTTTAATATGGAGTTGTCCCCCTTTTGCAGCTATAACAGCTTCCACTCCTCTTGGAAGGCTTACCACTAGATTTTGGAGTGTTACTGTGGGAATTTATACCCATTCATTCTGTAGAGCATTTATGAGGTCAGGCATTGATGTTGGACGAGAATACCTGGCCTTCAATCTCCATTCCAGTTCATCCCAAAAGTGCTAGATGGGGTTGAGGTCAGGGCTCTGTGCGGGCCAGTCAAGTTCTTCCACACCAAACTCATCAAACCATGTCTTTATAGTCCTTGCTTTGTGCACTGGGGCACAGTCATGTTGGAATAGAAAAGGGCCTTCCCCAAACTGTTGCCACAAAGTTGGAAGCATAGCATTGTCCAAAATGTCTTGGTATGCTGAAGCATTAAGATTGCCCTTTACTGGAGATAAAGGGCCTAGCCCAAACCCTGAAAAACATACCATTATCCCTCCTACAGATATGCCCAGTTATATTGTGACTGATCTCACCATACACGTCCGCATGCATCACACCTTGCGATTCCCCGTGCCTGCATATGCTACGCTATGCTATGGCACACACTGTGATCGTACCATGCATTCCTATGGAGTCACAGTTGCGTATGCAGTGCACATATTACAAATAGAGCACCAATCCCGCACCAGCTATCTATTATGTAATTTATAGTTTACAGTTTTGTTTGTCCTCTCTCCAATTAGCTGTTATTCAGTTCATCTGTATCTAAAGCTTACTGATGTGCTACCCACTATTTAAACATTATAGAAATCATATATACAAAGAAGAAGAGTAAGTAGTTTTAATGGGTGCACTGGGACCCACGTTGGTAATTTAAAATGTAATATTTTTAATAGGTATGCATTAAAATATCTCACTGTATTAAATGTAAGATGGTGAAATATAAAAAGATAGAATTGTGCAAAAGAGATGAAAATTAACGTCTACAATAAAATATGCAAAACAAAACCATTGTCAATTTGTCATTCTTTCAATATGATCAGTGTTTAGTAACACAGTGGTTCATTACTTATTATAGTTTATTCTGTTATTTATGTTGCAAATAATTATTTCTTAAGGCTACATACCTTAATCAGCTCCTAGATGTAGCAAATTGTATCAAACAATGCAGTGACTAATATTGTGTAAAGTCAGTATTCCAAACTGATACAGTATCTTCTCTTCCTATGCTTAGATGTCTTATCCTTATGTATTGCCATGCAATACTTATAGTAAATATTTCTTGGCTGCAGTATACACACATATATGTTGTAGTTCTGTGTCTCTTAGCTATAAGGTTTAATCCCACACAGAAGGTATATTATGTTAGTATATAGTTGGTCAAAACACCTAGTATTAATGGGTCTCCACTACATGTGATATATATTAGTAGTTCCCATTATATCATATGTGTGTGAATCACATACCAGAAAAAAAGATTTTATAGGTATAAATTTTAACCTTTGCATCTCTGGGTATTCATGAATACAATAATGCAGCTAAACCTTTAGGAAATTGCAATCATTATAATAAGTAATGAACCACTGTGTTACTAAACAATTATCATATTGAAAGAATGACAAATTGACAATGGTTTTGTTTTGCATATTTTATTGTACACATTAATTTTCATCTATTTTTCACAATTCTATCTTTTTATATTTCACAAATTTAATACAGTGAGATATTTTAATGCAGTGCACATATTGTCTCGTGCTATGTGTGATTCGCCGCACCAGCGGCAACAATATGGCTTGGCATATCTGTATACCGACCTTCACAGTTGGCACAATGCAGTCAGGCAGGTAATGTTCTGCCAAACCCAGATTCTCCCATCTGACTGCCAAACAGAGAAGCGTGATTCGTCACTCCACAGAACACATTTCCACTGCTCCACGGTCCAGTGTTGGTGTGCTTTACACCACTCCATCTGATGTTTGGCATTGGACTTGGTGATGTGAGGCTTGCATGCAGCTGCTCAGCCATGGAAACCCATTCCATTAAGCTCCCGCCGCACAGCTTTTGTGCTTACATTAATTCCAGTGGCAGTTTTGAACTCTTCAGCTATGGAATCAGAAGAGCATTGGCGACTTTTACGCAGCATGTAACTTAGCAGTCGTTGACCCCGCTCTGTGATTTTATGCGGTCTTCCGCTTCGTGGCTGAGTACCTGTTGTTCCTAAATGCTTCCACTTTTTAATAACATCACTTACAGTTGACCGTGGAATATCCAGCAGTGATGAAATTTCACAAACCATCTTATTGCAAAGGTGGCATCCTATACAAGTACCACGCGTGAAGTCACTGAGCTCTTTATCACGACCCATTTTGTATCACAAATGTTTGCAAATAGAGACTGCATGGCTAGGTACTTGATTTTATACACCTGGGGCAACAGGTCTAATTGAAACACCTCAATTCATTAATTAACAGGTGTGGCCAAATACTTTTGTCCATACAGTGTATATAACAATATACAGATCACACTAGACAATACACAACACAAATTCCTATAGCAATGCACAGGTATCACTATATAGTGTGCAATACACATATATAACAAAGCATAGGTCACACCAGTGGTGGACCAAGTGGCGGTGCAGATGGTGGCTTGCACTGGGGCCTGCTGTGGTACAGAAGCCCATAGCCACCTCTGCACCTGCCGCTAGAGTCCCCTGGGCCCCACAAGTGTAGTGCAGACCTCAATGAGAAGGGTCAGCACTACACACTAACAAGCACACAGCCACCAGTGGTGGCTGTGTGTTTGTTATAGCAGCCAATGAGAGTCAGACAACCTCTCATTGGTTGCTGTGTCCATGGAGGGAGCCGGCTGGAGTTCACTCATGAGCTCCACCTATCAGCTCCCCTTGCAGCGGGTGATGGGATAGATGTCATGACTTCTCTTCCATAGTGCAAAAGAGCAGGCAGGGAGGAGCGGACAGCGGCGGTTGCTTCAGGAGAGGCAATTCAGATAACTTGTGTTTTTTTGTTTTTATTTTGTTTGTGTGTGTGTGTGTTAGGGGGCACAAGAACTGACACTGGCACAGCAAAGGGGGGCGCTACTGGGGGCACTGTATAGGGGTGGTGGCGGCTACTAGAGGCACTGTATAGGGGGCACTACTGAGTGATCTGTGTGGGGGGGTGGCTGCTATTGGGGGCACTGTATAGAGGGGTACTACTAATGGGGACAATGCATAGGGGGGAATACTACTGGGAGAACTGCATAGGGGGGACTACTACTGGGGCAATGCATAGGGGGATTACTACTGGGGGCAATGCTTAGGGAGGACTGCTACTTAGGGCAGTGCATAGGTGGGACTACTACTGGGGGCACTTGATAGGGGGGACTACTACTGGGAGAAATGCATACTGGAGACTACTACTGGGGGCACTGTGTAGGGGGGACCACTTCTGGAGGCACTGCATAAGGGGCACTACTGGGGGCACTGCATAGGGGGACCACTACTGGGAGTACTGCATAGGGGGCCCAAAGCATATTCTTGCACCTGGTCCACCACTCTCTAGTTCTGCCACTAAGTCACACTACACAGTGTATAACATACATTTACATGTAACAACATACAGGTCACAGCAGACAGTGTACATCACAACCACCAACAAAAATACACAGGTCTTACTATACAGTGTACATAACACTTCACTTCTACCCCTTCCACCCCCACTCACGAGTCTCACCTCTTGCAGATGGATCTTTCAGCTGTAGTCACTGAGTAAGTAGCAGGAGGCAACAGGTCCCACAGCTGGGAGGAGGAGGTGGAGGAGGAGGAGCAGCCATGAGACCTGACAGAAGCAGGGGCACAGCCCCTGTAAGAGAAGACTGTGGGGGGAGTGCTAACAGTGGGAGTCAGGTGACATCACTGAGGGCTACAGAACAATATTGCTGGCTACCAGAGCTGATGCAGGCAGAATAGGGCAGAGCTAATTTCCTTTTCATGCTAGGGACCTGGAAGTGACGTAAGGGAAGGCGGAAGTGCAGTTCCATGCCCATTAAGGCCACCTAAAGAAGAAAGTTGTCCCCTCTGCTGCACTCACCACAAGATTATATTCCCTAGGGAGGCCCTGTGATAATAACGCTGCCGCGTTATACAGGGTCTCCCCCTGTTACCGGACTCCTACTCTGCTCTAACGGGGAGAGCAGAGCCGTGAGTCAGTCCCAGTAATCAGCTGTGTGATCAAAACAGACCGCAAGCTGATTACTGTAAAAAAAAAATTAACTGAGGGACCGGTGATCAGGGCTCTGGGTGATGTCCTCCCTCCGGTCAGCTGGTCTCCCATAGTGCACTGCGGCCCGGTCATCAGGTGATCTAGTCACAGTGCAGTATGGGATATCACCTGACCGGAGCACATGGAGGACATCACCGGAGGCCCGGATCATGCAGGTAAGTGTAATTAAGGGAGGGAAGGGTCGCAGGGGTCTGCTATCGCAAGGGGTGGGGCTTAGCACCAGGGGCGGGGCTTAGCACCGGGGGGAGTAGCAGCGATGGCCGGTTGGCACATGCGCGGGCACTTTGTCATGGTATTTTTTCCAAAAGTACCGTGACTAGTGTGCGGATGGGATTCGCAGGGACAGAGTTTTTTCGCAAGCTCTGTCCCTGCAAGGGATTTGTAGTAAATCCCTGTGATATTGCCTGAATTCGGAATGCGAATTCAGTCGTTAATATCACACTACAATCTGTATTCAATATGCGGATTGTAGTAAATAGAGCCCTTAGTGAGACAAGAACTGTTTGTTTATCTATTAGACTTCTTGAAAGAGGTTCTCTCAGAGCTACACTATAATTTCTTTAAAATAGGGCACACAGGCTAAAAAAAAGTCTTCACAGCAGTGGTGGAATTAGTGAGTCCAAGTGCAACACCATGGCACCACAATTTTTGGACTTTTTGCATCTGCTTTTCGGCGTGCAACCCACAAAAAGGGTGTGGTCTTGTGGGGAAGGGGCATGGTCTCACAGCACACAGGGTATCAGTAGCACTGAAGTCTATGATGGGAGCCGCTACATCGTAGCCACAAGGTTAATTGAGTTTAATCTTGTGGTTACATCATTGATACAATGTTGCAACATTGTATCAGTGATGTAACCACAAGATTAAACTCAATTAACCTTGTGGATATGATGTAGCGGCTCCAATCATACACTTCAATGGTGAATTCTCACCAATGATGTCTATGGGGAACACAGGCTGACCGCATTCAGCCAATCAGGGAGCTGCTCCGACGGAGATGCCCTCTGATTGGCTGGTGGCTCCTTCATGACGGGGCACATGTGTGCCACGGTCATTCACGCGGAGTAATGGTATGTGGAAATCGGGTACCCTCGTTTTGTTGTTTTAACCCTTTGGACGCCTACTTGGACAAGAGGACGCGATCTACACATAAGAGAGGTGAGTATGGATTTTTATTTCAGGTACCCCTATGGATTACTTCGGATACTAGGTGAGTATGTGTGAGTGTGAGTGTGCAGGCATGTTTTATTAAAATTTTACATTCATGGTTTGTGTTTGTTTTTTATGTATTTCTTTAGTTGTGGAACTACAAGTGCCAGCGGGCCCGCAATGCCCTGCATGCTGGAATTTGTTGTTCTCCAAATACCAGCATGCGGAGGAGGCTTGCTGGTACTTGTGGTTCTACAACTAAAGACAATATTTAACACTTTATTTTGCACCAAACACTAACACTATCAACCCGGCACCCACCGCCCTAGGGTGCCGGGGATAGCCCCGGGCTATCAGTCTAGGCCTGGGGTGCCCTGGAGAGGGGGACCCCTTTATTGGGGGGGGTCCCCAACTCCCCAGGGATCCCCGGCCTGGGCTGACTAGCGGTCAGGGGTAATGGTTTGGCCGGGGAAACCGGTGAAATGTTTTCCTTGGCTGTGGCATTACCCCCCCCGCTAGAAAGAGTCTGGTGATGGTTATGGAATTTTCAGGGGACCCCTACTCATTTTGTCCCCTGATTTTCTATAACCAGAACTGGCTCTGCAAAGCCCTTTGATGGTTCTTAATATACAGGGGACCCCTACGCATTTTGTCCCCTGTATTTTTAGAACCAGGACAGGTTTTAGAAAGTCCAGGGCTGGTAAGGCTTTGGGGGGAAGCTGCACATCATTTTTATTTAAAATACAGACAGAAGCCATCACGGATCTCACTGATCTGTGATGGCTTCTCTAAAACTCGCACCTTTTAATGCTAGTCGCATTAAAAGGTGTCAGTTTACCTAGGGAATAACTCGCCTAAACTCGCAAATGGAGTAGCCTCGACCTGAAAATTTCGCAGGCTATTGAATTTGCGAGTAACAGCACAAACTCGCACTTTTAAAAAATGCGAGAAGGTGCAAGTTTGTACTGTTACTAAAACTGACACCTTATTACATTTGGCCCTAAGAGAGCATCGCAGTGACCACCATATAATGCAGAGAACTTTGCAGTTACCACCATATAATAAGGATAACATCACAGTCACCATCAGTTAATACAATGATTACTGCCCTGAATGCCAAATAATGCAGAGAACGCCGGATGCAAACCGGCAATACACCAGCTGCACCGCTGATAGTTTTTCCAATGCTTCACAGTACCTCCTAGGAATATTTTAGCATTGATATATTTTTTTAAAACAAATGATTCCCATTTAAGGATCACAAGAGATTTATATTGCAATTTACTAAACTGCTATATGCATTTTTTGGGTTGTAGTTATGAGTCCGGCTTATGCAATCCCGACACCCAAATCCTGACAAAGGATTTAAGATAGGCATCAAAATACTGACGTCTATCTTAATCCTGATGCCGGAATGCTGAAGGATGCTGGACCGAATGAGGTATGTCTGGGACACCCTTAGCATTAGCCGCGGGGGTGGTGGGGGGCGTTTAGGTTTAGGGAGCATAGTGGGGGTAAAGGTTAGGTTTTGGGGGGGAGCTTTGGGTTAGGCACCCCTAGAGGGGGGTTACAGTTAGGCACCCCCGGGGGGAGGTTAAGGTCAAGCACCTCCCGGGAAGGTTAGGTTTAGGGTGCGGTAAGGGGGTTTAGGGCTAGTCACTCCTAGGGGGAGATTTTGGTTAGGCACTAGGAAGGGAGGTTAGGATTAAGGCACCACTAAGGGACGGTTAGGGTAAGGGGGGGAGAGAGGTAGGGATAAGTTACTTACCTGCCCTGTCGGGATCTTCTCCCTTCGGGACTTCATACCCATTCTGCATTTATCATGCTGTTTAATGCTCATTTTATTAGAAGTTGAATCACACATGAAACTATGTTATGAATTGCCAGATTTCAAACTGCAATGGAAACAAATAACATAATGTAGGAGGCATGACCTATTGTAATTAGGCCACACCACCAATTTCGGGTGCACGCGGCTGTGCCATGCACAATGTATGGGCACTCTAGAGAGGGCCGGCACAGGGTGCTCCGACCCCTGGAACCGGCCCTGTGTGTATGCAATCGCAGCAGCTAATTTATGAATGCCCAGAAAATGGTACTAAAATGGACAGGAACACCTGCGTTTTTTCGACCACTCCCCTGTCACCACTCCCAAACGCTGACATCCTGTCACTCACGCTGCAATGGGTTCCTCTGTGCATCCATAATTACAGTGAAATTGCTGCGCATGCACAGTGAGGTTTATATGCAGGCACAATTGCAAACATTCGATTGATGTACATCCGTAGTTGCAGTTGCGATCGGTACTGAATCAGGCCCTTTGTTCAATATAAGCACTATATCTACCAGATTGGGCAAAAACAACTTGTATTCTGTCTTGGTCAAAGCTCTCAGAATAAAGTCTATGTACAGTATTAATAAGTCATTTAAAAAATAGGATGCAAATGGCACCCTAAAATCCTAAAATAAATCAACCAGAATACATTGGCTGCCAATTAGAAGTGGTACAAATGAACAAAAGCAAGACTATGTTTAATGCAACTTAATTGCAGGGGTGTATCTAGGTATCCAAACGCCCCTGGCAATGTAATGGACTGGCGCCCCTACCCCTATTCACTGCCCCCAGCAGTAATCTCCCCTATGCTGCATTGCCCCCAGTAGTAGTCCCCCCTATACAGTGCCCCCAGTAGTAGTCGCCCCTATGCTGCATTGCCTCCAGTAGTAGTCCCCCTATACAGTGCCCCCAGTAGTAGTCCCCTCTATACAGTGCCCACAGTAGTAGTCTGCCTATGCTGCATTGCCCCCAGTAGTAGTCCCCCTATACAGTGCCCCCAGTAGTAATTCCCCCTATACAGTGCCCCTAGTAGTAGTTCCCCTTATACAGTGCCCCCAGTAGTGGCTCCCGCTATACAGTGCCCCCAGTAGCAGGCAGCCCCCCATAAAGTTCCCCCAATAGTGGCCACCCCCTATACAGTGCCCCCCTGCTGTGCCAGGCTTCCACACACACACAAGAAAAAAAAATACAACTTACCTGATACCCGCTCCTGACGTGACCGCCGCTGTCCGCTCTGAGTCCCGGATCTTCTCTTGCACTATGAGAGAGACAGGGGAGCTGGAAGATGAAGCTCAAAAGTGAGCTCCAGCCGGCTCCCTCCGTGGACGACTCAGCAGCCAATAAGAGTCTGTCAATAAAAGTCTAGCTGCTATAACAAACACAGCCTCAGCTGGCGACTGTGTGTTTGTAAACTGTGTAGGGCAGACCGCTCTCACTGTGGTCTGCCCTACACTTGTGGAGCTGGGGACTACACTTGTGGAGCTGGGGGTAGTCTACCCCTTGGCTGCTGGTGGCACTGCCGGACGGCGCTCCTCCTTTGGTCAGCGCCCCTGGTGAGTGCCATCCTGGCCAATGGGTAGATACACCCCAGCATAATTGTACCTTCCTTTCAAATAAATCATCAAGGTTTTTGTCTCTTTTATTGGTTAAAAATAATTTGAAAAAAATCCCCTTTTCTTTGAAAAAAGCATTTTTATATGCCAAAAGTGTTCAAATAATATGTATATATAGTATACATATATACATATGTATTTATTTACTATGGAGTACAGTGTGGCACTAAGGTAAATAAAGAACATTGCAGACAGCATCTCTAGATCAACGTTTCAGTGCTTGCACACTGTCATCAGGATAACAAATAATTAAATACACTTACCTTAAAAAACAAAAATAAGCCCCAATGTGTGTTCATCCAGACCAGAACCGGGACTTCTGGTCTGGAGTTTCGCACAGGAAAGTGACGTAAGTGCGCCACAGCCAACAACGTCGGGCACTAATGTACGTACCCATCACCAAGGTTACTATTAACAACAACATGGACACTAAGGACCTCATTCAATGCTGCTCGCAAAAAGCGAGTGCTCCCTCTGAATGAGGGCGGACGCGTTTTCTTTTAAGCCGGCCTCCTGGTCCAGTGACCATCACAACCATCGGGCTTGCGGCGAGACCCTTGTGGTAGGGTCTCATCTGCTGCAAGCCTGTGAGCTTCCTGCTCTAATAGAGCAGGAAGCTCACTACTGACATCACGAGTGATGTCAATAGGGCAGCCCACAAATGCCTCCATTTGTCCAGCCACCCCCCCTCCCTACAAAATGGGGCAAGCTGTCGATCAACATCGACAACCACCCCGTTTGTAGCGAGCCCCGGAGCGAGTGAATTTCTCACTCGCTACGGGGCTAGCGCACACACGCAGCTCGTGCGCAGTGCCCCACCACTGACCCGCTTGCGAGTGCATAGCGCTTGCGAGTGAGCCTGAATGAGGGCCTAAATATCTGCTAATAATTCTGCTCTCAATTAGCGTTTCACTATAAAAAAGAGCAAAGCATCGCTAAAGAATCAAGGCATGATGTTTTAACCATTCAAGTAGATATACAGTACTCAAAAGAAATATATATGTTATAAACATCTAAGCATCTCTAATCTTCATTTTACATATAAGAAAACTAGTAAGCACCAATTAAAGGAAACAATTATGACCTAAGGTCTCATTGAGACCCCGTAGAGCTAAGTCATTCATTTGGTGAATCCACTGTGATTCGCATTGCAGCAATTTCTTGGACCTATTGGTCCCACGGACAGACTCACTTGAAACCTGCCACTTTCCCATATAAGGGATTCAGCAATGTGAATGAATCATTATGTTAAAAGAAAAATAATAAAATAATAATGTCTTAATGTTTCCACTAATCCAACTTCTGATTTTTATGTCAACAGCAGTCAATCTGGGAAAACTTACTAACCTTGAGATACTTGATTTGTCTGATAACTATTTGGAAGATGGTGGACAACAGTCAGTGAAAGAATTGGGTAAATATTTATATATATATATAAAGTTACCAAAATAAAATAATAATAAAATAAACTATAGACATGCTAAAATGCATATGCTTTCAGGTCATGCCATGACTCATTTGCCAGAACTTTCCGCCCTGTCACTACCTGGTGGCACTGATGTGAAATGTTGCCTGGATGACGTGATGTGTCAACTTAAGAAAATTCCCAAACTGTCGAAACTTGCATTTAGAAGATGGAACATGGCAGACGATGACATGATAACGTTAGGTGAGAAGACATGAAGCTTTGTTTTACCAAGTGTTTTAGTTAATAGCTGGTACAGATCATTTTTAACTTTCATTTCAGAAATGACCTAACACAATTGGGCATGTCACAAAAAACCTAGGACAAAATAAAGCCGTAAGCTCTATTTCCTCTTGTTTGATTAAATGGGAGTGTTCATCAGGGAAGGAAATACAAAAGCAGAAATATGAGACTAGCATGGCGGAGATATACCCTGGGCCGTTATGATACATTTTGGGCACCTGTATGAGACCAATCATATGTGGACGCGACCACAATAAAAGTGTGACTGTCGGACTTCCTGTGTAGAGGCTGCATGGTTGCAACAAATCCTCCAATGATTTGATATAAGCTGCTAATTATTGGCTGATTAAAGCCTGCAGCGATTCTAAGATATAAATACCTATATTCAAGGTTGCTTATTTTTTGGACAAATGCATGTCCGCAGTCATTTCTAACTACTTTAGGCTGAATACATAATCATAACGAATCCAATCTTACTAAACAAAAGAATGAGTTCCTTTGCTGCTAAATCAGATCTGCAGCTACCAAAAAACTCAATGATTTAGACTGCACATTTTGGGTTGAAAATTTATGCCCGCAGTATATTTAATATTTAGTAAATGTCTGGGACATAATCTATTCAAAACAGCAGCAGGAATATAAAAACCAATATCTGTCCGCACAAACATCATTTTTTCCAAGAAACCTAATTAAGGTTATACAAAAGCTAAACATCTTAGCTAAAACTCCCTCTACAAACAGATGTGTTAAATAAATCACACAGATTATATAAGAATATACTTAACTTTATTGCAACAGTATAGGAAATAAAGTGCACGCATTTCATGATTTTCAAGGAGAATACAGGGGGAAGATAATCAAAATAAGTTAATATATAAATATATGTATTATCAGGAAACAAGACTAAATGGTCGCACCAAAGTTTATTGTTAACAAAACCCTTGTTTACTGTTAATCCTTCAAAATATGTTAACTCCATTGATATTTATTAGGGGTGCTATTCCTGGATTAATATAGCCACAACAATTATCATCCAAATAGAAACAGTAATCCAAATGATGGAATGCACATGTATATCAAAATAGATGTACAATCCATTTCTAAAACGTAACCTTTATTAGGTATTATTAATAACCAGTATTGTTAAAATCAGCGAAGTAAAAGTAAATAGAACAGTGGTGAAAACGTAAAACAAAGGCTGTAAAGGATCTCTGTGTCCCATTTAATATTACTTAAAGCTGCATTCACCAAGTATCCATTAATCAATTTTTTATTGATTTTATTATGTAACAATTCTTAATCGACACCAGCTTATAAATGTTTAGCATAAATAATGTTATTAACAGCTGAACGCAGATGCGCATTTCGCTGTAGCTTTTTTCAAATTTGCCTATTTGAAAAAGCTACAGCGTCAGCGTTCAGCTGATCTATGTCTGTGAAATGTGCCCTAACTTAATGATAATATGCTATAATAGTTGTATCTATAATGTGACAGAGGGTTCTATTCAGCATTTTTTCATAAAAAATTGGGAAACTATGATTTCCGTATTTTTTATGTAAATCCCCTATTCAGCAAGGGTATAATGGAGAAGATAACGCAATTATCTTCTCCATTACTTCCCATCTCGCAGAGTTCCGCACTGTAGGGATCAGCCATTGATCTCTACAGTGCTTTAACACTTTTTGGTATTCAGCAAAGCAAAAAGTGTTAAATCACTCAATAAATATTTCCTTTATATAACGCCATTTCAGAATGGCGTTACATGAAGAAAATACTTATATTTTCCGAAAACTGCAGGGACAGAGGGAAATTTTCCCATAAGTCCCTGCAGCATTTTGTAAGCCCGCCCAGTCTCCGTCCTTGTTTCCCGGGGATCGGCAGCAGGTAAATCACTTTAGAGGCTTTTAAACCCCCCAAAACTGATTGATATGTGTATACAGGCTTTATACTAGCCTGTATACATGTATATTTATGGGCTATTATATTTAAAATTTATATATAAATTTTAAATATAAAGGCACATAAATATACATGTATACAGGCTAGTATAAAGCCTGTATACACATATCAATCAGTTTCGGGAGGCTGGAGCTGTACTTACCCCTCCGCGGTCACCGGGAAGCCAGGACGGAGACTGTTCCTGAGTGCATGACTGAGCATGCGCAGGGAACAAACAGAAGGGATTGTTTTCGGAATCCCGAAAACAATCCCTTCTGTGGAATCGCAGGGACAGCGGTGTTACCGCAACCGCTGTCCCTGCTGAAAATATTGCTGCATAGCTTACTTATTTTATCATAATTGATACAATATCGTGACGATGTTGCCTGATAATATTCTAGGCAACATCGTCACTTTTGCTGAATAGACCCCAGAGCCGGCATATGTTTGAACTTAGACGGACTGCTGCTGTAACAATGGTATTGATAGTGTGACAGAGCCAACATTTGTTTGAACATAGACGGACTGCGGCTGCGGCTCCGTTATTATTAGGAGAGAGAATCAGTGTAACACACATTCCTAGCATAACAGAGCCGGCATATGTTTAAGCATAGACGGACCACGACTATGGCTCTGTAAATAGTAGGAGGCAGAATCAATGTAACACATAGCTACTGAATAAAGTACACTTGAGTTAACAGACGGGAACAGCGTGAGAGGGAGCAACTGATCTAATTGACCATAATAATGGCACAGATGAAGATTTACTGTGTAAATAAAGTTATATAACATCAGCCCTGATAATAACCACTCAGTGAAAGGCTCATGTGAAATAATTGTATGTGACAGTATTAGTAGTGATACCAGAGATAAGAAGAGTTAAATGTATGAACTCCTAAGAGATATACACTTACCTGCTACACTGAATATATAGTGCACACAATGTCACGGATATATTGTGTAATAAGAACAATAATATCGGCTCTGATAACAACCTTTAAGTGAAAACAGTAGCGTAACCTCAGATAAAAGGAGTGAGATATTTGAACTCCTAATTGATAGATATATGTATTATGTACTGACCTGTTACACTGAATGTGAAGTGCATTGCATGAGAGTATAAACACAGATCTCTTCTCTTAGAGAACTCTAGACGCTGATCATTTAACCTATATTTCTCTGAATTTACTGTATGTATACAGAGATAGAATTGTTTCAAATCAGAGACTAGATACAATTGTTTCAGATTTCCTCTTTGTGTCTGAGTAAAGGCCCCCATACATCTGCAATCTGAAAACCACAATTGAACAGTTTGAAGATTTGTTGTCCGATGTTAGGATTTCCCAATCTACAGTAGTAATCTGCACCCATACATTACAGATCTTTTTCAGTGATTTGCAGATCATTTTCAGCAAACACAGATCTGCCAATCTTTAAAAGGCCTTTAATTTTACTAGTAACGGTCTGCAAATCTGCTCATATTGTCCATACACCAGCAATCTACACCCCAATCCATCTGTGAAATCCAACATGTTGGAGAATCTGATTTAACAATTCCAGTCACTTTTTGGTTGCAAACTGCAGATATTTTTATACAATCATCTGTAAATTGCAGAAATGCCACAATTGATTGCTGATGTAACAAGATGCATTTGTATCAATTGGAGTGTTGTCTAGTTACTATGTGAACACTGATAATAAACATACACAGTGAAGATTTTCAATCCCTTGAGTTATAAAAGGGATCAATAATTGCATATTTAAACTAATGTAGGGCTGTGTATTCACATTATTGCCTCAATAAAATCATGTGATAATAACATTATCTATGCTAAACATTTAATAGCTGCCCCCAATCTTAAGGAAATATTGGTGGCTGCAGTATGCGCAGAACTCAACCATCGATAGCTAAAGCTTCAAAGATTTTCAAACAATGGTTTAAAACCATTGGTGGTCGATGGCCTCCACTACAGTATAACAGTAAAACTTGCTATTTTTATAATGTAGTGTCTTTAAAAAAAAAAAAACAGATAAAAAAAAATAAAATCATGTTGGATAAGTATTAAATAGATGTTCTTGGCCTAATACAATCATAGAAAACACAAGAATTTCTGAGCAGTATTTGAAATAAATATTAGTCAGTTAAGTGGTTAAAGGGGTCTGAATACTGGTGCCGAAATCCCGACCGGATCCCAACACCAGTATCCCGACCGCCGGCATCCCAAAGGTAAGTATCAGGGTGTTAGGGGTAGATTAGGGTTAGGGTGCGGGTTAGGGTTAGGCACTAGGGAGGGAGGGTTAGGGGTAGTGGTTAGAAAAACACTCACTGGTCTTCTCTATGGGTATCGGGATTGTGGCTGTCAGGATGCAGCTGTCGGTATTCTGACCAGCTCCATCCCGACAGCTGTGATTTCATACCCAACCCAGTTAAAGTTATTTATTTAGCCTTCATATGGAGATAAGCTTGTGAAGATAAAAAACTTTACACTGGACATAATTTTTCTGAAGAATCTGTATCATTAACATGAATCTGTTAACTATAACAATTCCTAACATTTACAGGTACTTACTTTAAGGAGAATTTTAAAAATCTTTCATATCTGGACCTATCACATAACCATGCAGGAGCTGATGGTTGGATTTCTTTAATTAACGCTCTCCGAAACCTAAAGAGCCTGAAACATTTTAATCTTAGTACAGAGGAAATCTTCATTCCAATTGGAGATGTTGTGCAGACTTTGTGCCGTGTAG
This sequence comes from Taudactylus pleione, assembly GCA_031769625.1. NCBI lineage: Eukaryota > Metazoa > Chordata > Amphibia > Anura > Myobatrachidae > Taudactylus > Taudactylus pleione. The sequence goes on along the minus strand of JAUIMM010000200.1, from coordinate 60,013,784 downwards.
TGGAGCTGCTTCCATTATTATCTTCATTGGAACTGAATAACTGGGAACTGGAAAATATGGACCTGGATAAAATGAAAAATGTAAAATTAACCTACATAAAAGGAGAAAGTTATGAGCAGTTTTTTCAAGTTCAGAAAACGTAACAGAATGGAAGATCCATCAATTTGAATGAACGCTGTAACATGACTAGTAATGCTGTTTAAAAAACAATTTGGAATCTTTCTTTACTAACATAATTGTTATTATATTTCAAACTCTGATGTAGTTTTTGGTTATTATGTTAAAAGCTACATGTAATCATGTGTGATTTGTTTTGTAGATTTTTTAGCAACAAATTATGCTAATTAATGTGGGATGTTTTAAAGTTAAACTCTGAAAAGTAATTAAATTTGTTTGTTTATTTAAAAAAAAACAAGTTATGTGCCTGTGGATCCAGCATTATCTGACACTATTCAAAATATTGGTGTTATCAGGAAAGTTCCTTAAACTAATAGAAACTTACTCACACATTGACTCTCACTCATAATCACTTTTTAATTAGTAAGGGCATTGGCACATGCAGGGGGGTTTCTGAGTACCCAGAACCCCCCCCCCCCCCAGACAGACTGGAGAGCAGGCACCATCTTCTTAAGCCCCACCTCCTTGCTGCAAAATGCCATGATTCGAGGGTCAATCAGGAAGAGGCAGAGCCAATCATGGCATTTTGTCACTAGGGGAAGGGGCCTAATGACATGCCAGGTTCCATCCTTATCAGGTCTACAACCCGCAGTTGCTGCAAGGCAAGTGTGTGTGTGTGTGTGTGTGTTTGTAATGTGTGTGACAAACAGTAGGCATGTGTGTGTAAGGTATGTGTGACATATTTATGTGTGTATTAGGGATGAGTGGGTTCGGTTTTCTGAAATACGAAACCCCCCGAGCCCCCCCGTTCTGAGCCGAATCCGAGTCAGGTTCGAGTTTTCCCGCCTGACAGATCTGAAATCGGGGCGAAATGTCATCATCCCGCTGTCGGATTCTCGCAGGTTTTGGATCCAATAAAAGGTCCCCGCGTCGGCGCCATTTTTCAATCCACCTGTGGACAGTGAAACAGGAGGGTGGGAGTTGTGCTGCTGTTGTCGTCCATAGGGGCCGTGTCCACTCCAAAGTTCATAGGGGCTGGCTGGGCTGTGTTGTGCAGTCTGTTGTCCATAGGGGCTGTATCCAATCCAAAGTCAATAGGGGCTGGCTGGGCTGTGTTGTGCAATGTCCCATAAAGGCTGTAGTCCTAAAGAGCTGCTATAGTGTTGTCCAGGGGGTGCTCTGTCCATCAGGGGTGCTCCCCCAAGAGCAAAAAAAAATAATTTGTTTGTGTGCGCTGTAGCCGCACATGCATCAACAAAGTTGCACCAAGCGTGAACCTGTGTCATAAGTAAAAGGCCAGCTTGCTCATCTGTTGAAGGGTGGTGTAACCTCAAAAGTGCCTGAAAATTTTTTTTTTGTGTTTGTGACTTATCTGCGCTGTAGCCGCACGTGCATCAACAAAGTAGCGCCAAGTGTGCACCTGTGTCATAAGTAAAGGGCCGGCTGGCTCGTCTGTCAAAGGGTGGTGTAAGCCCAAAGTGCACTCCAAAAAAAAAATAAAGAAATCTTTTTCTGCGTTTGTGACTTGTGTGCGCTGTAGCCGCATGTGCATCAACAAAGTAGTGCCAAGCGTGCACCTGTGTCATTAGTAAAGGGCCGGCTGGCTCATCTGTTGAAGGGTGGTGTAACCCCCAAAGTGCCTGATAAAAAAATTTTTGTGTTTGTGACTTATCTGTGCTGTAGCCGCACGTGCATCAACAAAGTAGCGCCAAGTATGCGTCTCAGTCATAAGTAAAGGGCCAGCTGGCTTGTCTGTCAAAGGGTGGTGTAACCCCCAAAGTGCACTCCAAAAAAAAAAATAAAGTAATCTTTTTCTGTGTTTGTGACTTGTGTGCGCTGTAGCCGCATGTGCATCAACAAAGTAGTGCCAAGCGTGCGCCTGTGTCATAAATAGAGGGCTGGCTGGCTCATCTGTTGAAGGGTGGTGTAACCCGCAAAGTGCACTCCAGAAAAAAAAAAATATTTTTCTGTGTTTGTGACTTGTGTGTGCTGCAGCCGCACGTGCATCAACAAAGTTGTGCCAAGCGTGCGCCTGTGTCATAAGTAAAGGGCCAGCTGGCTCGTCTGTTGAAGGGTGGTGTAACCCCAAAGTGCGCCTGAAAAAAATAATAATCTGTGTTTGTGACTTGTGTGCACTGTAGCCGCATGTGCATCAACAAAGCAGCGCCAAGCGTGCGCCTCAGTCATAAGTAAAGGGCCGGCTAGCTCGTCTGTTGAAGGGTGGTGTAAACCCCAAAGTGCCTGCAAAAAAAAATAATTCTGTGTTTGTGACTTGTGTGCATTGTAGCCGCATGTGCATCAACAAAGTAGCGCCAAGCATGCACCTGTGTCATAAGTGAAGGGCCGGCTGGCTCATCTGTTGAAGGGTGGTGTAACCCCCAAAGTGCCTGAAAAAAAAAAAATCTTATTCTGTGTTTGTGACTTGTGTGCACTGTAGCCGCATGTGCATCAACAAAGTAGCGCCAAGCGTGCACCTGTGTCATAAGTAAAGGGCCGGCTGGCTCATCTGTTGAAGGGTGGTGTAACCCCCAAAGTGCGCTGCAAAACAAAAATATAAATATTTTATCTGTGTTTGTGACTTGTGTGCGCTGTAGCCGCATGTGCATCAACAAAGTAGCACCAAGCGTGCGCCTGTGTCATATGTAAAGGGCCGGCTGGCTCATCTGTTGAAGGGTGGTGTAACCCCCAAAGTGCGCTCCAAAAAAAATAAAAAAATCTTTTCCTGTGTTTGTGACTTGTGTGTGCTGCAGCTGCATGTGCATCAACAAAGTTGCGCCAAGCGTGCGCCTGTGTCATAAGTAAAGGGCCAGCTGGCTCGTCTGTTGAAGGGTGGTGTAACCCGCCAAGTGCCTGAAAAAAAAAATCTTATTCTGTTTGTGACTTGTGTGCGCTGTAGCCGCACGTGCATCAACAAAGTAGCGCCAAGCGTGCACCTGTGTCATAAGTAAAGGGCCAGCTGGTTCGTCTGTTGAAGGGTGGTGTAACCCCCAAAGTGCGCTGCAAAAAAAATAAAAAAATCTTTTTCTGTGTTTGTGACTTGTGTGCGCTGAAGCCGCACATGCATCAACAAAGTAGCAGTGCCAAGGATGCCCCTTTGTGATAAGTAAAGGACCAGCTGGCTCTTCTGTTGAAGGGTGGTGTAGCCCCCGAAGAGCGCAAAAAAAAAATATTTTTTTTTTCTGTATTTGTGACTTGTGTGCGCTGTAGCCGCACGTGCATCAACAAAGTAGTGCCAAGCATGTGCCTGTGTCATAAGTAAAGGGCCAGGTAGCTCATCTGTTGAAGGGTGGTGTAACCCCCAAAGTACCTGAAAAAAAATATTTTTTTTTTTCTGTGTTTGTGACTTGTGTGCGCTGTAGCAGCACGTGCATCAACAAAGTAGCGCCAAACATGCGTCTGTGTCATAAGTAAAGGGCCAGCTGGCTCGTCTGTTGAAAGGTGGTGTAACCCCCAAAGTGCCTGAAAAAAAATAAAAAAATCTTTTTTTGTGTTTGTGTGCACCTTAGCCGCATGTGCATCTATATCACATAAATGTAGGACAAAAATTTCTCCAATAAAAATAAAATAAGGAAAGATCAAGAACCACTTCCTCCTAGTGGTGAAGCTGCTGCCACTAGTCATGACATAGACGATGAAATGCCATCAACGTTGTCTGCCAAGGCCGATGTCCAATGTCATAGTAGAGGGCATATAAAATCCCAAATGGCAAAGTTCAGGAAAATTACCTTAAAAAATAAATGTAAATTGTCTGAGGAGAAACGTAAACTTGCCAATATGCCATTTATGACATGGAGTGGCAAGGAATGGCTTAGGTCCTCCCCTATGTTCATGACTTGTGGTTCAGCTCCACATCACGATGGAAGCCCTCCTCCCGCTACAAAAATCAAATGAGTTAAGCTGACAAAAGCACAGCAAAGAACTGTGCTTTCTAATTCTAAGAGGATATCACAAATCCCCATGGAGAGTCCAAGTGTGGTGACGGTTGTGATGCCTGACCTTCCCAACACTGGACGGGAAGAGGTGGCTCCTTCCACCATTTGCACGCCCTCTGCAAGTGCTGGAAGGAGCACCCACAGTCCACTTGTTGATATTCAAATTGAAGATGTCACTGATGAAGTACAACAGGATGAGGATATTGGTGTAACTGGCGCTGAGGAGGAAGTTGACGAGGAGGATTCTGATGGTGAGGTGGTTTGTTTAAATCAGGCACCGGGGGAGACAGTTGTTTTCCATGGGGTGAAAAAGCCCATCACGGTCATGCCTGGGCAGAAGACCAAACATTTCACCTCTTTGTTCTGGAAATATTTCTATCAAAATCTGGACAACAGCTGCCTTGCCATATGTACCATATGTAAAGGTGGAATAAGTAGGGGTAGGGACGTTAACCACCTAGGAACATTCTCCCTTATACATCACCTGCAGGGCGTTCATGAAAAGTTACTGTCAAGTTACTGTCAACTTTTTTTCTTTGCATTATGTACTGTTTGGGGCCTAGTTTTTCAAACTGCCATCCTGTCTGCCACTGCAGTGTCACTCCTAGATGGACCACGTGTTTGTGCTGCCCACTCATGTCGCTTAGCATAGTCATGCAGCTACCTCGGTGCAACCTTTTGGCCTAAAAACAATACTGTGAGGTGTGAGGTGTTCAGAATTGCCCGGAAATGAGTGGAAATTAATGTTATTGAGGTTATAGCATAGGAATACAAAAACCCACAAATTCTGTGATTTTAGCTGTTTTATGCTTTTTTCCAAAAAAATACAGATCCAAAACACAAAACCCAGAACCCAAAACACGGAAGGGTGGCTTTGGCAAAACCAATCCAGATCCAAAACACGAAGAAAGATCCAGATCCAAAACCAAAACACAAAACATGAAAAGTGTCCGGTGCACACCCCTAGTGTATATAAATATGTATGTGTGTGTATGTATTATATATATATATTCATATATACACACATATATATACAGATGTAGCCATGCTCATTCATCCTGCGATGCAAGTGCATCACAGCATGGATGGCGTAACTGGTGTGCCCACATCTATGGATTGTGCGTATGCACATGCCTGCCATGGGCGAATGCCAGCTGTGTTTAATCGTGGATCGGTGAGAGCCGTGCTATGCCATGATGCGTGTGCCCATGCACACGCATCACGTCAATGATGTAACCAGCTAAATCCTGCATTTGCCCGTGCAGGGGCCTGTCAGTTTTCTGTTATAAAAATGATCAATTGTAGCTTCTTTTTCTTTTATTCCCGTCATCTCCTGGCTGCTCAAATCTCCTCCCTGGCCAACTCCCCCTTCATCTGGCCACCTGCCCATGCATCTTCATTCACATCCTCTTTTATTTAACACACACATTTCAAAATACTGTCAAACCCACAACTCAAACCTATCACTTTTCACATAGCAGTCACACGCTTTACACATTAAGCTATTTTCCCAAAACATTTCTGATGGCAGCCCTATACACAGCCACTTACATATAGACCTGGTGAGTTATACTGCATAATTATTGTGTATCATGACTGCAGCCATCAGATTCACATTGTATTTGGCAGTGACACCTGGATAACAGAGGGCAGTGAGACATGGAAGGAGAGTAGTGCTTTAGCTGGAACTAGTGAATTCAGCGCTCCCTTGGCACAAAATGGAATATAAGAAAGGTGACAGTGGGGTAAATGTCTAAAGCAGTGAAAAGACTGGAGAATTTACCCATGGCAACCAGTCAGCTCTTACCTTACCTATTTTTTTATAAAATGTACTTGATATATGCAATCCAAAGTTGATTGGTTGCCATGGGCAACTTCTCCACTGACACACTTCTCCACTCTTTTCACTGCTTCATACATTTACCCAATTGTGAAGTGCAGTAAAAGGAGTGCTGCTAAGAAGAGGATGGGGGAGAGTACCCCTCCAAACAGAGCAGGACTGTCTTAGAGAATACCAGAAAAGCTGAGAAGTGCTTGTGAGAGAATGTGTAGAATGGACTAGTGCAGAAGTTAAGCAGCAAGGACAGGGTCACCGTAGATGGGAAGAGCAAGTACTGATTACCCGGGCCTGGACTTGCTGAAGGGGCCTTGCAGGGGGCCCCGGGTCTGCCTCCCCCCTGCCTTTCTGACTCTAGTTGCATGAACAAACAGAATAATGATAAGAATAATGTTTTCCTGGACAAGGGAAATTCAAGAGGGAAAAAAATACTTTATGTTACATTTTACTCCCTTCTCATTCAGGCAATGTTTTGAAAGAAAGGACTTAGAGGAAGAAATTATATTCAACGGATAATTCATAGCTGCACCAGGCAGGGCCTCAGCTAGGGGGGAAATTGGGGGCACATGCCCCGGTAGTTGAATTTAAGGGGGTGCGCATGCTGCAGAGGGGGCCGGGTGGCAGCAGGTGTGTATTTGAAACTGTACAACCGCACCTGCAGCCAGCCGCCAGCAGCCCTTGAAAGACACAGCACCACGCTCTGCCATCATTCTAATCACACTTGGCCACTTGTGCTGGTCACGTGCCAATCAGAGCTCACAGACCAGCAGCTACTTAGAAGCGGCTCTCGACCGGCAGCACATTAGAATGACAGTGGTGGGCGCTGTTGCTGTTTCTTTCAAGAATGGGGCAGGGCTGCGGGGCGAGCGTGCGGCTTCAAATGTAGAGCTGCTAGGCTGCTATCGGAGGAGGGGGACAAGGTGAGAGGCTGAGGGATGTGGGCAATAATGTTGTAAGGTGAATTACTGTGGCATAATGTGTAAGGGGCATTGCTGTGTATGGCATAATGTATAAGGGGAATTGCTGTGTGTGGCACAATGTATAGAGGGCATTACTATTTGTGTGGCTTAATGTATAATAGGCATTACTGTGTGTGGCATAATATATAAGGGACATTACTGTGTGTGGCATTATGTATAAGGGGCAATACTATGTGTGGCAAAATGGTGTAAGGGGCATTACTGTATGTGACATAACGGAGGGTGGTGCCAAATGACTGCCTTGCCCCGCGTGATATAACTCCTAGTTTCAGCCCTGGCAGTAGGTAATAGGTAGTGCAGAGAAAACAGACCCTTTCACTTGTTGCTGATCTGGATGAAGTGTTTGCTATGCGTGCGTGTGAAAGGGAGAAGCTAACAGCGAAAGTAGGGGCCATGCACTGCAATAATAGACAGCATGGCCACAGCTTGTGTGCTCACTATTTTATTAATTTCCCAGACTTTAACTCCCAGTGATCCAGAACACATGCATCCCTTATTCTGAGACTAAAGCTGGGAGCAGGAAAGACAGGCCATAGAAATGGTACCACCTCCACCCACTAAAGTTAAGCCTCTAGTGGATTTCCATAGACAGCATGTAGGATAAAATATCACTGCAATTTTCACTATTTAACTCCATGTGCATTTGATTCTTTCTTGCCATTAAGATGGCTTTTTGCAGTAAATGTCTCCGCAGATAGGGGTTTGGCTGGCCAATGATCTATGGAGTGGGCTGAAGGCCAACCAACAGTCTCTGGAGCGATCTCTTGAGTCACCTGAAGGCAGCTGAATGATGACCAGCTGTCTCTGGTGTGGACTGGAGGCCAGCCAGTGGCATCTGGAGTGGACTGGAGGCTTGCCAGCAGTCTTTGTATCAGTAATATGGTTTATTTAGAATTGTTGACTTAATAGAGTCCCCCTACCTACTTGTGTGTCTCCAGTACCATCCACCTGTGTGTCTCTAGCATCCCCCATGTGTCTCTCCAGCACCATCCTACTGTGTTCCTCTAGCACCATTCCCCTGTGTCTGTCCAGCAACATCCCCCTGTGACTTTCCACCACCACCCTATGTCTCTCCAGCACCATCCCCTTGTGTGTCTCTAGAATCATTCCCCTGTGTGTCTTTAGCACCACCCACTGTGTCTCTCAGGCACCATCATGCTGTTGCTCTCCAGCACCATCTCCTCTGTTTCCCTAGCACCATCTCCTATGTGTCACCAGCACCATCTTATCTGTGTTCCCAACTCCATCTCTTCTGTGCCACCATCACCATCACATCTGTGCCCCAAGCTCCATCTCATCCCCAGAATCAGTTTTTCTGTATTGTCAGTGCCATCTTCTGTGTCCCCAGCTAAATCTGCTCTCCCCTATCCACATCTTCTGTGTCCCCATTTACTTGTCCTCTAACCAGAGCCATCTTCTGTGTCCACAGCTGATCTCCTCTTCCCCAGCACCATCTCCTGTGGACCCAGTACCATCTACTCTCCCCCAGTACCATCTCTTGTGTCTTGGCCCTGTCAGTGTGAGAGTGGTGCCTGGTCATTGTGATAATGTGTGAGTAGAACCTGGTCTGTGTGAAAATGTGTGATCATCCTGGTGTATGAGAGTGCATGAGTGGATTCTGGCAAATGTGAGAGTAGCCTATGGTCAGTGTAATAGTGTGTGAGTGGTCCTTGATTGGTGTGAGCATGTGACAAAGCCAGCATGACACTGTGAGCGCAGGCAGGCATGACCACCTCCCCACCAGTGTACATGGTGCTTAAGGCCACCACCTGCTGCCTGGCCTGGAGGTGGCAAAGATGCAAATGCAGGGGGAGCTTCAGGTCTGCAGCTTCTACCCCAAACACTACAGCGGGGTGCTGCAGGTTGTGCTGTCCATGTGGTGGGACGATGGGCTGCAGGAAGACCCGGTGAGTAGGGGATCAGAAAGGGGTGAGCTGATCGATGAAGCACAGTCATCAAGGCTGGTTCCAGGGGAGGGGTCAGCACCATAAAAAAAATAAATGTTGGCTTCACCCACATATATGTCAGGAATGGCTCCAATCAGCACTGCATCACATATTTAAAAATAAATAAATAAATAGAAATAAATATTTCAGTGGCCTCAAAATGGTCCAGCCCCCTGGGAAAACTTCCAGTAAGGTCTTCGGCCAATCTTCCCCTGACGATGTCCCCCTCAACCTATATGAAAAATGCACCAGAAGATGACTTGTGCCCTGTCAGAACTGTGTATATAATAACAATGAAATATATAAATAACACACCCACTAGTCTGGTGGAAAGGCCATAGCATAGTTGCCAACCTTTTGGTCGGCACTGCAGGGGGCATAGTTTGATGGCTCTGGGGATGGCAATGGGTGGGGCTCAGTGGAGTAGAGCAGGTATGGGCCATGATAATGCAACCACATCATTCTAGCCCCACCACCACTATGCAATGCCATTGTGGAGCAGGGGACTGAGCCACGATGACACGATTCAAAGCAAATTGCATTTTTAGCCATCTGTGCCACCCACTTTATTAGGAATGTGGGCAGCCTCTGCCAGATGGTACTAGCTCTCAGAAGACTTGCAATTTTTGGAGCATACAATCAAAAAAGAAGAAAAAAGATTTGTCATAATATGATGCACTAATTTAAAATATACATTTTATTAGTGTTTACTAAAATTGGGACATAAATCAATAAAACAGTGAAATATATAAATAGATATGTGTTATAAAGCAAAGGAATTGGTGAATAAAATAATCCAAGCCACTCTGCGCTTGCACCCTGACTGGGCTAGCGATATATTACAGGTATCAATGTTATAATATCTATATTTATATCTCTCTGATGTCAGTGAAATGTGCATTGGCTAGTACCGGCCACACAGCGCGTCTCTCCTGACTGTGTTTATGTATTAATATGAGCATGATGTGAAGAGCTATAACAAATTAACACTGTATAGGGTTTTAGTGCACAGCGCAGGGATGACTGTTGGGATTGTGATTGTATGCCGGACAATTTATTGAGCTGGAGATCCAGCATGATCCCGCTGTCTAAATTTAACATCAGATCAGCCTGAGAAAGCAGATGTTGGTTCTGTGAAATGTGTTGCTAAATAACCACTGATTGGTACTCACCACTTTTGCATTGATAGCAATATGTTAATATTTTTTTTCTTTTATATTTATATTAGGGGTGAGCGGGTTCGGATTTCTGAAATCCGAACCCCCCCCGAGCCCCCCCGATCCGAGTCCGATCCGAGTCAGGCTCGACTTTTCCCGCCTGACTCGGATTCTGAAATCGAGGCAAAACGTCATCATCCCGCCTTCCGAGTCTCGCGGGTTTTGGACCCTATATAAGGTACCCGCGTTGGCGCCATTTTCTCACTCGGCTGTGGACAGTGAAGAGGGAGGGTGGGAGTTAGGGCTGGCTGGGCTGTGTAGAGTAGTGTAGTGCAGAGTAGTGTTGTGCTGTGCTGCGCTGTGCTGCTGTTGTCCATAGGGGCTGTGTCCACTACTTCAAAGTCCATAGGGGCTGGCTGTGTTGTGCTGTGCTGCTGTTGTTAATAGGGGCTGTGTCCACTACTTCAAAGTCCATAGGGGCTGGCTGGACTGTGTTGTGCAGTCAGTTGTCCATAGGGGCTGTGTCCACTCCAAAGTCCTGTGCAGTGTCCCAGTCCTAAAGGGGTGCAGTAGTGTTGTCCAGGGGGTGCTCTGTCCATCAGGGGTGCTCCCCCCAAGTGCTAAAAAAAATATATTTTTTCTGTGTTTGTGAATTGTGTGCGCAGTAGCCGCACGTGCATCAACAAAGTAGTGCCAAGCGTGCGCCGGTGTCATAAGTAAAGGGCCGCCTGGCTTGACCGTTAAAGGGTGCTGTAACCCCCAAAGTACACTCCAGTCCAAACCAAATCAAAAAATATTTTCTGTGTTTGTGAATTGTGTGCGCAGTAGCCGCACGTGCATCAACAAAGTAGTGCCAAGCGTGCGCCTGTGTCATAAGTAAAGGGTCGGCTGGCTTGACTGTTAAAGGGTGCTGTAACCCCCAAAGTACACTCCAAACCAAATAAAAAAATATTTTCTGTGTTTGTGAATTGTGTGCGCAGTAGCCGCACGTGCATCATCAAAGTAGTGCCAAGCGTGCGCCTGTGTCATAATTAAAGGGCCAGCTGGCTTGACCGTTAAAGGGTGCTGTAACCCCCAAAGTACACTCCAAACCAAATAAAAAATTTTTTTCTGTGTTTGTGAATTGTGTGCGCAGTAGCCGCACGTGCATCATCAAAGTAGTGCCAAGCGTGCGCCTGTGTCATAAGTAAAGGGCCAGCTGGCTTGACCGTTAAAGGGTGCTGTAACCCCCAAAGTACACTCCAAACCAAATAAAAAAATTTTTTCTGTGTTTGTGAATTGTGTGCGCAGTAGCCGCACGTGCATCAACAAAGTAGTGCCAAGCGTGCGCCTGTGTCATAAGTAAAGGGCCGCCTGGCTTGACCGTTAAAGGGTGCTGTAACCCCCAAAGTACACTTCAGTCCAAACCAAATAAAAAAATATTTTCTGTGTTTGTGAATTGTGTGCTTAGTAGCCGCACGTGCATCAACAAAGTAGTGCCAAGCGTGCGCCTGTGTTCCATAAGTAAAGGGCCGGCTGGCTCATTTCTTAAAGGGTGGTGTAACCCACAAAGTGCACTAGTCTCCAACAAAAATAAAAAATTATTTTCTGTGTTTGTGTGCGCCTTAGCCGCACGTATATATCAATATAACATAAATGGAGGACCAAACTTTCTCCGATAAAAATAAAATAGGGAAAGATCAAGAACCACTTCCTCCTAGTGCTGAAGCTGCTGCCACTAGTCATGAGATAGACGATAACATGCCGTCAACGTCGTCTGCCAAGGCCGATGCCCAATGTCATAGTAGAGGGCACATACAATCCCAAATGACAAAGTTCAGGAAAATGACCTTGATAAAAACATTTAAATCATCTGAAGAGAAACGTAAACTTGCCAATAAGCTATTTACGACACGGAGTGGCATGGAACGACTAAGGTCTTTCCCTATGTTCATGACTAGTGGTTCAGCTTTACATGACGATGGAAGCCCTCCTCCCGCTAAAAAAATCAAACGAGTTAAGCTGGCAAAAGCACAGCGAAGAACTGTGCGTTCTAAGAAGATATCACAAATCCCCAAGGAGAGTCCAAGTGTGGTGGCGTTTGCGATGCCTGACCTTCCCTGCACTGGACGGGAAGAGGTGGCTCTTTCCACCATTTGCACGCCCCCTGCAAGTGCTGAAAGGAGCACCCACAGTCCACTTGCTGATATGCAAATTGAAGATGTCACTGTTGAAGTACAACAGGATGAGGATACTGGTGTAGCTGGCACTGAGGAGGAAGTTGGCAAGGAGGATTCTGATGGTGATGTGGTTTGTTTAAATCAGGCTCCGGGGGAGACAGTTGGATGAAAAAGCCCATCACGGTCATGCCTGGGCAGAAGACCAAACATTCCACCTCTTTGGTCTGGCAATATTTCTATCCAAATCCGGACAACAACTGTCTTGCCATATGTACCATATGTAAAGGCGAAATCAGTAGGGGTAGGGACGTTAACCACCTAGGAACATCCTCCCTTATACGGCACCTGCAGCGCGTTCATAAAAAGTTACTGTCAAGTTCAGACACTTTGGCTCAGACAGTAAGCAGTCCAGGGTCACCTAAATCCCTTTTTCCTGTTTTATCCAAGGAATCGGTGGATGAGGAGGATGAGGACGACATCTTGCCTCCGTAGAACCAGTTTGTGCACGAAGAAAGATCCAGATCCAAAACCAAAACACAAAACACGAAAAGTGGCCGGTGCACACCCCATATATATATATATATATATATATATATACATATATATATATATAAGGGGTGTGCACCGGCCACTTTTCGTGTTTTGTGTTTTGGTTTTGGATCTGGATCTTTCATCGTGTTATGGATCTGGATTGGTTTTGCCAAAACCACCCTTCCGTGTTTTGGGTTCTGGGTTTTGTGTTTTGGATCTTTATTTTTTTTTTAAAAAGCATAAAAACAGCTAAAATCACAGAATTTGTGGGTTTTTATGCACCTATTCAATTATTAACCTCAATAACCTTCATTTCCACTCATTTACAGTCTACTCTGAACACCTAACACCTCACAATATTGTTTTTATGGCCAAAAGGTTGCACCGAGGTAGCTGGATGACTATGCTAAGCGACACGAGTGGGCGGCACAAACACGTGGCCCATCTAGGAGTGACACTGCAGTGGCAGACAGGATGGCAGTTTGAAAAACTAGGCCCCAAACAGTACATACTGCAAGGAAAAAAAATAGGTGCAAGATGGAATTGTCCTTGGGCCCTCCCACCCACCCTTATTGTTGTATAAATAGGACATGCACACTTTAACAAACCAATCATTTCAGCGCCAGGGTCTGCCACATGACTGTGGCTGAAATGATTGGTTCGTTTAGGCCCCCACAAAACAAGCTGGCAATTAATGTGTCCCTGCACAAATTGGCTCTACGGAGGCAAGATGTCGTCCTCATCCTCCTCATCCACCGATTCCTTGGATAAAACAGGAAAAAGGGATTTAGGTGTCCCTGGACTGCTTGCGGTCTTAGCCAAAGTTTCTGAACTTGACAGTAACTTTTTATGAACGCGCTGCAGGTGCCGAATAAGGGAGGATGTTCCTTGGAGGTTAACGTCCCTACCCCTACTTATTTCACCTTTACATATGGTACATATGGCAAGACAGTTGTTGTCCGGATTTGGATAGAAATATTGCCAGACCAAAGAGGTGGAATGTTTGGTCTTCTGCCCAGGCATGACCGTGATGGACTTTTTCATCCCACGGACAACAACTGTCTCCCCTGGAGCCTGATTTAAACAAACCACATCACCATCAGAATCCTCCTCGCCAACTTCCTCCTCAGCGCCAGCTACACCAGTATCCTCATCCTGTTGTACTTCAACAGTGACATCTTCAATTTGCATATCAGTAAGTGTACTGTGGGTGCTCCTTTCAGCACTTGCAGGGGGCGTGCAAATGGTGGAAAGAGCCACCTCTTCCTGTCCAGTGCTGGGAAGGTCAGGCATCGCAACCGCCACCACACTTGGACTCTCCTTGGGGATTTGTGATATCTTCTTAGAATGCACAGTTCTTCGCTGTGCTTTTGCCATCTTAACACGTTTGATTTTTTTAGCGGGAGGAGGGCTTCCATCGTCATGTGAAGCTGAACCACTAGTCATGAACATAGGGAAAGACCTTAGCCGTTCCTTGCCACTCCGTGTCATAAATGGCATATTGGCAAGTTTACGTTTCTCTTCAGATGATTTAAATGGTTTTTTTAAGGTCATTTTCCTGAACTTTGCCATATGGGATTGTATGTGCCCTCTACTATGACATTGGGCATCGGCCTTGGCAGACGACGTTGATGGCATGTTATCATCTATGTCATGACTAGTGGCAGCAGCTTCAGCACTAGGAGGAAGTGGTTCTTGATCTTTCCCTATTTTATTTTTATCGGAGAAAGTTTGGTCCTCCATTTATGTTATATTGATTTGATATATACGTGCGGCTAAGGCGCACACAAACACAGAAAATATTTTTTTATTTTTGCTGGAGAGTAGTGCACTTTGTGGGTTTCACCACCCTTTAAGAAATGAGCCAGCCGGCGCTTGGCGCTGCTCCTTTGTTGATGCACGTGCAGCCACAGTGCACACAATTCACAAACACAGAAAATATTTTTTTATTTTGTTTGGAGTGTACTTTGGGGGTTACAGCACCCTTTAACGGACAAGCCAGCCAGCCCTTTACTTATGGGACACAGGTGCACGCTTGGCGCTGCTCCTTTGTTGATGCACGTGCAGCCACAGTGCACACAATTCACAAACACAGAAAATATTTTTTTATTTTGTTTGGAGTGCCCTTTGGGGGTTACAGCACCCTTTAACAGTCAAGCCAGCTGGCCCTTTATTTATGGGACACAGGCGCACGCTTGGCACTACTTTGTTGATGCACATGCGGCTACTGCGCACACAATTCACAAACACAAAAAAATATATTTTTTTATTTTGTATGGAGTGCCCTTTGGGGGTTACAGCACCCTTTAACGGACAAGCCAGCCGGCCTTTTATTTATGGGACACAGGCGCACTCTTGGCACTACTTTGTTGATGCACGTGCGGCTACTGCGCACACAATTCACAAACACAGAAAAATGATTTTTATTTTGTTTGGAGTGCCCTTTGGGGGTTACAGCACCCTTTAGCAGTCAATCCAGCCGGCCCTTTATTTATGGGACACAGGCGCACTCTTGGCACTACTTTGTTGATGCACGTGAGGCTACTGCGCACACAATTCACAAACACAGAAAATATTTTTTTATTTGGTTTGGAGTGTACTTTGGGGGTTACAGCACCCTTTAATGGTCAAGCCAGCCGGCCCTTTACTTATGACACAGGCGCACGCTTGGCACTACTTTGTTGATGCACGTGCGGCTACTAAGCACACAATTCACAAACACAGAAAATATTTTTTTATTTGGTTTAGAGTGTACTTTGGGGGTTACAGCACCCTTTAACGGTCAAGCCAGCTGACCCTTTACTTATGACACAGGCGCACGCTTGGCACTACTTTGTTGATGCACGTGCAGCTACTGCGCACACAATTCACAAACACAGAAAATATTTTTTTATTTGGTTTGGAGTGTACTTTGGGGGTTACAGCACCCTTTAACGGTCAAGCCAGCCGGCCCTTTACTTATGACACAGGCGCACGCTTGGCACTACTTTGTTGATGCACGTGCGACTACTGCGCACACAATTCACAAACACAGAAAATATATATTTTTTTTGTTTGGAGTGTACTTTGGGGGTTACAGCACCTTTTAGCGGACAAGCCAGCCGGCCCTTTACTAATGGGACACAGGCGCACGCTTGGCGCTGCTCCTTTGTTGATGCACATGCAGCCACAGTGCACACAATTCACAAACACAGAAAAAATATTTTTTTTTTAGCACTTGGGGGGAGCACCCCTGATGGACAGAGCACCCCCTGGACAACACTACAGCACCCCTTTATGACTGGGACACTGCACAGGACTTTGGAGTGGACACAGCCCCTATGGACAACTGACTGCACAACACAGTCCAGCCAGCCCCTATGGACTTTGAAGTAGAGGACACAGCCCCTATGGACAACAGCAGCACAGCACAACACAGCCAGCCCCTATGGACTTTGAAGTAGTGGACACAGCCCCTATGGACAACAGCAGCACAGCGCAGCACAGCACAGCACAACACTACTCTGCACTACACTACACAACACTACACAGCCCAGCCAGCCCTAACTCCCACCCTCCCTCTTCACTGTCCACAGCCGAGTGAGAAAATGGCGCCGACGCGGGTACCTTATATAGGATCCATAACCCGCGAGACCCGGAAGGCGGGATGATGACGTTTTGCCTCGATTTCAGATCCGAGTCAGGCGGGAAAAGTCGAGCCTGACTCGGATCGGGGGGGCTCGGGGGGGTTCGGATTTCTGAAATCCGAAGCCGCTCACCCCTAATATATATATATATATATATTTTAGTTTATTTTTTTTAAATAATTTTATTTTTATTCTATGATTGATTTTTTTTTATTTTGTAAACTCTGTATTTTATTGTATTCATTCTTTATGTAGTATATCATTTTACCTTTGTAAACATTTGGTGTTATACGACCACACCACAACAAATTCATATATTTTTATGGTAAATGGATCTTACATAAGTTTTTTGGATCCAGAGACTACTATTAAAGTTCCAGGAAGTTATTGTCTATGCACACCGAAGGACATCAGGTTCTGATAAATAAATGTCCAAAGCTCACTTTATTTCTCATTCAAGGTGAGTATATTACTTGACTTTATAGGACCTTGCATTGGGTATATTGATTTGCACTATGTAGGCTTGTTATATGCGTTTTCCCGCAACAATACACATCGATCTGGAGGTACTCACGGACAATATTGACGCGCTCTGTGTTGCATTCCACAACCACCGTAGGACCACGGTGAACGTTAGGTCAAATGTCTATTTTTCACCATAAAAGGGTGAGTGTACACCTATATCCTATGAGAACAAATTTATTTTACGTTATTACACAATATTGCTGTTTTCCATTTTTTACATATATCTCTGAACAACTTAAGAACACTATCAGAACAGATCACAGACACTATCAAGCAGATTTTAATTCAGAATACATCACAGACAGTGCCGGAAGTACCCTTTTATTTCCAAATACTTCTCCAGACCAGGGCCATGTCTTCCATTGGGCTTGTTGGGCAGTTACCCAAGGGCCCAAAGCTTGTAGGGGCCAACCAATCCGCCCCCCTACAACCGCAAGTACTCACCTCAGTCCCAGTTTCACTTCATCCGCCAGCTTCAGACCAGTCAGAGTCTCTCTGCATGTGTGGGAGGTCTGATGGGCATGCAGGAGGGTTTAATTTTATTGACCATTTAAATTTTTTTCCCGTGAATGGATGGGTAGAGGCCCCAGTGCATTGCTTTGCCCAGGGCCCACACTGCTGTTAAGAGATCTCTGCTCAAGAGGGGCCTTGTTGAAAAGCTCCGACTGCTCCTGGCTGCACCTCTGGGTCTATCATCGGATCTCTAAGGGAACTAGGCTCCAGTTACATGCACTCTTAAATTTAACATCAAGCTAGAGAGTGGCATAATCACATCTCACAGCTGATTATAACAGTTTGTCATCTATTGTTTATTAGAAAAAGAAGAAAAAGGAAGAGTTTTTTTGTTTGGTGCACTTAGGATCAATATTAAACACATATCCTGTCAAGTAGTAATTAAAATGAATCAATCTTTATTAATTTCATCTATTAAAATAAATGTATTCAGCAATTCGGCAAAGTATTGATAAAATAATGATAGATAGTGCAAAAAAGTTGAAATGAGATCATTTATATTTTTTTTAATAGTTTTTTAGAAATTTTTGTTAAAAATTCCCTTTTCACTACTGATCACTGTGAATAATTACAATGACTTGTATAGGAATCAAGTCAGTGATTACAGCGTCCTCTATCACTTATGATAAATGTTGAAGAGATGTGATTATAGTTGCAAAAGTATGATGAATTGGTATTTTATATCCCAGCTTAGTTTTGCCAGTGCTTGTTATAGTTTTCTTTTGTCACTAGTTATAAGATTACAATCCTAGCTTTCATTTACAAATTACTGCTCATTTATAACAGTGATAATCCAGTATTATTTGTGTTGTACATTTGATACTCCAATATTATGGTTACTCAAATTGTATATATTATCCCCACTTGTCCAGGCTATTGTTTCAGCCTAGACCTGTGGACACAAATCTTAACGCAGGTATGATATATTGTAAGTCCCAGTTTTAGCTTTCAACACAAATTATCTAAGTATATGTCTCAACGGAGATACAGCGTGGCACTAATTAGGAGACTCTGGCCCTGATTCAGAGCCAGACGCTCTGACAGAGCGCTCGCTCTGAATCAGGGCTGGGCTATTTTTTTTTAGAGCGGCCTCCTGGCCGCTCGCATAGCTGTGGGTGTGCTGTCACTCAACATCGACAACACGCCCCCTTTGATACGAGACCCAGAGCGACGGATTGCCCGGCGCTATCCGGGTCTCCCGCATTCGCACAACGGAGCCGGCTCCGTGTTGCGCATGCGCTCTGGGCCACCATCGCCCCGGTTGCGAGCGCTCAGCGCTTGCGACCGGGTCTGAATCAGGCCCACTATTCTTCCTATAGTCTCATTCTAATCCACTTCTGATTATATATTTTACAATTCACTGGCAGTGATATATAGGTTCAACCCTTCTGGTATTCACTTGCAAACAACTTGAACATATATTAGGATTGTTCTCCCCTATTGTGAGTATTGTGCCTGTTATATTCCGGCACTGTGATCACTCGGGCTGTGATTATCCACAGGTCCCGTCTCTCACTGGTTCATAGTTCTATTAGCGTACATTGCACATGTCTAATCACATCATATAAAACAGTCAGGTCTAATCGGAAAGTGTATTTGTAACAAAATAAATGTTTTATAACATGGTATCGATCAGTGTTTATACTGATCGATACCATGTTATAAAACATTTCTTGAATGGGAAATAAAGTGAGCTTTGGACATTTATTTATCAGAACCCGATGTCCATCGGTGTTGAATGGATAGACAATAACTTCCTGGAACTATAATAGTAGTCTTTGGATCCAAAAAACTTATCTAAGATCCATTTACCATAAAAATATATTAATTTGTTGTGGTGTGGTCATATAACACCAAATGTTTACAAAGGTAAAATGATATACTACATCAAAAATTAACACAATAAAATACAGAGTTTACAAAATAAAAAAAAATCAATCATAAAATAAAAATAAAATTATTTAAAAAAAAAATATATATATATATAAATATATATATATATATATATATATAGAAAAAAAATATTAAAACATTGCTATCAATGAAAAAGTGGTGAGTACCAATCAGCAACACATTTCACAGAACCGACATCTGCTTTCTCAGGCTGATCTGATGTTAAATTTAGACAGTGGGATCATGCTGGATCTCCAGCTCAATAAATTGTCCAGCATGCAATTACAATCCCAACAGTCATCCCTGCACAGTGCACTAAAACCCTATACAGTGTTAATTTGTTATAGCTCTTCACATCATGCTCATATTAATACATAAACACAGTCAGGAGAGACGCGCTGTGCGGCCGGTACTAGCCAATGCACATTTCACTGACATCAGAGAGAAATAAATATAGATATTATAACATTGATATCTGTAATATATCGCTAGCCCAGTCAGGGTGCAAGCGCAGAGTGGCTTGGATTATTTTATTCACCATTTCCTTTGCTTTACAACACATATCTATTTATATATTTCACTGTTTTATTGATTTATGTCCCAATTTTAGTAAACAATAAAAAAGTTATATATTAAATTAGTGCATCATATTATGACAAATCTTTTTTTCTTCTTTTTTGATTGTGTAGTTCCCTATTTGTCCTTGATAGCACCCTAGCAATTTTGATTCATATTATTTATACGGTACTAACATATGTTAGGGGTTTGAGATCCATTTCCATATTATTTGATTATAGATTAAATGTGAGAATGCCTGTGCGCAGTGGCGGACTGGGCCGGGGGGCAGCATGCCATCTGCCCCCCCCAGGCCGCTAGAATTGTGCAGCACAAGGTCTGCTGCTGCACTGCTCATGGGCTGCCATGCAGGACTGGGGAAGAAGGGCTTTTTCAGTCCAGCCATCGGACGAGTACCAATGACTGGACTCAGGGCCGGCGCTACCCGCTCAGCAGTTCCTGTACTGCAGGGAGGCGCCATGCTGGAGAGGCGCTCTCTCTGCAGCTGGTACTGAGTCATATTTTGCTGCTGCTGGCTGCCGCTCTGCCTGATAGGCAGCGGCAGCCTGCTGCAGAGAAGTGAGGCTGAGCCAGAGCGGCTCTTCACCCAGCCCCACTCCTTGCTGTTCCTCCTCCTTGCCGGATCCCCCCTCCTCTATCTTCTCCTACACGCTTCTCTGAGCGGCTCTTCACCACCAGCACCATTGCACTTGTTTCCCCTTCCTACTCTCCTCTGCTCCCTGCTGCGCTGCTCCCGATATGCTGACTGTGCTGTGACAGGGATTAGGGGAAGCAGAGGATGAGGTACCCATTGACAGTGCTGCAGCCTTGTAAATGCTCTCTGCCTATTATCTGCCTGCTGTATCCACTATCCCCCCTACTCCCGGCACACTGCGACCCTCTCACTCCCAGCCCGGGCTGCAGGGAGATGACAGGGTGATGCTGTTTCAGAGCAGCAAGGGTTAAGCTATCAGCTTCTGGGCAGGGCTTATGGTAGGCAGCTGACCAATGAGATGAGGGATATAGGGCAGGTGATCCCTGGGGGAGACTGATGATCATTTATGCGTTGGGCTGTTTCTTCCTTCGTGAATGTGTGCTCTGTGCACAGAGGATCCAGGATCTGCTGTGGGTGAAGGTGGCAGGAGGCCTCCTCTCACTACCTCAATGCCAGCTGTAGATGTTTGGGGCAGCAGGGGAGTTTGGACCTGGCAGCTCAGAGGGAAAGGGGACAGGACTGAGGTCCCTGGGAGAGGGGGGGTGGAGGGGGGCACCTGCAGGGTGAAGACCAACTTTCCCACACTCCCCAGGCACAATGCAGGTGGTCAGCCACATAAGCTATATTTTGCGGAACTACAATCCCCAGCAGGAGAATTGCATGGCATGCTGGGACTTCTAGTTCCACAGCAGGAGATTCAGGGGTTGCATATAATTAATGAGTATGTACAGAAACATAAGAGCATGGGGTATACATATGTGTGCAATAAATAGGACATTTCATGTAACAAGCTCCATTTACCCAACCTCTGCCCTGCACATGCCTGGGGATGTAGTGAGAAAGCCGGCGGTCAAAATGGCGACCACCGGCTTCCCAACAGTGAAATCCCGGCATGGGACTAATGATAGGCGTCTATATACCGACGTCTATCATCAGCCCCATGCCGAAATCCCGACGCCCGGCATACCGAACGTTTGTAAGCCGGGCGTCGGGAGCACTTAGCCACAGGGAAAGGAAGGAGGGAGGTTAGGGTTAGGCACCCCTAAGGGAGGGGAGAGTTAGGGGTGTTACCTGAGTTGGGATCTTCAACTGCCGGCCTTCCAGCATCTGTAATTCTTCCGCCAGGGTTAGGTCCGGCGGTGATTCATACAGATACCCATGCCTGTGTACAAGGGATGACTATACAGTAATGTCCACATCTAATGCAGACTCGGCTGGGAAAGTTTATTGCAAAAAAGTTTTGACCCAAAACAAATGTGGCTTTATAACCCTGGATACAAACTGTTATGTACATCAGATTTACATGTCTGATAAAGAGCAACATGTGTACGTGAGTGTGTGTGTATGTATCATGTCCGGCACAATATGGTAAGCTGGCCCTGTGCCGCAACCACCATGTAAGGGGCACCACTAATGTGGGCATTGTGTATAAAGGGCAATACTGTGTGCTGTAACATGAAGAAACAAAACTACTGTATGGTGTAATGTGAATCAGGGGCACTATGTGCAGTGTAATATGTAGAAGATTTTTTTGAAGTGGGCACTGTCCCTTAATAAAGAATGGGAGGGAGGGCGCAAATGTATAATTTGCAGGGGGGGCATCTAACACCCTAGCACCGGCCCTGACTGGACTGTATTATGATCCTTCCTTATCCTCCTCGCAGACACCGGCGCCACTGCGGAGGAGCTACTGTGGTCTCGCGAGATGACGACATCATCATCTCAAGAGTCTCTCTCTTGGACTGGGATGCGAGAGCGGAAGCAGCACTGGAATCTACCTGGGTGCATTGAGACTAATGATGACCTCCCCGTGTATGTGTGACCAGGGCCTTGGTAAGGTAAGCTGCAGCTCTCCCCACAGTGCGTCACCTTCACCAGTCTGTCACTCTTATATTTAAATATATATATATGTGTATATGTATATATATATATATATATATATATATAAACCATAATAGTCCGGTACTCTGTAGAACATATGATACTTAGCTGGTTGCCCCCACAGAAGAGATGATCTAGAAGTAGATAAGTGCGGCACTCCATGGTTCTGATGAAAATGCTTTGAAGTAGCATTGAAACATTAACCCTGTCAGCTGTGTCTGTGTATTTCTTTCTGCTGGAGTGCTGCACTTATCTACATCTATATATATATATATATATATATATATCAATATCAGGTGGCGCTAAATGAATAGTCCAGAACCACACAGGTCACTCCAGGGCTTGCAAAAAAAATTTCTTTGTATGTAATCAACGTTTCGGGACTGCGCAGAGTCCATTTGACAAGATTCTGGGCTGTGATGTCATCCGGAGTGCGACCTCGGACGAGCGTGGACGCCACTCTTACCTCCGGCGGAAGCTTTGATCACTGGATTGGGATATAAGGTAAGCTCATTTAGTATTGCATTTTATACTGTTTGAATCTTGACAAAGGGACTCTGCGCAGTCCCGAAACGTTGATTACATATAAAGGAAATTTTTTTGCAAGCCCTGGAGTGACCTGTGTGGTTCCAGACTATTCATTTAGTGCCACCCGATTTTGATCTGCATTAATTCAACAGGAGCATCCAGGCAGCTGTCCATTTTTACATAGAAGTGCCGGACCATTGGACGCATATATATATATATATATATGTGTGTGTGTACATTATATATAGGCATATATATAATAAACAGTCGTCGATCCTAGGACAAAGGTATTCACTTGAGTCTCTCTCTCTCTCTCTCTCTATATATATATATATATAAATATATAATGCTAGATATATATATATATATATATATATATATATATATATATATATGCAGTGCTGGGGCCACTTGCTTGTGTTTGCCCCCCAGGCTGAAAGTTGCCAGCCAGCCCCTGCCTGTGCGGATAGTTTTTTTTCATAAATTTAGAATTTCGAAGCATCTCAGCCATTTTGGGAGAGTAGGCAAGTATGGGTCACAGGGACTGATTCAGACCCGCTCGCAAGTGCATAGCACTCGCAAGTGGGTCTATGGTGGCCCAGTGCGCATGCCCAGCATGCGCCACTCGTGTAAGCAAGCTCCATAGTGAGTGTGAACTTCACTCGCTCCGGGGCTCGCAACAAAATGGGGTGACTGTCGATGTTGATCGACAGCTCACCCCATTTTGTAGGCGAGTAAGGGGGGTGGCTGCACAAATGGAGGCATTCCCGAAGGAATGCCTGCCATTTGTGGGTGGCCCTACTGACATCGGCATTGCGAGTGCTGAGACCCTACCTTAGGGTCTCCTCGCAATGCCGTTGGTCGCGATAATCATGACCATCTCCAGCCTGCTCGCACAAGCTGTGGGTGGGCACCCACAGCTTAGCGAGCGGGCAGGAGAAAAAAAAATTTAAATCCCCGCCCTGTTTCAGAGCGAGCGCCTCTGAATCACGCCCACAGTCCCCTTTCTTGTTCAAGTTTTATATTAACATGTCACACCAAACTGGAGCTCAGCCATAATAACCCAAGTTGCCCACTTTAACAGCTCAAATGCAGAACTTTATTAACTCATATGTGTATAACTGTAATCCATTAGAATTTTACTGAGTCTAATCCCTATTAAACCATGAAGAGAGAGGCACCCTTCACCAATCATAATATGCTTTCATTGCTGTTCATAACCCAATCTTACAAATATCTAACCCCACTTTATTTTCTCTGTAAAATTTTTGAATTTCAATTTCTAAAACAATATTTCTGAATCTAGAGACTTTCTCTCTCCAAAAAGCCAATCACTTTTTCTAAGGGAAGGAGATGTAAATTCCTTCTGATGCAAACCTAGAAATTTTAAGTATTTACCACATTAAAGTTTCAAAAGGATGGAAGACTGTAGTGGACAATATTCACATACAGTAATTACTGTCCCAAAATCCAGATTAGTTTTACACAGTGGCAGTGCCATACTTGCCAACTCTCCCTGATTGTCAGAGAGACTCACTGAAATATTAGCAATCTCCCAAACAAGTCAAATTGCTCTTTGTCCTAATTACAGTATGTAGCTGTTATATACGTGGAAAAAAATAAACTTCAAGGTATTTACATTCAAAACGGTACAATCAGTGCCATTTCCGTGCATTGGTTATAAGACACTATGATTCCTACATTAAACTAGTGATACCATTAGGCAGCTTTAGGTGGCTGTCTAAGGGTGTGAGTGACTGAGTCCACACAAAAAGTGAAGGATCTCTCTTTCAGTCCTGGACTACTGATGACCAAGGCTGACACAAGAACTCCCCCGCCCCTTGCACAGCACTCTCACATATTAGTGTAGTAGAGTCAGCAGCAATACTTTCCTCAGGGTGTCAGCCTGTCATTCACATAAGACAACATGAGATGCTGTTACTGCTGAATAGAGCCTAGCAAAGTATGTTATGATTTTTTGCTGAAGAGAAAGGGTTAATGGATGAGTGTGTGTAATGTGTGGGGAGCTTGTTTGTGTGCGTTAATGAGTGCAGACAGACTTGCGTGTGTGGCTAGGGGGTTAATGAGTGCTGGCAGGGTGAGTGCGTGGGTGTGGAGGTTTAAAGAATGCTGGCAGGATGTTTTAATGTGTGCTGGCAGGATGAATGTGTGTGTGAGTTAATGAGCACTGCTAATGTGTGTGTGTGTGAGTGATTGGGCGAGATACATGACACATCGCAAATTGCATGTGATGCAGCCCGCCACTCTTTGCATGCATGCTGGCATTAATTACACAAGTATGCATGTAGAAAAATGCAAAGGAGAGCTGTCCTTTGTGAGAGACTAAACAACAACATGGGCTACTGCACCGGTTTATCTCAATGAACCCCTTTAATTTGTGTATAACTCTCACATTCTATAAGGGGTGTGCTACCTGCTGCCAATTAACAGAACTGAAAAGAAAGTATTGCGGTGCACAGATTGAGAAAAAAATTAATATTTAAAAATTAACCTTTATTATGTATTCATAAAAATTATATCCCCTTAACAAAATACAGAAATTGGCGAAGTATTAAACAAATTATGAAATAATAAAGAAATTAAATTAGATTACAAGAATGCACAGGGGTCTCACCCGTATTATAATGGACTTGCTATGGATGTCAATTAATGACAAAAGTATTGGACAAATTTCCTACTCTGTATTTTCCTACTCCTACTATTTTATAGGGACCCTATGTATGAATTATATTTATTTCATATTAATGAATAGTTTGGATTTAAATGCCCTACATACAAACAGCCTGAGGAGGATAATTCCTGTCATTTCTGAATAGGAAAATGATGTGTCTGCTAACATGCAACAATATGTTGTAACAATTTAAAATGCAACATTGTTTCAATAAGGTTGCTCTACAGGGAAGAGAAACTCTAGTTATCATAATCAATAAGCTATGATAATATAAATACATAGTAGGAAATTTGTCCAATACCTTTGTCATTAATTGACATCCACAGGAAGTCCATTATAATACGGGTGAGACCCCAGTGCATTCTTTTAATCTAATTTAATTTCTTTATTTTTTCATAATTTGTTTAATACTTCACCAATTTATGTATTTTGTTAAGGAGAAATCATTTTTAATGAATACCTAATAAAGGTTAATTTTTAAATATTAATTTTTTCTCGATCTGTACACCGCAATACTGCCTCTCTTTCCTTTTTCTTTTCAGCTTTGTGAGAGACTTCCAGGTCTATGACCCAGAAGTTCCTCTGGCATCCTTCTGTGCATGCTCAAAAGGATGCATTCACCACAGGGGGTGCTGGGAGGGATCAGATTGGATCCCTCTCACATCACTCTGCGATTAGAATCCCATAGGCTTCTATAGGGTAATGCCATCTGAAGATGGCATTACTCACCGCATCCAAGTCACGGAATGCATTGCCTTCCACGGTTTGGTGCATATGTGAAATGTGGTCAAACTCTGAATAACTGCATTTTTGGGTGTTTGACCGTATTTCTGACATTGCTGCATCCCGCCCTGTCTGTGGGTTAATGAGTGATGGCAGTGTGTGTGTGTGTGTTTGTGTTAATGAGTGCTGAAAGGAATAGTTTGTGGGGTTTAATGAATGTTGGCAGGGGTAGTGTGTGTGGGAGGGTGAATTAATGGGTAGTGACATATACTAGGGTACAGATGTGTGGCATAAAGTATTGGGGCACAGCTGTAGGGCATATAAAAAATTTGGAGCACATGTCTGGCATATGTATTGGGGCATTGTGTGGCATATTTCATGCTCATGTGACATACAAAAAATTTGTAGCACAGCTGTGTGGCATATATATTGGGGCACAAATATGTGGCATACAGTACTATGTGTTAGGGGCACAAATGTGTGGCATGTTTTATATATTGGAGGCATAAATGTGTAGCATAATTATGAAGTGGGAATATAGCTGTGTGGATATAAGGAATTTGTGGCACTGATGTTTAGCATATAATGAATTTGTGGTACTGATGTTTAGCATATAATGAATTTGTGGTAGTGATGTTTAGCATATAATGAATTTGTGGCACTGATGTTTAGCATATAATGAATTTGTGGTACTGATGTTTAGCATATAATGAATTTGTGGCACTGATGTTTAGCATATAATGAATTTGTGGCACTGATGTTTAGCATATAATGAATTTGTGGCACTGATGTTTAGCATATAATGAATTTGTGGCACTGATGTTTAGCATATAATGAATTTGTGGTACTGATGTTTGGCATATTATGAATTGGGGCAGTGTTATGAGGTACATTATGATTTGGGGGCTATGCTGCTTAGCATGTTGGAGCATTTATGTATAGCATATTATGAATTTAATACACTGCTGTGTCACACATTATAAACTGTAGTCACTAATGTGTAGCATATTATGAATTGGAGGGAGCAAGGCAGTGGGTGAAATGTTGCTTAGGTTGCCCAGAAACCTTGCACCGGACTTGCCTACTGCTACATGAATTTTCATATAAGGTGTCTCCTGGACACATGTATGGAACCCCTTGTAAAACACATTACATGAGCACAGTGGTGGACTGGAGCATGAAGGGCCCACAGGGGGATGCGATAATAGAGGCCCACAAAGGGGTGTGGCCAGTCACTGGGGGGGGTGGCCAGCTATAATGGGAATTCTCTATAGTCTTCTATTTTCATATACTAAAAAAAGAATGCAGATACTATAAAACTCTCTCTCTCTCTATTAATGGGAGAGGTCAGTGATCTACTCCTGTGTGTGGCAGTCAGTTATGTGGGTAAGGAAGATTGTGGTGCGTATCAGGGATCATGTAGGCAGTGCAGTGTTTGGTATGGAGGGCTCAGGGGGATAGAATAAACAACAGAGGGATAGCGTTAGGTATGGAAGGGTAAAGGGAATAGTGCAGATAGGTAGTGGTGAGTATGGAGGGGGAAGGATGGTAGTGCAGAGAGATAGTGTTTGATAAGGAGGGGTCAGGGGGTAGTGCAGATAGGTCATGGTGAGTATGAAGGAGTCAGTGAGGTAGTGGTAAGCATGGAGAAGTCAGAGAAGTAGTGCCG
Source organism: Taudactylus pleione (assembly GCA_031769625.1). Taxonomy (NCBI): domain Eukaryota; kingdom Metazoa; phylum Chordata; class Amphibia; order Anura; family Myobatrachidae; genus Taudactylus; species Taudactylus pleione. Next base: position 59,985,805 of record JAUIMM010000200.1, on the reverse strand, counting down.
AGCCACCCAGTAACCCTTGCAATGCTGGTCAGTTGTGGGTAAATGAGACCACTACACATGTACTAACATTATGTCACACTGTAGTGCCCTCATATGATGCCACAGTGTATTGCATTACACCACATTATAGTGCCTCCACATTATGCCACTGTAGTGCCCACACATTATACCACTGTAGCGCCCACACATTATGCTACCTGTAGTGTCCTCACATTATGCCACTTGCAGTGCCCACACATTATGCCACACTATAGTGCCCCCACAATATGCCACCCTGTAGTATCCCCACATACCACACTGTAGTGCCCACACATTATGCACACTGTAGTGCCCACACATTATGCTGCCTGTATAAAAATGAGAATCAGTACAGCACTGTCAATCAGCAGCTTGTTCAAATGTAGGGTGTCAGCCTCCCAAGATAGAAAATACACAATAGATAGATGAACAGCTCTATTAAACTAGTACCATATGTTGTATTTCAGTTTAAGCAAATGGGGTAGATGATGGACTCACACATGGATTCAAATATTATGGATACATAGACACAATAGGGCAAATCTCCTAATACACAGTATGTTAAAAAAAACTTGGTACAATACACATATATAAGAGACTCCTGGCGACTTGGTTGAATAGGAAATGGCTATTTATTGCTGCAATTTCATAAAAGGTTAAATTAAAAATAAACAATGTAAATTGTAAAAACTCAATATTCATGTGAATATTTGATGTGCAATTCCATATGACAATGTTAAAACACAATTCAAGTACAAATGGTGTAAATGATGAATATGGATTAAAAATAAATAAAGATAATAAATGGATAAATATAATTAATAAATGGAGAATGCTAAAATATGCAGTAACTGTTAGTAAGTCTCAGTTCATAAAGAGCAATCGACATAAATGAATCTCAGTCACTGGTCTCAAAAAAAGTGATCTGGAATAATATCCAGCTTGTAGGTATTTACCAGACTTGTGTTGAAAGGTCACATCCTGATGAACATGCAGGAATAAATGCAATGACGAGCTACTGAGGAAGCTGTGGGAAATTCCACAGGGAAAATGCATCTAGAACCCCATGAGCATCGGCTACTCTAACATTGGGATCTCATTTGGACAAATTCCTGGACCAGCACCATCTACTTTATTCCAATCTGAAGCCTTATTTATACAAGCATGCCATTGCAGTCATCTCTGCATTTTCATTGGGATGTGACCTTTCAACACAAATCTGGTAAATATTGGTAAGTCAGGCCTGATTCAGGTTGGATCTCAAGGCTGCATTTGCATGTAGCCAGCTGATGTTTGCATTCTGCACATGCATATAAGAACAAGTGCATCTGCGCAAACTGGCCACTGCGATCAGGAAGTGATCGCAGTGAGCATGCAGAGTCTTCAGACAGTTATTGACAGGGAGTGACCATTTAAGAGGGGTGTTGGGGGATGGTCAGAGAAAAGCAGGCATACCTGGGCATTTAAATGCTGTTTGAAATATTCCTTAAGCCCCGGGCCTTAACTCTTGGCCGAAAATGAAAATTCCAAAACTGCCCTATTTTCTGCTTGGCAATTTAGGTACCTCTCCCAAATGAATCCCTGTGGCGACATAAGTTAATTCTGGTGATTGGTTTTGAATTAGGACCTACGAACATTTTTACCCATATGAAAAATTCCTTAAGCCCCGGACCTTAAATCTCGACCAAAAATGAAAAATCCAAAAGTGCCCCAACTTCTGCTTGAAACTTTAGGTACCTCTCCAAAAATAATTCCTTTGGCAATAGAAGTTAATTCTGGTGCACGGTTTTAACATAGGACTCACTAACATTTTTACACGTATGAAATATTCCTTCAGCACCAGACCATAAATCTTGGCCAAAAATGAAAATTCTAAAGGTGCTCCAATTTCTGCTTGAAATTTTAGGTACCTCTTCCCAAATGAATCCCTGTAGTGACATAACTTAATTCTTGAGCTTGGTTTTGACATAGGACTCAACAACATTTTTACCCATATGAAATATTCCTTAAACCCTGGACCTTAAATCTTGGCATAAAATAAAAATTCTAAAAGTGCTTCACTTTCTGCTTGAAAATGTAAGTACCTCTCCTACATAAATCTCTGTGGTGACAGAAGTTAATTCTGGTGCTTGGTTTTGACTTAGGGCTCATCAACATTTGTATCCGTATGAATTATTCCTTAAGTCTCTGACCAAAAATCTCATCCGACAATGAAAAATCCAAAAGTGTCCCAATTTCTGCTTGAAACTTTAGGTACCTCAACCGAATGAATCCCTGTTGTGACAGAAGTTAATTCTGGTGCTTGATTTTGACATAGGACTGAAGCCTTACTTATACAAGCACGCCATTGCAGTCATCTCTGCATGTTCAAAGGGATGTGACCTTTCAACACAAGTCTGGTAAAAATTAGTAAGACTCACCAATATTTTTACCCATATGAAATATTCCTTAAACCATGGACCTTAAATCTCGAACAAATTAAAAAAATTTCAAAAGTGCCCCAATTTCTGCTTAAATTTTAGGTACCATTCCCAAGTGAATCACTGTGGCAACAGAAATTAATTTTGGTGCTTTGTTTTGACATAAGACTCATCAATATTTTTACCCGTATGAAATATTCCTTAAGCTTTGGACCTTAAATCTCATTCCACAATGTAAATTCCAAAAGTGCCCCAATTTCTGCATGAAACAATAGGTACCTCTTCCAAATGAATCCCTGTTGTGACAGAAGTTATTTGTGGTTCTTACTTTTGATATAGGACTCACCAACATTTTTACACATATGGAATATTCCTTAAAACCCGGAACTTAAATCTCAGCCAAAAATGCAAATTCCAAAAGTGCCCCAATTTCTGCTTGAAACTTTAGGTATTTCTAACAAATGAATCCCTATGGTGACAGAAGTTATTTCTGGTTCTTCATTTTGATATAGGAGTCACCAACATTTTTACCCATATGAAATATTCCTTAATCCCTTGTCCTTTAATCTCGGCAAAAAATTCAAATTCCAAAAGTGCCCCAATTTCTGCTTGAAACTTTAGGTATTTCTAACAAATGAATCCCTATGGTGACAGAAGTTATTTCTGGTTCTTCATTTTGATATAGGAGTCACCAACATTTTTACCCATATGAAATATTCCTTAATCCCTTGTCCTTTAATCTCGGCAAAAAATTCAAATTCCAAAAGTGCCCCAATTTCTTCTTGAAATTTTAGGAACCTCTCCCAAATTAATCATTATGGCAATATAAGTTAATTCTGGTGCTTTGTTTTGACATAGATTTCACATACATTTTAAATTGTATGAAATATTCCTTAAGCCAAGACCTTAAATCTTGACTGAAAATGAAAATTACAAAAGTGCCCCATTTTCTGCTTTAAACTTTAGGTACCTCTCCCAAAAGTTAAAACTGGTGCTTGATTTTGACATAGGACTCATCAACATTTTTACCTGTATGAATTATTCCTGAAGCCTCGGACCGAAAATCATGTCTGACAATGAAAAAGCCAAAAGTGCCCCAATTTCTGCTTCAGACTGTAGGTATCTCTACCGAATGAATCCCTGTTGTGACAGAAGTTAATTCTGTTGCTTGGTTTTGACATAGGACTGAAGCCTTATTTATTCAAGCACACCATTGCAGTCATCTCTTCATGTTAATTGAGATGTGACCTTTCAACAAAAGTCTGGTTAACATTTGTAAGACTCACCAACATTTTCACCCATGGGAAATATTCCTGAAAACCTGGACCTTAAATCTTGGCCAAAAATGAAAATACCAAAAGTGCTTGAAATTCTGCTTGAAATTTTAGGTACCATTCCCAAATGAATCACTGTCACAACAGAAGTTAATTCTGGTGCTTTGTTTTGACATAGGACTCACCAACATTTTTACCCATATGAAATATTCCTTAAGCCCTAAAGTTAAAACTCGGCCAAAAATATAAATTCCAAAAGTGCCCCAATTTCTGTTTAAAACTTTAGGTAACTCTCCCAAATTTATCCCAGAGATGACAGAAGTTGATTCTGGTGCTTAATTTTGAAACAGGAGTCACATGCATTTTTGCCCTTATGAAAATTTCTCTAAGCCCCAAACCTTAAAACTCGGCCAAAAATGAAAATTCCAAAAGTGCCCCAATTTATGTTTGACACTTTAGGTACATTTCCCAAATATATCCCAGAGGTGACAGAAGTTGATTCTGGTGCTTAGTTTTGACACAGAAGTCAAATACATTTTTAACCTTATGAAAATTTCCCTAAGCTCCAGACCTTAAAACTACAAAAATGAAAATTCCAAAAATGCCCCAATTTCTGCTTGAAACTTTAGGTATCTCTCCCAAATATATCCCATAGACAATAGAAGTTGATTCTGGTGCTCAGTTTTGAAACATGAGTCACATGCATTTTTACCCTCATAAAAATTTCTTTAAGCCCTGGACGTTAAAACTCGGCCAAAAATGAATATTCCAAAAGTGCTTGAATTTCTGCTTGAAATTTTAGGTACCATTCCCAAATGAATCACTCTGGCAACAAAAGTTAATTCTGGTGCTTTGCTTTGACATAGGACTCACCAACATTTTTACCCATATGAAAATTTCCTTAAGCCCCGAAACCTTAAAACTCGGCCAAAAATGAAAATTCCAAAATTACCACAATTTATGTTTGAAACTTTAGGTACATCTCCCAAATATATCCTAGAGGTAACAGAAGTTGATTCTGGTGCTTAGTTTTGACACAGGAGTCAAATACATTTTTAACCTTATGAATTAACTTCATGAAGTTAATTCTGGTGTTTCTTTTTGACATAGGACTCACCAACAGTTTTACTCTTATGAAATATTCCTTAAACCCAGGACCTTAAATCTGACCATAAAAGGAAAATTCCAAAAGTGCCCCATTTTCTGCTTTAAACTTTATGTACCTTTCCTAAATGAATTCCTATGATGATAGAAGTTAAATCTGTTGCTTCAATCTGACATAGAACTCATCAATATTTTTACCCATATGAAATATTCCTTAAGCCTCGGACCTTAAATCTTGTCCGAAAATGAAAATTCCAGAAGTGCCCCAATTTCTGCTTGAAGCTGTAGATACCTCTCCCAAATTAATCCCTGTGGTGACAGAAGTTAATTCTGGTGCTTGGTTTTGACCTAGAACTCATCAACATTTTACTTGTATGAAAACTTTCTTAAGCCCCAGACCTTAAATATTGGCAAAAATGAAAATTCCAAGTGCCCCATTTTTTGCTTTAAACTTTATGTACCTTTCCCAAATGAATCCATATGGTGACCGAAGTTAATTCTGGTGCTTCATTTTGACATAGGACTTACCAACATTTGTACCCATATGAAATATTCCTTAATCTCCGGACCTTAAATCTTGTACAAAAATTAAAATTCCAGAAGTGCCCCAATTTCTGCTTGAAGCTTTAGGTACCTCAACCAAATGAATCCCTATGGCAACAGAAGTAAGTTAATTCTGGTGTTTGATGTTGACATAGGACTCACAAATATTTTTACCCATATTAAATATTCCTTAAGCCTCGGACCTTAAATCTTGGCAAAAGTGAAAATTCCAAAAGTGCCCCAATTTCTGCTTGAAACTTTAGGTTCCTCACCCAAATTAATCCCTGTGGTGACAGAAGTTAATTCTGGTGCTAGGTTTTGACATAGGACTCACCAACATTTTTACCCGTATGAAATATTCCTTAAAACTAGTTTCGTAAATCTCTGACAAAAATGAATAATCCAAAAGTGCCCAAATTGTGCTTGAAACTTTAGGTACCTCTCCTAAATGAATCCCTGTGGTGACAGAAGTTAATTCTGGTGCTTGATTTTGACATGGGACTTACCAATATTTTTACCCACATGAAATATTAATTAAGCCTTAAATCCCATTCCACAATGAAAATTCCAAAAGTGCCCCAATTTCTGCTTGAAAATGTAGTTACTTCAACCGAATGAATTCCGGTGGTGACAGAAGTTAATTCTGGTGCTTGGTTTTGACCTAGAACTCATTAACATTTTACCCATTTGAAAAATTTCTTAAGCCCCAGACCTTAAATCTCGGCCAAAAATGAAAATTCCAAAAGTCCCTCAATTTCTGCTTGAAAATGTAGGTACCTCTAAAAAATGAATCCCTATGGTGACAGAAGTTAATTCTGATGCTAGGTTTTGACATAGGACTCACCAACATTTTTACCCGTATGAAATATTCCTTAAAACTAGTTTCTTAAATCTTAGACAAAAATGAATAATCCAAAAGTGCCCAAATTGTGCTTGAAACTTTAGGTACCTCTCCTAAATGAATCCCTATGGTGACATAAGTTAATTCTGGTGCTTCATTTTGACATAGGACTCACCAGCATTTTTACCCATATGAAATATTAATTAAGCCTTAACTCCCATTCCACAATGAAAATTCCAAAAGTACCCCAATTTCTGCTTGAAAATGTAGTTACCTCAACCGAATGAATTCCTGTGGTGACAGAAGTTAATTCTGGTGCTTGGTTTTGACATAGGACTCACCAACATTTTTACCCATATGAAGTATTCCTTAAGGCTCAACTGAAAATGAAAATTCCAAAAGCTCCCCAATTTCTGCTTGAAATTTTAGGTACCTCTCCCAAATTAATCTCTGTGGCAACAGAGCTTAACAGATCAGAACTGAACACCTGTGCCACCCATTGATTGTATAACATGTGCCACATCCATCATCATTAGTATCATCATTTTCACTGGCACCATTGTTAAAGCTAAAATATTGAAACTGAATGAAGTACAATAAAATACAACACTTTCTGTACGTTATTATAAATATTATTTTTATTATAAGTGTAATTACCTATTTTCTATTCAATTTGTATAACTGTATATTGATATTTAGTCTTATCAGCATTTAATATGTATTGTTTTATAGATAAATATAAGATCTTTCAGAAACAATCTTCCCTTCCCTGTATGTGCAACTTTCCATTAACATATCCATGACACTACAAGTCAGGGCAGTTTCATGTGCTCGCCGAAACACCAAATTTCATGAAAAAAGAGACCCAACCCAGGTCACTCACTGTTTCTCTCCATTCACATAGTTCAACCCATACTTGCTGATATTCTGCCTGCCCCTTCTAGGTCAGCACAGCAGGAGCATGGCGAGGCATAAGGGGGGAGTGGCGGGGGCATGACGTGGCATTGGGTGGGTAGAGCAGGTTAGGTTTAGGATGCAGGGAGGGAGGGTTAGGTTTAAGGGTAGGGGTAAGGTTAAGGTACTTACCAGCAAGTGTCAGTATCCTAACCCAGTCGTGATGCCGGCATTGGAATTCTGATCGCCGGGATGCTGAGCATTGGGATCCCAAACTTAACCCTGAGGGGGATCTCCTCTGCTAAGGGGTGATCTGTGTGGGAGTGAAATCTTTTGTGCTGGGGGGATCTTCTGTGCTAGTGGGAGATATGTGTGAGGGGGTTCTGTGCTACAGCACATCTGTCTGTGGGGGGAGGAACTGTGTGAGGGGGGAGATCTGTATAATTAGGACAGGCTCATATATATGTGAGTAAATCTGTCTCTGATACTTGCCAGTGCCTCCTCAGCCATTGACCTTACCACACGTCCTTGGTTTTCATTGTGAAATATTTGGAAGAATACTACTATATTTTTCACTGCTAACATTGCTCATTGACAAAGGGATCTATTTACTAAGACTTGGATGGAGATAAAATGAACGGAGGTAATGTACCATCCAACCAGATCCTAACTGTCAGACATAGACTTCCTGAGCCTGGCAAAGAGGTTAGGACGAGTAAATTTCAGCTTACCCAGACTGGCCAAGGGCAGCGACCATATCCAAAGCTGCATCTACAGACACTGCACTCAGATCAAAGATGCATACAGGAGGTGTTTATTTCCTACAGACACCTCCTGCTGCATTTGCATTTTAGCTGGAGGGTATTGCACAGCCACCACCCCATGGCTGTGCAATACCGTCCCCACCTGAATCAGGCCCATAGGTCACAAGCCTGCGCTCCCTGGGCCTGATTACGAAGTGGACGCAATACCAATATTTGCACAGATTGAGCGATTGTTAAACATTGTGCAAGCATGAAAGCTGCACTGCACTCGATGTTTCCCATTTTGTGCATGAGCGGTGGATGTCTCTAAATACTCGATGGCAAATGGGAGATTAGCATTTTTTCACAATTGCAATCCATGAGAGATCACTGCTGCGATGACATTAGCATTCATATCTGAATCAGGCCCTCTCTGTGTGATATGTTCCACAGGCATTGGTGGGACTTTAGTGAGGTATAAGATGGAGTCAAATATAAATCAGGAGTGGTCCAAAACCAGCATCTTATTAAAAATTATTATGGCTAATTTACACAAAGAAAAACACAACCTGTGTGTTTGTTTTGTCACAATTATCCACAAAACGGTCCCATAAAAGTATAGGCATTCGTCTCAGAAATGTATTTCAAGGTACACTCCTAACAATTACAGTGTAACTACTGGAGGAAATGGAAGCATTTTTCTCTGGGAACCGGGTGTCAGGGGTGACACAAATGGGCATACCAAGACAGAGGGATGGACATCAGAGAAAACCAGGAGACTTTGTAGTTAGACTGGCAGGCTGCTTGAGGGCCTCATTTATCAACAAGTTTTATCATTCACAATGAGTGATAAAACTTGCATCGTATGATAAATGGTGCTCTAGCCAATCATCTCTCAACTGTCATTTTTCAAACAGATGCCAGTTGGGAGCTGATTGGCTGGAGCACCATTAACATATGCAATGAATTTTATCACTCGTTGTGAATGATAAAACTCATTGATAAATGAGGCTCTGGATTAGAAAAGCAGCGAGCGGACATTTACACAGGCTGCACAGATTATGCATCTGTGAAATCCTCCAGTTCCTAACTATGAGAAATGGGTGGTGAGGGTGATGGGTTTTGAGGCAAGAAACATCATCCCCAGCTCTATGAGAAACTGGTGACAGGGGGTGAAGGAGACCTTGGGGCTGATTCAGGGGTGAACGGACACACGTCTGCGTCTATTGGCGGTCATCTGTCTGTAACTTTATGCAAACGCCACTACAAAGTACTTCCCTGGTGTACATCCGTGCATCTGACTGTGCAAGGACTGAAACCACCCACTGTCAGCATCCATAGGTGCTGAAATTATGCACCACTGGTCGCACCATCAAAAATTATGCCAGTCCTATGGCCGGTGCAGTTTCTCTGTCTGTGCATGGCCTCCTGTGTGAGGGGTTGAACATCTGTGTACGTAACTACTGACATGCACGTGACACTCCCATAACACACCCATAAGATGGACCATCTCCCTGCGTGCACTAAGTCACCTCCCAGTCACCACCCAGGAATACCCATCACTTTTCCAAGACATTACTCATACTGTGCCTCTCAAATGCAACTGCGTCCATGTAATGCATGTGCTGTATGAGTTATTAGAGAGTTTTGCGCAACGTGCAATAGCAAAAAATTGCTGAACTACAGTAGGTGAACATTGGCATTGCGTGCGTCTCTGAATCGTTCCTATAGATGCTGGGGACTTTGTTCCACCATTGCAAACAATGTAACAAAAGTTTCACACAGCTCAGGATACTGCTTCCTATATCAGATGGTGTGTACTGTGATGTGTGCTGGGCAGATCATCAATACTTCCCTAGGCAAATCTAGGTGTTTTACAGAGTACATTGGTTGTGGCTGGTACATGATGTCCACTGACACCAACATGCACAATTGATTTAAGAACTTGACATTACAGCTATTTTCTGTAGGGGAGATGTACCAAGACTTAACGAGAGATAAAGTGGAGCAAAGCAACCAATCAGCTACTGTCATGTCAAAGACTGTGCTGGGTGAATTAGATTTAGAAGCTGATTGGTGGGAAACCTTTCCACTTTATCTCTCTCCAAGACATGAGGGATCTCCCCCAAAATATAGGGAATACAATCCCATTGTATCTGATATATTTGTTAAAATGTACTGACTGGCACAAAACATATAATTTCCTATTTAGGGGTAGAAATACATAAGCATTTATAGTTATATCAACCAGTTTGTTAAAATGTTTCACAGGGAAAATGGAAAAATATAGCTTAAGGTTATCAAGAGTTAATGCACTACCAAGAACAGCCAAACTCTTCAGTCACTCATACAAGAAAATTAGATATGTTAGAGAAAAATTGGGATGGAAGATAGGAAGAAGAGCCACTTACTGCACATTTTAAACAGAAAACTGTGGAAATGTATGTGAGCTGCTCCATGCATGGTACGTACACCTGAGTAGGATCTGCTGGAATTTTGGCAGCAAAAGCTTGGCCAGTAAACATACTTACTAAGCGAAAGTGGTCAGTAATCCCCCAAAAATGAGTAAAGGCTGATATTTATAAAAGTTAATCAGCAATAGATTGCCCTTTAAAGTCAGCCACCCACACTCTATACAATATATATGGTAACATGCACCATGGGTAGTGTAACATTATATTGTTTGGAAACAAATAACTATTCTGAAACATGTAGCAATTATATATTAAATACATTAACACCAGGACAGCAGCCTCCCCAACTATGAAAACCCTAAACAACTATCAGTAAATGAACAAACATACTCTTTATTGGCCTACAAATTGTCATAAAGAATAATGTTAACATATTCTACGTAAACTCTATGTATGGTCCATGATGCCATCATTTCCTTATCATCAAAGCCGTAATTCAATACTTCAATACAATATGCTGGCAAAATGTGCTATGCTTAAAAAAAGCAAAACAGTAAAGTAAACGAGAGATACTTTAACTGCTCTTACATGCTGTCAGGCATCTGAGAACAGTAGTGCTAGTGTTTAACCTGATTTCTCCATGAGCAGCTGCTGTCTAGTAGCCGATACTAATACCCCTTTCAGACATAAGCCAAAAACTCAGGTTTTTTGCTGTGCACGCGCATCGATCCAGGTCCTGCTTATGTCTGAAAGGATTAACCCGTGTTGACAGTCCTGGGTCTGTGAACCTGCAACCGACCAAGTCTTTTCTCTGGACTTTCAACTCAGATTAGTGCCACGACTCATGTCTGAATGGAATGGGATTGAAATGCTGGCGGCTGTTTGGCCACCAGGTCAAATCCAGACAGCATATGGCCGATAGGATCAAGAGCCCAACAGGGGCAGGTAAGTACCCTAACCTCCCCTCCCCTAGTGGTGCCTAACCCTAACCTCCCCCCCTAGTGCCTAACCCTAACCTACCCCGGGGGTGCTAAACCCTAACCCCCCTTACCTCTCACTAAACCTAACCCTCCCGGGGTGGTGCCTAACCCTAACCTCTCCCTGAGGGTGCCTGACCCTCTCCCCTAGGGGAGCATAACCCTAATCTCCCCCCAAAACCTAACCCTAACCCTGCTAGACTCCCTAATCCTAACCCTCCCCCATCCCCGTGGCTGATGCTAAGGCGCCCCAGACTTACCTTCGTTCGGGATGGTGTCTTCAGCGGTCCATCGTCGAGATTATGATAGGTGTCGGTATTTCGACACCTATCATAAATCCCTAGCCGGAATTTTGCTGTCGGGATTGTGAGCGGCGGCCTTGCAGCCGCTGGTCACATGGCTACATCCTATCTGAAAGGTAACATCCATGATTGGAGGATACAGTGGGCGCTTGGAGATGACATCATCTACATGTGTCCACTGGAGATGGAAAACCCAGGGCCTCACCTAGATATGAATGGGTGTAAGTACAAAAAACCCAGCTTTAACCCATGTTCTGTGATCCGGGTCAGAGCCGGGTTAAAGCTGGAATTTAGATCTGAAAAGGGAATAAGTGTGCAATTTTATATTTAATTTTTTCACATTTATTTAACACATGTTTCTAATGAATTCATATCATTATTAAATTACAGAATATTGAAATAGTGCATAAAATCCAAGGTGATTATACCAAAGTATGAATGCCACAGAGTGCTATATTTTCTGTCTGACTCATCTTTGTTCTTGCTATTATGGTGAGACCAGCTCTATTGCATCACTGCATCTAACATTTTCTACGATAGAAACGCTGCTCTTCCCAGCTTATAATTTCAATATTGCTTTTGTTTTCGTTAGCAACCAATCTTTTTATAAACATAATTGTTACTTTGCATGCACTTTTAAGTAATGCCACTAGAGTGTGCTCATAGACAACAGAAATACACAGAAAGACTGCCTTATAGTTTTGCACCATACTACCTTTTAAGGTTTAATACTACACATTATTCTTTCAAATCTTGTACAGTATCTTCTTTTAATTATTGAGTAACTTTGCAGTATATATATATATATATATAGGTGCAACTGCTGGTATTCATTTTTATTATATAAGATGCATGATTTATTCTTTACTGAAGGGAATTAAACTATATTATGATGATTATAGATAATGGTTATTTCATGTGGTGTGATGGAATATAATTTATTCCCACAGAATCAGTGACCTAAATACTAAAGGTACCTATACTGTAGTTTAAGTATTTGCTCTATATGCAAAGAAAGAGTAGCATTTGCACCACTCAGTATTCTAAAGTGTGCCAACTAACAACATGTTGTACACCTGGGCATAGATGGCACCTACTGTAACTCCAAATCAGCCCTGCTAACTGTAGTCTGAGTGCTTGGTACTATACTTGGAATTTGATTGTGGAAATAACCAGTGTTATTGCTCACACAAGAAAAATAAGTAAATAAGTAAATAAAATGGAAATCAAATTAAAATAGAGGTCTGCAATTGGAATATTTGTTTGGATTGGCATGTACACAAAAACAGGTTACGTTACTTGCCACAACCAACAACACTCTCAGCTAATATTGCTTATTATTAGAGATGAGCGGGTTTGGTTCTCAGAGAACCGAGGCCAACCGAATTGAGCATAACCGAGTCTAATCCAAGCAGGCTCGGAGGTTCCCTGCCTCACTCGGTTCTCGAAACCGAGGCAAAACCATAGAGACGGAAATCTCGCGGTTCATGAGCTTTCGTCTCTATGATCAATGTAGTATATAAGGGACCACGCGACAGACACCATTTCCAGTCCAGCTGTGTAAAGTGAACAGGGAGGGTGGGTAGTGTAGGGCTGGGAGAGTACTGGTGCTATCTGCTGTGCCCTGGGCTGGTGACTGCTGATCCATTCTGGTCTGTGGTCACGGTGCTGTCACTATTACTGTGCTGTCTGTGCTGATCCATTCTGGTCTCTGGTCATGGTGCTGTCTGGTGATCCATCTGGGCTGTCTGCTGTGTCCTGGGCTTGTGCTGTGTCCATCAATGTGCCCAAATTCTGGACTCCCAAAAAAAAAAAGTGCTTTTTTAAGTTTTTAGATTTTTCTATGTGTGCATGCGTGTTAGGCAGGCTTAACTACAGTAGTGCACAAGAGCCAGCCAGCAACGCACATTGCACTTGCAACCTTGTGCTGCCCGACTCCAGTCGATCTTAAAAAAAAAAATCAATACAAGTGTCACTGTCTTATATATTTTTTTCTTCTGTGTGTGCGTGGGTGTTAGGCTTAACCACATTAGTGCACAAGAAGATCCAGCAACTACAGTACAGTCGTGTTCAATCAAAAAAAAAAAAAAAAAATACAATTGTCACTGTCATATATTCGTGATCAATCTTTACTCTGGGGCCAAGTTCTTCTGGAGCTGACAAAAAATATAAATCATCATTTGTCATTTTTTCTAATATTTTTGTGCGTGCGCACGACTGCACGTGTGTTAATTTTGTGACCGCACCTTGGTTACACTATTGGTGATTGTGACACTGCTTCTAGACTGCAGAAAAAATATGGAGGGCTGTCACATGACAGGAGAGCAAGGCCAAGAACCACTTGTTGTAGCTGCTGGCAGCAGAACAAGGCCGTCAACTTCCTCGACCTCTAGGAAGGCCCATGCCCCAGGGCTTAAGTCAGGCCATCGATATGGTAAAGCAGCTTTTACTGAAATTAAGAAAAAAAAATTGAAAGGATATTTGACTTTAGATAAACAAAAAATTGGCAATATGCCATTCACTACACAAAGTGGCAAGGAAAGGATAAGGCCTTGGCCTTCTTACTTTATGAAGAAGACTGCTGATTCTAACAGCCCTTCTGCTTGTAGTAGTAGTGGTGGTGGTCCAATTAAAAATTTAAAAGTTGTTAAGACAGCTCTGGAAAAACCAACTGTGTGCCCTGAGAAATCGAAATCACAAATCCCAGAGGAGAATGCAAGTGTGTCCGCGGTTGCCATGTGTGAGCCCGACCTAAATACTAGTGTACTGGAGGATCCTCCAAGTTCCAACATTTGTGTGCCCTCTGTAAATGTGGGGAAGGGCAGTCAACATCTTGCACACGTAGTCATTGAGGATGCTTCTGTGGAATTGCACATGGAGGAGGAGGATATTTTGGTGGATGAAGGGGTTAAGGATGATGAGGATGTTGATGATGAAGATGTTGGTGTTGGTGATGAGGATGTTGATGCCAAGGATGTCCTTTGTGTAAGTAAGGCAACAGCTGTTTCCCATGGTTTGAAAAAGCCAAAGCCCATTGTTGTCATGCCGAGACAAAAGACAAAAAAATCTACTTCTCATGTGTGGAATTATTTCCATCCCGATCCGGACAACAGTTGTCAAGCCATATGTGCCCATTGCCATGCAAGAGTGAGTAGAGGGAGGTACCTAAACCACCTAGGAACCTCCTTCTTGTTACATCACTTGGAGCGCATTCATCAAATATCAAAGTGTACGTTGCCAAGTTCCAAAACTCAAAACGTAACAAGTCCAGTGTCACCTACCTGCTCCCTCTCTGTGAGATCCAAGCGCCTTCGATCTCCAATACCAACACCTGCATCATCAACATCCTCATTCGTCATTGGGAGTAGTCCTGCTGTATCCAATGTTGGTATTCCAAACATGATTGACTCCTCTCCTATCTGTGATTCCTCAGAAGGATCCTTGATGACTACGCCTTTGTTGGTGCTGCTGTTGCTGTGAGTGGATCTTCATCCCAGAAGGGGACCAGGAGGAAGACTACTTGTAGTGTATCCTCCAAAAAGAAATTAACTGTCAAACAATCGTTTGCAAGGGCAAACAAGTATGACAGCAATCACACAGTTGCACAGTGGATTACTGACGCCATAACAGCTATGCTGGTATTATATGTGCATCCAGTATCCGCCATTACTGCAGTGGGTTTTCAACAGTTAATTCAGGTCCTGTGTCCTCGCTAGCAGATCCCTTCTAGATTCCACTTCACTAGAACAGCAATTCCAAATCTGTACAAGGACATTAAAAAAAATCTTATTAATATCCTCAGAAATGCCGTTGTAACCACTGTCCACTTGACCACTGATATGTGGACAAGTGGGACAGGGCAACCTAAGGATTACATGACTGTGACAGCCCACTGGGTAGGTGTATTGCCTACAACAGCAACAGCAGCAGCAACATCTCTCAAAAGACAGCTGATACAGAGGCAGGCTACTCTTTGTATAACTGGTTTCACTAAGAGGCATACCACTGAGAACCTCTTAGAAAAACTCAGGGAAATCATTGCTAAATGGCTTACCCTACTTGGACTCTCCTCGAGATTTGTGATTTCGGACAATGCCACCAATTTTGTGAGAGCATTACATCTGGGCGAATTCCAACACGTCTCATGTTTTGCTCACCAATTAATATGGTGGTACAACATTTAAAAAAAAATGACAGGGGCGTGCAGGAGATGCTCTCGGTGGCACGCAAAATATCTGGACATTTTAGACATTCAGCGACCGCTTGTCAAAGATTGCATGACCAGCAGGTACTGTTAAATTTGCCCTTCCGTCAGCTGAAGAGGTAGTAACTCGATGGAATTCTACCCTCTATATGCTTCAGTGGATGGAGGAACAGCAAAAGGCCATCCAGGCCTATACAGCAGACTATGACATAGGGCGTGGAGGGGAAATGCACCTCACTCAAGCACAATGGAGAATAATTTCCGTGTTGTGCAAGGTTCTCAAACCCTTTGAACTTGCCACATGTGAAGTTAGTTCGGACACTGCCAGTTTGAGTCAGGTCATTCCCCTCATCAGACTTTTGCAAAAACAGCTGGAGAAACTGAAGGAGGAGCTGAAACGGAGCGATTGCACAAAGTATGTCGGACTGGTGGATCAAGCCCTTGATTCACTTCACCAGGATCCAAGAGTCGTCAATCTATTGAAATCTGAAAAATATATTTTGGCCACCATTCTGGATCCTAGGTTTAAGTCCTACCTTTTGAGATTTTGACCAAAATCTAAAACTATGCAAGAGCTGGTCAAAAAATTGTCAGCTGCAGCCGCATGTGAAATGCCTTCATCTCCTCCTTCAGTTTCTGCAGCTGCCAGGAAAAAACTACATTTTCCTTACCCTTACAGAATGCCTGCTGGTCATGCAGATCGTTCACCAAAAAATGACATCTGGTCGGGCCTGAGAGAACTGCATAATTGTGACATGTCTTCTACCGTGACTATGTGTGATACGGTCTCCATTCACAGAATGGTGGAGGACTTTTTCAGAGATAACATCCTAATAGACATGTCAGACAGTCCCTTTCAGTACTGGCAGGAAAGAGAGGCAATTTGGAGTCCCATACACAAACTGGCTTTGCATTACTTAAGTTGCCCACCCTCCAAAGTGTACTCTGAAAGAGTTTTCAGTGCAGCTGGCAACCGTGTCAGTGATTGGCTTAGGAGGATAATTCCTCAAAATGTGGAAAAGATGATGTTCATTAAAATGAATTACAAATTCCACGAGGAAGACCTCGACGAACAATTACATAAAAAAATGACAGAGGCGCCTATGGTGGAATCCAGCGGGAATGAATTGATATTGTGTGAAGAAGAGGATGTACACACTGACGGGGAGGATGAGGATGATGACAACTTGTAATGTAAAGCCAGCTTGTGTATGGGATTATTTTCTTTTCCTTGTCCAAAGCACATTGGCAACTTGTTTTTCGGGGGTCCAAACAAACCAATAATTTCAGCCACAATTGGCAGTTCGCTGAAATTATTGGTTTATTAAACTGTCCTGTTGCGTATACAACATAAGGGTGGGTGGAAGGGCCCAAGGACTATTCCATCTTGCACCTTTTTCCTTTCCATTATGTGCTGATTGGGGCATTGCTGCCTGACATTTTAAATTAATGTTATGGTTGGTTTAGGAACCAATGATTTTTTTAAATTCATTTATGATCAATTTAACAGCCAGGGGCAGCAACCAATGAATTGTTTTTTAATTAATTTATGATCAATTTTACACCTGGCTATCACTGTCATCGGCGTAGCTGCACAGGGGTGCTGTGCTCCTGTCTGTCGAGGGGCTTCTGCCCAAAATAATAAATAAACAATTATTTTTTGTGCATGTCAGGGGTGCTGCACTGCTGTCTGGCAAGGGGCTGCATGAATATTGCAATGAAAACTTTTTTTTTAAGTTATTGGGTAAGAAAAAGTTTTTTTTGTTTTAATCTTAAACATAGCAGAAATGTTATCCTAACAGCTTATAAAGTTATATGCTCTAAAAACTAAAGCCTATATTTATAATATTTGTAAAAAACTAAAGCCTAATTCTGCGAAAAGAGAGACTGACACCACAGCTAAACATAAGAGTCACCTTCTGGATGTGAATTGTCTCATTTGCATGGGGAAAACACAACCCTCAGATGAGATGGATCTCAGCCAGTGGACAACATAGAAATCACCATTAAAAAGTCACAATGGAAGACTATAGTGTGGAGAATCTTTCTTCACAGTCAGGAGAGGCCTCAGAGAACATGAAAAAAGATGCTCTAGGTGTTGAACTTCAAGGGATTTCTCCATCATGTTCTGCAGTATGGAAAGGTTTCATTCACATGTTTTCTATAAAGCAGCTCAAAGTTACAGCCTTCAAAGTCTGGTAATTCCTGGCAAAGGTGGGTGTTATAGAGAGCCAAAGATTATTACAAGCAAAGGATTAATTTGTTTGGAATCTGTCTGGGAATTCTGGATCGTATTTGGCCTGAATGCACTAAGACATCCAGTGATTCTTTCACTGTGTTCTGTAGCCCACTAGTTTATTCCTACCTGAATGGCAAAATTAAATACGGAATAGTAAGCACAGACAACATGGAGGCCTTTGTTATTCCTCTGCCTGCATGCCAACCAATACCTCGCAGACTACACCCACTGGGGGGACCAGATCTTGATAATGACCATCCCCATCTGTTGCTAGGCCTTCTTCCAAACCATCCATGCTGGACTTACTGTCCAAAAAGGGTAAGCAGAGTACAGAAAGAGGAGCTAGATGTCCCCAATGACATTTTTTTTCTTCTATCATAGATGATAGATAGATGATGTGGAGAGAATAAGAGCTTCACAAATTTGACTAGGAACAGGGGCTCCCACCTATTTGGCTTCTGTCCAGAGAACAGAGCTATGTTCCTCAAGAACTGTCTATGCCTGAGCTGATAGGTAGGTAGTCTCTGTCTGTTGGTAAACACCCTTCAGGAGATGGCAAACCAGAATAACAACAACTATAATAATGTGTCCACTGATAACCAGCCTGATCCCTTAACAGCAACATACCCCATATGGCCAACTCATAACATGACACCCAGTTTGCAGCCTCCTCTTCCTTATGACACTAATTCAGTCGCCATGGTTGCTCCAGTCCAAGACAGTGGGAACAATGGCAATTTGAAGGCCACTAACTAACTGTGTTTTTTTTAATGTCCCTTTACAGGTTGGGAAACAGAACAGAAGATATATTTTTGGAAAGCACGCTTCCTGGTCCCGTTCTGGGATGAAAAAAAAATGCCAGCAAGCAGGCATGGTGCAGCCGCACAACGTAATACTTGAACCTTAGGTCTGAAATTTTGCATTTGTTACTCAGTTATGCTTATTCACAATATATCTCATATGGTTAAGTGGACAGTGGGAACAATGGCAGTTTGAGCTAACTATGTTTTTTTTTTATGTCCCTCTACAGGTTCGGAAATGCCAGTTTATAGAAGATTTGCAAAGCATTATTTAAGTCATTTGTTTATTTATTTTTGGAAAGCACACTTCCTGGTCCCCTTGTGAGCTGTGAGGTGGTCAAAATTGACTGGAAACGATTGGAAATAAATGTTATTGAGGTTATTAATACTGTAGGAACAAAAAAAGGCCCATTTTATGAGATTTTAGCTGTTTTTTTTTTAAATTTTAAGAAAAAATCCAGATCCAAAACCAAAACCAAAACACGAAAACAAAACACGGAGGTGAGGTTTTGGCAAGACCAATCCAGATCCCAAACCAGGGGAGATCCAGATCCAAAACCAAAACACAGGGGTCGGCGCACATCTCTACTTATTATAAGTGACATAACTGTTTGTTTTATATTACAATTATTTGCATCTTTCATGTATACAACCATTTCACCCATCTTTCACCAATGTTTAGGTCACACCACTGAAGACAGTACCAAACACATGTCCCATGGCTGGTGCATATGCACAGCAGTCTGTACAGGAGTGATTGGCAAGAAAGTTTTGATTTTTGGCAGCTTACTCCATGTTATTCCTCTCCAGCTTTCTTCTCTGTATCATGCTGCCACACAGTGGGGGTCATTCAGACCCGCTCGTGAGCGCAGGACACTCGCAAGCGGGTCGATGTTCCCCCAATGCGCATGCGCACGACGGAGGGAGCTCTGTTGTGCGCATGCGCGAGACCCGAATAACGATGGCCAAACCGTCATAATGGGTCTCGCACTAAAGGGGGCGTGCTGTTGATAGTGACTGACAGCATGCCCCCTTTTGTGGGCGTGCCGGGGGCATGGTTGCCAGACGGAGGCATTCCCATGGGAACGCCTACCGTCTGAGTCCGGCCCCACTGACATCACTAGTGATGTCAGTTTTTGTGTTTTCGGCTCTGATAGAGCCAAAATCACTCCAGGGCTTGCGGCAACGAGACCCTACCACAAGGGTCTCGTTGCAAGCCCGATGGTCGCGATGGTCTTGACCATCACGACCATCATTTTGGCGCTCGCATATGCTGTGGGTGGTCACCCACAGCTATGCGAGCGGCCAGGAGGCCGCTCCATTTTACGGTAGGAGGGCACTGATTCAGAGCGAGCGCTCTGGTCAGAGCGTCCGGCTCTGAATCAGGCCCAGTGTTCATTGGCCATAACTTAAAGGATCGGTCAGCTGATCTCTGATGTCATGTTGGTGCAAAGATTGAATGGGATCTGCCTATTTAAGCTGCACTCCAACTCAGAGCCGTAACAGGGCTTTACATCGCCCTGTGCAGGCCATGCTCTCTGAGTACATGATGTCATGCTGAGGGGCCCACACCAGCCCCCGGAAAGAACAACACAGCCCTGTGCAATCTCAGGATGCTCTGGGGGGGCTGCACTGATACTACAGGGTGCTGTGTGTATGTCTGGAGCTTCCAAAGGACTCTACAGGCAGCAGAGATGCAGGGTCCGTGGGGCAGAAATGATGCCACCAACAGAGCCTGTTTGCACACCACAAGTTACGGCCCTGCTCTGGTAGCAAGATGCCACCAGAGTATTAGGCCCTTTTACCCTTTTACAGCATTCCTGTTACTGAGTGTATTCAAGTGTGTCAGATGCTGCTCGTTCCTGATCATTTCATCTCTGCCTATGACCCTGACTTGTTTCTTGTCATCTCATTTATGAACTCTTGCTAGAAGGGATGTGCGCCGACCCCATGTTTTGGTTTTGGTTTTGGATCTGTATCTCCTTCAAGGTTTTGGATCTGGATTTGGTTTTGCAAACCACCCTCAAGTGTTTTGGTTTTGGTTTTGGATCTAGAATTTTTAAATAAAAAATAGATTAAAAGTTTTAAATACACCTAAAATCATGTAATTTACGCAATCCAAAACCCGAAATTCGGATTTAAAATCGGAATTCCGGACCGCAAAAAAAATCAGAACCACAACCCGGATCTCCTCAGGAGTTTAGAGTCGTGACTCAAATTTTCCCCGGATTCACAAAATTCATGGATCCAATGATGTCATGGAGACATGAAGCTTGAATGGGATCTGCCTACTTAAGCTGCATTCTGGCTGCAAAATGCCGCTGGAGTATTAGGTCTTTTCGCTCTAGTGTTCCTGTTACTGAGTGTATTCCCATGTACCAAATCCTGCTTGTTCCACACCATTGCATCTCTGCTTATGTCCGTGACCTGTTTGCTTGTCTCCTCATTTATGAACTATTGCTAGTGACCTCGACCTTCAGCTTACCTGACCGTTCTCTTGGATCCTGACTTAGTAGTGTGTCTCCCTACAACAGTGATTCTCAAACTCGGTCCTCAAGGCACACTAACGGTCCTGGTTTTAGTGATATCTATGATTGTACACAGATGGTTAAATCAAAATAACTTAGGTACTAATTAAGTCACTTGTGCTCAGGTATGGCTATCCCTAAAACCTGGATGGTTAGTGTTCCTTGAGGACCGTGGTTGGGAACCACTGCTCTACAACTATCCCAGCTAGGGGGAAGAAGTTAGAGGCCCCTGACCTGTGGGCTCCTGGCAGCAAAGTTCATACCATCTTGTTGTGAACATCATGGGGTCTGTTAGTCTCCACACTTCGACACTGCCAGTACAAATCCCTCACTAGCTTAACTAATCCTTCTGTGTGTACAAGTGTGACAAAAACATGTCACATTGCTGTGATCTCATGTGTATAGGAAGAACTTCAGTCTGAAACATGTAGATGGTGGAGGACTTGGCACCACTGACTCAGTTGTTATTTCCACCTGGCCTTTGCTATTTCCATCTGCAGGAGGAAATCTTACCTTCTCAGGTTTATGTAAGAATTTCTTTTTGGCTCACAAGTCAGTTGTGGATTTGTCTGAGTGGATTGTTTTTGTAACTTTATGGAATAAAAATAACTGTTGAGGGGATTGCTGCATATTTTTAGCAAGATCTGGTTGCTTCTGAGGGGTCGAATATAAAAGAAACCTTTTGAGGAACGACACAAGGGGTGCTGAAGTGAGTAAAATTCCATGTGTCTGGTGTATTGAAGGAAAAAAAGAACCGAGTACTGGAGTGTGCTATAGAGTGTTAAAGAAACCTCAATGTGAACAGTACCCATTGATCTTTGATGAGTGCAGCTGTCTATGATATTGGTTGGCTCCATTTAGGATTGGGATAGAAGGCCTGAGAGTTGGCACAGAGCTGTTTTTACCTATATGTGCAAAGGAATAAGGAAAGCTGTATGCTGACATTGGAGGAATACATCTATCATTGAAAAGACAGAGCTTGTGGACTACCCCTATTATTGTATTTGGAGATCTAGAGGAATTGGTGTTCCCAGGAATAGGACTGAGCTGCTGTCTAGGGCTGCGAGAAACTTCCATTCTTTTTTACATATAATCCATTTAACTGTTTGCTGCAAAATATGGGGTATATTTAACTATTTTATAAATTTTTCCTCATTAAATAACATTCCTTAACACTGCATATCGTTGTAATTAGAAATAACAATATGATACTTAGTGTCTCTTGTCGGGGCACAGGCTCGGGTAAGAGCATGTCCCGGTTAAAAGGTGGGAAACTTTTGGAGCAAGAGTAACTTTGTTTTATAGACTTTGACTTCCCTAGTGCCTTACTAAATTCTGTTATTATTCAGAGTTTGTTTGTTTGCTAGGTATGCATATATACAGAGTTATGGGAAATACAAACTTACTGACAAAGTACTTGCATACAAGGCCGGGTTAACAATGGGGTGGTTGGAGCTGCAGCATCAGGCCATGAGAATACGTCCACACCACGAGTAGTCTCTGTAGATAATGTTCACAGAAGAAAAAATCCTGTCACCAAAAGCAGCTGTCAGATATCCCCCCCTCTCCCCCACACCTGCCATCTGCCACCCAAGGGAACTTTTCATTCTGTGAGTCCCAGGCATTAATGGAAATGGTTGCACAGTGGGAGGCTTCACAATACTTTCCTGCACTGCATAGAGTGCCTCAGCGCTGCCTTTGCACCATGTGACATCATACCACATGATATGACATAGGTGTCCTTGTTCATCACTGCCATTCATCTCAGTCAATGTTGTGATGTTGCCTGAACACCTGTGAGTGTAGACTGAGAGAAGACTCGTGGAGAGTGTAAGACGGAAAGAGGAGCCAAGAAAGCCGAGGAACACATAAGGTGTTCTACTGAACTACTGAGGTGGAGGGAGTAGAACACAAAACATACAAGGGAGGGAGAGAACACAATAATAGACACAGATGAGGAGGAAGTGAAGAGAACACAATAATGGACAAAGATGAGGAGGAGGGAGAAAGAACACCATAATGGACAAGTTGAGGAGGAGGAAGGGGAAACACAATAATGGACATATATGAGGATGGCAAACACAATGCAGGTTATACAGATGAGAGCTGGGGAGGAGCACTATACAGAACATACAGATGAAAAGGATGTAAGCACATTAATAGACTTCCATGAGAAAGGTGTCTATGTACTAAGCCCTGGAGAGAGATTAAGTGAACGGAGATAAAGTACCAACCAATCAGCTCCTAACTGTCATTTTTCAAACACAGGGCAGGATGTATTAAAGTGAAAAATGCAGTAAAACCCCCAAAAATTCAGTTTTCGGGGGTTTTACAGTATTTTCCATATGTACTAAGCACTGTGCTATGTCACTGTGGCATTACCCAAAACAAGCCCATGGGTTTCTTATCAGGACACCTCCCCTGAGAGGTATCCTTTCGGACCCCTCCCATCTCCCCCCACAGCAAGCGGCCATCTGCGTACATGCAGAAGGATATCATTGGGACTTCTCGCTGTTAAACCTGAAGTCCATCTATGTTAGGGCATCGCAAAGGACAGCTCTTATCTGGAGAGCTGTCCTTTGCGATTTTCATCACATTTCTAAGTATATACCGTCATTATCAACCGCGATATGTACCCGATGAGAGGCCGGATGTACTGCATCGTGGATGCGATGCTTAGTACATCCCACCCACAGCCTGAAACATGGCAGCTAGGAGCTGATCGGTTGATACTTTATCTCCATCTACTTTATCGCTCTCCAAGGTTTAGTACATAACTCCTTAGAACCTACAGAGGGGTAGCACAATACAGAACATATAGACTGGAGGAGGGCACTTGTGCAATTACACAGGTATGAAGGGGCAAAAACAATACAGAACATACAAAAATAAAGGGACACAATTAGACATTAGGGATGTGCGCTGACCCCCGAGTTTTGGTTTTGGATCTGTATCTCCTTCGTGTTTTGGATCTGAATTTGGATTTGGCAAAACCGCCCTTGCGTGTTTTGGTTTTGGACCTGTATTTCTTTCTAAAAATTCATAAAAACAGCTAAAATCACATAATTTGGGCCTGTCTTTGTTCCTACAGTATTATTAACCTCAATGACTTAATTTCCAATCATTTCCAGTCAATGTTGACCGCCTCACAGCTCATAATATTGATTTCATCCAGTTTAGGCCAAAAGGTTGCATCCAACTAGCTGGCTGGCTAATCTAAGCGACAGCAGTGGGCGGCAATAACATGTGGCAGTTCAGTTTCAAGTGGCAGTTCAGCTTTCAACATGGCACAGAGTGGTACTGCAGTGGTAGACAGGATGGCAGTTTAATAAACTATAAAACCCCATGGGAAGTTTAAAAACCAAGAATGTTTTCAGTAAGCAAGAACTAGGTCAGGGCCCTGAGGGAGTTGGAATATCTTTAAGCACTAAAGGCAGGGAAAGGAGGGAAGGATTGATACGTTTTTAATTTATTTATTTTAATGTTTTGATTCTAAAAAAAATGTATGAGGGAAGATCAATGTAGGAACAAGTTCTTCAGTTCATGAAAGACATCTTTAATCTGGAGGAGGTTTTTTATACAACTAACAGAAATGCGGTGGCCTTATTTGTGGAGGTGCTGCTAGTACACACTGTAAACAGATGTTTACTTTGTGCTCAGGGAGGTTGTTAGGGCTAATGGGACCAAGACTTGCTGTTTACATCAGAGGAAAGCAGCCTGTAGCTCTCCAGCTGAACTAGAACTCCCAACATCTGTGATGTTTGCCGGGCTTACAGAAACGGATGCTGTCCCTCAGTCTGCTTTATGCACGGTATGTAATTTCTGGACACATTTGGCATTCAGCAACCACATGTAGAAGATTTCAGTGGCTGTGGCAGTCCAACTTCCAATATGGCACATCAGGAAACAAATGTTTTTATTATTCACGAGGCCTGAGGGAGTTGGAATATGTATGTAGTTGAAGGCGGGGAAAGGAAGGGTTGATAAGTAGTAAATTTAATTTAATTTTTTTATTCTGAAGCAAATTTATGAAAGAGGAGGGGAGGGGGGGAGGCATTTACAAAAAATATCAAATCATTCACATCAGTCCTTGCCCCAGAAGAATCCTTGAGCGCTACACATGCTGCTGCTGCTGTTCCTGGGAGTGGATCTTCATCCCAGTAGTAGTTTAAAAAAACAATTGACTGTTAAACAATCCTTTGCAAGGGGAAACAAATATGATAACAGTCACACAATTGCACAGTGTTCTGCTGACACCATAACATTTATGCTGGTATTAGATGTGTGTCCAATATCCACCAATCCAGTGGGTTTTATTTTAAGACAGTTAACCATGGTCCTATGTCCCCGCTACCAAATCTTATCGAGATTCCACTTCACTAGAAAAGCAATTCCCAGCCTGTACAGTGACGTTAAAAAGAACTTAATGTCCTATAAAATGCTCTTCTACCCACTGTCTACTTAACCACAGATATATGGACAAGCGGAACAGAGCAAATGCAAGATTACATGACTATAGCAGCTCACTGGCTGGGTGTATTGCCTTCAGTGGCACCAACAGCAGCAAAATATAAGAAACAGCAGCTCATTCAGATGCAGGCTACTCTGTCTATCACCAGTTTCACTAAGATGCATACCAATGACAACCTTTTAGAAAAACTCAGGGAAGTCATTGTAAAATGGCTTAACCTGCTTGGACTCTCCTCAGGATTCGTAATTTCTGACAATGCTACCAATATTGTGAGAGCATTACTGCTGAGTGAATTCCAACATGACCTATGTTTTTCTCACACAATCAACTTGGTGGTGCAAATTTTATTTTATTAAAATGACAGGGCAGTGCAGGAGATGCTCTCTCTGGCCCGAAAAATTTCTGTCCATTTTCGCCATTCAGCAGGTGCAT
Organism: Taudactylus pleione; assembly: GCA_031769625.1. Lineage (NCBI taxonomy): Eukaryota > Metazoa > Chordata > Amphibia > Anura > Myobatrachidae > Taudactylus > Taudactylus pleione. The sequence goes on along the minus strand of JAUIMM010000200.1, from coordinate 59,959,601 downwards.
GTAGAAGTTTGCAGCAACTGCAAGAAAGTTGAATTTGCTGTGCCACCAGCTGAAGCAATAGGTAGTTACAAGGTATAACTCCACTCTTTATATGCTTCAGCAGATGGAGGAACAGCAAAAATCCAGCCAAAGCTACACAGCAAACTATGAAATAGGAAGAGGAGGGGGAATGCACCTTACTCAAACTCCATGAATAATACTTTCCATGTTGTGCAAAGTGCTGAAAGCCTTCAAAGTAGTCACCTGTGAAGTGAGTTCAGATACTGCCAGCTTGAGCCAGGTAATTCCCCTAATTAGAGTGTTGGAAAAGCAACTAGAAACTGAAACTGAAGGAGGAACTGAAATGAAGCGATTCTGCAAAGTACATTGGACTTGTAGATCAAGTCCTTTATACGCTTCACCAGGTACCAAAGGTTGCCAGGACCTTCCAATCGGTTCAACACAGTTTGGTGACCATGCTCGATCGCAGGTTTAAGTCATATGTTGTGTCTTTCTTCTCAATGGACACAGATCTGAAAAGATGCAAAGACTTGTTGATAAGCAAATTGTCAGCTCAAGTGGCACGTGATGCAGCTATGGTTCCTCTTTCAGTTTCTCAAGCAAGTGAGGCTGCCAAGGAAAAACTAACTTTCCCAAAAGACCCACTTGTGATACAGGTGAGTCAACACGACCAAGTTTTGACATATGTCCGGTATAAAAAAACTGCCTACAATTAAATTAATGAGACCTCTAGCATGACTCCATCTGGTAAGCAAATTGTCAGCTCAAGTGGCACATGATGCAGCTATGGCTCCTCCATCAGTTTCTTCAGCAAATGCGGCTGCCAAGGAAAAACTCAACTTTCCAAAAGACTCCATCTTATACAGTCATCATTCCAAGAATTGTTGAGGACTATTTTTATACAGTCCGTTTGACTACTAGCAGAAAACATGGCAATTTGGAGACCCTTGCACAAACTGGCTTTGCTTTACCAGTGTGTACTTCGAGTGAGTTTTCAGCAAAGCCGGGAACCTTGTCAGCAATTGGCATAGGAGGCTACTTCCTCAAAATGTGGAAAAGATGATGTTGATCAAAATGAACTACAAATTCCACAAGAAAAACCTTTACCACCAATTACGTCCAAAACTTACAGAGGCACCTGTAATGGTGGATTCCTGCTGGGACAAATTAATATTGTGTGAAGAAAGATGATGTAAACACTGATAAGGGTGAGGAATCGGATGATGATGGCAACATTTTGCCTCTGTAAAGCCAGTTTGTGCATGTATAGATCATTGCCATCAATGTCACCTGCCCATTGGTAGCTTGTCTTCTGATGGCCCAAACAAACCAATCGCTTCATGATTGAGGATATTGTTTATGAAGGTGTTGGTGGTGAAGATGGCAGGTTCTTGGATCAAGCAGAGTGAAGGGAGCTAGCTGACACTGGACTGCTTGTTGATACTGTACTTTTTTAGCCAAAGTTTCTGAATTTTGAAAAAACTTATTTGATGGATGCGCTGCAGATGACATAACAGGGAGGAGGTTCCTAGATGGTTAAGGTTCCTACCTCTACTTATTCTGGCTTTACAAAGTGTACAGATGGCTTGACAATTGTTGTCCGGATTTGGGTAGAAATAAATCCACACATAAGAAGAGAATTTTTTGTTTTATGCCCAGACATGACAATGGGCTTTTCCTTATCATGGGCAACAACTGTTTCTTCCACTGGTGCCTGATTTACACAAACAACATCTTCATCAACAACATCATCATCATCATCAAAATCCTTATCATCAACATCCTTTTTAGCGGCATCCTGGTGCACTTCCTCATCCTGGTGCACTTCCATAGACGCATGGTCACTTGTGCTTAAATCATCGTAAGAGGCAGAACCACCAGTAATAAATAAAGGCCAAAGCCTTAGCCTTTCTTGTGGTGAAAGGCATATTGACAATTTTATGTCTTTCTGCAGCTAACTTTCTGTCAGGATGCAGCCTGGGATCGGCCACTACTTGCCTTCGCACTGGTGTCCTTGGGCTTAGGTGTTCAGCCGCTAGGAGTGGAGGTGAGTGGTGTCTGAGTATTCCTTCTGGGGTCTGCTAGGGCTTCCGTACATGTGTCTTGGTTTCCGGGGTGCCGGGTATGGGTGCCGGGCAGCCATGTTGGTCCATATCACCTGACTAGTCTTTCCCAATGGTAGTCATGTGGTAACTCAGCTGATCCTCTGATCCAATGACCAGCTACCCAGGGGTATTTAGGTCTGAATCCAGGAACAGGAAACTGTTGTTCAACGTCACTGTTCCAGTGATTGTTTGGCTCTCCAGTATTTTCCACGTTATATCCCCAGTGTGTTGCTTCAGCCTCACGCTGACCTCTCCAGTGTCACTTGTATTAGCTCCCATGCTAATTCTCAGCGTATTACTTCTGCTTTCTCACAGTATCACCGAACAATAATAGCATAGAAAATACACACAAAAAAACTGAAAAAAATATATTTTACTGTTTTTTTTATTTTTTGTGGAGTGCTAATTTTATTTAACTTTTATTTTTTTACACTGGGGAAGAGCACCCCTGGATGAGGCAGCAGCCCCTTGATGAACAACACAGCACCCCTTTATGGACAACAGAGCACCCCTGCAGAGTGCAGACAGACTACCTGCAGAGTCACAAATACGTGGATGATAAACTGCGGTCTGGCCGGCAGTGTCACCGAACAATAATAGCGTAACTACCACACACACAAAAAAATATATATATTTTTTTGTTGAATTATAATTATTCATTTTAATTAACTTTTTATTTTTTTTACACTTGGGATTTACAGAGCACCCCTGGATGACACAGCACCCCTTCATACTACAGTCACCCTTTATGTACTGCAGCCCCTGGCCCTTTATGGACAACACAGCAGCAGCCCTTTATTTACTGCAGCCGCCCCAGCCCCTTTGAGTGACAGGTCAACAATGACACAACAGCACCCCCAGCCTGACAACGCTGCACCCTTAAACATACAGAGCAGCACAGAGCATGTCTGTTCTCTATACACTATCCACAGCCAGAGTGAAAATGGCGCCGATCACCGGGACCTTTATAGAATCCAAAACTAGCGGGAATCCGATGATGACGTTTTGCCTCGTTTTGGATTCTGAGTTAGGTGCGAAAACCCGAGCCATACTCTGATCATACTCAGATCCCCTATGTTCGGGTGGCTTCGGTTCTCGGAGAACCGGACCCGCTCATCTCTATCAGACATATGAAAGGATGGAGGACAAGACAAAGAAAAAAAAATTTAATGGAAAGACTCTAAATTAAATATACAACTTGGACAAAGTGTTGGTACCCTTACACCAAAAAAGAAGAGCCCATATTTTTCTGTGAAATAACTTGAGTGTCAAAAGTAATTCACATCAACCACTGTTTTTGATTCAACAGAATATTTTAAATTATAAAACAAAAGAAAATGGCATGGACTAAAATGATGAGACCCATAACCTATTATTTTGTTGCACAATCTATAGAGGCAATTACTATAATCAAGTGAATTCTATAGCTTTCAATGAGACTTCTGCAACTGACAACGGGTAGTCTGTCCCACTCTCCCTGAGCAAACTGCCCCAGCTGTCTCAGGTTTGATGGGTGCCTTCTCCAGACTGCATGTTTCATCTCTTTCCTTAGATTGTATGATAGGATTCATATCAAGGCTCGTAGAAGAACAATTCAGTATAGTCTAATGTTTTGTTCTTATCCATTCTTGGGTGCTTTTGACTATGTGCTTTGGGTTATTATCCTGTTGGAGGACCCTTGACCTGTGACTGAGAGAGCTTTCTGACACTGGCAGAATGTTTAGATCCAGGATGCCTTGATAGTCTTATGCTTTCATTGTGCCTGCACTGATTCAAGGAACCCCATGCCAGATGCAGTTAAACACCAAAATATAACTAAGGTCCTGATTCAGAGGCGCTCGCTATTATTTGCGAGCGTTCGCTCTGAATTAGGGTGGATTTAAAAAAAAAAAACACCAAAATATAACTAAGGTCCTGATTCAGAGGCGCTCGCTATTATTTGCGAGCGTTCGCTCTGAATTAGGGTGGATTTAAAAAAAAAAAACAGCTTCCAGGCCGCTCGCATAGCTGTGGGTGACCTTGTGGTAGGGTCTCGTCCACCGAAAGCCCCAGTAAACTTCCTGCTCTAACAGAGCAGGAAGTTCACTACTGACATCACGTGTGATGTCAGTAGGGCCACCCACAAACGGCAGGCGTTCCTTCGGGAATGCCTTCATTTGGGCAGCCACCCCCCCGACCCGCCTACAAAACGGGGTGAGCTGTTGATCAACATCGACAGCCGCCCTGTCTTGTAGTGAGCCCCGGAGTGAGTGATTTCTCACTCGCTCCGGGGCTCGCGCACGCGCAGTGCGCACGCCGCCCGTATGCACTGCCTGACCATCGACCCGCTTGCGAGCACTATGCACTCGCGAGCGGGTCTGAATCAGGTCCATAGTCTCCTCCATGTTTAACTGTAGGTATTATTGTGAGCCTGATTCAGCAAGGAACGCATCAGAAGCAGACGCACGGACCCGTCCGCTGCGAGAATATGCTTATCAATGCAGACACCCAGCCCTATACTAATCTGCCCATCTCCCTTTACTCACAGCCTGATCAGCACGCAAGATAGTGTAAACATCGGTAACATCAAGTACCATCGGACCCATTAGCATAATAGTGGTTGACCTGACCTGCCGCAGCAATTGTCCGCTTCCTGTGTACAGCTAACGGTATGGCTGCATATTCCGCCGCACTGCCTTAATTATGCACGCCCCTATAACGGCATTTTAAAACCTGCGTTCGCCTGACCACCCCCCGTCACAAGCCACAAACTGCACTTCCTGTCAATCAATTTCAGAAGGATCTACGTACATATTGCGTGTAGTCTGCGTACCATAACCCTATCGCACTGGCTAGTTCGCGCATGCGCAGTGCGATGCATATGTATGCGCAGAGCAAAAACATTGACCAAGAGCATGCGTTCTCTCCTTTGCGTTCCTTGCTGAATCAGGCCCTGTGTTCCTTTCTTCTGAAGCTTATTTTTTGATTTGTGAACATAGAGCTCCAGTTTTGACTCAGTTTTATAAGTTTTTAAAATTTTACATGTTTTAATAATACAGTAGATTGTTTAAAAATATGTTTAGCCTACTCATTAATTGTTTATTCTAACATATGGGGAGGTCTGAAGGAAGGGAACTTTTTGCATGTCCAAATTATTTCCAACAATATTCAGTTATTCACAATGCCTATTAATATGCTTATTCATGAATATGGTATTACAGATTACTCCATTTTAATGGTGGTGCCTGGAACCACTAGTGTGGCAGATACCAGTTGCAGTTTTTCAAATATATACACAATATGCAAATATGTGCTCATGATTATATGCCGGCTTATACATCTCCTCACTTAGGGGCCTATTCATCATCACTTAATTTCTACAAAAGCAGGTGAAAATGAAAATTTTTCACCTGTAATTGTAGAAATTAAATTATCAGGCCATTCATTAAGAAGGTAAAGCAGGAGATATCACAGATATCTCCTGCTTACCTTCCTCTCGCGGAATGGCCTGCTGTCCCCATACACTAGTATCACAGATATCTCCTACTTACCTTCCTCTTGCGGAATGGCTCACTGTCCCCATACACTAGTATCACAGATATCTCCTGCTTACCTTCCTCTCGCGGAATGGCCCGCTGTCCCCATACACTAGTATCATAGATATCTCCTGCTTACCTTCCTCTTGCGGAATGGCCTGCTGTCCCCATACACTAATATCACATATATCTCCTGCTTACCTTCCTCTCGCGGAATGGCCCGCGGTCCCCATACACTAGTATCACAGATATCTCCTGCTTTCCTTCCTCTTGCGGAATGGCCTGCTGTCCCCATACACTAGTATCACAGATATCTCCTACTTACCTTCCTCTTGCGGAATGGCTCACTGTCCCCATACACTAGTATCACAGATATCTCCTGCTTACCTTCCTCTCGCGGAATGGCCCGCTGTCCCCATACACTAGTATCATAGATATCTCCTGCTTACCTTCCTCTTGCGGAATGGCCTGCTGTCCCCATACACTAATATCACATATATCTCCTGCTTACCTTCCTCTCGCGGAATGGCCCGCGGTCCCCATACACTAGTATCACAGATATCTCCTGCTTTCCTTCCTCTTGCGGAATGGCCCGCTGTCCCCATACACTAGTATCACATATATCTCCTGCTTACCTTCCTCTCGCGGAATGGCCCGCTGTCCCCATACACTAGTATCACATATATCTCCTGCTTACCTTCCTCTCGCGGAATGGCTCACTGTCCCCATACAATAGAATGGGGACAGAATTCCTCAAGCTCTGAAAATACAATATTTTCGGAGCTTGATCGTGGAAGCATTCGCCATCTTCATCTTTCGGATCCCTCCATCCCTGCTTGGCTCCTTCCGTCGGATGTCGGGGCTCTTTTGCGCCTACGTGACCTGTAAGTCACATATGTGCACTGGTGTCACTGCTCTGAAAGAGCAGTGAATTTGCTCGCGGGGACAGCTGATTATCGGGTCAGCTGTCTTCGCGCTGGAGCAATGATGAATTGCTCCGGTGTCCGCGGCGAGTTACAATGTTAATTATCGGGGTCCGTTCGGACCCCGATAATTAACATCATGAGTAGAACCCTTACACATTAACAAAATGATATACCAAATGTACTGTCCCATGATCAAAAACGTATCATTTATCTATTTACTGTATGTACAATACTGTGTGTGTACTGTACAGTATTGTATTCTTCCATGTATATGTAGATAGTAATGTTACCTAATGTGACAAGACATAATGGGAATGGAAACTAACATTGCACATGACAGCAAACCACAATACATGCCTTATAATGTAACACCATTTGTCTAAAATAAACTTCGTTCATCCGTACTATAAGGTTCATAATCATTTTATATGATGTAAAGATTCTCATCTTAATTTTGTGGAAGAATATTAGATTATTTATGGGCTACACAAATAACAATTGCTGTCATTAAACTGATACCAAGAAGCAGAAATAAGTATTGTTATAATAAGGTATAATTATGGCACATTTTATAGCAATATAAAGTTAGAACCAACTGACAAAATTAGGATTGCACTGTAATAAAGTTATATTAATGTCTGCACACACATGTCTACTGTCACATGTTTTGCATGTTAATATAACCATTTTAATAGGGTACCTTATACAGATATTCATAGTTATTTATATCCATAGTGAATTCCAGATACATTGTATATATAAAAGACAACTTATAATTGGTTAATAGTTAAATATACTATAATATGTTGCTGCACAACTGTCTGGAATGTGTTTATGACTGCAGTATTCATACAATAGCCCAGATTGCAGATTTCATTGCATAGGTTAGTTAACAATTTTCACAGTGTGATGAGATATTCCCCATGCTGTGAAGCAAATGGTCTTCTCACAAGCTTAAGAAAGGGGGCTGAGAAACTAGTGCCACCAAAGAGAAGTATAGCGTCAAGGAAGAATTCTCCTATGCAGCCTTGAGGGAATTCAACAGTCAGCAAGTGTTTCCTTTCTGCCATATGAGAGTCACAGAAACAATATTTGGGCCCCCATTTATCAATGACGGTAACCACCAGTGCAATTTTTCGTTTAGTATTACTGCGTTACAAATGAAAAGTCCACCGGTATTTCCAAATACGTACCACTCCGGTGAGGTCCAGCGTAGCTCTCCTACTCTTGCAGGCACAGGAACAGACAAATCATAGGTGCACAACTCCAAATTACTGATTATATATAAATACATTATGCAATAAAATTTTGCAATCAATAGAGGTTTTTAGCATAATCATGGCCAAAGTTATGGGCCTACCCACCATATCCAGGTAACCTCTTTAGGGTAGGTCCCTATCATACTAGGGTTCAAATCCAGAGCGCAGGACACCCCTAAATCGGCGCAGCCGAGCCACCCCAGGGCATCGCCATAATGAGAAAAGTGAAATGTGAAGTAAGAGAGGTAAGAGCAGCTATGGCAGCATGGAAAGGTGAAAATACAAATATAACAAAAACAAAGAGTAAAGTGTTAAAATAGTGCAATAAAGAAAGAATGTGTTATAATGTGATGCCCTGAAGCAGACCAACCAAAGCAATCCAGGGGACCCAAGCCCCAAAAATCAACCCAAAGTTGCACTACAGTATATAACTTGTAGGACTTACCTAAAATTGTGCCTATTACTAGTGTGCATATACAATACCAGACTTCATGCTTTTAAACCAATAAGGGAGTTTGCTAGTCCAGGCTGAAGGTGTCTCCTTTCCTTCAGGTGTGCAATCAAGCACATTAAATGGAGTGTATAGGAAAGTTTCCTGGACTGCATACCCTGAATATATATAATGGGAGGTGCTACCTGTTGAGACTTCTTGCTGGCGCAGGAACAGACAAATCACAGGTGCACAACTCCAAATTACTGATTATATATAAATACATTATGCAATAAAATTTTGCAATCAATAGAGGTTTTTAGCATATCATGGCCAAGGTTCTCGGCCTACCCACCATATCCACGTAACCTCTTTACGGTAGGTCCCTAACATACTGGGATTCAAATCCAGAGCGCAGGACACCCCTAAATCGGTGCAGCCGAGCCACCCCAGGGCATCGCCATAATGAGAAAAGTGAAATGTGAAGTAAGAAAGGTAAGAGCAGCTATGGCAGCATGGAAAGGTGAAAATACAAATATTATAAAAACAAACAGTAAAGTGTTAAAATAGTGCAAAAAAAGAAAGACTGTGTTATAATGTGATGCCCTGAAGCAGACCAGCCAAAGCAATCCAGGGGACCCACACCCCAAAAATCAACCCAAAGTTGTACTACAGTATATAACTTTCAGTAATTTTTAGTTGTGCACCTGTGATTTGTCTGTTCCTGTGCCTGCAAGAAGTCTCAACAGGTAACACCTCCCATTATATATATTCAGGGTGTGCAGTCCAGGAATCTTTCCTAGCTCTCCTACTCTGCAAGGTCCTCCTCTGGGCTGGATGCTGCCAGCGACGGAGGTTCTGTGAAATGTGCAACAGTCTGTCTGTGCATGTGCATGACACGGGAACCCAGCAGTACCAGGAAGGCTTACCTGAAGCCGGAAACGCAGTGCTGGCTCCGCATCGCTCTCGCCATCCAAAGATGGAGAGAGCGATGCTGTGACAAACAGCTGTAATCTTCGATTACCGCTGTTTGTTTAATCCAGAAACAATTACATAACCCCTTTAGTGAGCGTTAAAGGGGTTATACTTCATTGATAAATGGGGGCCACAGAGTATTACATGTTGTGGCTTTAGTTATTACTAGACACAATCATTATCACTGCTCACCTTTTTCAAGTGAGTTGTAGGCGCATAATCGGTCAGATGTAAAGTGGCTGTGTTTGAGTGATTCCGCGGAAGCCTGATTTGCTACCTTATGCTAATGTGACTTTTCATAGGACTAATGCGAGGATAAAGGAGGCTACAAGCGGTAAGCCGCCCTGCCCACTGTCTTCCATCCGCAGCCCCAGCCATTATCATTAGTATCTACACATGCACCAGCCCCATGCTCCAGTAGGTGCAAGAATTCCACCTGGAACAGGCTTCCCTTCTTTGTACACACCACACAGATATGGAAAGTACTTGCTAGTCTGGCCGAAGGTGAATAGATTTCTATTTATGTTTTTACACGTGTTTTGCAGAGAGATTTGTGTTTTATCACCCCTGTTTGCCATTAGTAAATCTCTGTGTTTGAAAATTAGGGGAAACTTTCACGGGAATACTAACTTGGTCAGATACGATTCTTAGTAAATTTACCCCATAGAATCTGTTTGGTTGCTATGGGAAACACCTTCACTTGTAATAATTTAGAAGGTTTGAGAAATCTCACCCTTAGCGCTCCATTTAAGAATGATTCAAAATATCGATAGCATATTTTATTTTGTATCAAAGTGATACTTAGAAATGTGACATCAGTGTTTAACATCACTTACCTATCTGGTGAGGCTCAGTGGTGTTCCCCTCCTCGGCGGTGTCTTCTGCTGAGCTATCCTTACTGCTGTTTGCTAAATACAGAACGGATGTCATAGTGGATGCTGTAAGGGATTCATTCTTAAATGGAGCCCTTAATACATAAAAACATAATTCTCTCATAGTGCAGTTAAAAAACATAATTCTCTCATAGTGCAGTACAATGCAATGAGATAAAATTAACCTAACCACACGCCAAGGGACACTCGCAATTAAAGGCTAATGTAAACAGCATATACTGGTTGAAAATGTTCTTAACTAATATGCAGAATAAAGGTGCAGAACTCCTTCTTTGTGAGTGCCAGACAGGTGGCCAGAAAGGTGTATGATCAACTACAAATATAGGCCGGGCAGGGTTTAAAGTAGGCAGGAACAGGGTGGAACTGAGGGCCTGATTCAGAGTCGGATGCTATTTGCGCTCGCTCGTTCAGAAAAAGGGGCCGGATATTTAAATTGAGCGCTCGCTCTTTGCGGTCTGTTGACGCCTCTATGTCTGAGTGAGCGAACAAAACATGCACTCGCTATTTTGTAAAGACGACCCCCTGGCCGCTCGCATCATACGTCATCTCCGCTATTTATTAGATTAATCGAGTACATCGAAAGGTGTCTGAACTGCTCGCAGTGCTTGTGGTTGGATTTTCTACCGCAATCATGCGAACAGTTCAGGCTAAGAAACAACCAAGTGACGTGGTCGATGACGCTGCTTTGGTAATTATGCACACCCTTAAAATGCCCGTTTTGACAGTTTGGCACGCCTGCGTTTGGATCACCACTCCCCGTTTTCAAGCACCTTCCCCTGTTACCACCCACAAACGCCTCATTCTGTCACTCAAATTAGCAGGCACTCGCTATTTTGCGAGTGCTCGATTTCCGACCGCACTGACTGGTTGGCGCATGCGCATTACGACCCATACGCATGCGCAGTTGTGCGAACATCGCTCGGAGCGAACAAGCGGCCGCTTACGAGCGGCTCTGAATCTGGCCCTGAGTTCCATCACCTCTAATGGTATGTGGAACTATGCACAGAAGTCCCATAGACAGAGAGCCACTCTGTCTGCCTAGGGAGTCTCAATTCCTTCAGAGGTCCCTCATCTCAGAGAAACCAGCATATAGGTAAGGAAAGAATCAAGTGATGGCAATACATAGGGGTTGCAAAAAAATATTAGGCATCCAAGTGACATACAATAGTTTGAGGGGACCCCATAAAAAAATTCAGAGGCATGTCAGAAAAATAACACTGATGATATAGAACTTTCTTTTTTTTTTTAAGTGATCTAACATTGTAGTCTCAGCTGATGGTAGGAGTGCTAAAAAAAAAAGCATCTACAATGTATTTCACACTGTCATAGCCCCAAAAGCTTATGGGGCCTAGGCGACCCCAGGCCCCTTGCCATTCACTTTACCATTTCCTATACACAATAGTGTCTATAAAGAACAGTTTTCACACTTGTTTTGGCCTATCCGACTAGCGTGGCTGGGGGTAGCGTGGTGGGGGAGTAGACAGCGGGGGAGATGAGTTTCACCACCTCTCTAGGACCACTTTAAGCCTTGAGGCTAGGATATGTTGACTGGTCATAAGTTAACATTCTGTATCTCTAGATCAATTCTTTACCTTTTGAGTTAAACAGAATTAGGTCACATGGCCATTTTTTATTTCTGTTTCTCCTCCATTATGGGTTTTGGTAAGAGAATTTAGGAAATGGATAATTGCACACCAATCAGTCATCTACATGAAGCAAAAAACTGACTGTACACACACATTTTATTTTCTTCTGTTATGATTATAGCCTATTCCAGATAATTAGGAAAATAAAATACTGTATTAATGTGGTCATATTCATAACATGTTTTCCAACAAATCACACATACAGCACACCTCTTGACATCACAAAGGGATTGGGGAAAAAACAACAAGGTTTAAAAAGTTCTGATATGATTTTAAAAGTGTCCAGTTCCAGGAGAGGGTGGATATTAAGTATTCTATTTATTTTGATTAATCAACCATACTTTCCAGCCTTCACCAGGTGGATGTTTATGCAAAATAGTATGTTTCTGTGTTTTATTTAATTTATATTTCTATATGTCAGTTTGTTATCAGCACTTTCATTAAGTATGCATTATGAAATTTTGTAATAAAGCATATGTATTAATGGTTTAATGTTCTGTCTTTGTGTTCTTAAAGAATGCATGTCAGATATGCTTGGTTTTTGTAATGCTAAAATTGATTGCTTGGGTGCCTGGAACGACACCTTGCAGCCAGAATCTTTGCTGCAGTGCTGCCTGGAGGATGCTCCGGGCATTGCTGTAATTCCTGGCATTTGTAGCCAAGCCCCTTCATGTGACATCCTATGGAGGGACGTGGCCTCCATTGTTCACGCCGCAAGACATTCATAATTATGGCTCTGGCATGCACCATAGCAAAAATCTACATTCTTGCGAATTTCAAGGTGTTTCTAAGTCTACCTCATCACAGCCATCTCTCTCCATACATGAAATGGGCATTTCTGGGTGTGAACTGGACAGCAACTGGGTGTTCTCATGTAAGAGAATTGTCTTGTAGGAATGTCAATGGAGTGTCATGGACTTGTAGCCAATAGTCATGCATATGCTGAGGGGACACCTATTTCAGACAGATTAATTTCACCTGTCATGGGGTAGGTGTCAGTGATGATAGTTGCTCTCCCGCATTCAAAAAATGGATCATGCAATGTGTAGGCATTAGGACACATGCATAATCACATAGGATCCCATTGTAAATTTCATCCGCATTCCAAATGTGGCCACATACGGGCCTGCACGTGAGAATGAGGCCCATAGTCTGTAACGACACCTAGGGGTCTATTTACTAAGCCTTGGATGGAGATAAAGTGAACAGAGATAATGTACCAGCCAATCAGTTCCTAACTGCCATGTCACAGGTTGTGTTTGAAAAATGACAGTTAGGAGCTGGTTGGCTGGTACTTTATCTCCGTTCACTTTATCTCCATCCAAGGCTTAGTAAATAGACCCCCTAATGTGGTAAGTGTTACCAGGCATTTAAGAGTCTGCGTGAGCTAAGCGAAAACTGTTCCAATTTGTATAAAGGAAATTACACCTGCAAAGTTATTCACTGCTTTATACCGATTCATTACAGATACTAAGCAATGTGTAACAAATTGATAAATCTATGCAATAAATACAAATATGCATGTCAGTGTAGTACCTAAAATACTGTATTTAATAAGCAGAGCAGTATTGGAGTCAAGATTCACTTACAAAATGTGGAAGTCCTATGCAATTCATACAACACTGATGCTCCAGAGATGCAGAATATGAATGGAAAATCACAACCCTAAAATACCATCACACAGTGGTAAAAATAAGTTAAAAACAAGTTATTTTTTAATGCTTAAGAAAACATCATCATGAAGGGTTGCACAATATAGGCTTTCCAGACATACTAAGGGTATTTCCTGATCTGCAGTGAAGTCATCCTAAAATAATCCTATGACCTAAATGAAGTCAGCACAAATATTTATGCTGATCATAAATAATAATACATTTTATTTGTGCCTTAATTTAACAAATGGATTACTCCTTTTAGTGTGTCTTAAGTACTCCTGCGGTTACACAAACCACACTTTTAGAATGTATGTAAAATACATGACATTGTAGTAAGTCAAACAAACAGAAGATGGCAGTAGTGAGCACCTTTTAATCTTCTGCAATGTAAAGGCACCCTTATGTGATACTCAAGAAAAAAGAAGGATGTGAAATGATTTTTAAAAAGTAAATGATGTTTTTAAACAGTGTAGGAACAATTAAACTGATAATCTGACATTCAGCATTAGAAAAAGGTGTGCACCAATGTGACTGATTTTTTTTAAGTTTATGTTTTATAATGGTTGCATATTAAAAGTTAAAACACACACAGGAAGGATTGTTATATTATATGATGCATTGTCTTTTGTGAATACCACTGGGCAGGTCTGAGAAACCTCATTTCTGTCCTTACATTTTTTTCCGGTGAGAGGTTGAAAAATAAGTGGAGCTTAACACTTCCATAAATAGCTTCTATGTTGTAAAATGAACTGTGAAAATACTGAGCGATTTAACAGTAAGCATAGAAACAGCTCATTCTATGCCCCTGTGCTTCTCTGTGCTAATCTAAATATTGCCATAAATTTAAGTACCTTCCTTGAATATTTATAAATTGTGCACAGAAATAATGAATCATTCTGAGGTTTTCACAAACCACAATGTCAGATGGCAGCATACTTGTATGGTATTAAAAAATATATAATCTTAACACAACTCTTTTGAAAAATACAAGTGTCACTGTTTAAGATCAGAAAGAGATGTATAACATTTACACTGGAGGTCATTTAGGTACAGGCGCTGCACCACAAAAGGAGCACAAAAGCCACATGTGATATCACACACGCGCTGCTCAGCTTCTTGCACCCCAATTTCTGCAGACTTGTACCACATGATATCTTCTTTAATAAAGGGGCACGTTTGTGTTCTGTATAATGGGCTAATTGCGGTGCTTTCAATAGATAGTAAGCAGAGGCGTCGTAAGAGAGGAGGGGGCCCGACTGACACCACCGGAGCCAGCCACCGGAGCATTAGTAGACTCCGGGCAGTAGAGTGTGCCCGGAGTCTACTGTGCATGCGCAGAAAGCCGGGAAAATGGCCACGGCGGCCATTTTCCGGCGTTCTGTGCATGCACAGTAAACTCTGTGCACTAGGATGGCTACACTATTGGTGCTTGTGACAGGACAGGAGAGCAAGGCCAAGAACCACATGTTGTAGCTGCCACCAGCAGTGCAAGCCCGTCAACTTCCTCGTCCTCTATGAAGGCCCATGCCCGAGGGCTTAAGTCACACCAACGATATGGTAAAGCAAGTTTTACTGAAGTTAAGAAAAAAAATTGAAAGGATATTTGCCTTTAGATAAAAAAAAATTGGCAATATGCCATTCACTACACAAAGTGGCAAGGAAAGGATAAGGCCCTGGCCTTTCGATATGAAGACTGCTGATTCTGATAGCCATTCAGCTTGTAGTAGTAGTGGTGGTGCTCCAATTAAAAATGTGAAAGTTGTTAAGACAGCTCCGGAAAGTGCAAGTGTGTCCGCGGTTTCCATGTGTGAGCCAGACCTAAATACTAGTGTACTGGAGGATCCTCCAAGTTCCAACATTTGTGTGCCCTCGGTAAATGTGGGGAAGGACAGTCAACATCTTGCAGATGTAGTCATTGAGGATGCTTCTGTGGAACTGCACATGGAGGAAGAGGATATTTTGGTAGTTGAAGGCGCTAAGGATGATGAGGATGTTGATGATGAAGATGTTGGTGATGAGTATGTTGATGCTGAGGTAAGGCAACAGCTGTTGCCCATGGATTGAAAAAGCCAAAGCCCATTGTTGTCATGCCAGGGCAAAAGACAAAAAAATCTACTTCTCACGTGTGGAATTATTTCACCCTGATCTGGACAACAGTTGTCAAGCCATATGTGACCGTTGCCATGCAAGAGTGAGTAGAGGGAGGGTCCTAAACCACCTAGGAACCTCCTCCTTGTTACGTCACTTGGAGCACATTCATCAAATATCAAAGTGTTTAGCATCAAGTTCCAAAGCTCAAAAAGTAACAAGTCCTGTATCCCCTACCTGCTTGCTCTCTGTGAGATCCAAGCACCTTCAATCTCCAACACCAACACCTGCATCATCAACATCCTCATTCGTCATCGGGAGTAGTCCTGTTGCATCCAATGTTGGTATTCGAAGCATGATTGACTCCTCTCCTATCCGTGATTCCTCAGAAGGATCCTTGATGACTACATCTTTGTTGGTGCTGCTGTTGCTGTGAGTGGATCTTCATCCCAGAAGCGGACCAAGAGGAAGACTACTTGTAGCGTATCCTCCAAAAAGAAATTAACTGTCAAACAATCATTTGCAAGGGCAAACAAGTATGACAGCAATCACACAGTTGCACAGCAGATTACTGACGCCATAAAAGCTATGCTGGTATTATATGTGCATCCAGTATCTGCCATTACCGCAGTGGGGTTTCAACAGTTAATTGAGGTCATGTGTCCTCGCTACCAGATCCCTTCTAGATTCCACTTCGCTAGAACAGCAATTCCAAATCTATACAAGGACATTAAAAAAAACCTTATTAATGCCCTCAGAAATGCCATTGTACCCACTGTGCACTTGACCACTGATATGTGGACAAGTGGGACAGGGCAAACTAAGGATTACATGACTGTGACAGCCCACTGGGTAGGTGTATTGCCTACAACAGCAACAGCAGCAGCAACATCTACCAAAAGATAGCTGATGCAGAGGCAGGCTACTCTTTGTATTACTGGTTCACTAAGAGGCATACCGCGGAGAACCTCTTAGAAAAACTCAGGGAAATCATTGCTAAATGGCTTACGCCACTTGAACTCTCCTCAGGATTTGTGATTTCGGACAATGCCACCAATATTGTGAAAGCATTACATCTGGGCGAATTCCAACACGTCACATGTTTTGCTCACACAACTAATTTGGTGGTGCAACATTTTTTAAAAACTGACAAGGTTGTGCAGGAGATGCTCTCGGTGGCCCACAAAATATCCAGACATTTTAGGCATTCAGCGACTGCTTGTCAAAGATTGCATGACCAGCAGGTACTGTTAAATTTGCCCTTCCATCAGCTGAAGCAAGAGGTAGTAACTCAGTGGAATTCTACCCTCTATATGCTTTAGCAGATGGAGGAACAGCAAAAGGCCATCCAGGCCTATACAGCGGACTATGACATAGGGCGCGGAGGGGAAATGCACCTCACTCAAGCGCAATGGAGAATAATTTCAGTGTTGTGCAAGGTTCTCAAATCCTTTGAACTTGCCACACGTGAAGTTAGTTCAGACACTGCCAGTTTGAGTCAGGTCATTCCCCTCATCTGACTTTTGCAAAAACAGCTGAAGAAACTGAATGAGGAGCTGAAACAGAGTGATTGCGCAAAGTATGTCAGACTGATGGATCAAGCCCTTGATTCATTTCACCAGGATCCAAGAGTTTTTCAATCTATTGAAATCTGAAAAATATATTTTGGCGACCTTCTGGATCCTAGGTTTAAGTCCTACCTTATGAGTTTTTTTCCAACAGACCGAAATCTAAAACTGTGCAAAGAGATGTTTGTAAAAAAATTGTCAGCTTCAGCCTCACATGAAACACCATCATCTCCTCCTTCAGTTTCTGCAGCTGCCAGGAAAATACTCAATTTTCCTTACAGAATGCCTGCTGGTCATGCAGATCGTTCACCAAAAAATGACATCTGGTCAGGCCTGAGAGAACTGCCTACTAGTGACATGTCTTCTACCATGACTATGTGTAATACGGTCTCCATTCACAGAATGGTGGAGGACTATTTCAGAGATAACATCCTAATAGGCATGTCAGACATTCCCTTTCAGCACTGGCAGGAAAAAGAGGCAATTTGGAGGCCCATACACAAACTGGCTTTGCATTACTTAAAGTGCCCACCCTCCAGTGTGTACTCCAAAAGAGTTTTCAGTGCAGCTGGCAACCTTGTCAGTGATCGGCGTAGGAGGTTACTTCCTCAAAATGTGGAAAAGATGATTAAAATGAATTACAAATTCCATGAGGAAGACCTCTACCAACAATTACATCAAAAAATTACAGAGGCACCTATGGTGGATTCCAGTGGGGATGAATTAATATTGTGTGAAGAAGAGAATATACACACTGATGGGGATGACGAGGATGAGGATGACGACAACTTGTAATGTAAAGCCAGTTTGTGTATGGGATCATTTTCATTTCCATGTCCATATCACATTGGCAGCTTGTTTTATGGGGGTCCAAACAAACCAATCATTTCAGCCACAATTGGCAGTCCTTGTTGCTGAAAGGATTGGTTTGTTAAACTGTGAATGTCCTGTTTCGTATACAACATAAGGGTGGGTGGAACGTCCCAAGAACTATTCCATCTTGTACTTTTTTCCTTTACATTATGTGCTGATTGGGGCATTGCTGCCTGACATTTTTAATTAATGTTATGGTTGGTTTAGGAACCAATGATTTTTTTTAATTAATTTATTATCAATTTTATAGCCAGGGGCTAAACCAAATAATTTATTTTTATTAATTATTCAGGCAGGGGCTGCACCCAATGAACTGTTTTTAACTTTTTTAACTAAATTATTATTATTCAGCCCGGGGCTGCACCAATGAATTGTTTTTTAGTTAATTTATTATCAATTAATTTAATTTATTTTTATTAATTATTCAGCCAGGGGTTGCACTCAATGAATTTTTTTTTTTTTACTTTTCTAATTACATTATTATTAATTATTCAGCTCAGGGCTGCACCAATGAATTGTTTTTTAATTAATTTATTATCAATTTTACAGCCAGGGGCTGCACCAATGAATTTATTTTTATTATTAATTATTCAGCCCGGGGCTGCACCAATGAATTGTTTTTTAATTAATTTATTATCAATATTACAGCCAGGGGCTGCACCAACTATCAACTATAAATTCTTCAATCCTCAAGGGTATCCCAACCATCATCTTTGCACAGTCCTCAACTCTATTAATAATTATATTAATCAGTTTTGAGCCAGACCTTTTGTCCCTTTAACTAGATGAAAAAATCAATATTGTGAGCTGTGAGGTGGTCAAAATTGGCTGGAAACGAGTGGAAATAAATGTTATTGAGATTATTAATACTGTAAGAACAAAAAAAAGGCCCATTTTATGTGATTTTAGCTTTTTTTTATTTTTTAAGAGAAAATCCACAACCGAAAACAAAACACAGAGGTGAGGTTTTGGCAAAACCAATCCAGATCCAAAACCAGGGGAGATCCAGATCCAAAACCAAAATCAAAACCAAAACACGGGGGTCAGCGCACATCTCTTTAAAAAAGTGCAAAAAGCAAAAAACGAGGGCCAGTGAACATCTCTAATATAAAGTGAGCACATCATTTGTTTGTGCATGTAGACAGGGCAGTTGTAAGATAACCCAGCCCTGGAGTGGTGGCTTCTTATGTCCCCACTCTCACCAAAGGCTGCACACACAGGGGCTGATTCTAAGTTGCATTCAAAGTGGCTGTAGCTGCGGAAAGCCTGATTTACTACCTTATGCTAATGTGGGATACAGGCTTCCCTTCCCCATACGCACAACACAGAATCACATGGAGCTTTTGATACACACTCATGACACTCTTAAGATAATCCTATGACACTCCCACAAATCTGGGTGGTTACGTACGATTGCATTGTCACTGCCCAGTTCCCACCCAAAACATCCTGATTCATGGAAAGACAGAGGCCAAGTTCCATCGGACTCAGAATAGGATAGATATATGTGTCAATTCACTTCTGCGCATGCACTGTATGGAAAAAAATTGCCATTTACTTCCATGCAAAGCAGGGAAGCGGAACTTCATATTTGTGTTGGTTTTAATTTTAATATGAAAAGAATGATTAGTTCAAAAACATCTTGTGCGGCTATGATATGCAAACGGACAATAGGATTCATGCCAGTTTCGAGCCAGTATACAGTAATACACAAGGCCTTTTGCACTGGGAGACATGCAAAGCAGGGAAGCATGTTTAATCTCCACCTCTTGTAACTCGGTTAAATAAATCAGGCATGCAGAGTAATCCTCAGCAATTCTGTGTGTTTCTGCAAAGATCTGCCTACTTGGTGTGCAACACCAGAACAAAGGCTGACACATGACATCAACAAAGCAAGTAACAGCAGTGGGCTTTTTCCGTTTTAAATTCTGCTGCATTTTTAACTTATGTCCTTTATCTTTATATGCTGATTTATGCTTTTAAAGTACATAATGTCACTGAATATAAGTTGCAAAGAGCTTTTCTGACTCTGATCAGATCTTGATTTAATCAAACATTTGTATATTTGCATAAAAAACAAATCACCTATGGACTTTAAAACAAACCAAATGTTATACAGTAAAGTGATGTGTACAGGATATACAGAGAGTAATACATCTGTGCCTTCCTAGCTATTGGTTGACTTGGACAGAGAGAGGAAACTTGTCATTGTGTGTCCAGACCAGGGTCGGTACTAGCAGTGGAGTAGCAGGGGCATTACACTGGGGCCAGTCACTATCAAGAGGTTGACAGCCTGCGGCTTTATATTGAGTCAATCTGACTTAGTTCGCCGCCACTCTGTGGGCCGTGACTAAGAAGATGTGGTGACGTGGTTTGGCCGGAGGAGGAGAAGGGGCAATGGGGCCTGCCCTCATTTCTCCCCGGCTGCCTCCTGAGTGACTGAGTCTGTGACTGGCTGGGTGCTGAGGGGAGGCAGTGCCATCAGGGCTGATGTCATGATCTTGGCAGGGCAGATAGGAGAAGCCACCCTGTCAGTATTTGCTTCCCATCTCACAGACTGTGCCAAGCCAGCCATGCTGATGCTCTAGTATGGGCCCAGGCCCCAGCCCCCATTGTAAGTAAACTTACTATGAGTGTCTTTGCCTACAACCACCCCAGTTGTCATCCACTGCCTCCGAAGTCACACACTGACTCTCCCCATCACACACTACATCCCTGTCACACTCTGCCTATCCTTGTCACCTACACCAACTGGCTCTCCCTGTCTTCCACCACCTCTTCCTGTCTCCTTCTGCCCTCCTCTGTCTCTCCCTGTCACCATCTATCTCCCCTTGTCATCCCCTGCTTCTCCCTGTTACCCTCTGGCTCTTCATGTCCATATCTACAGTACCTCTCCTTGTCATCCACTGCCTCTCCCCATCACACACTACCTCCCTGTCACCCTCTGCCTTCCCCTGTCACCTATTGCCTCCCTGCCTCTGCCTGCCTTTCTTTGTCACAGTCTGCTTCTCCCTGCCTCCATCTGCCTCTCCCTGTCACTCTCTTCCTTTATCCTTGTCAACCTCTGTCTTCCTCTGCAGCTTCCTGTCACCATCTGCCTCTCCATGTCACTGTCTACCTCTCCCTCTGTCTGCCTCTCCCTGTCATCCTCTTACTTTCCCTTTCACCCTCTGTCTATCCCTATCTCCATCTGCCTGTCTCTGCCTCCATCTGAGAGGTCTGGTAATACAAGAAAAATGTGATCCCAGCATGTGCTGTAGTTCACTCTGATGTTATTGTAAGCTCCAAGCTTCACTATGTACAGCTTACTATACTCCGCCAGGGAACTCACACATGCCTAGTACTCCCATACAGATGTGTCCTTACACATCTTTGCTGCAGTCACACTAAAAAGCCCCTCTTGGCACCCCAGGACCCGTGAGACCCTTCTAGCACTGGGCATCTTTTTTGCATCTTTTTTTGCTGAAAATGCATCTAAGTTGCAATGCAATGCGATAATCAGGATGCACCAGCAGACTGCTGATTAATTTGATATGCGACAGTCAGGGGAATCGGAACAATATTATGTTGGGGAGCAACCCCCCCATCCACCACCATCTCCCTCCCTCCTTCTTACCTGTTGCCAGTGCCGGCAACAGAAATCACGGAGCCCGGTACACCCATTTTTGGGGGGGCCCACCATCCAAGGTCCCTGGCATGTACAGACAAGTCACTTGAAAGTCTGCCTTATCTATTTGTGGCTTCTCTGGGGAACCTATGAGCCCCCACAGTGTCCCTCCATGCCCCACAGGTACTTTATTCTATGTCTGCCTGCCGTGGCATCTCTGCTTGGGTGTCTTTTCTTTGGGTCAGTGCCACTCCTCTGCTTGCCATGCACCGGATCCTTTCTTGCCTCTCGGCTTGACTCCGCCAGCTACTTGATTCGTGATGGACTTAAACTAAGCAGTATGAGGGCTGATATTAGATCCTTTGCATAAGCATATTTTATATATACAGTATAAATATATAGATAGAAAAAAACGGGGTGCACTCACCAGTCTTCTTAAATAGTATTCTTTATTCAAAATCGATAAAAATACACCAATTGCGGGATCAACATTTCGGTCCTACACTTGATCCTACACAAAGGTCCTACACAAAGGTCCAAGTGTAGGACCGAAACGTTGATCCTGCAATTGCCGTATTTTTATCGATTTTGAATAAAGAATACTATTTAAGAAGACTGGCGAGTGCACCCCATTTTTTTCTATCTATGGATATGAACTAGAGTGGTCATTTTTGGGTTGGTCACCCCAGCGTTAACACATCATAAGACGTGAATGTGGACACATCTCTACTTATACAGTATATATATATATATATATATATAGGCCTCTGCCCCGTCTCCATATGTGCCTCTGTCCCTTTACCTATGTGTTCTATTCCCTATGTGTGCCTCTGCCCCTTTTACCAATGTATGCCTCTGCCTGCACACCCAGGTGTATCTCTGCCCCCCTAACATCATGGTAGGTGGCTGCCGATAAGAAGAGGAATGGCTGAACTGAGAACCAGCCATGTTAAACACCACAAAATTGAATCTAAAGATGGCAGGTAAGCCCAATTTCCCATTATTAAATGATTTGAGTATTCTCTGACTTTTTAAAAAACATTTATTGCAGTTTAATCTTTAAAGGTTTCAAAATATATATTTTTTAAATATTTTTAATGTAATTTTTAACTGTTTATTTTGGTTTGGGTGTGTGTGTGTGTGTGTGCGTGCACGCATGTGCATGTGGTAATAAAAATAAATTGTAAACTCCATTGATGTGAATGGGCAAATATTTTTTATAAAGTGCTATGGAATATGTGTGCGCTATATAAATAAATTATTAAATAAATAACTGCCCTCTCTAAAGATAAATAGATCAATATACTTAGTTCCAATTAAAGGGGAGGAATATATATTGGAGGCTGATAGATAAAGATACTTATATCAAAATAGATGGAGACCCTAGTGTTGAATTTTGAACAGAACTATATATTACTATGGGCCTAATTCAGAGTTGCACATTGTTAGCATTGCTGCTGTGTCTTGTCACAAGATAGGTCACAAATCAATTGAATGCAGATAAAATAATGTGATTCCTATGCAAAGCAATACATGCAATGGCAGAAATGAGTCAGCATTGTGTATTACAGATAGCCACAGAAAGGATTACCGGTATAATGATTCAGGTGCAACAAGGCATTTCAACTGCAAAGAGAAATGGTCGCCAAGTTAACACAATGCAACCCTATCACTTTCAAAGGACTTGGCAATCTAATCCTTACAGCTACTCAAATTGGGACAATTAAAGCTTGTTTAAAAATCTGGACAAGAACAAAAGTCACAGAGATCCAAGATGTTCTTTATGTTCCAGAAACGGGAGCAATTTTTATCGCCATTAGTGTCCTAGAGTAGAGAAGTCACAGAGTTCAATTCATTATCAGAAAGTGTGTTGTGAGAAACAGTAGAGGAACCGTCATAGCTTCAGGCACAAGATGCCAGCAATTGTACATCCTTGATACACAGCACTGTTATGCGACAACTAAGTAAAGGTCACTAGAACTTGGCATAAAGGATTTGGTCACCTAGGATACAACAGTGTTCAGAAGCTAGCTGGATGGTCACAGGACTGTTGATGACTAATGCAGAGAAACCCATATCTGAGAGCTGTATTGTAAGGTGAAGCAATTCTTAATAAAATTTTGAATGGAGCACTAATTTACCATTGCCTATACCCCAGAGCAAATGGTGTCAGTGAACGAGCAAGCCATACACTAGTAGAGAGGACAAGATGCATTCTAAAGCATGCATCTAAACAAGCTATTTTGGGAAGAAGTTGTGTTCACAGCAGTTTATCTCAACTGCTCCTACCATTCTTCTACAGTTGCCCTAGAGGACATAACACATAATGAAGTGTGGTCAAAGAGAAAACCAGGTGTAAGTCATCAATGAACTTTTGAAAGTATGGCCTATGTGTATACACTTTACCAAAAGAGAATAGAAGAAAACTGGATTCAAAATCAATAAAGAGCATCATAATTGGCTATTGCCTTGAGAGCAAAGGTTACAGATTGTGGAATCCATATACCAGAAAGATTGTTAAGTCATGGGCTGTTATCTTTAAAGCAATAACACTAATTGAAAAAAAGAATGGAAGCTGATATGCAGAACGAATATCTGTCCCTTAGACATTCCAGCTACTGAAGATTTATCTGAAACAGAGGCTATCAGTGTGGAAGTTCAACCAGAAAGAAGATCTTCTGCAAGGTCAAATTTCAGCAAAGCTTGCATTCAGTGAGTCTCAAGGTATCTAGAAGCCAAAACCAAAGTCAGATTGGTGTGAATGGCAATCTAAGATAGAAAAATAGACTTGCAAGATTTAGGAACCACAGATGTGAAAGTATCACATATTGTCATAGTTGCAGCAGTCCCAAGTTCATGAGTCGAGAAACTGTTGTTATGGCCCATGCTATCAGTGAAGGAACTTTTGGTAAAGTATCTACCGAGAAGGCCAAGTTAAAGTCATACAATGTGTTGATGCCTTTTTATGTGTTTAACCCAATTTAATTTACAGCTCACTACAAAAAAGCTGAAGTAAAATGGTTGTGTAAATTGGAGAAGTTTGTAGCAAGGTCAGATAGGGGGCGTTGTTAGAAAGCAGTGCATTCCTGTACTGTCTCCACACTGAGTATACATGCTGAGCACTAGGACCCAGAGTCTGCAGCGGGGTCCATCCTCCAGCCTGATGTACTCCTGCACATGTAACTGCAGCCATCTTAGTACTGTGTAGATTCACATGGTGAGAGGCTTAGCTCCATGTGAGAGAACCCAGTGTATACCTACATAAAGCTTTTCCAGCATCCCTGCGCCACCAGCTGCAAGCAGCATACACTCACTGGATTGTGAGCTGTATAGGACCCCGATCCATTCAAGTTTCATTCTATTACCAGTGTACATGTAGCAGTGTGTATGGATGTACCTGTTATCCTTCAATAAACCAACACCACTGGTTAAGTAGCTGGACTGCTCATAGTTTGAGTCATCCACTTGTGTGTGCCTATATAACTGTGCCGTATCAACACCTGCACACACATAATTTCCAAAATGATTCGCTTTCCTCTATCACAAATTGGAATTTCTTAAAAAAGGAGCTTATATTGGAGATGAAAATATTTTTTTCGTCCCATAATTCGCCTACGGGTTCGCTAGTGTGTATTTGGGATATTGGGAGGACACACATATTTATGGCCATCCCCTACAGTATATGTCAAAAAGTTAATATTACTATCATTACACTGTAGAGACAATTTGTTGTTAATATGGAACTGTAATGAGGAAAATATTGTCAAGTTATTTCAGCACATGAATATTAACCACTTAACTGACGATTTTATTTTTTTAAAAACCAATCCAAAATTGTTGGGTTTTTTTTGAGTGACTTAGGTGAGGAACATCTATTTTAACTTATCTAAAATTATTTAATAAAAAAAATATATATATTTTTTTTAAGATTTGTAAAAAAAAATCTTTTTTTCAAACATCCGAACATCGGGACCACCATCAGAACATCGAAAACATCGCAACCATTGCGCGGTTCAATTTGAGATGGGTTTTCAGGAACCAGGTACACTACGGGGGTAAGGGAGGAGGTTAAATAATTTTTTCCCAGTGACTGCTAATCTTTGTAGCCGCTGGGTGGGGGGTCCTTCTTTCCTGACCGATCAGTAGTGATCGGCAGCACAGCAGACACTAGGGGAGAGAGTGCAGGCAAGCAGAGGGACCGGAAGGTCCCTCTAAGAGCAGCAGCTGCGGTGAGATTCTCTTACTGCAGCCGCCCTCATGTTTATCTGACTGATCGAAATTTTGCAACCAGAGCATATAAAGAACTCCCTGGTGTGGTCAGAAAATTACATCCATGCCAGGCAAGTGGTTAAACAAAGCTTCAAAATGGGTGATCTGTATGAAAAGCAGCCTATAATACTAGTATCTATTTTTATATAAGAATTTCTGTGACATAACATTTTATAGTTCATTACTAGAGGTAAATTTACTAAAGTGAGAGTTTTTAGAAGCTGTTGGCCATAGCAACCAATCAGATACTAGCTATTATTTTCTAGAAGGTGTTAGTTACATGTTAAGTATAATCTGATTGGTTGCTATGGGCAATCTCCACTTCTAAAAACTCTCACCTTAGTAAATTTACCCCCTATTGTCTATATGACTATTTGTGGCTTATAGAAATTATGAGCAGACTTTGTACCTGGAATTAAATAAACAAGCCCAGCATTGGAAATTATAGCAAAATGATAGCAGGTTGGATCTTAATTATCATTAACCCTACTATGGCTATTTACATGCTTTAAATGCATCAGGACCATATCTTTGAAAAAGTGGGCCATTACCCAACAAAAAACGACATTTCCCACTGAAACACGAAACACCACAATCCTGTGGCCTCTATTTACTACAATCTGCATTTTATTATCATTTCACCTAAATTCGCATTGAGAATTTAGGGATTATCATGAGAATGTATTAACATTCTCAAGCAGGGACAGGGGCCTTGATTCAGAGCCGGATGCTCTTTCAGAGCGCTCGCTCTGAATCAGGGCGTTTTTTTTTTTTTTGGAGCCGGCCTCCTGGCCGCTCGCTCAGGTGTGGGTGACCACCCACAGCTTTTGCGAGCGGCCAGGTGATGGTTGTGATGGCCGCGACCATCGCGACCGTCGGGGTTGCGACGAGACCCTTGTGGTAGGGTCTCTTTCCCACAAGCACCAGTGAGCTTCCTGCTCTAATAGAGCAGGAAGCTCAACTACTGACATCACGAGTGATGTCAGTAGGGCCGCCTTCAAACAGCAGGCGTTCCTTCGGGAACGCCTCCGTTTGGCCAGCCACCCCCCTCCCCGCCTACAAAATGGGGTGAGCTGTCGATCAACGTCGACAGCAGCCCCATATTGTTATGAGCCCCGGAGCGAGTGATTTCTTGCTTGCTCCGGGGCTCGCGTGCGCACTGCCCGGCCATCGACCCGCTTGCGAGCGGGTCTGAATCAGGCCCAGAGTTGCAAAAAAGCTCTGTCTTTATGAATCCTGTTCACTGTATTTTTAGCAAAAATACAGTGACAGTACCTCTGTGCATGTGCCGACGCCGACTAGCATTTTCTACCCTCCCCTGTGGTGCGACCCCCTTACAGTATGTATGTATGTATGTATGTATGTATGTTGTTTATTTTTAATTTTATTATTCTATAACTGATGAAAGCATTAAGGTTAAAATATTCCTTATATAAGCTGTTTTTTGTTATATAATTCTTTCTGATACAGCACTTAACTAATTTGTATAAACTCAATCTTTGCTGCACTGTGTGTTTCTTTCTGTAAAACTAAAGAGTAACTGTATTGTAAAGCTGTCAGTTCATGGGACTAGTGGATAGGTACCAAACATGAAAGCAATCTTTCTGGTGTTGAGTATATTATATAATGCCATAGTAGATAATACTGTAAAAGTATAGAATACATTATTTTACATTAGAAATTTAGCCTGGTTTGCAGGATATTTGCTGATGTATTAAGATGACCATATGGAAAATCACAGAGGTGAGGTGAGGTGAGGAGTCATGGACCGCAGATCAAATAATGGTAGCCCCAGCCCCATCCCCAATGCTGTCCTGTTGTAAAGATAGTGGAAAAAATATTAAAATAAACACTTCCATTGAGAAAGGCCACACATGGAGCTGTTATCATCTGATGTGATATAAAATGGACAGAGGAGCAGCAAATCTTAGGTGGAAAAAAGTTAAGGATAAGTTCAGATACAGTGTACAATAGGCTATCCCCCACAGAACTGCATTACCACTTTCAGACCTGATTAGAACCTCCTTAAAAGGTCACCCCCCACATTTCACAGGCTTCACCACCTAAGCCTTTCTTTCACTATAAGCAACTTGATATGAAGTGTTAATTTGGCTTGAATTCTTGAATTTTCTCGGGCTTCATTTCCAGCAATCAATGCATGACTTGAATTATAACGCTTGTGCAATTTGAACCAGATAGGATACTGATCCAGAACAGCTGTCGACATGCACAAGGCAGGAGTGAATGGGAACTGCTTTAAATGGGATCCAGCTGCAGTAACGTTACCACAGCTTCTACTATAGATAGGGTTATCCATATCCTGGCTTTACATTGCAGTTGGAATCTGTGCATATTAGACTGAGCTCAGAGGATGGAGTATTTCTGCTTCATTCAATAAGATGTACAAAATATATCATAGTTTCTCTAACAGATTCTAGTGGAATCTGCCTAATTGAAGTCTGAAAACTTTCAGGCTACATCAGAGCTGTCAGGCTGTATCAACACCACATTCCAGTGGCTTGTGCTCAATGTCACGAGGCTTTAGTTCCAAATATACACCATAAAAGCTGGTCTTCAGAAACAGTTTGTAAAAATAAACGTGGCCATGTCATTTATAAAGGGCAGTCCATTATTTGATTATGATCTTGTACACAAAGATATATGATGACTAAGAACAATGAGGTTTATACTGTATTAAATACATAACAAGCCCTGGCCACCTTTTAAAAATGTTCTTGGTGAAGGGTATGATTATGTAGCATCCTTTCAGATTTCCTAATGTATGTCCCATACATAAGATCAGATTCACATAACAGGTGCCCCTAATTCAGAGATACTTATCTTTTTTCTAGCCAGGGATTCAGGGGCTGATTCAGACCTGGACACTAAGAAGCGTTTGCTCGTAGCTGGTCGATGTTCGCATTCTGTGCATGCGCGTGCATCGCATTGCGCGAACCTGTGCGAAAGATCAACATGCGTTCGCTCGCCGAGCATAGACAGCCCAGCAGAGTGAGTGACAGGAGAGGCCGTTTGTGGGTGGTAACAGGGGCTGGCCATTAGAAACGGGGGATGTAGATGAGAACACAGGCGTGCCTGAGCATCTCAATGCCATTTCAAAGGCGTACATAACTAACAGGAAGCGTCATAGTACACGTCATCAGGCTGTTTTTTACACTCAAGTGATCGCAGTGCTTGAGGTACGCTATAGTCTACCTCAAGTGCAGCGTTTGCTTCCGATGGTACCCGATGTACCGATGCTTGCATACACTTCCTGGAGATGACGTGCATTAGTGGGCGTCCCGAGACTGGCTGGCGGGCGTCTGCACACTCAAAGCGATCGCACAGCCAGACATAGTAGGTGTGCTTACGCTTTGCCGTGTGATCGCCTGCCGTGCCGTCACTTAGTCAAATTTGCATACACTGGGGACGAAAGAACGCATCTAGCAAGTGGGTAGGAAGAAAATTACAAATGGCACAGAAGTAACAGAGCTCAGTATAACAAATACGCTCACATGTTAACCTACAAGTCACACATCTCACCACCCTTTGGGGGGGGTTTATCAAAGCACAAATAAAGGGTAACATATGTTTTACATTATGCCTGCCCCAAGTTCAAATCATTCCACAATGTGCTCTCAGTCCACCAGTTGAAACTCAGGGCCTGATTCAGAGTTGGGAATAGAGGGCCTGATTCAGAGCCGGACGCTATTTGCGCTCGCTCGTTCAGAAAAAGGGGCCGACTATTTAAATTGAGCGCTCGCTCTTTGCGGTCTTTTGACGCCTCTATGTCTGAGCGAGCGAACAAAACATGCGCTCGCTATTTTGTAAAGACGCCCCCTGGCCGCTCGCATCCTACGTCATCTCTGCTATTTATTTGATTAATCGAGTACATCGAAAGGCGTCTGAACTGCTCGCAGTGCTTGTGGTAGGATTTTCCTACCGCAATCATGCGAACAGTTCAGGCTAAGAAACAACCAAGTGACGTGGTCGATGACGCTGCTTTGTTAATTATGCACACCCTTAAAACGCCCGTTTTGACCGTTTGGCACGCCTGCGTTCGGATCTAAACTCCCCGTTTTCAAGCACCTTCCCCTGTTACCAACCACAAACGCCTCATCCTGTCACTCAAATTAGCAGGCACTCGCTATTTTGCGAGCACTCGATTTCCGACCGCAATGACTGGTTGGCGCATGTGCATTACAACCCATACGCATGCGTAGATGTGCAAACATCGCTCGGAGCGAACGAGCGGCTGCTTGCGAGCGGCTCTGAATCAGGCCCAGAGAGAGATATCTCTCTCAACTGATCATTTTGGTGAAACCATGCTGCACTGCAGGTGGGGCAGATTTAAAATGTGCAGAGACTAAAGGCCCCCATACATCAGCAATCTGAAAACCACAATTGAACAATTTGAAGATTTATTGCTCGATTTTAGGATTTTCTAATCTAGCAATAAGCGACCATACATTACAGATCTTTTTCAGTGATTTGCAGATCGATTGCAGCAAACACAGATTTGCCAATCTTGAAAGGCTCATCCTTTTACTAGTAACGGTCTGCAAATCTGCTGATCGTGGCCATACACTAGCAATTTACAGTCCCAATCCATCTGTGAAATCCAACATGTTGGACAATCTGATTTAACAATTCCAATCTCTTTTTGGTTGCAATCTGAGATCTGTGAACCCCATACATTTCAGATTTTTATACACAATCGATTGCAAATTGCAGAATTGCCACAATCAATTGCTGATGTATGGGGGCCTTTAGATTTGTGAGGGAGGTGTCCAAACTGACATCTAAATTGTAAAGTAATAATAAAGCTGCGCAGTATTTGTGGGCTACTTGTAAAAACAGCCAGTATTTACCCTACATGCAAAAAAAATATTATGTATTTACACCCCTTGCATTGCAACATGGTTTGTCCAGGTACACAGTTAAGTGCTATCTCTCTCTCTCTCTGGGCCTGATTCAGACCCGGTCGCAAGCGCTGAGCACTCGCAACCGGGTCGATGGTGGCCCAGAGCGCATGCACAAATGGAGCCGGCTCCGTCGTGCGCATGCGCGATACCAGGATAGCGACGGGCACTCCGTCGCTCCGGGTCTTGCAACAAAGGGGTCAAGCTGTCGATGTTGAGTGACAGCTCGCCCCCTTTGGTGGGCGGGCTGGGGGGGTGGCTGCCCAAATGGAGGCATTCCCATGAGAACGCCTGTTGTTTGGAGGCGGCCCCACTGACATCACAAGTGATGTCAGTGGAGAGCTTCCGGCTCTGTTAGAGCTGAAAGCTCTCTGTGGCTTGCGGCCACGAGACCCTACCACAAGGGTCTCGTCGCAAGCCCGATGGTCGCGATGATCTTGACCATCGCGACCATCATCATGGCCGCTTGCTGTAGCTGTGGGTGGTCACCCACAGCTATGCGAGTGGCCAGGAGGCCATTCTTAAAAAAAAAAAAAGCCCGGCCCTGATTCAGAGCGAGCACTCTGTCAGAGTGACCAAGTCTGAATCAGGGCCTCTATTCCCAACTCTGAATCAGGCCCTCAGTCCACAATAGACTGCAGATTATGAAACAGAGTGCACTCAGTCCACATTATACCACCCAATACCCTCTAGGTGGAGAAATAAATCAACAGACCCACATTTAAATGGTACGGAGATGCAGACAGACATAGGAAGGGAGGCTGAAGAATAAGGCATAATGGAGATGGGTATACAAACAATATTAGAGACAGTGGCGGATCTTACCCAATAAAATCTGCCATCTCAGTGAGCCAGTTGCAGTCCATGACTGCACTGTCTACAATGTGATTGGGAGTGACTTCCCATTGGAAACGCTACCTGCCAATCACACACATGACAGGCAGTCCCATGGGGAGGTGTTTGTTTCCCCTGGGGCTGCCAGTCCAGGCTGCGATTAACAGAGAGCGCGCCACCAGTGAGAAGCCACTCCACAGCCTTTTGGACAGCCGATGCAGTCCCTGGACGCTGGTGTTTGCGAATGTGCAGTCCCATCACAGCTTGTGCACATGTGCTGGTCCCAGCACCTGCCAGATCCATTGTGAACTAGTGCAATGCAGGCAGTCTCCCTCATCCAAGAGGGTTGGAGCCACTGCTGATTAGAGACACAATCAATGTCATCAGACACTCCACAAGCGCCTTACATATCATCAGACTATTTCAAATGCCCTGTGCGATGCAGGCATCAGCGAGTTTCTGGAAAGTCTGCCCAATGTTTTAAAGGGGAAATAATTTTAAAGGCAAAAAAATCGGGCAGACTCACTATAAACTCGCCAATGCCTGCATTGTGCTGTGTATTACATTTACCCCATTATCTTAGTTCTGCACACTGGTGGACAGCTAGGCCACCTTGGGTCTATATGCATTACAAATGAATATGGGAGACACGGTAGCACAGTGATAAGCATTGCTGTTTACCACCGCTTGGGCCATGGGTTTGTTCCTGACAAGGGTGTTATCTTTGTGGAATTTGTATGCTCTCCCCATGTTCTCATGTGTTTTTTCCTACAACCCAAAACACATAGAGTTTAGCTAATTGGCTGCTGGCAAAAGTGTGTGTTTGTGTGGTATAGAATATATGGCCTGATTCAGATAGTCAGGCAGCCGCGCTCACAGCTGCTCTTGCTAGTCTTAGCTTTCCTTTTGTGCTCCACGATGGAGTGTACAAGCGGTGAGACACCCACTTTCAGGCTGTGTGATCTGTGCATTTACAATAAAGGTTGCAAACACACCAATGTTGATGCAGCATTGGTCACACCATTGACATTTGTTATAACCTTGTGTCTGCGCTAGCTACTCTCCTCAAATCCATACCACGGCCCACGGATGAGATGGCAGAACAGTCGCTGAAAACGGGACTGCCCCGAAAGCTTAAACCTATTCATTTATAGAAAGTACTTGCTAAAGCTGATTGGTTGCTATGGTCCACTCCTCCACTCTTTCTAAGGTTTGATACATTTCACCCTAATAGACTATGTAAAGGGCTATGTAATATGGTGGGGCTGGATGCTAAATTATAATATTCCATTAGTTATGCATGATGTAATGTTCCAGCATGAGTCATTTTAAATGCAAGCATGGGCAAACTAGTCTTCTACTTTTGTAACTAGGACACCAAAGTAGCATGTTATAATAACAGGAGAGTGAGGGTGAGATACAGTGAAACATACGCCAGTAACGTAAAAGTGTAACAAAGGGGCAGAGTACTGTATAGGCACGTTCGTGTAATTTCAAACAGTTGCAGTCTGGCACAGAAACACATATTCACCTGTGCAAGCCATATTGCATTAGGGTAATGCTGATAATGATGATGATGATTGTGGCCAGACCTAGCAAACCACCTGTGATTGCTGATTGTTGATGAACTTCTGAATGGTGTTTTCTTTGTTGATCAGTCATATATTATATTTTTTTATGTTCATGTTTTAGCAATTTTTAACTAGTTCTAATGAAGTCAACTAGCAAAAGTTTATTTGTGGCATTTCTTTTGAACCTACCTGAGATTTGAGGCAGGATAACAGTACTTTCAGCATCAACCCTTTATGTGAAACATTAATGCACAAGTCTGTTCCTTAGAGGGACAATCGTAATAATGTGTCTAATTAAAAGTCCTGCTTTGTTCACATTTTATACTCTTGATAATGTAAAACACATTTTTAATTAGAGATGAGCGGTTCTGTTTTAGCTCGGACCTTCCCACCAAGTTCGATCTTAGAACGAGGCAACACGTCATCTTTCACGGACATCTGTGCTGAGATGACCATGAAAGATGACATTTTGCTTCGTTCTGAGATCTGAACTTGGCAGGAAGCTCGGAACCGAAACTGAACCGCTCATCTCTAAGTTTAATGATGCAATTAAAAAATTGTAATAAAAAAGGAAAAATATGTACATTCTCCCAAAGAAATAGCAGGATCTGCTAAACTACTTGTTCCTTTTTATAGCTACAAATGCCTAAATAATCACTGCATGGCGTAATACATGAGAGATTCAAAAGATACTTTCTAACAGGTATTCATGAAGAAAAAGAACATTACATTGTAAACCAGAAGTATCCAATGGAAATACACACGTATTCGACATGAACATTAAGGTGTGATGTTTTCATTATTTGAAATGCTTTCAAAGAAAAAACATTATAGTTCATAAATAATAGTTTTACACCTCTAGTGCTTTACTAAGTGGCAAATCTTGTGTTATCTCAGGTTTGTGCACGTTCCCCTCACTTCCTTCTTTACCTGGAATTACTTTTAATGAAACTTTTTGGACTCTAGCTTAGCTTCATACTTTTATTAATGGCAATGAAAATCCTATTTCCTTATTTTATGGCAAAAATGTTCTTATTCGCTCAGTTGTTACAGTCAAAGAACGCTTTTCAAAGTTTAATGTAAACTATATAAAAACGGAAATATCTTAAAAATAAATACATTTCCTGGCAGCTGCTTTACAGCTCTTGTGTGAATTCTATATCGCTGAAATTATTACAGATTTATTTTATATTCTTCACACCAACTCCAAGCAATAGTGATACATATGTAATTGTTCTTTTAAAGTTGCCAAGGAGTGTTTTGTATGACTTAATGTTTCCTACCTTCCACTTTTTTTTCAGTACCTTCCACTTTTTTTCAGTGTAAAGCAGTAAAATGCCTATAGAATCAATGAAATTCATATACAAGAACTAATGTTTGGCATCTGGAACCTGGAAAAATGACCTTATATAATTAATTACATTGTAAAAGGAGGCTCTTAATACTTTATTAATTGCAATACATTATCGAAAATTGGTAGAAAGAAAGAGGAAATGTCCACTGTGATGCACTAAGCATGAAATGATAAATAAAACATAACTTTTATTAATACATATAATAACATGGGACTAAAAAGCGAATTTATGTTAAAATATATATATATATATATAATATAAGTAACTAAATTAAATTAGTATAGTATGTATTATAGTATGTAAACCAGTGGTTTCGTCACTTAAGTATTATGCAAAAATGTTTATATTCTAGATGTTAATGACTGAATGCGGTGGGTTCTCTATGCTTATTCTAATATATAGATCACATCATATCTTATAACATATGGAAAATGCCATTCCAATTTCCTCAGAGAGAGAAAGGTAGAGCTAATCACGTGACTTATGATCTCATATTAGTTACATTCCACCTATTCCTTCATATTGAGGTCATTAAGTGGCTCACTTCCAATAGTGTGTTTTAATTTATAACAGTTATAATCCTGCTCATACAGATAAAATATTGTTCTATTCTTAGGACCTAGAGTGTCATTATGCAGTCACTGTGTAGTTCCACTCTATTGTTGTTACTCTTGTAGTGATAAATTCTTATACCGTTGGCACTCCTTTATATCAATTTCAATATCATTAGTATATGTTCAGATATCTCCCATCGTAGTCTGTAATATAATGGTGTGTATCATATAACCCATATCCTTTTATTATTACATATGTAGGTGTTGCTGGGAAAATATTATGCAGATAAGGAATATCCCTATTTCCACCGTGTTTTTAGTCTTGTATATTAAAGTGCATGTCCAGGGAAGTCCCTCCATGGTACAATACTGCACTTATAATTATTTAAACAAAGTCACAATCGTTAGCAATATTGTCACACACTTGTAATAATATCCTTCACACATATTTGTTCTAATCTCATGTAGGTATTGCTGGGACAATATTTAATGAAATAGGGAATATCCCTATTCACACTGTGTTTTTAGTCTTATACACTGAAGTGCATGTCCAGAGGGGTCCCTTCGTAGTACAGCACTGCACTTGTGATTATTTAAACACAGTCACCATTGTTAGCAATGTTGCCATACATCTATATTAGTATCCTTTACACACACTTATTCTAATCTTATATACACTGGTAATAGTATCAGTCTCCTAGCGCTGCTGTGTATGCGTCTCAGCCTTCATTAATTATCACATCGGCTGCTGCGCTAAAACAGGAGACTTATCGATTTTTAGGACATAATAGAGGACTGAAGCGCCGCTAACCAATGCAGCGTTTCGCTAAATAGCTTTCTCAAGGTAAGCCGAGCCGCTCACTGGAGGTGTGTTAAATACCCTCCTTTATTCATTATGGCCAATCCAGGACTCCCGGGTAAGTATTCGTCCAATCACAAGACTCCATGTCTTGTAGTCCCTCCCCTCATCCTCTAGATTGACATACTCTCTCTTTCTTGATGGCTGGTGACGATTCCATCCTTCGTCATTCAGACTCGAGTATTCAATCCCTGAGAAATGGATCTGTATAAAAGATCTAGATAATACGCATATAACCCATTGTCAGCCTGATATAAATCTTATTTGGGGTAACTCTAGATCCAGGTATCTATGTCAGGAATGAACCCCTGTTATTCAAAACAGGATAGAAAGAAGATTCATATCATGTCTCATATTGTCTCCTCTAAATTATAGGGACTATTCAGGTTGCGATAATGATTACAGAAAAATTGATTCAAGTACATCTAAGGGGAATTTGTGAAGAATGTGTATTTAATTCCTATGCAAATGAGAAATAGAATACCATTTAATATCAGTTGGAGATATATATTACTTAAAACTACTAACCAAAATGGATATATTCATATTATTCCAAACGTAATTCTACTTATAATAATATTCCATACAGTATGTATAAAACTAAATACATGTGTCCACCATTATACATAATGTAAAATATGAGGATCTCCATCCCAAACTAAATGTGTTAAAAAATTCTTGTGATGAGTACATTATATATATTAAATTACTCTACATTAATAAATACATAAATAAGTATATAATTTAGATCAAAACCCTTTAAAGCACAACATAATTTTTTATATTATAGAACATAATAATCCAAAACACAAAAATTAATTATATAATAAAATACCTAAAAATATACAGAAATTATGCCGATAAATTACATTAAGTACTATAATTAGTCCAGAAATATCCCACCTGTAAAGAAGGGGGGGAGGAAAGGGGGGGAAAGGAAAATTATCTCTAAAAATAAAAATCTCCACACCCTCATAAGTGATCAATCTGAAGTGAAATTAGTGTATAAACTCTACATAAGTGACAAAAAATATGTTGTGTGTTGGGAGCGTAAAAATAATATGAATGAGAGAGGAAAATAAACACCGTAAATCCTAAATTCCTCATGAAATAAGTGATAAGAGAAGGTAAGTGTATCTTCAAATCTCCGAGATAAATCCTATTTATGGTTCCAGTTCAGTAGTATTAATATATATTGAGTTCTTACATGACTCCATATGTCCATAGGTCCTAATTTTTTTAAGACATAATTTATAATATTAGAATACAATATATCTCATTTTGGTAGGTACTCTATCATAATATCAAGTCATTCCCTTAAAAATGGTACATAATTATTTTCTTCATTTAAACCCATCGGTATTAAAGTGTTTCTAAGAAAAATCAATCGGGTTTCTTGTCGCAAGTGTTCTAAGTCCACATCACCCCCCCTAATATTTAGATTCACCCTCCTCATCCCATAGATTTGTAATCCGTTGCAATTTCCTCCATGGTGTTTAAGAAAATGTCTCGCTATTGGTGTGAGGGGTCTAAACATCCTGTGACCTCTTTCTGCATTTTTTATGCTATTAACGTGTTCAAGTATCCTTTTCTTGAATGGTCTCTTGGTCTTCCCGACATAATTTTTGTGGCATGGGCATTCCAGAATGTATATGACCGCTGTTGTATTGCATGTGATGTATTCATTAATGTGCCACTTTTTATTATATCTATCATAATATGATTCCATAGGAATCATAAATGGACATGCTTTACATGTTCCACATTTTCGAGAGCCCTTCTTAAAATACAATTGTCTAGCTGGAGGTTCTAGGTGACTTCTTGTTAAGATATCCTTTAAATTCTTGGATCTTCTCCAACTTATTGGTATTTTTCCTCCAATAGTCCTTGCCAGATCATTATCTGTATTCAATACATTCAATACATTCAAGTGTTTTTGTAGAATACTTTGAATATGTCTCCATTCCTCTCTCATTCATATTATTTTTACACTCCCAACACACAACATATTTTTTGTCACTTATGTAGAGTTTATACACTGATTTCACATCAGATTGATCACTTATGAGGGTGTGGAGATTTTTATTTTTAGAGATAATTTTCCTCCCCCCCCCCCCCTTTCCCCCGCCCCTTCTTTACAGGTGGGATATTTCTGGACTAATTATAGTACTTAATGTAATTTATCGGCATGATTTCTGTATATTTTTAGGTATTTTATTATATAATTAATTTTTGTGTTTTGGATTATTATGTTCTATAATATAAAAAATTATATTGTGCATTAAAGGGTTTTGATCTAAATTATATACTTATTTATGTATTTATTAATGTAGAGTAATTTAATATATATAATGTACTCATCACAAGAATTTTTTAACACATTTAGTTTGGGATGGAGATCCTCATATTTTATATTATGTATAATGGTGGACACATGTATTTAGTTTTATACATACTGTATGGAATATTATTATAAGTAGAATTACATTTGGAATAATATGAATATATCCATTTTGGTTAGTAGTTTTAAGTAATATATATCTCCAACTAATATTAAATGGTATTCTATTTCTCATTTGAACAGGAATTAAATACACATTCTTCACAAATTCCCCTTAGATGTACTTGAATCGATTTTTCTATAATCATTATCGCAACCTGAATAGTCCCTATAATTTAGAGGAGACAATATGAGACATAATATGAATCTTCTTTCTATCCTGTTTTGAATAGCAGGGGTTCATTCCTGACATAGATACCTGGATCTAGAGTTACCCCAAATAAGATTTATATCAGGCTGACAATGGGTTATATGCGTATTATCTAGATCTTTTATACAGATCCATTTCTCAGAGATTGAATACTCGAGTCTGAATGAAGAAGGATGGAATCGTCACCAGCCATCAAGAAAGAGAGAGTATGTCAATCTAGAGGATGAGAGAAGGGACTACAAGACATGGAGTCTTATGATTGGACGAATACTTACCCGGGAGTCCTGGATTGGCCATAATGAATAAAGGAGGGTATTTAAGACACCTCCAGTGAGCGGCTCGGCTTACCTTGAGAAAGCTATTTAGCGAAATGCCGCGTCGGTTAGCGGCGCTTCAGTCCTCTATTATGTCCTAAAAATTGATAAGTCTCCTGTTTTAGCGCTGCAGCCGATGTGATAATTAATGAAGGCTGAGACACATACACAGCAGCGCTAGGAGACTGATACTATTACCAGTGTATATAAGATTAGAATAAGTGTGTGTAAAGGATACTAATATAGATGTATGGCAACATTGCTAACAATGGTGACTGTGTTTAAATAATCACAAGTGCAGTGCTGTACTACGAAGGGACCCCTCTGGACATGCACTTCAGTGTATAAGACTAAAAACACAGTGTGAATAGGGATATTCCCTATTTCATTAAATATTGTCCCAGCAATACCTACATGAGATTAGAACAAGTGTGTGTGAAGGATATTATTACAAGTGTGTGACAATATTGCTAACGATTGTGACTGTGTTTAAATAATTATAAGTGCATTATTGTACCATGGAGGGACTTCCCTGGACATGCACTTTAATATACAAGACTAAAAACACGGTGGAAATAGGGATATTCCTTATCTGCATAATATTTTCCCAGCAACACCTACATATGTAATAATAAAAGGATATGGGTTATATGATACACACCATTATATTACAGACTACGATGGGAGATATCTGAACATATACTAATGATATTGAAATTGATATAAAGGAGTGCCAACGGTATAAGAATTTATCACTACAAGAGTAACAACAATATAGTGGAACTACACAGTGACTGCATAATGACACTCTAGGTCCTAAGAATAGAACAATATTTTATCTGTATGAGCAGGATTATAACTGTTATAAATTAAAACACACTATTGGAAGTGAGCCACTTAATGACCTCAATATGAAGGAATAGGTGGAATGTGACTAATATGAGATCATAAGTCACGTGATTAGCTCTACCTTTCTCTCTCTGAGGAAATTGGAATGGCATTTTCCATATGTTGCAAGATATGATGTGATCTATATATTAGAATAAGTATAGAGAACCCACCGCATTCAGTCATTAACATCTAGAATATAAACATTTTTGCATAATACTTAAGTGACGAAACCACTGGTATACATACTGATACACACAGAGATATACCTACCTGTGATTGGATATTACTAATAGGACATTCAGTTGACTAGAAGCGTACGCAATTTTAATTTAACTTAGTTACTTATATTATATATATATTTTTTTTTTTTTTTTTTTTTTTTAACATAAATTCGCTTTTTAGTCCCATGTTATTATATGTATTAATAAAAGTTATGTGTTATATATATTAATTCATGCTTAGTGCATCTCAGTTTACATTTCCTCTTTCTTTCTACCAATTTTTGATAATATATTGTGTCCGTGGTAGCACCCCCATTTGTCTCCTAATGAGAGAGAGTGATTTTTTGTGGGGTTCACAATAATAAATAAATAGGGTATTTACATCGTCTGGTGCAACTAGAACTTTCTCTTATAATTAATTGCAATACAGTTAACAACTTTTTCTCTAAAGTGATTTAATTTTTTTTTAAATACTACAAGTAAATAACGTTATAGAGCGTTAACTGAAATGTATATTTTAACAACTCTGATTGTATGGACAGGTCCCTTGAGAGATCAACGGGGCCCAGGTATTTGGGGGGAGAGGATTAAATCGAGTAGTCTTGGCCATGCCCCCTCCCAAAACAAACCTGAAAAGTACTTTGCACAGCACTGCTCCCACCCGCTTTTCAGCAGCCTTGTGTAATTATATCTACTGTACACAGAGGCGTATCTATAATGGGT
Organism: Taudactylus pleione; assembly: GCA_031769625.1. Taxonomy (NCBI): domain Eukaryota; kingdom Metazoa; phylum Chordata; class Amphibia; order Anura; family Myobatrachidae; genus Taudactylus; species Taudactylus pleione. The sequence goes on along the minus strand of JAUIMM010000200.1, from coordinate 59,918,840 downwards.
GTAGGGCGGGAGGTGCAAACGAGGCCATGGGTCCAGGGGGGCCCCTCGCTGCACAGCCCACACTCATAACATAATCTGTGTGGCAGAACACCATGTAAGTGCTCCCGGAGGCGCCACCTTCCCAAAATGTATACAGAGAGATGGCGCTGGCACAGCAAACAGCAAATACTCTGCTAGAGACTGTGCTCCCTACTGCGGATGTGCCATCATTAGGAAAATCGCCAGAAAGATGGCAGAGCCGAGATCACTTGCAGCAGGTTCTTCTGCACAAAGTTATGAGGGGTCCCTGCAGCTTAATGAAGGGTCCCGCTACACATAGACCTCCTCATTTGTTAAAAAGCCACTGACTGTACACCTTACATTGTAATGTTATTTGCAATATCCTTGACATTCAGCTAAATGTTTGATGAAAGCTTGAACTTTACGGACAAATGTGTCCAATAAGTACGCTTTACAAAGCAGCTATGACTACTGTATTTATGTCTATACATCCAACTCGGTACCAGTTGCATATGCACCAATTCACATCCGGTGGATGGGTAGGGTATTAAAAGTTGACATTCAGAGTGTCGAGACTATAATGTTGACAGGTTTTGACTATCAACATTCTATTCCTGTCGTTAGATGGACAGGAATAGATGGAGAAACTGCTCTTGTCATAGGGCAGGTGCAAGTTACATTGGCGCGACCGATGGTGGCGTATAAGGATGCACCAATCATTATTATAGCGTTTACGGGTGCTACTTGCACATTTGGCCAAATGGATGTACACTAGGTAAGGAGTTTGTAGCTGCATTTGCATAAAGTTGCAGATGGACAACCACCAATAGACGCTGCTACGTGCACTTTTGTGTACAGATCAAAATCAGGCCCTTAATGTGGTAGGTTTTCTATTTTAAAATATGTTATGCATCGTTGGGCTCTTATATTATTCCTACACAGTGTAATGGGATTTTTCTAAGATGGTGAAAACTAGCATACAGAAATGCATTTTCATTTTCAAGTACCAATTTTATTATGAAAACATCCACATAGAATCCTGTTTATTCTGTTGTTGAAAGGTCGATTCATTCCAAAGCAAGAACTACAAAGTATTTCTTTGTGTTCCATTTCCATATCACCACTCCAGTAACGCATTAATCTTTCACCTCTATAGTAATGCATCACTGCTATAGTAAGCATCCCTCACATGTGTACTAACATATTATACTCCCTTACCTCTGTAGAAACACATTTCTCTCCCTCGCCTGTGTTGTAACACAGTTGACATTCCGGTCCCTTACCTGTGTAGAAATACAAACCCCCCTCACACCTGTAATAATACATTACCCTCACTCACACCTGTAGTAACTTTTTCTTCTCCCTCACCTGTATAGTAACATATGCTCCTCTATAACCTCTGTAGTAACACATTACCCCCGCTAACCCCAGTAATAGCAAATTCTACTCACTTGCCTTTCCTGTCATACTTAGGTATACTACACAGTTTTTACTATAGAAATTATAAGAAAAATGTAAAGAAAATATTATAAATATCTTCGTTGCATTATTGTAATAATTTTTATAGTCAAACCTTTCTGCATATCCCTGATCAAAACACAACATATTTCCAGCAACATATACTGCTGAACCTTTGTATAATGCCCACATGAACCCTCGGGTTCATATATTTATCTGTAAATCTGCCTCTGATACTAGCCAGTGCCTCCCCGGCCATTTAGCTCACTGCATGTAACTGCTTTGTAGTAACATATTTTCCCTGCTAACCCCTGTAGTAACACATTACCGTGATACTTAATTTCATCCTTCTCAGGTATACTGTATATCCTTTATTTTCTCTGGTATGTTCTGATAAAGAAACAAATAGTCTTTGTTTCCTGTGGATGCTGGGTTGTACTTTTCCCCTCCACACCATGGACAATGTATCCCTCAAAGAGCCAGTGCAACATCCGAGCAGTCTAACGAGAAGTACAGAATCCTGACTTTTTTCTTGCCGGGGTTTGATCAAAATAACATGATAAACCTGCTCTGTGTGTAATTTACTGACCCCACAGGTTCCAACAGCCAATGCCAGTGAGCATAAAATTTGCTTTCTTGTGTTGGCACTAGCACCAGAACTTTATCCCTTAGGAAAAATTGTCAAACTTGAGCTGATGCATCATATGCTCGTTTCTGATGACCTTGGGCCTCTACAAGATTTTCCCAGACAATGGGTCTTATTTTATGTAGCCATTCATATAATTCCCTGACGAACTCTACAATATTCAGTTCCTCTATTCTCTGCTGTTCCCAGCCTTCTTTCAAAAGGTCTAGAATGCTTTTATGCTGTCTTCCAAAGAAAAGCTCAAAAGGGCTGATTGGGATCATTCATGTATGGCAAACATGAGGTAATGGAGTGCTTCAACCCAGTACTATCTAGGACAGCTCGGCAGATCATAGACTTTAGGGCCCTGTTGAATCTCTCCACCAACCCATCTGTCTGTGGGTGATAAGCCAAGGTATGCAGACATACTATTCTTAACTTCTTACACAGTTCTGCCATTACTTGGGACATAAATAAATAGAGTCCCCTGATCCATAAGGATTACTTTAAGGAACCTGAGGTGAGAAAAGAGGAGCATTAATTCCCTGGCAATAGTAGTCATTTTGGTATTCCGTAAGGATATCGCTTCTGAATAACGGGTGGCATAATCCAAGATCACCAGGACATATTGGTTACCCCGCTTTGATTGTTCCAGTGAACCGACGAGATCCATTGGGATGTGATTAAATGAGGTCTCGGGCTGGTCTTCTGGCACACGGGACATCATTGGCAGAACCTTTTGACTTTGCCATAACTCTTGGCCAAAAGAACCAGAGCAGGTTAGGTTCTAGTGTTTTCTCTTCTCCGGGATGACCTCCCTAGAGATGGGTATGAACGGCCTGCAACACTAGTGGTATATGTACCCTGGGTAGCAATAACTGCTCAACTTTCTTTCTTGTTCCATCTCTACTCTATATATAGGTCTGCCTTAAGGACAAAATATGGAGTGCCTTCCAAAGGGTAAGCACTTTTTTCTATGCTATTGACTTCTATGACACTAAACATGACATTCCCAAGGGCAGCATTGTTCTGTTGGTCCCAGGAAAAGCTTCATAGGTCTATGGCAGTTGGCAGCATATCCCAATCTGGAATAGGGGCATCCTTATCCAATGTTGGTAACTCAGAGGTTCTCTCTCCAAAGAGGACTGGTCATGCTCTTCCACTACTACACTTTATGAGGTAAGGCCTTGGAGACTTTACACTTGCTTTGTCTCTGAGATTCCTTTAAAAGCTCAGCAAATCCTGGGATATTGCATCCCAATATGAGTGGATAAGGGAGCTTGGGTCCAACCATGGCCACCACCTCATAAGTGTGCCCCTTTATGATGAGGCTCACATGCATATGGGAAAAGATTTCTGTGGAACCAAGTAAACAGACTACCTCAACTAACACACTATAACCAACTCCTTTAGATTCTGTGGATTGGTGTGTATGACCCAGTGGTGCATACTCTGGCCTAGGGTCCTTATGCACTGGTTGATAACTACCATCTCCACAATGTGAGTGGAAATGCAGACCTCCAGCTGGAGCCAACTCCGCCCCTATCTGGCAAGTTCTGCAACCTGCATCTAAATCGGGACCCTTGGTAATAGGGCCCATTTGTGGAATCGCTGCACTTTCCCAGCAGGAGTGAGTCTTGACCGAGCCAGAATGGCACTTTTGACTAGGTCATATTTCTCTGAATCAGTAGAGGACAAATCCACATAGGCTTTCTGAGCCTCACTAGTGAGATAGGGGGCAAGTTTATCAGCCCAAGTATCTGCTGGCCACTTTAAATGCTGTGCTACACTCTCAAATATCAGCAAATACATGTCTGGGTAATCTGAGGCAGACATTTTCTAAAGAATGCTCTGCAGTTGTAGTGCCTGACTGGGTCAGCAGCTGCAACATTTGTTCCTCTATTTTTTGTTGAGAGGCCAACAAATTTACTATAGTGCAAAAAACTTCCTCCATTTTATCTCCTGGAGGTTTATACACAAGTGTAGCTGCTTCTAAACAAGAAGCCAGTATTTCCTAAAAATAAATATATCTCTTTATTTCAGCAATGCAATAGTTATCCGAGTTTAACACAGAAAAAGAAAACACTGTTTGTTTTTTCCCTCTTTTTCCTAGCAATGCAATGATTAAATAGAGGTAGTGGTTCACTTCTCCAAGTAAGTATACTTCATAGTGTGAAAAAATGCTGCTCGCACACCAGCTGCCCAATATCTTCACCAAAGAGGTCTTGCAGCAGCACATACTTCACTGGAGATTGTCTCTGACTGTTGGGTCCAGTTTGGGTCTTCTGCAAAAGTCTCAGAAATTTACTTCCACCAACAGTTAAATGGAAAGACAGAGCATGCTAACCAATACTTTCAGCAGATTCGGCGTGCCTTATGTCAGATGCCCAGGACATCTGATCCTAATTGCTTGTGTGTGCAGATTTCTCATGGAGCAGCATATATCCCGGACTCCACAGATTGCTTCTCAGTGGTTGCTTCTCAGCCAAGGGAGTGGGCTCACTTCTTAACCACAATTTCTTGTCTTCCCAGGCTCCATCTGCAGACAAGCATGTTGAGGATCTACAAGGACTGTGGAAGATGCTATAGGAGTTTTGGTGGTAGCTAACTCAAATAGACAGGTGTGACTCATCCCATGAAATATCACCCTGAGGATTTTCTCATTCAAACATGGATCTTAGTATATCAGTTCATCCCAAATAATTGGCAAATTGAACCATTAACATACAACCCACAGCATCTCACCTTCCTATTCAATCTGATGTTTCACATCTGATTATGAAACTGGTGGTGGCATTTCCAACAGTTCTTCTTCTCACAGTTGCAAAATGGCAAGGTACATTATACATCCTATGCCCTATAGGAGTAGTGGGGTGAGACCATCCAGGTGATTACCTTCTTCAACTTTCCTGACAACTCTGTGATGTGAAATTGTTATATAAAACCCTTCTGGATACTCACGCAATTTAAATATTCCCACTATGGTCCTAACTCTGTGGAGTTTGTATATTCTCCCTGAGCTTGAGTGGGTTTCCGCCGGGTGCACCAGTTTCCTCTCACACTCCAAAAATATACTGGTAGGTTAATTGGCTCCCCACAAAAATTAACTCTAGAGTGTATGTGTGTGTGCATGGAATAGGGAATATAGATCGTAAGCTCCAAAGAGGCAGGAATTGATGTAATTGGCCAAATATTCCCTATAAAGTGCTGCGGGATATGTGTGCACTATACAAATAACTGGTGATAAATAAATAATAATATAGTAATGGAATGCCTGACTTCAGGTACAAGACCAGAGGAAATGCTGCAACTTCTTCCCGAAGGAACACATAACAATCGCCCAATGGAATTTCCTGTTTCTATGGGATTTTGAATATCATTATTATTGATTATGAGAAGTCTTTTCACAGGCTCCAGGGAGGGATAAAGATCAAACTTTTTTCCAAACTGACACACTGTGAAAAAGATTTATGAATCGAAATGTGTTAGTGTGAATGTGGAGCTGAAATTTCAACTGGTGAACACCAATAGGTGGATTTCTGGAACTTTGATTTGTTTGCTAAATGCCCTCTAATCTGTTTAATCTGACATGCAGTATTACCTAAACTTTGATTGACATGTTGTTTACTGTACATGTTGTATTAGTGATTTTACAGTATCAGTGTGACATATTAAAGTCTGTATTATACCAGGGGGTTCTTCCTTCTTCCTTTTTGGGTTCATCATGATTAAGAAAATGGGTGTGATTTAAGTTGTCTTCTGAAATTTGGGGGAGGTTGTATATAAGATTGCATTCACACTTTGAGCAGCCGCTTCTTCACTGCCAAACTGCCTGAGGAAGTAGCCAGATGCCATGAAACGCATTGCAACTTGAGTGAGAATTTTACCTTGATTGCTTTATTTTTAAGTATATCAATTATTATATCCTATTTTATTATGTGATACTGTTTTAAATTTATTTGGTTTTAAATTTTATTTTATATAATTTTTGGTAAGTTTTTCATCAATTATTGAGAGAAAAATGTTATGCAGTTTGTTTATCCAGGACAGTAGTTGTATAATTTTTGATGCCATTAACAAATAAAAATGTACTGTTTATGTACATATAAACTTGGTCACTCTACTTTGGTCATTCCTACTACAGCCATGGCCAAAAGTTTTGATAATGACATAAGTATCGGTTTTCACAAAGTTTGCAGCTTCCGTGTTTTTAGACCTTTTTGTCAGATGTTACTATGGTATACTGAAGTAAAATTACAAGCATTTCATAAGTGTCAAAGGCTTTTATTGACAATTATATTAAGTTTATGCAAAGAGTCAATATTTGCAGTGTTGACCCTTCTTTCTCAAGACCTCTGCAATTTGCCCTGGCATGCTGTCAATCAATTTCTGGGCCACAATAGGATTAAGGTCTGGAGATTTTCTTGGCCATGGACTCAAAATGTTAATGTTTTGTTCCCCAATGCACCTAGTTATCACTTTTGCCTTATGGCAAGGTGCTCCATCATGCTGGAAGAGGCATTGTTCATCACCAAACTGCTCTTGGATGGTTGGGTGAAGTTGCTCCTGGAGGATATTTTGGTAACATTCTTTATTCATGGCTGTGTTCTTAGGCAAAATTGTTATCTCTTGTGATGATTATGTTTTGAACTTGAGTTTAAAAAACTGTTCGGAGGCATTCATCATGCCTCATTAACAAATGTATTACTTCTGAAAAGCTGCTCTGTTTGCGGAGTCAGCTTTTCGGAAAAGTGATACTTTCCCCCTACAACTGCAATGTCCCTATCTATTTCCCATCCTTACCCCAGTGTGCACTCTGTGTACCTCATGGTGTCTTCTGTGTAATCTCTCCACCCCCTATATCCTTTCCCCAGTGTCCATGGTGTGCTCTTTGTCACCCCACCTCTCCTCCCACTGCTGCTGTGTCCCGTCCTCCACATCCTTTCCCTGATGTGCAATCTGTTCCCTCCTCTCCCCCGCTTCCTCTCACCTGTCTCCTCTTCTTACCTGAAGTGGCGCCGTGGAGCCTGGGCGTGAAGAAAAACATGACAGGTGAATTGGTGCAGGAGGCGGTGTGGGCTGTACACAGCTGCGGTGCCCCAAGCTCTGCAGTGAAGATACAGCAGGGAGGGATCTGAATAGATCCCTCTGCTGGCTGCAGTGGCTGCCATTTAAATCTTCACAGGCTGCCATGTAAACTTTACACTATCTCAGAAATGCATACAGTAACACCACCAAGTTCCCAAAAAAATATTTTTCAGGACTTGATAATTGGCCCTGACACATAATTTATACAAAACTATGTGGTAATTTTCCCCCACTTTTGAATAAATTAAGTGATGATGAATAGACAGACCCCAGTATGAGTAAAAGTTTGATCATTATAATGGTTAAAGCTGAGATAATTACCATGACAGTCCCAGAAAACTGAATAACTCCTTTATGGTAAAGGAAAAGTCTAGTCACAGTACTGTGTCACAGACACATTTTTATCAGGTTATTATAACAAAGACTGTTGCTATACCCTCCTCCTGCACTGAATATATTTTTTTTCTGTGAAATTGTTGGGCATTTCAGAGTGGGACCTGGGTGGCGGTTATGCAGTTGCACGGAACCGCCCTGACTTGTGGTAGTGTCATGGGAGTTTTGTGAGCATGTATCTAAAGCTCCATTACAAGTACTGTATGCGGAGAAAGGGAAGTCTGTGTCTGATGGATCTCTTGCACCTAGCATGGGGCTGGTGTAAGTACAGATACTAATGATGACGGTTTCAGCATTTGGCATAAAATGAATGAGTGGCATGGCTTTCTGCTTGCAGATGCACAGACCCACACATTAGTTGAATGGAATCCGGTGTAAGAGTACCCTGGGTGTGCTGATGTGTGCGCCTGCTGCCCTGCAGGTGTGGTGCGAAACTTACCTTCCACACCCTGTGGCTCTCACCTTCAGGCTGCCTTGCCACTCCTACTGACGGTCCTGGGGACTCCGGTCCAATGCAGCTGGTGACAGTCTACCCTGCAAAAGAGGTTAGACACACTGAGTCTCTGGAAGGGACCCTGGGGCCACAAGATTGACTGATCTTACGGGGACCAGTAGATGGTCATCATTGGCACTTTTGGCCTCAGGCTGGTTACACCCATGTTCCAGGCACAGGGGTGCAACCCGAACAAAAGCACCTGAAAAGGGTAAAGGAGGAGTGAGTAACACACAACAACCATACAAAATGCAAACACAGATCAGCACCTGATCAGCTGACTGTGTCGTGGACTCCCTCCAGCGACGATCTGCCTCCTCCGGCAACGCCCGAACACAACTCCCCACCGGGCTGCATGCGGGGGGGTTAAATAACCTGCCACATGGCCTTCTGGGGTTGGTGATGATGCGCCACACCACGTGGGTTCCGGTCCCCGCTGGAGTCTTTGGGGGAGGTGGGGCACCCTGGCCCTGGACTCCCACACTGGCATTAGCAGTAGGTGGTAGATCAGGCTTCCGCTGCATACCGTAAATTCCGCCACTTTATGTGCAACACACAAGCAGCCCTTTTGTTGTCTAGTAAGCATGTTTACCAAATGGGTGGCCTAAGGAAGATGTATTCTATCTTTGGAGAATTTGGACTTCTGTACAGTTCATGTTTCCCCTCACAAGGATGTTCTGATTGAATTACTGCACACTGTGTTTTATTTCTCTATCTTTTTTACATCTTTAGTGGAATAAGATCATGTTGGGATAAGAAGAATGTGAAAAAAAGGATCTTAATTCGACCCATTACTAATGTAAATTTTTTTTATATATTGTCTGTGATCATATGTTTAGTGGGGATGCGGTTAATATACCGGACGCGGGGATACCAGCGCTCAGAATGCCGGTGCTGGAATCTCTAAATTTGTCAGAATTCCGGCGCCAGCATCCCAACCACCTGAATCCTGAAGGTAAGTAGAGGCGTTGGTTAGCCTTAGGGTTAGGAACTAAGGGGGAGGGTTAGGTTTAGGGTGTGGGGAGGGGAAGGTTAGGGTCAGGCACTGGGGAGGGAGGGTTAGGGTAGGGAGGGGGGTCAATAATGAGCACCGGTATCCCATACCCATCCCATTTACTGGAACATCTTGTGGATTTATAGGCAGCTAGGACTTTTGACACCTTTTCATATTGTTTTTACGGTATGCAGTTGTCTTGTCAATATTCAGAATGCAGGCATCGGGAATTTGACAATGCTACTCAAAGCATTTCACACACGCTGGTAGTACAGCTGTAAACATGATGATTAACCTTCATGTTTGCAGTTCGACTTCCAGCGGCTGTGAAATGCTTTAAGTAGCAATTGTCCATCTCCCAGTGCTGACTTTACTTGTCCTGTTCTAAGAAAAGATCTGAAAATGCCAACAAAGCATTATATCTTAGTCCATGAGTTTACTGCACACACTCACTGTGAGCCCATACTGAATGTAGGTTATTGCAAATCCATGCAGAAGAGTGTCTTGAGCACCAACTTTTTATAAAACAGGGAAATACACTAGATAGGGTCTGTTGGCTAGCTTTAGCTGGTACTCTCTTGATCTCCCTTTATTTCTGCCTGCAGTTCTGCTGTGCTTTCTGCAACTTATCTATCTCTGCTTATCTATCTGCAGACTCTTTCTCTGCTGCACATCCTTCTGCCCCTCGCTCTCCTGCATCCTGATGTTCTGCCTGGTACTGTTGTAACAGTTGCATTTTTATTTTGCCATGACAATGGGCCACAAATATGTTAAATCAATTTATAAATAAATTCCCCTAACATTATCCATGAAAGTTCACTCTGAAGCCTCACAAAGCAAAAGGCCAGAACCTTCTACATTTTCCACTGCCAAGCCAATTGTTTAAATCATGGCTGTGATTTCCATCTTGGCTATAATCCTGTTGTAAATGGGATTCTATCAGTTGGTCTTTGCGTTTGCCAATGCTTGAATTTTCTCTGTCCTCACATTGCGTAACAAAAAAAATTTCTGGCTCTTATATGCAACAGCTGACATCTTCACACCTCTTGCAGTGCACAATAAAAATAAAACAAGAGAAGGGGGGCTGTATTGCGGTCCGGATTTGGTGAATTAGTTCGTATTCCTCTCCCAAGAATCAGACTTTTTATCTAAGTTATCTCATTTCTTAAATAAAAATATATCCCAAATGCTGTCTCCAATTTATCACATACAACACTCATCTGAACCATGAGTGTGTGCAATCACAATCAAACAACATGGTAACAATTATCAATATCTCCAAAATATTTTCTCACACTCCCCTGAAGGAATCCAGGGCAGAAGATTTATATTTGTCATAGTACTTTGTTGTAGCTTCTGATCCTTCATCCAATCCAACATAAACTTTAACCTCTCAATAATCCTGACATCTAACTTCACGATCACCATGATCTCTAAGCCCCTCTTTGGTCTCCACACAAAGGAACCTAATCACTGGACAGGAAGTTACCAAGGACATGGTCACTGGATCTCAACAAAACCAGATTACAGGATATTATTCAACAACTAACCCTTTCATTGTTGATCTGCAGATGAACACTCTCGCCATGATTATTATGGTTCTTTTTCAGACTTGGTGCCAGTGCCAATAGAACACATTGTTAAAACATACATTATACATAACACAAACTTTGGGTTACGCATAACTGGGAATATCCTCAGGAAATTAAATGTGCTGGTACAAACTTCTCCGAAGATCTGGGGAACAAAAATATTAAAAAGGACTGGGTTGGAAATGGGACCCCAGTGGTCGGGATACCGGCGGTCAGAATACCAACAGCAGTATCCTGACAGTAAGAATCCCAACACCTGCAGGTAAGTAGCCTAACCCTAATCCACCTTTTCCACAGCCTAACCCTAACACTCCCATCCCACAGCCTAACCCTAACCCTCTCTCTAGTGCCTAACCCCTGACCCCAAGGATAATATTTACACTTGGGATGTCAGTGGTTGGGATTCTGGAGTCATAATTCCGACTGCTGTCTGGATTCTGGCACCGGAATTCTGACTGCCGAAATCATGGTGGTCGGATTGCCAACTACATCCCCATTTGTATGTAAAATGAGACTCAGTAATGTTGGAGAGAATATTAATCCCTCTTTTCTACACATTGCCCCCTCCCCCTCTGCCACTCCCTTTTAATCCTTTTTCACCCACTTCCCTTGCCTCCCATCCACTCCTCAGAGAAGTCACATGTATGACACCTGGGGGTAAATTTACTAAGATTCGAGATAGGTCGAGATGACAATCTCGGGTGTTTTTAGGCATGTGTTTTATCTCGAAAATTTACGAAGTGCAAACTTGGGTGGGTTTTTTAGTGAGTTTGTTATTCTCACTTTTTTTTTCTCCCAAGATGTCAATCTCACCTTTACTCGCCATCGGCAAAAATCGGTCAATTTTTACTGTCAGATATACATCTCTCAAATTTACCAAGAATCGAGTTTACAATCTCGGGAGAGATGCCTGCAAACTCGCTGCCAAATTGACATTTTAAACACCTCCTGATCAGCGAGTTATGCAGAAACATGCTGAAATCTTTTTTTTTTTCCACATTTTGGAAAAAATTATGTAAGGTCCCCCCCCCCAAAACACTAACCAGCCCCGAACTTGCCAGCCTGTCCTGGTACCTAAAATTATAGGTAACAAAATGAATTAATTTCATTCTTATTCCAATCAAGTTAATTTAATTTATTTATTCTCATATAATGTATACCACTCCACAATAACCGGTATTGATTATTCAACACCAATCCCTCTTACTGTATTCATATATATAAACGTCTTTCCTACACATTGCCAATTCTATAGCCATCAACAAGTATGGACTGCACCCATTTCCATTCCTTTTTAAACTTCAGTTTACCCATGTTTTTATTTTTTTTTTTTTATTATTTTCATTCAATTAACCAAAGGGCAACCGCCTTTATTTCCCTAACTTCACAAAATGTTCGCTGTTTTATATTATGCTTAAGCACTATGCAGGTTCATTCACATTATTCAGTTGCCCTGATGACCTTATTCAGACAATCCAAATCACCTGTCATTCTCACTGTGGACAGCAGTGCAGCCCGATTGTTACCATGACAACCCCTAACAGCCCAGTGACTAATTACAGACTTCCCACCACAGGACTCTATATATTCCCATTTCTAAGATGGTGCTATTCACAACTCCCTGAGGAAGGCTAGAGGTTAGCCGACACGCGTAGGAGCTTCTCATCACACACATCTATCGCACGTCCCTCCGCTTGCCCAAGTCCCCTCCCAGCAGAGTTGAGCGCACAGTAGTCTGGAGCCTGCTCTTCCCCTCCAGCCTGCGAGATCTCGCGAGATCGCGGGTCTGGACGGGATTCAGCACCTGACATACTGTGGAGACCAAACCAGCAGCTGCACTGAAGGTGCACGCTGAAACACGGTCTGACCAACGGCTATAGCAGTAGTGGATGAAGACTGCCAAAAGAAGATACCAGGACCCGGACCAAGAAAGAAGATAAGGTGAGGCCTCACCAAGACTGTCATCTAGACTTGTTATACTTCAACCCTGACTTTGTGATACTAACAGCTCATAACTACCATCAGCTGCTCAGGGCAGTGGGGTGCGGGACGCCCTCCCCCTGCACACTTAGTCACGTCACTGGACTGTCCCCTGCACGATCCATCTGTCCAGTGCCTGTCCATTCCCCCTCCCCCCATCTCTCCCCACCACCTGCATATGTTCACCTACATAAACAACGCAGATTATTAGCTGCCACATGCATGTATTTTAAACAGTTAGTCCTCACTATACTGCATGTGACATCAATAAATTACTCTGTACATCCCCCTTGGTATATATCCAGTCTGCATTATTTCACTCACAGTGTTTCTGCAAGTGGGGTCCAATCTACAACATCTACAACATTCACTAAAGAGAGCGCGATCCCTACTATAACATAAATTGTGTTTACATTTATGTTCAATTGGTCAACAAAATGAATAGGTTACCTCGTAAATTAGGTACCAGCTCCAGGCAGCAGGGACAGGGTGGTTTTAAATATGGGGCAAAACATTTGCATAGGGGTACCCCTATATTTAAAACCAGCCCAGGACCCTTACTTGCGGGGGGCTGATGCCACAGCCAGGGGAGCCCTATCACCGGACCAGCCAGCCGCAGCATCAGTCCTGACCACTAGTCAGCCCAGGCCAGGGATCCCTGGGGAGTTGAGTACCCCTATAATAAAGGGGTTGTGTAAAATGCTGATACATGTTGTTACAGTGTGTCAGCCCACAGAATTGGATAACTCTGGAGAACGTTGCGGGACATAATGGTGAGTATTGGCTTTTTTCTTTCAGGTTTTTCCTATGAATACTTTACGTTGACAAGTGGACATGAACATCTGGTAGCAGGTAAGTCAGTGTGTGTATGTATATGTGTAATAAAACTTTAATTTCACGGTGTGTAGTGTTTTTTTACTCATATCTTTACAGGTGAACTACAGGTGCCAGCAGGCCCTTAATGCCCCGCATGCTGGTACTTGTGGATCTCCAAGAACCAGCAAGTGGGGGAGGCTTGCTGGCACCTGTAGTTTAACTGGAAAGACAATGTTGACTTTTCTAATTTTACACAACATCGACACTATCAACCCACCACTGTTATGGAAAAGTGTCTCACCAGATAAGGCAGGAAAACTTGGTTTGTAGAGTAGCCTGTGAGGAGAGCAGGATAACTTGGTTAGATGAGTTGCCTGCCAGGAGGGCAGGATTTCCTGGCTAGATGAGTTGCCTGCCAGGAGGGCAAGATTTCTTGGCTAGATGAGTTGCCTGCCAGGAGGGCAGGATTTCTTGGCTAGATGAGTTGCCTGCCGGGAGGGCAGGATTTCTTGGCTGGATGAGTTGCCTGCCAGGAGGGCAGGATTTCCTGGCTAGATTAGTTGCCTGCCAGGAGGGCAGAATTTCTTGGCTAGATGAGTTGCCTGCCAGGAGGGCAGGATTTCTTGGCTAGATGAGTTGCCTGCTGGGAGGGCAGGATTTCTTGGCTAGATGAGTTGCCTGCAAGGAGGACAGGATTACTTGGCTAGATGAGTTGCCTGCCAGGAGGGCAGGATTTCTTGGCTAGATGAGTTGCCTGCCAGGAGGGCAGGATTTCTTGACTAGATGAGTTGCCTGCCAGGAGGGCAGGATAACACAGGCTGAAAATAGTTCAGGTGTAAATGTACAGTTTGATTACACACAGTAGGGCTGAGAAAGCTGTAGCTGCTGATTATACAGAGGAAGCACGGACCCAAAGGCTTGGGCCTGCATACACCGAGCACAGCATGTGGATTGTGAAAACAGACAGCAAGCTAACAGCAATCAGAGCAGAGTGGAACAGCAGTCTTGAATAATTGAGCTACATGCTGAAGCATGGAAGGCAGTGTGGAGGGAGATGGAGAGTGGTAAATAGAAGCAGTGGCTGAAGTGTAGACAATCATGCAGGATAGCTGGAACAACCAGACCGAGCTGTAGGAGGAAACTCTATAACTGGCGAGGGGGAATGAATCTGGAAGCTACAAATAGGAGAAGCAGCCAATCAGCAGCATATGGAGTATGAGTCACTCTGTGCAGCATCCCCGGTGCTTGGTAATCAGCAGAACTGGATTCTGAGTCAGTGTAGGTCCTGAGCCAGCGGCAAACAAGCCACAAGTGACAGTACCCACCCCCTTGACGTGGGGTTGAAGAACCCCCAGAGCCTGGTTTAAAGGGAAATTCCTGAAAAAACATCCTCTTCAACCTGGGAGCATGTAAGGCATCTTCTGGATTCCAGGAATGTTCTTCCAGACCATAGCCCTTCCAATGGACCAGAAACTGCAACCGACCTCTAGATACTCTAGAATCCAGCACTTTCTCAACCACAAACTCCTGACGACCACCGGAGCAGGTCTGAAAGAACTACAGTTCCCAAATCTATCTGACTTATGGACTGGCTTTAATAAAGAGGCATGAAAAGTATTGTTAATCTTTAACAAATTTGGTAGTTGGAGTTTGAAAGCAACTAGGTTAACTTGAGAAATGGTCCGGAAAGGACCAATAAACCGAGGACCCAATTTGTGAGAGGGTTGCCGGAGTTTGATATTTCTAGTGGACAGCCACACTAAGGGCCTCATTCAGAGGTGGTTGTAGAATGCAAGCGGTCGCTCAGAAACAGGGCGGCTGCTTGCATCCTGAACGGCTGCCTCCATGTTGGTCGTTAGGCTGTGGGTTAACACCCACAGCTCTAACGACCGCTAAGGGAGATGGTCGTGATGGTCAAGACCATCGTGACCATCGGGGCTTACAAAGAGACCCTAGGGAAGGGTCTCGTCAACCTTAAGCCCCAGGGAGCTTCCTGCTCTGTTTGAGCAGGAAGCTCCCCACTGACATCACTGATGATGTCAGTGGGGACGCCCACAAAATGGCAAGCATTCCGAATAGAACGCCTCCATTTGGCTGGGCACGCCCCCTGCCCGCCCAGCAAACGCAGCGAGCTGTCAATCAACATTGACAGCTCGCTCCGTCTGCTTCAAGCCCGCTAACGATGGGTGATCCGTCGTTAGCGGGGGCTCGCGCATGATGGAGCAGTCTCCGTCGTGCGCATGCCCTGTGGACCAACATCGAGTCAGTTGCGAGCGCTCAGCCCTCGCGGCCAACTCTGAATAAGGTCCTAAGTCCCCCCTTTTGAACGTGCAAGGCCTCCGATGTCTATCTGCCAATTTCTTAGAATGCAGAGATGCCTTGAGGAGATTCTGATGCACCTTGGCCCAAATACCACAGAGTCTGGAAACAGTCCCTGCATCAGAGGATCTGGAGAATGATAAATCAAATGAATTGGCCCAAGGATGTTGGCCCATCACACAATAGAAGGGTGAAACTGAAGATGCAGAGTGACAGGAATTGTTAAAAGCAAATTCAGCCATGGGAAGATGAGACACCCAATCATTCTGGAATTTTGAGATGTAACACCGTAAATATTGCTCCAGGGTTTGATTAGCATGTTCTGTCTGCCCATTAGACTGTGGGTGATATCCTGAAGACAAGCTGAGACTGATACCCGGTGCAGTGCAGAAACATCTCCAAAACCGTGCACCAAATTGCATCCCACGGTCGGAAACAATGTCACAGGGAAGACAATGCAAACAAAAAATATGTTCCAAGAAGAGGACAGAAAGTTCTTTGGCAGATGGCAATTTGGGCAGAGGAATAAAGTGCATCATTTTGCTAAAGCAGTCCACGATAGTCCAAATAACTGAACAGCCAGCAGAGCGAGGAAGGTCCACAATGAAGTCCATCGCAATGTGTGTCCAGGGTCTTTTTGGTGTGGAAAGAGGAAGCAGTAATCCTGCTGGTGGGGTACGAGGAGTCTTGTTATGAGCACAAACCTCACATGCCAAAACAAACTCCCGAACGTCCAAAGCCAAAGACGGCCACCAAACCACACGAGACATTAATTCAATGGTCTTATTGATGCCTGGATGTCTGAAAGCCCATCTCACATGGAAGTCCTGTAGGACAGCTTTTCTCAAATTTACAGGAACAAACAGGCGATTGGATGGTCAACCAGGAGGAGAATCCTCTTGAAACACAGACAGATCCTCAGCCAAATTTCGAGATAAAGCCACCTGGATACAAGATCTGGGAATGATGGATTCTTTGATCACAGTATCCTGTTGGACAGGAGTGAAACTCCTGGACAATGCATCAGCCTTGATGTTAGTAGATCCTGGTCAAAAAGAAATGAGAAAATTAAATCTGGTAAAAAATAGTGCCCATCGTGCTTGCCTGGAGTTGTGGTCGGTGAGGACAGGGATCCGGTGTTTGGCTCCTTCAAGCCAATGTCTCCAATCCTCAAAAGCTAACTTAATGGCAAGCAGCTCCCTGTTCCTAATGTCATAATTACACTTGGCTGAAGAAAATTTACGTGACAAAAATGCACATGGATGGAGTTTGCCATCCAACGGATTATTCTGAGAGAGAATAGCTCCTGCCCCAATCTCAGAGGTATCCACCTCAACCACAAAAGGCAGATCTGGATCCGGATGTTTGAGAACAGGGGCACTGGTGAAAGCAAGTTTGAGATGTTCAAAGGCCCGAACTGCCTGACTAGGCCAGTTAGAAGCATCCACACCTTTCTTGGTTAACTCTACAATGGGGGCAACAATGGAGGAAAATGAGCCATTAAATCTCCGATAGTAATTGGAAAAACCAAGGAAACGTTGAATGCCTTTCAATGTAGTAGGCTGAACCCAGTCCAATACTGCTTTAACCTTTCCAGGATCCATGGAGAAGCCATGAGGAGAAATAATATATCCAAGAAAAGATACTTGCTCCACAAGAAACTCACACTTCTCCAACTTGGCAAATAACGAATTCTCTCTCAATTTAGATAGGACCTGATTGACATGCTGGTGCATGGAGTGAGAGTAAATGAGGATGTCACCGAGATAAACAACCACAAAAATGCCAAGAAACTCCCGGAGTACATCGTTGATAAAGTCTTGAAAGACTGCTGGAGCATTAGCCAATCCATAACATAACTAAATTAGCCAATAACATAGCATAACTAAATTGTCATAGTGCCCCGTATGCGTATTGAACGCCATTTTCCATTGATCTCAGGTCTTGATCCGGATCAAATTATAAGCTCCACGGAGATCAATCTTGGAAAAAATGGAAGCTTGCCGAAGCTGATCAAAAAGTACCGAGATCAAGGGCAAAGGGTACGAGATTTTGATGGTGATTTCGTTCAATGCCCTAAAGTCAATGCAAGAACGTAATGACCCATCCTTCTTCTGGACAAAGAAGAAACCAGCCCCAACCGGAGATTTAGAAGGACGGATGAATTCTTTAGCCAAGGCATCCGCAATATACTCCTCCATGGCCTTATTCTCAGGTATAGAAAGGGAATAGAGACCACCCTTGGGTAACTTGGCTCCTGGTAACAGCTGTATGGCGCAATCATACAGACGATGAGGTGGTAGAGAATTGGCCTTTGATTTAGAAAAAACATCTGCAAAAAGATGGTATTGAGCAGGAAGTCCTGGAAGAGACTCAGAGACAGCAGAGATAGCCGTCCGGATGGGTGCAGATAAACAGCAAATTTTGACATGCTGGACTCCATTTGACAATATCCCCCGTAATCCAATCAATGACAGGATTATGGGTCATTAACCATGGAAACCCCAAAATGACGGGAGCAAAAGGACACTGGAGTAGCAAAAAAGAAATCATCTCCGAATGCAAAATTCCAACTGAGAGACGAAGAGGTGGTGTCTTGAATTTGATAAGACCATTAGCCACCAGACCACCATCTAACCGACAAATAGGAACCTCTTGAGGTAAAGGAACTGCAGCTAAACCTAAGGAATGAAAAAATGATAAGTCCATGAAGTTCCCAGCAGCACCACTGTCCACAAACGCAGATACGGAATGGACGGATTGCGACAGATGTACCACCGCAGGAACTAGCAACAATTGTTTTGAGGAATCAGATGCCAGGCCTAAATGTAACTCCTCTTTTACATTCAGACACGATCTTTTACTGGCCTATGTGGGCAAGATTTCAGCGGATGACCTCTAGCTCCACAATATAGGCAGAGGCCTTGAGATCATCGTCTTTGTCTCTCCCTGGGCGATAGCCAGAAATATCCCAGTTGCATGGGTTCCTCAGAGTCCTCTGCCAGCAGCCAGGAAGGCGACTGTACAGAAAGACTGCATTCTTGTTTGCGTTCTCTGAGGCGACAATCAATACAGATGGCTGAAGAGATTAAGGGCCTGATTCAGACCCACTCGCAAGTGGCTGTCCGCTCGCAAGTGGGTCGATGGTGTGCACTGCGCATGTGCACGACGGCGGGAGCTCCGTTGTGCGCATGCACCAGACGCGACGAGCGAAGGACTTTCCTTCGCTCGTTGTGTCTGATCAAAGGGGGCGTGCTGTCGATGTTGATTGACAGCACGCCACCTTTGGTGGGCGTGCCGGGGGCGTGCCTCCCTGACGGGGGCGTTCCCAAGGGAACGCCTACCGTCAGAAGCTGGCCCACTGACATCACTAGTGATGTCAGTGGGAGTGATTTTGGCTCTGATAGAGCCAAAATCACTCTGGGCCTTGCAGTTGAAAAACTCAACCGCAGGCTCCGGCTCGCAGTGGTGATGGTCGCGATGGTCAAGACCATCGCGGCCATCAACCTGCACACTCGTATAGGCTGTGGGTGGTGACCCACAGCTATACGAGCGTCCAGGAGGACGCTCCATAATTATGGAGGACGGCCCTCATTCAGAGCGTGCGCTCTGCTCAGAGCGTACGGCTCTGAATGAGGGCCTAAGTCGTCAAGGGACTCAGGAGATGAATCTTGGACCAAAGTGTCCTTGATGGCATCCGAAATACCCAAGCGGAATTGGCTACGCAATGCCGGGTCGTTCCATCCTGAATCCACTGCCCATCTCCAATCCTCTGTGGGATTCTTTCCCTGCCAAAGAGCCCGCAGCTTGGATTCAGCCAAAGAACTACATTCAGGATCTGCATATAATAATCCAAGAGCATTCAAAAAGGCATCTACTGATAAAAGCGCAGAATGTGTTGAAGCGAGACCAAATGCCCAAGTCTGTGGATCTCCTTGTAAGAGCGAGATCACTAATCCTACCCGCTGAGTCTCGGATCCAGAAAATAGAGTTTACAACTCTCACGGAACTTCAGGAACAGAGTCCGGTCTCCAGAAAATCTCAGGGAGATTCATTTTAGGTTCCTTGGGAACGGCTTCAGGAGTGGATGCCCGAACATCTTCAAATCTTATAGAGAGCTCCTGAACTTTTTGGGTAAGCACTTGGATCTGTGCGGCAGGATTTGTGCAGGGTTTTGAGCCTGCTCCATAATGAAGGACATGGAACGCACAGACTTAAATACAAAGTTGGCCGGTTATAATGTTATGGAAGAGTGTCTCACCAGATAAGGCAGGAAAACTTGGTTTGTAGAGTAGCCTGTGAGGAGGGCAGGATAACTTGGTTAGATGAGTTGCCTGCCAGGAGGGCAGGATTTCTTGGCTAGATGAGTTGCCTGCCAGGAGGGCAGGAATTCTTGGCTAGATGAGTTGCCTGCCAGGAGGGCAGGATTTCTTGGCTAGATGACTTGCCTGCCAGGAGGGCAGGATTTCTTGGCTAGATGAGTTGCCTGCTAGGAGGGCAGGATTTCCTGGCTAGATGAGTTGACTGCCAGGAGGGCAGGATTTCTTGGCTAGATGAGTTGCCTGCTGGGAGGGCAGGATTTCTTGGCTAGATGAGTTGCCTGCCAGGAGGGCGGGATTTCCTGGCTAGATGAGTTGCCTGCCAGGAGGGCAAGATTTCTTGGCTGGATGAGTTGCCTGCCAGAAGGGCAGGATTTCTTGGCTAGATGAGTTGCCTGCCAGGAGGGCAGGATTTCTTGGCTAGATGAGTTGCCTGCCAGGAGGGCAGGATTTCTTCGCTAGATGAGTTGCCTGCTGGGAGGGCAGGATTTCTTGGCTAGATGAGTTGCCTACCAGGAGGGCAGGATTACTTGGCTAGATGAGTTGCCTGCCAGGAGGGCAGGATTTCTTGGCTAGATGAGTTGCCTGCCAGGAGGGCCGAATTTCTTAACTAGATGAGTTGCCTGCCAGGAGGGCAGGATAACGCAGGCTGAAAATAGTTCAGGTGTAAATGTACAGTTTGATTACACACAGTAGGGCTGAGAAAGCTGTAGCTGCTGATTATACAGAGGAAGCACGGACCCAAAGGCTTGGGCCTGCATACACTGAGCACAGCATGTGGATGGTGAAAACAGACAGCAAGCTAACAGCAATCAGAGCAGAGTGGAACAACAGTCTTGAATAATTGAGCTACATGCTGAAGCCTGGAAGGCAACGTGGAGGGAGACGGAGAGTGGTAAATATAAGCAGCGGCTGAAGTGTAGACAATCACGGAGGATAGCTGGAACAACCAGACCAAGCTGTAGGAGGGAACTCTATAACCGGTGAGGGGGAATGAATCTGGAAGCTACAAATATAAGGAGCAGCCAATCAGCAGCATATGGAGTATGAGTCACTCTCTGCAGCATCACCAGTGCTTGGTAATCAGCGGAACCGGATTCTGAGTCAGTGTAGGTCCCGAGCCGGTGGGAAACAAGCTGCTGCCACGGCTTGTGACAGCCACTCACCGCCCAGGGGTGGCGGGGATAGCCCCGGGCTGTCAGCCTAGGCCTGGGCTGACTAGCGGTCAGGACTGATGCTGAGACTGGGGGGCCCGATGAACTGGCTCCCCTAACTGTGGCATCAGCCCCCCGCTAGTAAGGGTCCTGGGCTGGTTTTAAATATAGGGGTACCCTTAAGCAAATGTTTTGCCCATATCTAAAACCAGCCCTGTCCCTGCTTCCTGGTTCTTGTACATAATTTACGGGGTAACCCTATTCATTTTGTTCCCCATAATTTTAGGTAGCAGGACAGGCTGGCAATTCCGGGGCTGATTAGAGTTTTGGGGGGGACCTCACATAATTTAAAAAAAACAAAAAAACAAATTTATTACAATTACAACACAAGCAGTCTGCACATATCTCACTGATATGTGCAGGCTGCTAGCTCGGATGAGATTTGCAGTGAAAAAACACTGCAATCTCGGGTCAGTTATCACATCTTCACTTGTAACTCGGGAGAGAAATCTCGATTTGCTTCAACATCGGAAAACTGACTTTCAGCTAAACTCACTTCTTAGTAAATTTACAAAACCAAAAAAACAAAACAAGCCAGAGTTTAGGCAATGCAAATCGAGATAAAAAATAAAAAACTCGACCTATCTCGATTTTTAGTAAATTTGCCCCTTATTATGGCTGGAGGGAGTCGTTACGTGCGCCGAAGGCACTTGCGTGAAAAAGGGGGTGTGGCTTTGTGAAATGGGTGTGGCCTTGACCCATGAAGCCATGCCCCCTTATGTGATACACTCTTTGGGCATTACTGCCCCCATTCTCGGCACACAGTGGGCTTCCCCAGCGCTCCAACAGCTGCTGGGGCAGTCCACAGTCTCTCCCCTGCCTCTCTCCATGTTCAGTCTTCTAGGTGACACATCCAACAGGGTGACACCAAAATAGCAGAGCAGCTCTGCTATTTTGATGTCACCCCCTCAGATGGTGTCACCCAGTGCACCCGCGCCCCCCTAGTGATGCCAGTGCCACACCTATTTATTGTTACAGCAGACTTAGAAGAGCTTCATTATGTCTTCACCTATAACAAGTTGCCTTTCCTGTAAAGCGCAATATGTTCACAGATACTTGGATGACCCCAAGACTTCAAGTTGTAAGTAGTAGGGGTTTATCGACTTTGAGTATTGCAGAGTAGTTGAGATGGACAGAACACAGTAGGATGTGTCAAATGGTTAGTAACCCATTGGCAATAATAATAGCACAGAATTCAGAGAAGGCACTAATTCAGAATTAGTAACAGTCTGAGGTCAGTACAGGCAGAAATTTAAAGCAGAGTCCAAGTATCAATTAGAGATGAGTGGGTTCGGATCTCAGTTTCCCAAATTGTGATCTGAATTGACGAATCACGTACATCAAGATGGTATAAAATATGGACAATGAGGACTTTAAATTACACTGCCTTGAAAAAGCAGCTATACGGCGAAACACGCGTCGGCGGTCTAATTGCTGCCGCCGGACACAACAACACTGCTGTAATAATATGTCTATGATATAAATGTATGTAGCACCCCTATGCTGGGAATGTAATTGGGGCTGCCCGACTTGAGCTTGCGCTATACAGATAAAAGAGCACTCGAGCATGGCACGGAGATTAGCTTCGGGGAAAGAGAGAAACTGGGGCTGTCCGGCTTTGAGTCTATATCACATAGATCAGAGAGATCTCCAGCACAGCACAGAGATTAGCTCCGGAGAGAAACTTCGAAACCTAACTGGTGAAAGTGAATGTTTGGCTTACATTTTGCAACAGAGTAACAGCGACACTATCACAATAAAAATATACAATTAACAGTTGTTTCTGAAGAAAGAGGAGTAAAACATTAATCCATATATAATAAAGGAGGTACATTAGGGAACTACTATTCAAAGAAAACTTTATTTTTTCTCCTCCCTACTTTTTTCTCCATATATAAAAAGACTGATGATATATCAAAATAAAGATAAAAGTATTCCTTTGAATTATAATCAGTAGCCGGGACAAAGTGTCAAATCATTATAATAGATTCATAATAGTATCAAATAAACAAAGTGACATAATGAGAGATTATTAAGAGAATAATCCCTGTGATCATAATAAACAATACATTGATACACAGAATCTATATATTACTGTTTGCAAGAGAATAATGGTAACGCTGTACAAATAAATAAAAAGATACAGCCAAACAATCACTACCTGGTAACTATACTCAGTAACTATAAACTACTTACCATAGTGGGAAATTATTATTAATAGATTTCTGCTACCAGAGTATAGTTTATAATATTTCTCTCCATGTACACTATAATTTAACATTACTCCATACACCTAATACCTGAAAGTGCTATCAACAGACGATAACTAGTCAGACGATAGCTAGGACAAACCTTTTAAATCTATATCACTATTTTTCTATACTTAATAAACACACATTCTAACTTTAACAATATCTTTAACATTATTTTAGAAATATTCACCTAGAATCAGTTTCTCTCTTTTTTTCAGTAGGATCATGTTATTTTAATAATAATTAATAAAGATTTAATATTTAAAAAAAAAATTCCAGAGAATTTTGATAATTAAATTTTTTGGGATCTAATAGTGCATTTGACAGTATAATCTTGCCTTGTTTCCTTTGTTTATCTAAATATTGCCTTCAAATTTGTCAAATCGCACCCCCATAGATATATAATTTGATATACATAATAACTATATACTATGGGGAAAGATTAGAATCCCTTAATATACATAAAAAATCAGGTTTTGTAATTAAAAATTAAAAAATAATCTCTAAAAGTCGGTGCGGGACCACCCAATTGTGTTTGAATAAGGGTCAGAAACCCGACAGCCAGTCAGAAAACAGTTGGGGATGACATTAATATAGAATTTTAAAATGTATTGTAACTTGTAGGTGTAAGTTGTAAAGATATTGTAACTGGGTGCACTGGGTCAGTTTTTTGGGTATCAAATTGAATATGGTACCTTACTGTGCCTCGAACTATCAGGAGAACTTTCCTGTTCTATTTACTGTAATTTATCCTTTTTATTTGAATTTAAACACATGTATTGTCTATATGGAATCGGTATGATATACTGGCAGCTGAATAGTCGCCGATTCAAATACCAATGTCAGAATCCCAATTGTCCAGGATCCCAAAAGGGATGGTAAGTACCCTAACACTCGACCGCTCACTCCCCTAACACTCCCTTGGTGGTGCCTAACCTCCCTGGTGGGTGCCTTACCCTAGCCCCCCCATAGGCAAACGCAGGGGGAGTTTCAGTCTGTCTGGAAACCCACCTCCCCAGCCCACACCATGACCACAATAGAAATAGTAATGTAATACAATTTTACTAATGCTGCATGTTCTTCACAGTATCACAAATTAAATAATTAGCACCACCTATGAATCTTTTAACATGTATCAGTCCGTAATAAATAACCTATGCACCAACTATGAGGTCTGGAAAACATTCACTGTTAGGGATGTGCTGGTATAGAGCCCAATATGTACATATATGTCCAGGGCAGTGCTAGGTTATTCTGCTGCTCCCCCAGACTCCCGGACTTGCTCCCATGCCCTGGAATGGTGCCCACATCTAAAATAAATACATTCACCTCAGGCAGAATGGTCCTACTGCCACATATAATGGCTTCTGTTATTACTGGTCCACTACATGCTGGAATTATGACACACAATATACTTTGTATGATGCATATTAAAGCTGGATAAGTGCTAATTATACCCTCTTCATGGACTGGCCACACTCTGGTGGTGGATGACAGAAGAATTATTTCCCTGGTGAAGAAAAACCCCTTCACAACAGTTGGCCAAATCAAGAACACTCTCCAGGAGGTAGGTGTATATGTGTCAAAGTCAACAATCAAGAGAAGACTTCACAAGAGTGAATATAGAGGGTTCACCACAAGATGTAAACCATTGGTGAGCCACAAAAACAGGAAGACCAGATTACAGTTTGCCAAACAACATCTAAAATAGCCATTACAGTTCTGGACAGATGAGACAAAGATCAACTTGTACCAGAGTGATGGGAATAGAAGAGTATGGAGAAGGAAAGGAACTGCTCATGATCCAAAACATACCACCTCATCAGTGAAGCATGGTGGTGGTAGTGTCATGACGTGGGCATGTATGGCTGCCAATGGAACTGGTTCCCTTGTATTTATTGATGATGTGACTGCTGACAAAAGCAGCAGAATGAATTCTGAAGTGTTTCGGGCAATATTATATGCTCATATTCAGTCAAATGCTTCAGAACTCATTGGACGGTGCTTCACAGTGCAGATGGACAATGACCCGAAGCATACTGCGAAAGCAACCAAAGAGTTTTTTAAGGCTAAAAAGTGGAATGTTATGCAATGGCCAAGTCAATCCCCTGACCTGAATCCGATTAAGTATGATTTCACTTGATGAAGACAAAACTGAAGGGAAAATGCCCCAAGAACAAGCAGGAACTGAAGACATTTGCAGTAGAGGCCTGGCAGAGTATCACCAGGGATGAAACCCAGCATCTGGTGATGTCTATGCGTTCCAGACTTCAGGCTGTAATTGCCTGCAAAGGATTTGCAACAAAGTATTAAAAAGTGAAAGTTAGATTTAGGATTGTTTACTTTGTCCCATTACTTTTGGCCCCTTAAAAAGTGGGAGGCATATATAGAAACCGTTGTAATTCCTACACCGTTCACCTGATTTGGATGTAATTACCTTAAAATTAAATCTGAAAGTCTGCAGTAAAAGCACCTCTTGTTTGTTTCATTTCAAAGCCATTGTGGTGGTGAAAGGAGCCAAAATATGAAAATTCTGTCAGTGTCCCGAAATTTATGCACCTGACTCTATATATATATACACAGTGCTCGAAGTGAAAATTTTGAAGTGGGGGTATGGAAATTTTTGTTGAAACCCCCCCCACACACACACACCTCCTGAGCTTTAGGGATATTGATAATGAGAAGTAGCCTCTGCTTAGCTTTATCACCCACTGCACCACACACTACCTACTTCCCACTCTCATCCCCTGCACCTAGCACCTCTCACCTCCTGCTCCTCACAGTGCCCACCCTACCCACAGTACCTCTCAGTCCAAGTCTGTTGTCTGCGCTGACAGAGGTGCTTCCCAATCCCCGGCTGACAGTGGGCTCTCTGTGGGTGGCACTGCACAATCAGGGTCACATCTTTGATCAGCGTTTGCTGAGACAGCTGCTTCTCCACCTCCTTCCCGGTGGCAGTGGGCACTCCTCAGCCGCCCTGCACCAAGCATGGGCGCAGCTTTGGTCGGGGCGCTGGGACAGCGTATCGGGTCCCAGCGCCAGGGCATGAGTGGAGATGCAGTGGCATGTTAAGCATTGTGCCGGCCATGATCCAATCATGGGGTGGACCAGCAGCCAATCAGAAGCAGCCACGTGGCTACTTCCGATTGGCTGCTGGTCCACAAGCCGTGATTGGCTAGTTCCAAATTTAAATGGCCACAGCCAATGCTTCTCTTTGATTGGTCGCCAGGCCGCGATTGACCCACGCGGCTGACAACAAGTATAAACTAACGCCGCATATGCCCCTGGCACCAGACCTGATGCTAGGTTAAGCTAGCACTGATAAGAGATGTGTCCCCAGTGGGACACATCTCCAAATAATCCTGCCGCTGCTCTTTTGCTGCTAGGATCCCATATTTGGTCCCAGCCAGGGCCGGTGCTAGGGTGTTCGGCGCCCCTCTGTCAATGTTCAATTTGCACCTTCCCATTATTTATAAAGGGACAGTGTGCGCCTTTGGCATGCACTGCAAAAAAGGAACATGGTCTCACTAGGAGCATCACATTGCCAGCTATATAATGCAGAGAGCGTGTCAATGACTGACATATACTGTAATACAGAGAGCATTGCAGTGACTGTCATACTGTTTAATGAAGAGACCGTCAGTGCTGTTAATGTAATACAGAGAGCATAGCAGTGACCTCCATATAATGCAAAGAGCATTGCAGTGACCACCACATAATGTAGAGCACATAGCAGAGAGCATTGTAGTGACTGCCATATAATATAGGGAGTGTTGCAGTGCCTGCAATATAATGCAGAGACCATCAGTGATCACTATATAATACAAAAAGCATCGCAGTGACCACCATATAATGCAGCTACCATCAGTGCGCTCCATACAGGGCTGGTTCTAGACCAAGTAGAGTCCTGAGGGAAAGTCCCTTTGTTGCCCCCTTAAAAAAATATATACAGTTTTTTATGTGTACTAAATAAAAATACACCTTACCTATATGGTGGTTTCTCTGCGGTGGGGAACCTCTGAAGAAATTGATCCTCCCTGGGCAGATGATGTCTTCCATCAGTATTCACTATTCATGTAGGAAATCCCATGGTCTGGAAGACGCCTGTTTATGTAAGAATATAACCAATGTCATCATCATACAACCCACCATATCCCCTTCAGCCTCATGCTTCGTGTCTCTCCAGCCTCATGCTCCCTGTGTTAATTCTGGCCTTGTGCTTCTTGTGTTACCTCCTGCCCTGTGTGCAATTTCAGCCACATGCCCCCTGTGGCACTAGGCTCCTGCTTCCAGGGTATTTCCATCCACATATTCCACCAGTGTCTCTCCATCTGCCTCATCCTCGTCTCTCTCCAGCTGCCTCCTCACTTCTTCTGTGTAACAACAGCGGCCTCATCCCTATTGTGACTATCCAGCAAACTCATTCCACCCCCCACCACCCCTGCATTTCTACAGCAGGCATCCACCTCCCTATGGGGACTGTTTACTAAGCCTTGGATGGAGATAAAGTGATCGGAGATAAGGTACCAGCCAATCATCTCCTAACTGCCATGTCACAGGCTGTGTTTGAAAAATGACAGTTAGGAGCTGGTTGTTTGGCAAATTATCTCTATCTCCATTCAAGGCTGAGGGGTCTATTTACTAAGCAGTGTTAGGAGACAGAGGGCCTGATTCAGACCCGGTCGCGAGTGCTGTGCGCTCGCAACCGGGTCGATGGTGGGCCAGTGCGCATGCGCACAACGGAGCAACAAAGGGGGTGAGCTGTCGATGTTGAGTGACAGCACGCCCCCTTTGGTGGGAGGGCCGGGGGAGTGGCTGCCCAAACGGTGGAATTCCCATGTGAACACCATGTGAAGGTACCAGCCAATCAGCTCCCAACTGTCATCTCACAGGCTGTGTTTGAAAAATGACAGTTGGGAGCTGATTGGCTGGTACCTTATCACTTTTCACTCTGTCTCCTAACACTGCTTAGTAACTAGACCCCTCAGTAACTAGACCCCTGTGTCTCTCTGGCTTCAGCTCCGAACATGTTACCCTAGCTCCCCACGCCTCGTTAGCTCCCCCATTTGTCACTTTAGTTCCACAATGACAGTACAGCCCCCCATATATCACTCCATCACCACCTGTGTCAGATTCTAGCCCCCCCATATATCACACCTGCTCCCACCTGTCTGAGTTTAGCCCCCATATAACACACCAGCTCCCACTTGTCAGTTTAGCCCCCATATAACACTCCTGCTCCCACCTGTCAGAGTTTAGGCCCCATATAACACACCTGCTCCCACCTGTCAGAGTTTAGCCCCCTCATATAACACACCTGCTCCCACCTGTGTCACAGTCTAGCCTCCCTCCCCCATATGTAACACGCCTGCTCCCTCCTGTGTCAGGCTCTAGCCCCCCCCCCTCCATTACACCCATAATACTTACCTCACTGGGAGCATTCTGTAGGATTTCCCTCATGCTGGGATAAAGGCTCTCCCTCATGCTGGGATAAAGGGAGCGTCTACAAGCTACTTGCCACTATACAAGTGTATTCAATAGTGTTTGAATACACTTGTAAAATGGCAAATAGTTAGCTGACACTCCCTTGTTCTCAGCGAGCTCTCACCGACTGGGAGAGATGGGATTACACTGCAGGGAGACAGGCAGCTACTCAGCTGTCATCCACCCCGGCGGCTCCTGTAATGTGTTACACCACAGAGCCGAGGCTGAAAGTGAACACCCCTATTATTAATACATGCCCCCCCATATTGGGTGCACCCTTCACCCATTTTTAATACATGCCTCCCCCCCGTTTTTTCTGCAGGAGAGGCAGCACTTACCTGAGCATTTGCTGCTGCAGCCTGCATCTACATATCGCTAGGTGGGTCCTACTCCTCTTCATGACGGCCGGCCCGGCTCCTCTTCACATCTAAGGAGCCGGCAGGAGAGAAGAGAGGAAGGAGGGGCGGCCAGGGGGAAGAAGTGTAGCGGTTCCGTTGGTGAAGGGCCACTTAGGGCAGGCTCAGACTGCTCTCTGTCATTAAGTTTGACAGGCAGCACAGCAAGTCAATTGCAGCGCAGCAGGGAGGGGAGGAAGGGGAGGACTTGGCAGGAGGGGGAACAGCCGGGGGCGGGACTTGGAAACGCTCAGGTTCTGCCGCTTGTCTCCGCAGCAAGCTGCTGCTGCTGCCTGTCATACAGTGTGACAGGCGCAGCAGCAGCCGGCAGCAAGAACAGCGGACTCTGCAGCATCTGCAGGGGGAGCGCCTCTCCAACCTGGCGCCTCCCTGCAGTGCAGGATCCGCTAAGCGGTTTGCGCCGGCCCTGGTCCCAGCACAAACTTTAAATCAGGGCACAGACTGAAGTGGCGGTATGGCATACCGCCGTATACCGGCTCACTTCGAGCACTGTATATACATATATATATATATATATATATATATATATACTGCTCTTGTAAACCTTTTTATTTTTTACTATTTTTTACTAAACATTGAATTCCTTCTTTGTGAATAAAGTATTTTTTTATTAATCTAATTCATGTATGCCCTAAAACTGCACAATTGTAACTAAAAGGATTTGGGGAACTGTGGCCCTCTTTTACTGCAGGTTGTGGCAGACAACTGGTTTGTAGATACTTACCTAGGGCTCTATCATGTAATCAGGGGAGTGATAAAATACTAATTGTAGTAATTAAATAAAGCTCCACCCACACTACGTCTGGAGTGACTGCAGTCCTGACCTATTTGGTAAGGGGAATACCGTTATTGTGCCCTGACAGTACTCTTTTCCAAAAGGGGCATCAACATTTCAGCATCTGACCAAGTAGCAACAGAACTTAAGACACAAGCAGGTAATCACTAGAGTTATCACATTTACCCTCTCCACTCTGTTCTTTCACATATGTTCCCCCACTCTTCCTCCCTTCTCTGATAATAAGGGATTGGGTAAGCTTAATCACAAAATTCATAAGAAGTCCATGTATATTCAAACATTGCTTTTTTCTATGGGAGAAAATGTATCATTTAAGGCAACACCTTTCCTGCAAATATCTTTTACAGTAATTCACTGAATAAACATTCCTTCATACCACACT
Source organism: Taudactylus pleione (assembly GCA_031769625.1). Lineage (NCBI taxonomy): Eukaryota > Metazoa > Chordata > Amphibia > Anura > Myobatrachidae > Taudactylus > Taudactylus pleione. The sequence continues at coordinate 59,888,219 of JAUIMM010000200.1, read as the reverse complement.
GCATAGTATCCCAAAATTAATAATGTATCTTTCTTAACAAGCTACAATTACATTATTATGTTCCTGTATTCCTTAGATTTCTGAGAAACTATTTGCATAGAACTTTCAAGAACACACAGCCTATTTCCTGGGGAGCATTCAACCTTTTTAAGATGCCTAAAGCAAAGTAAAAAAATAAATAAAAAATAAACAATGTTACTTGACATTGTAATTCAAACTAGTTTCTCCCACATAAAAAGCAGTCATGCACAAATCAGCTCTTACACTTTCTTTTTAATATATTTTGTGGAATCGCACAAAAATAATGTATTAATCTTAAAACAATGAATTTAAACATGTTATTTCTATCTAGAATTTAAATGTACAAGTTCTAATCTCTTTTAGAAAACGTTTAGCTATGAATATTTATTGTATTTATTGTAACTTTATCCATGGAAGACCTGCTGGCCAGTCTTTGGTGCTTTCCTCTTCATGTTATGTTACATGTAGGAAGCATTTTTTTAGGGAGTGTTTTGCATATCCCTGTTTTACAGATCAAAGTTAAAGAAAGTAGATTGTTAAGTAGAATGCAAATAATTTTTACACCCCATGTGTTCAATCTCAAAAAGCTTACAATGCAGTAAATTTCTGGTTAAAACTTTGTACTACTTAGAAACAGCTATAACATTAAAATTATATAAAAATATTTAGCTTATTTTTTTACTCATTAATTTTAGTAGTGGGCGTTATGCTATTAACATATTGTTGCAAGATCAGGTTAGGGTCTCCTGGGATAAATGGCAGCACCTTACACGCAGCAGCGAATTAGTAGCACAACAGTCTAGGGCTTTGGTACAGGTAACCACAGCTTGTTTTATTTGCACAAAATAAACAAAACATAAAAAAAAATCCTAGCTTGTACAGCTCTAGTTACATACAATTTCCTCAACCTGGTCCCCCACAGTGAGAGACAGACTAGAGAAACTGATCCACATTTTATTAGCCTCTCACAGGTGGTCTGGCAATCCAGGTTCCTCTTGACAACTTCCCCAGTGTTTCTGTCACAATAAGTACACATATTAGCAAAATAAACAGTTACACATCCATATTTACAAATGTGTCCTCATACATTCTTGCTACAGGTGCGCCAGATAGACCCTGTTGGCCGCCAGGTGCTGTACACCTAAGGCTAACATAAAAAGTGTTCTTATTTATTACAAGTTATTTAGATAACGCACACATATCCCGCATCGCTTTACAGAGAATATTTGGCCATTCACATCAGTCCCTGCCCCAGCGGAGCTTACAGTCTATATTCCCTACCACATGCACACACATACACACGAGGGTAAATTTTTGTTGGGAGCCAATTAACCTACCAGTATATTTTTGGACTGTGGGAGGAAACCGGAGCACCTGGAGTAAATCTACGCAACCACAGGGAGAATATACAACCTCTGCACAGTTAGGGCTGTAGTTGGAATTGAACCTATAACCTCATTGCTGTGAGGCAGTAATACTAACTATTACACCGTCTGTGCTGCCCACTTGTGCACATATATAGATTTGAAAGGATTTCTTGATGCATCCACCTCACAAACATTAGCATTTGCCAGATATACGTCAGAAGTGAGTTTGCTTATGCCCCACAGTAGCATAGCTTGACAGTGTTAGTAGTAAATGTTTAAGTTGCATTACATTATTTGTAACAGTATACAATAGAGAGTGTTGAGTGTAAAACTCTGCGTTCTCTCCCTCTGTTAGTCTGGGACTCTAATGTCGATGATACGATGATATCAGTGCAACCTCCAAATTCCCATCTAGATGTGTTACTGTGCATTCGTGGCCTCTCAGCATGCCCCTGGGGACCAGCCTGTTTAAGTGCTGGCTCCCCCTCAGTGACAGGAGCCAGGTGCTACATTACGTGCAGCACTCGGCTCCTAGCACAGTGAGGGAGCAGGCACTCAAACAGGCTGGTCCCCGGGGGCAGCCTGCACCTCCAGTACCCCCGGTGTAAAAAAACCCGGGGGTATGGCCCGCCGGCCACGTCCCCACCCACTAGGCCATGCCCACCCATGAGGTCACGCCCCCTGATTTTCCGGCATGCAGTGAAGGGTGGCTGTCCACTCAACCCGCACCAGGTGCAATGTCAGGTAAGGACACCACTGCTCACTACACCATGTGGCACGAGATAGCTAGTGAGAGCTGTGCTGAGTGGTGTAGCATCTTTTTTGCATCTTTTTCGCTCGATTGTGCACCATCGTCGCAACACAATGCAACAAAACCGCTACAAGTGACTGCACTTATTAATTTGATATGTGGCACCTGTATATCTGTGTATGACTGACTCTGAATCTATACAAGGGAACTTGGTGTGAAAGAAAGCTGTGGTTGTTACATCGTAGCACTTCATAGACAGACTCAGACTTTTTAATGGTTAGCCAAGCCTCTGGGTGGCTGGCCACACCCTTTCCAGTGACTGACCACACTGCTTAAGCATGGGGCCCTACCACTACATTCCCACAGTGGGCCCTTCATGCCACAGTCCAAAACTGCATATACCTCCTTCATGCCCCAGTCCGACATTGCATACGTCCAACTCTACGTGAGTCCTCTAAGCTTCCAGAACCATCAGATTAAACACAGAAGTTGCTGCAATTATGAAGGTGTGCTGGTCATTTATATAATTTATTTTATCAACATGTAACTGTGACACAAAAGGACATCTACGCTACAGATTTGCATTTTTGCAGTTTGTAAATGAACTTTGGAGCATAGTCAGATAGATGAGAATATAAAAAATAGCTATAATAAGACTCTTTGGCGGCCCGTGACCATGTTCCCAGTAGTAATTGCAGTTAACGTGATTGGAAGATCCCCAGGGAGCCTGGCAAAGATCTTCATGGGCACTTTATGAATATAGTCTTTTATAAAATTACCATGAGAAAATCTTTTCTCTGTGAATCATTAAAAACACATTTCATGTACAGAAATTCTCAGCCACACCCTAAATAAGCATTGCCTGCAGTAGTAAGCAGATCAAACGAAAATCTCAAGTGTTTCCTTAATGATTATGAAAATGTCTTCAGCTTCAGAAACACAAACATGAAAAGGAAATGGACACAAGGCCTTGATGAAGCCGTCCATGTTGTACAGCATAAAAGGATTCATTATAAATGGACTTAGAAAGCTGCCACATTTCCCCAAGATGAAAAAAATGATCGGAACTGTGCAAGATTTAAACAAAAAAATGAGTGTATGCAAATCAATGCATGTCATTAGGTGTATTCAATGGGGTATTATCCATGCTAAAAGGCGCATTTTGCTAAATCTTGCTTCCGTGAGTATTCCACAAACATTGCAAAATATCTGTATTCTATATATTCCATTTTACAGCTGTTGAAATTACATTTACTACAGATTCTTATACTTTTTTAATGGTGTTTATTCCTTATTATGTCTAGGTGCCATGATGAGTGATTGGGTAATTTTGTGCAACTACGGTATCTAACATGATCTCCGCTTCACTTCAGGTGGACCAGTCACATATGCCAATGGATGTCATCAGCCAATCCAATTGTCCTTTGTGACAGATGAATTGTGATCTAACACAATCAGATTTGGATCTATAAGTATTGGGCAACAAACTGTATAATTCTTGGCCAATTTGATGAAAAATAAATTGACCAAACAGGCTATCCAAATTTTTCCTGCGTAAATTTCTATCTGAATTTAATATAATAATTACGTACCCCTCAAAAATGCTAAAGCTAGGTACACACTATAAGATTATCTGTCCAATCTGGCTGGTTGGAATGAAAATCTGGTAATATTTGGGAGCAAATGACAATAGAGATGCCTACATATAGCAGTCCATTAAAACATCTCTGCTGACATATAATAAATACTTTGTTTATGTTGTTTTACTAGGATGAATAATAATTGTAATGTGCTTTCACTATGTGTGCTATGTGCAGTGACACCCCAGCGCTCAGTCAAGACCTGCACCACTTACTTAGACAATATGGCAGGTTGAGGAGGAGTTTCAGTCCCTGGCGTCACCTTATAATCATGGGTTCAGCCCCCTAGTGTTATAAAATGGTATCTCATGTGCTAGGTGATTGCTTTGGCTCTCTACACTATGCACACCCTGAGTTCTCTTGAATGACACCCTGGTTACTAACTTTTGACATGCCATTTAAGATTACCTTCTCTGCCTTCTGATTATTACTATAGATTTTTTTTTTTTAGTGACACAGCTTCATTTTGTATTACGATTCTGTCTTAAACCCCAGATGATAGCTTTTTTCTGTACTGAACCTCTGGATAAGTATTTGAACAAGCCTCTTTTGTTCGTCGGGAGGATTGCCACCTAGCAACAGCTGGTTGGTGGATGAGCAAGCAACCCAAATACCACTGGATCAAGGTAAAGTGAAATAATTTCACTTATTTAGCTTGTCCCTACACAGGAGGGAAGGGCCAAGCATGTGACCTAATGGTCATGTGACCACTTGAGCCCGCCCTCAGGTAGATTTTTCTACAACGCAGACATGGGAGGAAGCTGGGTCTGTTTCTCTGACAGAATACTTACAGCTGTCCTCCCTTGTCTTGCATATTGTGATAGGAGAGCCACTAGCCAGTGCTGGCAGTGATTTTCTATCATTTACACTGTTATTTAAAAAATCAGATGAGTGTAATGTTTGTTAATTTGTCTACCTCAGAGCCTGTGGTAAAGTCACTGCCAAAAGTAAATTCTCTCCTCTGTTCAAGAGATAGAAATAAAGTATATTTTTCTGTCAAGTGGAATAAATTTATTTTTATTCTACCTCAGTGTCTGAGGCACAAATCACTGCCAAAAGACACCTCTCCCTCCAGAGACTACTCAGGGATTTCTTTTCAGTCAGAAATGTAGCAGCCCCTGAAATTGCATTAAGGGGGCAAAGTATGAAGTTCAAAAGTAATGTGGAGGTAAATTCACACAGGCATTCCCGTTTAGGCACAAATGGGTCCTTCCCTTTGTGGTACCCTCAAATTTGTGCCCAAATAGGGGTCCCCCAATTTTTTTAAATTAAATATAGATATTACTGCCCCATTCACTATAGGTGCAGGGCTAGTGAACTTTGACCCTGCTCCTGTCAGTCCCTACTGAGCATGTGCAGACAGGGGGGAAGAATTCATCCCTTGGACAGTAACCCCTTTTTGCGGGAAAAATCACCCCCATTCATCGGAAGCCTGGGTGTCCAGGCAGAGAACTCCATGGGCGGTCTATTTCTAAGAGCCCCTGTCCATTCAGGGAAGTCAGGATGGACTCAGCAGGGAGGAGGAAAGGGAAACAAAGTTTTAAAAGTGGTGATCCTAGGGGAGGAGTGGTTCTTTTGTGGAGGAGATCGTGGGGCTAGCCTGATGGATTGTGGGGAGGTCAAGGTGGACCCCCTTCAACTACCTTGGATTATAGTGACTGGATTACAAAGAGTCAATACCCGTACAGCCACTCGCCACCTTTCTGCTGGACTGGGAAAGAGGGGGTCTGGGTGTTGAACGTGGACAGTGCTGTGGATGCGGAGAGCTGCTACGAAGCATGGACTATATAGACCCTTAAGCGCCCTCTCTATGACATACCTGGCCCGCTGGGTGAAGAGGACTATAAGCCCCAGCACAGAATAGAGACAGCTGCCGCTGCCGGAACGACACCCTGGGGCTGTGGATTGCTGCTCATACTTCTGTCAGACACTTACCTCCACTGCTGAGCACCAGGGAGCTGAGTTTAATTGGAGGATCGTGGAGAAGACTGCTGCTGGGACTTACTGGGAGCTCGTTAGGACCCCACCTAGTGCAGGCTGCCCGACGAAGTGCCCGCAGAAAGATTGCTGCGGAGGAGCCTGCCTCAGGACCAGGGAGCGGGTCCCACTGCCACTGACTGGGTAGCGCTGCTGCCGCTGGGGAGGAGAGTGCTGGACAGAGGACCGGACAGTTGCTGAGGAAATACTGTCCAGCTGCCAGCAAGAGTGGGGACAGCCCTGAAGAGGAGGCCAGACGACCCTGCTGGGAGATTTGTGCAGTCTGGAAGAAACTGCCTCTGCTGCTGCTGGCCCCGCCGAGGACCGTTGCGGTGCCTGCCAGAGGAAGAAGAGACTGGGGCCTGTGAATGACGTCGCTGCTGACCAGACCTTACCACTTGCCAGAGGAGCTGTACCCAGAGGATCTATGGGTCTCTTGGAATGCTGCCCCGCTATCCGCACGCTAGTTGAGTATCCCTGTAGGAGGATGGGAACCTGGGATCACGGAGCTCCACTGGATATCAGAGGAGGCTGAATAAGTCACAGCTTGGGGCAAGAAAAATACCTCCCTTGACTTACCTTAGAACTCCCACCTCTGCCTACCTCTTTCTGCCCCTCCTGCTGCCAGTCATGGCCCAGCATAGCAGGGTTGTTACTTTGTACTGGGGCCAGAGTATTTGGGGTTCTCCTTCCCACTTGCCACATAATCTTGCCAACAGTCCGATAGGGGATCGTTTAGGTGGGCAGTAAGGTGTTGAAACAGGGGGAGAAGTAAAGGATAGGATACCCCTTTCTCTGTCTCATATTCATTGCATAATTGGTGTTATTTCTCTTGTGAACCACCAGCTCATGCTGGGAGGGAATGTGACTTGGTTAATTGTGCCAGCTCATATCTGATGCAAGTGTGTTTACTGTAAATGCTGTTTTTCATGCCATGAAATGTATATGTATTCGCTGGTAGTGGTGTAAATGTAAATGTCTTTAATGCACTGCTTGGTTGCCAGTATCTACTGCAGGGACAGTTAATGCTAATTTAATGTATATTCATGCCTGCTGATGCCTCAATTGAATGCTTCATTTCTCAAAACACTGTGTATTTCTACTGTGAACATTTACCTTGTAGATTTCTGCAATGTATATGTAATGCTATCTAACCCTATGTGACCTTAGTTGGCAAAACTCTCTGGAGAGTAAATTGTGCATCACCTTGTTTGGAACCATTTAACTCTGCACAAACTGTTTTCTGCTGTTCTAGCCGGTGCACTACAACTACTTTACAGGTTGGGCGTCGTGTATTTTCCATTCCAGATTAATATGCACTGTATAAATACCTGTAATTATAGTATACGCTGCAAGTAATTATTCTCTGTTTCTGAAATGTTGCTTTGCCTCATATGTCCTTCTCCAAAGTGCTAAATGGACAGAGGGCAGTCTGTCATATTTTATCCTTGTTCTCTTAGTTGTTACTCTCTTGCCAGCTGAGGTCACCAGTAGAGGACAGGGAGGTGTTAAGTAGTTATCTTGGTATTGAAATGCGCAAGATGTTATTCTGTCTATGGTAAACATTTTATATCGACTATTTGCAATAATAAAATTGCATTGTACCTTCCTTCCAGACTAGTCACTGTATCTGCAAAAGGGATATCACAAAGGCTTGCCTCTCTGTCACGGTGTGTCCTACCTCAACAACGGGGAGATCAGCCACAGGGAAGCCTACCAAATACACCAGAACCTTGTGCTAGTGGTGCATCACTATAGAAACTTCCCGAGCATCACACCTGAAATTGCCCGGAGGTGGCAAAGCACCAGTGTCCGCACCAGACACATTTCTACAGCCCATATTAAACTCTCCAGAGTTTGTATGTCCATCATGTGACTAGGTCCTCAGCCTCTTCAAAGAGGCATGTAAAGTGACACACAGATGGTCAGCATTGCACTAGCAGGTAAGACTTCCCACCAAATTATATACAGTACCTCACACTGGAAGCTTAGTCAGAGGTATGAGGTATGCAAGTTTGCCCAGCTAGCCTGTACAGGAGTTAATAGCCTGCTCTCCACTTGCTGTGGGATTGTGCATCCCAGCATGTCCTTCCCCAGTTTTGCTATCATGGCATGCTAAGGCTGTGGCGGGGAGTGTGGTTCAGCAGCGGCTGAGGGGGCAGATATTTCCCACCCCTGCTGCAGAGCAACCCTAGTCAAAAATGATAAGTGGGGTTTAAGGAGTTATACAGGGCTCCCAGATGCACCCGCACTATGTACCCTGAAGTTGACTCCTCTTTATGTTCACATGGGAGTGATAGGTCTTAAAGCAGCCATGCAAATGTTAAGGAAAATTCAGTTTTAAAATAACTGGTGCTGCTGGTCCTTTACATTCTGTTAAAAAAAGATTGATTCTGCCATACCTAGGAAGCTAAACAGTGTGAGCCCTGCAGTGCTCTGGATGGGAGACACAAGGAGTTGTAGGCTTTTTCTGCACAACTGAGTCTCTAGTAGCTTTTAAGTATATCTTACTCAAGGCAATTAGTAGAGTCACCCTCATTATTGGCAATGGGCTAGCAGGTTGACCAGAGATGGGCTAATGAGTTTAGCCCCGAGGCTACTTGACATGCCCATTCTGGTAGATGCAGACTGTTTTGGCCAGATTTCATAGGTGAGGTCGGGGGTCACATTGGCCCAAAGGTCATTCTCAGACAGGTGGTTCCTAAAAATAACTTAAAGCAGTCAGAGAATCCTCATTTACTGTTATTTCTAAAATATGCTCAAGGAGTTGCAGCCCCTTGCTGGACCAAGTCTTGTTTAGAGCTTAGCACCAGTGGAAAATAGATTTGGCAGTCATGGCCTCCAAAGTCTGCACAATTCATTTCCCATAGAGGTCAAATGTGTCATTCGAATTAAAGCTAAATGTGAATGCTCTGAATACATATATTAAAAAGAGAAGGTTCAGGATGAAAGGGCTAACATATGTCCACTTTTTCTTTTGGCCACTAAATGTTTTTTGTTTCAAATTATACCTATAGGATGATTTCCATTCGGTCTCAGTCTACCACAACCATTGGAATCTTTGTCATTTTCTAATAAAGAGACCACCTGCTTCAGTGGACTGTAATGGCGGCTGGACTCTCAATAGCACCTTGAAGGTGCCTACACACATAGCGACATTTTACCTGATCTGGACGATCCCGACGCATCGGAACGATAGATCATGTAAAATATGCCCAAATCGTGAGTCCACACTCATGATCACAATGCGATTTTTCGTCCCCGCAGGTTGCACATCACATCTTCAGATCTGCCATGCTGTAGGGCAGATCTGACAATCTCAAGTCACGATGCACTGGATAGTTTAGGAGGCACGATAGATCGTGTATGAAATTGGCAGCTTTTTCAGACCAAATCGTGCCCATGACTGCCGGGGAGCTCCCGGGGAGAGTTCAGGGGGAAATCGTACACATTGTGGGATTGTGAGCATATCGCTATGTGCACCTGCACATGTTTAATGAAAGCAGAGGTTCCATACTATGTTATTGTCACCTTCATCAAAAAAGGAGTCCACTGCATAATAGACTGGGACATATTAATCAGTCACCAAGGTCTAACTCTGTCTACCCTGGCCCAGCTCGGATTATCCATAAATGAGCTCAAATCTGTTCTGACTCCATCCCATAGAAAATATTCCTTCTTTTTCTCTGGTGTTTCTTCTAGAAAAGTGGTCAGAATTAAGTTTTAATGACAGTTCAAAGTCAGAATATGAATTTAAAGGACTTAGACAAAGCTATTAAAAAAATGAGGGCCTTACACCTAAAGCTTTTCCATGTTCCCTTACACTGCAAACAATCACAGAACCTATTGAAATTTGCATTTCTAATGTTGTGGAGCATTCACTCAGATCCAAGCAGTGAGAGGCAGATGGTCCACAATGGAGCAGTAGGCTCATATAAATCTGCTTAAGTTAAGGCCAGCCATGTTAGTCCTTAGAGCTTTAAATCCCAGGCACCTATGGGAATTTGCAATTTAAATTTATCTGGATTACAACTATGGATTCTTACCTGAACAGGACGGCACACTCTTGTTCTCTGTCACAAAAGCCTTAGGGATAAGGAAATGGGCCATTTAAAGGCTATTCACCTAACAACAATTGCATTCTGGGAAACTAATGAACTGGACAATTCTCCTTTGATATAATCTGATTTTGGGCAATGTTGCCCTAGATTAATATTTCAGACAGTAGTTCAAACCTTCAGGGGTTCACTGAATAAATCATTTTGCAACTCTTTTCTCAAGCTCAGGTTCCCACCTTAGTGTACAGAATGTAGAAACAGGGATCATTCAAGGGGGTTGTAATGACTTTCCCATGGTCAGACCTTATTCTCCTATATGTTCTCCTACGACCTGCTTTTTACTGAAGATACTGCACTCAAAGAGAGCAGACCAGGTATCCCATTAAATACTGGTTTACCCTCTCTGGCCATCCAAATAATTGTTTCCTCTAATCAGTTAGTTGTGCAAAGTGCCCAAAATTGTTCTGGAACTCTCCAAAGACTGCTTCCAAGGTATTTCAGTTCTCCTGGGCAGGTTGCCATTGTGCATATTGAGAATGACATGAACGGGCTACTAACAAGACTCAAGATGGTCATCTTCTACAATAGTCCTTATCATTGCCTCATGGAGGCCATAGAAGGACCAGATAGTCTAGCATGATTAGAGAATTTAATGTATGGCATAGTACTATGAATACATTTAGAATAGCTTCTCTCCTTCCTGGACTTCTGGCTGCCAAATATGATGCAGGCCTTGCATCAGCCACCTTTGCTATTATGGTTCAGCTTTTGCCTTTTTATCACCAAGGCTAACTGAATACATTTTACCATTGCTTGCTCAGAGGAGTTCTTTCCTTCCCTACGCTTTTAATCCACAGTATTCTAGTACTTGAATTATAGAACCTGTTCTAACCCTCTAAACTGCCATGGACACAAGTTCAGAGAGTGTCCTTTTATTGAGAAAATTAGCATTACTAGATTTAGCCTTAGAGGCCAGGGGTACTGGCTAACCTCTAGTGCCGTAGCAAAAGTTAAGTTACTATATTCCATAATGCATGCCACCTGTTGGTCCTTTGACCATACATTTGCCAAGCATTATTGGAGGCTAACTGATCTTCCAAGCAACCACCAGATATGTGGTAGTCTGCCCACCAGCTGTTGATAGGTGGCAATCCTACCGATGAACAAAAAGAATCTATGACCTGCAAACTTTTATTTTTAGAGAATAGTATTGCCACCTAGCAACAGCACCCACCCTACCACCATATATCTTGCTAGGTCTGTTGACTGCTCTGTCCAAAGTTGCCCCATGAGATTAATACCTTTATTATTTTCTCCTGAGTGGCCCAGAGGATCATGAGAAGCCACAGGCATTAACTGCAAGAGACATCAAATAATTCTCTCTGTCTTACCATTTGGTTGTCCAAAGTCAGCATCTGTTCTTTCTCCTTCATGCCATTTGGGCCAACAGTATAGTAGTGCCTAACCTGTGGATGCTCTTCATGTTGCTATGTTTGTATTTGTACTGTATAATTACTTCATTGCATTGGTCAAAACTATGGTTTTTTTACCAGTTCAGTAAACAATTTAACTGGAAAGATTTATGTCAGTGTCTTCCCTCCTTGCATTTGAACTGATAAACTTTCCTTCATTATCCAAATCTAGTCTTGGGATTGCCATCAGTAGGCTTCCAAAAACTGTACCTTAGGGTGGGCTCAAGAGGTCACATGACCATTTGGTCAGATGCTCGGCCCCGCCCTCCTGTGTAGGGACAAGCTAAGTAAGTTAATTTTTTTTACTTTATCATGTTCCAACGGTATTTGGGAGGCTTGCTCATCCACCCACCAGCTGTTGCTAGGTGGCAATCCTATTCCTTAAAACAAAGAAAATTTGCAGGTCATAGATTCCTGAAAACTACTGTATCTGCTTCTAGTTCTGCTACCATGCTACTATACTGTATACCAGACCTTTTGTGTCTTAACTTTGATTACGCTTGTGCCTGCTTCTTGTCTTCTATTGATCACCCATCATTGTACTGCATTAAGAACTGTCTGACCACAAGTTGGAATCTCCCTAACATCTTTTTCAGGTGAGCAATAGACCTTTTGTTTAGACACCTTGGGCCAAATGTAATAGGGTGAGCGTTTATGTGAGAGATTAGCAGTAAAACTCTCACACTAATACATTGATCAAGTTGTATTTTCAAAACAGGAAACACCTGGATGAGAGTTGAAATCTTGAGAGTTTTTTGAGTTTGAAAAACATATAAGTTTGCCTGTTCTCTGACTTTATTACATGGGTTGAGTGTAAAAATGTGAGTTTTGTCTCACACTATTATTGTGATACCTCCAAAGTGTAGAAAGTGTACCCCTCTGGACTGAGAGAACATGCCCGGTAATTTATGAGTGGCCGCCCCACTGAGGGGAATTTGGACCTGGCTGCTCCCTCACAGTTATGTGGGCTGATGGGCTTGTGGCCAGAGGCCTGCCACTGCCGCTGCAGCATAGGGGGAACTGTCCCCATAGGAATGGACAGCAGACAGGCTAGAGCGCCGCGTGTGGTGAGCGGGAAGCGGCCCCGCATGCGACCACTGAATATAAAAGGAGACTTGCGCAGTGGCCGCTGGGTAGTAAGTCTCTGAGGAAAGAGACGTCGGGAGCAGTCCCTGAGGAAGAAGGAGAGCAGGACTTGCCGGGCGGCACGAAGAAGAGCCGCCGCCGCCGTCCTTAGGTAGCGGTGATGGGAGAATGCCAGGACTGCACTGATCAGAGCCAAGTGCAGGGAAGCGGCTCTCAGATGACTGGCTGAGCTGGAGGTGGTCTTGAGGCGGATCGGGGGATTGGAGAGCGGGTGGAGCTTCTCCTCCGACTGGTCTGCCCTGCCCTGCAGTGTGACAAGGCAGAGAGATTTTAGTGCAGAGGCTCTGCTGCGGATCTTCAGGTGAAAATCAGAGCCGGAGTGTGTAACGGAGATCAAAGGTGGAGATTGGACATGCTGGAGGGGTAAGGATCATTTGACTACACCCTCATACAAGTACTCGTCAATCCCAGTGTCCATTGAATAGATGCACTCAGCCAAATAATGAATATAGACTCACAGTATCACCTCCCTTTACCCTCTGTTATTGCCACACATTATTTCTGCGGAAAGTAATCAGAGTCAGATCCTCATTAGTACCACTTCTACAATAGACTTTGTATTCAAGACAGCCAGCAACCTTGTTCATAGCCTGTAGCTTGAACTCATAGGGCAGAATTCAATTGTTTTCGCGGCCCGCATCTCCCGTCTAAAGTGACAGAAGATCGCGGGCCGCTATGCAATTGTCCAAGATTTTCGTGCTTATCATGCCCATAGAGGTCAGGTTTAGCCGCGTAAAGCAACTACACCCGACCAATGTGCTGGGCGCAATCGCGAAAAGTGATGTTTGGGCGCTCAAACATGTCACTTTTCGCACATATTATATTGCTATATGTTTGTTTGTAATTAACGTATTTACTCCAACAGTTGGAACGAGAATCCAGAGTTCCGGTTTTAATAAAATTTATGGATCCCAGTGCAATTTTCTGACTCAAATGTGTGTAACAAATTGTAGTTGAACTTGTTAAAAGTGTATTGCTTATTGTGGAAATTATCATTTGACTAAACTGCAATTGTTTGAATAAATACACTCTTTTATTGCACACTATTGTCTGTATCTAAATCATCACCTTCCAGAAGATTCCAAGACTATCCAGGGCAGTGTTGCTTGGTAAGGGAATACCCCAACACCCTACACCTAGAATAGTACACCCTTATCGGGGTGTTACATTATTACATTTGTCCCTTTGTTGTGGTTGCTAACTAGGTGTTGCCGTATTACTTTGGGCGGGATGTACTAAGGTAGCGGTGAACATTCAGCCAGTCACCGCAACCTTACTAATCACATATGTACTAACATATTCGATTAGTATCACAAAGGACAGCTCTTGCGATAAGAGCTGCCCCTTGCAAAGCAGCCGATGCCAGGTGAGAGGGTCTCTGTGGGACCCCGCCCCTCCGAGCCCCGGGAACTTCCTGCTGGTGACCTGTGCAGGAAGACCCGGGCTCCTCCTCCTCCCTGCACCCGGAAGAAGATTAGGAGGAGGAGGAGGCGGAGGACCCAGGAGGAGCACGACCATGGAGAGTCAGGTGAGCAGTGCTGGGCGACGGTGGAGAGGCGGCAAAGCGTCGGGTGCGGGGTGCGGTAAGAAGCCCATTGGCTTCTATAAGGTAACAGCAGGGTTTTCTGGTGTTACCCTCTGCACCGATAATAGGGTGGGCGGTGCTTAGTACATTTGGAGATGCGGTAAAAACCTTGAAAACAGGGTTTTTACAGCATTTTTCCTTTAGTACATCCCGCCCTTTGTGTCACTGCAACTGGAGTTCAGCTTTAAACTAAACAGTGTGCAGCACTCATATATTCTGTGACATGTGCATTAGAAATTAACATTATAATAATCATTCTAAAGATAAAAAAGGGTTAAATAAGTATTCAATTCCATGCAAACAGACAAAAGTATATTACAGTATTAACAGGGCCCTAATTAAAAAAAGAAATCATGTGACACAGCATGAGACCATATGAGGTCATTTCTATAACACATCAGTAAGAACTGTCACCTGCCTGCATGGATGTTTTATATAATGAACTTCCATTTCTTCCTCCTTTGAATGACTAACAGCTCACAATGAATGCCTGTTCTGTGTTATACTTAGCACAAATATTTTCCATCATGAACTAATGAAAATATATTTAATAAATAATCCTTTTATGTATTTTTCTAACCGAATATAACAGTGTATTAAAATTTTACAGATGACACTTTTTATCCATACTAACACTTATGCATAAAAGGGAAAAACCTAAGGGGCAGATTCAATTAGCTGCAGAATCTCATGGCTAATTGTCAGCCCTCAGTTATATAATTAAGGCTCGCTACCCTGCATGGTAAGCCCCAGAGGGTGCACTTAACGTTGCTTTTTTCCTCGCAGCCTCAAGAACTGCAAGGAAAAATCTGCATTAAATGCACACTCTGTTTAACGCGAAGGGTAACCCATAGATTCCAGCACTTAACGCGGAATCTATGGGTTAACGCGCACTACCCATGGGTTTACTGCGCTGGGAAATTGACTAATAATTGCATAGCTCTGGGTGGTAAACACACTTGGTAATTGAAACTGCCCCTAAGTGTAATACACATACAAGAAAACCATCCTGAGCTGTAGGAGGGCCCTCACTTGCCCTGGGCTGGCTCCCACCGCCCACCATATGTGACGCTATTATGTCACAGAAGAGAAGTCTTGGAGCAGGAAACTGGCAGCTGGGCATGTTCCATCTCCGCTGGGAAGGCACAAGTTGTATAAGCATGTACCTCGCAGGTGTTTATTTTAGGTACTTTTATTTAGTGCAGTGGTAGATTGGCTCATGTTGGAGTCAGTCAAGCCTATATTTTATAGTTGGTTATTATATGATTGTTGGTTATTGTTGATTAATTTATATTATATTATTATCAATCAACTAAAAACCACCAATCAAGTAGTGGTTTTAGTTGTTTTTAACAGAACGCCTCACCTGTAAGTATTATAGTATTCAGGTCTATAATACCGCATTGTACATGCTTTGTGGAAATATCCACAAGGGGCCTATTTAATACTACCAGCACAATTGCAGTGATAAGTATTATTTGTTATATTGTAATTTATTGTGGTGATAAAAAAAAACAATTAGGGGCCTATTCATCTTTACATAATAATCACTAGCAATAATTATGTTTTATACTCGCTGCGAGCTTAAAGAACCTTTTGGAGAAATTCATCATACTGTACCTCATTAACAAAAGTATCACTTCCAAGAAGCTGCAATTTTAGCAAAGTCAGCTTTTCATATAAGTGATACTTTTCCCCATACAGCTGAGGTATCCATAAGGATTTCAGCACTGCACCTGACCCCCCTCTAACTCCGCTGCTGTCTTTCACCCCAGACACCCCACGCTCAGAATTGTATCCCCTCCCGTATCCGCTGTATGTCCTAGGTACCCCCGGCCGCCCCGGCTGCTGTGCTGCGTAACTCTCTCCATAACCCTCCTCCACGGCCAGGGTCTGACCTAGACACCACCAACCGCCGCTGCTGCTGGTTTTTGTAACTCCCCCATAACCCACCCCTGCTGCCGGTGTCTGACCCAGACCCTTTTAACCCCCACCCACGGCCGCTGCTACTGCTCAGTGTAGCCACACAAGCTTCCCCCAGCTCCCCTGCAAGCGAGCACAAGAGGACCTGCTTGGGGAGCCAGGAGGGAAGCAATGACAGCCCAGAGATGCCGAAGGTAAGTGGATACAGCTGCTACACAAGTTGCTATCTTAAAGGCAGCTTGCGAATGGTATCGGGTGCTGTACGCCATCTCAAAGTGGTGTACAGTAACACCCTAAAGTTCCGAAAAAAAATGCTTTCTGGCACTTGATGAATTACATCATTTCTACGTCCCCATACTAAAGTATGGGCACTCTGGAAATTATCGGGTTAATACTGTAACCAGAAGATATCTGTGATATCTCCTACGTTACAGGAATGATGAATGTCTCTGGACCTTAAATTTTACAGGGGAAAAATTAGTAGGGGAAAATTTTAAGTTTTACCCACTTTTGTTGAAATTAAGGTATGATGAATAGACCCCTTATTGTTATTGTCTGGATTAGTGAAAAAATATTGCTTAGCTTTTCTCTGCTGCCACAGCGATACTGACCAGAGAAGTTATCATTCCACAATCTTGTGTGTATTTGTGCACATGCTCAGTGTCCAGATTTGGGCTTTTAGAGGCAACTAATGTAAAAATAACATATACAAACATATTTTATGTACTTTAAAAAGGAAAATAGAGCTTATGAATGCGATCATTTATTTACTCTATACTGAGATGGCATAACACAGCAGGGAGTCAATGCCAATAGCCGCGAGTCAGCTGATGATGCCAGCAAGTGCCCTCATCGGGCTCCATACAAAAATCTATGAGTCCGGGGTGATTTTGGGCCACAACGGTGGCTTTTTCATGCCATTGCTACAGCAAGCCGTCCCCTTGCACTTGTTAAAAAGTTTTCCCTATGCAAATCAAAGCAATCAAATGTTATTGCTGGCAGGGTTATTATTATCACCTGTGATTACATTGTTATCCCAGGCGTTATCCTCTTTCATGTACAGTACAGTATAGGCAAACCAATAAAGAGCACTATTCCTGGTAAAAAAACGCCCATGAAATATGCTCTTTTATAGACAATGTGTAGACTGAATACATTGAAGGAAAAAAATCCACTGATCTCTGATAACCTTTGCTGTAGGCACAATTTCATGCTATTCTGTCTACATTTTATGAATGTTTCTTACACATTTTAATGCTACCCATTTCATATGTATAAAGGCAGGATTAAAGGCAGGATTTACCATGTTATAGAAGTCAGAACATTTATGTTTATGGAGAAAATAACTTCAAATGGAAAACTATACTTGAGTTTGTATAAGAGTGACCTTTGATATTGAGACGATTCTCTTGACAGATGTAATATATAAATATTGTGCATCTTCCTTCACAGGAACGTTAGCTTATACAGTAAGTGCTCTAGTGACAGTGACTGTCTTATTTTATTGCTATGTACTTCAAAAACTTATCAGGAAAATCTTTTTTTAACACTATCGATGTCGTTTACGAACGTAGAAAAATGTGAGTGTGCGGTCCTTTGCGTTAGACAGCATGTTAGTCATTCTACTGCATTCTACCTAAAGGTGCTTTCTGTCACCATAAAGGGAGTTACACACAAGGTCTTTTTTCATTGGTTCTTTTTATTTGAGCTTTAGTTGCATCTCATCCTTGGAGGAATTGCCATTACACAACGACAATTTCCTAAACACTTAGCAGACCGTGAATTGCCTAACGGCTTAGGAAATAAAGATCATTAATCTTTATGGAATTGTCAGTACACACTGAAAATTTCCTGAACATTTGATGGACCATTCTGGCCATTTAGTCTGGCCACTGCAGCAGTCATTATTGATATCTGTACTTACACCATGACACTCCTACAATACAGGGTGGTTACGAGTGTTTGCATTGTCACTGCTCAGTTCATGCCCGAAACGCCCCCTAGTGCAAGGAAAGCAAGATCCAGCCAAGTTCTGTCCTACTCAGAATATAACAGACATACAGTATGCCAAAATGTGTAAATTGGCATCAGCGCATGCACTGTATGCAAAACCTCTCCATCTACGTCAGTGAGCTCAGAATCAGACACTTAGGGGTATATTTACTAACGTGAGAGTTTTTAGAAGTGGAGATGTTGCCCATAGCAATCAATCAGATTCTACTTAACATTTAACTAGCACACAGGTCATTGGCCACCATCCAGCACACCACCAATGGCGGCCAATGAACCGCGATCAATGATTGCGTGTCCCTACAGTAACCTGGTCGATATCGACCAGGTTGACCTGCATGCACGGGCGATGGACGATATCGTTATCGTCCATACGTGCCCGCGCCTTGCAGGTCGTTGGTGGGTTGGAAGGGACCAAAAAAATGCACGATATGAATGATAACGATAGGATCAATATCATTATTGTTCATATCGAGCATTTTGATCATCCCCTGTATAAGCACCATGGAGCTCATTCAGACCCGTTCGCTAATTGCATCTGCTCGCTCCCAGCGTATTTAAATTTAGCAAAGTGACATCAAGGCAGCCGCTCGCTCGGCAAGGGATAAGCACGCCCACTATGTCTTGGCGAGCGATCACTTTGTCAATGTAGATGCCCATTAGTGTGTATTTAGACGCCCACTAGCGCACGTCATCTCCAGGAAGTGTCTTAAAACTGGTACATCGAGGACCATCGGAAACGATCGCAGCGCTTGTGGTTGACTCTATCCTCCCGCAAGCACTGCGAGCAGTTCAAGCTAAAAATCAACCAAGTGACTTGTTCAATGACACTACTTAGCTAATTATGCACACCCATTAAACTCTGTTCTGATGGCCAGACATGCCTGCATTCAAACATCCACTACCCCGTTCACAAGCACCTTCCCCTGGTACCACCCACAAACGGCACATTCTGTCACTCAAAGTAGCAGGCAGTCTGTGTACTACGAGTGCACGATTCCCCATCATTAAGACTGGCTTGCGTACGCGCATTGCGAATTATTGGCTTGCGCACGCGGATTGCGAATTATACGCATACGCAGATGGGCAACTATCGGTCAGTGCGAGCTGCCGCAGCTTAGCGAGCAGGTCTGAATCAGGTCCCACATTTCTAACCCTTCCCCTAGTGCCTAACCCTAACACTCACCGTCAGGATCCGACTGGATTTTGGCAGTCAGGATTTTGGCATCGGTATTGTGACCGACAGAATGGTCACTGCTGGGATCCTGACCACATCCCCTAAAATTAAACAACTGACAACATTTGTACAAATTAAGGGCTCGATTCAGACGCGCTCGTTAGATGTGTTTGCAAGCAGCCAAAGTATGAAAATCCCGCGATCGCACGGCAAGGCATTAGCACGCCCATGCCTTGGCGTGTGATTGCGGTGTGTATTTAGACACCCATCAGCTTAAGGCGCCCACTTTCCCAGGTCATCTTCAGGAAGTGTATGCAACAATCAGTAACATCGAGTACCATCGGAAGCAAACGCAGCTCTTGTGGTTGACTATACCCTACCGCAAGCACTGTGAGTGCTTCAGTGTATAATTCAACCATGTGATTAGTACTATGATGCTGCGTCTTAATTATGGATGCCTCTGAAATGGCGCTAAGATGCTCAGACATGCCTGCGTTCGCACCACCACACTTCCGTATTCATCGACCATCCCCTGTCACCTCCCATAAGCGTCTTGACCAGTCACTCATTCTAGCGAGCTGGCTAAGCACAGCGAGCGAATGCTTCCCGATCGCATGGACTAGTTCGCGCACGGGCACTGCGATGCATACGCATGCGCACATTGCTAAACATCGGCAGCTACATGCGAACGCAGCCTAGCGAGTGGGTCTGAATCGGGCAATAAGCCCCATCCTCCATCAATTGTTCTCTTTGTGTGTGTATATATGATATATATATATATATATATATCTTATAGAACACATTCCTTTCATTTTGTACAGTATATACATATCAAACCACAATGGAGCAATAAATCCCAAACAAATTCCATTTCTTTTTCTTTTTTTCAGATATTAACAAAGGTTTGAAAAACGTACACACTCAAATCATGAAAAACCTGATCCTGCTTCTGTCTCTGGAAAATGACAGCTTCCCAATCATTCTGATTAAATAAACAATATAACCGTACAAGACAAAATCAGTTCTGGTATCATTGTTACACTATATACTGTAACTGTGGAATTTCTGGCATTTTATTCTTGCTTAAATAAATAAGGCCTTTAATACATGTGATTACAATTGGAGTTTCAGTTTTCCCCTGTGCAGTCTAGAAACCTCCAGCTGCAGACGTATAGAACATGGGATGTATTGTCTCTCACCCTTTCACATAGTATTGTGTGGTGCTCAGCACATTCCACAAGTTGTAGTTGGAACCACTTAAGGGAGCTACACTGCTGGTTTATTGGGCCCAATATAAAGTTAAACACAAATGTATGTTAATTGCTAAGCCAAGCAATACTGGTTTAGTATAATTGGTTGCACATTATTGAGTGGGTAATGACTTGTTTACCTTATCAACAAGCAAAGTAAACACGTTTTTTTATGAGACAGAGACTAAAGCGAACAGGATTATTTTCTTGGAGCCAATATTTTTCTCCAAGACATCCAGGAATGCTATATATTTTAATAGAAACCACAAGGAACAACATTCCAAAACACAAACTACAACATTTCTTTATAAAACTAGATTTACATGCATTTTGATTTATGTTTCATTTTCAGCACCATTGTTTTTGAATGGTTTTAAGGACACAGATTGTAACACTACCTTTTTAATAAAGTTTGTCCTAATGATAAAGAAAGTCTACATGCATATTAGTAAACTGTGCAAATAATACTATAATTAGGGTCTCTAATAATACTTGCCAACTCTCCCTGATCGTCAGGGAGAGTTCCTGAAATAGTAGCAATCTCCCTGATTGCACCTTACCCCCACTATGAAGCTGTTATATAAAAAAGAAAAACTGAGATAGATACATTCAAATGGGATCATTAGTATCATATCCCTGCATTGGTTATAAGGCACAATTATCCTTACATGCATTTTCTGAAAAGTATCAGTTTGTTTTCATCAACAAGTAAATTTTATGGAACGCCCTTCAGATGTAGCAGTACACGCCCACTTTACCGCCTCGCTCATAGGTATTATTTTCACAATCTCCCTGAAATGCTTTTTCCAATGTAGGTTAGTATGTCTCTAGTTAAGATAAACATACAGTATATAGATTTTCATTGTGTAATTACTATAAGCATTTATAAGCTCTTAGGGCCCGATTCAGACCCGGATGCTAAGCCGCGGACGCACACTATGGGCGATTGTCGCCCATCTGCGCATGCGTATGCACAAAGCAGTCATTGCAATCGGGAGTCGTGCACTCTTAACGCAAAGACTGAGTGCTACTTTGAGTGACAGCGCCGTTTTTGGGTGGTAACAGGGGAAGGAGCATGTGAATGGGGGAGTGGTGCTGCGAACGCAGGCGTGTCTGGGCGTCAAAACCGAGTTTTATGGGTGTGCATAATTAGCATGGAAGCGTCATTGTACACGTCACTTGGTTGCATTTCTGCCTGCAGTGATCACAGTGCTTGCAGTGGAGTAGGGTCTACCTCAAGGGCTGCGTGCAGCTCCGATGGCTCTCGATGGTTCTGATTAATCAAACACTTCCTGGAGATGACGTGTTAAGAAAGAAAAGTGGGCGTCTTTATTCCGGTGTGTGCCCACTCTACCATCACTCTTTAAGACATAGAGGGCATTCTTACACCAGAATTTGCATACCCAGCCCCTTTTGGCAGCGAGAGAGCGCAGCTTAGCGTCCGGGTCTGAATCGACCCCTAAGTTCCCACCAAATTGAATCTGTTCTGCATTTGTGGATATCTCAGGCTTGCAACTGTAGAGGGGGAACAGGATTGGTCAAAAACTAAGGTGTATATCCACTAGGCGATATTAATGTGCAATTGCATGATTACGACACAGTAATCGTGCAATCGCTCATTAATCATGCACAAATAGTGCACAATAATGTCGGAAATGACCAGCGATGCGCACTCCCGCTGGACGTTTCTGACATCAATCATCGCCCGGACATGTCGGTCAATCTGCCGATAATGACATATTGGCCATTTTTGGGGATGATGGAGGGTGCCTACACTGAATGACTAATTGTTCAATGTAGGCACTGAAGGGGATGGGGAACTACGGTACGATTACAATGTTGTAATACTGTCTTTCCCTAGTCGCCTAGTGGATGTGCGGCTTTAGTTGAGTCCAGTGAAGTGAAGGGAGTAGAACTTTCCACTGGCAGATGACTGGCCCTGGGTAGAATAAGGAGATTACAGTACTTAAACATAAAATAGGAACGTCAGCCTACATTGCATAGAATTGCAAAATGGAGATTTTATTTTACACAGAGCTGGCCCTAGGCATTGGCATTATAAGCAAATGCCCAGGATAACTGAAATGTCTAGGGGCATTTCAGGGCTCTGCCACTGCCCCCCCCCACCACCTGCCGCTACCCTACCGCCTACCGCTGCCTCCCCCCCTGGCTGCTGCTGCTGCGATCGGAGTCCAGTGGAGGTGTTGCTTCAGCACTAAGCTAGAAACTAGAAAGCAGTACATGATCCCGCCCACTACACTGACACTGCTGTCAGTCACACAAGTAAGCCAGCATTTGTGCTTAACGCCCGCCTCCTGCATCTATGTGCCGGGTGCCCATCCCCCATCTGGAGGACTCTACCACAGGAGCCTTGCAGCATGCCACTGCCACCTGCCCGTCCTCCCTCAGGAGGGCTCTGCCACATGAGCCCTGCAGCGTGCCGCTGCCACGCGCCCACCAATGTGTGCTGGTTGCACGTCCCCCGCCTCCACGCTGCAGAGACCTGATCAGAATGTATGATACACTGACATGTGTAAATGGAATATAATATATTACTTTTATTGGCAAGTAGTATATGTGCTAAAACAATAAATACTGTACTGCGTTATATAAATAGTACTGGTACCAGTATTGGTAATAAGGGGTATGAAATCCTCATTCTGACATTACAATGGAGGTTACAAAGACAGTGAGAGATTCAGAGGTGAGAAGGGAAGGAGGTACAGTAGAGAGAGGCAGAGCCGTAACTAGACTTTTTGGTGCCCTGTGCCAGAAAGAGCATTGGCGCCCCCCATCCCCTATTTTTCAAAAAGGAGATAAGACCCGCATCTGAAAAAAAAGGGCCATGGCTCCATGGAGAAGAGCCAGGGAAGAGATAGGAGATGCCAGGAGATGCTTGGGATAAAAGAAGAGGAAGCTACAAGTGAGAATGATAATAAACAGAAAATTTACATGCCTGAACAGTGCCCCCTGCCCTGTGGTGCTCTGTGCCATGGCACAGGTCACACTACCCTAGTTACGGCCCTGGTGAGAGGTACCAAGGTTGAGAAATGGAAGGAAGGAGTGAAAGGTGCAAGAGGTGAGAGATGAAAGGAGAGAGTGAGAAATGAAAGGAAGAAATAAGATGGATGCATTACATGCCCCTGTTTTGAGTGGCCTCATTACACTTAGCCATGCCTCTCGCGTCACCTGGCCATGCCCATATTTTTTTTTCTTGTCTTCGGTGCACACTCACAATGTTTCTTCTTACCCTTGTTTCAAAATTCCCTCTTCGACCACCGTAAAGAAAGAAGGTGAATGTGCTGCTCTGCTTACCTGGGTGGGATTCAACTACCCAGTACTGATCACATACAGTACATACAGAATTTATATTTGTTTTTTTTTAATATCTGAGGTGTGAAATCTGCCTCCTTTTGCTGAGAACCAAGTGTTTCCTAAGAATATCCATCGTTCCAGTATATCTGAGACCAATTGGAACTTACAATATGCATTCTTTTATGTGAAGGCACAGAGATTAACTCCTGAAGAAGTTTTCAAGGAGACAAAACACATAGGGTAACTGTGTTTTTGATCCTAAGGCTCGACTCAGACCAACTTGCTAGATGCGTTCGCACACAGCCACTGTATGCAAATCCGGCAAGGCAGGCGATCGCACGGCAAGGCATTAGCACGCCCACTATGTCTTGGCGTGCAATCGTGCTGTGTATGCAGATGCCCACCAGCCTTTCTTAAGACACCCACTTGCGAACGTCATCTCCAGGAAGTGTATGCAACAATCGGTAACATCATCAGATGCACCATCGGATGCATACGCAGCACTTGTGGTTGACCACACCCTACCGCAAGCACTGTGAGCACTTCAGTGTAAAAATCAGCCAAGTGACGTGTACTATGATGCTGCATCTTAATTATGCACGCCTCTGAAATGGCGTCAAGACGCTCAGGAACGCCTGCGTTCGCATCTCCACTCCCCCGTTCTCATCGACCAACCTGTCACCACCCACACAAGTTATTTCCTGTCATTCATTCAGCCAGGCTGTCTATGCGCAGAGAGCGAATGCTTCCCAATGCAAACAGCGGCAGTCTGCGTGCAAACTCTTCCTAGCGAGCGGATCTGATTTGGGCCCCTAACTTGGTGACTACATTACTATGAATGCATGCTGTAAACCTAGGGGTGAATCGTCCATGTTCAAATGTGGAACCCTGTAAACCTAATCAGCACCGTCTAAAATTGTATTGGTACTGTACAAAATGTTTTTTATTGTAATAAATTGTATTATGTTATTATAAGGGTGTCAACAGCTTTTTGTCCACAAAAACTACTAGGTTTTTATATGTGAATTTAACTTTTTATACATCAATAGTAGTATTTTGAAGTGTTTATCCAGAACGGCCTTTTGTTAATTCTACAGTACAAACTGTAAAGTTACTTATTCGCTCTCACAGACCTTTTTCTATATATACAGTATATATATATATATATATATATATACATATATATATGCAAGTAAAATGGAGAGCGCAGTTGTGATAATATCAGCAAGAAAATATTTAATAAGAACAAAGCTCACGTACATCAAGGTAAGAATGCAAATGTATCACCCGGTTCCCAGTCCACAAACAGCCATCTGTAAGAACTCCTGGGTATTGCTGCTTCTGGAACAAGCAGGAGACGTCACTGCGTCTCACGTCAGAAGCCACTTCAACGCATTTCGTCATTAACTTTGTCAGACGAAACGCGTTGCGCGTGGCTTCTGACGTAAGATGCAGTGACGTCTCCTGCTTGTTCCAGAAGCAGCGATACCCGGAAGTTCTTACAGATGGCTGTTTGTGGACTGGGAACCGGGTGATATGGTACATTTGTATTCTTGCCTAGATGTACGTGAGCTTTGTTCTTATTAAATATTTTCTTGATGATATTCTCACGACTGCGCTCTCCATTTTACTTGCATTCCTAGAAACTGTGTTCCCTGTGGCGAGGGAATTCTGGAGATTTAGCGGCAATACACTTGGAGGAAAGAAAAAAATATCTGGACACATTGGAACTTTATTGCGCTGAAGTATACTCTATATACACCTGATAATATATATATATATATATTTATGCATATAGTACTATGATTGACAAATAGGCGACCAGTTTGCAAAAAGTGCTAGTGCAGATAATAAATAAACTGATAAGTCACATATAGCATGAATGAATATGTGATAAAACAGTTGTAAAAAGGTAAAGTGCAACAATGAAATATAAAATATGTATAATTTATTCTATAAAGGTAAAAACAAATAAATGCATAGAGAATGATCACATAATAAGATAATACAATAATACACAATCCAATACAGGGAAATGGATAAAATAAATAAATAAATGGATAAAAAGAGGATGTCAGCTTAGCTGAGTAAAAAAAGAGTCAAAGTTCATGGGGTAAGAGACTGCTGCACCAACGCGTTTCGTCCACGGACTTCTTCAAAGGGATACCTTTGATCCATTTCCATGTATTGAATTGTGTATTATTGTATTATCTTATCATGTGATCATCCTCAATGCCAGAACCAAACTTTTTTGAATCGCGGTGCCCTAGTGCATCAAAACTGTTTTCACGGCACCCCTAAGACAAAAGTTTGCTATTGAGAAATTCAGAAAAAAAATGCAGTGAAGTAATAAATTGTGCTTAACTGTCATCATTAGGTTAATTTATCTAGGGGGGACAGGTTTGCTCTTCTGTTTGGCCACATATTTACATTACATTGACCATAAATAATGTGATTTGGTGCTGGACCATTGCAAATGTCCCGAGGCACCCCAGGGTGCCACAGCGCACAGTTTGGGAACCACTGCTCTATGCATTTATTTGATTTTACCTCTATAGAATAAATAATACATATTTTATATTCACTGTTGCACTTTACCTTTTTACCACTGTTTTATCACATATTTATTCATGCTATATGTGACTTATTAGCTTATTTATTATCCGCACTAGCACTTCTTTGCAAACTGGTCGCCTGTTTGTCAATCATAGTACTATTTTTAATTCTTGGTAATTGAACACCTGTTGCTCACGATTATTGACTTAAGGCTTATGCCCATTATTTTAGGGCAAAGGTTGCTTAAATGGTTTTATAAGGTTGATTTGATCTGATATATTGATTGAACAAACAGTATATGTACTGGTGCCATATCCACATATTGTTTTCATATATATATATATTTATATATATATATATATATATATATATATACGGTATACTGGTATATATATATATATATATATATATATATATATATGTTATTACTAGTTATTTATATAGCTCACACAAATTCTGCAGAGCTTTACAGAGAATATTTGGCCATTCACATCAGTCCCTGCCCCAGTGAAGCTTACAATTTATGGAGCTGATTCAGACCTGCTCGCTAGGATGCGAACGCATGTAGCTGACCGATCGTTGTGAACTGCGCATGCATATGCATCGCAAGTGCGTGCGCAAACCACTGCGAAAGATCAGAATGTGTTCGCTCGTTGCGCATAGACAGCCCTGCAGAGTGAGTGGCAGGAGAGGCCATTTGTGGGTAGTGACAGAGGCAGACCCCTAGAAGCAGGGGAGTGGAGGTGTGAACGCAGACGTGCATGAGTGTTGCAATGCTGTTTCAGAGGCGTGCATAATTAAATGGCAGCGTCATAGTACATGTCACTTGGTGGGATTTCACACTGAAGTGATCGCAGTGCTTGCGGCAGGGTATAGTGTACCTCAAGCGCTGCGATCGCATCTGATGGTGTTCGATATACCAATGTTTTCATGCACTTCCAGGAGATGACATGAGCAGGTGGGCGTTTTATGAATGGCTGGTGGGCATCTGCATTCACTAAGTGATCGCAGGCCGAGACATAGTGGGCATGCTAATGCCTTGCCGTGCGATCGCCTGTCTTTCTAGGCGTGGGCGAGATTTGCATACGCAGGCTGCAAGCGAACGCATCTAGCAAACGGATCTGAATGACCTCCTATGTTCCCTATTACATGTGCACACACACATACATACTAGGGTTAATTTTTTGGGAGCCAATTAACACCTACCAGTATATTTTTGGATTGTGGGAGGAAACCAGAGCACCCAGAGGAAACCCACGCAAGCACAGGAAGAATATACAAACTCCACACAGTTAGGGTGGGAATCGAACCCATGACCTGTGAGGCAGTAAATTACACCATCTGTGCTGCCCATATATATATACAGGTTGAGTCTCCCATATCGAAATATTCCGAAATACGGAATATTCCGAAATACGGAATATTTTTAGCATGACTGAGATAATGAAACCTTTGCTTTTTGATGGTTCAATGTACACAAACTTTGTTTAAGGCACAAAATTATTAAAAATAAAGTATAAAATGACCTATAAGCTGTGTATATAAGGTGTATATGAAACATAAATTAATTTCATGGATATACACAAACTTTGTTTGAGCCACAAAATTATTGAAAATATTGTACAGGTTGAGTCTCCCATATCCAAATATTCCGAAATACGGAATTTTTTTGGCATGACTGAGATAATGAAACCTTTGATATTTGATGGTTCAATGTACGCAAACTTTGTTTAAGGCACAAATTATTTAAAAATATTGTATAAAATTACCTTCAGACTGTGGACCTCATTCAGAGTCGGTCGTTGCGGCCGTTCGGTCGTAGGGGAAAGGGGCCGGATATGCAAATGAAGCAATCGTAAGTTGCGTCGCTAAGATTGGTTTGATAGCTGAACGACCGAGGGTAAGAAGCGGTCGTAAGACTAAATACACGCCCCCTTCTCGATCGCAACACACGTAATCTTCGGGGATATAAGGATTAATCGAGACCATCGGGACCCATCGGAGCTGATCGCAGAGCTAAAGGCTGACCATACCATCTCTTAAGCACTATGATCTAGTCAGTGTGATAACCACCCATGTCACATGTGCCATGACACTACTTTGTTAATTATGCACTCCCATTAAACTCCCCTCGCATAGTCAGGCACGCCTGTGTTCGGATCTCCACAAGCACCTTCCCCTGTTACCACCCACAAACGGCTCATTCTGTCACTCAAACTAATGACCTGGCTGTGTTCAAGGAGAGAGCAATTTCTGATCGTAACAGCTAGTTTGCGCACGTACATTGCGAATTTTACGCATGCGCAGTTTAGTGAACATCGGTTGCGTATGACCGAGCGGCTGCAACAATCGATTCTGAATGAGGTCCAGTGTGTTTAAGGTGTATATGAAGCATAAATGAATTTCATTTATGTACACAAACTTTGTTTGAGCCACAAAATTATTGAAAATATTGTATAAAATTACCTGCAGGCTGTGCGTATAAGGTGTATATAACACATACATGCATTCTATGTGTATATTCGGGTCCTATTCCCAAGATATTTCATTATGGTATGCAATTATTCCAAAATACGGAATATTCCGTTATCCAAAATACCCTTGGTTCCAAGCATTTTGGATATGGCAGACTCAACCTGTATAAACTTACCATCAGGCTGAGTGTATACGGTTATATAAAACATAAAAGCATTCTGTGTTTAGATCTGGGCCCTATTTCTAAGACATTTCAATATGGTATGCAAATACTCCAAAACACAGAATATTCCGACATCCAAAGTAACCCTGGTCCCAAGCATTTTGGATATGGGAGTCTCAACCTGTATATACCTCAACCTGTTTGCAGCTGGGGTTAAAAGCACCAAGTGTTAAATGCACAAAGTATGATTACATAACAGTTAATCAAACAGTTGAACAAACATTGATCAACATCTAAGGTAATTTCAGATTAAGAAACTGATTGCTTTAAAATTTGTCTAAAAATAACAAACCTAAAACTCACCATGTACTACACATTTCTTTTTATCAACTCCCTCCTTTGTATTTTCTCTAAGGATATAACATCCCTAACTCTCCCTGCATCTCACCTCTCTGTGCTCATTGCAGCCCTATTGAGTCACTCAACTCCTCTAAAAACTAATGAGCTTTCTTTTCATCAAAAATTGACTATTACAGCCTCATTGTGTCACTATAAAAAAACTTTTACACACCTACAACTATATCTACTTCTCCATCCTTCTGCTTTTATTATCTGGTGACAAATCACCAAATCCAGGCCCCACACACATACAGCGGATTTACTATGGAATAAATATCCTGCAAACCTCACATGTCTCCCATCACCCTCCAAATCAATAAATGTGCCTTATAGAACTCACACTTGATCACAACTTATTATTTTACATCTGAACATCTCTTTACAATAACTACTTTCACCAATTTCTACATTTACCTGAGACTGCTGGTTCACACATTAACCAAACTCTCTAAATAGCCCTTCATGAAGTGGCTTCAGCTACCAGTCTGACTTCACGTAAACTGATATAACAGCCATGGCTTTCCACAGACACCTACAAAAACTGCCTCTTAAAGTAGAATGTCAGTGGCGTAAATCTTAATTCAAATGACTTCCACACATACTGTAAAATAGGAATCCAGCCATCTGTCATCCTAACCCTCTGTCCCATGCTCACTGTCTACCCCATCCGTGTCACCCCTGTCTGTTTGCCCATCCCCTCTAGAATGTAAGCTCTCACGAGCAGGGCCCTCTTTTCTCTTGTGCTTATCCTTTCTTTACTTATATTATCTGCTCTATACTCAAACGCACCTAACCCGTGACTTTTGCCATCCTGCTTCTGTTGCAGCAGTGTTTATATACCATGTACTTGTCTTGCAGTGTCTTAAACTGTATGACACTGTTTTCTTGTTCTGCTCAACTGTTTATGTACTATGTTTATGTACTATGTTTGTGTACTATGTTTATGTACTATGTAAGGCGCTGCAGAACCCTTGCGGTGCCATATAAATAAAGGATAATAATAATAATAATAATATATATATTCTCAAGACAGTCCGAAAAGGCATCAGCACAGCATGCAGTTAATAGGTAAGTATTGACTGCATGCTGTGCTGATGCATACCTCCCAACATTTAAAGTTGGGAAAGAGGGACAGGTCATGCGACCAAAAAGGGGGCGTGGCTTTAGAAAAGGGGTGGGGCATACTGAAACCGGGGCAGAGCCTCGCGGCTTCCACCGTTTTTGTCACTCTCCGAGACGCTGGGCAGCCCCCAGGCTCTCCTTACACAAGAGAACACTTAAAAATATCTTGCAGGAATTGACAGACAATTGGCAGATTCTAAAACCTATGAGAGTCTCCCATCTGACCCTTCTTTGAGTTGTAAGAAGGCTCTGGATCACATCTTGAATATGGCCCTAGAGAAAAAGTTAATCAATAAAAAATTGTATGACGCATTGCAAAGTGATCATCCATTGGTGCCAGGTATACTATACCGAAGGTGCATAAGGATGTCAGAGACCCTCCGGGCAGGTCAATTATCTCTGCCCGGGGTTCTCTGTTACAGCCTATTTCACAATTCCTTGATTTTTTGTTACAGCCACTAATTATGAGTCAGTCAACTTTTCTCAAAGATTCAACACAATTTTTATTGAAGTTGAATAATTTGGGTGATATACCATCAGGCACTATCTTGTGCACCCTCAATGTCAAAAATCTATATACGATTATACCACACAACATGGGCCTGGCGGCTATGTGGAGGTTCTTGCAATGTAATAACTTTGTTGAATTTGATGTGGCTTTGTTTATGGAGTTGTTGGAATTTACTCTTAAGAAAAAAGTTTTTCTTCACAATAATCATTTTTTTCTGCAGTGTTCAGGATGTGCGATGGGGTCCAATGTGGCCCCATCGTATGCTAATGTTTTTATGTTTGAACAAGAAACCCAGTTTTTCTTTTCAGATTCCAACATCTCCGGAAACATTTTGCTACAGCATATACAAGGTATATAAATGATCTGTTTTTATTGTGGAGGGGTTCTGAGGAGTCACTCATTGGTACCATTGAGGCTATCAATAGGTTAGATCACCCAGTTAAATTTTCCTACAAATTGAGCACCTCTGAGATTGATTACCTCGATGTTAAAGTTAAGATCAATGAAGGGAAAATCAGCACTGAGGTGTTTCATAAATCAACAGATCGAAACACTCTATTACATTTCAGCAGTTGTCATCCACCTTCTCTCAAGAGGGCATTACCTAAATTGCAGATGTATCGTTCTGCTAGGACAACGTCAGATCCTGATATGATCAATCCAGCATTGGATCGAGTAGTCCAGCAATTTTCAGCAAGGGGTTATCCCCATTAAATTTTGCAGGATGTTAAAAATCAGGTGTTGCAAATCCCTCATGTGGATTTGCTTACCCAAAAAGATGACAGATCGTCTAGTGCTAAAATCCCTTTGGTTACAGAGTATACACTGGCAAGCTTAACATTATCTAAAGATTCTAGAGAGCTATGGCCTATTGTAGCTAATGATCATGATTTACCATCACTTAAGAATAAAAACATTATGCCTTGTTACAAACATGGCCGTAACTTACGGGATGTTTTAGTGAAAACTATGTTCACTTCCACCCCTGCTATTTTATCTGCCCCTTTTGGATTCCAAAAAAAACCTGGGTGCTACAGGTGTGCATCTTGCACTACCTGTAGATATCTGGAACCAGGAAGTTATTTTAAAAATCCTCACACGGGTCGTAAATTTAATATACGACATGTATTAACATGTCAAACGCAATTTGTAGTATATATTATTATATGCCCGTGTGGGATGTAATATGTAGGTCAAACCATTCATACTTTTAGAGAGAGAATGGCATTACACTGTTCTGCTATTAGAGCAGCATTCGATGGACCTGACAGCGAACAGCCTGTCGCACGACACTTCAGGAATGCAAAGCATACGATGGCATCCCTGAAATATAAAATTATTCACCACATACCTAAAAACATCAGGGGAGGAGATTGCAGCAAAAAATTAAGTCAATGTGAATCCAAATGGATACATAATCTTGACACCATGGCGCCTAGGGGGCTTAATGAGACAATTGCTCTTAATATATTTTTGTAAGAATTCTATATATGGATCTTAGAGATATTGGGGTGTCATAGAACTATATAGGTGTGGTACTTTGCTTTGATTTTGTTTTTTTTCCTTGGATAATTAATATATTTATATATATATACTGTATGTATATATATATATATATATATATATATATATATAGTCAAATGGCTGGCACTCCACATAAATGCAAAATAAATTACTTGCCTTGGTGCCTTCCCGGAAGTTGAACACCCACTTACATATGTTGAATGGGAAAGGCGGCACTCACAGGTCTGATGAAATGAAAGAATCAAACTTGACAACTGTGCCTGCCTTGTTCAACGTTTCAGTCTCATTGTCAAGTTTGATTCTTTCATTTCATCAGACCTGTGAGTGCCGCCTTTCCCTTTCTACACATAAATATATATATATATATATATATATATATTTTTTTTTTTTTGGAGTGAACTTGATATATAGCAACAACAGTGCTCAAGTATAAATAATATGATATATATATATATATAGATAGATAGATAGATAGATAGATAGATAGATAGATAGATAGATAGATAGACAGACAGATAGTGTCAGTGAATAACTAAACATACTACAGCTGTTTGTGTGAAAAGTATCTCTCTAATAAACTTATGAATAAGCTTACAAAGACTAAAACTTCTATTTAAAAGGTGTCAGTGCAGATGTGGAGAATAGTGCTGTAGAGTATAAACCTCTATGTAAATAATAAAGATGTATATCTTTATAATCTCTCTCAGAAATTTATAAATCTCATTTAAAAAGACAAGTATTTCATAAAAATATTTCCAGTATTTATTATAACACTTAATATTCTAAAAATACACATAAAGCAATATTTATAAAGGCGAAAAAGGATAAATAAAAGTAAAAGCATACATATAGCCGAAAGTCTGTGTTTAAAAGAGGAATCTCATAGTAAACATAATGAACATTTCTGATGCAAAGTATGAATAAAGTAAATAAGTGGCAAAAGTGCCAAATGTTTATCTAATTTATAGATCTTTCAGGCAAGTTCATATAAGGCAGGTATGGAGCTCCCCAACGCGTTTTGTCCGTTCCACAGACTTCTTCAAGGGTAATGAGACACGGTGTATCCTTGGGACCCGGTGAGATACAAATCTGCAGATGGTGCAGAAATCAATCAGAAAGAATTGGCATTTGATTAACACAGACTCTGCCTTTAAGAAATTAAGCAGGAGACCTCCGTTACTTAGTATCAGACGTGGTCCAAACCTTAAGGATCTCCTTTTTAGACCAAATATCAGACCTGGAGGAAGTTCAACCAGCAGTTGGCTTCAGAAGAAGACTGGATGCTTCAAATGTCTGGGCTGCATGACCTGTAGATCGCTTGTCCAGGGAAGTTTCTTTTGTCACCCACACAGTGGGAAGAAGATTTATCTCCAACATCATTTGTCTTGCCTACTGGACCATGTGATCTAACATTTGACTTGCCCGTTCGGTCTCATGTATATTGGCAAGACCAGCAGGACTTTCAGAGAATGCATGAACCAACATCTTTCATCAATTCGCCTAGCGTTAGTTCAGGAACTTCTGACAAACCGGTGGCGACTCATTATCCTTAAGAGGGCCACAAGATCTCTACTTTGAGATGTATGGTCATTGATAGGATCCCACTTCCAAGAAGAGGGGGCGACCGGGGAGCCATACTTCTTAAAAAAGAGGCTTGGTGGATTCACAGATTGGACACTGGGCCTGATTCAGAGCCGGACGCTCTGAACGAGCGCCCGCTCTGAATCAGGGTTTTTTTTGTTTTTTTTTGGAGCGTCCTCCTGGACGCTCGCATAGCTGTGGGTTACCAACCACAGCTTATGCGAGCGTCCATGATGATGGTCGCGATGGTCTTGCGGGCTTGCGACGAGACCCTGCGGTAGGGTCTCGGCGACCGCAAGCCCTGCAGTGATTTTGGCTCTATCAGAGCCAAAATCACTCCAACTGACATCACTAGTGATGTCAGTGGGGCCAGACCCAGACGGTAGGCGTTCCCATGGGAACGCCTCCATCTGGCAGCCACGCCCCTGGCGCGCCCACCAAAGGGGGCGTGCTGTCACTCAACATCGACAGCACGCCCCCTTTGGTGCGAGACCCAGAGCGACAGCTTGGCTGTCGCTATCTGGGTCTCGCGCATGCTCACGACGGAGCTCCCTCCATCGTGCGCATGCGCACTAGGGCACCATCGATCCACTTGCGAGCGCCCAGCACTTGCGAGCGGGTCTGAATCAGGCCCACTGTGTCCACAAAGGGGCTTAATGAATACAACTCTTTGAGTATTTTTCTGCAATGAACTAACGTCTTTTGCCTGGTCGATTGATTTTTGTTAGTAAGTCTGTTCAACCTGTGCTGAGAGAGTGATTTTGATATATTAATTTATAATTTTTTCAACCCATAGTATTTTGATTGACTCTGCATATGTGTTTTTGATATCCCATTTATTGGTATCATACCATATTAGTGTGGTGCTTGCTTTAAGTAATTTTAGTAATGTCTATTTTTCATATTGATTTTTATGTTGATTTTTCTAATTGTACACTATCTTTTTATTTATTATTATTTCTATTTACTTTACTTTTATTTTTAATACGTATATTTCTTATTGGTGTAGGGGGCACTCAGTATATATGTGTACACCTACCACTTGTTTTGGTCACCAAACCTTGTGTTTCATCTAGAATTGGATGGACTGGACATAACAGCAATTAGGTCTGAACTATTATTATAGGTTCTTTGCCCTTTGTTCTCCCCAAATTTCCAAACTTGCTATTGTTTTGATATACATGCTGCCATATTCTCTGCGATCAGTGACACCTGTGGGTTGCCATAGTGATAGGACGCTGACAGCCCGTTCGTAGGAAGTGATGCTGCCAACATTGTTAATCCTGATTACCGGATCCTGTGGTTACTATAGTGACAGGTGGACGCTCCCTGCATGGCTGGCCGCGTGTAATAGTAAACAAGAAGTGACGCGACTAGCACTTCCGGTTGCGGATCTCTGACCGCTCCGCCAGCGGCAGCAGGTGATCACTGCTCAGGCCTGTGACAGCTATGCCTTACACCTACAGTTAGCGGCAGACAGGGGTTTCTTTGCTGTTGGTTGAGTTGATGTGGTGTTTGATGCACCTGACTGGTGGTTTTGATCCACTATGATGTCACTTCTGGTTTGATCACCTGTGGGTGATTCTGACAAGTGGTTGGGGTACATATATGAGTAGATTGTCACTGGGTGGTTATACAGTTATTTGACTGGTTGTCTTTACATGAACAAGTTCTATTATAGACCGAAACTTCATACCTTTATATGATGTGACTACCGGAATAAATTCCCTTCTTGATTTTTCTACATAAGCTCTGGTGAGTGCTCTCTTTTTTTCTACAAATATATATATATATATATATATATATATATATATATATATATATATATATATATAGGGGGGCACCAGCCAAAATCTTGCCTAGGGCACCAAATTAGCGATGGCAGACTCTGATTTTACAGCAAGAAGATTAAAAGGGTGAATAGTCCTTTCCATTCCATAAAAGGACTTGAATTTTACAGAATCTCTGACATGATCTTTGATGGTAAAAGGTCAGCTGTGCCTCTGCGCAAATCTAGGTCTGTAGGGGAGCCTTCTGAGGGTAGAGAGAATGTGTGCACTTGAAGGTGTGCAATGCAGGCCATCAATGTATGCTCCAGTATTGGAAGTTCTTCATATGTGTATAAAGAGATTTTATTTATCGGGAATACATAGAGATGTGTGTGAAAAACTACCCTCAAATGTTATGGTTTTGGCTTTGGCAAAATCACCCTCAACTATTTTGGTTCGAATTCAGTTTTGATATTTAATTTCTTTAAAATTGATAAAAACAGCTAAAATCTTATAATTCGGACCTGTTACATGTAATCCAAAACTGAGATTCATATTGTGCATCCTATTCACATCTCTGTGCGAATAAGATGCATTTGAAGGAAAAAGTTGCACGAAAAAGACGCTCGACACTACCAAGTCATGTCATGACATGGCGCGACTAGAAGGGATGTTTAACGCCAAAGGAGGCTAGGTGTATGAGGACACATCTGTACTAAGCCTTGGAGAGTGATAAAGTGTAGAGTGATAAAGTACCTGTCACTGTACAAGCTGTGTTTGAAAAATGACAGTTAGGAATGGTTGGTACTTTATCTCTCTCCACTTTATCGCTCTTCAAAATTTGATATATCTCCCTCTTAATCTTGCATCAAACGAAGAAATGGAATACTTATTTTGATCAAACAACATGACATGTTTTAATATCTTAATTACATACTGTATATGACAACAGGGGTAAAATAGTTATATTAAAGGTCTATTGTTCAGTAAAAGCATGGCTAATATTTATATTCTCACTGACAACCATGATGCTCTTCTATGTAAGTGGTTAGCACATACAGTATAGAGAAATTGGAAATTACTTCAACTATTCTTGCAGTTGATTTTAATATAATGTGTCCAAACTGTAGAGACAGGTTGCATGTTGATGGACAGCCTAAGCGAGTGGAACCCTTAATCATCATTTCAGGTAATTGCTGAGTTCCCACACTATTGTAAGAGGGGTGCGGTGTGGTGCCTGCTGCCGTGCAGGTGTACTTCCATTTCTTACCTTGCGTTGCACCCTCTCACCTTCAGGCCCATTGTTCGGCCAGAAGTAAGAAAGACAGAAAGAGATGAACAGACAGTAAAATACAGTACACACAGATGTTTCCTCACCGTATTCACTCTAGTTCTTCGTCTGATCACTCGCCTACAGATCCCTGTAAGGAGACAACAAAACACAACAGCTGTGCAGGGCCTAAACCTAAATTACATGTGTCACACGACTACACTTACTTTGACAACATCACGTCCAGCAATAAACAATTATAATTTGCCCTGCACGGAACAACCACCATGACAGACGGTAATCACCCAAGAGCAAAACGCGGTACTGTCTCTTTAACTGTTTGCTACCTGCCTAAATAGAGCTGGCTAGCTCCTCTTCTAGTTGACTGGTAAAACACTACATTTTGGTGGGAGCCTGACAACTCTCCACGGGGTACTTTGAGGGTAAAAGTTATTTTTGGTGGAAGCCTGACAGCTCTCTACTAAGTACTGTGAGGGGGGGCTACCTACTTACTTTACCAGTGGTCTGGGCCTAAAACCCAGAGCCACTATCAATGGGCTCAGCACCCTGGGCCTAATACCCAGTGTCTTACCGGTGGCTCAAGCTTTTAAGCCTGCCTACTACAGGGCACAAAGGGACTAATGCCCAGAGTCCCTTTCCATAATGATGGCTCAAGCCTATGGGCCTGCCAAACTGAGGGAAGGGGGCACTCGTAGTGGCCTGGGCCTAATATTCAGGCCACTTTATATAGTTATGGTGGCACGGGCAGGCTGCCCGCCTACATTCTCAACTAATACCCAGGTCACTCACACCTAATTGACGGGGGGGGCAGTTACCTTTAAATGGGCCTAATGCCCCCATGTAGCCCAGGCTTACTGCCCGCCTTACAATGGCACAGGCCTAAAGCCTGACTCACCCCCATGTGCTTAATATCTGACACCTGGTGGTCTAGGGAGGGATTATATAATACCGGTGGCCCAAGGCCACCTACCGGTATGCTGGGGAAGGCTGCAGTGGGGAGCTTCGTTACCTCTTTTGCATTCCACCACTGCAGCACTTCTCTGGTCCTCAACTTTTTTCTTCTGCCGGTGGCCCAACCTGGCCAGCGGCGCCGCTTCTTCTTTCCTTCCTCCAGCCGGTGCCTTCTATCTTCTCTCTTAATCACGGTGTCTTCTGTCCTCCCCCTCCACCATTGGACTGACTCATCGCGTCTGCCTCCTATTGGCTGCTGGACCAATCATGGCTCGCGGACCGAGCCAAACACCCGCCGCTGCATCAAGGCTACCAGGTGGCAGGCTACAGTAAGCCCACATATGGAGCAAAGTCCTGCTCACTGCATCCACCGGTTGACCGATGCTGGGAACAGATACTCCGTTCAAGCGCCGGCTTCCTACCGCCTCTGCTTACCCGGTGCTGGGAGCAGAAACAGCATCCCAGCGCTGGTGGATGATGTGTCCCGCAGGGGGCACATCTCTGCTTGCTGTGCTGGGATCAGACACTTGATCCCAGCACGGCTTTCCACACTATGGTGGGTGAATGGCGAATAATGGGCTACTTTTTCCCCACACTTGCAAGATATATGAAATATTATATTATATACTGGTCTTTCCTGATATATTTATTATGTTCCAATCATCATCCATATATTCAATAACATGTCATATCATACCCCAGTCAGGATGAACATAAATCATGAAAAATACAATTCACTGAATCAGTCATTGTTGAATAAAGAGACTCTTGTGGCTAAGGTTAAGAAAGCTTTAACAAGGCTTGTCAAGTTTATGGGTCAGTTTGAGAATCTCATGAAGTTTGCATTAAGGATCTCTTTAATGCTGAGTTCCCCCACATAAAAAAAACATATCAATTATATATACAAGCCAATATCCACTCTCAAACTAAAGAGTTTGGGTACAATTTACTACTGTGAGTTCTAAACCCCAGCGGTTTGACGGCAGGTTATAAATGACACCAAAGTCCCTGACTAGTAATTTTAGCCCCAGCCCTGTTCTATACTATTCTAAAATGTGTTTTGACTGCGATTTTGCATAATTTTTTAGGCGGGTTTGGACTTACTAAATCTGCAGATAGCAAAACCGCCACCAAACCGCTGAGGTTTTATAACCCGTCGCTTAGTAAATTTTGAACTTTGTCTTATTATGGAATGAGGTGAAAGAGCAGAATGCATAGTTAGTACATAAAGCTATTTAACTTAAAAATGCTTTCAGAGATGTTAACCTATAAAGTATAGCAGAATGTTCCCTGCCATATTTGATTGATTCTTTGCTGGAATATTTAAATAAGAAGATAACAGGCATTTTCAGGAGGTTTTGCAGCGGAAAATCACTAGAGTTTCATTAGTGCTCATGACTGTCATCATCATCGTTATCATCATGATCAGTACATTTCCAACTGCCATTGACAGCCTGCAATTAATATGCCTTTTCTGCATGTGTTCACAAGACTGTTATGAAATCTTGTTAGTTAAGACTCCTATTCCTCAATTTTAGGCTCACAAGCAAAGTTGCTTAAATAAATATATGGTCACCTTAAAAAAGTTTTGGATATCTAGAAGAGTATTGGTTTGCTTGACTATCTCTGGAACCACCGAGTAAATTGTGCAGCGTAACTACCGTAGATGCAGGGGCTTCAGCTGCTACGGTAGTCAGTAGCAGGCCAGCCAAGGTTGTGTAATACCCGGCAGTGCCTGGCTTAAGCTCCACCCCCACAAATAAGCCCCGCCGTCCGTCAATCACTGGGAGGGCAGGGTACAAGCAGGCTAGATAGGAGCGTGGCATCACAGGTCTAGAAGGGGGCATGGCCTTGCGGCAGGTGCAATCACGTTCTGCGTGGCTGCAGCCTGTGACGTCGGGGTCCAAGTCTATAAAGACTCAGGTTCCCAGCATCCTGGTGGAGGGGGAGTCTGGGGATCGGTCCAGCGATCGAGGAGTGGACCTAGGGGGGCCTGTGAAAATTTTGCTATCGGGCCGTTCTAGGTCTAGTTACGCCCCTGTGTTTTATTGTATGTCTTCTTTCTCACCCCATCTACTTGAATGTACAATATTGGGGACCCTAGCCCAGTAGTGACTTTGTCACTCAAAAATTCACTTTGACTCTATGGAAACAACAATAAAGTAAATTTAATTTATGAACTTCACCTTACTTTTACAATAGGTCATCCAAACCTGCAGCTGGTCAATTATTATCAGAACTCTGAATTAGACTAGGCAAAATCTCAGAATTTATTTTTGGAGTATGTTTTTCCAATATTAATAGTAGACTACTGTTTGTATATAATTATTAAGCTTTATTTATAGGGTACCACAGGGGTTCTGCAGCACTGTACAAAGGGGAAAGAAAAAAAAACAGTAAGTAGCATATGTACAAAATGATACGGATAATTGCAGAACTATATCATTTGAATGTGCAATGACAAAACTATGTAGAGAAGACACAAGAGAGAAGACTCTGAATGCAATTTACAATCTAGTGTGAATTTGATTATGAATGGGGACAGTGAGCTAGTAAAATGGCTGGCAAATGTGCTAACAGCAGAGATAGAGTGAGATGATAGGACAAATAGTCTGGCTG
This sequence comes from Taudactylus pleione, assembly GCA_031769625.1. Classification (NCBI taxonomy): domain Eukaryota; kingdom Metazoa; phylum Chordata; class Amphibia; order Anura; family Myobatrachidae; genus Taudactylus; species Taudactylus pleione. The sequence continues at coordinate 59,847,566 of JAUIMM010000200.1, read as the reverse complement.
CAGAGAAAAGGATATATTTAAGAAAGGTGAGACAGGAGTTTTGAAGGTTAGTGAGAAGTAGATTACAGTAGTGAGAGCCGATTAGGGTGTGAGAATGGGCCTCATCCTGGAAATAAAGCATAGGAGGAAATGGCAGGTTTGAAAAAGGGACTAGATGTGGGTGAAGAAGTAAAGGACTGATAAGAAGACATTGGAATTTGTGAACAGGAAAGGGAGACCTTTGCTGGCGAAGGACAATGACTATGTTTGTAGAAAAAGTGAGTTTCAGTAAATGTTCTGACATCCAGGAGAAGATAGCCAACAGACAGAGGTTGACCAAGGGTGAGTAAAGAAGGAGAGAGATCAGAGGAAGTTAAATCAATGTGGATATTGTTGGATAGAGGTGGTATCAGAGGACAAATGAACAAATAAGCTTATCAGAGGAAGAGGTAAATAGGGAGAAGAGAAGGGGGACAATGATAGAACCCTGAGGTTCCCAACAGGTTATGAAGGTGAAGAGGAGGTGAAGATGGGTATAGAGACAGAGAATTAGTAGTTGGACAAGTAGGAGATGAACCAGGAGACAGTTAAGTTACAAACCCTGATGAGGGGTTGTCAAAAGAATCAAATTGATGTTAAGGAGTACAGGAATAGAGAAATGGCCTTTGGACCCCTTAGATCATCCATCATGATTTTCCAGGTCCTTCACTTTGACATTCCCAAAACACATGGATTTTGATGAGTTCTGCCTACAAGAGGCTTCAATATCTACCACAAACTTCCCAATCAAAACTCATAGCTACTTGACCAAGTGGGAGGATTGCCTCAATGAAGAACTGAGTATGACTGCTTGGTCTTCTATTTATGAAAATGCAAAAAAGTATTTGTACTAATATTAATTAGAGATTAGTGGTTCAGTTTTGGCTCGGATCTTCCCACCAAGTTTGGATCTCAAAATTAAGCAAAACATAATTTTTCACAGACAAAGACGACATTTTGTCAGTGAAAGATGATGTTTTACGTTGTACTGACATCTGAACTTGGCAGGATGATCCGAGCCAAAACCAAACCTCTCATCTCTAATATTAATTTTAAAGAAATCTGCCCTCTGCTTTGGGTACTAGCAACCCAATACTAATCTTAAATCAATATATATATATATATATATATATATATTCTAGCTGGAGTACCCGGTGTTGCTCAGGATTTTAAGGATGTTTGTTTACACATTTACACATCATCCTCCAACCAACCTCTCCTTAGGCAGGCCTCAAGAAAAGTGTGACAAACTTCTCCATCAACAGTGCTAAGGAAGTAGGACCTATAATGGTGTAAAGCAAACTTCGGAAATAGAAGTATTCAAAATTTGTAGGATGTACAGTGTAAACACGGACAAGAGCTTCTGTTGCTCTGATACCAGGATGACCATCTACAGCGACTCCCTGTTTTCTGTGCAGAAAAACTTTGGGAGAAGCATTCCATGTGTAATATTTTGGCAGCTCACAGTACAGCAGGGTCCTTGCAAAGTCATCATTTTGAGACAGTTGGAAGGAAGAAGTCAATGTCGTTGCGTAATTTGGTATAGTCATAGAACTGAGAATGCTGGCAAAGCCTGCTAAAGCTCTCTTCGATAATAAACATTAAGATCATGACAAAACATGACAACACAAAATGTTTGCTCCGAGGCCCTACCCATATGCCGTGAGGCCCCACAAAGAGTGTCAGGCAAAAATTGTGGTTTTAAATTAATTAAAAATTAACAGTAATTAATTTAGTTTAAAAAAATGTTTAGTTGCCTCCGCTGTGTTTTAATACGCTGATATGTACAATGTCACGAACTTCACTTGTAAACTATGGATTTGTATAGAAAGGCAGAAGTACAGAAGGACAAATTTTTGCTTTGATATAATAGAGAACATAGAAAAGAAAAATAGTAGATAAGCTAAATCTTTTTGTAATTCCGTACCTGACCTTTAGAGGGCGAATGCTATGCAAAAATTGTGGTTTTTAATTAATTAAAAAGTAACAGTAATGAATTTTGATTTAGTAGAGAAGATAGAAAAGAAAAACTAGTAGATAAGCTAAATCCTTTTGTAATTCCGTCCCTGACCTGTAGAGGGCGAATGCTATGCAAAAATTGTGTTTTTTCATTAATTAAAAATTAACAGTAATTAATTTTGATTTCAAATTGCTTTAGTTGCCTCCGCCGTGTTTTAATACGCTCGTATGTAAAATTTCACGATCGTGGCTTGTAAACTGTGGATTTGTATAGATCTCCTTCTGCCTGTTCCCATCTGGCTCACCTCCTTAATCTCTCCCTATCATCTGGCACTGTCCCTTCTGCATTCAAACATGCTCTTGTCTCCCCCATTCTTAAAAAACCTACCCTTGATCCTAACATACTTTCCAACTATCGACCCATCTCTCTTCTCCCTTTTGCTTCCAAACTCCTTGAGCGTATTGTCTACAACCGCCTTACCACCTTTCTTTCTTCCCACTCCCTCCTTGACTCATTTCAATCTGGCTTCCGATCTCTCCACTCCACTGAAACTGCCCTCACGAAAGTCAGCAATGACCTCCTTGCTGCCAAATCCAAGGGCCACTATTCTCTGCTCATTCTCCTTGACCTCTCTGCTGCATTTGACACTGTATGACCACCCTCTCCTCCTGCAAATCCTTTACTCTCTCGGTCTACGTGACACTGCCCTCTCCTGGCTTTCCTCCTACCTCTCTGATCGTTCCTTCACTGTGTCCTCTCATGACTCCTCTTCCCCTCCACTTCCACTAAAGGTAGGAGTTCCCCAAGGTTCTGTTCTTGGACCTCTCCTTTTCTCCCTATATACATCCTCTTTGGGTGAACTCATTAACTCCTTTGACCTCCAATATCATCTCTATGCAGATGATACTCAAATTTACCTTTCCACCCCTGAGCTCACCCCTGAGCTCCTTAACCGTATCTCCAACTGTCTCTCTGCTGTCTCTTTGTGGATGTCCCAGCGCTTTCTTAAACTTAACATGTCTAAGACTGAGCTGATCATCTTCCCACCCTCTTCCACTACATCACTTTCCACAATTTCATTATCTATTGATGGCACAACTATCTCCTCTAGCCCCAAAGTGCGCTGTCTTGGAGTTATCCTAGACTCCTCCCTCTCGTTTAAACCGCACATTCAGCACCTCTCGCAGTCCTGCCGTTTTCACCTAAAAAATATCGCCAGGATTAGACCCTTCCTCACCCAGGATGCCACTAAAACCCTCATCCACTCACTGGTCATATCCAGATTGGACTACTGTAACCTTCTCCAAGCTGGCCTCCCAGTCTCTCACCTCTCTCCACTACAATCGGTTCTTAATGCTGCTGCTCGGCTCATCTTCCTCTCCAGACGTTCTACATCTGCTTCCCCTCTCCTTCAAGCCCTACACTGGCTCCCCTTCCCCTTCAGATGCCAATTCAAGGTTCTTACATTCGCCTACAAAGCCCTCACCAAATCCTCTCCGGCATACATTTCTGACCTTCTCTCCCTTCACACTCCCGCCCGCCCACTTCGCTCAACTAATGCATGCCGCCTCTCTTGCCAACTGATTACTTCCTCCCACTCCCGCATCCGAGATTTTGCCCGTGCTGCTCCCTACCTTTGGAATGCTCTCCCTCTCCCCATCAGACTCTCCACCTCTCTACAAATCTTCAAACGGGCTCTCAAGACCCACTACTTCATCAAGGCCTTCCAGCACTCATCCTAACCCACCTCATGCTCTTTCCTTCCCATCTTCCCCTTCTGTGTCACGCCTGTCTGTCTGCCCCTCCCCTTAGAATGTAAGCTCTCACGAGCAGGGACCTCTTCCTTCATGTGCTTCTCTTTACATTTTCTTCTACTCTCTACTCCCCATTAGGGCACCTAACACGGGACCGCCAATTTCCGGCAGCTTATTGTGAGTGCTTTAATCACTATTTCAGCAATGTATATAAGTTGTGTCCTTGTCCTGTACTGTAATGTACTGTATGTTACTTGTTTCTTGTTCACCCATTAGTTGTATGTACTATGTAAGGCGCTGCGGAACACTTGTGGCGCCATATAAATAAAGGATAATAATAATAATAATAATAAGGACAAATTTTCGCTTTTATATAGTAGATATATATAAAACAATATGTTATCAAGTACAAGCCTATTTCACTATAAATAAAAATAGATATAATTAAGGATAAAAAAATATATAAGATTAGTTTATAAAAAAAGATAACCTCCTGTCATGAAGGTGCAAAAAAATAACAATGTTAAAAAAAAGTAGATGATGGTTTAACTTTGTCCTTAAACATACATGTTGTATACTTTGGCTCCATAGTCAACAAAATATAAACACATAAAAAAGTGCCATAAATCCTGGCTTCATGTTCTCACACTATAAAAATTGCTGAAAAAAGAACACACATATCCTGAAAAAAAGCAATTCCCACCTCTTGGCCTCAGACTCACTCTTCATCCATCAGTCTTATTGCAGCTGTTGCCAGCTTTATATTCTCTGCCCAATGACTGGAAAACAGCACAGTAACAAATTCCAGGAAAATATCCCAGCTTTATCACCTTGTGCAATAAGCTTGTGAGTTGGGTGTTTGTATTTCTGCTCGAAACATAGGAGTATTTTGATTACCACATGTAAAACAACAGTTTCTATAAGTATATTGAGTAAATTAGCATGGACATAAGAGTCGATTCTGATTAGTAAACTGTTACAACTGCTTTATCATCTTTATACTAATGCAAGCATAACTATAAGCCCTTCCCTTGGTGTACAAGTGTGTGCCTAAATGCAGAAGGGCTGGGATGCCCACTTTGTGCAACTGTAGTTGCACCCATGGGAAGCGCCATCAGAGTATGACCTCCATTAGGCATCTGAGTTCATGTCTGAGTTTGCAATCATGGCCGCAACACTCCCATAACACATCTATCAGATAGAATATCTGTGCATCTGTTTAGCCACCACCCAATCACAGAAATGCCCAGTACATTCCAGAGTCAGTGCAACTCAAATGATCCTGCGACTCTGTACACAAATACCAAGCAACTATTTACAGACTTAAGGTCAGGGGCTGGCTGGCAACTTTTAGCCTGGGGGGCAAATGCATGCAGGCGGCCCTGGCAGAGGAGTAGCGTGTAGCCAGGGTGCCCGAAGAATGTGCGTGCTACGGTGCCCCCCCCCTCAAGTGTTCCAGGGAGGAGACGAGTCCATATGGGATTAATGTAAGGTGAAAATAAAGATTAGGGGCAGCCCCCTGTCGTAGTGCCCATATGCAGTGCCCCCGTGTGCCACAGGAGAGAACACCCTTATGCAGGTGTCCAGTAGTGCCCCCAGTAGTGATCCCCCTATGCAGTGCCCCTTGTGCCCCCAGTAGTAAGCCCCTTATATAGTGCCCCCAGTAGTGATCCCCCCTATGCAGTGCCCCTTGTGCCCCCAGTAGTAAGCCCCTTATACAGTGCCCCTAATAGTGGTGCCCTTTATATAGTGCCCCCAGGAGCAGTCCACCCCCCATGCAGTGCCCCCAATAGTGGTAACCTTTATGCAATACCCCTTAAATAGTGGCTCCAGTTGTAGTCTCCGTCCTATGCAGTACCCCCAGTATTGCCCTTTATATAGAGCCCCCAGCAGTGGTCCCTCGATGCAGTGCCCCCAGTAGTAGTCCCCTCCCCCTATGTAGTGCCCCTAGTAGTAGTCCCCTCCCCCCTATGCAGTGCCCCTAGTAGTAATCCCCTCCCCCTATGCAGTGCCCCTAGTAGTAGTCCCCGCCCCCCTATGCAGTGCCCCTAGTAGTAGACCCCTCCCCATGTAGTGCCCCTAGTAGTAGTCCCCCCCTTGTAGTTCCCCCAGTAGTAGTAGCTGCCCCTTGTAGTGCCCCCAGCAGTAGTAGTCCCCCCTTGTAGTGCCCCCAGTAGTAGTAGTCCCCCCTTGTAGTGCCCCCAGTAGTAGTCCCCCCCTTGTAGTGACCCCAGCAGTAGTCCCCCCCTTTGTAGTGCCCCCAGTAGTAGTAGTAGTCCCCTTGTAGTGCCCCCAGTATTAGCAGTAGTAGTAGTCCCCTCCCCCTTGTAGTGCCCCCAGTAGTAGTAGTCCCCACTTGTAGTGCCACCAGTAGTAGTAGTGCCCTACTTGTACTGCCCCCAGTAGTAGTAGTCCCCAATAGTAGTAGTCCCCCATCCCCCTTGTAGTGCCCCCAGTAGTAGTAGTCCCCCCCTTTGTAGTGCCCCCAATAGTGCCAGCCCCCCCCCAGTAGACACACGTAATATAAAAAACAAAAACAAAAAAAACAGTTACCTGAATCCCCGCTCCCGCCGTCGCCATCCGCTCCTCCATCTGTCCTGGCCGGGCCGCTCTGCATTGTGGGAGAGACGTCATATGACATCATGACGCCTCTCCCATTGCCCACTGCAGGAGCCAGAAGATGAAGCAGCTCCTGCAGTGGGCGCAGCAGCAGCTAATGAGAGTCTGACAGACGGAGCCGGCGGCTGTGTGTTTTTCACTTGTGTAGCGCTGACCGAACTCCGTCCGGTCAGCGCTACACACGCGGTGCAGTCTGTGTCACAGTGACACAAACTGCACCGGCCCGCGGCCCGCATGATGCTGTGGCCCGGGGGGCACATGGCACCCTGCCCCCCGGCCCAGCCCGCCACTGCTTAAGGTGCGTATCCACTAGATGATATGCCCCATTAGCGATATCGTCTATTGTTTGCCCTGCAGTACCGAGCTCAATGTCGTTAACGACATTGAGCATCCACACTGAACGATATCATTAATGGTATCGTTCAGTGACGACACCCTCCCTCATACCCGTACTTGCAGAACCTGACAATATCGGCAGGTTGCCCTGCAAGTACGGGCGATGAAAGATGTCGTCTATGACCAGCAGGAGCGTGCATCGCTGGTTGTTGAAGGCATACACACTGAACGATAATGAGGACGATGACCAATAACGATATTGTTATCGTTGAAATAGTCCAATTTATCGTCTAGTGGATACGCGCCTTTAGAAGCATGGATTTTGCAAGAAGATGTTTTAATTACGTATACATCTGCATTGCTCATAATCAGCTCCATAGAGCGGTTTGAATTTTTGTATGATCACAAATGCTCATTTCAAATGTTCTTTTCTAGATGTCCCCCACTGTGTTTCTGTCTGTAATATCACTAGTTGCTGAGTGAATTGATAGACTGCATTGTGCATTTTGGTTCAGAGCCAGAACACAAACTGACTGCCACCAGTCTGCGCAGAGCACAGTAATTGTTTAATATAATATAGTCATGATACTTCATAGTAATTGCTTTTTTAAGAAAATAAAGCATTTACTTCATCACATGTACTGAGCTGTTTATTAAGCCCCAGAAAGACCAAGAGAGGGTTTAATCAGAGGTAGAGTTTTTGGCTTTTTAACAAAGGATACTGCTGGCGGCGGCCTTCACCAGGCATCTCAGGAGATAACTCTGCATGGGAAAGCTACCACCTACTTAGCAGAGACAGCTGTACTCCGATCACTATCACCATCTCATGATGGCGAGACAGGGGGCAGTAAAGGAAAACATGTTTTAGTACTATAATATATTATATTTATTATTTTATATTTTTAGCAGCATCTGTTTTTTTATGCATTCTTTATTTAGCATTTTGTGAAATAACAAGAAACAAAAGTAGCAAACAGGTCACATATTATTCACATAAGGGAGCAGAGCAAGCGCTCTGTGGTTGGAAGGATGTATTCTACTTATGTGTTTTATATGTGACAGAATTATAGTTGGATATATAGATGTGTAGCTGATTTAGGTTATACTGTTAGGTAATAACTGTAGGCAGCGTGTTTGTCCTATAGTGAGGACTATGGTAATGTTCCAATTAAATGTCCAAAAACAAATGTCTTTAGTTGAACAATAAACAGCTAACTGTCCTAAATCCACTGGTGGGCAAAAACTGTAAGCAGGGTGTTCTTAAATAGTATCTGACTATCTTTTGTAGATGAGATGATGTTTTTCTTTCTCTGTGTACTCCTCATAAGTGTATTTTAGTCACAGCCCGTGCGTACCTTAGGGATAATGAGTACAGTATCAGGGTCGATGCGGACACTAGTATGCAGATGTTAAATAAGTAAGGTACTACTCACCAAATAACTTCTGCTGGTCCTCCGGTTCCTGCTGTTCTGCACATCCGTTTAGTAGTTGCATGCAAGTATGAGGGCAATATGTGGATGTCTGACTACTGAGAGAATATCAGGTAAAAAAAAATGCTCACATTTATTATCAAATTACACTAAGTACATTTAGTATGGCAGCTACAGTACTGCAAGTCAATAGAGTTAAAAGTCAAATAAATCAATGGGCTATGTCTTGCGTTGTTACCAACGCGTTTCATCCCAATCAGGGACTTTTTCAAGGGCATGTGAGGTAGTTCATATGTTCCCAGGTTTTATATTTACAGACTCTGGTGAGTAGCGGTGATTGAAAACAGCGCCGCTGGGTTCCGTTGCTGGCACTTCCAGGTCACATAGAAAATAAGGATATGGTCACTAGCGCTTCAATAACAATACAAAGGCAGCAATATACTGCTGAAGTGGTCTCCAACACTCCTCAACATATATATATATAAACAAATAAGCACATATCTGCGCCCTCTTGCAAGGTATAGAAACCTCCTTTACTTCATATATATAATAATAACAAATATTAGTTCATATAAATGTTCATAAGATTCCTCCGGATAGATGAATATTCAAAAATAATCTCTTTCAGGGCCACCACAGAGTTCTTTTGATCACCACAACTCCGTCATGTCACATAAAAAGAGAAGAAAAGATGCTCCATATAGCATAATATAGTTTTAATAGAAACAAATGATCCACATCCATACAATAAAATTATCCACATCAATATAATTCTGTCACCAACAAATAGTATAAAAAGCCTCGTACGATGTGGTTGGAATGTAGTTTCCTAGACACCCAGAATAACATGTGCAGTAAAAACCACCAAAGTCTCCCGGGATAGACAAATGGATCTGCTGGTGTTCCTAGGTCACTGTCAAACAGCCACTCCTTCCACTCTCTGGTACCGACTCCTTTATATTAACCACTTCCAGGTCACATGTCCAGTGCTCATTCGATGATTTAAGACTATCTGTATGTATGTTTGCATCTGTGATGCGCTGTATAACTCCCGTCAGGTGCTGCCTCTAGTGTTTGTTGGTTAAATATGCACAGAGCACAGCTCCACTGTTCTAGTGGTCGGGTTACAGTCTACTCTAAGGGGGCTGCCATTTTTGAATGGTCTTGTTTCAATGATTGTAGCTGTTTGCTCTAATGGTGTGGGCATACACTATTTGCACATTCATTGGTTGTTACTTTTATATTTTTTAAACTCTATATTCTTTTTTCATTTTTGCATACGTGTGACCCAGCAAAGTTGGGACAGAACAGAGATCCCAGCTTTTGGGCTCTGATAAATTAAATCTATTCCAAAAGTGGTAGGCACTGTAATGTATGTATATAAGTCTGTCTAAATGCAACTATACAGGGGACTTATGTTCTATGCACAAAATAAACTGTGTCCAAAAGTTTTATTGTCCACTTAAAAAGAAAAATAAACCTAACTTATAAGCAGGGTAAATTCTGCCTTAAAGTCAATATTTAGACAAGTTATTCCTTGACAAATGTCAGTGTCCTAGTTTGCTTGTGAATAGAAGGGAAAGCAAATGTTGTGACTTTACATTACTAAATCAAACTTTAATGTCCTCCTAACTTCCAGTAATCGGGGTAGCAGCAGTACTCGCCATGATGGACCTAATAGCCCTAAAGCGACAGTCTATGATTTCTTTGGGCCACACAGGCTTAAGACTGCAGTGACTTTCCCTTATTGTGTAACTGTGGAAGCATCAGTGCAGCCTTTGTAGCAATTACAGGAGACTTTCTGATTTCTGGAGTTCACAAAAAGGTTGGCTGTGCTTGTTATACAGTATACCTAGGTGTGGGAGGTAGGGGTGGTTCAAGTTTCATCAGAACCCTAGGCAAAGCTCAATTATATCACCCCTGCTCGCCCAATACCCTTTTCCCAGCTCCTCGCACACACTTGACTTTTTGAAAATTATTAGATCTATTAAACAAAAAATGTATATACGCACAGGACCGCCATCAGGGCAGGGCTGGCAGTATTCGAGTACCGGGTCCGGAGACAGAGGAAAGAAGGGGGGCCTGAGTGCAGTGGTGCTGCACTGGCAGCCACGTAGAATTGAAATACAATGCAATGCAATGCAGGCTACATGTCATTTATGATGCCGGCCGCAAGCCAGCCTGAGCTCGCGGACCGGCAGCCAATCCGGACTGGCCGCTCCAGATTGGCTGGTGGTACGCAAGCTGTGATTGGCTTGCGGCTGCGCCATATTTGAAATATCGATGCAGCACTACTACCAGAGCCCCCCAGGCCCCCACTCTCTCAATATTTTAAATGCTGTTGGCGCTGATTTTGGTTGGCTGGCTGCACCAGCGCAGCCAGTTGAAGAAATTCTAAAACAGGTACCCTGCTAATTACTTAATCCCTGACCTAGCCCTGTCCCCTCCCCCAGTCAAGCCAGCTATCCCTGCCCTGCTCCCCCCCTGTGCAGACACTCTTTCTTACCCTGTGCTTCCCCCTTAGTCCAGCCAGCCCTGTCTCCCTCCTAGCCCTGCCAGCCTTCCCTGTCTCCCTCCTAGCCCTGCCAGCCTCCCATGTCCTGTCCCCCCACACAGGTCTTAGTAGCAGTAGTAGTAAATAAGGATTTATCAACTATATGGAGTAGTGTCTCCTTATTTACTACTACTGCTACTAAGACCTGTGAGTGCTGCCTAGACCCTCTCTCTCTCTCTCTCTCTCTCTCTCTCTATATATATATATATATATATGTGTGTGTGTGTGTGTGTGTGTTTGAGGGGGGGGCCCAAACTGGTATCTTGCCTAGGGTCCCATGAAGTCTAAATCTGGCTCTGTACTGAACTAGTATCAGACAAACAATGGGACTAATACCCAAGTCATCTTGATGCCCTTGGGACTTCTTCTGTTAGCACATAGATAAAAAATGTTGACACAGTGTATTCTCTCTTGACCCATTCTAGGATTTCTGCTGAGCTGCTGCTTGTAGTCCTCTGCTCTGCTTCTCTTGCATCCAGCGACTGCCTCTGTGTACCACACATGACAGCTAAATAAACCACTGCAAGGTGTGGGATGAGCCCAGATTGGCTTGTAGCAGCGTCAAAATTTTTACTTCCTGCCATGAATCGCAAGACAATGGGAACACGGACCCTTCGCAAAATCACATGTTGATACCTTCTAATGGGAGTGAACCCTGATGGGCCCAGTTCCCATTGAATTGCCACATTACTTTGATCCAAAATGGATTTACAGTCCCTTTGTGAGCCCTACATTTGTGATGCCCATGCTCTCTGTAAATACAATTGCTCTTAATGCCCATTTTCTTTATTTATGGTGATGTCTATTTTCAAGTGAGTACTGTTTAACTCGTATTGTAATGATGCAAATTAAGAGAAGGATGGTACAAAAAAGCAGAGCTCTACAATCTGACATAATCTAATGAATGCAACTCTTAATTTAGGAACTCTTAATTTAGTAAGCACTGCTCACCAGGACAATGTACACTAGGCAGGTTTTGGACTGAGGATGAAATAACTTTAAAACCATGATTGGTTACACAGTGCAAAAGTTGTACTTTCTTTGGTTACAGTACATAAATTGCCTACTTTTATTATCTCCCTTCCGGCTTCATAGCGCAAATCGCATCCTCAAGCCACCACACACCCAATTTACTAGAGAAATGGGTGGGATGCAGGAATGTGCCCTGTTCTTCCTAAGTCCAAGATGACTTCCTAAAATTCAGGTGTATCCTGGACATTTTCAAATAGCTGGCAAATATTCTAACATTTCCAGTTCAAAAGTTATTTCAGTTAAGCTGCCAGAATTTGTCACTATTTTCATATTGTGTTAATATTATTTAATGCAGACATATACTTAAATTGACTAATTTACAGAATAATATATTATATGTCAAAGTCAGATAATTGGATTTCATCGCTTGCAATTATTATCTGACAATATAGTCGTCTATGGTCTGATGACGAATTGCTTGGACACTACTCTGAGTCAGCACAATTCTGATACGCACAAATATATATTTATATTACTACAGGGTTTAGTCAGAGTGTGGAAGACAGGTCTTAATGTGTATGCCTGTGAGTGTTTTGAGAGACTCTGCATACTGATACAATATGCCTGTAACAAATAATTAAATATGTAACACAGTCTAAATGCAAGTTTGGGAATTATTGTCGGGAACCTGCAGATCGTTAACAATTGTATACCTTTTTGTTCAGTGCTGACACCTACACTCTAATTAAGTGGAGAGGGGCAACAGCAAACAGCTGGGGTCTCCCTCTGCTTAGAAATAAACCTTTATTTACAACTCAGAATTTGGTTCAGGCAATGTCTAATGATTAAAATATGCCAGAAATGGATAAAAGTTTGGGATATATATATATATATCTCCATTACACATACTCTGATGCACATAACACACACACATAAAACATACATGCAGACACATAGACGCTCACATGTGTACTCACATACATACATACATACATACGAACATTACACGGACGCACATATGCAAACGTATATGTATAAGAAGGTTACTTCGCATTAAATGTGATATTAGAGGTTTTAGTAGCATATAATTATGTTGTGAAATGTATGTATATGGTATTTAAAGTATAGAACTATTAGACATGTCATGTTTGGTACCATTCTAAATCCCTGTTTATTTGTAGATCTTCAGTTGTATCAGCAAGGAGATCGCAGCATGCGTTTGCAAGATATGAATTATAGGTTAGAATGTATCTCTGTATTTATTTTTATTAGTTCTTTGGATGGAAACCTACACAAAGAAGCAGTTGGAAAGCTGACCTCTGATGACACCATATGAACTAACCAATGAACGGAGTGACCTGAAGCAAGAACCAATGAGCATCTGTTATTCTGTGCTTTTGTTGTCTCTGAAACCTGTACGAATATAGGCTTGTGAGCTGGGGCAGTAGTCATTCATTTCTCCATATCCTTGGGTGATGGTGACCGCAGATTCAGGATTGAAATACTGAATACTGGGCCAGTGCGCACGTGTATGTATCGGTTTGTACCTGTGTATTTACTTGCTTTTTGTGCTAATTGTGTTACATCTAAGCGTGTAACTTTCTTTTTATTGCAATATAACTTTTTGTGCTTTGGAACCACATTTGGATTGGAAAACAATTATTTCTTATGCGACTTTTAGGCTAAATAGCGAAATTTTGGGTATATAGATATAGGAGTATCAATAGATATGTAGAGATCTGCATTTTGGTTCTCCAGAAATCCGAATCCATGCAAATTTGTGAATCCAGACAGATCCAAGTAACGGTTCTAATCTACTGAAGAGATCCAGAAAAATATGGGTCTTCCCACAGTTAGAAATTTTAAATCTGAATGTCCAGTTTTGTATTGCAAATATTACATAATTTTAGCTGTTTTTAAAAACTTTTTGTCAGTTTAAAAAAAAAAAAATTCAGATCCAGAAGCAAAATCAAAACAATTGAGGGTGGTTTTGCAAAGCCAAAATCAAAGCACAAAGATGAACCCAGATTCAAAACCAAAACTAAAACATGGGGGTCAGCGCACATCTCTATGTACTAGAGTTATCACACAAATGAGGAAACTGCCATTATTTTGTACAATGTTCCCCTGCCCATGTTGGACGTGCAGTACTTACTCTGGTTAACGTAAGAGATGTTATTAAGCAGAAAGTTGGAACAGGATAAAGTAAATTCTCTGGTTTAAATGTTTCCCTTTTCAAGCACATTTTTCTGGAAGGCAAATAGCATCTAAAGTACATACAGTATTATTAACTATTTGAAAGACAAGTTTTAATATTGACAAATGTTTCTACATCATAGCAGAGTTTTACCCTTTAGTGCCAACCCTATAACTGGAACACATGATCCGTTAACTATAGGCGATAAAGATATTTTTCTAAACAAAATGTAACAGTGGGACTGATTCTGATGTGGACGCAGTAGTGTAGCAACTGAGACTTTTGTTACAGCTCCTACTGCACTATGGTAATGCTGTGGCTGAGACTTCCACCTGCCACGGAGCTATCCACCAATGTGCGTACAAAGAAGGCAGCTCCATCAGCGAACAAAGACTAACAGCGAATCGATCGGCCTATGGCTGGCGCAAAATGTCCGTGGACATATAGTCATTGGTGCCAGTGAAACTGCAACTTTAGATGCATGCCTTGACACCAACGTGCCCCAGATACTCCCACCCCATTAGCAACCCCCAAAATCACCATCCAGGAATGCCCATCAAAATTACATTAATCTCCATGCAATTTCGAAATGCATCCCCTGCCGGAAACGAAAAGGATGCATGCGCCCAATATTTTACCAGCGTCCATCTTTCTTGCAGGCCCTGTGCATTGTATACATAAAAACTCCAGTCATAATAAAGTTAAAATAAATCATTACTCTAACCTTTTAAAGTGGAAATTAGTTAATGGAATGCTTTGTGTATTGTAAAAAGGTCACTAGAATGCTGTCTGTGTTTTGTAGATTATACATTAATGCTTTCTGAATTGCACAGAATTTACTATATTACTGTTTGTGAGGTCACTGGAATGTTCTCAGGGTTGTAAATTGGTCACTTTGTAAGGTATGTTGATCACTAGAAGTCTCTCTGCTTTGATGAAGGTTCACTATAATGTTGTGTGATATTTATCAGTCAGTAGAGTGCTGTCTTTATTATATATAGGAACCTAGAATACTCTTTAGGTAGATCACTAGAATGTTCTCTGTATTGTATAGATGTTACTATGATGCTCTTTGAACTGTATAGAGGTCGCTATATTATTATTATTATATATCAATGACTAGATTGCTCCTTGTGTGGTACCCCGGTGATATGTGGGTGTTTGGATGCAGTGCATAAATAGTATTAGTACCTCATTGTGGGTTGGCCCTCTTCTGGAAAAGCTTTTTCGCAGTACCACACCTCGGCAGGTTTATTTTGTAACCTGGTATAAGCCCCAACCAGTTACTGTTAGAGATGTGTGCCGCACCCTGTGTTTTGGTTTTAGATCTGTATCTCCTCTGGTTTTGTATCAGGATTGGTTTTGCCAAAACTGCCCTTCCGTGTTTTGTTTTTGGATTTGGATCTGGATTTTTTTCTTTAAAATATCATAAAAACATCTAAAATCACATAAAATGGGCCTGTTTTTGTTCCTACAGTATTATTATTTCCACTCATTTTCAGTGAATTTTGACAACCGCACAGCTCACAATATTGATTTTTTCATCTAGGTAAGGGCCAAAATGTTGCATCCAGCTAGCTGGCTGTCGCAATTCCTAGGCGGAA
The DNA here is from genome assembly GCA_031769625.1 of Taudactylus pleione. Taxonomy (NCBI): domain Eukaryota; kingdom Metazoa; phylum Chordata; class Amphibia; order Anura; family Myobatrachidae; genus Taudactylus; species Taudactylus pleione. The sequence continues at coordinate 59,832,122 of JAUIMM010000200.1, read as the reverse complement.
TCAAAACTGAGTGATAAATAGAGTTGAGGACTGTGCAAAGATGATGGTTGGGGTAACCCTTGAGGATTGAAGAATTGATAGTTGATAATTGATACAGTCACTGACTGAAGCAGGAATTGATAATTGATAATTGGTGCAGCAACTGGCTGAAGTAAGAATTGATACTTGATAGTTGGCACAGCCACTGGCTGAAGTAAGAATAGTTGATACTTGATAATTGCTGCAGCCACTGGCTGAAGTAAGAATAGTTGATACTTGATAATTGCTGCAGCCACTGGCTGAAGTAAGAATAGTTGATAATTGCTGCAGCCACTGGCTGATGTAAAAATAGTTGATACTTGATAATTGGTGCAGCCACTGGCTGAAGAATTGATAGTTGGCGCAGCCACTGGCTGAAGTAAGAAGAGTTGATACTTCATATTTGGTGCAGCCACTAGCTGGAGTAAGAAAAGTTTATACTTGATAATTGGTGCAGCTACTGGCTGAAGAATTGATAGTTGGCACAGTCACTGGCTGAAGTAAAAAGTGTTGATACTTGATAATTGGTGCAGCCACTGGCTAGAGTAAGAACTGATAGTTGGCGCAGCCACTGGCTGAAGTAAAAATAGTTGATACTTGATAATTGGTGCAGCCACTGGCTGAATTAAGAAGAGGTGATACTTGATAATTGCTGCAGCCACTGGCTGAATTAAGAAAAGTTTATATTTGATAATTGGTGCAGCCACTGGCTGAAGTAAGAATTGATAGTTGGTGCAGCCACTGACTGAAGTAAGAATTGATAGTTGATAGTTGGTGCAGCCACTGGCTGAAGTAAGAATAGTTGATACTTGATAATTGCTGCAGCCACTGGCTGAAGTAAGAATAGTTGATACTTGATAATTGGTGCAGCCACTGGCTGAACTAAGAATTGATAGTTGATAGTTGGTCCAGGCACTGGCTGAAGTAAGAATAATTGATACTTGATAATTGGTGCAGCCACTGGCTGAAGTAAGAATTGATAGTTGATAGTTGGCGCAGCCACTGGCTGAAGTAAGAATAGTTGGTACTTGATAATTGGTGCAGCCACAGGCTGAAAAATTGATAGTTGGCGCAGCCACTGGCTGAAGTAAGAATAGTTGATACTTGATAATTGGTGCAGCCACTGGCTGAAGTAAGAATTGATAGTTGATAGTTGGCACAGCCACTAGCTGAAGTAAGAATAGTTGGCACTTGATAATTGGTGCAGCCACTGGCTGAAGTAAGAAGAGTTAATACTTGATAATTGGTGCAGCCACAGGCAGCACCCCTGCCCAGCCATGTTGTTGATAAGTGTGGCTAACGTGCACACATACACAGAAAAAATAAACACTTTGATTAATTTTAATATTTAAACTGGGGGAGAGCACCCCTGAATGAGGCAGCAGCCATTTGATAAACAACACAGGCAGCACCCCTGTGTAGCTACATTGTTGATAAGTGTGGCTAACGTGCACACACATACAGAAAAATACACTTTGATAAATTTTTGTTTCGTTTTTTTACACTGGAGGGGAGAGCACCCCTGTACAAGGCAGCAGCCCCTTGATAAATGACACAGGCAGCACCCCTGCGCAGCTACATTGTTGATAAGTGCAGTTAACGTGCACACACACACAGAAAAAAAATATTTGATAAATTTTTTTTTACACTGGAGGGGAGAGCACCCCTTAACGAGGAAGCAGCCCCTTGATAAATGACACAGGCAGCACCCCTGCACATCTACTTTGTTGATAAGAGTGGCTAACGCGCACACACACAGAAAAAAAACACTTTGATTAATTTTTTTAGCTTTTTTTTACACTTGGGGGAGAGCACCCCTGAATGAGGAAGCAGCCCCTTGATTAATGACAGAGGCAGGACCCCATGCGCAGCTATGTTGTTGACAAGTGTGGCTGACATGCACACACACACACAGACAAAAAACACTTTGATTAATTTTTGATTCGTTTTTGCTACACTGGAGGGAAGAGCACCCCTGAACAAGGCAGCAGCCACTTGATAAATGACACAGGCAGCACCCCTGCACAGCTACATTGTTGATAAGTGCGGCTAACGCACACACACACAGAAAAAAAACAACACTTTGATTAATTTTTTTTAGCTTTTTTTTACACTGGGGGGGAGAGCACCCCTGAACTAGGAAGCAGCCCCTTGATAAATGACACAGGCAGCAGCCCATGCGCAGCTACGTTGTTGATAAGTGCGGCTAACGCACACACACACATAGAAAAAAACCCACTTTGATTCATTTTTTGGGGAGGGTTTACACTGGGGGGGAGAGCACCCCTGAACAAGGCAGCAGCCCCTTGATAAACAACACAGGCAGCACCGTGCGCAGCTACATTGTTGATAAGTGCGGCTAACGCGCGCACACACACACAGAAAAAAAACACTTCGATTAAATTTTTTTTCTTTTTTACCCTGCGGGGGTAGAGCACCCCTGATGGACAGATCACGCCCTGGACAACACAGCAGCACCCCTTTATGGACTGCAGTGACACAGGAGCCATGGAAGCCCCCCTCTTCTGTCTGCAGCACAGCTCCTATAGAGTATAGAATGAACAACAACACAGTCCTTATGAACAACAGGATAGCACAGCCCTGGACAACAGCCAGCCAGCCCCTATGGAATACAACCAGCCCCTATGGACAACAGCCAGCCCCTATGACAAGTGAGAACAGCAGCCAACCCTTATGCACAGCAAGTCAGCAACAGCACAGCCACTATAGACAACAAGAGCACAGCCCCTCCCTTGCTTCCTCTTCACTCTCCACAGCCGGAATGAAAATGGCAGCGAGCATGAAACCTTTTATACAATAAAAAACCTGCGAGAATCCGACAGCAGGATGATGATGTTTTACCTCGCTTTGAGATCCAAGTCAGGCGGGAAAACTGAGCAGGCTTGGATCCGACTCGGATCTGCAAAATTTGGGTGGGTTCAGATCTCTGAGATCCAAACCCGCTCATCTCTAGTTACTGTTTAACAATCTGGATAAATAAAATACTTTCAATACCTTCTCAAAGAGATGATTGCACAAAGTACATTTAAACAATACTGTACATTTACAGCAAATAGTGTAAAACTCATAAGATATTCACATTTAACAATACAAAACACGTAGAATGCCGTTGTACTCTAGCATTTAAATGTTCAGCCTACCAAAAATAAACCTAGGAGTCCTCTGGACAGTTGTGGACCTCATACTACAGTAAATGAGAAATGATTGAAATGGCACAGGAATTCACAACAATAATAAAACAAAAATGGAAACACTGTAGTCTTTCATTAGAGAAAATACCAGAGTAGTCGTTGTGACCAGTTGGTGCACAATGTTGGGGCCCTTTAAAATGTTGGCTAGCATAAATATTAAAAGTCCCGGCTCCGTCACAGGGAAAAGATCAGCATTGTTTACTTTAATGATGTAGTGTAATTGCAATCAAATGAAGTAGCAACAAAGCAATATTCCAGTAGCAAGAAACTGTAATAACACTTGCTGGGACTTGAAATAGGCATTATAATGTGCAACAGTAGACAGGGGGCCTGATTCATAGATGGACGCAGTAGCACAGTACAGTAGCTGCGTCTTTGGATGCAGCTACTGTGCTGAAATATTGTAATGCTGCAGGAGGCATCTTGTGTAACTAGACGCCTCCTGCCAGCTTATGTTATACGCAGCTGCGCAGCACCAGATCACTCTGCGTGAACTTCGGTCACTTGGGTAAACTTCCGGTTACTCAGGATGGCCGGGGTTTTCATGCAGCTGAAGCCAGTGAAGCTGCGTACAAGGATGCAACCAATGGCTTCAGCATGTCCAGAAAACATGCGACTCGCCCCCGGTTTTCTTGGATGCTGCCCCCGCTACGTCCCCAAACGGCAGCAGATTGTCAATTGCAGAAGAAGATCTGCACGTGCACAGTACAGATCGTGCACATGCGGAGATCTTCAAACACCGGAGTTGTGCACAACTCATTGGCTTTGCATACAACTCTGAATCAGACCTAGGGCTAATGCTTAGAAGTTGTATGTATAACTACCATATGTGGAGCAGGGTGTGTTGGTAGAGATTACTGGAAGAATCTCACCAAGGACTGGTGTGTCAGCTTCCCCTCTGATCTCTGCCGCACCAAGAAGAGGAGTTTAGCTAATGGTTCTGGTAGCTTGCAGATCTCCCTTCCAAAGCTCAAGAATGTAGGTTTGGCTTCCCACTCCTATTTTGCTTTTCCAGCTCTGCCTTTCATTCCTGCCCTCAGTCGCAGGTTTTGAATGAAATCCACTCAACTCTGGGATACTCTCTGTCCTTCTGAACCTTACCAATGGTGCCTTTCCTTACCGGCACTTCTCCATATTCCCAGCCTTTGTCTTTTTCTGCCCCCTGTGGTGTTACGAGTCTCCAACGCGTACTGGGGGAGCCTGGTAGGAGAAAAGACCTTCTCAAGATGGCGCACAGCTAAGGTTCGCCCACAAAATGGCTACCAGGATGGCAGTGATACATTGCAACAGTGGGGTGTCATACCTATATTGTATAACATCAATTCGTATGAATATACAGAATTGGAATGTTAGGTCCACGAATACATCTGTAATAATCTTATATAAATACTAAATAGAGAAGAAAAATATATTAAAACTAAATTTTATAATTACATTAGGTAAAAACCTAATTTATCACATTATGTTAGAGGTAAGAAAAACTATAATTCATTTAATTCATAATCCATGGTTTTCCGTAATTGCATAATAACTTATTGTTCTCTATCTTTTTTTTTTGGATCCATTATCAAAGCTTACGCTCTCCATATTCCATAAGTTGTGAGTGTTTTGTATAGGCTTTCTAATATTTATACAGCAAATTCACATGCAAAGTTGTTATAGGTATAAAATATGTAAGAAATAGCAAGTGTAATACATATAATAAACAATGTTAATTCTCTGTATCCAGCCCCAAAAAAAATATTAAGACTATTTTTAATTTATCCTTAGTGACTCCCTGCTGTTCTTTACTAATGGATGGTGTAATAGTTTGAGGGCAAAATAGCTCTCGCAAAATGTTGATAATTAGTCAAATGGCGGATGTATAACTAACATTATTTCTCCTGAATTTAGTACCCTATAAACATATGTACCAACAACAGATTCATTGTATCATTATTTCCTCTATATCGCCCATAAAGGCTTTCTGCATGTTCATCCAGGATGCAGTTGGTCATCATTAGAAAAGCAAAACCTTAAATGCTGCTTCTGTTACTTATGTAATTAGTGGGGACCACAGTTAAGCTGCTTCCTTTTAAACATTTATTTTACAGAATATTTTCTCATTCCTGTATAATAGGTGTGTTTATTGTAAGGGCTTTCCTGCAGCATTGTTGATTGGCTTAATTCTGCGCTGTAAAGCAATGAGATATTCTGCATCTCTGCAGTAAATGGATAAAATCTTTCACAAGGCATTTATTTCACAGCTGAAATACTGAGATTATTTGGATCACTATAAGTAATAAATAAAATGTGTCCTATATCTGGGTGCAATCAACATAGTGATGATGTCATCACTCTCTGTACGCCATGTAGGAAACACTGGAGGCAATAAGGATGTGTGCTACAAGAAAAAGGCTACCACTTTCCAGCACAATGATGGCTACATGTGTGCCTGTGTGCCCAAGGCCTCTCATCAGCAAAGATAAATACAGAATCGTATTAATGTTAATTGTACCTGTTTTATTGAACAACCAGTATCCAATTACCAAGAAAGCTGATGCTTCGGTACCTCAAAGGCCATGATCCCACCAGATTCTGAATTTGTTTTGGAATTTTGAAACAAGAATAATATTATCCCAATTCTCATCAATCAATCTGAAAATTACAGTAGTAAAAACTAAACTGGCTGGGAAAGGAAAACCATTGTGCAGGTTTGCACTGAACAACAGAATCTCAACGCAAACTTTCAGAGTTATGTTTAGCTCATTCAGGGGGGACATTTATCAAAGCTTGGGGAGAGATAAAGTGGAGAGAGATAAAGGACCTCATTCAGAGTCGGTCGAAGCGACCGCACGGTCGTACAGGAAAAGGGGCCGGATACGCAAATGATTCCCTCGCAAGTTGCGTCCCTAAGTTCGGATCGGTAGCTGGCCGACCAAGGGGAAGAAGCGGTCGGAATTAAAAAAAATATGCCCCCTTCTCATACGCATTGCACGTCATCTCTGGGCATATAAGGATTAATCGAGACCATCGGGAACCATCGGAACTGGTCGTAGAGCTTAAGGTTGACCATACCCTCTATTAAGCTCTACGATCATGTCAGTGTAAAAACCTCCCATGTCACATGTGCCATGACGCTACTTTGTTAATTATGCACTCACATAAAACCGTATGCACTCCCATAAACGCCGTTCGCATAATTAGGCACGCCTGCGTTCGGATCTCCACTCCCCCTTTTTTCAAGCACCTTCCCCTGTTACCACCCACAAATGCCTCATCCTGTCACTCAAACAACCGACCTGACTGTGTTCAAGGAGAGAGAAATTTCTGATCGTAGCGGCTAGTTTGCGCACGCGCATTGCGAACTTTACGCATGCGCAGTATAGCGAACATCAGTAGCGTATGACCGTGCAGGCCGCTTCGACCGACTCTGAATGAGGTCCAAAGTACCAACCAATCAGAACCTAACCGTCATTTTTCAAACACAGCCTGTAAAATCACAGTTAGGAGCTGATTGGTTAGTACTTTATTCTCTCCAAGCTTTGATAAACCTCCCCCTCATTCCCTGTACTGCTAAAGGAGAACATTTAGACCATCTGTCATAATAAATCCAAAATGATACTTATCATAATACTAACCCTCCTCCTAGTGCCTAACTCTAACCCTCCCCCCACAGACTAACCCTAACCCCCCACAGACTAACACTAACCTACCCCCGAAGCCTAACCCTTCCAGTGGCACCTAACCCTAACCCTACATAGGCTAACCCTTACCCCCCCCCCACAGACTGACCCTCCCACAGACTAACCCTAGCCTCCCCTAGAAGCCTAACCCTAACCCCCCCCCAGCGGCACCTAACCCTCCCAGCAGCACCTAACTCCCCACAGACTATGCCTAACAACCCCACAGACTAACCCTAACCTCCCCTTGCAGTCTAACCCTCCCAGCGGCACCTAACCCTAACCATCAGCATCCTATTTATGTTCACTTTTCAAATAGCGACAGTTTCACTGTCAACATTATAGGCCCGGTCTAAAATAGCTAATCTGCTCACATTGCATTTTATTGTCTTGTTTCTCATTTTTCCATTAAATATGTATTATCTACATGTTATAAACAGGTCTCCATGACTTCAGAAAGGTATGATTTAGATATATGTATTCAGCATTATTTTATATTTTTTTCAGTAAGAGATGTTATACAGATATAGATAGCCACAACAGAAGCAGTGGAGTATGGTAATGCACAGTAAACATTAGCGTATATACTCGAGTATAAGTCGACCCGAATATAAGCCGAGGTACCTAATTTTAGTTTTACCCAAAAAAACTGGAAAACTTATTGACTCGAGTATAAACCTAGGGTGGGAAATGCAGCAGCTGGTAGTAATCCCTCCCCTGGTACTGCCCCCATAGTAATCCCCCCTGGTAGTGCCCCCAGAAGTAATTCTCCCTGGTAGTGCCCCCAGTAGTGCCCCCAGTAGTAATCCCCCCCTGGTAGTGCCCCCAGTAGTAATTCTCCCTGGTAGTGCCCCCACAAGTAATCCCCCTCTGGTAGTGCCCCCAGAAGTAATCCCCCCTTGTAGTGCCCCCAGAAGTAATCCCCCCTGGTAGTGCCCCCAGTAGTCCTAATAAAAAAAAAAAAAAAAAAACTTACCTGAAACCCCGCACCTGGTCCCGCCGCTGCTATCAGCTCCTCCGGCCGCTTTGCATTATGGGAGAGATGTCATCATGACGTCTCTCCCATTGCCCACTGCAGGAGCCGGAAGATGGCTCCCGCAGTGGGAGCAGCAGCAGCCGATGAGAGTCTGACAGACACACAGCTGCCGGCTCCGTACCATGCGGGCATCACTCGAGTATAAGCCGAGGGGGTGCTTTTTCAGCACAAAAAATGTGCTGAAAAACTCGGCTTATACTCGAGTATATACGGTAACTAGCATTCACTAATGGTGAATCTGAGCCTGATAATTAATTACCCATATTGTATAATCAAGTCATATGAGTGTTATACAACATAGTATAATAAATTCGTAAAAAGCTCACTTCTATTGGAATATTCAATGGATGGTGTGTTTAGTAGCAACTGTCCATGATAAAATGAATGTGGGCTTTACATTTCGTGTTTACCATCAACAACTCAAATGTTGGAGTTCCTGGTCCGCCGGCTCGTCATACAGTATCTAAGAGGGAAGAAGTAATATCATAGCTTACAACCACACTAAGGGGTATATTTACTAAGAATTGTGTTTGGTCAGGAATAAACACATTGGGCATCGCTCAGACTCACGTGTGTTTTTCCCTTTCAAGCACACAGATTTACTAAGAATATTTTGATTCAATGGTGATACTGATTGTGTTGTATTGGTCAGCCCAGGGCTGGCAATCCTCAGAAAGTGGGGACCCCATAAATTAATGACGTCCCCCTACCAGGGGATCAACCAGTTTTACTTTTTTAATTGTAAATCAGTCCCCTTCTCCAGATAGAATCCAGGTTGGATTGTACCTGGAGAAGGGGACGGACCTCCTCCAGGGTTGAGGAAAGTATTTAGTTTTGTAGTGTGAGTGTGAATGTGTAATAAAGATATAAATCCTTTGTTGTGTGTATTATGGGTTATTTATATTTCTTTACAGTGGGGGTACAGGTGCCAGCAGCCTGTTGGCAATTGTAGTTCTATAAAGTGCCGCAAGGAAGGCTTGCTGAGACCTGCAGTCTCACTGTAAAGAACAATATTATTTGTTTATTTTACACAATTACCCCCGCACCCACCGCCACAGTGCGGGGAAGAGCCCAAACCCCCAAAATAAAATGGGACGGGGACCCCGATTTTATTTTTAGGGTTGGTTAATGCTTTGGCAGAACATGCGGCTCACAGGCACTTCTATTCATTTCTTCTATTCTGCTCCATGTTCTTTCGTGTTTTTAAACACGATTCCTAGTAAATGCATGAGTTGTAGTTCTGTCTATGGAAAGTACTTGCGTGTTAATTCAAAGGTCTATTGACTTCTATTTGCATGTTTTGCCATCTATTTCTGTGCTGAACCGTGTTTTTGTAGTCGCATTTGCCTTTAGTAAATCTCCGAGTTGCTAAAATCAGGGGAAACTCACATGGGAATGCACTCTTGGTCAGAGACGATTCTTAGTAAATATACCCCTAAGAATATTTAAATGTGCCCTACTCTCAGAGCATTGGGCTAGTTGTCACCACATCTAAGGTTCAACAAATCAGAGGTATGGTTATTCCTATGTTATATACGATGTATGATGTCATCTATACAACATCTATATAACCCAAAAGTACCAATAAAGCTGCAACCTAGTGATGCGGCAAGCGATGTAACAAAACATTGCTCTGCTGTACACACTGCACGATCCACGGTATGAAGGCATGATGTATCATTACAAGGTACATGTAACTACACTGCATCAATCATTACGATTCGTCCCATTGGACGTACAGCACATCCAATCAGAAGATTCAATGAACAATGGCCGGGAATGAAGGATTGGGCATATACACTATAGGATGTGTACAATATATCATTCCGATCTGCGTCGGTAAGATATATTGTACAATATATCGTATGATGTGTACCCAGCTTGAGACATATAAAACAAAAGCCTATTTAATACTTTATGAGTCATACTTTGGTAAATATGCACTGTATCCCAGTGGCACTCTCAGAAGAGTGTAAAAGCTATTTGAACTGTAACTATTCTCAGGCAGTATTTAAAAATCATTACTCATGTTTTGTTAACTGCCAGAAAGTGAAGTCACATATAGTCCTTGCCATCCTCCCTCTGATGAGGTGGTGATACAGCCATGATGCAAACTTTATAGCTTTTACCTGTTTTAATACAGGACACCACTGTGAGCTGGCGTCTACAGCATAATGTCTTTACAATCCTGTAATGTATTACTTCCTACTGGAAATGATTAATTTTTTGTTTGAGTCATAAACTGGAGGAAGCAGAGAACAGAAACTCCTGGGCATTACTCAGCATGTTACATTGAGTGTGTGATGAGACATTTATACGGGAAAAGGAAAACTTCATTTCAACAGACAGCAGTGGCTAGATAATGAAATATGACAATATCACTATCCTATATAAAAACATTACACTTCATTTAGCATATATGTCCTGCAAATTCACTGTTTCTTACAATTTAAACAAACATTTCATTATCTTTTCATCATTATTTAACCAATGATGATTTAAGTATTTTTATTTCCATTCAGCTTTTTGCATTGTGGTCTCTTAGAATCAGATATTATTCAAATAAATTACAGAAAAGTCCCTGGTAGGCTGCACACTAAGATATTAGATGGGCTGCTGGGAGATTTATTTTTATTCTGATTTTCTATAGATTGCAGTGCTTTATAGAAGAAAACTTCAAAATGCTACCTACATACTCACTTCACTTGCCTACTTTTGAAAAAGCATTTCAAGGAGATTGTAAAAGCACCAACTATGAGTAGGGGCGCCGAGAGGGGGGGGGGGAGCAGGTACTAATTACCCGGTCCCGGGCTGCTGGAGGGGCCCGGCGCCACTACCCCTCCCTCTTAAATCACAGCAGCCCAGAACACACTCCACTGCTGGACTGCAGTGGGAGAGCGCTCGCAGCTGTTGAGCAGCAGCAGTCTCCTATGCCTGTGGGGGGAGCGATCATGCTGATCGTGCCCCCCCCGGCATTGTGCCGGGCTGAGGGGCTCACAGTCCCCCCCTCCCCAGGGAAGAGCTGCTCTACACAGCGCCGCAAAAATCTTTTTTAAATCCTAAGGGGGAGTGACCATGCCTACCGTGATTAGGCCACGCCCCCTTCAGCTGGGCCCAGCTGGCCTCTCTACACCCCTGTCTATGAGCGCGGAGGTAAAGTGGACGTGTACTGCTACATCTGAGAGCCATGCAAAAAAATTTACTTGCATCCAAATGTAAACGAGCCCCAAAGCAGTCAGTAAGATCTACCTGATGAAAACACACTGATACTTTTCAGAAAATGCATGTAGCCATAGGGATCCTTGTGCCTTATAACCAATGCAGGCACTGATTTATTTATTTTTTTCTAAGTATATAACAGTTACATAATGTGGGCAAGGTACAATCAGGGAGATTGCTGGACTCTTCAAGGGGTCAAGGAGATTGCTACCAGGCCCGCGCCAGGGTAAAGGGAGCATGGCCTAAACGCGGGCGGTGTGGCCACACCCCCTTAACCCAGCACATAACCAGTTGGGGGCACGATCAGCTTGATCACTCCCCCCACAGGCATTGAGACTGCTGTGGCTGCTTCTCAGCAGCTGCGAGCAGTCTCCCATTGCAGCCCAGCACACAGCAGGGTGTGCTGGGCTGCTGTGATGTAAGAGGGGGAGGAGGGTAGTGCCGGGTCCCTCCAGCAAGCCCCGGGCCCAGATAATTAGTACCTGCTCCCCCCCTCTCTCTCGGACCCCCTGATTGCTACTATTTCATGACAATCAGGGAGAGTTGGCAAGTATGTGATAAGTTGCAAGTACATTATATAAAATGATAACTGGAGGCTGTTCAGTTGCTAATGGCAACTTATCCACCTGTCCTCTTTAGAAAGTTTGATACAGTACAGTATATCTATGCTGTTTATTTAAAAATACACTTCATTCCAAAGATATACAGTATTTATGTGGCTTATACACATTTTAGCAACAGCAGCTCCTTCCCTCTTACCTGAGGGAGGTTGCCGCTCCTGCTAGTCTGGCCGTGGCTGGTCGGGTACTGATGCCTGCACAATGAATGTGGCAGGTGCCGGGATAGGTGCATGAGCGGCAGTGGCGCTGCGCATGCACATAACACAGGCTTCTAGGGACTGCATTGTTTGCATCCTCCGAAAAGCCCTGTTGGGCTGCCGCCTGAAAGGCTGAGCAGTGGCTTCCAATGGAAGCCGCTCTCTGCTAATCTCAACCTGGACTGGCAGTCCCAAGGGGAGGAGACACCTCCCCCTGGGGCTGCCTGTCCTGTGCATGATTGACAGGTGAGGCATCCAATGGGAAGCCACCTCCAGTCACAGTGTAGCCAGTGCAGTCACAGACTGCACTGGCTCACTGAAGTGGAGGATTTTACTTGGGGGGGCTGCAGCCTCGCAGCCACTAGGTAAAATCCACCACTGCATTTTAGTACTCAAAAAATAACAGCAGAGGACCTGGTATGCAAGAATAAATGCAAAAAAAATCAAGAAAAACTTCAGTTAGTAATTAGTATGTGCCTTAAATATTTAACAAATACTTTAATTCAGCCTAAAGAGTAGACATTTGGCAAGAGCAAGAAATAACAGTGAGCTGTGAACCTAAAGGTGTTTTTGACCTACAGTAATGAGAGACTCATTATGATCATAATAACATTCAAAACAAGGGGCACAGTAAAATGATCTCTCAAAAGAGGTAAACAATAAAAATATGCACCTTCTAATCACATTTAGGGCATACTAGCCTACTCTCCTGGAGGTTGTGGGGCTGTCACGATTTTTTGGGTAGCCCTCCCCGTGCTTCCAGAAGAGTAGGCAGATCTCCTGCATCTCGCCCACTTCCCCATCATGCCCACTTCCTAGTGAAGTGGGCAGGATGGGGAGATTTTACGGGGAAATAGCCGGTCCGTATGGAGGAGGCGGGGCTAAAATTATGTGAATCGCATAATTTAGCCCTGCCTCCTCCTCAATTGCATGTTTTCCATTTGAAGGGGCGCAGCTTAATGACATCTACCATCCGGCCTGCCCCCCGAACGTGTCAGCAGCATCTCTTCTCTGGCCTGCTTCCATAGAGGACATTTGTAAAGTCGGTAAGTATGATTTAGGGGTAGATTCAATTACCCACAAACTAGGTTGTGCAACTTTTTACCACAGACACTGTTGTTAGTGCGGGCAAAACTAAGGGGTCTATTTACTAAGCAGTGTTAGGAGACAGAGTGAAAAGTGATTAGGTGCCAGCCAATCCAATCCTAACTGCCATCGCACATGCTGTTTGAAAAATGACAGTTGGGAGCTGATTGGCTGGTACCTTATCACTTTTCACTCTGCCTCCTAACACTGCTTAGTAAATACACCCCTATGGCTGAAACTTTTTGATATTCAATGAGGAATCTTCATTAAGTTTCAATGGGAAAAATTGTGGATTTCAGAGTAGGTTATAACAATGAAAAAGTCCTTATTTGAATGTAAAATACCAGACACAGTGCAATACCACTGATACCCCACTTCCAGTGCCTAATAATAATGTATTAATTTAAAACAGCCTTATACTTTATCTTATTTGCCACGTTTCGGGGGTTCAAGATGATTTCCCCACTCTATCACGCAGAAAACCACTATGTAAAGGACAATAGTTATCTATGATGTTTTTTTCTCCTTTATTAGATAATAATCCAAATGTCACACAAGATATCTAGGTTAGTTAAAAAACTAACGTCTGGTTGGTTGTTTTGGGTTACTGCACATTGAAACTCAGTTTAACACTCAAGGGCCTATGTATTAATAATCAGACATTTCCCCTACATTGCGGCAATAAGAAATTATTATAGTTGGGGATGTATTAAAAATCACTTGCTAGGATATGGGTTCACAAAATTGACTGCTGTCCTGGCTTACGCTAATGATAGCTTACGCTATCACTTTACTACTGGGTTCGGGCATGGCTTACTTACTGCACTTGTGCAGTCTACATTCCTTTGAATCCCTCCCTGTAAAATAAAGCCTATAGGCTCCAATGATGTTAGCTATCAAGTCCAAGCTCCCAAAAACTAGGGGGACTGCTTCTGCAATCAATAACTGCTGCTGTACAATCTTAATACATAACCCTGAGGTTTAATTAAAACTAGTTTAATATCTTGTCCCCTCATACCATAATAGATACTTATCATGAGTCAATATGTAAGAATGTCATGTTACAGACTACTGGTGAAATATTTTGAGAACAGGTAGAAGAGAAGCCACTGTTGCCCCAACCCAACAGACCTGCAGGCATTGAGATGCTGTAAATCTTGCACTATAATCATAACTTTATCAATGGCATCTACTGTTGTTTATCTCTCTTTTATTGTGCCCCAGGTGTGATTCCCGTGGAAAGTTTAGTCTACTAAAACATCCAACTAATATTAACAGTTATTTCACATTCCAGTTGCTTATATTACTCTAACATCCTTTTTTGGAAATGTCTCATAAGAAAATTCTTTACCTCTACTGGTTAGAAAAATATCCTGTCAAAGAGTGATTTGTAAGTGAAATTCCTGTTCTCCATGGTTAATTGTTGTGTTCTGCAAACAATGTCCTTATTGGGCAATGAGAATAATTTACAATGCATAGAACCATTAGCTAAAATTCGTAAAAGTTGGTTGTGACTGAGATGGTTTTATCCTTTCTACCTGATTGTTAAATTCAGCAAAGTTTATTAACAATGCAATGTCACAGTGTATAATAAAATGATCACCTGCCATCGCTCAGCTTATCCAGAACAGCTCGCCCTTCTCAAGTATTATAAGCAAAGCTGTCTGGATGCAATTGTTTAGAAGTAAGTGGTAAGCCAGAAATATTAACTTGCCTTCCCCAGTCAGTGCTTTTAGTTTCTTACATCGATTTTATATCAGTTCTAAAATAGTAATTATTTTAAATATTTAATTACAAATATGTTAAATTTGTTTCATAATTTACATGTTGTGAGATAGTCCTATGAATTGAACAAAGTACAAAACTGTCACAAATATAAAGGATATTTCCACCTTTTCTGGACTCTCATTTAGAGTTGGACATCTGTTTTAGTTGAATTGCACAGACACATCAAACATGCTAGTAACCACATGCAGATTGTGTCACTTAAAATGGTGACTCCTAACTTATAGCTGCAGAATGGATGAGGGAAGGTGTGGGCACGTGTAGGCCAAGTAGGGCTTGTTTCTGTAACTGCGACTGAAGTAGACATGGATGCAGATATACAGTACCTGTAAGGGCACCAAAAGGAGGGGAGCTGAAACAATTTAACTTGTGTCCTCTATAGGGGCCTGGGAATGCAGGGGAGGCATAAACATGCCCCTACCCAGAGTGTGTGCCACACAAAGCACCTTACATATGTACACATCTAGGGGATCTTATCACCTGAGGTCTCAGTAGCCCTGTAAACTACTAACTTAAAAATTATTTACTTCTAACACTGAAAAGTCAAATCAGCATTCTATGCCTATGCTTGCTCTACTCCCCCATAGTGCATAAGACTCAGGATTGGACTGGCCCACAGGAGTACAGGGGAAATCCCCAGTGGGCCCCACTGCCTGAGGGGCCAATCCCCTCTTCTACTGGTCAGGTTCAAGAGCATACACACAAGTTATACACTGTTACTCTACTGCTAGACAAACAGAATAGAAGGAGACCGAAACCAATCACTTTTCTAGAGAATGCATTTGGTCTTAATCAAGTTCTGTGTATAGCAAATCATACTAAAACAAATAGTACATGGAAACAGAAAATAGGATTTTGATGAATAAAGTGCAGACATGACAGAATTAGTAGAGAGGGGCCTGGTCCTTAGAGTTTACAATCTAGAGGAAATAAATATAATCACATAGGAAGTTGTCCAAAATGAGAATGTGATATGAAGCCAAAGCTGTATACAAAGAAGATGCCAGTATGCAGAAATATATGCCGATAATGTAAGTCATTTATTTATTGTCACTATTACTTTTGTTTTCTCATATTTACCCACATTCAAGCAGAGATGCAGGCAGGCTGATCCAACACAGTTTATTTAACATGGAGTTCTACACAGAGAATCAATCATAGGGCACAATCCAATTACACATGGGTGCGAGTAAGTGCAGTTATATGACTCAATTACAGTGCTGCCAGGTATGTGGATTTTTGTTCACAGCCCCAAAGGGCTGTATACAAAAATCCACGAATCTTGGGTCAGATTGGGCCACAAGGGTGGTGAGTTTCGATGCCGTTGCCGGCATTTACACACCATTGCAATAGAAACTCGCCCACTCACGTGCAGAGGTGACTTAATTGGATTGAGCCCATGAGTATTGCAAAACTTACTTGTATTAGTACTTAGCTTATTTGTCTGTAGTGTCATCTACAATCATACACCACACTCAGGGCTTGATTCAGCAAGGAACGCAGATGCTTATATGCACGCAATTGGTCGATTGTTGCGTTCTGTGCATGCATATGCATCGCAGTGTGCGAACTAGTCACTGTGATTGGGAGAGCAATTGCAGAGGCTTTGCAGATCCCCTGGCAGAGTGATTGACAGGAAGTGTCATTTGTGGGCTGTGAGGAATGGGGGGGGTAGGGTGGTTGGGCGAACACAGGCGTGCCAGTGCGTTTCAACGCCGTTGCATGGGCATGCATAAATTATCCACTGCGATACCAGACAACGCCTGAGGACTCATAATGTGCGCAGAAGTAAGCAATTCCTGAGTGAGGTCTGAGCTTCATTAACTGTCCGATGTTACTCGATGTTATTGATTGTTTGACTATGTTGGTCAAGCATACAGATGCGAGTTAGGGGAAGTGGGCGTCCTTATGTCAGGCTGCGATCGCAATGCGGATGCAAACATTTACATATCACTGCTGATATTAGCGACTGTGTAGCGTGCATACTGTATAAGCATAATAGCGATCCTTACTGAATCAGGCCTTCAGTTACTTTCTTGATATGATGTCAAAATTGCCTCAAGGCTAGCATACAGGGTTTCTCTGGGAAAACTGTGGTTACTGGCTTTTTTATTAAATACATTTCTTACATTTCTTAAATATGCAAAAAATAAGCAAAAATATGCAAAATATGCAATGGCATATCTAAATCATCCAAAATATGCAAAATGAACTATGCCTGTATAGGTTTGATTTGACATGAGACAGATCATTCAAAGCCTCAAATATAACCTTCCAAAAAAAAGCCATGCACTTGCAAAAACTTCTGTTAATCTCATTTGCTGGCACAATTCAGCAACAGGTTTAGCAGCTGCATTAATTTGTTAACAATCGTTGGCACCTATATTGTGTTACTGCGGGAAGGATGCATGACACATCACATTTTGAATGCAATGCTTCCCGCTACTCATCGCAAGCGTAATGGCGTTTACTAACACCATATGCTTGAAGAAAATTTACAAAGGACAGCTCTCCCGGTAAGAGCTGTCCTTTGCTATAGAAGGTGGTGCTGGGAGGGTTCTGATTGGATCCCTCTCAGGTGGAAATGCGAATAGACGCCCATAGGCTTCTATTGGGTAACAGCATCTAAATGTGGCATTGCCCACTGCATCCAAGCTCCAGAATGTATTGCATGCCAGAGCTTGGTGCATATGCTGTAAGCGGCCGAACCTCTGAAAATGGCATTTTCGTAGAATTGACAGCAAAATATGCTTTGATGGATCCTGCCCTGTATCTGCAATAGTTTTTGCCATTCTCTGGTAGGATTTGCCTAACAGTTACTATAGACCACCCACATTTCGTAACTAGAGTGGTGCGACATGTGTGATAGCGCAGGGCTGGGGGCGCTGGTTGGGCCTGTCAATCTTCTGTTTATAATCATTCTCACTTGTAGCTTCCTCTTCTTTTATCCCCGGAATCTCCTGGGTGCCCCTATCTACTCCCTGGCCGACTCCCTCTCCATCTAGCCATCTCCCTATGCACCTTCAGTCACATCCTCTTTTATTTAACACACACATTTCAAAATACTGTCATACCCAGGACTCAAACATACCACCTCTCACACCTTACACATGGAGCTATCTGTCCTCATGATTTCTGATGGCAGCCCTGAACACAGCCACCAATTTCCGACCTAGGTGTTACCAGCACACCTCGAGTACCCTTGCTGTTGAGTTCAGCTGCTGGTGCAGAGTACATACACTGATCTTCCCGCTGCTGATATTTGCATATTTGCTGCATACAATATATATTACAAGTAGCATTCTTTCTATACCTTCAGTCGGTGATCTACACTGCCTACTCCAGGCTTGTGCATGGCTGTTCCGATGGACAAATCCTGCTGCAAGTGCAGGTTCACCAGTGCTCTCTTACATCTCGAGCTGGTGAGTTATATAATTATTGTGTATCATCATGCAGCCATTGGATTCACAATATATTTGGCAGTGACACCTGGATAATAGTGGCACAACGGGATCGGTACCCCTTCATTATCATATGGGGCAAACCAGATTCATCATGACCCTTCACCATGAGGCCACGCCCCTTTTTGGGGAACGTGTCTTATGTGCCTATTTGAAAAAATTAGGGGGCACGCCAATGCTCTTTCTGACACAGGGCACCAAAAAGTCTAGTTATGGCTCTGGTTGATCTTTAGTTACAACTCTCTTCCAATATCTAATTCTTAATCTTAAACCAATAAGCAGAGCCAAGGTGCAGCTCTCATATTCAAACAGCTTCTCCCATATAATAAGTGGTGCATATTTATTACAGAACGTACTCCCATTACTTTAGTGCTATCAGTTATACAAAAAGATCCAAAACGTTGCAACTCATTTAGATGAAGAGACAAGTTCTCCAGTAAAAATAGCTTTATTACAACACATCAGACCCAACGCAGGTTATCTGTGGAAGTGGCAGAGCCCAAAAATGTTGTGCACTTCGACTATTTTGGAATAAAACTAGACCTATGAAAAAACTTGTTTTGTTATCTTACTGAGCCTGAAATTATGGATCTTTTTGTATAAACAATAGTCCTAACTAGGGATGTGCAGGCTCGGATAGGCTCGAGTTTGCATCTTGCATGACATCATCATTCCTGGACTTTTGTCCAGGAATGATGATGTTCGTCCATGCAAGATGATGTTTTGCCTCTTTCTGAGTTCCGTTTTTTGGAGGGAAAAATCCGAACTCAACATGCAAACTCGAACCTATCCGAGCCTGCACATCCCTAGTCCTAACCTGAAGCTGGGTACACAACTATACAATCGTTGGGCCATTTTTTCAATTCATTACATGTTCATGCTGTATCTTGTAAGTGTGTAATTTCCTTTGATCATGTTTTCTTGGAAGAAAACTGGTCGCATCAAAAGATCAGGTTTTATATGCAGTTTCATTTTCATCTGATTTGATTGTACAATATCAGACAAAAAGTAAAGTTTGTATGCACTTTTGACCATTTCTATCCGGTGCTTCTACCCATACTTTTCCAACAGCAGCGCCGCCTTTGTGTCTTTTCAGCAGATATTTTAGGCAGATTAGTTACCTGGATCGCAAGTTAAATTATAAAGGTGTGCATGCATGAATCGGCACTTTGAACGAGACTTCCGAACGTAAATGTAATCAAAATTATGATTGTACAAGTGTGTACCTAGCTTTAGCCAACACAAAACATTAGTCCAAACAGCCCACATCATTCTAAAACTGGATACACACTATGTGATATATTGTTAGTACAGCCTACGAACGATATATAGCCAGTGTATCTGGCAGTGTGTACAGACGATATGTCTGTGATTGAGCTGAGGTTTGTTTTGAGACAATGGGGGGAGAGACCGTGGACCAATAGCATCAGAGTTGTTACTCCACCATGAAAGGACATATGATTTTCTCCATCACAGCTGCTAACAGCGCCGGTACCTGAAGGAAGTTCTCTCTCCTCCAGACCTCAGCACTCACAGGGACAGGAGAATCTACAGGACTTGTAGGGATTCCGCCTGCCCACTAGAGAACCACCACCGAGTGCAGAGCAAGGATACCCCAAACAAATATATAAGAAGTTTATTTTACCTCTTATTTTCTTTTCTTCTTTATTTTTCGTATTAACAACCCCACTTTAATTACAATTAATTGATAATCTCTTTTATAACCTCTATTAATAAGATAAATAACTGTTTCCTTATTGCAGTAAAACTAATTTTCTCTTATTTCAATACAATTATCCGCAAATTATATATTTTAATAAATAAAAATTTTATGCACTTCAAAATATTACAGTACTGAACAATTATACCCCAAAATGTGCTTCCCTGAAAAGTTCTACTTGCGCAGTACAAATATTTTAGAAAAAGTGTGAATAGAATTCTTCAGGAGACTCCCAAAATTGTCATAGGGCTATGTACTGATGTCTAGTACCTACAGTACCAAAGTCAGGCAGTCAGCTGTAGTGGGGTGAAATATTGAAGTGCTGGAGGGGGCACAAAATACCTGAAAGCCTAGGGGCCTGGCCATGGGTTAATACAACCCTGACTCAGAGTAAGACAGACCTACGCAAAGATGCAGAACTTCACATCTGCGCACGCACTGTATGCAAAAACTCATCATTTGCATCCGTTAAGGGAGGTACGTGAGACTCAGAATCAGCCGCTATGTGTGCGTATCCCCTGGCAACTGCCATCTGATTAATTTCAAGGGATACTACAGCACTAAAAAACAAAAGTAGTTGTAGGTAGGTAATGTGGTATTCAGTATTCTTTTGGTACATTGTTATTTATGTATATCTGTCCTATCAAAAGAAAGTTTCAGCCAAAAGTGAATATACACTTTAGGCCAGGAACAAATGTCATTCTATTTTAAATTTAAATTAATTGTCTAGAGGTTCTTTGAGCTTTACTGCAAAGTCTTCAAGTTTAAGATTCCGTTCCAGCACTGCAGGCAATATCATAGCCATTCTCTTAATGTATTGCTTAGAAAACAATGAACCGATTGTTATGCCCTTGTGACTTGTAGAATAGACCAATATTTCAGGTACAAAAAAAAAGTGAAACATTGGAAAGATTGATGGAAATATATAAAGATTCTGTTTTCCGAAATCAATTTGGTGAGTATTAAGAGTGCTTCTTTGTGCATAACACAGGGCATTTACTATGTAGGCTGAAAGAAATCACACTGAGTGGAAAATGTCTACAGCAGGACTACTGATTACTTTGGCTGGTACATTTATTACAGTTTTACAGTGTACTCATAAGGCATCCGATACTGGTTCATCTTCTTGGTGAAGGGAAAGTTCTACATATTTCTTGTAACATTGGTTTAATGTTTCTACTGAAGTGGAAACGGTGTTTTGAGGTTCCTAAATTCATTCACACTATGGGGTATTTATCAAAGCTAAAGGCTAAATTAAAAAAATAAATATATATATATATATATATATATATATATATATATATATATAAATATTTGGGTGGAATTAGTTGACCTTAAAAAATATAAAGTTTTCTTTAACTCAGTGAATCTAGCATTACTTCTAATAGTCTGAACAGGAGATACTCCCCAATGGCCTAGCAGATGTTGATCAGTTTGTCAAAGCTCCTATCCCTCGAACTTCTCATTTATATGCACTGGCAGACAAGTCGAATTGCTCGATCCACCAAGTGTAGTGAGTAACACTTTTATATTATCCTGTTAAAATGTAAAAAAAAATGCAATAAAATAATAATAATTGGATTTTATTGCAGGTTACCTAATTACACTTAAAACACTTTTTTTATTATTTTGTGTGGAGTCAACCTTTATTACCTGTAGGTTTCTAAATATAATGTAATAAAAATGTCTTATTGTTCTCATTTTATTCATGAGTGTAACTCAATTTCAAGTGACATCACCTGACTTCCCCTCTGATTTCACCCCATCTTCACTTCAACTTTACCTGGTCTTCACAAAGACTTCACATGTAACCTTCTGGGGGGTGTGAGGTGAGGTTGGGGTAAAGTAAAGGTGAAGTTAAAGTGAAGTCAATGTGAAATTGGTGTGAAGTGAAGGTGAAGTCAAAGTGAAGTTGGGGTGAAGACGAGGTAAAATTGAGGTGAAATTTCAGTGGTCAAGGTGAAGGGGTGAAGAAGTGATGTTGCTCTGAAGCCCAGGTGACGTAACAATATCAGAAAGTGAATTGCCCCTATAATGTTCACACTTCTGCCTCCTTACAATCTTTTCATCTAACTTGCAATGAATACATTTCAACTATTCAAAAGAAAAAAAAAACACAATGCCTTTGGCGCAAAAAATATAACAATTAATTCACAATCTAAATAGATATAGTGAATAACAGCTACAGGGTCTATGATATCAAAGTAAACACCAAACAATGACCTGAGCTAAAATGCACTATATAAAAAATAGAACATTTACTTATTTTATTTTTATTATATTTAATATACATCAAACATCAACAATAAATATAAATAAATAATACAACTATAAAATATGCATGTATTAACATTTTATTAAAATAATTGACAGGAGATATGTACAGTCTTCTAAAAAAACGATGAAAAAAAAACAACAACATATAAATAGTATAAAGTCACTGTTATGGGACCAGTTAGGGAGTATATCCCACTATATTGCAATTAAAGTCCTCCCGAATCATCGGATCCAAATGGTGACAACATATATGCTCAAGGGTTAAAACGTCATAAAAAGTCCCAAAGAAATTACAAAGGACTTATCACAGATTTTTTTCCTGCAGGTCCTCCACTCCAGTTGTTATATATTGTATTTATAATATGTGCAGTACTGGTTTCAGTGCTGGAAGCAGTTATATAGTGTACCCATCTTCTGGAACCGATATATAGCAGATGGTATCCTCCTAAAGAGGAGAACGCTTTCAATGCATACACCTGTCCAGCATTTAAAATATAGACCTGTCCTGTATAAGAAACAAACAAACTAGAAAAAAAGTCTAAAGATTTTTTATGCCATGCTGAAGTCAGCTATTTGGGCCAACAAACTTCCTCTCCCCATACCATATCCCGGCCCTGCATACTATAATCACTTCTCATCTCTCATATGACTTTTGAAATGGTAGATGGAAATACTGGACATTAATTCCCTTATGTGGTGAAAGCATTCACATCATTACCATACTAGGGCATGCACATAGATACTCACTACATATACTGTTGTAGAAAAAGAGAATAATGAAGAGAAAAAACAATTGCAAAAAAAGTATGGACAACACATGTTGGCTATAATAAATCAGCTGAGCAGAATAGATTGGATTACACAGAGGTTGAACCTATTGCAATGCTGATCATCGTGCCAATGCCCCCCCTAACTGTAACTACCAAAACACCTTCTCCTTCAGACAATCCAACAACACAATTGTCTCTTTTGCAGAGTGTGACATTCAGTGGAAAATGGCTAATTTCACCAAATTAACTGGTTAACTGAATAAAGCAGCAATGCAGTAAAATGGTCCTCA
Source organism: Taudactylus pleione (assembly GCA_031769625.1). Taxonomy (NCBI): domain Eukaryota; kingdom Metazoa; phylum Chordata; class Amphibia; order Anura; family Myobatrachidae; genus Taudactylus; species Taudactylus pleione. Next base: position 59,808,769 of record JAUIMM010000200.1, on the reverse strand, counting down.
GATAGCAATATAATCAGTCATATCTGGGGCATTTGTTCAAACCAATGAAAGCACAGTACAAGGTCTAATCCTCTCACACCATTAATACCTCCTCACATTCCCCTATTTCTTTCTTTACTCTCTTGTCACGTGAGATTTGGAAAATGCAGAAATTGGTTGGTTTTGCATAGTTAAAAACATTGCCACTTTAAATCTTAATGGTAAATCTTGTCATTTTGTAAAACTTGCCCTTTCTTAAATTTGGGCCATGGTTTTAAAGCTGGTGGCAGGCAAGTACAAATGAATGTTTAAAAAAATGTTCTCTAAGTTATTAAAAGATAGTGAGGAAATTGGAAAAAGGATGCAAGTCTTCCATGCTGGCATAGTTCAGTGCAGTAAGTAAAATAGCAAGATTAGTTTTTCCCTTGGGTTATTTGTTGCCCTCTGATTTTCATGCTTTTGCCTCAATGGATGTAAAATACTTAAAGCACATATTGGTATGTACCATTCTTCCTATTAATCTTTTTTTGGAAATGTTGCACTTTTTAAATGTTATTAATAGTATAATGAAAATGTTTAAATAGTTTTAATATAAACATATATGCTGTACTTATTAAAATTACTAGATATCTATAATAATAAAAAAGATTATAATTATTAATTTTATTATTATTATTATTATTATTATTATTATTATTATTATTAATGACATCATCATTGTATGGGACATCGTCTTTATGATTTTATTAGTTTCAATAATAATACTGCAATTGAAGTTTTAAACTTAGAGGGAAATCAGAATAAGCTATTACACACAATTATATTAAATCATCGGACACTACGTGGTTTATTTGCTATAAGCTACTGCTTCCTGGCATGTTTAAGCTTGAAATTTAATATAGCTATGCTTTTGAAAAACTTTTTTTTTAAATTACGGGGGCAGTTTTTGTGATTGAAAAGGCATGACAGCAGATAATTCTTATATCTATTGCTGCCCCCTGTATATACATTCAGGAGATGCTAAATATTTACAGCTACGCCTCCAAAAATGTCTGTTTCCAGGAGGAAACTGCAATTTTTTTTAAATTAAGTATGCTTAATTGCTGCACCAGAAGGCACCTTTCTTTTTTCTTACTTTTTATCAAATTAATTAAATAATAATAATAAATTAAATAACCCATTTTATACAAAATGTACGGTATTTCACAACTTTATCACCTAGACAAAAAACAACTTCTCTACTACTGTGCTAGCTGGTTCTAAATTGTGATGATTTACAGTATTTTGCTATTAAACCATTATGGGGAAAAGGGCTTATAAACTGCAAAAATGCCTGTGTCCAGCATAAAAACCCACAATCTTCTACAATCTTTTACAGTTTTTACATTTTCTTCATTTTAAGAAAGTTATGCTAGGCTGTCAAACCCTTTGATGTGTGTTTTGCACAAGAAAAGATCAGTTTCTGGTCAGCAGATGTGTCTGACATTCCGATGCATTTATAGCAATAGGCTTTGTCCACTGTTGTGACATCACTCATTGTGAAAACAGGCCTTGATGGCATACATAACACTTAAGGGCTGATTATCTGTTTCTTTTCATTTTCGTTCTTTCAAAAACACACAGAAAAGTTGGTCATCTTAATCTGCGAGTTTCTCAGTTGTAATGTTTTTATGTTTATATTTTTGTTTATGTCCTTTTTCAAAAGCCCAGCTTGTTGCATTTTTCGGTCCATTTTTGTAAACACTGATGTAAAATATGTTAAATACATATAATAATAAATTTTTGCATCACTTTTGTATTATACTGCAGGTTAGGAAGAGAAAGTATGGCCACATCGTATAGAGAGGACTAAACTAAAGTGCCCAGTGGCGAGACCATTAAAATTAAATTACAATACCCAAACTTTGATATGCAAAGGGTTACCAGTCCCAGTGTTTATGTATGGTGGCCACACCTGAGGCATGGACTTTGGGAACCCCAATGACATGTAGGCTCTATTATGATTATGATGTGGGCAGGGCAGCCTCCATGGGAGAATTGTTGGGAATAAAGATCAGAACAAATGGGTGTCAATGCACAAACTGTATTCCATAAAAGTGTGACATGTATATTGAGTTGCTCAGATTGTTATTTATAGCAGATTGTTTAATTATTTACTGTTGCCAGAAGGGTCTTGGTTTATATGGCTAAGATGTTATCCGTCCATGACCCCCTTCACCAGCCAGTTCAAATACCTTGATTACTTTGGATCACCTTCAACCCAGCAGGGACACTCCACCTTAACCCCAGTACTAGCAGCCTCCCTCCTGTCAAAGCTAAACCCTAAGGGACGAATGGAAGGGGTCTAGGGAGAGAGAACTGTGGGTAAGCCAACACTTCCAAAATAAGGGAGGATGGAGCTATAAAAGGGTGTGTCCTCAATCCAGACAGGGTTTGGGCATTGTTTTCAGAACTTAGAGTTGGGGTTGTGATCCCTACCAGCTTGTGCACATATCAGCAAATATTCTGCGTCATCACTATATTTCACTTGTCCCCTCTATCAGCCTCCATGACAGAGAACTCTCCTGGGTGCACTTGCTGCCTGGACCTCCGCTCCAGGATCTCCCAGAGGGGAAATAAAAAATGTTGGCTATCATTCTCCTTCTTAGTAACAACATAATCACCTCTAAAATAGTCAGATATGTATAGAAAATCATCTTTACCAATAGCGATAGCAAGTAAAATAATGTCTCTTTGTTATTCCCCAAATACTGTGCCGCAAAGAATCACCGGATGATGACAATAATTCCCCATAATAAAATATATAAAGGGAAAATAAAAAATGCATTAAAAAATGGTGAAATCATCTTTAAAAACTACATTTTACGTTGGACAAGGAGCCCTGCAAAATGTATGCATCTTTAGATATGTTTTCTATCATGTCCACATACATTAATACATTTAAAAAAAAACTATACATGAATAACCACAGATCTATGACTTGTTTTGAAATATAGCTGAAAGGTACGTATGGAGTAGATTGCACCTCACCCTCAAAAAATAAACATCAGATTTCTTTACAGGTTGGGTGCAGGATCCCAGCGGTGAGAATCCTGACGCCGGCTTCCCGACTGGGTTAGAATACCCCTCCCCACAGCCTAAACCTAGCCCTCCCCCCCACAGCCTAAACTTAATCCTCCCCTCCCCCCTGCAGCCTAACCTTAACCCTCACTCTCCGCAGACTATCCCTAACCCTCCCCCTAACCCCAATACTTACCGTCGGGATGGCAGCGGTCGGGATTCTGACTGGTGTCGGTATTCCGGCACCGGCTTTCTGTGCGCCGGGATCCCGACAGCCGGCATGTCAACTACATCCCTTTTTGACAACAACACTTACAATTTATAAACAACAGGTTACAATGTATATATATAAAGTATCCTTATGTTATGGGTGCATTTGTGTCACAGAGTATTGCAGCTCAGGCAGCCACATTCTGAGTTCCTATCTGTAGACAGGTTTAAAATCGAAGGACTATATCGAAATTGAGCCAGTCCTGAGCATCTCATGTAAATGACAGCATAAAATAGTGATATGAAGCTCCTAACAATATACTACCTCCATATGAAACAAAGCTAATACAACCAAAGTGGGTTTTTTTATATGTAGATATAATATTGTAGAAATATTTTCTTTCTTCTGGCTTATGTTTCATAGCAGCATTTATTATATATTTTTAGAATGTAAGCTCTCACGAGCAGGGCCATCTACCCTCTTGTGCTTCTCCTTACTATAGTGTCATTTACTTCTTACTCACCACTAGGGCACCTAACACTTGGTTGCTTATGCTCTGTTGCTTATCTGGGTGATATGGTCACTAATGTAGCAATATATATTATCCATGTCCTGTATTGTATTGTTCTGTAAGTCACTTGTATACAATTTGTTTTTGTACTTTGTAAGGCGCTGCGGAACACTTGTGGCGCCATATAAATAAATGCTAATAATAATAATAATATTACATGACTTTTGAACCACTGAACACCACAATTTTCACAAGGAATGTGGACAATGTGAAAGGGTAATATATTTATATTACCAAGGGGCTTTTGGAATTCAATCATCTGTTTGCAATGCTTGGAATGTTGTACTGGTACCAGACCTGTGGCTAGATCCTAGAGGAATGCAGCCCACATCAGTTAACTGATTTTGTGCTCCCAAGCTTGTCCCAAAACACAGAGAACAGGTCATCTACACCAGTGTAAATGCACCCAGGCCCTGCAAAATGTAGCCAAAATGTTGTGTCAGGGAAAGCTAATTGAGTAATCATTTTACTGAATGATGGCTCCACAAACCTAAACAGTATTTTTTCATTAATCATACTTACTAATGCATTCTCACTAACAAATGTTGTTCAAATGACAGAAATGTATTACTATGTTTAAACAATTTCCCAATGGGATGTGAAACAAGATCTCAAACATGTAAGTGTGGCATATTTAGGTATTGTGCCTAAAATACAAACTGTATAATGTTAACTCTGTCCAAAAATGAACCATCGCACTAGAAAAATGTCATACATAACACTGTGTGGTTTATTGGATTAGTTAGTTTGAGGAAGTTTAATAAAAAAAAAAATAATATAAAGGGAAATAAATATGATTTAGTAAAAAAACAAAAAAGCAAGAGATGAAAAGTTAGACAATGATGAATAACAAAACACAAGAAATTAAGGGGTCAATGCAGAATACAATGCAAGTCGACACACACATTGCATACACAGAGAAAACTCATTACATTCGCACTTATGTATAGTTGTAGGCATCTATGTGAATGCACTGACTCTATCCATGCACTTGGTTTCATAGTTGTTCTACTCTTGGTGCATGAAATCCATCTGAAAATAGGGATATCTATGCGTATGCACAACTGCAGAACCGGCAATTCCACTGACGTGCCGTTGACATGCCCTCGTTATACCTTAGTCACAAGTGGAGTGAGTTCAGTACAGCTCAGCACCACCCATTAGTGTGTGCTTGGAGAAACAGGATAGAGCCATCTGCAAACTGACTTTGCACATAAAATAAATTTAGCATGAGTGTATAGTGGGCACATAGATGCCTCGTATTCTGAGCAGAGTGTATACAGAGATCTATCCGATTTGCCCAAGGATGGGGCAAGAGCAAATGTTGATAATCGTGATGATGACTGTTCTCGCAAGTGGAAGTTTGGAGCGGTGTCGTTTGCATAGAGGTGTTGGACTCTCAATACCTATGACTACCAATGGCTGGAAATCAAATATCCTGAATTATGAGCTCTGTACTATATAATAATTCATGGAGGCCACCAGTGTTGCTAATAAAATAATGCACTGGCTTAAGAATAGGTAGGTGAATTTCCTTAAGTAGCCAGAGACCTTACATAACTCTGATAGAATATCTGTGGATGGACTTGAAGAGAGCTGTCCATAGCCGCTCACCATGAAATTTGACTGAACTTAGGAAGAATGGGTATATTTTCTCAATCTAGTTGCTCAAAAGTGGTATAGACATATCCAAAACTGATGGATGGAATTGCAGCAAAAAGTCACTCTGCAAAGTATTAAATAAGTGGAGCGATCATTTTTTTTCTAACCATGTTATTCTAGTTTTTTATATTTATAAATTTTCAGAACCGCTTTTTTTGTTTAAATAAAGTTGGAAAAAGTTTGAATTTATCTATTTTTTTTCCAGTGTAATGTGACAAAAGGTAAAGAGTTTGACAGGATATGATGATTTTCTATAGGCGTTATGTCGGGTTGGGTATGGGATGCTGGCGCTCGGGATCCCGGTGGTCAGAATCAGGGGCGTTTTAAGAAAAGAGGAGGCCCGTGTGCAGACTAAGTATGTGCCCCCTCCTCTCTCTGGCAGTGCCGCAGACTTAGTGCCAGAATCTACTGCAAATGCGTAGGTCTCCTGGAAAATGGCACCCGCACCATTTTCATGGGGACAGCAGTACTACGCATGCGCGATTCACTAGGAAAATGGCCACCGCCATTTTCCCAGTGATTTTTGCTGCTCTGCAGTGCCAGCACAGCACTGCAGAGCAGCACTCCGGAGACCATGGACAGGTAAGTATAAGACTATGGGTGCAGGGTGTGCGGTATGGGCCCAGAAACCTGTGTGCACCACACACTCTGCACCCATTATAGATATGCCCCTGGTCAGAATCCTGATGCTGGCATTCCGACTGGGTCACAATGCTGACAGATGAAGGTAAGTATATTACCCTTCCCCTACTCCTACCCCTCCTTCCCTGCAGCCTAAACCTAACCTCCCCCCTGCAGCCTAAATGTAACCCTCCTCCCAAGTGCCTAACCCTAATTCTGCCACCCTAGTGCCTATCCCTAACCTTCCCCTTAGTTCCTAACTGTAACCCCTAACCCTCCCCCTAACCCCAGTACTTACTGTCGGGATGCTGGCGGTCGGGATAACTACATATTTATCTATCTATCTATCTACATACAAACACACACACACACACACACACACACTGTATATATAGAGTTGTTTTTCCTCAGTAAAGGAATCTGGTAAAATATGTGTATGATACAAATACTGAGTAGAAGAGGCTCAGTGAGGATCTGGTGGAGTATTATTAGAGATACTTATGAATGTATCTGTTTCATACAAATGTAGACATTATACAACTATACTGTGAATGTACAGTATGTAGAAAAGTCACCATCCTTCATATAGTAAACACAGGAGACCCAGTTGGCAGCCTGTATGTCTGGAGACATTGGGATATACAAAAACCGTAACAGTTTAATCTCCCAATGTAAACAGTCTTCTTCAGAAATCTAAATAGTGCAAACAGATTTCAGCCATAAAGCTTAGGTACTTACCGAAAACTTTCCATGATGCTGTGTTATTACATTATCCTAGCAGATACCTTTCTGTAAAAATTGTTCTCTGGAGATTTAAAATGTATTCCTACATACTAATAATCTTATAAACACTGTACTATAACAGTTTTCTCTTGGACTTCTTATGGAATCGGTATGACATACCGCCTGACTTAAGCCTGGCGGATGTAATACCGATGCCGGAAGGCAGAATGCTGAAAATCCAGAATAAGGTAAGTTCTAACCCTCTTCTCTCTCCCCCATAACCCCAACCCTTCCTTAGGGGTGCCTAACATTAAGCTCCCCCCTAGTGCCTAATCGTAACCCTCCCCCCCAGGGGTGCTTAAACCTAACCCTCCCAGGGGGGATGCCTAACCCTAACCTCCCCCCGGGGGTGCCTAGCCTTCCCCTAGCCTACCCTAACCCTCCCATAGGGGTGCCTAACCCTAAGTCCCCCTGAGAGTCCCAAAACCTAACCCGCCCCTCCCTCGGCTAAGAGGTCTCGACGCCCGGCTTACCTTCGTTCGGCACACCGGGTTTCAGGATTTTGGCATCTGGATAATGATAGGTGTCGGTATTATGATGCCTATCATTAGTCCCATACCGGGATTTCACAGTCGGGAAGCTGGCGGTTGCCATTTCGACCACCGCCTTCCTGACTACATACCCTTCTTTTATCAATGTACACATTGCCACATCTGCTATCTTCAGTCCTGCAGAACTAACCTGGTCAAATATGAGGAGTGGTACTTGGTCATAACTGTGTATAACTCATGTGGTAAGGTCCCCTCAGGGATTTTAAGGGGGACATTCCATTCTCAATGATGTGATGCCATGATGTTTAGCTGCACACATCACAGCGTATTATTGTAGCCAAACATTGTTACTTTCATGCATAACGCTATAGGGTATGATGGAAAATTAGCAATGTTACTGGTGCCTTCCTTGACTGTTCTGAATAGTACTTCAATGGGATTTGAATCTCCCCCAATATACAGTAGTAAACTACATAAATACTGTATAGTAGAGGCATCCTACATGTGGTCTAAACTAGAGATGAGTGGTTCAGATTCTGTGGAATCCGAACCGCTCAGAACAGTGGGGATCCAAGTCCACCCGAGCCGAGGCTCGGGTGTTCCCGCCGACTCGGATCCCCACTGCGAGCCTGACATCAGAGTCCTGATGTCGGATCTCGCGAGAGAGCCGAACTCTCGCGAGAGGCAAGAGTTCGCCTCTACATAAGGCGCCAAGTCCCATGTGTCGGCGCCACTTCTCCTGCACGCTCCATACTGCGCACAACTCTGCATGTGGGCAGTCTGGCTGAGGGGGCACTCTGAGTTGCTATATAGGGGAGACACTGCACGCTGATGCTGCGCTATACTCTGCTAATTAAGTGCTGTGTCAAGGGACTCACAAGTGGCTGTGATTGTGTAAGGGGCTAGACTGACTGCAAGTGGCTGTGCGTAAAAAAATAAAATTAAAAAAGGAAATAGTTTAAAGTTTAAAAAGAAAAATAAAATAAAACTTTTTTGTTGCTGTACCCCACTGTGTATACAAACACTGAGACTCTGGAGGCCTTAGCCATCTGTGTATAAAAATACAAGCACCGTGACTTTGTGGGTGATAGCCCTCTGTGTAAAAATACAAGCACTGTGACTTTGTGGGCCATAGCCCTCTGTGTATAAAAATACAAGCACCGTGACTTTGTGGGCCATAGCCCTCTGTGTAAAAATATAAGCACCGTGACTTTGTGGCCATAGCCCTCTGTGTAAAAATACAAGCACTGTGACTTTGTGCGCCATAGCCCTCTGTGTATAAAAATACAAGCACCGTGACTTTGTGGGCCATAACCCTCTGTGTAAAAATATAAGCACCGTGACTTTGTGGGCGATAGCCCTCTGTGTAAAAATACAAGCACTGTGACTTTGTGGGCCATAGCCCTCTGTGTATAAAAATACAAGCACCGTGACTTTGTGGGCCATAACCCTCTGTGTAAAAATATAAGCACCGTGACTTTGTGGCCATATCCCTCTGTGTATAAAAAAACAAGCACCATGACTTTGTGATCAATAGCCCTGTTTATAAAAATACAAGCACCATGACTTTGTGGGCCATAGCCCTCTGTGTATAAAAAATACAAGCACCATGGCTTTGTGGGCCATGGCCCTCTGTGTATAAAAAATACAAGCACCGTGACTTTGCACTGCTGCTCTGACGCTTAGTAACCAGTCAGCTCACTGCAACCTTTGGCCAATAATGGTGACAACAATATTATAAGCTGTGTGGTGGTCTAAATTGACTGTAAATGACTGGAATTTAATGTTATCAAGGGTTAATAACACTCTAGGAAGAAAAAAAAAGCCCAATTTATGTGATTTTAGCTTTTTTTGTAAATTTTTGGAAAAAATCCAAATCCAAAGCCAGTCACCGCAGTTTGGCAAAACCAAACCCAAAGCCAGACGATGAATTAGAACCAAATCCAAATCTGGCAAAAATGGCCCGGTGCACACATACCTCCCAACATGACCCTCTCCAGGATAGCCCTCTGTGTATCAAAATAGAAGCACCGTGACTTTGTGGGTGATAGCCCTTTGTGTAAAAATACAAGCACCGTGTCTTTGTGGGCCATAGCCCTCTGTGTATAAAAATACAAGCAACATTACTTTGTAGCCGATAGCCCTCTGTGTATAAAAATACAAGCACCGTGACTTTGTGGGCGATAACCCTCTGTGTAAAAATACAAGCACCATGACTTTGTGGGCAATAGCCCTCTGTGTATAAAAATACAAGCAACGTGACTTTGTGGGCCATCGCCTTCTGTGTAAAAATATAAGCACTATGACTTTATGGGTGATAGCCCTCTGTGTATAAAAATACAAGTGTGGTACCCCCAAGTTTGTTCCCAAATAGGGGTCCCCCAATATTTTTTTTTATGTATGTACACACATATACTGCAGCCCCATTCCACATAATAGGCAGGTATAGTGAACTTTGACTGACCCTGCTCTCCCTGAACCCCACTGAGCATGTGCAGACAGGGAGGTAGAAAGTGCCCCTTGGTCAGCGACCCATTTAAGAGGGAAAATCCTGCCCCATTTATTGGTCGCCTAGGTGTCCAGGCAGAGATCCCTGTAGGCAGCCTGTTGCTGAGTCCCCCCTGTCCACTCATAGATGCCGGACCGACAGGGAGGAGATTGAGGGAGAGCTTATATAATACCTTCCTCTAGGCAGTCAGTGCTGAGTCTGGGAGGAATTTCTGAAAAATGATTGTCTGTGAGGAGTTGCTGTGGAGTGTCCCTAGATCTGTACAAATAGGGGTGCAGTAACCCCTCTCATTTACCCTGGATTACAAATACTGCACCTGGTATGCTGCCTGTAAGGAGTTGCCCTTGGAGCTGTAAAAATAAGGATGCTATAACTTTAATGTTGCCCTGGATTACAATTACCAGACTTCATATTAACCTGGTAGGCTACCTATCCAATCTGCCAGGAGAGGTGCTCTGATGCTGGATGTGAGTCCCTGGAGGAAGCTTGCCTGGGGATTTGCATAGAGCACCCTGCTTTGGAAGAAGCCCCCTCTGAATAAAGTGCCTGTTATCAGGAGCCATATTTGTAAATCTGCGCATGCTGCGAGAGAAGAGGAGCTGCCTGGGAAGGAGATCTCATCGCTCCATCGTCGCAGGTGAAGCCCCAGCTGAGGAAAAGGTCCCACCAGTTATGAAAACCCTGCTGGCACCCGCACGGGCAGAAGAAAAGACAGCCCCAGAGGAAGAGTGCTTCAGGACCCCTCCTGCTGCTGTGTGTGTTTTCTGGACAGAGCCCCTGTGGAAAGGGATTTTGCACCTGTTGCTCTTTGTAGGATGCCTGCCGGAAGTCTGCAGCTGGAAGCTCTGGTGCGGTGCCTAGCATCCCAGAGTTTCCCTGGAGATCATGAGAGGCTGAACAGCCACTGCCAGGGGTGAGATCATTCCAGAACCTCCCTATACTCTGTCCCTCCACAGCTCCTATCTTCCCTCCATTAAGGCCCTGCCCCTCTGTACACCTATCCTATCTGGGTCCCCTGGGTCTATTGTATTATCCTTTACCTTGTGGCTAACCATGATTAGGCTGGGAGACTAGGTTTTTGTAAAAGCTGGGACCAGTTAGTCTCCCACACAACTGGGTATAGAAAGGGGTCATAGTGTTTTAAATTAGATAAAGTGTGTGTGTGTAGTGATGAAATAGGGGGGAAGTAAAAGATAGGTCACCCCCTCTTTTCCCCAAGAGTTGCAATCGGTGGTCATTTTCTTTCCTGTGAACCTCTGGCTCATGTCCAGGAGGGGACGTGCCTTATGGGTGTCGGCTCATGTCCGATGCCACTGTGGGTGATGTACAAAGTATTTTATGTCTAGCTTTAAAGTAAATGTAATGCCATGCGATATGTATTTGGCTCTGTTTACTGTTTGACTCGTGTGTTAGCTAAAGGGTTGATAGTGGCCCTCCATGGCCGTTTATCTGTTATAATACTCTGTAAAGCTGTTCACTGCTCGCTGTGTTATTATTGTCAATGCTGATTAATATTTTGCTTGCATGAAATGTTTGAGTATTTACCCGTATTGGTGTTGATGTAAATTGATTTTATACACTATTTGGCCCGGTAACCATTTCAAAGTCCATTCATGCTGATGTAATGTATATTGCTTGTTTTAGCCCTGTGTAACCCCGGCTGGCAATTCTGGCGATAGTAATTTGTGGCATAGGCAATTAGGAAGACTGTTGTCCCTATTTTCTCAAGGCTCAAGGACTGTGTTACATTATTGCAAGTGGCCGGTGAACTACTGCTACCAGCATAGCCTCAGTTGTCCTTATTTTCTCAAGGCCCAAAGACTGTGTAAGTTAGTGCAAGTGGCCGGTGAACTGCTGCTACCAGCATAGCCTTAGTTGTCCTTATTTTCTCAAGGCCCAAAGACTGTGTAAGTTACTGCAAGTTGCCGGTAAACTACTGTTTTCAGCTGATGAACTGTATTTTTAAACTATTTGTTGTTACAGCTGGTGCACTACAAGAACCTATCCAACCGGCAGGTGCATAACCCTGCTAGCAGCTAATTATTTTGCATGGACTATTTGTTGTTACAGCTGGTGCACTACAAGAACCTATCCAACCGGCAGGTGCATAACCCTGCTTGCAGCTAATTATTTTGCATAGACTATTTGTTGATACAGCTGGTGCACTACAAGAACCTATCCAACTGGCAGGTGCATAACCCTGCTTGCAGCTAATTATTTTGCATGGACTATTTGTTGTTACAGCTGGTGCACTACAAGAACCTATCCCACCTACATGTGCATAACCCTGCTTGGAGCTAATTATTTTGCATAGAGTATTTGTTGTTACAGCTGGTGCACTACAAGAACCTATCCAACCGGCAGGTGCATAACCCTGCTTGCAGCTAATTATTTTGCATAGACTATTTGTTGTTACAGCTGGTGCACTACAAGAACCTATCCAATCGGCAGGTGCATAACCCTGCTTGCAGCTAATTATTTTGCATAGACTATTTGTTGGTACAGCTGGTGCTAGTGGTGCAGCACTGTACAAATCAGTCAGTACATCACACAAGCACCATGACTTTGTGGGCCATAGCCCTCGGTGTATAAAAATACAAGCACCTTGACTTTGTGGGCCATAGCCCTCTGTGTATAAAAAATACAAGCACCGTGACTTTGTGGTGTCTGTGCCGCTGCGCCGCTGCTCTGACGCTTAGTAACCAATCAGCTCACTGCAACCTTTGGCCAATAATGGTGAAAACAATATTATAAGCTGTGAGTGGTCTAAATTGACTGTAAATGATTGAAAATTAATTTTATCGAGGGTTAATAACACTCTAGGAAGAAAAAAAAGCCCAATTTATGTGATTTTAGCTTTTTTTGTCAATTTCTGTTAAAAATCCAAATCTGAATCCAAAGCCAGTCACCGCAATTTGGCAAATCCAAAGCTGGACGACGAATTAGAACCAAATCCAAATCTGGCAAAAATGGTCCAGCGCACACCTACCTCCCAACATGACCCTCTCCAGGAGGGACAAAATGCTCTGGTCCTGGACTTCCCTGTAAGAGGTGGGGCTGCAGCGCAGTTCAAAAGTCAAATAGGGGAGCCACACCAACTGTCATTTCACACGCTGCCCAATACCACTGGCTGGGACTCACTGGCAGTTGGCGCGACTCCCCTATGTGAATTTTGGACTGTCCTGCAGCCTCACCCCTGGAGCCACCACCAATCATAAATTACCAGGGAAGTCCAGGACCAGAGCATTGTGTCCCTCCTGGAGAGGGTCATGTTGGGAGGTATGCGCACATCCCTAATCTAAACTAAAATACATGAGAATGCAGTCTGTCAATCTACTAAAAGCTAGTACCTCAATAATATAAACCATTCCTCGTGAGTGTGGATGTGCCTTAGTGATGTTACTGTAGGCTAATAACTTAATAAGTTGCACACTAGTTCCACCCTCAAAATTGATTTATGCACGTGGCATAGATGACTGATCCACATTGTCCTGTAGTTTTTCTACTCTGCAGAAGAAATATTTTTGAAGGCTGTCATTTTTAAAGGAAATAATTTTGTGTATAAGATTGGTGTCTCAGCTGTGGTTTGGAAGCAGCATTTTAAACATCATTAAAATTGCCAGATATATGCTGTTAATTCATATTACTAAAGTCCATAGAGTATTCTCTTTTTTGGCACTCTGTTTTCAAAGCTTATAACGCTCATTAATGCTACATGTAGCATTTTCAAAAAACTGCCCTATGGAAATAAATGTAAAATCCTCCAGACTGATGCACACAAGCTGTAAAAAGGTGTGGAATTATAGAAGCAGCATTTTCCCACAGGCAGATAAAAGGCTCCCAATATATGAGCTGCTGTAAATGTGTTACTTGTATAATGCATGAGTCTGAGGTGATTGTGATGTGTACACATTAGTTACTCATCATCAAATGTCTAGAACAGTGGTTCTCAAACTCGGTCCTCAGGACCCCACACAGGTCACGTTTTCCAGGTCACCAAGCAGGTGCACAGGTGTAGTCATTACTCACTGACACATTTTAAAAGATCCACATGTGGAGCTAATTATTTCACTTGTAATTCTCTGAGGAGAGATGGAAAACATGTACTGTTTGGGGTCCTGAGGACCGAGTTTGAGAACCTGTGGTCTAGAATCTCCAAACCCCCAATATTTCTCTTACCATGGACAAGAATACACTCTCCATTGTTTCTTATGTATGCTGCCTGGGTGTCATCCCTTCCACCTTTATCTAGCTCACTCCCACATCTTGTCTCTCTTCTGTCCCTTACTGCTTCAAATCAATGCCAGGATAGAACTCTTTCATACCTTTGCTACAAAGTTACAGATGCTCTCATCATTTCCTGCTTCAGCTGCAACATTCTTCTGTCTGGCCCCCCTCTCACCTACCTCTCGCCACTCCAATCCTCAATACTATAGAAAGACTGATGTTCTAGTCTCACTGCTTCACTTCAGCCTCCTGCCAATCTCTAAATTGCCTTCTGTTCCTTACAGAATTGAACTTAAACTTCTCACCCACAAAGCCCTCAGCCACTTCTCCCCACTCCACATGGGAGATGTACTAATCCTTGAAAAGTGATAAAGTGGCTATTGGGCAATTTCACTGATTCTGGGACATAGATCTACTTTCTTTCTACACTGTCTCTGACACTGGGGTCTATGTACTAAGGACCTGATTCAGAGCCATTCGCTAAGGCGCGATAGGGCGATTGCTGCTCAGTGCGCATGCGTATAATTCGCAGTGCGCGTGCACAAGCCAGTCTCAGCGATGGGGAATTGTGCACTTGTAATACACAGACTGCCCGCTACTTTGAGCGACAGATTGTCATTTGTGGGTGTTAACAGGGGAAGGTGCTTGTAAACGGTGGAGTGGTGTTGCGGACGCAGGCGTGTCAGGTCGACAAAACGCTGTTTAAAGGGCGTGCATAATTAGCAAAGTAACGTCATTGTACACGTCACCTGCATGTATTTCAGCCAGCACTGATCGCAGTGCTTGCGGCAGGGTAAGGCTACCTCAAGGGCTGCGAGCAGCTACGATGGCTCTCAATATTACCAATTAATCCTACAATTCCAGATGACGTGTGTTGCGAGAGGAAAGGGGGCGTCTTTATACACTAGCGAGTGCTCAGTGCCGTAGCTCGCTAAGACATAGAGGGCATCCTTACGCCACACAGTGTTTAATTTAAATATCCGGCCCCTTTTTGCCAGCGAGCGGCCGCATCTTGCGAGCAGGTCTGAATGAGCTCCTAAGCCTTTGAGAGAGGTAAAGTGGATAAGATAAAGTACCAACCATTCAGCTCCTGTCACTTTACAGGCTGTGTTTGAAAAACGGCAGTTAGGAGCTGATTGGCTGGTACCACTCTCCATTTTATCACTTTTCAAGGTTTAGTTTGTCTCCCCACTCCACATCTTCAAACGCATTTTACTCCACAGTCCCTCCCACTCTGCCAATGATTGGGGCCTCAAATCCTTACTGAAAACCACAACCCACCTCCATGTCTTCTCTCATGATGATGTAGTGAATATGCCGGCGGACGGGATGCCGGCCGTCGATATACTGATGTTGGAATCCCGCCGCCCGGCAAAATGCAGACACCTCTGTCCCGAATGGGATCAGGATAACGGCGTCGGCATACCTACCACCGGAATCCTGAATGTAGGATCTGGGTAAGTATTCACCTTAGCCCTGGGAAGGGGGGTTTTAGGTTTACGGATCCTCGGGGGGAAATTAGGGTTAGGCAACCCCTGGGGAGAGATAGTATTAGGCTATGGGGAAGGGGGGTTAAGGTTAGGCACCACCTGGGGGAGGTTAGGGATAGGCACCCCCCCCAGGATAGTTAGGTTAGGGTGCGGGAAGGGGGGGTTAGGGCAAGGCACAATCGGGGGGAAGGTTAGGGTTAGGCACCCCCCAGGGAGGTTAGGACTAAGGGAGGGTTAGGATTAGGGGAGGGAGAGGGGAGGGTTAAGTTACTTACTGTCCTGTCTGGATTCTGCACTGTCGAACTTGCAGCGTCGGGATTTCATACCCAACCCCTCTCATACTTCTTCCCACTTTTAGGATACACATCTATGCCCAATAAGGCTTTAAATTAGCCTTTTAAGGTTTATCTGCTCTTTAGAAAACACCTACATCAAAATCTACCAGTCTCTCAACTAACTACTCTCACTGGCCCAGCTTGCTTCTGCCCACAATCTCACTTCATGTCGCCCAACCCTTTTGTCTCAGCTTCCCCCATCTCCATCACATTGTAACTCTCATGAACAGGAACCTCCTGTCTTTTGGTCTATTACCACCTCCTCTGCCTGTGCAGTCTTGTATAATGCCTTTTGTTGTATACTTACCTGTTATATTTTATGTACTTTATTATGCTTTCATTTCTTGCCACTCTTGCATTGATCCTTTCTGAATATCCTGTATTGCTGATATGGTTTGTATTGTACTTTGCCTGTTAGTCCTGTACGTCATTGTAACACGCTGTATCCCACAGTGCGCCACTGCTGAAATGTGTGACACTTTATAAGTAAATAATAACATGTGGGTGTGCTTTGTTTTCAGTCATTTTCTTCATCCTATTCTAGAGAACTTTAAAAATGAGTCCTGCTATACAAGCACGCCTCCTAATTCAAAGAGGGACTTGTTTTGTGGAGCAGTTCATGTTTGAACCCAACACCACATGTCCATCTTTCCTTTCAAGTTGTTATGATCATTATATACAGATTTGCATGGGTACACATTATGTAATAGGTGCTAAATCACTTCTTACCCCTCCATCACCCAACCCACCTGCTACTATCCATGCACAAGATCTTGCTTCCTATTTCAAAAACAAGATTGATAATATCCGAAATGAAATGGTATGCACTTCCTCAGCCAGGGTCTTGTTCAATTCCGTACCTGAACCCAGTGGCACGTTCTCACCATTTGACCCCACTAATGAAGATGAAGTAGCTACACTCTTCTCATCCTCCTACTCTACTACCTCTCCTCTTGATCCTATACCCTCGCAAATCAGTATAGCTCTGTCTCCTGTGCTCATTCCACACTTAACTAAAATCTGTAATCTCTCTTTCTCTACTGGTATCTTTCCATCACTGTTCAAGCATGCAGTGATCACTCCCATTTTGAAAAAACAAAATTCTGACCCTAACTCTCTCTCAAATTACTGTCCTATCTCCCAGCTACCTTGCCCCTCCAAGCTACTGGAGAGACTTGCCTACACTCGCCTCACACACTTTCTTAACACCCACAACTTATTGGATCCACTTCAGTCAGGCTTTCGTTCCCAACACTCCACTGAGACAGCACTGGCTAAGGTAGTAAATGATCTGGTCATTGCCAAGGCTAAAGGCCATTATTCACTTCTAATTTTTCTAGATCACTCAGCTGCCTTTGACACTGTTGACCACTCTCTTCTCATACAAACACTACAATCCATAGGTCTTCAAGACACAGCCCGTTCTTGGTTCTCAGCCTACATATCTAATCGCTCTTTCACTGTTCGCTTTTCTGATTCTACCTCCACTTCGCTACCTCTATCAGTTGGAGTACCACAAGGTTCAGTATTAGGTCCTCTGCTTTTCTCAATATATACCACCTCTCTTGGCAAACTAATCAGCTCGTTTGGTTTTCAGTATCATCTGTATGCGGACGATACTCAAATTTACCTATCCTCCCCAGATTTGTCACCATCTGTGCTGGTCCGTGTCACTGAATGTCTCTCTGCCATTTCATCTTGGATGTCATCTCGCCACCTCAAACTTAATATATCCAAAACAGAATTAATTATATTTCCACCAGCCAATAGCAGTTACCAACCTGATATCTCTATTACTGTTGACAACTCGACAATCTACCCCACCCCACAAGCTCGCTGCCTAGGTGTGATCCTTGACTCTGAACTGTCTTTTGTTCCCCACATTCAATCTGTCTCTAAATCCTGTTACATACATATAAGAAACATAGCTAAAATTCGACCATATCTTACACAAGACACTGCAAAAACTCTTATACACGCACTCATAATTTCCCGCATTGACTATTGCAATAGTCTCCTTATTGGTCTTCCCAAAAACAGGCTCTCCCCACTACAATCCATTTTGAATACAGCTGCGAGGTTGATCTTTCTCACCAAATGTTCAGTGTCTGCTGATCCACTCTGTCAGTCCCTCCATTGGCTGCCGGTCTTCTACCATATTCAATTTAAAATACTTACACTCACACATAAAGCTATTAACCAAACCACACCAACATACATCTCTTCACTTATCTCAAAATATCTTCCAACCTGACACCTCCGTTCTGCACAAGATCTGCGTCTCTCATCCCCGCGCATTACTTGTTCCAATGCACGGTTACAGGACTTTTTTCGGGCTGCACCCACCCTGTGGAATGCCCTCCCACGCACAATAAGACTTTCCACTAGTTTCCAAACATTCAAGCGGTCTCTGAAAACTCACCTCTTTAGACAAGTTTATCAGATTCCAGGACTGCCCACCTAACCTTTTATAGCTCCCTATCTAACTCTCTTCTTATAGTAAACACCTATCACATCTTCTCTTTCTTCAATTGAACATCCTCCTAACCCTAGGCCAACTTTCCAGTGTGATTGGATTATACAGCCCAACAAGAATATCTGCAATTGGGCTGGACCAATTTGCAATAGCACCTCTCCTTGTGTATCAACACCTATTTCCCTATAGATTGTAAGCTTGTGAGCAGGGCCCTCTTACCCTTATGTATGTCATGTATGTATGTCTTTTACAGCCCAGTATAATGTTAATCTTGATTCAAATTGTAAAGCGCAACGGAATTTGCTGCGCTATATAAGAAACTGTTAATAAATAAATAAATAAATACCAGGGCCTAGTTTCCATCATTAAAACATACTGTATATCATTACATCCATAGCCCATCCATTTTCAATATATAATTACCTAGCTTTCTACCAAGTCACAAATCATTTTCCAGCACCATTTGGATAAATCATATTTGTCACCTAAATCCTATTACCTAAATCTAAGCACTTACAGTATGAGATGATTTATCACATCCCCTCAGTTTATATAGCTTAAACCGTATTTATCCAATAGAAATGTCAGTATATTCTCAATTTTCCAAACACATGGTTTGGTTAATTTAGCAATAGATCCGAGTAAAAAATGCCATGTGATTTCCGTTAGTTGGCTAAATATTAAATGCTCTTTAGCTCCCAGCAATGCAGGAAGGTCAACTGGAAACAGCCTGCAATGAATGTGAAGCATTTTAACCATTTATTATGCTATGTAGTCAGTGTATTGTAAGAACATGTTGCTACAATTCTTGTTTTTAGCTTAGATGATGCCCATAAAATGACCTGCATTGTTAGGTTCAGTTTAAGAGCAAGGTATAGAGTTACATAGACTAAAAAGCAAATTATATGGAAATTTACAAAGGTCATTTAAGTGGTCTACTTTGGTGGCCTCTCCGTTCACAGCTGTTTCACATAATTGAAGGGAACTGACTGTGACCTAGTATTGACAGTTCCTCTGTATGTTATGTGAAGGGGAGTGGCACATCGTTATCTTAGACATGAAAAGACTGCAAATGGCACGGGACATTTCCTGAGTGCTTCAGCAGCCCGTGCTAAAGGCCAGACATTTCTTATTCTTTATGTATTCGTGATATGTTATCAGAAAATGTGAACATTGTTGAAGATTTGATATCTTAATTTGTAGTAATGTGTATATCATCATATTGCGAGCAAACGTTAAAAGAAAATCATGTTTTTATAGCTTGATATAAACGCTGTTTTTAGTGTACTGTAAAGAGAATTTGGTGATGTTACCCATAGCCGGATATTGTGAGATACTGCACATGAAAATGCAAGCAGACGTGTCTTTCTATTATCCTTTATACCTCACAGGAGGGTCTATGTTATTCTTTATAATGAAGCAAAAGTTTCTGATATGCAAATTAAACCATCATCATTTAAGTATTGTTGGCATAATCATTTTTTTTAACTCCTTAAAGGTAATATTTAGTAACTCGACATCCTCCAGATCCATGTATCCATGTATTGGCAAATGTTGTATATACAAGTGTGTATATAATATATATATTTATTTTAGGGGGGGGCAAAGGACTCTCTCTTAGCAGCTTATTGGAGACAAAATAATTTAATTGTAATTGAAGGGGTGATGAGATAGGCAAAAGAAGGTAAACAGAGTCACAACAGACTCCAGCTACAAAATAAATATTTTTTACTCAGATTTACTAATATACTTTTTTTTAATGCTGTGTGTAGTAGATATGTGCGGTTCAGTTCTTCAAAAATCCGAACCCACCTGAATTTCATGAATCCGGAGAGATCCGAGTCGCAGTTCTGATCTCCTGAGGAGATCTGTATAAATCCGAGTTGCGGCTCTGATCTTCCCGCGGTTCGGAATTCCGATTTTAAATCTGTTTTTTGGGTTTTGGATTGCAAAAATTACATGATTTTAGCTGGTTTTTTTTTTTTTTTTAAATTTACATTTTTCTTAAAAATCCCAGATCCAAAACCACTTGAGGGTGGTTTTGCAACTCCAAAACATGAATCCAGATCCAAAACCAAAACACGGGGGTCAGCACACATTTCTAGTGTGTATTGAACCAAGGGTCAGGAACTGTCAGGATGCCACTGACGCTGGTGATTCAGTAATTGCAGTATGCTTGTGGGACAAGAGCTTTAATTGTGTTTAGGAAATGCCCTCTGGACTGGGCCATGGACAAGAAGAGGTTAGTTATGTTTTGATTCTTTAATGATATGATATGAAAGCTGTTACAGATAGGTATACATTTGTGGTTCTTTGTGAAATGGTGAATCAGAGTTAAGGTAAGAAGTGGTGATTATTCTATTTAGGACAACCCTTGTGTATTTGTAAGTGGTATATTCTCTAGTTGCAGGAGAGGAGTAAGAGACACTATATGAATAACTGTGAAATATACTGTTATCTGTATTCCTCTCTGACATCATTTATCATAATATATATCATATATATGGGCTTATACAAGTAGTCATGCCAATCATGTATATTCCCTACAACAGGGGTTCCTACAGTACTGTATGTAATTAAGTACCCTTTATTCTATTAAACTTCTGTCTAATAATCCTACATACTGAGTGGGAACAGAGAGCTGATGGAGCCGCTTTTCCAAACCTCCTACAGATTTTGCCAACCACATACTTTATATACATTAGAAAACGCAGATTATATATAGGAGGAAACATAGGTTGCAACAATGCAATGAAGGTAACATGCTTTGTAAGAAAATGAATTGAATATTCTTCCACCCACAAAATGCTCTTTATGTTTCACTATAACTTCATAGCTGGTGGTATGATACGTCTTTGTGACCAGATCAGATTTTGCAGGTTTGCTGCAGGTTACATTGAGCAACAGTTTATAACTGCTTAATTGTATCGTGAAATTACTATTTTTCTTTATTTGAACGGCATTATACATGTTATACAGTTAAGTTTATCAAAGAATAAAAAACCTTTTATTAATTCTTCCCATAGTTACATAAACTCAGTGGGCCTGCTTCTGAATTGTACGCAATTTTACCGCATCCGTAGCCACACTGCATGCAAGTAAATAAATGCAAATATCCACCAGTATATAGATTTGGACACATATATGCGACCACACTGTCCCCATCCATCCGCTTGTGAAAGTAGCCGTCATCACTATAAGGGCTCATTTCCACCAGCCCTGGGCCTGATTCAGAGATGGACCCTAATGCAATCGCAGCTGGGATTTTGCACGGAAAGCAGCTGCGAAATATGCTAATAGTTCCAAAGCTTACCTGAGCATAAGGATGCCCACGGCTGCTTTCTCATATGGGTACGATGCCGCTAATCTGTGTAAATATCAGTAACATCGACACACATCGAGCGACAATCTTGCCATTGCAGCAGGTCTGACAGCCACAGACTCGGCAGCTCTCCTGACGTGCAGAGGGCTCGCGTGCTGCGTAGGAGATTGTAAGACATGTCTGCCTACTTTTGGAAAAGCATTTCAGGGAGATTGTGAAAGCAACACCTACGAGCACGGCGGTAAAGTGGACATGTACTGATATATCTGGGAGAAGTGCCATAAAACTGACTTATATCCAAATGTAAGCAAGCGCCAAAGCAGTCAGTAAGATCTATTTGTTGATGAAAACACAGGTTCAAAAGTCACGTTAATACTTTTCAGAGCTTGCTCATGTATTGTGTTTTACAAGGGGCTCCATATAAGTGTCCAAGGGAAACCTTTTAAGAAAATACATTTAGCCATAAGGATCATTTTGCCTTATAACCAATACAGGGAAATGGTACTGATTTCAATGTATAAATCCCTGATTTCTATATTTCCCCCAAGTTTAAAAAAGCTACATAGTGGGGGTAAGGTACAATCAGGGAGATTGCTAGACTGTTCAGGGAGACGGGGAGATTGCTGCTATTTCAGGGAGTCTCCCTGACAATCCGGGAGAGTTGGCAAGTTTGTTGTAAGGGCTAATTTATGCACGCTCAAGTAATGGCGTTTTTCTGACCACCCCCCCCGTTACCACCCCCAAGCACTGACAACCTGTCACTCACTTTGCGATAAATTCCTCTGTGCGTCCGGAATCGCAATGCGATCCCTGTGCAGGTGCAGTTTATATGCATGAGCAATGGCAATCGCTGTAGCGTAGTATGTCACATGCAGATACACCCGCAGTCACACACAGAATATAGGCATTTTATTCAGCAGAAGCTGCTTGTGCATTCTGTATGCATCGCTGTGCAAAAAGGACACATTTGAAGGGAAAAATTGCATGGAAAGTCCATCGGCGCTACCAAGTCACATGGCGCTCACGCGTTATGTGTAACGAACGAAGGTTAGATGTATGTGGACACATCTGTATTCTGATAGGCTACCTCAGGAAACAACTATGGGGGTCATTCAGACCCACTCGCGAGCGGCAGTACGCTCACAAGTGGGTCGATGGTCCCCACTGCGCATGCGCACGACGGAGGGAGCTCCGTCGTGCGAATGCGCGAGACCCGGCGAACGAAGGACTTTCCATCGCTCCGGGTCTCGCACCAAAGGGGGCGTGCTGTCGATGTTGATTGACAACACGCCCCCTTTGGTGGGCGTGCCTGCCAGACGGAGGCGTACCCATGGGAACGCCTACCGTCTGAAGCCGGCCCCACTGACATCACTAGTGATGTCAGTGGAAGTGATTTTGGCTCTGATAGAGCCAAAATCACTCCAGGGCTTGTGGTTGAGAAACCCGACCACAGGGTTTCAGTCGCAAGTCCGATGGTCGAGATGGTCAAGACCATCGCGACCATCTTGTTGGACGCTCGTATATGCTGTGGGTGGTGACCCACAGCTATACGAGCGTCCAGGAGAACGCTCCATTTTAAAGGAGGAGGGCCCTGATTCAGAGCGAGCGCTCTGGTCAGAGCGTCCGGCTCTGAATCAGGGCCTATGTGTTTAGAAAAAATATTACCAAATGTGCTCGGTCAGACTACATAAATAAAACGTTATTTCCAGTAGATCAGTCAAAGTACTAAAAAGTACAAACCCCACCTAAACATAAACAGGTTTATACCATAGATTTTACAGCAGAATTAATAACTGGGCTTTTTATATTTTTGATTTCAATTTAATGTCATTGACCTGGTAGGTTTATCTGAAAATAGCCAGCTAGAAAATAGACAATATCAGTTTCTTGCTATATACTATGAGGGAGATGTATCAAGTAGTGTAAAGAGTGGACAAGTGGAGCAGCAACCAATCCATTTCAAGGTAGCTTTTATCAAGTGCATTCTATAAAATGATAGATAGAAGCTGATTGGTTGCTTCGGGAAAATTCTCCACTTGTCCACTGCTTGATACATACAGTATTAGGCACATATTAGCTCTTGAAATAATAAGTATGCCAATTTCTTATATTTTATGCAAAGTCATTTTATTTTTTTTATATATTTAACATTTCCTAACCATAAGAAATGCATTTAAATCTATAATGCAAACAAAATTACAAGTGCTTTCATTTGTGTTCATAAAGTGGCAGAGTTAAATCCAACAAACACTATTTACTGTATTGCAGATGGACTTTATAAGATTGTTTGTATTCTTAAAGGGAAACGGAACCCTAAAAATAAATAAGACACCAGGCTGACGGCTGATGAACGCACAGTAAAGATGCCACTCCTCTTAAATTAAAAGTGGAGCCGTCCTATATTTCTACGATCTTCATTGCAAACATTGTAGAATAGAACCCTGCAAATAATGGACTATTGCTGAGTATTTTTTATCCAATAAAATTGTCCACTTATTCATTAGAGTACAGTTTCCCTTTAACTCCCTAAAATCTATAAATACTGATTTATATTTACATTTTAACCAAAAAGGTAAGCATTTATCATATGTACTGTATGAACGTGAGAAACCAGTGCTTTGTTAAAAAATGGATCAAAGAAGCTTTAAGCATCTGTAGATCTTAGATAAGTGAAAAAAAAAATTATGTAACACATTTTCTTGAACACTCACGAAAATATACAATAACCCTGCAATGAAAATCTGCAAGCAATAAAAATGGTGATGCCATATCTAGAAAATACAAACTTTGCTGTAAGTACAAAGGCACATAAAAGGATATTAAACAGAAATAAATTATCATCATTGCAATATTTTGTGTAGCTTAAAGCTCGGTATCAAATTGTTTATCTAAATAAAAAACACAAAGACACATTACAGAAGCTGATGAAGTTGGTATCTGGAAAATAGTATATAATAAAAAAAGCAACATTCCAGGACACTGATAGAAAAAATACAAGTAGGCAAAGCAGAACTATCTGCAGCCACAAACAGATATTAAAATTTCCTTCAATTGTATGACGTGTACTTTCTTAAACAGTCTAAATCTGGAAACCTTCTTGTTAATAGCACAAAAGTGTTGTCCGATGTCTTGTAAGGTGGGTGATGTTGCATATCTGGAACCCACACATAGAGGGACCAGACTGAAGGAATATGATAAAGTCTATGGAGTTCTTAGGTATACTGTCACATAGAAGCCCTTGGGAAATGCCTCATGTCTGTGGATCTGTAGTTTACCAACCAAGTTCCACATAAATTACCATTCACATAATCTCCGACAGCTTTGAAAAAGATACATTACCACTGTACGGTCTACTTATAGTAACTTCAAATGTACAAATGGATACATATTCGATATTTAAGTTTTACACTCCAGTATTGCTACTAACCATGAAATAAACTAAATATTCCAGGTGCAAAATAGATACCCCCAAAAAATGTAGATGAAAATTGAAGTCTTGCTGATTGCTATGGTTATTGGATGTTACCTGTGTACCATGAGCACTGTAAATAAACTGGTTTATGGCTTATTCTTGTCCATTACATGAAGGACCTCGTCCAAAAGAGAAGGACCCAAGTCAAGATGCAGTGTTAGGAGAGATCCGGCCAGGTCAGAAAGAGACTCCTCTGGTTTTAAATCAGTATTCTCAATTTCACATGGAATATGGCTATCTTCAAATAAGTCAATGCCTTGCCAGTCACTGTACTGTTCAGAGAGACTGGAGGAATGGCTTGACCTTCCATTTGTAGAGCATGATGCTGAACTGCTGACCTTCCATGCACTTCCACTGTCAAACTGATGCCGATTTCCATAAGGTTCACACTTCTCCAGCAACTTTTCTTCTAATACTGGCTCACAGCTAAGTCTGGGTGATTTAGAAGGGCTGTATGAGTCTCTTTTGGAATTAAAAGTCACAGCAGATAACAGGGGAAGGACTAATGCTTGTGATCCGCCAATTGTTGGTAGGGATATTGCATTTTTAAGAACAGGTGAAGATGTTTCAGAAAACATTGAGTCACAAGTGCTGTTTGCCCTAAAAAAATCATTGTGTCCATTCAAATGTCCATTTCTTGGTTTCCCTTGGTTACCAGGCAACAGCTCGTAATTCCCTTGTAGGAAAGAGATATCGCCAAAAACATCATGCTGCCCATCTTTTCCAATGTGTATCGTGTGCCGAAAATCTCCTAATGGTGGGCTGATCAAGTCTGAGGACAACACATCTCTTAGTTTAAATTTTTTACCCTTTTTGGTGTTTCCAGCCTTCAAGTAAATTGGTGTCTTAGCGGGCATCTTGATGAGGTCTGAGCAGACAACACACAGCAAAATGATCAAACTTAAAGATTCTGTTGCAGTAAGATCACATTATTGCCTTTGCTGCTTCTGTGTATAATCTCCCCAACATGCTTTATTCTTGTTGTGTAGTTTTGCCCTTCAAAAACTTGAAGCGATTCAGACTTTATTTGGGAACAATATATCAGTGACTTGTGGTGGCTTCCAAAATAAGAGAACCTGCAAAGGAAAAAAAAAGGTTATTATTAACAAGTTTTTCACAGGTCAACTGTTTCAACACAGTAAATAGTAACAGTACTGACAGTTCCAGTCTGCAGATTAGCCCTATGATGTGGACTCCCTCTGTTGAACAGCATTAAATTGAATGGTTTAACAAGGTCGTGTTGGCCCTTTTGTGACTTCACCATCTTTGAAGTCAATGTACCTTCTTTGCACTCCCTGGGCACATTTAATTAGTCAATATTACGTCTGCATCTTTGTTGTTGGGGCTTTATATTACCTTCAATGAATTTGTTATTAATAATTATACATTTCGACAAGTACACATCTATATTCATGTCAACAACAAAGCAATATGTGTATTTTAGATTTGCAAATCTTCAATTTAGCATAATAAAATGATGTAATCGTAACTGCAAAAAAATCTCCTGTTTTTCTATAAAGAGTAGACATTTCTGTTGCAGCTTTACATCTAGGTGTATAAGAAGTTAAATTATATACATATACAATTAATAGTAATAATGTTTTATTTGTTTAGGGAGGCTGACACAATAAGGACTACATCAAGCACTAAGAATGGTCAATGTTTCGCTGGGTACATGCCATGCGATGTGTGTACCCAGCAACGGCACGATGTGATGGAATGATATATCGTGCCATCCGTACACACTGCATGATGCGGTCTATGATGTGTGGTTCCATGTTGCATTTAGCAGTATGGGGTCATTCTTCACATCGTTCCATATGCTGTGCAGCACAGCAAATGGGACGATGAGATGAACGACCCGTGAACATGCGCACACTATGTGATCCAACTATACAGTATATCATTCCGATCCGCTTCGGAACGATAGATCGTACGAGGGATCGCATAGTGTGTATCCAGCTTGAGCTGCATTAGATACTTTAAAATAGTGGTTCTCAAACTCAACCCTCAAGTTTTCCCAACAGGTCATGTTTTCAGGGTTTCTGTCTGTGGAAGCAGGTGGGATAATTACTGGCCCAGAATAATAGATTAACTCACCTGTGCATGATTAAAAAAGTTCACAAAACATGAACTGATGGTGCTACTTGAGGATTGGAGTTTAGAACCCTTGCTTTAAAATATCCCTAATTTTTATGTGATTTTGATCATTTGCAGCAAACATGTTGTATGCACTGAAGCTACTAGTTAGCAACAGCTGGAAAAGGATTTTATACCAAGGGGGTGATTCAGCAAGGATCGCAATTACAAAGCAGCACGTAGGCAGCTTTCTGCAATTCCATCCTTTATGGAATGACATCCCCTGCTGCATTTGCGATCCCAGTACTGTGACGGAGATCACAGGCTGGGATCACCATCACGATCATCGGTGGTCGATGGTCACGATGGTAGATAGCGCCGGGCCGCCAGCAGCTGAGTAAGCCTCAGCTTACTCAGGCTGGTCGGCTTGCGAGGCCAGGACACTGCATTGGTCAACGCAGTCCCTGGCCTTGTCACTCCCGGAAATCGGGGCGGACATGTCCTCGTTTCCGGGAACGCCGACCAACACCGCACCGCCCTTAAATACCTTTGCCTGTCAATCAGACAGACACTAAATGGGCTGCTTGCGACTACGCAGGACCCATTCTGCACAATCGCAGAATGGGTCCTGTGCACATGCAGATTCCCGATAATCAGCCCCCAACTCATGTATATATCAATATTGGATGACCTAACTCATTGTAACGGCATAACCCAACAATGATGCTGTTTGTGGAAATGGACTGTAACAATACTTTAATACAGTAGCAGAGATGATATAACAACCAAGGTATGGTATGAAAGTGCATCACCATATGTTATTACAAACAGTTTGCCCTGACTAGTTCAATCCCAAACAGGGCTGTACAAGTTTCTAACGCAGGAGATGATTGGAGCAGCCGATGCTAGTGTTAGAAAGTGAAAGTATGCAAGTATCAAACTTTGAATAACAATAATAAATTATTGAGCTGCATGAAGACAACTGTATGTTTCTTCCCTTTGATGGTATAGCAACACGTATGTAAAACAAAAAATCAGGTGGAAACAGATGTGGGGAGTGATGTTC
Source organism: Taudactylus pleione (assembly GCA_031769625.1). Lineage (NCBI taxonomy): Eukaryota > Metazoa > Chordata > Amphibia > Anura > Myobatrachidae > Taudactylus > Taudactylus pleione. Next base: position 59,780,415 of record JAUIMM010000200.1, on the reverse strand, counting down.
TTTGATCTCTTGTTTGTGAACAGGAACAAAAAAATAAGTTTTTCACAGTTTAGTGTACTTTATGTCATATGAGCATTTTTTGCCTTCAACATTTGAGAAAAGCTCATATGGTCAATTTAATCAACTGACCACATTTCTGTGAAAAGTACATTGAGCAGAGTTTAAATTGTTATACAGTATATCTTACTTGAAACCAAATCACTGTGGAATTTCATGGTAATCAGGTATTTTTAATGTTACTGCAGCAATGTCCTGCCAGTAAGTACAATGGCTGCAGTGCATACTTCATCCAGCATCTATAAAGTGATGTCTAATATATTTCCTCAAATATGCTCTGCAATATGTCTGTGAGATACTTTTATCATGTCCCCTAAGTTTCAAGAGAAGCTTTTCAACCTTTCTAATCACTCTGGTCTACGTTTCTCTACTGAAAATAAGCAACCCCCTGTCAAATACCTGCCCCCTCCCTTATAACATCTTTAAATATTCCCTATAATACTCCACATTATATCCCACCACCAAACGCTCCATTTCACTGTCTATACGTTATGTAGCCATGAAAAAGAACCCAGAAACCCATGAATAAGCAGTGACAGGCAAAAGAAAGTCTCCAGGACATCTGTGCTAGGGTTTGTTGGTGCATATTTAGTTCTGCGGGATGTAGTTATGAGACCGGCGGGCGCGATGCTGTCTGACGGGGAAAGCCCGACAAGGGACTTAAGATAGACGTTGAAATACAGATGCCGATCTTAATCCCGACGCCGGACCACAGAAAGAAGCCAGCCCGAACGAGGTAAGTCCAGGGTTCCCTTAGTGTTAGGCGAGCTGGGGGTGGGGGGTAGGTTTAGGTAGCATAGCGGGCTTAGCATTGTTTTGGGGGGTGTTATGGTTAGGCACCCCTAGGGAGGAAGGTTAGGCACCACTGGGGGGAGGTTAGGGTTAGGCACTAAGGGGGGAGGGATAGGTTTAGGCACAAAGGGGGGAAACGTAGGTTTAGGCACTAACGGGAAGGTTAGGGTTAGGCACTAAGTGGGGAGGGTTAGGCTGCAAGAAGGGAGGTTTAGGGGGAGAAGGGGGGAGGGTAAGTATACTTACCCGACCCCTGTCGGGATACCAACCATCGGGATGCTGCTGTCGGTATTTTGACAGGAGGCATCCCGACAGCCAGCATTACATACAGATTCCAGTTCTGCTAGGTGTACCAGGCATTCAAAAAGTTACACATGTAGCCAATGTAGAATATGTTTAAGATTACAGGAAACAAGTTTTTTTTTTTACATAATTTAATTACTATGAAAAATTAATATTGTCCACATAAAGCAATATCTTGTAACTACTTTGAATAAAAGAACTGTTAAAAAAATCACTGATTTATGGCACGCCAATAAGTAAAGTTTAAACACTGAAGTGTTTATTTGGGAATATAACATATATGCATGCTTGTGTATATATAAACGTGTTGTACTGTAATTGACCGACCATAATTGAATGGTCTAGGATGACATTAAATGTAGTCTAATTCTTAGGTAGTCAGTTATCTCCGCTACTGCTTCTAAATATTTCAAATTGAATCTCAAGCCTAAAGTGTGAAGCAGTCATTAAATAGAATTACACCCTGAAGGAAAAGAAATGGACTTCGGGTACATCCAATTTTGCAAAATAAACATATGGTATTAACAGTAGGATCCAAATGCTCTCTTTACTTACTGGAAACATGATCATTTAATGGTTTGGGAACAAATTCTCCATTACACATGCAGCCAATGTAAAAGTGGTGTAATATGGCAATATCAATATTATTTGTTTTCTACTTTATATAATTATGCTTTATTGTACAAAAATGAACATTGATCATGTCACAGCTGTATAGTGTAGCCACAGAATTGAATTTGAAATTCTATAGCAAGTACATGAAATGTTCTCTTCTATGTGTATTTATTGGACGTAGAGCTGTAAGATAGTGGTTACATTTCATTCCTGCATAAATATAAAGGTCAAGAGTAGAACTGCTGATGTTTCCAAATTTTTTACTAGGTCGCTTTCCAAAATAATTAAAATACTGGTATGAAAAAGACTGAAAAAAATGGAATAAAGAGCTGAAGCTGAAGATTTATCAGGGTCTTGCAGGTGCTCAATCATCAGCAGCCAATTTTTGTGAGAGTAGGATAATATTGTCTGAGATCCTGATACACATATTCTAATTGTTGGGGTAGTTATCAGCGTGCCAACCTGAAAACATGTTTAAGTAAGACAAGTCTATGTACTAAGCCTTGGCGAGAAATAATGTGGACGGAGATAGTTTTCAAACACAGCCTGTAACATGTCAGTTAGGAGCTGATTGGTTGGTACTTTATGCCCATCCACTTTATTTATCTCCAAGGCTTAGTACATAGACCCCAAAGGAGAAAAAATCTTTAAAAAACAGATTACATTAGCGTTCAGTATAAATCAGTAAATAATAATTGAACGGGATAAGTATTTAAATAATACATCAAATAATAATATTAAAATAACTGCAGCTATTCGGAAAGCTAAAAAGATGATTTAAGGGTGTTTCTGAGACAGCTGATCGCTATAATAGCTTCATAGAGGAAAACATGATTTGTGACAACAGTTCATTTTCTGCACAGACATTACGGTTGTCCCTGGGCAGTTTTCTGGTCAATGTGTGTACAAATGACAAGAGAGAACAACTGACTCACGAATCAACCATGACTGAAGAAAATTGAAAATGATGCATGTGACTGAAAACATGTGTCAAAGACACATGACGTTAACATGATAGCTTTGTAAACAATATATAAATGGACATATACAGTTTACATTGGTCACATTGAAAACAAAGCAAAATATATTATATCTATTTATACTTCCCTAGGAAGGGAGGGTGAAAATTTGGGCAATAATTATGCTCCCTCAGACCATAAAAGCCATTGCTTTCAATAACACTGTTACTTGTATCCTCTGAAATATCTATTTCACTGAGATAGAAAAGGGAAAATTAATTAATACTGACAAATAGGAAATTTTCCCCAAAAAAATATAGCATCCCTAAAATGCTTTTTATCCAGTTTCTAAACATCACCAAGCCAAGATTGATTATATCAGAACTGCTGAAAATAGATATTTTCTATTTTATTTTCTTTTTCTTTTTCTTTTGATTTTGATGACTGTCTTCTACTAATTTTTTATGTTATACACCGATTTTGATTTCTGTTTAATTTATTGTTTTGATTTTTTGAGCACCATATGCCTGTATAACCTTATGTAGTTTCCCTTTCTTTTTATCTGTATCCCCTTATTGTTTGAAAAAATTGAATAAAAACTATTGTTTAAAAAAATGCATTAATATATTTTATATTTCTCTCTATTTTGGCAATATCTGCACTTTTCAAGACATTACATTGTACAGAAGAGCAAAATGTTACATTTACGGGTCTATTTACCATTGGAGACAGTGTGACTATCATTATTTATCAATGCATTACATAGTAATACACAATGCAATTTACCATTCAGGGGTTCCTCTGGGGGCTCAATTATTCTGTCCCTGTCAGTGAAGGAGGCAGTTATGCGCATAGTGATTTGACCTATAGGGCATAGATAGGAAATATAACAACATCCTGAGAAGCTTTTTGCCACTTGATAAATCGACTTCCTCCTTCCCTTGTAGGGAACGACCAAAGAAATCGGTGATTTTTCTGGGTTTAACCTCTTGATAAATGGAGTAAAGTGATGACAGAGCCTTAGGCTCAGAGTTTGGACTTATCACCACTTCATATTGGTTGGGTACAGGATGCAGGCAGTCGGGGTCCCAACAGGGTTAGGATACCAACATCTGTCTGGTAAGTATCCTAACCCTTCCCCTACTCCTAGGCGCACCCTAAACATAACCTCCCCTCTAGTGCCTAAATCTAAATCTCCCAGCCTAGTGCCTAACCCTAACCCTCACCCCCTAGTACCTAACTCTAACCCTCTCCCCCTAGTGCCTAACCCTCAACCCCTAGTACCTAACCCTCACCCCCAGGTGCCTAACCCTAACCCTCACCCCTAGTACCTAACTCTAACCCTCTCCCCCTAGTGCCTATCCCTAACCCTCTCCCCCTAGTGCCTAACCCTCACCCCCTAGTGCCTAACCCTCACCCCCTAGTACCTAACCCTAACCCTCACCCCCTAGTATCTATCCCTCATCCCCTAGTACCTATCCCTAACCCTCTCCCCCTAGTGCCTAAACTGACTGGTGTAGGGTTCCGATGCTGTCATTCTGAGCGTCGGCATCCCACACGCCAGTATTTCAACTGCATCCTCTTCATATAGACCACTCTGAACTACTCACCTTGACCTTCATAGGAATGCTGTCCCATCTCTAGACAAAGTCTGTAGATTCTGCAAGGTAGAACTGGAACACCCCTGAGCAAATCACAATTTTGCAGCTACCTTGCTCATGTCTAATTGTTGGCATGCTGGTATGCTGATGATCACTGCTCATTTTTTAGTTTATTCCAAAAAATGCAGCATAAACATCCTACATATGGTAAATTACAATGTTCTTTTGGGCAGGTGATTCAAATTAAAAAAATCTTTTAATAACTTTACTTGGCAAATGTTGCCAACTTCTTATGAATAACAATGACTATAACTACTGGCATGCAGACAAGCAGAACTTCAATTGCTGCTTTATTTTAAATACTACAAGGAAGTGACTCACATTCTAGTTTCCATCTTCCTAATTCATTCATATTAAAAAATAAAACACTGTAAATGCTCTACTGCTTATTACACAAGGAGGTAAAACAATGTTTGGGTAGGATGATTAAAGTAAACTTCAATGTAGGATTTAGGTTATATAGTAGAGCCTGCAGATATTCTGCAGATGATTTTGGGAGCAAAGTTAGTAAAAGGAAATGGTCCAGAATCTCTAATGAAATGTGAACCAATAGTCTAAAAAATATTTAAATCAAGCCTGGGCAAAATTATGGGTTTCTCTATCTATACAGTGGACCTGATGGCAAAAGAGTACTAAAGAGGTTGGCATGGGGGTATCTTGCAAGAATTTGCACTGAGTGTGTGCATATGCAGATTTACATGATTATGGCACTTACACATGCCTACATTTGAGTAGGTGGGATGGGGGTGTTCTAACATAGGCTATGGAGTCTATGGGCTCGATTCAGACCTGCTCGCTAGATGCATTCGCACGCAGCCAGTGTATGCAAATCTGGTGAAATCACAGCAAGGCAGGTGATCGCAAGGCATTAGCATGCCCACTATGTCTTGGCGTGCGATCGCGATGTGTATTTAGATGCCCACTAGCCTGTCTTAAGATGCCCACTTATGCATGTCATCTCCAGGAAGTGTATGAACCCATCGGTAACATAAGAGTACCATTGGATGCATACACAGAAAATTGTGGTTGACCATACCCTACCGCAAGCACTGCGAGTGCTTCAGTGTTTAATTCAACCATGTGACGTGTACTATGCACGCCTCTGAAACGGCGTTGAGACGCTCAGACACGCCTGCGTTCGCACTTCCACTCCCCCATTTTCAAAGACCAACTCCTGTCACCACCCGCAAACACCTCATCCTGTCACACAAGCTAGCTAGGCGCCTATGCACAAGGGACGATCGCTTGGCGATCGCATGGACTGGTTCGCGCACGTGTACTGCGATGCGTACGCATGCGCACATTGCAAACATCGGCAGGCTGCGTGCGAACGCATCCTAGCGAGCGGTTCTGAATCGGGCCCTATGTACTAAGCCTTGGAGAGAGATAAAGTGGACGGAAATAATGTACCAATCAATCAGCTCCTAACTGTCACTTTACAGGCTGTGTTTGAAAAATGAAAGTTAGAAGCTGATTGGTTGGTACTTTATCTCTGTCCACTTTATCTATCTCCCAAGGCTTAGTACATAGACCCCACAGTAACGGTGTGTTCCCGCAATCGGAAACACGTGCAAACCAAGTAACAGATGCAATTATACATGAAAGGAACATATTTCAGAGTGGTCAGGTGATGATAACGGTGAAGGTTGTTAGTTTGTGCTACTTGGCGATTTCTTTTGTTGTTTAGGTTTAAATTATATAGTTGATTGTGTGTTTAAGCAGAACATTTTTTGGAGAGCAACTGTAGAAAACTCTGCAATAGTCACAGTAGGCCTGATTCAGGGGTGGATGCTAATGCAGTGGCGGCTGCGTCTTTTGCTGCAGAGTCTTTATGCTAATGCCGCAGCCGAGGGGAAGCACCATCGGCCGCACATTGTTCGGACCATCGAACATTGCACCAGCCCTAAGGAGGCATAGATTATTTGTTTGAACATGGTCACCGAAATCAGTGCAACTGCGGCAATAGACGTAGTTGCTGAACGCGACACGTGCTAGCCACTCAGAAATGCCCAATGAAATTACCTCACCCTGCGACTATATTAGTTCTGTGGCTTTCGGCAGTAACCATAAGGATTCAAGCACACTGTGGCTTGGACGCATGCGCCAGGGGCGTATCTATAATGGGTGCAGGGTATGCGGGTCCCCGCACCGCACACCCTGCACCCATAGCACACTTACCTCTCCGGAGTCCAACGTCGAAACAGGGGTCCGGTGCTCTAAAAACGACTGGCAAATGGCCACCGCGGCCATTTTCCCACCATTTGCGCATGCGCAGTACAGGGAAAATGGCCACCGTGGCCATTTTCCCGGTGACCTGTGCTTACTCTATACACTCTGGGCGCACTCTAGTGCCCAGAGTCTATAACTCCAGCGCTGGCCACGCACAGCTCAGTGCGCTGCCAGACAGAGAGGAGGGGGCCCGTGTCGGAGACTGCACACGGGCCCCCTCCTCTCTAGAAACGCCCCTGGCATGCGCAGTCTGGAAACATCAGCCGTTAGCGTGCGCATCTGAATCAGGTCCAGTATGTTAAGTTACTGTAGGAAAATAAAATAAAATTGCACCCGATTCACTAGACTCTAGCAGAAAAATACCCAGTGAAGCCTAAGGTGCACATTCCTAATTCTGGGCTGGGTAAATCTACACATTCATTGTAAGTGCTAAAGGAAATCATTCTTTCAGGATATGATTGTATTAGTAAAACTCCACAAACTTCCTCCACTAAATACAAAGGTATACTGACAACCTTATTAGATATTTCACCATTAGTCAATGCTTGAAGCTCCTTTTTCTGCTGAGCAGCCAGGAAATGACCAGTAACTTTGTATACAAGTGACCATTACATGACTCAGCCTTGTGCATTGTCATTACAGAAAAAGAAAATACGAATTAAATGACTTCCTTTCCCCCAGGACCACTAGCTTCTCTGTCAATTTAGGGAACAGGCTTATTTTGGGATTCTTTATGTATTTGCAAATCTGTGCTACTTGCAGGACTGATTTAATGTTACATGCATAATCCTTATTTCAAAATAGTTCAATGGACATGCAACATGGGAAGCTTAAGTCACATAAAATACATTTATTAGGTAAATACGAAGAATTAATTACTGAACATAAGCCTTTGTATCAAACAAATGTAAAAATTAAAGGGAAGGTTATATTATCATTGATAGCTATCAAATGGTTAAGGGGTCTATTTACTAAGCCTTGGATACAGATAAAGTGGACAGAGATAAGGTATCAGCCAACCAGCTCCTGTCATTTTTTAAACACAGCCTGTGACATGGCAGTTAGGAGCTAATTGGCTGGTACTTTATCTCTAGGGCAGCACAGACGGTGTAATGGTTAGCATTACTGCCTCACAGCACTGAGGTCGTGGGTTCAATTCCCACCACGACCCTAACTGTGCGGAGTTTGTATATTCTCCCTGTGCTTGCGTGGGTTTCCTCCGGGTACTCCGGTTTCCTCCCACACTCCAAAAATATACTGGTAGGTTAATTGGCTCCCAACAAAAAATTAACCCTAGTGTGTATGTGTGTGTGCATGTGATAGGGAATATAGATTGTAAGCTCCACTGGGACAGGGACTGATGTGAATGGTCAACTATTCTCTGTAAAGCGCTGCGGAATATGTGTGCGCTATATAAATAACTGATAATAAATAAGAAATAAATCTCTGTTCACTTTATCTCCACTCAAGGCTTAGTAAATAGACCCCTAAATCCTTTGTTTCCTAGGTTTCAACCTACAGCATGGAGGATGATTTCTAAAACGTTGCAGAGGCTTGCAATTGCAAACCACTAAACTGCATGCAGTAAGCAGCCTATTATGTCTGCCACTAACACAGGGAGACAAACGGGGAAATGTAATTGGCTCTGATTATGGAAATACCATCGGCCGGCTCAGTGACCTATGGGGTATATCTGTGACAGACGTCATTCATAAATGTATCGTGTGTACACGTGAGCCAATGCACTGGACGGTATATCATTCATCGGCTGTACGAACAATATCTCATCCAGTATGCACCCAGCAAAACACATTTCCTAAAGTTACATTTTGACTGACGTTGAATATATTAGAAGCTAAATAATATATTGAAAGCAACTGTTAACATAGTAATGTAGAGCAATATAAAAGAGAAAACCTGATCCGTGAGATTTGCCTTTTGCATGATAAGCATATCTCATTGTTTAAATATATTATCCAGACTGAGCAAATGACATAATGCCAAAAAACTGTCAATGTCTGGCTAAGGAGGTCTCCACTCATTTCTTTTCTAATCAAATCTTCCAAAATATTAATACGGTTATATGAAAAATCATTGTTAATGTTTCTGCTGTCTTACGATTCGAAAACAAAATCTAAATACATCAGGTTTTAGAGCGGTTAAAGGAGCCCAATGGCAGACTCTACAGCCAACATTGACCTGCAATTTCCAATAATGATCAAAGTTGAGAGGGTTGTTAGTCAGTACGAGGGAGAAAATGACAGCTTTGACCTGTGTATGGTCATGTTCTGTCAGTAGTAACAGGTTGCAGTAGAGCCAAAAATGATCTAGACGATCAGCTGGAAGATCTAAATGGATACATTTTAGCCACCCACAGAAAAACTATGACTAAGGCTGAGTACACACCTAAAGATTTTCTGTCCAACCATCCAACTAGTTTTGGTTGGAATGAAAATCTGGTAAGGTATGAAAGCAAATGACAATCAGCAATTTGCTCCCAAACGCCGGAAAATGGACAAAAACTGTTGTTTGAACTAACTGTTTAGATCAAACATTGAACAAACTTGTCTGACGACCATTTTTATCTGTTTTCTGGCAATTAGGGGCAAATTGCTGATCATCAGTTACTCCCATACATTACCAGATTTTCATTCCAACCAATCAACTAGTTGGATGGTTGGACAGAAAATCTTTAGGTGTGTACCCATCTTAAAACTGAGCACACATCAGGCAATTATAAACTCGATCAACAGATTATCAGCAAATCGGGACGATATTTGCAAAGTGTATGGCCGTGACCAATCAGCGAAGATCTGACAGTTGGGCATGAAAAATCTTCCAAAATACCCGACTGATCCAATTAGTTGGCCGCATCTGATAGTGTATGCGCTGCCAGGGCTGACATATCCTCTGTTCCTTCACAGGGGAGAAATAAGGAAATGTACCCTCCCGGGGGGAGAGCTGCAGATATCGTGGGCTATACACTGTGAAATATCTCATAGTGGGTGGGATGTACTATCATCAGTTATGCGGTTGCATTTCTCATATGCACCAAACTTTGGAAAGCAAAGGTTTCCACAGCTTGGACCCGGTGGGCAACACCATCCAAAGATGGCGTTGCCCAATAGAAGCCTATGGCCTTCTTATCACAGTCTCCTGTGAGAGGGTTCCAATCAGAACCCTCCCTGCACCCCCTGCAGCACGCGCATCACATGAAACACTGTGTACCTAGCTGTTCAAGTCATCTTATCATTTGGAGGAAATAAACTTAAAAAAATATGAGATATGGTAAGAACTTACCCTTGTTATCTCTATTTCTACGAAGTCCATAGGGTTCCACAGGATACCTTGGGGTATAGGTGTGACGTCAGTCGCAGGGCACCAAAGAGTTAAGCTTTCAGCCTCCCAGGATGCACTAGGTCCCCCTCCTATACCCCGCCCCCAGGCCAAGGCACCTCAGTTAGTTACCAAGCCATAGGCCGGAGGAGGAGAAGGAAGAGAGAGAACAAAGATCTGGACACATACAAGAATCACATTCTCACCAGAGGGAGACGGAAAACCGGTGACCAGAGCAAAGCCCATCTGCAGCACAGGTGCGACAGGGCGGGAGTCCTGTGGAACCCTATGGACTTCGTAGAAATAGAGATAACAAGGGTAAGTTCTTACCATATCTCATATTTTCTACTTCAGGGTCCATAGGGTATCCACAGGATACCTTGGGGATGTCCCAAAGCAGTATCCTTTAAGGGTGGGGACGCTCCTGTGCAGAAAGGAGAATCCGCCGCCCGAAGGAAGCATCCTGAGAGGCGAAGGTGTCAAACCTGTAATACCTCACGAAGGTATGGACAGAAGACCACGTAGCAGCCTTGCAGATCTGAACTGCCGAGGCACCACGTCAAGCTGCCCACGAAGGACCCACAGACCTAGTGGAATGAGCCTTCAGAGAAGGAGGGACCGGTAGGCCTTCATGAAGATAAGCTTCAGAAATAGCCATACGGATCCAGGCTGCCAAAGTTTGCTTTGAAGCAGGCCAACCCTTTTTACAGAAGCCATAGAGGACAAGAAAGCGTCCGACTTCCTAAACAAAGAAGTGCGGTCCACATAAGTCCTTAAGGCCCGCACAACATCCAAAGAGGCCTCACCCACGGAAAGACCCGGTGAGTTAAAGGCCGGAACAACTATTTCCTCGTTAACCTGAAACTGGGAAACAACTTTGGGGAGAAACTCGGGCCGAGTGCGGAGCACTGCCCTGTTCCCATGAAAAAAACCAAGAAAGGGGGTCTACAAGAAAGAGCCCCTAACTCAGAAACACGTCTGGCTGAAGCAACGGCCAGAAGGAAAACAGTCTTAGCTGTTAGCCATTTAATATCCACTGAGCCCAGTGGTTCAAACGGCGGTCCTTGGAGAGTCCTCAGGACCACAGCCAAATCCCAAGGCGCCACAGGTGGAACAAAGGGCGGCTGAATACGGAGAACACCTTGCATAAAGGTGCGCACATCCGGGATTGTAGCAATCCTACGGTGAAACCAGACAGATAGGGCCGAAACCTGTACCTTCAAAGAAGCAAGGCGAAGCCCATGATCTAGTCCCGCTTGCAGGAAGGCGAGAATCCGAGACAGACGAAACTCCCGCGGTGCATAACCTCTCGGTCGACACCACTGGAAGAACGTATGCCACACGCGATGGTATATCCTCGCGGAAGACGGTTTCCGAGCTCGTAACATGGTACACAGCATAGAGCTGGCAAACCCCCAGGACCTCAGCATGGCCGTCTCAACAGCCACGCCGCCAAAGACAGCCGAGTCAGGTCCGGGTGAAGACAAGGACCCTGAGACAGAAGGTCCGGTCGTAGCGGCAACCGCAGAGGACTGTCCACGGACAGACCCTGAAGGTCTGAGAACCAGTGCCGTCTGGGCCACGCGGGAGCTATCAACAGGAGCGTCCCTCCTTCCTGTTTGAATTTCCGGATTACCCGTGGAAGAAGGGAGACCGGAGGGAACAGGTATGCGAACCTGAACGTCCACCGGACGGACAGAGCATCCACCAGAGACGCCCCTTCGTCTCTTGTGCGAGACCCGTACACCGGCAACTTGTTGTTGTGCCGGGACGCCATGAGGTCGATTTCTGGAAGACCCCACCTGTCCACCAGTAGTTGAAAAACGTCCGGGTGCAGGGACCATTCCCCTGGATGAACGTCCTGGCGACTTAGAAAGTCCGCCTCCCAATTGAGCACTCCCGGGATGAAGACCGCTGATATGGCCGGAAGATTGCGCTCCGCCCAAACCAGGATCCGAGAGACCTCTACGAGAGCCGCCCGACTGCGAGTTCCTCCTTGCCTGTTTATGTAGGCCACGGTGGTAGCATTGTCCGACTGGACCTGCACCGGGTGACCCTGGAGAAACCGCTGTGCCTGCAGGAGAGCATTGAAGACCGCACGGAGTTCCAAGATATTTATTGGAAGCTCCGCTTCTGTCGGTGTCCACCTGCCCTGGAACAAGTGTGGACCCGAAACTGCTCCCCAGCCTCGAAGACTGGCGTCCGTTGTCAACAGGACCCAATTTGGAACCCAGAACGGACGTCCCTTGTTGAGGTGGGTCATCTTTAACCACCACGCAAGGGACAGGCGAACCTCCGGGGTGAGCACAATCGTCTGGAACTTCAGAGACTGAGGCAGCCCGTTCCACTTGGACAGGATCAGGTGCTGCAGAGGTCTAGAGTGAAACTGGGCGTATTACACCATGTCGAACACCGACACCATGGAGCCCAGTAACCTCATCGCCGAGTGTAAGGACACCCGGCGGCTGTGCAGACAACTGCGCACCCTTGACTGTAAAGCAGAGATCTTGTCCTCCGTCACGAAGATCCTTTGCTGTCCCGAGTCCAATAAGGCTCCAAGATGCAGAATCCTCCGAGACGGGATTAGAGTGGACTTCTGCCAGTTAATTAGCCAGCCGTGCCGTTGCAGCAGTGCAATGGTCAGGTCCAAGTGGTGTAACAGGAGCTCTGGAGATCCTGCCACCAATAACAGGTCGTCCAAGTACGGCAACATGCGGACTCCTTGCAGCCGCAGAGAAGCCGCCATGACCGCCATAGCGTCCTGTATGTCCAATGACACCATGTAGTCCCCAGGTTCCAGCGCCAGAATGATGGACCGTAGGGTCTCCATCCGAAACTTCGGGACCCGCAAAGACTTGTTGAGTGCTTTGAGGTTGAGAATCGGACGATATGACCCATTGGGTTTCTGTACCAAAAATAGATTTGAATAGAAACCCTGGCCCCTCTGGGAGAATGGAACAGGCACTATAACTCCAGCCTGGAGCATAGTGTGCAATACCTTCCGCAGCTCCGTAGCCTTGTTCCGGTCTGATGGTAGACCCGTGGTGAAGAATCGAGCCGGGGGTCTGTGCCGGAAGGAGAGGGCGTACCCGTGAGAGACCACCTCCAGAACCCAAGTGTCTGTCGTAGTGAACGACCAACACCGGGAGAACTGCAGCAGGCGGCCTCCCACCCTGGGATCCCCCAAGGGGAGACCCGGACCGTCAGGCCGCAGGCTTGTCATCTGGCTTGGGGGCCGGACGTCTGGTACTCCATGCCTGTTTCCGGGGCTTGCCCGATTTCTTAGGGCCAGCCTGTCGAGGAAACGACTGTGGTTTGGGCCTGCCCTGGGCCCTAGATGACCGAAAGGACGATGGTCCAGAACCAGAAGGAGCAGCGGCCGACGGGAGACAAGCAGATTTGGCTGCCGCCAGCGTGGCCACAATCTTATCCAGATCCGGACCGAAGAGAACTTCTCCGGTAAACGGCAACGCTTCCAGACCTTTCTTGGATCTGCGTCCGCCTTCCAGGATCGCAGCCACAAGGTGCGACGAGCAGCTACCGCTGCTGAAGAAATTCTAGACACCAGAGTACTAATGTCTAGAGCCGCCTCGTTGATGTAGGTGGCCGAATCACGGAGATTGCCAATCAACTCCGCTTGTTCGGCCGGACAGTCGGATTCAAAAGAAGCCTCTAATGAATCCGCCCAGCGCTCCATCGCTCTGGCAACCCAGCAAATGGCCATAGCCGGCCGTGCTGCCCCCCCTGCAAGGGAATAAGCGGACTTCAGGCAGATTTCTACCTTGCGGTCCGTAGCATCCTTAAGGGAGGACATGGATGGCATCGGCAATGTGGCACTACGGACAAGACGGGTCACGTGAGAATCCACCTGTGGAGGGGATTCACACTTAGCAAAATAATTATCCGCGAACGGATAAGCCACCGCCAGGCGTCTCTGTGGCTGGTATCTTTTGCCAGGTTGTTTCCACGCCTCCTCTAAATGGTCCACCAACTGACCCGAAAGAGGAAAGACTGTGGCATCGCCCTTCACATCTTTGAAAAAGGCATACTTAGATTTAGCCGCTGGGGGAACTTCGTCCTCAATCACCAAGGCTGTGCGGACCGCCCGAATAAGTCCAGGAATATATACTTTGGACTTAGCATCAGCGTCCTTAGTATGGAAAGGTTCCTGATCGTAAGGATCCAGAATCTCCCCATCATCAGACGTCCCTTCGTCATCCTCATAAGGAGCGGACAGAGACGCCACCGGCCTTTTATGAGGCCGCATCACAGACTCCCCTTGCAATACATCCGACAAGTGCTGTAAAGAACTCGTCAGGGAGTTAACCCACGCTGGCTCCTGAGAACCCGGGAGCGGGGAAATAGGGAGACTGTGGGGTACCACCAATTGTCGTGGGAACCCCTGCATGGGTGACGACACCACAGACTGCTGGGACAAACCCATCGGAGTAAACGCGGGCTGCGGAGCTAACTGGCCCACTAAAGCTGTTAACGCCTGAGCGAAACAAGCCCAGGGCGGCTCCTGTACCGGTGCTGTAACCGTAATAGGCCGCGCCATGGACAACACTGCCGGCAAAGGCCCTCCGCGCTACCCTCCCCCTCCGCTAACGGTACTTTGCACGTGGTACACTGTAGCCGGAGGGGAAAATCACTTTCAGACATGATGGCACCACGTATGTGACCTCTCTCACCAATTAAGTATTAAATAGGCGAGAGACCACCCTGCAGCACCGCACCGCAAGGGCTTTAGCAGAAAGAACAGGGACAGTAATAAAGCTGACAGTTTAGTGAAGAATAGTTACAGGCAGCGCTAGCACAGTCACATACAATGCAGAGAAATAACAATTCCTGCACTAACAGCGCTGATCACTCAACTACACAGACACAGGGCCTGGTAGGACACAGCGCTGCATACACAGACCTGAGCCACAGCGGAGGAGAGGTATGCGGGGGGACCCAGACCACGATGCTTCCTTCCAGACTTCCAGCAGCGTTCACCATGCGTTGCAGAGAAGATGGCCGCCGAGGAGCAGAGAGAAGCTGGCCTGGGGGAGGAGCGCTGACACAGGACCAGTCAGCACAGTGCAGAGAGGGCTGTGTGCAGCGGGGGAGGCGCCGGCTGTGAGACAGGGAAGGCGCGCTCCCCTGGCATGCATTTAACCCCTGGGACGCCGCAGCGCTACCGCTCTGCTGCGGTCCGCTGTCCCAGGGGGTAGTGGAAGCGCAGGTTGGTCGCCTGGCTCCACGCTGCAGCCAGTCCCCAGGGAGCCCCCTGCCTGGGGACTTAGGACCATGTGATCAGCGGGGACCCACCGCGGGACCCCGCTGCTTACCTCTGTCCCCCTTGAATCCGGCCATGGTCCGGAGCATCTGGGGTCACCGCTAGCTGTGACCCCAGACGCCCACCAGCATCCCCGGATCAGTACCGGCGTTCTGGTACCGGCGGGGTGTAGGGAAGACAGCATGGACGTCAGGACTGACTGTCCATGCTGTTCATCCAGTTGTGCAGCCACAGCTGCATGAAGAATAAGCTTCAGGGGCTCTTCTAGCCCCCACTCCAACAGGTGCACCCGACTCCGGCCGGGCACCAAACTAAACTGAGGTGCCTTGGCCTGGGGGCGGGGTATAGGAGGGGGACCTAGTGCATCCTGGGAGGCTGAAAGCTTAACTCTTTGGTGCCCTGCGACTGACGTCACACCTATACCCCAAGGTATCCTGTGGATACCCTATGGACCCTGAAGTAGAAATAACAGTTTTTAATAATTACTCAAACACCTGAAGCTGCATCTACCAATATCTAAATTCAATTTAGACATTAGTTATATGAAATCTAGCAAAATAAACAAACCTTCTCGTAAAAGACACACTAGTATAGATTGTGGCAAAAATTAACACTAAAATGCAGTGAAACAATTCTAATAAAAGCCTGAGCAGTATAAAAACAAGATTAGTGATAACATTTATAGCATTTGTGTTTCCATAGAAAAAGAAAAACACTTACAAGACCAAGCAAAGTAAAGTATAATTTACAGCTAAGCTTCAATAACCAATATAATCCCCAGCCTAACACCCCCATAATTCTTTTGAAACTTGGCAGTACAAACCTGCAGAACACACATATAAACAATAGCAATAGACTGAAGACATGTTGTCTTTTAGTATACTTATATTTTACAGCCTGGTGTTACTGCCAAAATATTTTCTATATAAAACAGCTAAATCTATTTTGGAAATATTTAGCGACTTGCAAGCAGTAAGCAGAGCACCGAGATTATAGGCCAAGTTCATGGTAATTTAATAGTCCAGTTTAGAAGTGAACAGTGTGGATGCATAGGCTTCTTGTAAGATACTGACATGATCCTTATTCATTATCAGTCATTGACCAATAATTCAGACAGATTCACCTTTACTGATTGTAGGCTGTATATGGGAATTGCTAATAGCCAGAGAATTGGACAGGAGCACAAAATGGACAGATGCACCTTATATAAGCATAGCCAGATCTGTCCATACTAGACTTTTCCATATATCACGTAAATCCTCATAACTCTGCTGGTCAGCTATAAGAGTGAATTGCTGAATGACAGTGTGTTTGAACATCCTACATTTGCAATATTGCAGATAAAGTCCATTTCTTTATAAATTTTCTTGTCAATTTAGGAAAAATCAAAAGAATTTCCCCATTTTTCCTTCCCCTTACAGGGAGCCATCTTTATCATATTCTCCCATTAGCATAGAACACTGTTGACAACAAATAATAAAGAAATAAAATGAGAATATTGGGAACGAATGGCCAGAATGACTTATATGGCATATTCCACAGACTGTGAATGAGTGCCGCTATAAAATTGATATAATTAATTATACATATACAGGTTGAGTCTCCCATATCCAAATATTCCGAAATACGGAATATTCCAAAATACAGAATTTTTCTAGCATGACTGAGATAGTTTTACTTTTTGATGGTTCAATGTACATAAACTTTGTTTAAGGCACAAAATTATTGAAAATATTGTATAAAATTACCTGCAGGCTGTGTGTATTAGATGTATATAACACATAAATGCATTCGGGGTTTAGATTTGGGTCCCATCCCCAAGATATTTAATTATGATATACAAATATTCCAAAATACGGAATATTCGATATCTAAAATACCCCTGGTCCCAAGCATTGGAGACTCAACCTGTACTTAACTGAAAAATTAGTGGAAGAAAAAAACTGCATAGCATGTTTCTGGGTTTAATGGGTCATAATGGAATACACAATAATGTGAGTGAAGCGACCAGTATAATATAGTCTGGTGCAGATGAGTAAAGCGGCTGGGAATGTCAGGCATTTTAAAATGTAAGGTCCCATAAAGTAGTTGTAGGGATGGAAGATAAACACTGTGCCCGAGCCATTGCATAGTGATTCTGCCCTTTCCAGACTATCACTTCACCTAGTACACTCATTAGAGGGATCACTGTTCCCTACTCATTCATTATGTTTGCACGAAAAGTTTTACTGATTAAAACAAAAAACAAACAAAAAAAAATATATATATATATATATGTTTATGCATGGTCCAAATGAGTAAAACAAAGAGGTGAGATGACTTAAAGTTACTTAAAGGTTATCAAATCCTCATTTTCATAATTTTTGGGATGCAATGTCTATTAGAGAGATTGAGATTCCATTGTGTATTGTCATTTCAGCTATCGTTGCTTATGGGAGGTCTCCACATGTTGACTGGAGCCTCCAAGGGTGACTGGGGTTAATGGTTTATATTTTTATAAGAAATTCAATTTAAACTGAACAGGTTTATTGTTTATATACCTCATAGCGTGATATCCACCATAAGTATTTCATTACAATATCTAAAATATAAAGCAAAATTTACATCAATGTAAAAAACTAAGGCAGAGACACTTATGGTATAAGAATCATCAGGAATTCTCATGAAGAATCTTTACATTTAACTTTAGCACATGATATGCCCAATACATTGCCATCACTTTATAGGTTTGTATATGTATTACCATTAGGTGGTTGAATTGTTTGCTGCTTAAATTTAAGTCCACTGTAGTTGTTTTGCGTAGCTAACAATAGAGCATTGATTTCAATGTATAAAATAATAAGTTACTTATGTGCCCTTATCCTCATTCAGTCTGTGAACCATATTGTCTTTAGTTCAGCACTTGTCAATAGGTTGTCAGCATGTTGCGCTCTATAACATCCTTCTCCGCTAGCTAAGATCTCAAGTGGTGTTTCCCATCACGTACTCCCGTCAAGATTATGTGCATTTACACGATATGAAGATATTTATACAGAGACAGCTTCCTGTTTGTCAAGCAGCTCCCCGTGGAAGTTTTTTAGCCTTTGCCATTGAAAACAGATGCTTTTATTTCACAAAAACACTGAAGTTGCATAACAAAACAAGATAGTGCTTAGGAAGAGCAGGCAGGATGCCAACAGACGCTGAAATAATCAAGTAACTTAAAAAATCATTATGGTATTTCATGTCGTACCAGGGGCATTTTACCAAATAAATTGGCCCATGAGCAAATGTTTTCTGCAGGCCTCTTACTCATGTGCAGTAGAGACCCTTGGCTTTTGTGCCGGCACCAACATTCTGAAGACATTAGGCGGTATCAAATTAGTCCCAAACATTGTTCGGGCGCTAATGGGTACCCCAGGACTTTCCAATTAGCCCCTGAAGTTCAGGCCAACGCCGGCACTTGTGTTTTCGCCCGAAAAGTCATATTTCTTCGGCCGAACAAATAGGATACTGGGATAAAAGAAAAAAAACGGTGGAAAAATCCCCATTTTTCGCCCCCGGAAATATATCGGGGCTAATTGGATATCCCCCATTGACTAAAAAATAGCACTATAGCCAGTCAAGTAAACTAGTAAGAAGTCTGTTCTGGGTGCAGCGCGGGGCTCCCCTTGACGCAAGGTTCCATATGCACTGCACAGACTGCACCTATTATAGATAAGCCACTGTTTCACACTTTATTGCTACAGATCTAAGGGCCAGTGACTATTGCCAACAGTTTGCTGATGAGCATAGTGAGACTGTTAAACTGTGATGCGATAGTCATCTTCAGGAAAATGATAAGAATGGACATACAGTATTGGGGGGAAATCAATTAGCCGCGGTACTTTACCGCCAGCTAATTGATCCCCCGGGCTAAATCAATTAGTCCCCCAGACTCTGAACTTATCGGGGTCGTGGCCTAATTGCGGAAGGCATGGCCACAGCCCCCTTAGGGAAAAAAATGGAGCGCGCTGAGATGGGGGGCAAGGGGCAAATCCAGGGGGGGTGCTATCAGTGTGATCGCACCCCTGCAGAGAAGAGGAGACTGCTGCTGCTGCTCAGAGGCAGCAGTCTCTCTCGTCCCACTTCAGCCAAGCACACAGCAGCGTGTGAAGGCTGCTGACAAGATGCAGGCACCATCAGGGATTTTTTTTCTCCAGCCCGAAGGCAGTTGAAAAAAAAATCCCCAATAAGTGCAGTATTTTCGCAGCCGCGATCACGAAAACACATGGATCTGGGAACTTATCCCGGATTTTATGTGTTTTCACCCAAAAATGGCAATTTTTTTATGCGGTAAAAACGGAGGGTAATTGAATAAAAAAAATGCGGTAAAAGTCCAGTTTTTACTGCACAAAAAAAATTATCGTGGGCAATTAAATTCCCCCCTTACTCTAGTTCGCTCCTGTAAGATGGTCAGATGAGGATTCATAGTTACCACAAAGTGGTAAACCTAAATCTGGCACATGCAAAAAGGGAAAATGTAATCATAATCCCACACCACCAAGTATTTTGTACAAATGCTAATGAAGAATTATAATGCATCCTCCTCTTAAATACAAATGTTGATGACTCAAACATGTGTCAGTTGTATGTAATGTAAAGCAAACTGTGTTTACAGGTTCCTGTGACACAGACTCAGAAAATTAAATGAGATTAGTCTATTTCCAGAAGCTTCTGATGAAGTTACACTAAGCGATGATGATGAAGCAGAAACAGTCAGGCAATAAGATGCCTCTGATATTAAGGCGACACATGATAAATGTACAAACAGATTGCCCATTCTTTCAAAGGCACGACTCCCCCATATCAGAAATATTATACTGTGATACTTGCATGGTTCACAAGGCATTATATAATAAAACACGCACTATGAAAAATTATTTTATATAGTATATGAAATTTCAAATATTCAATAGTCATATAGACATGATTTAGCTTTGTCTAATTAAATATAGTTCTGTAGAAAATTAAACATTCCATGACACTGACTGTATGTGCGCCTATCATTAAGCATCTTGATTGCTTTTATGACGTGTTTGTTATAACCCGCTGGTGTGAGGTTACAGCAGGTTGTTATTGCTGTTATTACTAATAAAGTGCAAAACGCATAGCAACCAATTAAATATTTGTTTTTATTGAATAACTTGAACTAAATCAATCACATAATTTCCAATTAGTGTAATAGGTTACTGTATGTTTGTACATACTGTACAGTAACTCTCTTGTTGTGCGATGGGTGGAAGCCTGCGCTGTATATAACACAGTGCACAGCCTGCGTGACGAATGCAATTCTATCTAGTTGGTGAACAAGATCCTTAGGTAGAACCTATGTAGTAATGCTAAGTACACAATGTGCAATAATCTGATTTATCAGCCAATATTCGGCCCAATTATTGCACAGTTCACAAATCCGTCAGATCGGCTCCTGATATCGGGAGTGCTGCACAATGTTAGACTGTCCCGAAGAGCCAACGTTGTGCAGCAAAATGCAGTGTGTACAGACAGAATGGGATTGTATTGCCGGTGGCTGTTTAGCCGCCAGTTCAAAACTCAACAACGCAAGCTCGGAAGGTGGAAATCCCGACAGTGGAGGTAAGTAAACCTAATCCTCCCCTCTCCCCCCCTAATCCTCCCTTAGGGGTGCCTAACCCTAACCTCCCCCCTAGTGCCTAACCCTAACCTCCCTCGTTAGTGCCTAAACTTAACCTCCCCTCCCTGCTCCCTAGACCTAACACTCCCGGGGGGGGGTGCATAACCCTAACTTCCCCCCGGGGGTGCCTATCTCTAACCCCCCCTTCCCCTAGCCTAACCCTAACCCTTCCGGAGGGGTACCTAACCTTAAGTCCCCCCTGGAGTCCCCTAACCTAACCCTCCCCCCCGCGTGGCTAAGAGGAGGGGCGGGCCGGACCTACCTCGTTCGGTTCCGCGTCGTCCTGGATTCCGGCGTCGGGATTATGATAGGCGTCGGTATCTCGACGCCTATCATACATCCCCCACCGGCACTCTGCCGTCGGGATTGTAACCGGCGGCCGCATCCCTGTACGGACATCGTCTGACAAACTGCACGTAAAGAACATCATCTCAAGAAATGTACTGTTCATATAGGAACGATAATGGTGTAGTGCGTATACAGGAAATCAGATGTTTTCTGGATCATTTCAGCTGTCAGAAGACAAAATAGTCGATGGTTCCTCCTATCTTCAAGGTGTGTTCCTAGCTTAGGAACAAAATAAATAAAAATAGCATTATAGGATCTGGTAACAAGGTCCACTTTAAATATCTGTTAGTAATTTGTAGACTTTTTTCGGCACACCGTAGCATAACTTTTTATTTCCTAGGTATTAAATAAAGCAAAGTGAATACAATGCAATACATTTCACAATACAAACCTAGAATGCAATCTTCTTGCATCCTTAAAGAATACAAAACATGTCTATTTTACTTAAACACAAATCTATTTTCACACAAACATAGGCCAGAAATAATTGAATGCATTTTTTTCTATTTCATTGGTGACCTGTGTGTCTAGCCCTAATTTATGCAATGTAAACTACTCTAATACTACCCAATATTGTAGTTACTATTTGGTCCAGCAAACCACGAATAGTGCAGCCATGTATGAAAGCCCTGATTTAGATCTCCCACCCGTGTAACACTGTCCTCTCAAAATCCCCGGTGACAACATATGGTAACCTGTCTGTGCCACTGACCAAACTGCACATTGTAGGAATGTGATCATCAAAGTTAATAAGTTAATACAGTAATACAATGTAATGTTCAAATTACATTTGGTTCTACAAATTTCAAAACTATGGTACTTTTATGAATCATTCTCCTTTAAATTGTGGTGTCACACTGGCAGGGCTCGATTAAGGGCCACATGGGTCTGGGGCTGAAAATGATCAAGAACCTATAGTTGTAAGTGGAGGAGGTGTGGCCAGTACTATGTGGCCATTTACATCCCTACACTATCAGTCCCCCACGGGGAGATGTATCAAATCCTGCAGAGAGATAAAGTGGAGAGACATAAAGAACCAATCAATCAGCTTCTAACTGTCATTTTTCTAGCCCAACCTATAAAATGGCAGTTAGAAGCTGACTGGCCGGTTCTTTGGGCCTCATTTATCAATGAGTTATATCACTCAAAACGAGTGATAAAACTCCTTGTGTATGATAATGGTGCTCCAGCCAATCAGCTCCCAATTGTCATCTGTTTGAAAAATGAGTTAGGAGCTGATTGGCTTGAGCACCATTTATCATAGTCAACAAATTTTATCACTTGTGGTGAGTGATAAAACTCATTGATAAATGAGGCCCTTTATCTCTCTCCACTTTATCTCTCTGTTGACGGGATGCATGACGCATTGCATTCGGGATGTGATGCATCTCGACACTCTTTGATGGATGCCGGTGTTCATTACGACAATATGCATGAAAAAATTCACAAAGGTCAGCTCTCTTGGTAAGAGCTGTCCTTTGCAAATGAGGAGCTTCCGGGACTATGACCCAGAAGTCCCTCTGGCGTCCTTCTGCACATGGGCAAAAGGATGCACGCGCCACAGGGGGTGCTGTGAGGGATCAGTTTGGATCCCTCTCACAGCACTCCCCGAATAGAAGCCCATAGGTTTCTATAGGGTAATGCAATCAGGAAATGGTGTCACCCACCGCATCCAAGCCCTGAAATGCATCGCTGTCCGGGGCATATGAGACATGCGGTCAGACCCGCATTTTGGGGTTTCAATCGAATCCCTCCTAAGGGGAGCATACCAATAAAAAGCCCATAGGCTTCGATTTTGTAATGATACCTGAAGTACCTGTTAGTACATTTGGGTAATGCGGTAAAACCCACGAAAATGTCATTTTCGGAGTTTTGAAGCATTTTCGCCTTAAGTACAATCCTTTGCTAATCTTATTTGTATTTACTTAAATATATTGGGGAACATTTATGAAATTTGTTATACACCTAACTGTTCCCAAATATAGTTCTTCTAAGAACATCCACTTTCCATAAAGTTTTTTTTTTTTTTCATTTGTTAAACTGTACTAAAAAAATAAAAAAAATCTGATTGGGTGATGCGGGCAACACTTCCTTATCTATACAGTTACCTGTAGAACCGATTTCACCAATGTTGAATTCTTCCCACATAGGCCTGAAGACTCCATGTTACACAAGTTCTGATCACACATGCTGTATAGAAAATATGATCCATTTCAATATGCTATTAGCGAGCACACCAGCCAAATTTCACCCCCTCAGCTATGCTGAAAATATAGTTATCTATTGAAACTCAGTGTTGGATTCTGCGTCAACCATAAATATTTCTGCTTTAATAAATTACTTCTCCAAGCATAGAAAAGAATGAGTATAGGGTGTACATTCATAATTAATTTATCCTGGCAGCAAATGTGCAGAGTTCATGGAATATTAATTAGTTTTTTATAAAATATGTATCAAACTCAATACTCTCCACAATTCTAAAAAAAGTGGGATAATAAAACACAGATGTGATTTATGATTAGCCAAGTGAACAGTCCCAAACAGAAAATGCAGCATGTCCAATATAAAGCCGCCAAGATATGTTATACTGTGTTATAGCTGAAGCTTGGCCAGTGAAATTTCCTTATATAGTAGCTGTACATGGAATGATTTACCTAGACTCTTCACTCATGGGTTTTGTAACGCTAACAAATCCCAGGTGTTGCCCCTACATAAGTAACACTCAACTGTTTAAGGTCTGGATTGTTGGGTAGAATTCCATACTTTCATTAATGACATCTGTTGAGAGAACACTCATTCCCTCTCATTGTAACTTTTACTCTAACGTTGCCTTCTTTATGGACATAAAATCAGCATTTTTGTTCACTGGAGCCACAGCATGCATTGCATCCCTATTTTGTGAAGATTACATACAAATCAAATAACCTCTAAATCTGCCTAATCCAATCTGGAACATGTGACATTATAACCTTTTGACATTATACAAGAGGATTTATAGAAAAAAAAAAGAGAAAGTGCATATTATTTTTACACATACTTCGGGAAATAATATATCATGTTATTTATAGTATGAACAGATGCAATCAGGAAGCAAACTGAAATATTTTAACTATGAGCTGAAAAAATGTACTTTATTTGCACATACGTCATGTTTGTGTGCGCTGCTTGGCTGATCCCATTAGGGACATATTGTATAGTTTAATAATAGAAATATATGCTTTAAAGTTGTAATTAAACATAAAAATAAAAGTTGATCCAATGTGAAAATTAGCAACATTCACCAACATAGAAGATACCTTAGCCACATTCATACTGTATAGGAGCATACACACGGTCAGATTTGTCAGATCTGTCAGATGCATGATTGAACGATTTGAACGATTTGAACGATTTTACCAAAGATTTCAACGATTTGAATGATTTCTGACTGCATTAAAACGAATGGAGTCGTCCAAGTTTGACTGCAAACACATCAGATGTCAGATATCGTTATCTGACCATCGGGAACGCGCATCATTCATCGTTCAGGCATGTCAGATATGTCAGATTTTCCTTCAGATATGAACGATTGAACGATTTTTTAAATCGTTATCGTTCAGATCTGAAGAAAAATCCGACCGTGTGTATGCACCATAAGTGATAGGTCTGTCGTGACTTTAAGCAATTGTCCTCTATAGTCAGTCAGCCACTTTAGGCAATACAGTACAAAGGGTTCATACCCACTGTTATTGATTAAATGTGTTGTAATATCGTTTAATGCTAGTAAAATGCATGTACTGTAAGTAGCTCTCACACTAGCAACCACCGTTTATAGTGTCGCCAGCTATATGCCAGCCCACATGTGCTCTGAGGCCCAAGTCTTATCTCTGCAGAGTAGAGGTATCTGAGCAAGCACAAGAGAAGAGGGTGCAGTACATGCACAGTGAATACTCTACCGCGCATTTGCAGTGAAGCGTTGAATGGTGCTTTATGGTATATGCGCCGATTCCAGCAAAAGAACGCCAAACTATATTGCCTGCTTGGTAGGAATGGCCACTGGGTGCACAAGTGCAGTCAACATCGGAAATTCATGCGTAAAGGTGCAGTGAACACCACTTACACTGCATTTAAGTAATGCATCATCAATTGAGTATCAGAAGGAGGCAGGAGATGCATGTGAACCATCACAATCCCGACAATACATGGAAAAAACATTTCCATTGGGTTGGGAACATTGATGGTTACCATCCATCGGCTTCTGATGTCCATTTGTACTGCTGAGAAGTTGGAAGGTATGATGCACTCACTATTCATGTGTACAGCAATTTAAGGGTTATTTTATGGGAGCTGATAGGGTTTGGCTGCAGGCCAGTGCTTCCGAAGTGCTAGGCACACACTCAGGAAATGTAACACACCCTTATGTGGCATGACAACACCCACCTTTGTGTCTAGTGGCTGTATACAAAATAATGAAGTCAATCAGTTCAATAGAAAACAATGAAATAAGTGAGGCACATCATGACTTCAGTCATTAGGCACTGCTGCAATGCAATTTAAATAAAATTGGATCTGCTCAACAAATGGTTGTCTCCACATTGTGTGTTGGTGATAAATGGCCTAACTTAAGCTGGGTAAACACTGAACAGATATATCTGCAGATGATGGTCGTTCATACACACTGAAAGACCATCATCTGTCTCTAGCCGCCCTCCCTGCGGCCTCTGCTGCAAGTTTACAGGCACTCTGCAGGCCTGCCTTACACACTGCCCGATGGACAGATATATCTGCCATCGGCTGTGCAGCAGAGCTGACGCGATATGTCTATGAGCGACGTCGTTCACAGACTTATCGCTGGTACACACTGGCCGACGGGCACCCGATATATTGGCCACTCGATTGAACGACCAATATATCTGTCAGTGTGTACCCATACCAATAACTACTAATAAAAAGGTGATATCATTAAGGGCAGCATACACATAAACCCTGTAGGAAATGGGTTGCTCAATGGAATACCACTATCCATATTACAATATATGGAAGCATACAGTAAAACCTAGTACTGCATGGTACTTTTAAAATCAGGAAGGATGTAAATGTGACTCCATTGTCACTGGTCTGGTCAGATACTGATACGTCAGCTTCACTTCCCATTCACAGCATTTCTCCAGGATGTTGTTTAAA
Organism: Taudactylus pleione; assembly: GCA_031769625.1. Taxonomy (NCBI): domain Eukaryota; kingdom Metazoa; phylum Chordata; class Amphibia; order Anura; family Myobatrachidae; genus Taudactylus; species Taudactylus pleione. The sequence continues at coordinate 59,754,000 of JAUIMM010000200.1, read as the reverse complement.
CTAAACAACATCCACCAGGAAATCCTGTGTTATGTTCACAAAGCTCAGTGTTTACTGAAAAATAAGGTGATATCATTCCCTAATCTGACTGTGCTGCGATTTTTTTAAGGGAAAGTCCTCCAAGCTGTAGATGTTAATTGTTAGGTGACAGGTGTAATATAATATAATCATAGATTATCATATTATGTATTCCTCATTTCAAGCACGTCCAACTGATACATTTAAATGAGGAAACTAAAACCAAGTGTAGGTATTACCTGCAGCTCATCTAAAAGTACCCCTCAATCTAAAATACCAGTTAGCTTATAAATGTGAGCCTTTAATACAGGGGTGGGCAATAAGCAGCCCCCCAGCTGTTGCAGAACTACACATCCCAGCATTCCCTCCCACAGTTTTGCTATTTGGCCATGCATCAGCTTTGGAGGGCCGCTCAGTGCCCACCCCTGTTCTAATAACTTTCACACAGTTTCCATATATATATTATCTATTGGGTGCCACAAGCATTGCTACGGTACCTCACTGTGCTAGGGCCAGGACGCAATGCCGATATTTTCACAAAATGTGTGACTGTTTGCTATTGCGCATGAACAGCGATTGCATTGCGATTACTCTCATACACAGGAATCACTGGCAAAGTGAGTGACATGTAGGCAGCATTTGGGAGTGGTAACGGGGGGGTGGTTAGAAAAACCCAGCCGTGTCAGACCATCTGAATGCCGTTTCATTGGCGTGCATAAATTAGCCATTGCGATCGCCTACAGCGTATGAGAGCTCTCTGAGTATCAGGAGAGCTGCAGTGTTTGCAGTGTTAGCGAGGTAATTTTCAATTACCGCAAACACTAAAGCTCCCCTGATATGCAGAGATTTGATATGCCCCATAGTGATCCTCACTAAGAGGTCTATTCATCATCAGAGGCTGGATAGATAATTAAGTATACAACTCACTGCAACAGTGGATACATACTACTGGAGCAATCTAGTATTAATCGGTGCAGGGACAGCGGCTCAGCCGACTGCGAATGCGTGACCTGAGTTCAAGCGTACGCACGGCCGCAGGGCACGCAGTGCAAAGGTGGCAAAGGGATCCAACCGACTTCCTTCTCAGAGGAGGGAGCAGGGCTTTGGGGACCAATGACATCTGAAGAAGGTGTTTATTCCCACAAGCAAACTCTGAAAACTTTTTTGTAGTTTGTTGAATTCTAAGCAGCCCCGTTATTAATAACATGCAGAAAATAGCGTTTACGCATATGTAATGGATCCATAACGGATAATAAATAGGACCCTACTAACCCTAACCGTACCCTCACTCCTATCGTTTACATTACCACAGCAGGTTATCCTAACTCATAATACATAACCTTCCTAGCACCTTCCTCCCCACTGCAGCCCATCTAACCATAACATACCTGCAGTGTATCCCTAACAAACACTTGTAGGACATTTGTGAACCATCAAGCATAGCTCCATCACTGTAGCAGCCTAATAGTCCATGTGCTAATGTACAGAATGCTGGCGGTCGCAATACCGACGCCTTAATCTCGATGGTTGAAATTACGACACCTGCAGCTAAGTAAACTAAGCCTTACCCTAACCCTACCCCTAACCCACCTTTCTTGCAGCCTAACCCTACCCCTCCGCTCTTACAGCCTATCCTAACCCTTTCCTCCACTAGCCTAACCCTAACCCTTCCCTCCACCAGCCTAACCCCTAATCCAAAACCTAAGACTAAAACTTACCTTCGAGATTGCGGTCGCCGGCATTGTCGAGCCGGCTTCTGACTCTTGTGGGGATTCCGGCGTCGGTATTGCGACCGCCGGCATTGTGTGCGCTGGGATCTGAACTACATCCCGATTGTAGAGATAAAAGTAATTATGCACTAATAACATATCTCTCTGCCATCATCAGTGAAACATTCTACAGATTTAGCTTAGTTAGGTCTTTTTTTAGTCTCTTCATCTCCTAACAGTATAGTGAGAAAAATGGCACATGAGCCTCCATGTGTTTTATCAGGTTTGCAGAGATGTTCCCCATGTCTCATCTCATAAACCGTAAAAATTTAGACAATGGGCATGACCATTCAAATGAACAGTTATTAAAAATAATACTGGCACAGCTTCTTCTTTCTGCCCTCTGATCAGCAGCAAGCATCACGATACACACCTACTCCTCCCTTCACACCACTAGAAATAATCACAGGTCCAAACGCAGTAATATAGTTATAGCACTCATGAAGTCACTGATATTATGACATAATAGATTTCCAGAAAAATGCAGACTCATTTTAATTTTAATCATTTTAATAATGAAACCTGACTTAGAGGTAAAATAAGTTATTAGCTATTTCCACATGGAGAAGTAATACATTTAGAAGATCAAGTCTATTGAATTGAAACAAAGACACTATGCATATCAGTGACACACTCAGGGGGGTTTCTGAGTACCTAGAACCCCCCTCCCTGACTACCACAATCGGAGCCCCACCCCCTCACGGTGTAATGCTGTGCCATTTTGGCTTCACCCCCTTCTATATACCTACAAATAGTGTCAGTATGTCACATAGGGGAGGGGCCTAATGACACAATATACCAGGCCTGGCCCCCAACAAGAGCTCCGGCACAGGATCTTTTCTCTGAAGGTTAGTGTAAGTGTGAGATATATATAAATAATCCCCCTTTTGCAAATCCATTGTCTGCCCCTGCATTCCTCCATCTGTAATATTTACAATAAGTCTGCAGACATGCTCCCATATCCAAATATTTTTGTTCTGACTAGCTATGAATGCTATAAACATTTACTACTGGTGCTCACTAAATACAGAAATGTGCTTATTGTGTCTGCTAACATATTAAAAGAAACAATGACCTATTTAAAAAAATATATATTCTTTATCGCTGCAAATTGCAGCAATAAGGAATTAAGTTTGGGGAGCTATTTATCAATTTGCTCTCACCAGGACAGTGATAAGAACCCTTCCCAGAGTAAATAGAAAAATTATAGCATAAGCAATCACTTTACTGCCGGGTTTGTACCCGGTTGATTTACTGCATAGAGCCATAGACTATCAGAAACTGTGAAGAGTGTCTATGCCAGGGATGGGGAGTATCGAAGGACCATCTCCTTCCAGATGATCAAGCCTGGAGAGCTAGGCTTTTCGATGCTTAATATATTGGAGAAGACCACAAAACTCATTAAAAAATATGGGTACTGCGGTATTCTGTGATACTGAATGCAGGAAACAGTTTTGATATCTCCCATGTTCAGCCTTTAGTAAATTGCAGATATACTAAAATCATGCTGATTCCCGCTTGATAAATAGACTCTACAATAGGTGAACAGAGGAAAGTACGGTACATGGCGGATACAGTACAAGACATACTAGGTAGGCTCTAACAAACAGGGCCCTCTTCCCTCTTGTACTCCTCGCCTGCTCACATTGATACCTTTAAGCTGGGTACACATTAGACAATGTGTACCCAGCACGATCTCGTGAGCGACGGGACCCGGAGGGGGTGCCGGCACCGGCAAGTGCATACACATTTGCCAATGCCGGCAGCGGCAGAGCGACAGCAGGGGGTAGCGGGGGCCATGCTACATTCGACAGCATGGCATCGCTAGAGACATCCTCAGCTCTTTCTGCATGTACAAAAGATCTGAGGATGTGAGGGACGACCAGCGGCGGGCGCGCCTCGGCATCGTGCGTACACACTGGACGATATGAACAAATTGACGTTCCGATGCGTCGGAATCTGCCAAATCGTTCAAGATATCGTCTAGTGTGTAGGGGCCTTAAGGCTCAGCAGGCAGCGCTAGCTCTGTGGGTACTGTGACTGCATATTAAACAATGTTTATGTAGCTTGTATCCCATGTCCTGCAATGTTTCGTACTGTAAATTTTTTACATTTCTTTCCTCTTCTATTGTGTGCACTGTTTACGCTTACATACTGTGTAAGGCGCCATATAAATGACAAATAATAATAATAATAATAATAATAATAATAATAATACGTGAACAGAGGGAAAGTATGTGGCAATTTTAAGGAATTGGCTACACTATCCAATAAGTCATCTCACAGCACCACTGTAATCAACATAAATGAGTTCCATATATTATTAGTTTGATGAAAATTCCTTTCATTTACTCATGAACTAATTGGGACTAAAAAATGTAAACTGCAGTAACAGACATAGTTTATAGGCGTCTCATGTAGCCTGCTTCTATATGATACAATTGTCTGTCTGCAATTAGTCAAACATTAATAGATGTAAATCAAAGATAAAAGCTATACCCATCCATTATCTTTGAACAAAAAGCTTTCCAATTGCAGACCAATTGTAACACACTATAAGACAAATGCCATTGTAAGATATATAATATATATATATATATATATATATATATATACATGTAAATGAATTATGCTATCTTAATGCTAATTACATATTTGCATCAAGACCAAGTGACATGTTTTGTATATAGATAGGTTTTACTCTGCCATAGAAGAGTACTGACACTACCTCATTACAGAATTATAAATAGATGAAATGATGATGACATAGTAGTATATTGAGACGTACAATGCAGAACGCATTGCAGTATGCCATACATTTCCAGTCTTATACCCGGCAGACTAGATTCTTTGCGTTTCCACTGCAGTCTAATTATGGAAAGGCTCAGTACAATTCAGCACTAAATTATTTTACTTATTGGCAGTGGTTTCCCTTGGATGTTGTAAATGCCTGTAAGAGCTGAAGCTTGCAGTGAAAAGCAGAGCGCTCAGCAAAATCTGGCAGTTAGAATGTGAAGCAGGGCATGTGCTTAGTGTAGCATGCAGATAAGTGAGGCCAGGATCTGATCTGAAGTGTGTATTTCTGTCCTGCACAGGCTCATTAATGAAATAGTCATTACAACATCTGCAATATGTGAATTGCTGTGTCATCTCTGCTACATATTCCTGATCATTAAAGCTGGTGTGAAAAAAAACACAAGCAGTGACCTTTTATCCCATGTTAGAGGGCAATACAACACACATACTTATATGGAGTGTTGCTGAATGGCATTCTCTGTTAGCAGGTCATCAAGACCAAATGACTACACTATAGCGGCAATATAAAAAGCCTGTGCATAATGTAATCAAAAGACAATAATATACTATATAGATCCAAATAACATCTCAACTTTAAAATGTACATATGTTGTTTTGGGGGGGGTTTAACAAAGGGGGAAAAAAGAGGACAATGCCAAATTAGACGTTCTCTCATTTAAACACACTTTAAACCCTGCCATACACCAAATGTTTAATTTACATTAGCAAGATTGAACCGTTAAATACATAATATATCATCGGCTTGTTCACACCTGTCTGCTTTTTTTTATTATTTGCACTTTTCACAATGCAGAAAAAAGGTGAAATAGGAGTCGTGGCGCCATTCCCAGCATTGCGTTCCAACACGTTAACGCAATGTTTACAATTTTAGAACATGGTATGACTTACTTGTCATGAATCAACCCACTCTGCCAATACAATAGAACGTACAAGGCGTGAAAAACGCATCATTAAAATGGGTGTAAATCTTGCATTGGTTTTCATGTGTTTTACCCATTATCCCGGCACATGTGTGAACAAGACCTAAACGCCATTCCACCCTAGATGCACCGTAACACAGCAATATTCCATTATACCCTTTACGGAATTCTTCTGCACAAAATGCTAACATTGATCCAACACATTTTCATTTAAAAATATGTATATAATATAACCTACATCTGAATACAGAAACAATTTTAGGGGTAAAAATGACAGCTAGCATTAAAACTGCAGTGGAAATATTTGTCGACTCACCAATAAAAGAACATTGAGATCTCTATCATTTGTGCTGAATAGTAATAACACAGATGTTAAATGCTAGTACTGTCAACACAGCATTAATTTAGATTTATGCTGTAGAGAAGATCAATAGAAGGGCTAAGCATAGATGTGGCTCAGCATAAATCTATCAATACACAGGGAGCTATGCACAACCATCTCTCTGCTTTCTGGTTCAAAGGGGGTCACACACACAAACATTAAAATACACACATAAGCACACACAAACATATACAACACATGCAGATGTCATTATTCTCAGAGTCACTTACATACCTCTAGGCGCAGTCTGGGGATTGTTTCACGTCCCTGGTATGTGTTTAATCACCACATGTAAATCCTGCAGCCCAGTGCAGATCTATAGCCTCCTTTCACTGTGGATATCTGGGACATAAAAACGCATCCAAATGCAGCAGCAGCAGCAGTCTTTGCTTCTTGTCTGGCAGTAGCGGGTGAGGCAGGAGGAAAGAGGGCAGCTGCTTCCTTCAGACACCTCCCTTCTCTACACGAGCCATAGGCACAGCAGCAGCATCTCTCCACCTGTGACAGCTCTTCTGAAGCCACCTCCCAAGACGGCTCCCAGATGACTCTTGCTCCGGTCAAGATGTGTGGGTTTTGTCTAGTAGTGGGAGGGAAGCTGCAGAAAACTCATTGTCATTAATTCATTAAAGAGGATGTGTATCTGGCTGTCTCCTTTGTGTGACTGAGGCTGCAGGGATAGTAGGTGATGGGGAATGTGGGTGTATCAGCAGCATGTCACTGGGACGTATAGAGCTTTGGTGTTTGGGATGGATGGTGATATTGAACTGATTGCTTGGTGCTGTGGTGCATCCACATGGGCTTCTTGACTTGTATGGTACTTGTTTTAGGAATAGTAAAAGAAGGAGGAGCAGGGACAGTGGCAGCCTGTGTGCTTATTCACTGCCCTTCTGTTCCATGCTTTTAGTGGTGGCAGATTCTCCCTGCACTTAACCCAATCAGTTCTGGAACACTACATAATAATAATAATAATAATAATAATAATAATATCAGATTTGGCTTTTAAATGATTTCCAAATAGTGAGATTGCTCATTTTGCAGTGCAGAATTTTCTTGTTACATTGGTCTGAACAGCATCTGAAACAATCCCGGATTTTGTACATCAAAGGAAAAAAAGATTTGGAAAGAATGTCTAGGAAAAGATGAGCCTTGCTTCACATGCAAATAATTTCACCAACCCAAAAGGATTTGCTTATGGAATTCAAGCAGAGATTTTTACAAGTATAAATTAAAAAACCTTCCTTTGATGGCGAAGAGACTGGTGCAAGGCTACAAGCTTACAGAACTGGTACAATAGCTTTGTAACTTTACAATGCTTTGGTGGATCTACACACACTTCTTGTTGGTACAATATAGGAACAGCAGTATCTAGAAAAGTGGACAGTTGTAACTAGCACCAGTTCCTGCCAAATAATTTCACTTAAGGCCCCCATACACGGTGCAATATAGCAGCCGATCCAATGGATTGGAATGATATCGCTGCTATATCGTTCCGTGTGTGGGTATGATATCGGCCAGAGGGCCTGATTCAGAGCCGCTGGTAAGCGGCCGTTCGTTCGCTCCGAGCGATGTTCGCACATCTGCGCATGCGCATGGGTCGTTATGCGCATGCGCCAACCAGTCATTGCGGTCGGAAATCGAGCGCTCGCTAAATAGCGAGTGCCTGCTAATTTGAGTGACAGGATGAGGCGTTTGTGGGTGGTAACAGGGGAAGGTGCTTGAAAACGGGGAGTGGTGATCGGAACGCAGGCGTGCCAAACGGTCAAAACGGGCGTTTTAAGGGTGTGCATAATTAACAAAGCAGCGTCATCGACCACGTCACTTGGTTGTTTCTTAGCCTGAACTGTTCGCATGATTGCGGTAGGAAAATCCTACCACAAGCACTGCGAGCAGTTCAGACGCCTTTCGATGTACTCGATTAATCAAATAAATAGCGGAGATGACTTATGATGCGAGCGGCCAGGGGGCGTCTTTACAAAATAGTGAGTGCATGTTTTGTTCGCTCGCTCAGACATAGAGGCGTCAACAGACCGCAAAGAGCGAACGCTCAATTTAAATAGCCGGCCCCTTTTTCTGAACGAGCGAGCGCAAATAGCGTCCGGCTCTGAATCAGGCCCAGAGCGCGCTCCCGTGGGATCGTACATTGCTCCTTACAGATCTTTCTAAATGTTCAGTTGATCTGGGGGAGCGATGTATAATACCATGCAGCGCTATGAGGGGGAGGGGAGTGCAGGCATATCGGATCGTCTGTCACATTGCAAGGTGCATATCGCATTATGTATTGGAGTCTTTAGGGGCTCATTTATGAATGATCGCATTTGTAATGCAATCTGGGCATGACATACCTGGCCATGATCGCATTGCAAAATGTGAACACAGCGCCGGGATGTATCATCCGACACATGCAGGGACAGGAGCTCCGAACGGGCCTGTCCCTGCGATGTGCTCGGAGTTCTGTCGGAGCTACTGTGCATGTGCAGTCCTGCAGGCCGCCATTGCCGGGGGAGGGATCCTACGGAACCCTCTCCCAGTAAGTTTTGCGATGTGTAGCCCATTGGCTACAATGGACTAATGCCATGATCAAATGGTGTTAACTACCGTGCCCAATATCCGGAATGCATCGCATTCCAGATGTTGGTAAATTTGGCAGCATAGCACCCCCCACATAAACCTATGGGGAATGCGGCTGCCTGTGGGAATGGATGGATCGTGGCAAGTATCAGAGATATCTGCTGCAGTCCCTCTTTCATGCATTTGGGGGAAACTTAATATTTGCGGTTAACCCCCTAAAATGGGTGTTTTCGGGGATTAAGCCACAAATATACAATGATAAATGGGGCCCCTTAGTCTGGAGCGTCAAAGTAAACTTGGAACAAAGGTAAATACCGCGCTCTAACCACTATATATTGTGTTTGTCCATGCATCTAATAAAGGCTATAAGGGATGATCTTGTAAATCTTTTAATGGTTAATCACAATGTTAACCTCAGAATTTTAACACATGTGGATAAAAAATAATAAATATTAAATAAGTGACTTAATTTGACACATACAATACTGTACACATTGACAGAATACAGTAAATGATAATTTCCAAGCATCGCTTATATCAAAGTAAACTTGATCGGTTCAATTTAATCAGTATTGTTGATGGTACATACATGAACTCCATGACAAGTCTACATTTCAACTGTAAAATACATACAAATCTGTATTTTTTTTATTATTTTAAAATGCCAAAACAGGTAAAGTCACCATTAGCATCCTCAAATGATTAATATTCTGGTAAGGGGTTTGTTGATTTTAAGTATTGCAACAGTGTTTTTGTGAATGCCAAGACACCTGTGGACACACTCAGGGCCTGATTCAGATTTGGGAATAGAGCAAGTAGCTGACCATGTTGCAATGTAAGGGGTGCAATTACATACATTTTTTTTTTGCATTCTGATCACAGTTGCTGATGTTGTGTGAACTTCAGTTACTGGGATTCATTAGTGAAAGTAAGCACTCTGCAAATTCCGTTATAGGGAGATTTACTAAGCAGTAGTTTGCAAACCACCACACGGTTTTAATAGTCAAACCACCAGATTACCATCAAACTGCACCTGATGTGTGGCATACGCATGCAGCTTACCACAAACTGGGTGTAGCTGTGAGATGGGTTTGGGATACGGTCATGAGGTTGCCTCTCACTATGTGTACAGTGAGTATGCCGACCTCACCAGGGGCCAGGATCCAGACGGGTTTAATGCTCCTTACAACGCCTACCTGGTTCCTTGGTGGGAGAGGCAGCAGTGGGGGACTTCACAAAGCTCTTTCCCTTCCACCAATGCTGCAGCTCTCTATCGCTTGATACCTGATCCTCTGCCTCTCACCAACACAAGAATGTTGATCCCTACACTTATGTGTTGACCTCGACATCTTCTAGAATTGTTTTCTTCCACCAATCAACATTTCTGCTGAATTTTTTTTGACTGGTCTTTACTCTTCAAGCTCTGCCATAGGACTTAGGCCACTCACATCGGCTAAAATAAGCTTGAGCGAGGGGGCGGGACAAAGTTGGCCAGCTGATTGGCCTGTTTACGGTGTGAGCTGACTGTTTCATCAGTGACGCAAAATTTTAAATGGCCTTTTACTACTTGGCAGAACTTGAAGCTTTTTAAATTCAAGCTCACAAAACCGGAAGGGCCTCAATTCTCAATATATAAATCTCCAAAGATGGCGGCTCCTCCTAGAATAGCTATAGCGATGACTCCCTGGTAAGTAGTCCTCTGTCCTCACTGCTGAGCTTCACTCCAATTGGCCTCCCCTCCAACCTGGGGCTCTCCTTAGTACTGTAAAAAGTGCACCTTCCCTGTCTTCATTTATGGAGATCTTTCCATATAGATGAAAGCAAACCATGTCTTTTCAGCTAAAAACTCAGTTGTGTTAGAAACGTGACTTCTTACTGTGTGGATTTGATTTGTTTCTCAAAACTCGTGGGATTGTAACTTTACAGCATCTATAAAAAGCTTGCCACTTCCTCGTTATCTCTTTAGAAGATGACAGTTTGATAAGTATTTGTAAATTATACTCATAGTTGTCACTTATTTGTTTGTTGTCCTTACAGTTTGCTCTTTTTTGTACTTTAAGTTCTGTTTGTGTTATTTTTGCACCTTTTGAGTGTGGGAGCCGGCACGCAAGAAACATGTGCTCCCTGCTGTCAGCCACATGCCGCCAGGCCCGGAGTCAGGACAGAGGAGGAAGGTTCCTGCCGGCAGGGGTGTAGCTGGTGGAACTCGTGCTCCATCCAACTTCAATCCCAGGGATGGACAGACAACAAGGGCAAGATAGCCAGCCCTGACGTCACAGCCTGTATCAGGTCCAGCTGCCAAAGAGCTCTGGATAACTTACGGTGCCTGAGAGAAATAGACGGTGCGTTCCGGCTGTAGAGGGTAAGAGGAGCGTACAGCACCTGGGGGTGAGTGAGACTGGGGGAGAGATTCTCACCTAGCCCCTTACCCTAGTCCACAAGAGTCCCTGCATCTGGTGTGAGGGTGCTCAGGAGGAGTCATATCCATAGCCACAATATAGTAATACTGAGTATTACTTAGCATGTGACCCAGTGTGTGTTCTCTTCCTACCCACCACTGTATATTATTCATGTTCTCAGATATACTCCATATGTTATTAGGCTGCACAATCTGCCACCATCCCATCATCCTATTCTTAACTGTTTCCCACATTGTGGTAATAGGACCTGATTCAGAGATGGATGGAATTATAGAGTTGCACACAAGCAGCTCTGCAATTCCAGCTGTGCAATACCGTCCGGCTGTGCAATTCTGTCCAGCTAAATTGCTAGTGCAGCTAGTGACTGTAAAAAACAGACACCTCCTTGCCGCATCTCAATCCCAGTGCTGCGACCCAGGTTCAGCCTGGTTCACCTTACAATCACTTTTCCTTTGGTCAGGCTGAGGAAGCTGATTCTTACCGCACTGTAACCGGGTCCTGGTCACTTGCAAAGCCAGGGAATCTGTGTCTGGCCTCCTCCCTCCCTGAAAATGTGGGTGACACGCCCCTGTTACCTGGAACCGTGGCTAGCAACGTCCCCAAAACGCCCCCAAAATGCCGCAGCATATCAGTCATGCTGCGGCTTGGGGGGATCTGCAAGCGAGGTCGTAGGACCCATTCTGCACATGCGTAGAAAAGGGTCCTGCGCATGCGCACACCCCAAATCATCAGAGATGTGCACTAACCATCGGATTAGCATACATCTCTGAGTCAAATTATAGACTGCTTCAGTTTTGCCAACTTATTTTCCAGTTGCACTCACCTGAGGACTGCATTTGGTGGTTGATGTTTAAAAAATAATTTTTCTACATTTAATTTCAAAGGGGGGAAATGCAGTTGTACAGTTAGTGGGAAAAGCAATGAAGACGCTGCCAGACCGTACAGGAGAGTCAGGTTGGTGTGTGTACGTGTGTGTGTATCTGTGTGTGTGCGTGTGTGTGGTTGGCAGAGCTGTAACAAGACTTTCTGGTGCCCTTTGCCAGAGAGAATTGCCCCCCTCCACCCCATTTTTTTAAATAGTGACATAAGATAGTGCACCTGAAAAAGGGCCATGGCTTCATGGGGAAGGGCCAGGCAAGAGATAGGGGTACTCCTGGGGCAGCCAGGAGATGCTGGGGATAAAGAAGAGGAAGCTACAAGGGAGAATGAGTTTGAAATAAACAGGAAAATTGACACAGGTCGACATTACCCTGGTGGTTGGGGTTCACCAAAGGGCACCAAAATCTATGCTCGCTTAACAAAAAAAGTAGGCACAGGCTAGCCCTGGGTTCTGGTACAGTAGTTGCCAGCTTTTCGTGTTGTGGGGTGGTTTTTGAGAGAGGAAGAAGAGTGGGTGCTAGAGCTGGTGGGGGCAGGCAGTGTCTTGCCAGTTAGAATTTGGAGGAGGAAGTAAGGGAAGCAGACCAGGAAATGGTAGCTGAGGTGCAGAGGAGATAGGGGGGTGATGATAATGGCCGGCTGGCCAAAACTATCTCTGTAATATCTGTTTCTCCCATCCTCATTAATAGCATAGTAGAAAAAGATTTTGGGAAGTCAGGAAGATGCAAATTCCAGTTGTGGAACAATGATTACGATGCTAACAATGAAGTAGGCCCATTAAAGTGTAGTGTGGCACAATGCAAGAAGCACTATTCTGAAATAAAGAGGCACCAGAAAGGAAAAATGTCTGATGAAAGGAGATCTGCTGCTGCCAGGGGCATTGGCTCTCATCTGCTTGTGGAATACCTCTCCTATGAGTAAGGCCTGAGGCGTAACAGTGGACCTGTTGTAAGGTATTTATTTATTAGCAATTACTTATGTAGCGCCAGAATATTTTGTTGTACTTTACAATTGGGAACAAAACAGTAATAAAACAAGACTGGGTAATAACAGACAGACAAAGAGGTAAGAGGGTAAGTGGCAGTGTCAGTAATCCAGCACAGCAACATGCTGGGGAGTATAGCTATAACTTTAAACTGGATGCAACCACAGATGAAGATGAAGTGAGTGCAACTTTAAAAAATGAATAATGTACAATGACAGCAACATGTGACCAAAATAGAAACCTTTACCCATATGTTTACATTACAGGACCATCATGGCGACATGCTACAGTGACTGCAGCAGCACAATGTGGAACAATCTGACTCTGCACCTACAAGGGGAGATGGGGACAGCGTCATCTTAACTCTCCTTGTTGTTGACAGTGATTCTGCACCACCTGCTGCTGATGAAAGCCAGAAAACGCAGATTCAGCACGAGGCCACTCGTTCCCCCTGTTATTGATTTCACAGCTGCTGTTGATTATTTAATTTGCATCTAAAGGGACATTATGCATGACCGAAATTGTCAAATGAATGCCAGCTCACAAAGGTGCTTAACATACAGTAGCATTTATAGAAATGATTACAATTTTGAGATAATAGACACACATTTGTTATAGTTAGTGAGACATTGCAGGTATTATCAGGACATGGGAATTGTATTGCTGCTGTCACCTAGTTATGCCATGAGGTGTTAGCACATGTACGATACCTCTTGTGCTTTCTTCCACTGAGGCTAATATTGCCATCACTACCTCTGCATCTGTCACAGGTCTTCCTCTAAGAGGAAATGTCAGCAACATGGCTGGAGAATCTACAGGCCAAAGTACATAGTGTACATCCAAGTTGAACAATCCTCTTACATGTGAAGTATACTTACCTACTCTCCCAGAAGATGCGGGAGACTCCACATTTTTCAGATTATCCCTCAGACCCACAGTAGACTGGGTGGATCTCCCGAATCCTGACCACTTCCTAGTGAAGTGGGCAGGATAGCATACCTCCCAACTTTGTAATGTTCCATATCGGAATTGCCGCGCGCCTCAGGGGCGTGCTCCAAAAAAGGGGGCGTGGCCTCGCAAAACGTCACTCGGGAGGCGAGACCAACATCCACAGAGATGCTGGGCGGGCAGCCAGGGCTCTCCCTGAACAGTGAAGAGATGCTGTGCGCATGCGCAGAGCAGTGGTGAGATAAATTTCCCCCAAATTCCCCCCACCGTGGGACACTGCGGCCCATGGGTGGGATGGCGGGACTATCCCGCCAGAAGCGGGACAGTTGGGAGGTATGCAATAGGGAGATAATTCTGGGGATTTCGGGTCTGGAGGGAGGGTGCAGGACTAAAATGATGCAAATCGCAGAGTTTTAGCCAAGCCCCCTTCACATGGACCCAAGATTTGTGACATTTTGTAGCAAGCAGGGTGGGGCGTCATAACGTACAGAGGGCCTGATTCAGACCCGCTCGCGAACGCATACAATCTTCAATTGTGTTCGTAGTTCCATAGGTGAAAATACGAGTTGCACTGGGCAACCTATTATCAAAAGGAAGAGAAGCAAGATTACATGGCAGACATTGCTTTCCATATTGAGCAGCAATGAATTGTGTGTTTAACGGGCAAAATGGGAGCTGCTGCGCATGTCCACTGCAAAAGCTTATCCATATTTTCATTGCAGAGCTTTACCAGAGTTTATGTGATAGATGAGGACCCAGCATAGAAGAGGTAAGTAAGTAAATGTACCGGTGACACTTAGGAGCTCATTTAGACCCGTTCGCTAGATGCGTACGCTCGCTTCCAGCGTATGCAAATTCAGCAAAGTGACGGCATGTCAGGCGATCGCACAGCAAGGCATAAGCACGCCAACTATGTCTTGGCATGCGATCGCTTTGTGTATGTAGACGCCCACCAGCCTGTCTTAAGACGCCCACTTGCGCACGTCATCTCCACGAAGTGTATGTAACCATAGGTACATCGGGTACCATCGGAAACGATCGCAGCGCTTGAGGTAGACCCTACCCCACCGCAAGCACTGCGATCAGTGCTGGCTGAAATACAACCAAGTGACATGTACAATGACGAATTTTTGCTAATTATGCACATCCATAAAACGATGTTAAGATGTCCAGACACACCTGCGTCCTGCACATCCACTCCCCTATTCACAAGCACCTTCTCCTGTTACCACCCACAAACAGCAATATCTGTCAAAGTAGCGTCCAGTCTGTGTACTACGAACGCACGATTCCTGGACGCAGTGACTGTTTCGCGCATGCATATTTTGTCGCATGCGCAGACGGGCATCAATCGCCCATAGCGTGCGTCCGCCGCTTAGCGAAGCAGACCCTTAGTTCAGAGTGGCATAATATGAACTGTAGGTATTAAATTGTATGTGGCATAATATAACCTAGAAACACTCAGGACTTGATTCAGACTCGTTCGCTAATTTGCAGAAGCTCGTTGTGGGCAATAGTCTGCGCAGGTGTATATGGCAAAATACGCATGTGCGAATCAGTCACTGTGATTAGAAATTGTGCACTCGTAGTACACAGACTGGACGCTACCTTGAGTGACAGATAGTGCCGTTTGTGAGTGGTAACAGGGGAAGGTTCTTGTGAAAGGGGGAGTGGTGCTGTGAACGCAGGCGTGTCTGGGCGTCAAAATGCAGTTTTATGGGTGTGCATAATTAGCAAAGATGCGTCATTGTACACGTAACTTGGTTGTATTTTACACTGAAGTGCTCGCAGTGTTTGCAGTAGGGTAGAGTCAACCACAAGCTCTGCGTTTGCTTCCGATGATCCTCGAGGTACCGATGGTTACATACACTTCCTGGAGATGACGTGTGCTAGTGGGCATCTTAAAACACGCTGATGGGTGTCTACATACACAAAGCGATCGCATGCCAAGACATAGTGGGCGTGCTTATGCCTTGCCGTGCGATCGCCTGCCATTCCATCGCTTAGCCAAATTTAGCGAACGGGTCTGAATCAGGCCCTCAGTTCTGAATGGCATTATACAGTACTGTATGAACTGTTTGATGTTGACGTTAATTTAAATAAAAATCGCAATTGACTAATGTTTATGAGACAGAGTGGAAAACTGTCAAGGTCACACAAGTTCTGGAGAGAGGTTGGAACTGTGACCACCCATTACCAAATGTCTATTTAGCCTATGCATAGTTCATGAAAATGGGCATTGGGCAAGATTTCAGCATTATTTTCCACAGGTTTCTCCACAAACTTTTCCCTTTAGTAATGTAATGTTTCCAATTAGACAAAATGTGCCCTTATTAGTTAATAGTAATGACTAACAACTTGTATTTTTGCTTTGTAGTTTGCAATGTGACTATATTTTATTACCACAGCCACACATGTATAATTGAATTGTGGTACAAACTATAAAAAGCTGTAATGGTACAGTGCTGCCTCAAAGGTTATAATTTATGTGACGTCCGTTTGGTATTTTTAAATTCTGTTATTCCTTACCTTCCTGAGCATGCATAGCACGTGGTGGCGGAGCAGCCTTCCACTCAGCGGCTGCTGCTTCTTAGCAAGAAACAATATATTAAAATGTAAATATCTAAGTAACATTTCTGGTGTTTGCACATTTGTTGTGTTCTTTTATTAGTAATAAAGTAATCTTGAAATAACTTAATATGAAATTGGAATAGAGTTGAGCTCTATACATCATTTTGTTTAAAATGTATAAAATCACATAACAGTTTTGCAACTTGCTTAACTCATGACAATTTGCATGGACGCAGTATGGCCCTGCTTCTGAGATGGATGCTGCAGCGCACGCATGCTCGTCATTTACAGTTATTGCTTCTGAGACTTTAGGTAACTACTGCTACAAGACCTTCCTTGGTGTACATCTGTTCGTCTGCAAGTGCAAGGACTGAGATGCCCACTTTGAGCGTCTTCAGATGCTCAAATACCGCTTGGTGCGTCTTTAGAGGCTATCGAAACTTGCATGAGCCCCATGCTGGGCGCAGATTCTCCGTCAGAGTATGGCCTCCTATTTGAACGATTTTTTGTCTGAGTTCGCAACCACTTCAGCGACACACATGCGACACGCCCATAAGATGGACCATCTCCGTGCATCTGAATAGCCACTGCCCAGGAATGACCAGCACATTTCTAATACATTTTTGATACCATGCACCTTAATCACATTTGTGCCTCTGTGAAGTACGGGAGACATGGAAGAAACTTGGGTGTAAGTTATTAATTTATCCAATAACTTTGTCCTTAAATGTATATTCTGATATTGGACTATCAGAGAAACTTATCACTGAATGTCTGACTACTTCTGTGCAGGAAGAGGGTATATCTACTAGCCCAAAAATGTTATGTTCTGGTAGGGAGTCAGGACAGATTTTGACTCATTTATAGATAAGCCAAGATATCTATCATTTATAGATATAGATAAGCCAAGCTTGGCCAAGGTAGAGAGAGTCAGATCTTAATGACTGATTAATATGTCAGATTGGCCATGTAGATGGAGTCCTTTCTGATGGAGACACCACTGCTTTCATTAAAAATGGGAAGGTATAAGGTGCTATTTAGAGTCTGAACAATACTACAGTCCACTGAAACCTGTGGTGTCTACTAGAAAATGCTAAAGGCGCCTATGGTTGTAGTGAACTGAGGGCCTGATTCAGCATGGATTGCTATTCTGCTTATATGCACGCAATGCACTTGCTAATAGCGGTGATATGTAAATGTTTGCATTCGCATTGCGATCATAGCCTAACATAAGGTCGCCCACTTCCCCTTACTCATATCCGTATACTTTGGCAACATAGTGAAATAATTGGTAACATCGAGTAACATTGGACCCACACGCACAGTTAAGGCAGATCAGACCTCACTGAGGAATTGCTTACTTCAGCGCACGCTATGAGGCCTCAGGCTGCGTATGGTATCGCAGTGGCTAATTTATGCACACCCCAGCAAAGCCATTGAAATGCACTGGCACGCTTGCGTTCGCACGACTACCCCCTGTTCCCACCCACAAACAGCACTTCCTGTCGATCACTCTGCGATGGGTCTGTGTCGCCACTGTGATCGCAGCGTCTGGTTCGCGTATGCATGCGAAGTGCAAAATAATCAGCCGATTGCGTGCGTATTAACAACTGTGATCCTTGTTGAATCAGGCCCTGAGACTGAATGGAAAGCTTCCCTATGGAATCGGTATGAAATTCCCGGCAGTGGCAGCCTGACAACTGAACAGATCCCGGCAGCGGCAGCCCTACAGCGCTGGAAATCCCGATCGTCCTAAGGTAAGTAATCACTAACCTAACCCCCCTAACCCTAACCCTCCTTAGGGGTGCCTAACCCTAACCTCCCCCCCAAGTGCCTAACCCTAATATCCCAAGTAAGTGCCTACCCCTAACCGCCCCCTTCCCCGCTGCCTAAACCAAAGTCCCCGGGGGGGTGCCTAACCATATGTCCCCCCTGGGGGTGCCTAACCCTAACCCTCCCTCCCCCTAGCTTAACCCTAACCTCCCGGGGGGATACCTATCCCTAAGTCCCCCCCGGTTGTGCTAAACCTAACCCTCCACCCCCGCGGCTGTCCGCTTGCGGCGCCTGTCTCCCGGCGTCGGGAAAATTACAGGCATCTAGATATAGACACCTGTCATTTAACCCATGCCAGGATAAAGCAGTCGGGAAGCCGGCTGTCGGGATTATGTCAGCCGGCTTCCCGATTGCATCCCCTTCCCTATAGGTGTATTTTGAGGCATAAACAATTACAGGTCAAAACAAAAATGGAAATATGAACGATTATATTATGTATCAATCTGAACCTTATATTTTGCATGTGTGTATTAAGTGCCTTAACATTTTGTACTGATCTAAATGACCAATCTTTTTATGGAAAATAAATGACTCATCCAGCCAATAAGGTTGATTCTAGCAACTCTATCTTCTCCTACTGCGAAGCTACAGACACAATTTAGTAATGCAGGAGCAACCTGATGAACCCAAAGCGATCTGCGTCTACCACATTGTTCATGTCAAGTGTCCAGCTAATCCCTTTACTCTAGCTGTGGCCTGCCAGGGAGCCCTTCACAGCCCACTCCACTCCCAGTCTAGAACTGGACTAAGGGAAGAGTGGGCTTCCTGGGATCCTGGGAGTGAGGGCTGCTAAAAGTTTTCAGCTGCCATTTGCAGAGTTAGACATGTAGTACTATAGCAGCCAGCAGAAGCAACAGGTGTGGAATACATACAAATTACCGGCGGTCCCCTGGCCGGTGTTTGGAATCTCGACACCAGGGGGCCGGCAGAGGAGGAAATCCCGATCGTCTAAGGTAAGTATACACTAACCTAATTCTAACCCCCTAACCCTAACCCTCCTTTAGGGTGCCTAACGCTAACCTTCCCCCCCAGTGCATAACCCTAACCCCACCTCTAAGTGCCTAAACCTAACCCCCCCTTCCCCCACCTAAACCTAAGTCCCCCCCCGGGGGGGCCTAACCCTAACCCCCCCCTTCCCCTAGCCTAACCCTAACCTCTCGGGGGGGTGCCTAACCCTAAGTCCCCCCCCGGAAGCCCTAAACCAAACCCCCCCCGCGCGGCTGTCCGCAGCGGCGCCCGGCATCACTTCGATCGGGATGCTGGGCGCCGGTCTCCGGACGTCGGTAAAATGACTGGCGTCTACATCTAGACGCCGGTCATTTCACCCTCACCGGGATATGACAGTCGGGAAGCCAGCTGTCGGTATAATGTCAGCCGGCTTCCCGATTACATCCCACAGGTGTGATGCTGTCCTCTCTCTCTGACCACCTCACACCCGGCAGCATGTGCTCCCTGTCCTGCTTCACCCAGGCAAGTGGCAAGGAGTTGGAGATCTGGTCACCTGCCGAGGCCTGGCTGGCACATGGTAATGGCACTTTCCTGTGCCTACTTTCAGCAGGGTCTGATGTTGTGTGGCCTGGGCATTGTGCATGGGGAACTGCCTGCATGTGTCTGGAGGAGCGATGCATGCATGCAGTGTGCCAGGCAGCTCTGCTCTCATCATTGTTCCCTACTGTAGACTGTTACTTTCTATAGACTATAGATGCATCTAGCATACTTTGCATTGTACATGTACATACACAGGGATGAATGTATTAAGTATCAAAATGCCGTCAAACCTCTGAAAACTGCAGTAAAGAAGAAAAAACCTGTAAAGGGGAAGAGTAGGGATTAGAAAGGGGAGGTGCCAGAACAGAAAAGCTGAGGAGTCAGCTTAAATCATTAAATTGCCCAACCCTCCCCCCTTCCTAAAAGAAAAGTTTAGATCTGCCTCTGCAAACAGTGTGGGTATGACTGTGAGCCCTGTATAACTCCATAAAACCCATTTATCATCTTGGATTGTATTGCTTTAAAGGCCAGCTAGACAAACTTGTATATGTCAGACTTCTCATTTACCTCCCAAGAGCAATAATGTATCAAGCAGTGAAAAGAGACAGGTGGACCAGTGGTGAAGTTGCCCAAAATAACCAATCAGTTTTTACCTTTCATTTACAATGTAATTGACAAATGCTAACTTGAAACTGATTGTTTGCTGTATGCAACTTCTCAACTATTCCACTTCTCCAGTATTTTGACTGCTTGATACATCAACCTCAATGCGAGGTATATATAATTAACCCGCTAGTGCCCCCCTGGCCATCTGTGTATTGTTGTACTCTCCTTCTCTTTTGAAGACACTTAGGACATAAGGCCTGATTCAGATCTGGACACAAATGCCATCGCAGTGGTGATCTCTCACGCATCGCAATTGCGAATATATGCAAATGACGCACTCACCGTCCAATGCTTAGAGACCCCCACTGAAAGCATCTCACATCCGCCGCTCATGCACAAAAACAGAAACATCAAATGCAGATCAAGCACCCATCAGCCTTCTGAGGAAGTTTAAGCTGTGGCAGACATAGTGGGTTTCAAGACACGGAAAGGGCTCTCCTGCTGCAAGCAAGAACACAGTGGCTAATTTATGGACTTTCAGAAAACAGTGTTTAAGTGGTCTGACACGCCTGCATTTCTTTAGCCACCCCCATTACATCACCAAATGCTGACTACCTGTCACTCACTTTAGAGGGATTTGTGTGAGCGTAATTCGCAAAAATATACACCAAAAGTAAAGGCGCCTCCCAGATAAACACACTCCAAAATGGATAGGTATAGCACTGGTGATATAGTTTAACACCTATGGTGTGACACACAGATGAAATCAAATAATCACCATATAATTCAGTAATTAAATAGTCCTATCCGACAGTCAGGGAACAAATTTATTTTCTTCACCTTGTGATCCTCTGATTTGTAACAGATCTGAATGATAAGCCCACCTGCCCTTATACTTATTGCAGCATCATGGGTAGATGGAAAGACAAACAGGAGAAGAACATTGTAGTGTAGAGATCTTTTTTAAAAGATAACATTTAATTATACATTGCACTTACAATTAAACACATGTAAAAACAGCATATAGTACTCCACCGTAGCACACAGCAACCATCAATAGGGCGATTCTTGTTTTCCTAGATGAGAACAGGTGAACTTGGTTCCAAATACAAAGTTCACTATAGGAACAATCTCACACCATATTCGGCCGGTCACCTGGAGTCCATAGAGCCTTGCTTAACGCGTTTCTGACTTTATTAGTCCTTCCTCCATGCTGTACTCCCATCCTCTCTGCTGGGGTCAGAGGAGCATGTGCTGAGCTCCACCAATCAGGGCTCAGCACACGCTCCTCTGACCCTGAGTGTCACCAGCATAGAGCAGCAGGAAGGAAGATCTGGAGCTGCCTCCTGCTCTGTATCCCGGACGCACCCGTCCCTTTCCTAAAGCGGGTCTCTCAAAATCGGGAGAACCATGTTGCTACAGAGACTGGCTAGGAAGAACTTATTGTTCTCCCTTTAGCCTGAAAAAAAATATTATTAAACGCCTGGCGGTAGATGGGCTGCACAGCACCCCAGGGAAACACTAGTGTAGACTGGCTTTGGCAATTCAAGAGGGGCATACATTTTTTGCCTATTTAGGCATCTCTTTGTGATTTTTTCTTTCTCAACAGGTACATTTTGTCCTCATATTAAATCATATTTGCTCAGAATAGTCTCTGGAGTGAGAGGTGTCTTTGGCTGTAACTCTTAGGCTAAAAAAATGTATTACACTTACCTAACAGAAGGGTTTTTTTTTTCCCCTATCAATAACAGTTCAACTGAGGAAAATCACTGACAAGAGTAGAAAAAGTTGTCTGAGGGGCAGGCTCCAGTGATCACATGATCGTTAGCTCAGAGAGTATACATTCAGCCCCACCCCGTAGGTACAAGCTACAGTAAGTGAAATGTATTCACCTTAACTTGTTACAGCAATAATCAGGATTGCTCACGACTCACCAGTTGTTGCTAGGTGACAATCTTCAAACAATTATGAGCCTATGGGGAGATGTATCAATCCGTGAAAATAGTAGAGAAGTGGACCAGTGGAGAAATTGCCCATAGTAACCAATTAGCTTCTACGTATCAATTAATAAAATGTACTTGATAAATGCTACTTAGATGGTGATTGGTTGCAATGGGCAGCTTCTCCACTGGTGCACTTCTCAACTTTTTTCACTAATGGAACCAGGATCATGATACTAAACACACCAGCAAATCTACATCTGAACAACTAGTAAAGAGCCAAACTTTTGGAATATCCATGTCAACCCCTTTGAGATGCTGAGTGAAACCTTAAGAGAGCTGTGCATACACTAACACCCTCAAACATTAATAAACTGAAACAGTGTTTTATGGAGGAATGTGCCAAAATCCCTCAAATATGATACAAGAGAGTCTAACTCATGCAAGAAATGATTACTTCAAGTTATTGACTTTAGGGATGGTTCTACTTCTGAATTATGTCTTTTTCATATTAAGTCTAATTTTATGTTTAATATATAGGGGTCTATTTACTAACCAGTGTTAGGAGACAGAGTGAAAAGTGATAAGAAAGTGATAAGGTGTCAGTCAATCAGCTCCCAACTGTCATTTTTCAAACACAGCCTGTGAGATGACAGTTGGGAGCTGATTGGCTGGTACCTTATCACTTTCTTATGACTTTTCACTCTGTCTCCTAACACTGCTTAGTAAATAGACCCCATAATGTGAAATCTATGTGTAATATGTGGCAAAAATTTGATTTAACACAGTATGGACTTAGGGCCTGATTCAGCAAGGAACGCAACTGCGAATGCAATAGCGATTACGCACGCAGTTCAACTACGATAGTATGCTAATACATTGCGATTGCAATGCCGCTGCTGCACTACATAAGGACGCCCACTTTCCTTTACACACATCTGTAATATTTAGCAAGACTGAAATGCAGTGGTACGCCTGTGTTTGCCCGATCACCCCCCTGTTACCGCCCACATACAGCACTTCCTGTCAATCATGCTGCGATGGGTCTGTGTAGCCACTGAGATCGTAGTCCCGATCTCAATGGCTAGTTCACGCACGCACACTGCGATGCATACGCATGCAATTGTGTGCGTATTAGCAACTGCATTCCTTGCTGAATCAGGCCCTTAGTAAGGACTAGACAATTGTTAATTATGTCCAGAGAGCTAAATGACACAGGATATATTGGTAAATACAGTAGTGATCAAATTAAACTGGAATTTACACAAAGTTGCAAACTATGTGATCTGTCAATAAATCTATCTAGCTACAGATAGAGCACATATCTATTATATGTTTTATATATGGTATATGTTGCTGTTTGGAAACCCTAGAAGCACAGTGATGATGATGCCCCATAATTTAGGTGCGAAATGGGTTTCAATATTTGCACTTAACAGTTTAACTATAGTATCTCTGAATAGTGCCTGCAGCTTCAGTTATCAACACTGCAAGTGTATATTGTGGGTTTTGGTGGCATTGTATAGTAATTTATATTTGAGAGCACAGTCTATACACATAATTGTGACTTAGTGGAATGTGAAGCAAATGAGCTCCACGCTATTACTCTTAATTGTCATCACTTTAGTTGTTTGCCATTCAAATTTGTCTGCGAACACTTCACTGGAAAGAACAATATCAGTTATTAGAGGTTTGAGGAACACCTTCAAAATTGCATGTAGCGATGGGGCCATAATAAGTGTTAGCAGAGCTGCCGACAGCATATGTATTGCACACCTATGCAATGCAGACCTTTTAATATTATACTATTGTTAGAACTATTTGGAGAGCCGCTTGACACACTTACTTCACAGTTACAGTCATGAAATATGTCAAAACTGTTTTTTTTCTTGGCACTGGCGCAAGTAACATATAGTACAGTACATGAATCAGCTGCATTCCCCATGGTTCGTACTGCACTAACGTTGAATTGTTTTACTGTTGTCTATTTATTTTATTTATTTATTACCAATTATTTATATAGCGCACACATATTCCGCAGCGCTTTACAGAGAATATTTGGCCATTCACATCAGTCCCTGCCCTAGTGGAGCTTACAGTCTATATTCCCTATCACATGCTCACACACATACACACTAGGGATAATGTTTGCTGGGAGCCAATTAAGCTACCAGTATATTTTTGGAGTGTGTGAGGAAAACGGAGTACCTGGAGGAAACCCACGCGAACACAGGGAGAATATACAAACTCCACACAGTTAGGGCCGTGGTGGGAGTTGAACCCACGACCTCAGTGTCTACAATGAAGTATATAATTGTTAAAAAAAAACACATTATATATCAACATGGATTTGGTGATTTGTATATATTAAATAAAACAATTTCAATAAATAGTTTATTACATTTTTTGGACAAACTAGATTAGCAAAGAAAAAAATTATTGCAAACCTATGTTTTGAGTCCTGATCCATAGGTTAAATTGCAGTACTTTGGGTGCACTGTTAATCATAACCAAATCCATTATGAGTATATGAATACAGGTGGGCAATCTACACTATATGATTCCTATTCATGATTATGAATTCTAAATAGCATGAGTGAAATTATAGGGAAACAATAAACATTCTGAATGTTATGTCTCAGTCATCATGCCCAGGTTATGTTTCACAATCCTTCATTTCACTCTATTTGCCAAATTATGAACAATTTGACTATAAGTAGAGTAAATTTGTACCTACCTGGTCATACTTTAAGCCAAACAACTGGATTGCAGTAAACACATGCCTTCAGGTAATCAGATTTGTCTACCCTGATCCAATCAGATTTGGATTTTACAGAACCAGGCTACTCACGCTGCAATATTGGGCCAATTTGGTTGAAAACTGTGTTTGGAAAGCATATAGTAAGAACTGAATAATCACATGTATTTGGTCTTTTTCTACTTGTCTACTACCACCTATACTGATTATTTAACATTGGGACAATTCCACATCCTAGTTTTACTAGTTTATTATCAATTACAAATAACATGATCTTAAAGTATAGTAGAGACAGCCATTTTGTGTGTTAAATAAATATTATGAGAATGCAGCTTATGAAGCACCTTACTCCTCAGTAATGTTTATAGTTCCTAATATACACATTATAATGGAAAGACCCTGATTCAAATTTATGATTTTAAAATGTCTCAATTTAAGCTGGATAATATTTTAGCATGTATCAACCAGCTCAACCTTGAAGTTTAATGTTTTTGAATTTAGCTTTTTTCTTTAAATCATTCATAAATCAGAATTGTAAACTGATTGCATTGATTCAACTAACCACTTCAAGAAATGATGTGCAGATAGGTCAAGTATTTCTACTAATGTTTGGGTACAGGTTGAGTCTCCCATATCCAAATAATCCGAAATATGGAATTTTTTTCAGCGCGATTGAGATAGTGACACATTTGATTGCTGATTGTTAAATATACACAAAGTTTGTTTACTGCACAAAATTATTAAAAATATTGTATAAAAATGACCTTGTGTACAAGGTGTATATGAAACATAAATGCATTCTGTGTTTAGACTTGGGTCCCATTCCCAAGATATCTCATTATGGTATGCAAATATTCCAAAATACGGAAATATCCAATATCCAAAACACTTCTGGTCCCAAGCATTTTGGATATGGGAGACACAACCTGTATACTGAAAGCTGGTCCAGTCCACAAAATGGCTGCCACTACTATATGTAGGTAACAGGTATACTAATAAAGTATGTGTAATACTCCAGCACTGTTTTAAGATAATATGAATATTTAATGTTGGAAACTAGTTATACAAATAAATGGTATGGATCAATACAGATTGACTTTTGTATTTTATCCATGTTTTTTGCCTCTAAATGTGTTTAGTAAACCGAAAATGCAGCAACTGAATCAAATGCAATGCATTGTGGGCCTGATTCAGAGATGGACGCTATTGCAAAGCTGCTGCGGCTTTGTACACTGCTTTTACCGCAGGAGGTCTCTAGTGTAAAAAGATGCCTACTCTCAGCATCATAGAACTCAGGTCTGCATCCAAAGACGCAGCATCAGATCACTCTTCATGAACATCAGCCATTTAGGTAACTCTCAGGTTATTCAGGATGGTCAGTGTACACAGACACTGGCCTCAGCATGCCTCAAAAACAAGGCCATTTTCACTAACACTATCTATCGCTGCCCAGGCCGTACCCCCAAATCATGCTGCGGCCTAGGGGGCACTGCGAGCGATCTTGCAGAATGAGATCTGCACATGTGCAGTGCACACATCTCCCACCATCAGATATGAACATCAACCACCGGGTTTGCGTACATCTCTGAATAAGGATCTTTGTTGCCTTCCGTGACATAAATGTATACCTAGATATTGAGGGAAAGAAAGTCATCTTCTTTGTTTTAATAACTCTTAGTTTTTTGTTCAATTGTTTAAAACATTAACAGTAAGATAAGGAAACCTTTAGTAATGCATGTTTGGTTTACCTGATAACTCTCTGTGCTATTTTAATTGTTGATACAGCACATTCAGGGATAATTAAGTTATTTTCTGTCATTCTTTGTGCAATGTCAATATGATGCCTTATTCCTAGATACCACACGGTGTTGCCATGGCAGCACCTGTGGTATTGCAAACAGGGGAACACTGTTTATTTCTGTGTAAAAAGGAGAATTGTTTGGTCTTCCTGCTATTTCCTTGTTTGGTACTTCCATAAATAATTTCCTTTATTTTTATAGCTTAAGCAACCCTTAATGAAGATGAAAAACATCTTTAAAACATCACAAGAATTATATTTTTGAAAATAGTTTGAATAACAATAGGTTTGGAAGCATTGGGTTAATGAAAATGTACAGTTGTTTCCTTTTTGCAGAAAGACTTGAATTTTGCATTGGTTTAGGCCTCAGTGCATTTTGTCCCTTTCAGCCGCACTTCGGTGGAGAAGCATCAAAGATAGAGCTGATCCATCATCCTCAGCAAATTGGTTCTAACATTTGAAAATGTGGCAGTTTCCTGAATTTTAAAAACAGTGTAGACTAAAGACAGTCGGACAGGTTGAAATATGTTTGAGCAGGTTCCACCACATCCAGCTTTGATGAAGGGTGTTTCATCCAGTTCACACATGTGCGAGCCGTCTTGAAAGGAGTTTTGTGGAGGATGGGCATGCTTTCCTAAGGTTAATAATATAGGTAAACTACAACAGCTACATTTTATTTTACATAGCAAGATTGTTACTACATTTTTAGGGGTTTTCCTATGTGTGAAGGGACACACAGCTGAAAATGTGTTTATTTTGCATCAGCTCAGGATTGGGTGAAGATCATATCACATCCTAACAGAGATGGTGGTCCTTTTAATGATAGAGATAGTGGGCGGGATGTATCAAGCATCACATTTTGGATGTGAGGCATCTCACCAATTATCGCATGCATACCGATGTATAGTAACGCCGCATATACAATGATTTAAGCAAAGGACAGCTCTCCCGATAAGAGCTGTCATTTATGGTCATGCTCTAATGAAGACCAGGAAGTCAAAACTTGTCAACAGGAGAAGATGTGTATACCTTTCAGGACCAGACCAGTGATCCTGAGGGGTCTATTTACTAAGCAGTGTTAGGAGACAGAGTGAAAAGCGATAAGGAAGTGATAAGGTGCCAGCCAATCAGCTCCCAACTGTAATTTTTCAAACACAGCCTGTGAGATGACAGTTGAGAGCTGATTGGCTGGCACCTTATCACTTTCTTATGACTTTTCACTCTGTCTCCTAACACTGCTTAGTAAATAGACCCCATAATGTGAAATCTATGTGTAATATGTGGCAAAAATTAGATTTAACACAGTATGGACTTAGGGCCTGATTCAGCAATTGGAAACATTAATAGAACAAAACTGGGTAATAACAGACAGACAGAGGTAGGAAGGCTCTAAACACAAGCTTACAATCTAGATTTTTATGTATTTTACTTATGTTATTGCCTTTTTCAATAGGATAATTTTACTTGTTTAAATAAATGTGCATTTTATTCCCTACTGTTTGAGAGTTCAACTTTCTACATATTTACGAGCGATAATATTGACAGTATCTAATAAATTATCTCCCCTGTCAATATTTTCCTATTGCTAAGTGTGACTGCCCACCTAAACTTTTCTTTCGGTAACATTTGTAGTCCTTTTGGTGATAGGACTTGGGCAACCACCAGCTGCTTGGTAAAGTAGCGCCCAGAGTGTTTACACCCCTGACATTTTATCAAATGCACAAGAATGATATAAGTAATAAATGAAGCTAAACTGAGAAGCATTTAAGAGTAAAGTGCTAAAGTCTATATTTACAAAGGGTGGCTGTAAAGTGATTGGAGGTAGATGTGACAATTACACTTTTGCACAATGCACCTCTCAGATATTGCTATCTCACTGCACACTTCTTGTTTGTGCAGCATCTCTCAAGCACAGGGAGTAGAGAAACACCTTGAAATACCATGGTGCACCTTCTAGGTAGACTGGTGAAGTGCTTCCATCAGAAATTGTGAGTCCCAGTGCGAATGAAACAGGCAGGGCACCCCATCTCCTGGCAGTGATGACCATTCATGTCCGTGACCTGTTTCTTATACAATCAAGACATTAGCCTGTGAATAAGAAGCCAGGATAATCTGCTCCGGTGGGCTTCCTTGTCAGTCTGGAATGCATACATGAGTACCCCTCCACCCCACTCACATTTTCAACAAAGTGTGGAAACGTTTTGTCTCAAAGAGGCCAACACAGAGATGATAACTTTGCAGGTGGATCTTAATTTTATTTATCCCACCGTGTCTGCTCTATAGGGAATGCAGAGTCATACGCAGTTCAGCCACATCTCCACTTCCAATTGATAGGGCGTAATTGCATTGTAAAGGGGGCATTCGCACATTGGCTAAGTTCAGTGAGGGCTTGTAGATTGCATGTTAACAGAATTGCAGTCTGTGCAGTTGGGTTTCTTACACCAGTCGTAGATCTGGTGCAAGTACTCAGTTATAATATTGACGGCTAAGAAAAGTGTTGGGCAGGAGCTGTGGCGGCTCCTACCTCTATCTCCATGGGGTCTGGTCACACCTGTGCCCACTGCTGGTCTGAAATGTGAGCACTTGTAGGATTGCTGTCATGGGCATGTGCACAAATCAACAAGCAGGATTCTAGGGACTGCATCGGCTGCAGCCCCTAGAGGTCAGATTGGGCTGACATTATTGCAGGGGAGTGGCTTCCCATTGGAAGCTCTCTCTCTGCTAATTGCAGTGTGTACTGACAGTCCCATGAGGAGAAAACACCTCCCCCTGGGACTGCCTGTCTGGCTGGGGACGCTTCCAATAGGAAGTCACTGCCACTGTCAGGCAGGTGGAGTATTTTACTGGGGGGGGGGGGGGGGGCTGCACATTGGCTAAGTTCAGTGAGGGCTTGTAGATTGCATGTAAAATATACCACTGGATAGGAGCAGTGTGGTTGCAAGGATGAGTATCTCTGCTTACGGGTGAATATATGCCTATTTTTCCAAGTACATAATTTTGGAGCAAGTGCGACTGATTTGCAGACAACACTGCATTGTGCTATCCTGGTCACACACAGGTCACATATGTACACAAGTAGGCACCATAACATTAAAAATGAGCAAACATAGAATTTCTGCTTCATTACCATAACAGGGAGAAATGATTTCCATAATACCAGTAAATGGTTGTGACAAGACTAACTATGTCACACAAACCACTTAAAAGATGTTATGTAAACATTCAGGGGAAAATATGTTACATATTGTATTTCTAGTGGAAATTTATACAAAGTACATAGTTATTATAGTAGTGTAACATTATATCCCAATAAATAGTTGCCAGCTACCACTATGTAAACAGTTGAGAACAACTGAATATGTAGTCTGTAAGGGCATGCATGCTCAAATATTCTTCTATTGTATTGGCGGAATCAGTATGAATGCCCACAGTCGGGATCCTGGCGTTCAGAATCCCGACACTGGGATACCGATAGGGTTAACACACCGACATTTGTTGGTTGGTATGCTAACCCCCTCTCTCCCTACCCTATCCCTAACCCTACCTCTTTGGTGCCTAACCCTAACCTCCCCCCCTAGTGCCTGAACCTAACCCTCACCTCCTCGCAACCTAAACCTAACCCTCCCCCCTTAGTGCCTAACTCTACCCCTCCCCCTTAGTGCCTAACCCTAACCCTCCCCCTAGTGCCTAACCCCTAAACCTAGCCCTAACCCTCCCCTAACCCTGCTACTTACCTTCAGCATCCCGGTGGTTGGGATGCTTACACCAGGATTCTAACCGGCATCGGTGTTCTGGCGCCGGTAATGTAAGCGTCGGATCCTACCGTCTGGGTCCGGCCCCACTGACATCACTAGTGATGTCAGTGGGAGTGATTTTGAAAGAGTCAAAATCACTCCAGGGCTTGCGGTCACCGAGACCCTACCCCAGGGTCTCGTCGCAAGCCCGATGGTCGCGATGGTCTTGACCAATGTGACCATCATCATGGATGCTCGCATAAGCTGTGGGTGGTAACCCACAGCTATGTGAGCGTCCAAAAGGCAGGACGGAAAAAAAAAAACACGCCATGATTCAGAGCGGGCGCTCGTTCAGAGCGTCCGGCTCTGAATCAGGCCCTAAGTCCCCAGTTTATGGGTCTGTTCGTCTGTTCGGGCTAATCTCTTGAACCAGTGGATGGATTTTGATGGGGTTTTCACTGTTTTATACTTTAGTTGAGGAAAATCTAGGTTTATGAACCCTTCATCTGTTACAAAAAAAGCAGAGCAGTTATGATTTTAAAGAAGCAAGTCACAGTATAAAAACTTACACCAAGCTGTTGTATAGGAGCTGGCCAGAGTACTGAAACAGCAAGACAGCATCTGAAATGGTGGCTTGAAATGAAGCAAGTCACAGAAAAACAGTTGTGCTGTGTGAGTAACTAACTACAGCTGTATGGCTGGGGGCCTCAGACAGTGATAGCCAATCAGAGATGGCAATGTACCCTGTTGCTTAGCAGCAGCCTAGAAAGGAGAGGGAGGCAGGGACTAAGCAGAGTCATATCTGAGGCAGACAGAGAATGAGAGAGCCTCCAGTCAACCAATGAAGATGCAGACACATGCAGACACAGTAGCCAGGAAGGAGCCAGAGGAGGCATAGCAATCAGGAATTGAAAAACAAAAACATAGGAACTCCATCAAATGATTTCCATTTGATGGTGGCAAACTTAGGACCACTACCATCAAATGGTAAAATCACTACCATCGGAACAAAAACATTCCGATGTCCATTCCTACGCTGAACCAGCAGGCAGACTCCTGCCACTACTCCTGCACCGTGAAGGGCTTCCTCTCCAGTGTGATGTTCCCACTCAGTCACTTACCCTTGGTGAATAGGAGGCACCTCCCATGGAAATCAGAACTGTTCTCGGACAGGGGCACCACGGCGAGGAAGCTCAACAGAAAGTCCAGGAAATACAGGGTACATGGTGCAAAGAGGACCTTGCTCATAGACATGTTTAGCAGCTGGGGACGGGTGCGCATACAGGCTGCAGAAATATGCACAGGTGCCCCAGCCCAGGGGACATGTTGCTGATAATGTTTAAGATAACTGCAATACAAATCTCTCATCCATGATCCTCCTGCCCTTCCCAGCACATCCCAATGACCGGGTTGTGGTGACACTGGTGGGATGCAGGGGGCAGGAGTGAGAAGCAAGGGGCTGTGGTGAGGTGTAGGAGGATTGTGGTGACATGGCATAGATTATTATGAGATGCAGGGGGCTGAGGCGAGATTAATTGCTTACGTGTGAAGCCAGGTTGTTACTATATAATATATATTTAAGAAAATGTCCTTATCTTGCACTAGTAACATAAATTACAAAAGCTACATCTCACAGTAAATTCCCAGTTAGCAAGAATAGAAAACCAGAGGGCAGTGTATGATGAACCAGGTTCTTCCTGGTTGAGGAATGCAATAATGTTCATATGTACACTCAAAGTGATCCAATATAAATCCTCTGATTGTAGTGTATTGTAATTAGAGGATTGATATTGGATCACTTTGAGTTTGGGAGATGACCAGATGCTACAAACTGGTCCAACGAGCAATTTTATTCATGTGAATTACTAGTTTATATTTGCAATTTATATCACCACTGGTTTAAGGATATTACTCCTGATGAAGTCAATATAAACAGACACAATGCGTAGGGTAAATTGGTGCCATATCCATGTGCCACTAGTGAGGACCTTGCTAATTGAGCTCACACCCATAAGGGTGTTGGCAGGTTACAGTAACATCTCCCCTCATAGCAGCATGAGATATTTGGACATCTTTTGTAATGCTGTAAGTAATTTTTGATATTTCTTATATTTTATCAAAAAAATAAAAAACTTTTAATAACAACTAACTATTGGCCATTGGGCCTCCTTTTTTTGGGTGATTGGTGAGAGGGTATTATTACAGAACATATCAGACATTCCAGTCTTCACAGGTTTCCAAGTTGAGAGGATCATTCAAATAACTAGTGTGGTGAGAGGGGTTGTCTCTCACCTGAATTGCCCACATTCTGGTGGGATAAGCTCCCTCCAAGGGAGAGGAAAACAAGTCCCGCACATTCTGCAGTTACAATAGAAGTTTTGAATTATGAGCTTTCTGGACTGCACAGCTCAAAGTGGAGATATGGAGGACAGGAAGGGTTTAAAACTCTCACACACCTGCTGCTCATTGCTCCTGATGCAGGACAATCTGGCCCGGCGATAGGCTGGGGGTGGAGGTTAGCATTAGGGTGCGAGGAGGGTCCACAGACATTAGCACAAGGAGTGCTGAGATATTTACTTTTGTGTTGTTTGCTTTTTTTCTGTTATGTGCCTGTGTGTGTGTCCAGGGCTAAACCTCACATATACTAAGGTGCAGTGTCTGCTACCATTAAAAAGACACTGCTTTATAGGGGTGCAATCAGGGACAGATTGGGAATTTAAAGTGGCCCTGGAAAATTCACCTAAAGTGAACCTATGTGCACGCGCCGTAGGCACGCGCCGAAAAAGGGGGCATGGTTTTGTGACAAGGGGTGTGGCTTTGTGTTTGTGAGCCATTCTTCCCCTGTTTTGTCATGCTGGGGGCATGCCCACTGCACTTGGAGCTGATGGGCATGCCCCCAGTCCCGCTCTCCAGTGAAAAAACAGAGCGAGCATGTGAATGAGCATTTTCTTACCTGTATGATTTCTCTGCAATAGGGAACCTCTGAAGAAACTGGTCCTTTCTGGACAGGCAGCATCTTAAGTCGGTATTCACTACTCATGCAGGAGATGACATGGTCTGGAAGCCGCCTGTTTATGTAGGAATAAAGCCAATGTCATCAACATGTAGTGGCTATAAAGTCAATGTTCAATTAAGGAAGAGAGGGGTACCATGAGATGCTGGAGGACTGCAAGGTGAGTATGGAGAGAGACAGGGAGAAAAGAGAGAGACAAGGGGTGGGATGTAGTAGCATTGCATCCGCAATGCGGCACATCCCGCCAGTCTTAGGGTACACAGGGGCGCCGAGAGGGGGGGGGCGGGTACAGATTACCGGGGCCCGGGCTTCCTGAGGGGCCCGGGTCCGGCGCCGCTCCCCCTCCCTCATAGCAGCCCAGCACACAGCATGTGCTGAGCTGCAGTGGAGACTGCTCGTGGCTGCTGAGCAGTAGCCACAGCAGTCTCGTTGGCCTGTGGGGGGGAGCGATCACACTGATCACGCCCCCCTGGCTTTGAGCAGGGCTGAGGGGTCCCAGAGCGCCCCCCTCCCCAACGCACAGCGCCGCTTCGCAACGCAGCAAATCTTTTTTTTTTTTCAGGAAGGGGGCATGGCCATGCCTCCCACAATTAGGCCACGCCCCCTATTACCCGGGCTGCGGCTCTAAGTGGGCCTGCGGGAACATACCGTGGTTGATTACCGCAGTATGTACCTAGAGTATCGCAAAGGACAGCTCTCCCGATAAGAGCTGTCCTTTGAGATGGCTCCGGTCAGAGGGACTTCCAGGTTTAACACCCAGAATTCCCTCTGCCCTCCTTCTGCGCATTTGCAGAAGGACGCGGGCTGTGGGGGTGATGGGAGGGATCCCCTCACACAGCGAGCCCGCTCCACCTCACCATTGACGGAGATGCTGCTCTGTCTACCCAGCCGCATGGACCTGCACGTGGAGTGCGGTCGATCCCTTCAGCGTTCCAGCCTTTCAGGATCATTACCGGGAACAATTCACTCCAGCACGTGGCTCTCCCTTCTCAAGCTACAGAGAGCCACGCTCACCGCCGACCATTGAAAATACAGGTACCTGTTAAAGCACTGATTTGACCGGGACGCCGGCATTAGTGCAACAACACACTGGCGGTATGTGGATCTCACCATAGAGATACCATCGGCTGTTATACACATAATTTATCAGATTCCAGTTCCCATATCAAGCCAATTGACTGATTTTATCCATCATTCATTACTACTTCCTTGCTGTGTGTGACTGCATGTGCGGGACCTTTTGCTTTTGTGCTTATGCAGCTATATCTATAGGCTTTCTTGCACACGTGGACATACTAACACATGAGATGTCCTTTTGATCTATAGCTTTGCTTGCAGTAACAGTTGCTGTGTTATGTTTACTGCACTAACAGACCTATACATTGACCTCATGAGGATCTCTATATTTATTTAAATCTCCAATATGCCTAGATCCGGTTGATCCTAGGCTTAAGTAATTTCCATCATTTTTTACCATTGTTATGTTATTTTATTGTGCTGTATTTATTGACCATACTCTGTTTTTTTGTAAGTGAAATTAAATATATTATTCTTGTCGAGCGCTCTCCCTATTCCTTTCTTTTCTAGCAGTGTGAGAGGGAACAGTGAGAGAGACAGGGAGCAGTGAGACAGGGAGCAGTGAGAGAGCGAGACAGGGAGCAGTGAGAGAGAGACAGGGAGCAGTGAGAGAGAGACAGGGAGCAGTGAGAGAGGGAGCAGTGAGATAGGGAGCAGTGTGAGAGCGAGACAGGAAGCAGTGTTAGAGGGAGCAGTGAGACAGGGAGCAGTCAGAGAGAGACAGAGAGCAGTGTTAGAGGGAGTAGTGAGACAGGGAGCAGTGTTAGAGGGAGCAGTGAGACAGGGAGCAGTGAAAGAAAGACAGGGAGCAGTGTGATAGCGAGACAGGGAGCAGTGTGAGAGGGAGCAGTGAGACAGAGCAGTGTGAGAGGGAACAGTGAGACAGGGAGCAGTGAGAGAGAGAAAGACAGGGAGCAGTGAGAGAGAGACAGGGAGCAGTGTGAGAGGGAGCAGTGAGACAGGGAGCAGTTAGAGAGAGAAAGACAGGGAGCAGAGAGACAGAGAAGAGAGAGAGACAGACAGCAATAAGAGAGAGACAGGCAGTAGTGAGAGAGAGACAGGCAGTAGTGAGAGAGAGACAGGCAGCAGTGAGAGACAGGGAGCAGAGTGAGACATAGACAGAGAGAGGAAAGAGAATGAGAGTGACAGGGAGCAGAGTGAGAGAGTGACAGGGAGCAGAGTGAGAGAGAGACAGAGAGAAGAGAGAAAGAATGTTGTGAGTGACTCAACCAGTCACCGATCCTGTTGTGATCGGTAACAGCACAGCAGGCAGCAGCAGGCCAGGTCCTCCGTCTCTTCGGGTGTTCGCGCCGCCGCCAGGGCTGGTCACTGGATTGTGACGTCAAAGCCCCAGCATCAAGCAGAGAGGAGGAGGTAAGTGGATGAGGTGAGAGGGGGAGGGAGGGATGCGGGGCGGGGACCACCCTCATCCTCCTCCTGTACTCTGGCCGGACCGCCTCCCCCTGCTCTGTTATGGCCCGCCCCACGGCTACTGCTGTACCCGGAAGTACCAACTCAGGGCCGGTGAAAAAAGATTTATATAGCTATATATAAAAAAACAAAATGTGTAGCCAGCAGCCCCATGAGCTGTTGGCCCACCGGGAAAAAGTTCCTGCTGAAGTTTACGGCCAATCCGCCCCTAGGTGCAATCACCAGTCTTCAAACCAATTAATTTAAGAAGATGTCTTTATTCCAACATGATATAAAAATCCGACACTATATTTCTGTGAACAATGTCATTCACGGACATATCGCTGGTACATACCCGCTGACGAGCCCACGATATATCGCCCGTTGTGGGTACCCAGCATAAGTGTTATTTTTTTTCTATTTTAAATTATTATTTTTTCACTGTGATCAACTTGTTGTCTATTTAGACACACAAAGCTGATCACAAGCACCAGCTTCCGGCTCTGCTCTGCCTGACAGCTCTGCTCTGCCTGACAGAGCACAGCAGGAGTCAGTGAAACATGAGAAAGCCATAATAACTCCATCTCCAAGTGGCGCTATAATTGCAGGGTTCCTCACATTATTTTTTCCAATTTTATTTTAATACATTTGAACAGATCATATTTCTCATTACAAGTATGGGAAATGTGATCTGCTGACTAATATATGTGAATTTAAGGGCTTGAAGTAGTTTTTTACAAAAACTGCTCCAAAAGCCCTTTAATACTGTACATTTAAGTGATGCTAAAATAGTGTGAACAGGGTGTGAAAACTACTGTTTTCACACTATTTTAGTAAAAATAACTTTAATAAATATGTCCAATAGTGCTGTAATCTCTCTGGGCCTGATTCAGCAAGGAACGCATGGATGCAGACGCACGCACCCGACTGCTGTGAGAAAATGCTAATGATTGCACACGCATGGCAGTCGCAGCACAAAGATGCAGATGCCTAGCACTACATAATGCCGCCTGCTTTACCCTCCGCTAACGCCCGAAAACATCGGGAACATCGAGTAACATCGGAATTACATGCAGATTAAAGGTAGACCTGACCCTGCCGCAGGAATTGACAGACTTCATGCACGCAGAGGGACGCTAGGCTGCGTCCGGCATCTCTGTGGCTAATTTATGCACACCCCTGTAACGGGGTGCGAACGCACTGGCAAGCCTGCATTTGGCCGACCACTCCCCGTATCCACCCACAAACCACACTTCATGTCAATCACTTTACACTGGGTCTGAATATACACTGCACTCGCTCTTGCGGGCACGGTGGGTGGCTCGCTCATGCGCCTTGCGAACCAGATGCATGTGCAGACCGCGAATATCGGCGTCTGCATCCATGCGTTCATTGCTGAATCAGGCCCTCTGACTGCTAGCAGGAAAAAAACATAACAATTCACAGTGACTTAAAATAAGTGTGTAAGCTGTGGAATTTTCACACTGAAATGATAGTGACTCACAACTAGTGCAATTCCAATATATTGAAGTTTTCCCAGCATGATAAGTGAAGTCCAGGCACTATCACCATTTCCTCCCATAGTAAAATTGTACATCAGCAAGCACCAGTGATTCACTGTAATGGTATGTGCTGCATACAGAGGTTATGTGTGATTTTAGCCACAATGACGTATCAAGGTCTGAGTGAAACAGGGTATAATAGAATAGTCTCCAGTTAACATGTCACACATTTACAGTACTTTGTGACCAATCCTGTCCTGTGATTTTAGATAGGTGGTCGGCATCACATAATTTTATAACATACTGTAGGTGTCTTGCTAAGTGTTTTAAGTCTAAAGTGAGTTATGAGTAACCAGTCAGGTTCCTCAGATGCCCTGCTTGGGGTGATATATTATGTTGACATTCAGAATGTTAACATTGCCAGATTGTCGACATTGTGAATGTTGATAGTTAAGCTGGGTACACTTTAGACGATGTGAGCCCGGCGCGACATCGCTGGCGACAGGACCTGCCATTCAGCAAGTGTATACACACTTGCTGTTGCTCAGTTTGATAGGGGGAAGGGACATGTCATGCAGCATGACATCATTAGCAACATCCCCTATCAGCCCTGCAGTAGGGCCGATGGGTGATGTCACTAATGCCCCGCGGGAGCGCATATCAGGGCCAGTGGTGTCATGAAGTGCTGCACCCGGGTGACACCAAAATGCAGTGACAGGGTGCTGCAGGAAAGTGCTGCAGTGACATTCTCCTGCAGCACCTAGCTCCTGTCATAGAAGAGGAGCTGACAGTACTGACATCCCAATCTCCAGGAGCAGCCCAGCATCTCCGGTGAAGCTGGGCTGCCCCCAGAGTGAAATCATCAGGATCCCCAGTGAGGCCAAGCCCCTTTATTTTGGTCACACACCCTTTTTGACCAGGTGCGCCTCCAGCGCATGTGGGAGTATCCAGAGCATGCACTGGGTGCCACCAGACCTGGTGACGCCTCTGATCATAGGTACACACTAGACCAGTGGTTCCCAAACTGTGCGCCTAGGCACCCTGGGGTGCCTCGGGACACTTGCAGGGGTGCCTCAGGTTGTTGGTCCAGCACCAAGTCAAATTATTTATGGTCAATGTTGACAACTAGAAGTGCAAACCTATCCACAACCACATAACTGAGCCTAAGAATAACAGGTAAGCACAATTTACTTCACTGTCTACTTCACTACATTTTTTTCTGAATTTCCCAATGACAAACTTTTGGCTTAGGGGTGCCGTGAAAACAATGCTGATACTCTAGGGTGCCGTGATTTAAAAAAGTTTGGGAACCACTGAACTAGACGATGTACCTAATATGTCGCATATCGTTTAATGTGTATCCAGCATTACAATGTCAACAATGACCTTTAAAATGTAAACCTAACCCTTACCCGAATTGCAGCCTGACCCTAACCCTAATCTAACCCTAATCCTAATTTAAGCCTAAACCTAATCTAACCCTAACCCTAATCTAACCCTAATCCTAATTTTAACCGTAACCCTTAAATCTTGTGTTGACATTCTGAATGACAACTCTATGACTGCATACCACCCTGCTTCAGTATAACACAAATTTCTTTTCTTGCCATCTGAAGGTGAAAGTGAGACTATGAGGACTATTGTCACTACAGTATTTAGCCTAATTAATAATTTCCAATACAGGTCAAGGTGCCCCGACTTGATTAACCTCTTCTCCCCCTGTGATCCCATCCATTTTTAGGTGAATAGAGGATCCCATTTATCTGTGAGTTTTACCAAAGAGATGAGAACCAAATAAATTAAAAAGACAAATAAAAAATGATTTCTCTATTTGGAAAGCTTCTTACAGTGTTCCACTCTCCTCAGTCTCTTCATTGTCTCTATGTGGAATACGTTCAAACGTTATCCCACTTCAAAACCAGCACTAATCTGGAATAAACAAATCAACCAGATGCACCACAGAAAAAGAACCGCAAAAAATGGCCTGGGAATTCTTTCCTTACACATATGAGTACTCTGCTATTCATTTTCCTTGTCATGCAGTGATAATCCTAACTAATTATATAGATTATATGGATATATGTCATCTATCATATGTTGTACAGTATAGTGTGTCCATGAAACATTATAACAATTTATGCTAGGTACACACTGGTAGATATATTGGCTGATCAATTGATCGGCCAAATTATCGGGTGCCCGTCGGCCAGTGTGTACCAGCGATATGTCTGTGAACAATGTCGTTCACAGACATATCGCGTTGGCTGTGCTGCTTAGCCGATGGCAGATATATCTGTCCATCATGCTGTGTGTACGGGTGGTACACTTGCAGCGAGACCCGCGGCCAGATTACAGATGATGGTTCTTCAGTGTGTATGAACAACCATCATCTGCAGATATATCTGTTAGGAGTATAAGCAGCTTAAATTTGCTTTTCTGAAAACATTATTTGTAAACATCATATTTGATTCTGTCACACTATGAATTGTTTTAAAATGTCATCCAGAACATGTGCGCTATCTGTAAAAATAAAGTGGAACCGATTTGACTTATTTTGATGATTTTTTTAGGTTATCAGAGCAAATATTTTATAGCACATTGCTACATACTTGCCTACTCTCCCGGAATCTGCGTGAGGCCTCCGCACCCCTGCAAGGGTATGCACTTATCCCGCATCCCACCCACTTCCTAGTTAAGTGGGAAAAATGGGGAGAAACACCGGAAATCCACTGTCCATCTAGAGGGGGCAGGGCTTAATTACTCAATTCTATGAAAATCGCGTCATTTGGCCCAACCCCCTATTCAAAAAGTGCGCGATTCGCTGCATATTGTCCTAAGGGGCGTGGCCTAATGGCACAAATAGTCCCGATTACTGCCCACCTGCAGCTCCTCTCTGGGCTTCTCCAAGAGAGGACATTTCCAGTAGGTAAGTATGCAGTGTTAATTGTGTTAAATACATTTATTAGATTAACTTAATTTAGCTCCTTGCAGATGTCATGTACAGTACTTTAGAGTACAGTATTAAGTAAATCCCCCGCCCAGGAAGAGAGCCTTAAGTGCTTGGCCACAATATTTAATACATGCATTTTAAATAGCTTAAAATCAAAGACATAAATGCTGGGTTATACTTATTTTATGATACTGCTAATAGCATTTGAACCAATCTGTTATTGCTGTTATTGAGCAAAGTCTGATAAAAGAGGAAAATAAAATGTTGTGACACTTTCAGGGCCAATCCTAGTAAGAATATGCAATCGGGAAGCTGGCTGACATTATACCGACAGTCGACTTCCCAACTGTCATATCGCGGCGAGGGTGAAATGACTGGCGTCTAGACGTAGACGCCGGTCATATTACCGACGCCGGGAGACCGGGGCCCGGCATCCAGATCGAAGTGATGCCAGGTGCCGCTGTGGACAGCCGTGGGGGGGGTTAGGTTTAGGGATCCCTGGGGGGACTTAGGGTTTAGGCACCCCCCCGGGAGGTTAGGGTTAGGCTAGGGGATGGGAGAGTTAGGGTTAGGCACCCCCGGGGGGGAACTTAGGGTTAGGCACCTCCCCGGGGGACATAGGTTTAGGCGGCTGGGAAGGGGGGGTTAGGTTTAGGCACTTAGAGGGGGGTTTAGGGTTAGGCACTGGGGGGAAGGTTAGGGTTAGGCACCCCTAAGGAGGGTTAGGGTTAGGGTGGCTAGGTTAGTTCATACTTACCTGGGGATGATCTGTATTTTCAGCCGTGTCGGCCTGCCGCTGTCGGGATTTGAACCACCAGACTTGTGTCCGGCGGTAATTCGTATGTGTTCCCTGGTAAGTGCCTAAAAGATAAGCTGTCATTGGAGTAAGGAGTGGTTCTGGAAGTTGATGTTTGACTTCTTATACAATTCTTTGTGCACTATGCATTTATTATAAGGGCAGCGAATAGTGTGGAAATGTGGACCAGTGAAGAAGTTGCCCATAGAAACCAATAAGCTTTGAGATAGCATTTATAAATTATATTCTATAGAATGAAAAGTAGAAATTGATTGGTTCTAATGGGAAACTTCTCCACTGGTCCATTTCTTCACTATTTTTACTGCTTGTTATATCCACCCCTAAGCAAGAACATCTGTGTCCCTCTGTTCACCTTGGAGAGGTCCTGCAATCAGAGGTGTTCTGTATGCTAATAGCTAATCAAAGCCAAGGCGAGCCTCAGACTGTGATACGCTCTGTCTGGTTGGCTTCCTCCATGTGGCATGACCAACCTTGCACACACTTGGACAAAAACACATAGTTGTTGTGTGTTTTAATAAATACATATTGCAAAAGGTAATATATAATAAATACTGAAAACACCGAACTCCCTCAAACCCCTGTGACATGTATTTATAAATGCTAACCTTGTGCAGCCAATCAGGCCTATAATTAAGCAAATCTGACACTATACTGTAACACACATTTACTTAAATTGCCCCAGTTTTTGGTATTGTATTTTCAAGCAGTAAAACCTAATTATCAAATAGTAAACAATAATTTTGTGCCCTATACTTCTGTAGCGCCCTTTTTCTTCCCCTCACGTCTTTTAAGTTGGATTTCTGCAAGATTTTATGTTTGGATAGATGGATTATTTTTATTTGGTTTTCGAGCTAGGAAAGTTTGGAAACTTTTGGGTGGATATGTTTTAGAAATAAATCCCCACAGTTTATCTATTTGTAGCAAGACTGGCCATCTGTCCATGCTGTAAATATACAGTAGAAGCTCTGAAGACTTTAAATCCATCCCACTTGTACATCAGTTTTTCCATAGTATTCAGGCAAAGATCAGCCAAATAGAAAATGAAAGAAGAAATTGTGCAAATAGTGAAGAAGATCGCCTTTCATTACACGGCTCTGGGGATTAGTGAGGAAAAAAAATATTACAGCAGCTTCAGTACTTTAGAGTTTTACCACTTGTAACTACTGTGTAACGACTGTTTAGAGATAGAACATACATAAACAGAACAACAACAGAAGCTGTAAAGACCCATTTAGTTTTGACCTTTTTGTTGTTGCAAGCTTCCTTCATTACAAAGCATCATATTGCTAGCCACAAGTGACTGCTGCTAATTACTGCAAGCCTTTAGCCACAGAGCGAATCTCCAGTGGTATTCTGCTTGTAGTGAAATTGATTTTACTCTTTATAAGCTTGACTGCAAAAAATTAACAAAAGCAGTGGCAAGTAGTATGGTCTCCTTTAAGAGA
Source organism: Taudactylus pleione (assembly GCA_031769625.1). Classification (NCBI taxonomy): domain Eukaryota; kingdom Metazoa; phylum Chordata; class Amphibia; order Anura; family Myobatrachidae; genus Taudactylus; species Taudactylus pleione. Next base: position 59,711,352 of record JAUIMM010000200.1, on the reverse strand, counting down.
CAGGTGTCAATAAAAAATAACTAGCCACTTCAAAAACAAAAGGACAGGCAATTCTACATTCCTTGCTAAAAGTAAAGAAAATGGACAATTTTAAAGAACTATGGCCCTGATTCAGAGCCAGACACTCTGACAGAGGGCCTGATTCAGAGACGGACGCAAGTGGACGTTCGCTCGTTCGGCGTACGAGCGAGAAAATGTAAATTCAAGCGCTCGCTCGTAAGTTCGCTCGTAGCTAATCTTCCGCCCCAAAGTCTCCCAACCCCTCCTCTAGCTAACGAACGATCAAAATAGCGACCGTCCATGTCCTATTTTGGTTGCAGGGAACGCTCGCACAAGTCCAAACCGGAAGTGGGCCTGTCATTTATCGTTTGCTTGCTATTTCATTCTGCCCACATACTGGAATCGATTCCTAGCATTCAGTATATTAATTAGCTTAATTGTTATTCACATCTTTGCAATCCGTTTCTTTTTACAATGTCAATAAACTTTATTATTGTTCATGTGTGTCATTCCTTCCGCTGAATACATTCGTTTGTACCAAGGGGATGGTTTTTCAAAATTCAAAGTTGTTTTGAATGCTACTATTGTTTTGCGTAAGTTTATATGCAGATTTTGCATCTTTATTAATATTATTTAAATTAGCTAAGGCATGTCACTGCCTCAAGCCTATAATAATTCACATTATATTTGTGAGGGTGTAGGTCACATGTCTCATAGAATAACCAATCCAATGCGTTCTGTTATATTTCAAAGTACATTAGCCAATCATATTTTTTTCTGGGCCCTTTATTAAAACTTTTTTTTTGGTAAAAAATCATTGCCATCATGAGAGCCGCAGCCTTTACAAGAAGAGAACTCCTGGTCCTCACAGATGTGATGGACCGGAGGATCACTGTTCTTCAGGCCCCCATCACAAACCAACGCAAGCGGCTCACCTATGCGGAGGTGATGCGCCGCCTGCGATCTTTGGGCTACCACCACAATATCGGGCAGCTGGAAAGGCGGTGGTCTGATCTCCACCGCAGGTCCCCCCACCTTTTGGCGAATTTGCGTTTGGAAATTCGCAACAGTAAGTTTTTTTTGGGGGGGTTTTAAATGTAAGCCTCCATGCATGTGCATGTTTTCCATCTATCCCTGTTTGTTTATTTTGTACATCCCTGCGTGTGCATGTTTTCCATCTATCCCTGTTTGTTTATTTTGTACATCCCTGCGTGTGCATGTTTTCCATCTATCCCTGTTTGTTTATTTTATACATCCCTGCGTGTGCATGTTTTCCATCTATCCCTGTTTGTTTATTTTGTACATCCCTGCGTGTGCATGTTTTCCATCTATCCCTGTTTGTTTATTTTGTACATCCCTGCGTGTGCATGTTTTCCATCTAACCCTGTTTGTTTATTTTGTACATCCCTGCGTGTGCATGTTTTCAATCTATCCCTGTTTTTTTTTTTTGGAACATACCTGCGTGTGCATGTTTTTTTTTTTTGCTATTTAAATTTTGGACTGTGTAAATTGATAACAAAACCCCAAAAAAACCAAACAGTTAAATTTTTTTACCATCATTTAGGGGCTGAGCTCAGAGTACGACGTAGAAGAAGACAACGTCGTCACCCTCGTCCCCCATCCCCCACTCCCACCCAATCCTCCTCTCCCCAACCTTCACCAAATTCCCCCTCCACCCCAGACTGCCCAGTGCCTGAGGCCCATCCCTGTCCTATTATTCCCATCCCTCCCAATTCACCCTCCCCCCCCTCTCTTTTCATCACCCTCCCCCCCCTCTCTTTTCATCACCCTCCCCTCCCCCCTCTCTTTTCCTCCCCCTCCACCCAGAGTCAAATATCCCCTCCTCAATCGGACCAGCACTGGCCCACCTCTGAGGAGGACGATGTGGTGCCAACAAGACCAAACATCAATATGACCGGTATGTTTGCCTTTTTAACTATGTTTTTTTTTGGGCTTTTTGGTTGATGTTGTCCTTTTGCCTGTGCATTTCCAATTTGTTAAGTATTTCTAATGTTTAGAATATATCTTGGCAAAACAATGTCTAGGATGTTTTCCCCTTACACATATTACACATGTCCAAACACTCATACTTGTGTCTATCTATTTTACGGTACCAACAAATGTATTGTTTTTGCCTACTTTGGCTTTTTAATTTTTGTTTTTTTATGTCTAATTTTTAAAGTTAGTATTTAAATAATCTTTGTTTTTGCCATTAATTTTTTGGGGGGGTCAAATTTAGATCTTTGTTGAAACTATAGTCTGATTTGTAAGTTGTTTGGTAACATATAAATTAAGGTGTCAGTTTAGTAATCCCTTTTTTTTAAAAAAAAAACCACAGAGGACCAGAGGCGTTTGCAAACAATGCTGGACGGATTGCAAACCTTGAGGGCCCATCTCGTCGGGATGCTGGTGGTCGTTGATCACATGGTGGCGGTCCTGCGGCACTAATTTTTTTATTTTTTTGAACCCCCTTAAAATGTTGTGACCAATAAAATATTTTTGGATTTATTAAAGTCTCATTCCTTGTCTGTAAATATTAGATTCTTTAACCTTACATAAGTCGACTATTGGAGCATGTTTTTTTAAGTAATGTAAATGTGTTTGTAGAAAGCTCAAGTAAGTATGTAAGCTGGCACATTAAACACCTAACAATACCAATAGGTTTGTCGAATTACCAGAGTTTTTTTTTATTTTGGGGTGGGTAATGTAAATATTCTCTAAAACCTGCTAAGCCCTAGATTAGAAAACATACTGATTCACCATAATACCTTGGTGTTTGTTTTTAGCCACAAAGCATGGTAAAATACTTTACAATTTAACACATTACAGGATTAGCCATTAAGCAAGTTTGCCTTTTTTGGACCAGGTTACACTTGCTTGTAATTTACCAAGGAAAAGTCTTTAAAAGGTTATCCAAAAATTTAATCCACACAAAAAAAATAAACAAAGTGAATTTTGTCAAGCAATTAACACAGTGAAAACACACTCCAAAAAACAACCAACACCAAAAATAACAAAACAACAACAACAACAATCAAGAACTGTTTGAAGAAGTAACAGGCCAACATGAATCCCCAAATGAGGCGAAGAAATAATTGTTCCAGAAGTTATAGCCAATGTGGACACATGAAGACATTTTTTGGGATCAGGTAGTAGGCATCGTTTGTTCAGGTAAATTAATGGAATAAAAGACACCCAAAAAAAAAGAAAAAAAAATTACAATTGGTCATTGAAATCTTACATGTCTACATTGTGTAAATTAACTACATTATTAACAAAAATTACCTAAAATATCTGGCCACCACATCATTGCGTATGGCCCCCCCACATACTGACCTCTGACCAACCTCGGGGGGCCATCCTCAGGCAAGGCATCCTCTGGCTGCATTGGGACACCACTCCTTATGGCGATGTTGTGAAATATCCCACACAGGACCACAATTTTCGAAACCATATCCGGCAAATACATGAGCTTGCCACCAAAGCGGTGGAGGCATCTGAATCGGCCTTTTAAAAGGCTGATACAGCACTCCACCACCTGCCTGATGGCTGTAAGTGTGGAATTATACTCACTTTGTGGCCCTGGTGTGGGTGCCAGATAAGGAGTGAGCAGCCAGGGCGTGCAAGGGTAACCACTGTCTCCTGTGAAAATAAAAACACAACATCAGGACCATTGTGTAACAAGCTTTGCATTGGTTGCCACAGAAGGTGTCAACTTACCCAGAAGCCACGCATCACCAGCTTGTAGGTTGTCTAATTTGTGCCAAATCCCTGATTGCCGGATGACGAAGGAATCATGTGCACTCCCGGGGAATTTGGCATTCAGGGACAGGATCTGGAGGGAGGCATCACATACCACCATTACATTCAGTGATTGAAAGTGTTTTCGGTTCCTAAAAATAGCCTCCAGCCTTGCTGGAGGCTGAAGTGGTATGTGAGTGCCATCCACAACCCCTCTGATGTGTGGGAAGCCAGCTATTTGGTAAAAATTGACCTTCGCCACACTAAGGGAACCCATATCCAATGGCATTGTAATAAAATGATGGAGGAGTTTAAAACTGGCCTCCTCACTGCCCTCATGATCCTTGAAAAGGAGGATTGGGATATTCCAGCAACTATTCCCACCGTGGTTTGAAAGGATCCTGAGGCACAGAAATGTAACACCGACATTAATTGCGTAAGTGGTCATATTGCTGTAGGACTGACAATTTGCCGTTCAAGATCACTCTCTATTAATGAGAGAGTGTCTAGGATGATTTGTGGAGGAAGACGGTATCGTCTTAATACCTCATCATCTGGCATTCCAAAAAGGGTGACTCATGTTCTATATATCTGGGGTCTTGCACGCCTACGAGGCCTATGCCTGGGATGAAGTTGAGGTTGGTCGGGTTCTGGAACCAGGGTCAATATAATTCGACCAACATCAACCTGAAATGGTAAGCCAGGTAGTTATATTTTTAGACAAATGTGTACAGAAAAATATACTTATCTTTTCTAAGAATTCCAAAGATGCTTACAGGCCTGGGACGGGTCATATGCTGATCCATCTACATTTAAAAAGTAGAAATTATATTTAAGATTAATTTAATAAACTATAATTGTAAACACATTTCTGGGGTGAAATATAGAGAAGGGAGGACACATTATTTTGGAAAATATTACGCCACATTTCCAGGGATATTCTATATGGGAGCGTTAACATTTTTTGGGCATTATTTTTGGAGGTAAGACGCCCGTTTTTACTTTTACACCCTATTCAATATCCAAGACTTTTCGCAGTTTGGAAAAGTGTTTGTTAAAAAACGGGGATAACTTGTCACCATTGAATAGGTGTTGTAAAAAAGTGTAGAATTGGTGTTTAGGGGTGCAGGCTTAAAAAAATTAGCCTGCACCCCTGGGACTGACATTTAACCCCAAAATGTGTGCCAAAAAGTTTAACAAAGAAAAGAGTGACACCCATCAAAATTTAGGAATATTTTGGTTTGATAACAATAAAAAAGGGACGAAATTATTACACAATATGGAAGTAGGTTCAGGGCTATTCTGCAAGTATGCGGCAGGTGTTTTGAAACTTCGAATTATAGCAGCAGGTGCCCAAATGTTGATGTTTACACAAATTAATTGAGGGACATCAAAATATGGTAATCCCCATTTTTAGTTTCCCCATATTTGATGGGCCAACTTAAAAAATGTGCAAAAAAACCCAAAGTGCTCTTCTGCATCACTTCTTCAATGTTGGTAACAAAACACATGCTGCGGCTCTTTTAAACCCGCACTTTCAAATAAAGGCTAAAACGGGGGTAACCATAGTGTTCAACCATGTTTTTCCAAAGTTAGGGGTGCTCATACCTTTTTAAATTGGAAAAACAAGAAACTTTACGCCAATCCCAAATCCAAGTTTCCAGATTGTGTTTTTGTCAATTGAATATGGGGATAAGCGGGAGGGCGCACCAGACTTAACACTGATAAATACTCCGATATTAAACGTTAACTTCGACAGTGAAGTTAACTTGTCCTATTGGTTTATTTTTCAGCGTTAAGTCTGGTGCGCCCTCCCGCTTTTCCCTGTATTCAATTGAAAAATTTTAAAAAATGGAAACTTGGATTTGGGATTGGCGTAAAGTTTCATGTTTTTCCAATTTAAAAAGGTAAGAGCACCCCTAAAGTTTGAAAAACATGGTTGAACACTATGGGTACCCCCGTTTTAGCCTTTATTTGAAAGTGGGGGTTTAAAAGAGCCACAGCATGTGTTTTGTTACCCACATTGAAGAAGTGATGCAGAAGAGCACTTAGGTTATTTTTGCACATTTTTTAAGTGGGCCCATCAAATTTGGCGAAACTAAAAATGGGGATTACTATATTTTGATGTCCCTCAATTAGTTTGTGTTAACATCAACATTTGGGCACCTGCCGCTATAATTATATTCTAAAAAACACCTGCCACATACTTGCAGAATAGCCCTGAACCTATTTCCCTATTGTTAAGAAATTGTATTTAAAAATTAATTTTGGATCACCATTTTTTTTTTTTTTTGGCCTGTCCATTTTTGCTGAACCAAAAAAAGAGGGACACAGTTCTTTTTTCACTGACATTCTCAGGGGCGAAGGCTATTTTAGAAAAACCTGCACCCCTAATCCCCAATTCTGCACTTTTTTTGTGCACCGATTCAATGGAAACAACTTATCACCATATTGGATGAAAGACTTGTTAAAAATGCGATGTCTTTGAGATTGAAGAGGGAGTAAAAGTAAAACCTGCGAAAATGACGTCAGAATGTCTAAATTAACACCAAAACTAAGTCAAGGCACCCATATTGAATCGCCATGTTAGTGTTAAGACATGATTTTAAACTAAAACAAAAAAAATATTAGTTTGCAAAATAGTACGCTCATTTTACAGTTCAAACAAGACACATTAGTTCGCAAAATAGTACGCTACTTTTACAGTTCAAACAAGACACATTAGTTTGCAAAATAGTACGCTCCTTTTACAGTTCAAGCAAGACACATTAGTTCGCAAAATAGTACGCTACTTTTATTGGTTACACATGATTGGGCAAAGAAAATAGACATTACTTTGGGAAACAGATGCAAAGACAAACACTTCGATTATTAAACATTGACTTACCAAAAAAAGACAACTAAACCAAAGTACGAAAACGTCACAGGGGCAAGGCCAAAAAAACTGTAAAAAAAAAAAAATTCAAACACAATTTAAAAAATTTACTCCGAATTTTTAAGGGGGGAATTTGAAATACTTACTGAAAAATGCAAAAGCAAAAAATTTGAAAACAAAACCGACCAGAAAAAAAATAAGTAAGCAAAATTCCAAAAAAGATCACAACCCAAAAATACGCCTTCTACTACCAAAACAGCCAACAAACCACGACAATGCCCAACCTCCAACAATCAACATGCCACCTCGACTGGAGTCACACCAAGCCATAAATAGTCTTTATTTTCCTGCACAAATTAAGGACAGACAATAGGAGCGCACAATCAATGATGCGTCCGAATAATGAGAATAGGAGCGCACAATCAATGATGCGGCCGAATAATGCTGACGCATGTATAAAAACATCACTGAAATCCCAAATCGGTCTGCTGTAGTTGAGTCCAAAATGACTACCGAGCAGCAAGGTACTGGCCAAGAGGCACCAGGTAAGTATTATTGTTTTTAGAATGGAAATGATGGTTTATCAATAATTTTTAAAAAACTATAAATTATACCAAAAAATTTCTGTTTTCCAAAAGGTGTGGAGGATGATATGGAAGAGGCTGCTGGGCCTAGTAGGCCTACAAAACCTGGTAAAAAGAAAGGCAGCAAGGAATACGGGTGCAAGCCAGAAGTGGAAAATGTGGGAGGACATAACCAGTGCTGTCAATGGGGTGAGTGAGTGCAACCCGGGATGTTAAACGCCGGTAAGTACAAACTACATTTGATTAAAAAGTGTTTACAGGATAAAATACTGCAGTAATAATGCCAACTTTTTATACAACAGATCGACTGACTTCAAATATCATCTGAAACAAAAACTTGCAGATAGGGCTTGGCATGCAAGGGGGACAGGTGGGGGTCCCACCCCTGTGTCACTTGAGCTCACTGATTTGGAGGAGCTGGCACAGGGGTGTGTGCAGGATGAGGAGGTGTTTGGCGTGTCGAACATGGATACCGACATGCCAGACTTTGCGGCTCCTCATGTTGACCCAGGTAAATGTTGGAATGTTAACAACTCTGAAATGTTTTTGTGAACATATCTAGATTCTAATTTGACTCTTTTCTCTTTTTTCTCACAGAGACACAGGCGGATGAGTCTGCTCCAGAGGTGAGTGTTGGCCGCAGAATTTCTTCTGGCTCTGCAGGGGAGGAAGCAGTAGATCCGGCTGGGGACCCTGTGGAAGACAGTCCAAGGCCTTCCCCCTCGCAGGCAGTAGTCCTCCTCACTGATCTCAATTTAAAAACGGATCAACAGACCGAGATTATGCTGAAGCAGGACGCCAATCTGTTACGGGTGGCGGACGCCCTGGAGGCAAATTCTGTGGCCAACATGCGAATTGCTAATGCCCTGGAGCAGTTCGTTCACCACCACATGTTGGAGCCGGCCTCCCTTCCTGCCGGAACATCAGGACCCTCCACCTCTGGCACAACAACAGCCATCCCTCCAAATGTGCCTAGCCCTATGCCTAGTCCAGAGGCCACAACATCTGCCTCTGGACAGGCCAGGCGAAGGACATCCCGGACCCGTACCAGCTCACTCCCCACCCCGGCCAAACGCCCTAAAAGGCGATGACAGCACTGCCTAATTTCCCCACAATCCATTTCTGTGTTTGCCCAATATTCCTTAATGGCCAAAACCTCCCTCTCCTTTCTTGTGAATTGTTTTTAATAATTGTATTGGTTTGTGTATGAAATGCCACTTTGTTTATTTTTGAGGGCAAAAAAACAATATATGTTTTTTTACGTTTTTTACATTATATCTGTGAGTAAAAATAATAAAAAAAAAAATACAAACTGATCAATTCTCTTGTTTATTTCTTTCAAAACTGGTTTAACGGAAAGAAAAACATTTTTTAAATTCTAAACAATCAAGGGTTTTAAAAAAAAAAGAGTTTTAAAAAACCAAAACAAAATACGAAACCAAAAAATGGTTTCTTTGGCCATAAAATATTCGCTTATCAAAAAAACATGCGTACAATATTGCTGAACTACAAACCCCCACAAAAATAAATAAAACCAAAAAAAAAAAAATCTGCTAATTGATTGTATTAGGCTGCAATTAGCAGCTGAGTAGTTCACCTGCATTCGGATTTTAGCAACTAAAAAAAGGCTATTAACGAAACACCTTACAAGCAGATTAACAATTACAAGATGATTGTTTATGTGGCCGCAAATGATACATCGCCACACCATCGATGAGCCCGGAGAAGGCCCAAGAGACCATCGTCATTGCGGTAGACTATACCAGACCAGAAGCTGAGCGAGCAGTCTTACTGAAAATTGGATCAGCCAGTGACGTATGACTTGTTCCGTTCACATTGGCCGCTCGCATCAGATAATTTATGTACGCCCAATAAACGCCTCGACACGCCTGCGTTTTCCCATCTCCAACCCCGTCACCGCCCCCAAAACGGACAGTTCTGTCAATCACATTTGACATGTCACTTCCTGTTCGCTGTTCGACGAACGACTGAAAAATGATCGCAATCAGCCGTACGCACATGCGCACTGTTACACCGACGCATGCGTGGTTGTACAACATCGGATCGCTACGAGCGAACGTCCGCTTATGAGCGGCTCTGAATGAGGGTCAGAGTGCTCGCTGTGAAACAGGGCCATCCCTCCTTCATTTTGGAGCGGTCTCCTGGCCGCTCGCATAGCTGTGGGTGACCACCCACAGCTATAGCGAGCGGCCAAAATGATGGTCGTGATGGTCAAGACCATCGCGACCATCGGGCTTGCGACGAGACCCTGCGGTAGGGTCTCGCTGCCGCAAGCCCAGGAGTGCTTTTGGCTCAGAGCCAAAAGCACTCCCACTGACATCACTAGTGATTTCAGTGGGGCCGGCCCCAGATGGTAGGCGTTCCCATGGGAACGCCTCCGTCTGGGCAGCCACACCCCTGGCACGCCCACCAAAGGGGGCGTGCTGTCAATCCCCATAGACAGCATGGCCCCTTTGGTGCGAGACCCATAACGACAGCTTGGTCGTCGTTATTCAAGTATCACGCATGCGCACGATGGAGCCGCCTCCATCATGCGAATGTGCACTTGGGCACCATCGAAGTCAGGCCCTATGTTTTTATGTTCAGGGCAGGCAGCAGAATCCATGAAAAATTCAGACAAAAATACACATCTAGGCACACAAATAAGTCTACAACCAGGCACCATAGCACATATGTGAGGAGCATAAACATCAGAAAAGCACAGGCAGGTCACAATGTGTGAACCATGGTACGCTGTCATGCAAGCCATATTCCAACCAATATTTTGCCTTATGCAACAGACAAATGACACTATGAGGTAGGTTCAAGTAACCATGAGTTTCTGTCTGAATCTTGTGCGATGTGGGGCTGCACACATTTCCATATCAAAGGAACAGAAGCTCAATGTGATCTGATTCTTCATCAAACGCTCTTTCAAAGGCTGACAGCCTGTGTTCTCTATTAGAAAACATGCTGTCTGTCCCTAAGAAAGAGATAGTGCAGCCCACCTACAGCCTCCTCAAATGGTGATATGAGACAATATATAGGGAAAAAAGAGAGAGGATGCTATTTTCAGGGCGCAAGAAACAGCTGCCGATAGTCTAACATCTTATTCTTGACAAGAATATCACCATAATTCTAAACAACAATCAATATCAAAGGAACAGAATATGACACGAGCTGTGGCGCTGTAAATGATATTACAAAAATTTAACTGTGCAAATAAAATATCTGTACAAATAAATGTATCTAAATAAAGTCCTGAGTAGTAAACACAGTATCTTTCATGTTGAGATTTTTCTTTGATGAATTGGCGTACCCCAACTCACTTCTAATCGATAAATATGTAAAACTATAAAGGTATCTTTTCTTGTAAACAGCCTTTCAATGTAGACACTTTTTAATAGGTTGCGTACCAAAACTCACACTGTATAATATGAGTATGATCATATAACAGTTTCTTTTAAGTGATCATCTGAAAATTTCTTATGAAATAGAGGGGGACATAGTGGTAGTGGTAGTAGCAAATATTCAAACGAGAACTTTGAAGGCCGAAGAGGAGAAGGCTTCCATGTGAACAGCAGTTGAACACATGGAACCCTATCATATAACGGTTTCTTTTAATTGATCATCTGAAAATTTCTTATGAAATAGAGGGGGACATACCCCAACTCACGTGGAATGATGAAATGGTGCTCTTATAAAGGTTTCTTTATTCTCCCCAACACTTTAAATCCTCCAAAAATATGAACCCATGAAATCCATATTATAAAAAAAGTGGGTTTAATTTTAATCAAAACTCCAAAACAGGTTTCCACAGTGAAAAGGAGGGAGTAATAAATAACAATAAAAAGCTAGAAGGTGCACATGGGGCACCATAGAAAATACATACAATCCAAAAATAAATTCAGAAAAATTTAAAAAATATAAAAAATAAAAAATTATCCAAAAATAAAGATAAAAAAATAAAAAGTTCCTTTTGCTTGGGTTACTCGCACCTTCAGTAATATGTCAACGCGTTTCAGTCCTTTGGGACCTTTTTCAAGACATACTGCTGGTGTGGGAAGCCAGATATTTATACAGAAATGGACCAATCAGTTATGCACAGGAAGTGGTCAATTGGATAATTGTTCATCGCTAACAGGTGAAGTGAGAAGAAAAAGTAAAAGGAAAATAATCAACATTACATCAATATTATGAAATCTCTAACAATAAAAACGATCATTATCACCCTTTATAACAATTTTTACGGATGTAATCCACAAGTGCCTAAACATACGATTGGTGCATCATGGGAAATGTAGTCCAAACACAGTTAAAAGTTATAAAAAATACTGCCATAGATGGTATTAGGCAATGTATCTCAATCATAAAGTCTTTTTTGGTCTGAACCATTCTTTGTCCTTGTTCTATATTTTATATTGTCTGACATCACGCTATTTAATAATAATCCAAGTATACTTCAGTATTGTTGTTAAGGTCTTAAACCGGAAATTACGTGATGCTATTCAACTCCAATGATGTGACATTTGGAATTATGGGACATGTAGTCCGGAACTGACGCAACGCCGTTCAACTCCAATGGTGTAACATTTGGAATTGTGGGATATGTAGTCCACATTTGTAGTCTCTAGATTATACAAATTAGATCTTTGAACTGCGTTTGTATGTCCACATAGCAACCTTAGTTGTCGCTGGTATAAGATCCTCATAAATGCATCAAAGATAAGATTACAGGCTAGTTAAACCAAGCTGTTGATTCACAGTCCAAAGGCGTTTCACTGCCGTTACTCCATCCGAAATCGGAAGTGACTTGACGCCATCTCGGACACAGGAGCACCACATTTGGACTTATGGGATATGTAGTTCACGCTGGTAGTTCCTTAGTGATGTAAATAAATTCACTGAACAGCGTTATTGCGTCACCATAGCAACCTTGGTCACCACCGGTATATGATCCTCATAGGCACATCAAAGAGTAGGTACATATGGAAAAATGAGTATCTATTTATATAAACAGAAACCACTAAAAGAAACAAGGTATACAGACACAGAAATATTTATGTTTAAAGATATCCCATAATAGAGTCGAACTGGTTAACACACTAATTATATATAGAACCAAAACAGGAATTATGAATTACTCTATATATCCTGATAAATCACACATATAGACAAAGACTATTAGATGTAATCAAAGCAGGACACCTAAAGAGTACATATTGTATAAAAATCGAGCTCTAGATACTTTAATATTACAAGAACCACTTAAGCTCCAAGTCCTCATTTAGGCCCTGAGGCGAGAGGGTCTTGTACTCATAGATGGCATTCATCTCTGCTTTGGCTAATTTTGTGGCCGTGTCTTTACATCTTAGATCTCCCTTAATGTGTCTGATTCCATAAAACGCTGAGATCTCCGAAACTGAGCATTTATGAATATTATTGAAATGTGCTGACAAAGAGTTTGATGTTAAAGTTTAACCCTTCTTCACATTTCTTACGTGTTCTCCTATTCTAATTTTAAGCATTCTTGATGTGCCTCCAATGTAAAATAGATTACATGAACATTTTATGGCATAGATTACATTTTTTGTGCTACATGTTAGAAAATCTCTGATTTCTATCTGACGATTATTGATCATAATTCTTTCGTTCTTATTAGTGCCTTCCCCTTTGATGTTTCTACATCCAAGGCAACTTCCGCATCTGAAAAAACCTTTAGATGTGACCGTAGACGTAGTAATTTCCGATTTCAGAGAACTGGACACAAGCTTATTTTTTAAATTCGGCGCTTTCCTATAAATATGGATAGGTCTTTCGGGTACGAGAGTCCCTATCACAGGATCTTTCTTAAGGAGTGTCCAGTGTTTGCTTATCACTTTTTCAATAGATTTGTATTGATCATTATATTTAGTGACAAAAGCCCACTCAAATCTGGTGTTATTTTCATTTTTGTTGTTAATAGACTGTAAAAGATCTTTCCGTTGAAGGTTATTTACTTTTTCCACAGATCTATTAATTTTTTCTGTCTTATATTTGCTACTTAAAAATTTGTCAGTCATTTCTTTAGCCTGAATTTGATATACACTTTCTACTGTACAATTACGTTTCAATCTTGTAAGTTGACCAACAGGATTGGAATTAAGCCAGGACTCATGATGGCAACTGGTGGCTGAGATGTAAGTGCCTGAATCTGTAGGTTTTTTATAGTTCATAGTCTGAATTTTACCTTCTTCAATATAAACCTTTATATCCAGCAAAACTAATCTCTTTATTACTGATGTTGAAGGTAAGAACTAAATTCTTGTTTTTGTTATTCAAGAATGAACAAAATTCCTCTAAGGCATCCTTGGGCCCCTTCCAGACAAAAAATATGTCATCTATATAGCGTGCGTAGGACACCAGGTTCGCCCCAAAGGGGTTACCGGACCAGATGGTCTCAAGTTCCCACAACCCCATAAAGAAGTTCGTGTAACTCGGGGCGAACCTGGTGCCCATCGCTGTCCCTGTCTTCTGTATATAGAATTGATCTTTAAATATAAAAAAGTTGTTTTTGAGTATAAATTCAATCCCCTCTATTGTTAGGTCTTCAAGATCTTTTTTAATATCTGATTGTGCCAGAAAGTATTGTATAGCTTCCAAACCTAAAGTATGGTCTATAGAGGTATAGAGCGAACTAACGTCTGCAGTGACCAAGAAATAATCAGTTGCCCATGTGATGGACTCTAACAGCAATAGGAAATCTTTCGTATCTCTTAAATGTGATTTATTAGATAAAACTAATGGTTGTAATATGTAATCGATAAATTGTGAAAGATTCGCAGAGATTGAATCCACTCCCGATATGATCGGTCTCCCAGGAGGGTCCACAAGACTTTTGTGGACTTTGGGGAGAAGATACATAACGGGGGTGATTGGGACATCAATTATGATGAATTTTGCCTCTTTTTCTGTCAAAGTGCCTTTGCTCCTATATTTCTCTATTAATACTTTTAATTTCTCTTGAGTTGCAACAGTGGGGTCATTCCTGAGTTTTTTATACGTGGTACAATCATTTAGCTGTCTTAAACCTTCTTTAATGTAATCATCAAAATTCAACAGCACTATCCCCCTGCCCTTATCTGCTGGTTTAATAATTAAATCAGTTTGTTGACATAAATCTTTAAGGGCTTTTCTCTCCTTAAAAGTGAGATTAGTGATTTTATTATTTTTATGGGATAGTTTTTCCAAATCTTTTTCTACTAAGGCTGCAAATGTTTTTATATAATGGCCTTGTATGTGTTTCGGAAAAAAAATTGACTTCGGATGGAATGGAGTAGATGAAATCTCTCCTATAGAGTCAATATTATCACTGTTTTGACTCGCAAAAAACTTTTTTATAGTCAGTTTGCATATAAATCGTTGGGTATCTAAATAGATCTCAAAAGGATTAATATGGTTTGTAGGGGCATATTTAAGTCCCTTCTCCAACAATGTAGATTCATGTTTAGTTAACACGTGAGAACTTAAATTAAAGATCTTTGCTTTCATATTCACTTCTTTTTCTAATAAACAGGCATCTTCAACCATGATATTAGTTTGTCTTTTTGATTTTTTCTTTTTTCTGGGTCCAGTTTTTTTCTGAGGTCTTTTTTGGCCAGCCCTTTTCCCTTTATACTTTCTACAGTTTACTATCTGTATCTGTTGGAGATGGGGCCCTCCTCTAAAAAAGTAGGTGATTTTAATGGTGAGAAACGGTTATTTGTTCCCTATTTAAACTGTTTGTTCTCTGTCTAACACTTCTTGATGGAACATTTCTCCATTCTAATGACTCTGAATTATTTGTTCTGTAATTATTATTATATCCATTCTTATATGCATAATACCCCTTGTATCGTTCAGGAGGAACATAATGTCTCGATGTTGATTGCCAACTAACTGATTTCTTATTGCCAATTTTCCAGGGTGGTTTCCTCATTTCAATATGTTTTGAGGATATATGGTGTTTCTGGACAAATCTGATAGGTGATTTGTTGTTAATCTTTTGTGCGGATTGTGATGTCACTATCTGATCGTCTTTTTTTTATTCTAATTTATCACGATTACATTTTTTTACTTTTTTTTCCAAAATCAAATTTTTTTTTTAAGTTTTCGTTCAATTTCAGTTTCCAACTCTTTATACTCTTTTGATTTGGAAAAGGGAGCAACTAATGATTTATTAATTGAAATTTCCTCCTCCAATTGGACCAGCTCTTTACGTCTCTTCTTAATTATCAATTCCATCAAAGAAATGGAGCAGTTATTTATAATAAGCTCCCATTCCTTACTGAATTTCTCATCATCGGGATTAAAAGTGCAAGATTTTATTATTTTGAGTCCCCGAGGGATTAGTTTGTGGGATAAATATTTTTCTAGAGTAACTATTTCCCACCATGTTTTATTTTCTTTTAACAAAGTGTTTTCCAATTTTCTCATCAAACCCTCTAAGTTTTCTTCAAGAAGCTCAATGTGATCTGATTCTTCATCAAATGCTCTTTCAAAGGCTGACAGCCTGTGTTCTCTATTAGAAAACATGCTGTCTGTCCCTAAGAAAGAGATAGTGCAGCCCACCTACAGCCTCCTCAAATGGTGATATGAGACAATATATAGGGAAAAAAGAGAGAGGATGCTATTTTCAGGGCGCAAGAAACAGCTGCCGATAGTCTAATATCTTATTCTTGACAAGAATATCACCACAATTCTAAACAACAATCGATATCAAAGGAACAGAATATGACACGAGCTGTGGCGCTGTAAATAATATTACAAAAATGTAACTGTGCAAATAAAATATCTGTATAAATAATAAATGTATCTAAATAAAGTCCTGAGTAGTACACACAGTATCTTTCATGTTGAGATTTTTCTTTGATGAATTGGCGTACCCCAACTGGACCCAGAAAAAAGTAAAAATCAAAATGACAAACTAATATCATGGTTGAAGATGCCTGTTTATTAGAAAAAGAAGTGAATATGAAAGCAAAGATCTTTAATTTAAGTTCTCACGTGTTAACTAAACATGAATCTACATTGTTGGAGAAGGGACTTAAATATGCCCCTACAAACCATATTAATCCTTTTGAGATCTATTTAGATACCCAATGATTTATATGCAAACTGACTATAAAAAAGTTTTTTGCGAGTCAAAACAGTGATAATATTGACTCTATAGGAGAGATTTCATCTACTCCATTCCATCCGAAGTAAAAAAAATTTCCGAAACACATACAAGGCCATTATATAAAAACATTTGCAGCCTTAGTAGAAGAAGATTTGGAAAAATTATCCCATAAAAATAATAAAATCACTAATCTCACTTTTAAGGAGAGAAAAGCCCTTAAAAATTTCTGTCAACAAACTGATTTAATTATTAAACCAGCAGATAAGGGCGGGGGGATAGTGCTGTTGAATTTTGATGATTACATTAAAGAAGGTTTAAGACAGCTAAATGATTGTACCACATATAGAAAACTCAGGAATGACCCCACTGTTGCAACTCAAGAGAAATTAAAAGTATTAATAGAGAAATATAGGAGCAAAGGCACTTTGACAGAAAAAGAGGCAAAATTCATCATAATTGATGTCCCAATCACCCCCGTTATGTATCTTCTCCCCAAAGTCCACAAAAGTCTTGTGGACCCTCCTGGGAGACCGATCATATCGGGAGTAGATTCAATCTCTGCGAATCTTTCACAATTTATCGATTACATATTACAACCATTAGTTTTATCTAATAAATCACATTTAAGAGATACAAAAGATTTCCTATTGCTGTTAGAGTCCATCACATGGGCAACTGATTATTTCTTGGTCACTGCAGACGTTAGTTCGCTCTATACCTCTATAGACCATACTTTAGGTTTGGAAGCTATACAATACTTTCTGGCACAATCAGATATTAAAAAAGATCTTGAAGACCTAACAATAGAGGGGATTGAATTTATACTCAAAAACAACTTTTTTATATTTAAAGATCAATTCTATATACAGAAGACAGGGACAGCGATGGGCACCAGGTTCGCCCCGAGTTACACGAACATCTTTTTGGGGTTGTGGTAACTTGAGACCATCTGGTCCAGCAACCCCTTTGGGGTGAACCTGGTGTCCTACGCATGCTATATAGATGACATATTTTTTGTCTGGAAGGGGCCCAAGGATGCCTTAGAGGAATTTTGCTCCTTCTTGAATAACAACAACAAGAATTTAGTTCTTACCTTCAACATAAAGAGATTAGTTTCCTGGATATAAAGGTTTATATTGAAGAAGGTAAAATTCAGACTATGAACTATAAAAAACCTACAGATTCAGGCACTTACATCTCAGCCACCAGTTGCCATCATGAGTCCTGGCTTAATTCCATTCCTGTTGGTCAACTTACAAGATTGAAACGTAATTGTACAGTAGAAAGTGTATATCAAATTCAGGCTAAAGAAATAACTGACAAATTTTTAAGTAGCGGATATAAGACAGAAAAAATTAATAGATCTGTGGAAAAAGTAAATAACCTTCAACGGAAAGATCTTTTACAGTCTATTAACAACAAAAATGAAAATAACACCAGATTTGAGTGGGCTTTTGTCACTAAATATAATGATCAATACAAATCTATTGAAAAAGTTATAAGGAAACACTGGACACTCCTTAAGAAAGATCCTGTGATAGGGGACTCTCGTACCCGAAAGACCTATCCATATTTATAGGAAAGCGCCGAATTTAAAAAATAAGCTTGTGTCCAGTTCTCTGAAATCGGAAATGACTACGTCTACGGTCACATCTAAAGGTTTTTTCAGATGCGGAAGTTGCCTTGGATGTAGAAACATCAAAGGGGAAGGCACTAATAAGATCAAAAGAATTTTGATTAATAATCATCAGATAGAAATCAGAGATTTTCTAACATGTAGCACAAAAAATGTAATCTATGCCATAAAATCTTCATGTAATCTATTTTACATTGGACGCACATCAAGAATGCTTAAAATTACAATAGGAGAACACGTAAGAAATGTGAAGAAGGGTTTAACATCACACTCTTTGTCAGCACATTTCAATAATATTCATAAATGCTCAGTTTCGGAGATCTCAGCGTTTTATGGAATCAGGCACATTAAGGGAGATCTAAGATGTAAAGACACGGCCACGAAATTAGCCAAAGCAGAGATGAGTGCCATCTATGAGTACAAGACCCTCTCGCCTCAGGGCCTAAATGAGGACTTTGAGCTTAAATGGTTTTTGTAATATTAAAGTATTTAGAGCTCGATTTTTATACTATATGTACTCTTTAGGTGTCCTGCTTTGATTACATCTAATAGTCTTTGTCTATATGTGTGATTTATCAGGATATATAGAGTAATTCATAATTCCTGTTTTGGTTCTATATATAATAAGTGTGTTAACCAGTTCGACTCTATTATGGGATATCTTTAAACATAAATATTTCTGTGTCCGTATACTTTGTTTCTTTTAGTGGTTTCTGTTTATATAAATAGATACTTTATTGTACCTCCCATTTTTTATGAGAATGTACCATTATTTGTTGCCAATAGATTACTAATAATTTGTTCATTTTTCCATAAGTACCTACTCTTTGATGTGCCTATGAGGATCATATACCGGTGGTGACCAAGGTTGCTATGGTGACGCAATAACGCTGTTCAGTGAATTTATTTACATCACTAAGGAACTACCAGCGTGAACTACATATCCCATAAGTCCAAATGTGGTGCTCCTGTGTCCGAGATGGCGTCAAGTCACTTCCGATTTCGGATGGAGTAACGGCAGTGAAACGCCTTTGGACTGTGAATCAACAGCTTGGTTTAACTAGCCTGTAATCTTATCTTTGATGCATTTATGAGGATCTTATACCAGCGACAACTAAGGTTGCTAGGTGGACACACAAACGCAGTTCAAAGATCTAATTTGTGTAATCTAGAGACTACAAATGTGGACTACATATCCCACAATTCCAAATGTTACATCATTGGCGTTGAACGGCGTCGCGTCACTTCTGGACTACATGTCCCATAATTCCAAATGTCACATCATTGGAGTTGAATAGCTTCACGTCATTTCCGGTTTAAGACCTTAACAACAATACTGAAGTATACTTGGATTATTATTAAATAGCATGATGTCAGACAATATAAAATATAGAACAAGGACAAAGAATGGTTCAGACCAAAAAAGACTTTATGATTGAGATACATTGCCTAATACCATCTATGGCAGTATTTTTGATAACTTTTAACTGTGTTTGGACTACATTTCCCATGATGCACCAATCATATGTTTAGGCACTTGTGCATTACATCCGTAAAAATTGTTATAAAGGGTGATAATGATCATTTTTATTGTTAGAGATTTCATAATATTGATGTAATGTTGATTATTTTCCTTTTACTTTTTCTTCTCACTTCACCTGTTAGCGATGAACAATTATCCAATTGACCACTTCCTGTGCATAACTGATTGGTCCATTTCTGTATAAATATCTGGCTTCCCACACCAGCAGTATGTCTTGAAAAAGGTCCCAAAGGACTGAAACGTGTTGACATATTACTGAAGGTGTGAGTAACCCAAGCAAAAGGAACTTTTTATTTTTTTATCTTTATTTTTGGATAATTTTTTATTTTTTATATTTTTTTCAATTTTCTGAATTTATTTTTGGATTGTATGTATTTTCTATGGTGCCCCATGTGCACCTTCTAGCTTTTTATTGTTATTTATTACTCCCTCCTTTTCACTGTGGAAACCTGTTTTGGAGTTTTGATTAAAATAAACCCCCTTTTTTTATAATATGGATTTCATGGGTTCATATTTTTGGAGGATTTAAAGTGTTGGGGAGAATAAAGAAACCTTTATAAGAGCACCATTTCATCATTCCACGTGAGTTGGGTTATGTCCCCCTCTATTTCATAAGAAATTTTCAGATGATCACTTAAAAGAAACTGTTATATGATCATACTCATATTATACAGTGTGAGTTTTGGTACGCAACCTATTAAAAAGTGTCTACATTGAAAGGCTGTTTACAAGAAAAGATACCTTTATATGTTTACATATTTATCGAAAAATCTCAACATGAAAAATATTGTGTTTACTACTCAGGACTTTATTTAGATACATTTATTTGTACAGATATTTTATTTGCAATTACATTTTTGTAATATCATTTACAGTGCCACAGCTCTTGTGTCATATTCTGTTCCTTTGATATCGATTGTTGTTTAGAATTGTGATATTCTTGTCAAGAATAAGATATTAGACTATCGGCAGCTGTTTCTTGCGCCCTGAAAATAGCATCCTCTCTCTTTTTTCCCTATATATTGCACACATTTCCAGTTATTACAGTAAAACTAGCAAGGTTCTCCTGCTGTAATAAACTGTATAGTACTACTAGTGTTGGAAACTCACAGCTAACTGAATTGGCCCGTATGGGCCTCATTTAGAATATTGCATAAGTTCATATAACACACTATGATGCAGAGCATATCCACCAAAACCTTAAGCCGAATTTAGAGAGCATTTAATTTGCACCTGTATCAGATTGTGCCAGTACAGACATATTGGAGGCATTGATGTGCAAGTATGTATATACTGTATATATGTATGTATGTACTATATATACATATATACATATATATATATATATATATACACTGTATATATGTATATGTATTAGGGGTGTGCACCGGCCACTTTTCGTGTTTTGGTTTTGGATCTGGATCTTTCTTCGTGTTTTGGATGTGGATTGGTTTTGCCAAGACCACCCTTCCGTGTTTTGGGTTCTGGGTTTTGTGTTTTGGATCTGTATTTGTTTTAAAAAAAAGCATAAAAACAGCTAAAATCACAGAATTTGTGGGTTTTTCTGCTTCTATGCTATTATTAACCTCAGTAACCTTAATTTCCACTAATTTCCAGTCTATTCTGAACACCTCACACCTCACAATAGTGTTTTTATGTCCAAAAGGTTGTACCGAGGTAGCTGGATGACTATGCTAAGCGATACGAGTGGGCGGCACAAACACGTAGCCCATCTAGGAGTGACACTGCAGTGGCAGACATGATGGCAGTTTGAAATACTAGGCCCCAAACAGTACATAATGCAAAGAAAAAAAAGAGGTGCAAGATGGAATTGTCCTTGGGTCCTCCCACCCACCCTTGTGTTGTATAAACAGGACATGCACACTTTAACAAACCAATCATTTCAGCGCCAGGGTCTGCCAATCGACTGTGGCTGAAATGATTGGTTCGTTTGGGCCCCCACAAAACAAGCTGGCAATTAATCTGTCCCTGCACAAACTGGCTCTATGGAGGCAAGATGTCGTCCTCATCCTCCTCATCCACCGATTCTTCACTCTCTTCAGTGTTGTGTACATCCTCATCCTCACGTAGTATTAATTTGTCCCCACTGGAATCCACCACCACAGGTCACTCTGTACGTTCTGGAGGCTGGTCTCCCTGGAAGAGTTGATAATTCATTTTTATGAACATCATCTTCTCCACATTTTGTGGAACCAACCTCCTACGCCTTTCGCTGACAAGGTTCCTGGCTGCACAAAACACTCTTTCGGAGTACACACTGGAGGATGGGCAACTTAGGTAAAATAGAGCCAGTTTGTACAGGGGCCTCCAAATTGCCTCTTTTTCCTGCCAGTACAGGTATGGACTGTCTGACATCCCTACTTGGATGCTGTCACCAATGTAATCCTCCACCATTCTGTCAATGGTGACAGTACCATATGCAGTGACAGTAGACATGTCAGATATTGTTGGCACGTCCTTCAGTCCGGACCAGATGTCCAAACCGGCACTTATGACACAGGCGCTCGCTTGGCGCTGCTGCTGTGCTGATGCACGTGCGGCTACTGCGCATACATTTCGCACACAAACACAGGAAAAAAATAATTGTTTATTTTTTGTGGAGCGCATTTTGGGGGTTACACCACCCATTAACAGACTTATGGGACAAAGGCGCATGCTTGGCACTGCTCCTTTGTTGATGCACGTACAGTGCACACAATTCACAAACACAGAAGAAAATGTTTTATTTTTGTTGGAGTGCACTTTGGGGGATGCTTGGCGCTGCTGCTTTGAGGATGTAGGTGCGGCTACTGTGCATACATTTCACACGCAACACAGAAAAAAAAGATTATTTTATTTTGTTGGGGCGCACTTTGGGGGTTACACCACCCTTTAGCGGACAGACGCACGCTTGGTGCTGCTGCTTTGAGGATGCACGTACAGTGCACATAATTCACAAACACAGAAAATATTTTTTTATTTTTGTTGGAGTGCACTTTGGGGGTTACACCACCCTTTAAGAGATGAGCCAGCTGGCCCTTTACTTATGGGACACAGGCGCACGCTTGGCGCTGCTCCTTTGTTGATGCACATGCAGCCACAGTGCACACAATTCACAAACACAGAAAATTATTTTTTATTTTGTTTGGAGTGCACTTTGGGGGTTATAGCACCCTTTAACAGTCAAGCCAGTTGGCCCTTTTCTTATGACACAGGCGCACGCTTGGCGTTACTTTGTTGATGCACGTGCGGCTACTGCGCACACAATTCACAAACACAGAAAAAAAAATTTTTTTTTTTTGGAGTGCACTTTGGGGGTTACAGGACCATTTAACGGACAAGCCAGCTGGCCCTTTACTTATGAGACACAGGCGCACGCTTGGCGCTGCTCCTTTGTTGATGCATGTGCAGCCACAGTGCACACAATTCACAAACACAGAAAATAATTTTATTTTGTTTGGAGTGCACTTTGGGTGTTACAGCACCCTTTAACTGACAAGCCAGCTGGCCCTTGATTTATGACACAGGTGCACGCTTGGTGCTACTTTGTTGATGCACGTGCGGCTACTGTGCACACAATTCACAAACAAAGAAAAAAATAATAATTTTTTTTGGAGTGCACTTTGGGGGAGCACCCCTGATGCACAGATCACCCCCTGGACAACACTACAGCACCCCTCTAGGACTACAGCCTTTTTGGGACACTGCACAATACAGTCCAGCCAGCCCCTATAGACTTTGGAGTGGACACAGCCCCTATGGACAATTGACTGCACAACACAGCCCAGCCAGCCCCTATGACAGCAGCACAACACAGCCCAGCCAGCCCCTATGGACAACAGCAGCACAACACAGCCCAGTCAGCCCTAGCTCCCACCCTCCCTCTTCACTGTAGACAGCCGGAGTGAGAAATGGCGCCGGCGCGGGGACCTTTTATAGAGTCCAAAACCCACAAGATCCGGAAGGCGGGATGATGACGTTTTGCCTCGGTTTCAGATTCGAGTCAGGCGGGAAAAGTCGAGCCTGACTCGGATACGACTCGGATCGGGGAGGCTCGGGGGGGTTCGGATTTCAGAAATCCAAACCCGCTCATCCCTAATATGTATATATCATTTATATATGTATATATTTAGAAGAAAATATATATGTTTATATTTAAAATAACATGCTTGTTTACACAGAAAACATAAAAATAACTTCCATATTAACAACTAAAATAAAATTAGGACAGATAGAATATATATAAATATACTTTATTGTTGAAAATACATCACAGACCCAACATAAAGATTACCTGGACAAATCTGTCTAAACTCTGTTTAAAATTATATAAACTATTACTCCTACGCCTGCTTTTGGTGGTGTTATGAAAGCCCCGATATCAACCACGACTGCAGTTAGTACATAACAGCCGCGAGTCAGCCCCCTCAGCCGTCTATGGACTGAAATACCATGCCGAAAGTCTCGGGGTATTTCCCACTGCAGTGGTTTAGCAATTTTTTAAAATCAAACTTTAATAATACATATGCGAATACGTGATTCTCTGGCCGGGATGTACTAATGCTTTCCGCAGCGTCCCTTGGCCGCTGCGGTAAGCTTTAGTACATCCTAGCCAGAGAGAGAGAGAAAGGGAGGGAGGACTAAGAATTATTTGGGTTTCACCATTTAGGATAAGACATTTGCATTTGAGTTTATTTGCTTTCCATTTTGTTAAACTCTATTTGGGATCCATTAATTGAGGTTATTTTCATTTGGGAAGCATTTACACTGGCTACATTAATTTGGGTCCAAAATCTAAATGCTCAACTCCTACATCTAACAGTGAATATCTTTAATTTCCAATCTTTATCTCCCGTCCCAAGCCTCATTCCTAGTTCTTAAACACCAGTTCATAATCTTTAACTCAAGCCACTTACTCCAACCCCTAATATGTATCCAGAAAAGCTGGATCCAAAATGAACAGATTTAAAAAATAAGAAATTATGCCCCTAGTGACTGAGGACCTCATTCAGAGTTGGTCGTAAGCGGCCGCTCGGTCATACGCATCCGATGTTTCCAAACCACTCATGCGCACGGTTAGTTGTGCGCATGGGCGTACGAGGCTTTGCGATCCAAAATGCGGTAGATCGTACGGCTTACGAGCAGGAAGTGGCTTCTGAGAGTTGATTGACATGAAAGGCCGTTTGTGGGTGTTGACGGGGGTGGTGGTCTGAAAACGCAGGCGTGCCTCAGCGTTTTGAGGGCGTTTTAGGGGTGTACATAATTTACCCGCTACGACTGACATAGATGGCCGGAAGTAGTAAAACGTCACTCTGCGAGCAGGTTCGAGGCCTGGCTGATCGTACAGCTTGAGGTTGGGTACGTGCTCTCGCAAGCACCAGAGTACAATCAATACTATCGAATGTTATTGATGTTAGGATTCATGTTTCTATTTTGAGCCACACAATGCAAGCAGCTAATAATCATTTGTTGAAGCTAAAAACATCGCTAATTGGCTTGTAATTGATTCAGCTGTGTTAGCATTAGCGAATAATAAGAATAAATATATTTCATGGGGATGGCTTAATCTATGCGTTTTTTTGTTAATTTTATCATGCATTTAACAACAACACAACATTATTATTCCAAAATCCGGGTTTAAAATCTTTTTAATTTACAAACGCACTACCAGTAAAACATCAGCATGAACTAAATGACATTTGAACAATACAACACAAGCGGCCGCAACCATCAGAAGAAAATTAACATACAGCGACTGACAACGACTGACAACGATTGACTCAATCGCTAGCTGCTATCACTCGCTAGCTAGAGGAGGTGCATTGTTCACGTATGGGCGTCACTTTGGTTGCGACCGACCGGCCGTGCGATTGCTTCCTTTTTCAGTTTCTCTGTCGTTAGGCGTACGACCGAGTGGCTGCTTACGACCAACTCTGAATGAGGTCCTGAGTCTATAAGTTAATAGTCAATTGATGTTTTGGTGCTCAGTATATATAATTTCTCATTAATGTGTCTGTATCTGGTATAGATTTCACCTCTCCATTGAACATATACAGTATATCGTAAATTTCTTTGCACTCTCTGTGGCTTCTGTAAATCATAAAGGAAGAAGCTTAAGTGCTGGAGTGTGCTTAGAGGGGCTGATGCACGGTGGGAAGTAAAACAGATGTACATAACTCAAAAGACTTGTGTATTGGAGGCATATGTGCTTGGTTTGCAACAAGTCATTTAACAGAAGGTATTTTATATGCCTGAATGAGCATTAAACCACATGGTTGTGACAGGCTATGTCAACCCTTTTGCAGTGTTGTTGGTGGGGTTGGCTGTTATTGATAGATAGTTGTGACCTATTATGTAGTGGATTTCTTCATTGGGAGGGGTTTAGTGTTCACAGCTTCCGGTTACCAGTAACTGGGTCTCTTTCCTTCTGGAAATTCCTCCCACCCGCTCTGCAAATTTCCTGTTGTCTGCTTGTCTGCACCTTGAGATGCTATCCTGTCCAAAACATGGGTTAGGCTGATTTCACTGAGGTTAGCTGCACCATCTATGGGCCTGTGATTTGTGTCATTAGAAGGATAGTTGGGATACCTCTTATTTTGTTGTGGTGATGGGCTGGCAGAGGGCCTCAATAATATGCTGATGGGCTGGAAGAAGGCTCCCATCATAGGCCCATTTTGTTGATTATTCATGAAGGTGGCGATGCTGTAGTAACTCACTGTTCTTTCTATGCCACTATATAATTTAATTAAAAACAAAATAAAATAATTCTAAATAAAAGCTATCTTATTTCCCCATCAATACTTGTGTCTGGTGTCATTATTTATAAAAAGTTATTTACTGCTACAGGGATTCAAAAGCTTTCATCAGCCAAGGAGTTTAATTATCATCTTCATTGTGCCATTGTCTTAGGCTAGATACAAAAGCTATGCCTCCTAACAAGTGCATATTCTCTTACACAGCAAATGCATCACTCATTGCATGCATTCCGGCATAAATAACGCCGGTATACATGAATAAAATCACAAAGGACAGTTCTCCCGGTAAGAGCTGTCCTTTGTGACAGAAGGACTTGCGGGTTTATGAGCCATAAGTCCTTCTGCATATGCTTCGAGTGACGCAAACGCAGCAGGGGGTGTTGGGAGGGATAGGCTTCTACTGGACAACAACATCTAAAGATGGAGTTGCCCACTGCATCCAAGCCCCGGAATGTATCGCATTCTGGAGCTTGGTGCATATGGGGTGAGAGGTCAAACCTCCAAAAACGTCATTTTCGGAGGTTTGAAAGCAATATCTTCAATGGTGCATACCGTCCACTTTCTGGCCTGAATAAAATGCATTTCTGTGAACACAGCCGTCCTGACATTTGGCCTACATGGGAATGCCCCTGCGCACCAACGTTCTGCCTTCCTGGTCATAAATGTAGATGCGATCAAAATGCCTTCAGCAAGCAAACCTAATTTTGGGGGATCCTTCCATCACAGAAGCCCGTAGGAAATGATGAGGTGTTTGGGATGTCCGGCACAGTGTAAAAACAAGCCAGGTGACATGTACTTTGATGCTGTCTTATAATTATGCACACCTCTAAAACGCCGTTGAGATGCTCAGGCACGCCTGCGTTTGCCCCTCCACTCCTCCGTTTTTAATGGCCAGCCCCTATTACTACCTACAAATGGCTTCCCCTGTCACTCACTCTGCTGGGCTGTCTATGCGCAGCGAGCAAATGCATTGTGAACTTTTGCTAATGTATACGCACTGCGATGCATACACATGCACACTCACTGCATACCATCGGCAGCAGCGAGAGTAGGCATCTTAGCGAGCGGGTCTGAATCAGGTCCTCAGTGTACTTTATAAAGAATAGTTTGGTCAGTTTGGCTGGAGTCAGGAAAGAGGAAGAACTTTGTATACAGGAATTCCCATCATCAATAATACG
This sequence comes from Taudactylus pleione, assembly GCA_031769625.1. Classification (NCBI taxonomy): domain Eukaryota; kingdom Metazoa; phylum Chordata; class Amphibia; order Anura; family Myobatrachidae; genus Taudactylus; species Taudactylus pleione. Next base: position 59,683,901 of record JAUIMM010000200.1, on the reverse strand, counting down.
TATATAACATCACTTTTACAGAATGGAGTTTGCCTGGATTTCTGTGTAAAGAAAAAAAACATGATACTACTTATGTAAAAATAAGAGATATGGTAAGAACTTACCATTGTTATCTCTATTTCTACGAAGTCCATAGGGTTCCACAGGATATCTTGGGTATAGGTGATGACGTCAGGCATCGGACACCACAGAGTTAATTTTCAGCCGCCCTGGATGCACTGGGGTCCCTCTCCTATACCCTGCCCACGAGCCAAGGCAAATCAGTTTTGTAACAAGCCATAGGCCGGAGAAGAAAGGGAGAGAAGAAAGATCTGGAACCCACAAGAATGACATTCTCACCAGAAGGAGACGGTAAAAACGGTGACCAGATCAAAGCCCATCTGCAGTACAGGTGCGACAGGGCGGGAGTCCTGTGAAACCCTATGGACTTCGTAGAAATAGAGATAACAAGGGTAAGTTCTTACCATATCTCTTATTTTCTACTTCAGGGTCCATAGGGTATCCACAGGATACCTTGGGGATGTCCCAAAGCAGTATCCTTTAAGGGTGGGGACGCTCCTGTGCTGTAAGGAGAAGCCGCCACCTGAAGGAAGCATCCTGAGAGGCGAAGGTATCAAATGCATAATACCTCACAAAGGTATGACAGAAGACCACGTGGCTGCCTTGCACAGTTGAACTGCAGAGGCACCATGGCGAACTGCCTATGAAGGACCCACAGACTGAGTAGATTGAGCTTTAAGAGAGGATGGTACAGACAGGCCCTCATGAATGTAAGTCTCAGAAATTGCCATGCGAATCCATCCTGCCAAATTTTGCTTAATGGTAGGCCAACCCTTCTTAAGGAAACCATAGAGGACAAACAGAGATTCTGATTTCCTAAATGAACTGGTACGGTCAACATAAATCCTTAAGGCCTGTACCACATCTAAGGAGTCCACACCAGTAGATAGGTCTGGGGAATTGAAGGCCGGTACTATAATTTCCTAATTTATGTGGAAACTAGATACCACCTTAGGTAGAAACCCAGGATGAGTGCGCAGCACTGCCCTGTCCCTATGAAAAATTAGAAATGGGGGGCGACATGAGAGAGCCCCCAAATCTGACACTCTTCTGGTTGAAGCAATAACCAGAAAGAACACAGTCTTAGCTGTGAGCCATTTTAGATCCACTGAGCCCAGTGTTTCAAATGGCAGTCCTTGGAGAGCCCTAAGGACCACAGCCAAGTCCCAAGGCACCACAGGTGGAACAAAGGGAGGCTGTAAGCGAAGTACACCTTGCATAAAGGTGTGGACATGAGGAAGTGTAGCAATCCTATGCTGAAACCACACTGAGAGGGCGGAAACCTGCACCTACAGTGAAGCTAGGCAAAGACTGTGATCTAAGCCCACCTGTAGGAAAGCCAAAATCCTGGATATCCTAAAAACCTGAGGATCATATCCTCTAAGTTGACGCCATTCAAAGAAAGTATGCCACTCTGTGGTAAATTCTTGCAGAAGATGGCTTTCAAGCTCTGAGCATGGTGTTTACAATAGAGCTGGAAAAACCCCTGGACCTCAAGAGGGCAGTCTCAACAGCCACGCCATCAAAGACAGATAGCCCAGGTCCGGGTGATGACAATGACCTTGATATAACAGGTCCGGATATAGAGGCAACAGCAGTACCAGTGCCGTCTGGGCCAGGCTGGAGCTATCAGCAGGAGTGTGCCGCCTTCTTGCTTGAATTTGTGAATCACTTGAGGAAGAAGGGAAAACGGAGGGAAGAGATATGCAAACTGGAAGGTCCACCTGACCGACAGGGCATCTACTAGAAGTGCCTTTGCATCTCTTGTTCTTGACCCGTACACAGGCAGCTTGTTGTTGTGTCAGAAGGCCATGAGATCTATCTCTGGAAGTCCCCACTTGTTCACCAGTAGCTGAAACACCTCCTGGTGAAGAGACCATTCTCCTGGATGCACGTCTTGATGGCTGAGAAAGTCTGCTTCCCTGTTGAGGACTCCTGGTATGAACACTGCAGAGATGGTTGTGAGATTGCCTTCCACCCACGCTAGAATGCGGGACAACTCTGTCAGAGCTGCCTGAGTGCGGGTTCCTCTTTGGCGGTTTATATAAGCCACCGTAGTGGCATTGTCCGACTGCACCTGCACGGGTTTTCCATGGAGGACATGTCTTGCTTGTTGGAGAGCTCGGAATACTGCCCTTAGTTCCAAGATATTTATTGGAAGTGCAGATTCTGCTGACGTTCACCTTCCCTGGACAAAGAGTGGACCCGAGACTGCTCCCAACCTAGGAGACTGGCATTCGTCATCAGAAGGACCCAGTCCGCAATCCAAAAGGAGTGCCCTCTGTTCAGGTGAGTAGTCTGCAGCCACCAGGATAACAACAGATGTACCTCCGGGGACAACACCATTGTCTGTGTCTTTATCCGGTGGGGCAATCGATTCTATCTGGAGAGTATCAACTTCTGCAGAGGTCTGGAGTGAAACTGGGCAAACTCCACCATGTCGAAAATTGACACCCTGGATCCCAGTAACCTCATTGCCGAGTGAATAGACACCCGGCGATTCTGCAGGCAACTGCATACTCTTGCCTGCAATGTAGAGATCTTTTCCTCCATTACAAAGATCCTCTGATGTTGAGAGTCCAACAGGGCTCCGAGATAGAACATCCTCTTTGATGGTACCAGGGATGATTTCTTCCAGTTTATCAGCCAGCCATGAGCCTGCAACACAGAGACTGTCAGTTGCAGATGACACTGAAGGACCTCTGGAGACCTTGCCAACAGCAGAAAGTCATACAGATAAGGCAACAGGTGGACCCCCTGCATCCGCAGGTGAGCTGTCATAACCGCCATGACTTTGGTAAACAGTCAAGGCACTGTGGCCAGACCAAAGGGCAGTGCCTGAAATTGGAAGTGTTGGTCTTTTACTGCAAACCTGAGGAAATGATGGTGTGCTGAAATAACAGGAATATGTAGGTAGGCATCCTGAATATCCAGTGACACCATAAAATCCCCAGGCTCCATCGCCAAAATGATGGAGCGCAGAGTCTCCATCCTGAACCGAGGAACCCTCAAAAATTTGTTGAGTGATTTGAGGTTGAGGATGGGCCTGTAAGACCCACTGGGTTTCTGTACCAGAAAGAGGTTGGAATAATACCCCAATCCTCTCTGGGACAATGGGACCGGCACTATTACTCCAGCCTGGAGCATAGAGTGGATTACCTTCCGGAATTCCTGGGCCTTGTCTAGATCTGACTGAAGGCTCATGGTGAAAAATTGACTGGGAGGCCTCTGTCGAAAGGAGAGGGCGTACCCCTGAGAGACCACTTCTCTTACCAAAGTGTCTGCGGTTGTGAGACACCAGCATTGGGCGAACTGAAGAAGTCGGCCTCCACTTTGGGGTCCCCCAAGGGGAGGCCCGTCCCATCAGGCAGAGGGCTTATCATCCAACTTAGGAGTTGGACATCTTGTACTCCAAGCCTGCTTCTTTGGCTTGGCAGTTTTCTTGGCCCCTGCCTGTCTTGGAAAGGACTGCACTTTGAACTTACTCTGGGCCCTATAGGGCCGAAAGGATGAAGTACCAGACCCTGATGGGACTGTCGCCAATGGCAGACACGGAGACTTAGCTGCTGCCAGAGTGGCCACAATTTTGTCCACATCAAGGCCAAACAGGACCTGTCCATTAAAGGGCAAGCGTTCCAATCCCTATTTGGAATCTGCATCTGCTTTCCAAGAACGCAACCAGAGGGTGCCAGCGTGCAGCCACTGCAGCTGAGCAGATTCTGGAAGTGAGGAGCCCTATATCCAAGGCTGCCTCATTAATATATGTAGCTGAGTCTCTTGTGTTACCCACTAACTCTACCTGCTCAGGTGACGAGTCAGGGTCTAGAGACGTCTCCAAGCTATCAGCCCAACGTGTAATTGGCTCTAGTTACCCAGCACACCTACATTGCCGGTCTGGACACCCCCCCCCCCCACAAGGGAATAAATGGATTTCAGGCATAGTTCCACCTTGTGATCCATGATATCCTTTAAGGAGGACATGGAGGGCATGGGCAATGTAGCACTCATCACCAGGCATGTGACATGAGAATCCACCTATGGAGGGGTTTCCCATTTGGAAAAATAATTATCCGTAAAGGGGTATGCAAAAGCCAAACATTTTTGAGGCTGGTACTGCTTACCCGGATTTTTCCACGCCTCCTGTAAATGATCTACTAACTGACCAGATAGAGGAAATACAGTGGCATCACCCTTAATATCCTTAAAGAAAGCATATTTAGATTTGGCCACGGGGGGATCGTCATCTGTAATAACCAAGGCTGCACGGACTGCCCGTATAAGGCCAGGTATATAAATTTTTGACTTAGACTCCACTTCCCTAGTACGGGAGAGCTCTTGGTATGAAAGGTCAAAAATCTCTCCGCCATCAGATGTCATGTCATCCTCCTCATAATGAGCAATCTGAGACACTAAAGGCCGCTTTGCGGGCTGCAATGATGACTCCCCCTGTAAAACGCCCGTCAGGTGCTTTACCGTATTGGACAATGAATTTACCCACGCAGGTTCCTATGAGACCTGGGGGGGTGACAGTGGGAGACACTGGGGTACCATCAACTGTCTAGGGAACCCCTGCATGGGTGATGACATTAATGACTACTGCGATAACCCCATTTAGGGGAAGTGCAGGGGGTGTCGTCAGCTGACCCACCAGGGTTGTAAGTGCCATAGCAAACAGGCCCAGGGCGGTTCTTGCACAGGCGCAGTGACAGTAGTTGGGCGTGAAATTATATAACATGCCCGACATACACCTTCAGTGTGTCCCTCACTCTCCACTATTGGTTCATTACATTTGGTACATCTTAGCTGGAGAGGAAAATCACGTTCACTCTTAGACATGATGAGTGTAACGGAGTGTATGTGACTCCCCTCACAGACAATATAGTTTACTGTGAGGCAATGAGAACTCTGCAGCACCGCACCGCAAGGACTTTTTAGCAGAGAAGACAGGGATAGTAAAATGGCTGACAGTCAGAATGAAAGTACAGACAACAGCACTAGCATTAAGTCACATACAATGCAGAAATAACTCCCTGCACTGAGATCAACTACGTAGACACAGAGCCTGGTAGGAAACAGTGCAGCATACTCTGACCTTACTCTGGAGGAGAGGTATGCAGGGGGTCCCGGACCGCAATGCCTGTATCAGCTTCCAGCAGCGTTTGTCATTCCCAGCACATGTAGTAAGAAAATGGCCGCTGAGGAGAAGAGAGGAGGCCGGCCCAGGGCAGGAGTGCTGACACAGCCCGCTCAGACCGCTGTGGAATGGCACTGTGCAGCGGGGGAGGCGCTGTCCCTGGTGGTCTGGTGGAAGGCACAGGATCAGTACCTGGCCCCACGTGCAGCCGGTCCCCAGGGAACCCCCTGCCTGGGGACCCAAAAGACTGTGTTACCGGCGGGTGCCCACCGCGGGACTCCGCCGCTTACCTGCCCCCTTGATTCCAGTCACAGTCCAAGTAATCCGGGGTCACCGCTAGCTGTGACCCCAGATACCTACCAGCTTCCCCGGATCAGTACCGATGTTCTGGTCCGGCGGGATGGAGGAGCGACAGCATGGACGGCAGTACTGACTGTCCATGCTGAACAGCTCATCTTATGCAGCCACAGCTGCATTTGAAGAAGCTTCAGGGGCCCCCTCTGTGAAAGTGATCTGACTCCTGGCAGGACACCCATGATTTGCCTTGGCTCGGGGGTGGGGTATAGGAGAGGGACCTCGGTGCATCCTGGGAGGCTGAAAATTTACTCTGTGGTGTCCGATGCCTGACGTCATCACCTATACCCAAGGTTTCCTGTGGATACCCTATGGACCCTGAAGTAGAAACATTGTTGCACCGTTTACCATACTCAGCAAGCAAAGACATCTGATATTGTGCCCCAACAATCTATTCTGGACCTCTACAAAGTCTTTATTGGTGTGGTTAGAGGTGACCTACAACAAAGAAACAAGTCTGTCATATAAAATGGTAACATACAATTCTGTGGCTGTAGGGAATTGAGGGAGTCATGCAAGTTCTTTTCAACTTTTCTATTGCTGAATATTCTGGCTTTCTATGTACCGTAACTTAGCAACCCATATACTTCAGACAGTGCTTCTGATCTCTACATGCAGAAATTATAAGGGACCAGTGTATGAAGATGAATCCTCCTGTAGCCCAAAATATGTAATATATGTGGTGAACTGGGCCTTATAATCCAAAAATGCCCTGAAGCAAAGAAGCAGCAAACATTGATCACTAAACGGATGGAGTAACAATAGAAATCATTTTGTTTTTGGCTCTGATGTAGACTAATGGTGCGTACACACTGGGCGATTAAAGTGGACGACTGAACGATAACGATATCGTTATCGTTCAGTCGTCCACTTTATCGTCCATTTTTAACACAAAAAAGATGAACGATGACGACGACGCGCGTTCCCGCGTGTCGTTCGTCATCCTCGTTCATCGGGCTGACATGCAGGCCAACCTGACGACCTCGTCAGGTTGCTGCATGTCAGGGAATGGGTGAGAGAGCCCGGCGCTGAACGATATCGCTAATGATATCGTTCAGCGGCTGTGCTCAATGTCATGAACGACATTGAGCACAGCCTGCCGGGGACACACTAGACGATATCGCTCAGGGAGCATATCGTCTAGTGTGTATGCACCTTTAGGATAAAAAGTTACTCTGTGGTGGAGATGGAGGTTTGTGTTATGGTGTTATTAAGTTACAAATGGAGGTGGGTACAAGTGTAGGGGATATAAACTGTACTATTGATAAGAATGGGAGACAGTGTGAAAGAAATAACATGTTAAATAAGAAAAATAAATCTGATTTCTCATTATCGATTCTGTAATAATAAAAGATGATAACATACAGGGCTGAATATTTTTAGTGCGATTGGATTATGTGTTTCATAATCCAGGGGTAAATGTAATAGCCTGCGAGTTGCCTGCACGTGCAAGTTTTCTGCTATTTAGCTACTAGATTTAAACCAGCAACATATTAAAAGGCAAACCACCTTAAATCCAGCGGCTAAATGGACAAAAATTTGTGGGTGTCTACAATTTACAGCGATTATATTTACTCCAAAGAGCCGTATTCAATTTGAACAGAGCCGCGATACTTTTTCACGTCCCGGACTTTCCGCCAACATCGCGTGTTTTGTAGATGGAAAAGTATTGCGCCCGTCCCTGCTTTACCCCGTATTCAATTTGAAAGTACGCGAAAACGGGACCTGGCGAAACTTGAATAGGCAGAAAGTACTATCAAGATTGGGGAAATCAGCCTGACACCCCCCAAATGATGCTCTGACATGGGGGTTAGCTATGGTACCCCCCGGTTTGGCTTGCTGAAGGTATTTGGGGTTTTTAAATGGGCTTAATAGTCGCTAAATAGCGTTTTTTAATAAGTAGTGCAGAATAGTATTTAGCAGGGTTTTTTAATGAAAATAAGTTATCCCAGCAAATTTAGGGTACTTGAAAATGGGGGTCAGCATATTTAAAAGTTGCTAAAGTGAAGCTGAAAAAAATCATGAAAAATCCACCTGCCACAAGCACCTGCAATCAAAAAAACACTTGTGGCATACTTGGGGACCCCCCCAGAGTCAAGTTCGCTAGTTTTTAGCTTTGTCCCCCAACATTTTTTTTTTCAATCCCAAAATGAAAGTGATTTTTTGGGGTGTTCAAAAGTGTTTTTTTTTTAACTTTGATGCAGTTTACCTTTAGGGGACTGTCTAAAGGCTGCATGGGGGTTACCACAACGTTGCACCCCAAATCTGCACTTTTTTCCGCCTGCTATTCACAGGCAAAACTTTTTCGCCTATTACATTTCATTGACTTTCCGCCTAGGCGGAAAGTCTTTCAAATTGAATACGGGGTAAAACCAAAACAGGCGAAAATGACGTCATCGGCGAAAAGTTTCCGCCAAAAACATGCGAAAACTTACTTTTTGGCTCAAATTGATTACGGCCCTAAGAGGGATAATTTTTCGGGCAGATAAAACGGGATTTACCATATTTTTTTACCCTCGAGAAATTCAATTAAAGCCTGTTTTATCCGCTCGAAAAATTACCTGTTTTCGAGTGATCCGTGATAGATTCACCTATGTGTTTTCGCCACCTGCTTCCCGATAACAGGGTTATTATAGGGGGGGGGGGTTTCGGAGCCTCTTGAAGAAAAATCCCCGCTAAGGGCTGCCAATGCGCTAAGGGCTGCCAATGACCACGCTTCGGGGCTAATTGAAGCCTCCGGTGGATCAATTAGCCACAGTACATTACTGGGGCTAATCGAATTCCCCCTAAGTGTTAGTATTGTACAGAAGTCTACCGTACTTTGATGATGATGATTGTTTAAACTGGACTATAGAATATAAAACAGACAGTGAGTATATCAAGCAGCTATGGAAGTTAAGGGTAAGAATACTGGTGGATAAAAGGGTTAAGAAACGGATATGGAAGGTTGTGGTGACTAAAGATGAATTTTGGAAATGCCTTGCAGCAGTGGGATTGGGTGAAAGAGAGAGAAGATTATTTAGAAGGAATGTTTTCTTAGGAGCTGCAAGCATGAAGTACTGTATGACTGGATGAATAAAAGGCTGCACTATACATTACTAGAGAATGGCATAGAGGTGAGAGAGGAGATGGGGAGAAAATAATAACTGGTTGAGAGATAAAGGAAAAAATAGAATATATAGAGCAAATGTAGAATAAATGCAACAGGATAAGATGTGTAGTAGATTTTCTTTCCAGTGTCTGGTACAAAGAAGAAAGTGGATGTTTTTGGATGTGAATAGAAGATGAAGGTGGGTTAACAGAAATGTATGGGTGTGATCAAGGATCTTATGGAGAAATTGTATAAGATGAAAATTAGATTTGAATATTGATGGGGAGACGTTAGAGGGCCTGATTCAGCAAGGAATGCAAGTTTGCGCACGCACTTGGTTGCTGCAAATCATCAAATCAATGAAAGCGCACGGCAACAGCAGCCTAAGATGCAGACGCCCAGCACTACACAATGCCGCCCATTTCCCTTTACTCAAAGCCTGAGTAGTCCGCAAGACAGCAAAAACATCGGTAACATCGAGAACCATCAGAACTATACACACAATAGAGGTAGATCTGATCTCGTGCAGGATTTTGGCCACTTCCTGCATGCATCGAGCCGTCTGGCTGCGTATGCCGAAGCGATGTCTTAATTATGCACGCCCCTAAAACAGCGTTCCAATGCATAGACACGCCTTCGTTCGCCCGACCACCCCCTGTCACCACCCACAAACGGCACTTCCTGTCAATCAATATAGGGTCAATAGGGTCTGCGTACATACTGTGTGTAGTCTGTGTACCCTTACCCAATCACACTGGCTACTTCGCGCACGCGCAGTGAATGCATACGCATCACAGTGTGAAAACATTGGCCGAGTGCGTGCGTTCTCTCACTTGCATTCCTTGCTGAATCAGACCCAGAATTAGTTGTATATAGAGTTAACGAAAGTGATGGGTCAATGTTAGTAGTTGCTGTGGGGTTGGGTATGGGATCCTGGCTGCTGTCACTAGGAATAAGGGAAAATAAGAATCTGAAAGTGCTGGAGGATTACAATCCTAGGAAAAGATGTTCTGCCTGTGAAATGTAGGTATGTAGTCGGGAAGCCGGCGGACCTAATCCCGACAGCCGGCTTCCCGACTGTCATATCCCGGCAAGGTCTAAAGACAGGCGTCGATATGCAGACGCCTGTCATTAGACATACGCCGGTAGCCCGACGCCCGACATCCCCGATTAAAGGGACGCCGAGCGCGCACAGCCATGCGGAAGGGGGAGGGTTAGGTTTAGGGTTCCCGGGGGGGACTTAGGGTTAGGCACCCCCCGGGAGGTTAGGTTTAGGCTAGGGTAAGGGGGGGTAGTGTTAGACACCCCCGGGGGGAGGTTAGGGTTAGGCACCCCCCGGGGGACTTAGGTTTAGGCAGCGGAGAAGGGGGGTTAGGTTTAGGCACTTAGAGGGGGGATTAGGGTTAGGTACTGGGGGAGGAGGTTACGGTTAGGGGGTAGAATTAGGTTAGCTAATACTTACCTGTGGACGATCGGGATTTCCACTGCTGCCAGGATGCTGGTGTCAGGATTCCAACTATACCGATTCCAAAATGTTAGATCATGCTATGGGAGGTTGTGGGGAATTATGTGATGGAAGTGTTTACATTTATGTCTGAGATACAGGAGATGAGAGAATTATTGAAAATGGGAGTATTTGTGTTATCATATTAAAAGGGTGATAACAGAATGCTGTGTAATTGGAGGCCCATAACCTTGCTGAACAAGGATAGTAAACTGTCCAGGTTTTGGCAAATGAGATGAGAAGAGTGATTAATCAGATAACGCATGAGGATCAGGTGTATGCTATGCCAAATAGTAGGAAAACTGATATTCTAGTGTTGCTATGGGATACGATTGAAGGTTGTATGAGGAGGAAACAATGTATAATAGACTTCTGGCACTGACATCCAATTTTCCTGTTTTATATGGTCACAAATAAAGTGTGATTTGTTTCAAAATCCCTCATGTTTTGCCTGAGGTTTCTGACAAAAAAATCAGGCAAAACATGAGTGAGTCAGGTGCTATGCTGATATTCATGTAAGTTGTCTTTGTATTTCATCTGGGAATTTGTCTAAGTTGCTAAAAAGTCGCAGAGTGCATGCGTCCCATGGTGTTAGCAAGCAAAGTCACAGGACTGATTAAGATGCACAGTCTAAGAAATGTATTGGGCTTTCCTGGACTATGAGGTAGCTATTAAGATGCATTGAGATGGTCCGTTTTATGGGCTAATTATGGGCATAATTACAGATTCACACGCAATGGCCAGGAGGCTCCCGAAATCAAGTGGTGCTCCCGGCCACCCAAAAGAGAGGGCAGGTCTCCTGGACTGTCCACCACCCACCCGCTTCCCTCCCCCACTTCCCGCCGCAGCCCCCCACTCTTACCTGGCGAGAGTGGGCGGTCCGGAGGGGGGTGATGACACGATTCATGCTGAATCGCATCATCTTATTTCCGCCCCATGCTTTACAGTGCCGGAATTATTGGCATTGTATAGCAGGGGTGAGGCCGTGATGACACAATCACACTGCCATGCCCCCACACCGACCACCATTGCTACCACCACACCCCCTACAGCACTGATATGGCTGCCCCTTCCCGGAGGGGGCACCCAGAAAGTCGGCATGTATAGTTATGGAAGTTTATGTCACCAATGTGAGTGGTTGCCAACTCAGATGCTCAACCACTCACATTGGAGGCCATACACTGACGGAGAATCTGCTCCTAGCATGGGGCTGTTTCAAGTTTTGATGGTGCGACTGATGGTTGCGTCTAAAGACGCTCAAAGTGGGCGTCTTAATCCTTACACATTCAGTCACACAAACAGACAAATCTCAGGTGCACAACTCCAAATTATTAATAATATATATATAAATGCAATAAAATTTTGCAATCAATAGAGGTTTTTAGCATAATCATGGCCAAGGTTATGGGCCTACCCGCCATATCCAGGTAACCTCTTTCTGGTAGGTCCCTAACATACTAGGGTTCAAATTCAGAGCGCAGGACCCCCCAAAACTGGCCCAGCCAAGCTGCCCCAGGGCACCACCATAGTAAGAAAAGTGCAGTGTAAAGAGATAGTTAGGAGCAGCTGCAGCTGCATATAAAGAATGAAAATAAAAATATGAAGTACATATATATTAAACACACAGTGAAGGGTTAAAATGTGTTATAAAGGAAAATGTGTTATAATGCGGTGCCCTGAGACAGATCAACCAATGCAATCCAGGGGGACCCACGCCCCAAAAATGAACCAAAGTTGCACTACAGTATATAACTTGTAGGACTTACCTAGAATTGTGCCTAATACAGTGTGCATATACATTACCATACGCCATGAATTTAAACCAAAATGGAAGAGTGCTAATCCAGAATGAGGGTGTCTCCTTTCCCTCAGAAGTGCAATAAAGCACATTAAATGGAGTATATGGGAAAGATTTCTGGACTGCACAACCTGACCATATATATGATGCGCTCTGGATTTGAACCCTATATGTTAGGGACCTACCCGAAAGAGGTTACCTGGATATGGTGGGTAGGCCCATAACCTTTGCCATGATTATGCTAAAAACCTCTATTGATTGCAAAATTTAATTGCATTTATATATATATTATTATTAATTTGGAGTTGTGCACCTGAGATTTGTCTGCTTCTGTGCATGCACTTAATCTCATCAGGTAGCACCTCCCATTACATATAGTCAGGTTGTGCAGTCCAGAAATCTTTCACATTCAGTCACACGTCTGTACACCTGGGAAGGGTTTTTAGAGGTATTAGCATAAAGCCAAAGACACGACTGCAGCAAAAGACACAGATACTGCTGCGTCTGACCAGAATCATCCGCAGTGTCTCTGTCCCTGTGTCTCAGAATCAGCCGCTGTGTCTCTGTCCCTGTGTCTCAGAATCAGCCGCTGTGTCCCTGTCCCTGTGTCTCAGAGTCAGCTGCTGTGTCTCTGTCCCTGTGTCTCAGAATCAGCTGCTGTGTCTCTGTCCCTGTGTCTCAGAATCAGCTGCTGTGTCCCTGTCCCTGTGTCTCAGAACCAGCCACTGTGTCCCTGTCCCTGTGTCTCAGAATCAGCCGCTGTGTCCCTGTCCCTGTGTCTCAGAATCAGCCGCTGTGCCCCTGTCCCTGTGTTTCAGAATCAGCCGCTGTGTCCCTGTCCTTGTGTCCCAGAATCAGCCGCTGTGTCTCTGTCCCTGTGTCTCAGAATCAGCCGCTGTGTCTCTGTCCCTGTGTCTCAGAATCAGCCGCTGTGTCCCTGTCCCTGTGTCTAAGAATCAGCCGCTGTGTCCCTGTCCCTGTGTCTCAGAATCAGCCGCTGTGTCCCTGTCCTTGTGTCTCAGAATCAGCCGCTGTGTCTCTGTCCTTGTGTCTCAGAATCAGCCGCTGTGTCCCTGTCCCTGTGTCAGCCGTAGTGTCTCTGTCCCTGTGTCTCAGAATCAGCCACTGTGTCTCTTCCTGTCTTTCAGAATCAGCCGCTGTGTCACTGTCCCAGTGTCTCAGAATCAGCCGCTGTGCCTCTGTCCCTGTGTCTCAGAAACAACCGCTGTGTCCCTGTCCCTGTTTCACAGAATCAGCCACTGTGTCTCTGTCCCTGTGTCTCAGAATCATCCACTGTGTCTCTGTCCCTGTGTCTCAGAATCATCTGCTGTGTCTCTGTCCCTGTGTCACAGAATCAGCCTCTGTGTCTCTGTCCCTGTGACTCAGAATCAGCCGATGTGTCTCTGTGCCTGTGTCACAGAATCAGCTGCTCTGTCCCTGTCCCTGTGTCACAGAATCAGCCGCTGTGTCTTTGTCCCTGTGTCTCAGAATCAGCCGCTGTGTCTCTGTCCCTGTGTCTCAGAATCAGCAGCTGTGTCTCTGTCCCTGTGTCTCAGAATCAGCCGCTCTGTCTCTGTCCCTGTGTCTCAGAATCAGCCGCTGTGTCCCTGTCCCTGTGTCACAGAATCAGCCGCTTTGTCTCTGTCCCTGTGTCTCAGATTCAGCCGCTGTGTCTCTGTCCCTGTGTCTCAGAATCAGCCGCTGTGGCTCTGTCCCTGTGTCTCAGAATCAGCCGCTGTGTCTCTGTCCCTGTGTCTCAGAATCATCCGCTGTGTCCCTGTCCCTGTGTCTCAGAATCAGCCGCTGTGTCCCTGTCCCTGTGTCACAGAATCAGCCGCTGTGTCTCTGTCCCTGTGTCTCAGAATCAGCCGCTGTGTCTCTGTCCCTGTGTCACAGAATCATCCCCTATGTCTCTGTCCCTGTGTCTCAGAATCAGCCGCTGTGTCCCTGTCCCTGTGTCTCAGAATCATCTGCTGTGTCTCTGTCCCTGTGTCTCAGAATCAGCCGCTGTGTCCCTGTCCCTGTATCTCAGAATCAGCCGCTGTGTCCCTGTCCCTGTGTCTCAGAATCAGCTGCTGTGTCCCTGTCCCTGTGTCTCAGAATCAGCCGCTGTGTCCCTGTCCCTGTGTCACAGAATCATCCCCTGTGTCTCTGTCCCTGTGTCTCAGAATCAGCCGCTGTGTCTCTGTCCCTGTGTCACAGAATCAACCGCTGTTTCTCTGTCCCTGTGTCTCAGAATCAGCCGCTGTGTTTCTGTCCCTGTGTCTCAGAATCAGCCGCTGTGTCCCTGTCCCTGTGTCTCAGAATCAGCCGCTGTGTCCCTGTCCCTGTGTCTCAGAATCAGCCGATGTGTCTCTGTCCCTGTGTCACAGAATCAGCCCGTGTCTCTTCCCTGTGTCTCAGAATCAGCCGCTGTGTCTCTTCCCTGTGTCTCAGAATCAGCCGCTGTGTCTCTTCCCTGTGTCTCAGAATCAGCCGCTGTGTCTCTGTCCCTGTGTCTCAGAATCAGCCGCTGTGTCTCTGTCTCAGAATCAGCCGCTGTGTCTTTTCCCTGTGTCTCAGAATCAGCCGCTGTGTCTCTGTCCCTGTGTCTCAGAATCATCCGCTGTGTCTCTGTCTCAGAATCAGCCGTTGTGTCTCTGTCCCTGTGTATCAGAATCAGCCGCTGTGACTCTGTCCCTGTGTCTCAGAATCAGCCGCTGTGTCTCTGTCCCTGTGTCACAGAATCAGCCGCTGTGTCTCTGTCCCTGTGTCTCAGAATCAACCGCTGAGTCTATGTCCCTGTGTCACAGAATCATCCGCTGAGTCTATGTACCTGTGTCTCAGAATCAGCCGCTGTGTCTCTGTCCCTGTGTCTCAGAATCAGCCGCTGTGTCTCTGTCCCTGTGTCTCAGAATTATCCGCTGTGTCTCTGTCCCTGTGTCTCAGAATCAGCCGCTGTGTCCCTGTCCCTGTGTCTCACAATCAGCCCCTGTGCCTCTGTCCCTGTGTATCAGAATCAGCCGCTGTGTCTCTTCCCTGTGTCTCAGAATCAGCCGCTGTGTCTCTGTCCCTGTGTCTCAGAATCATCTGCTGTGTCTCTGTCCCTGTGTCACAGAATCATCCCGTGTCTCTTCCCTTTGTCTCAGAATCAGCCGCTGTGTCTCTTCCCTGTGTCTCAGATTCAGCCGCTGTGTCTCTTCCCTGTGTCTCAGAATCATCCGCTGTGTCTCTGTCCCTGTGTCTCAGAATCAGCCGCTGTGTCTCTGTCTCAGAATCAGACGCTGTGTCTCTGTCCCTGTGTCTAAGAATCAGCCGCTGTGTCTCTGTCCCTGTGTCACAGAATCAGCCTCTGTGTCTCTGTCTCAGAATCAGCCGCTGTGTCTCTGTCCCTGTGTCTCAGAATCATCCACTGTGTCTCTGTCCCTGTGTCTCAGAATCATCCGCTGTGTCTCTGTCCCTGTGTCACAGAATCAGCCGCTGTGTCTCTGTCCCTGTGTCACAGAATCAGCCGCTGTGTCTCTGTCCCTGTGTCTCAGAATCATCCGCTGTGTCTCTGTCCCTGTGTCTCAGTATCAGCCGCTGTGTCTCTGTCCCTGTGTCACAGAATCAGCCGCTGTATCTCTGTCCCTGTGTCTCAGAATCATCCGCTGTGTCTCTGTCCCTGTGTCACAGAATCAGCCGCTGTGTCTCTGTCCCTGTGTCTCAGAATCAGCCGCTGTGTCTCTGTCCCTGTGTCTCAGAATCAGCCGCTGTGTCTCTGTCCCTTTTTCACAGAATCAGCCCCTGTGTCTCTTTCCTGTGTCTCAGAATCAGCCGCTGTGTCTCTGTCCCTGTGTCTCAGAATCATCCGCTGTGTCTCTGTCCCTGTGTCACAGAATCAGCCCCTGTGTCTCTTCCCTGTGTCTCAGAATCAGCCACTTTGTCTCTGTCCCTGTGTCTCAGAATCAGCCGCTGTGTCTCTGTCCCTGTGTCTCAGAATCAGCCGCTGTGTCTCTGTCCCTGTGTCTCAGAATCAGCCGCTGTGTCTCTGTCCCTGTGTCTCAGAATCAGCCGCTGTGTCTCTGTCCCTGTGTCTCAGAATCAGCCGCTGTGTCTCTGTCCCTGTGTCACAGAATCATCCGCTGTGTCTCAGTCCGTGTCTCAGAATCAGCCGATGTGTCTCTGTCCCTGTGTCTCAGAATCATCTGCTGTGTCTCTGTCCCTGTGTCACAGAATCAGCCGCTGTGTCTCTGTCCCTGTGTCTCAGATTCAGCCGCTGTGTCTCTGTCCCTGTGTCTCAGAATCAGCCGCTGTGGCTCTGTCCCTGTGTCTCAGAATCAGCCGCTGTGTCTCTGTCCCTGTGTCTCAGAATCATCCGCTGTGTCCCTGTCCCTGTGTCTCAGAATCAGCCGCTGTGTCCCTGACCCTGTGTCACAGAATCAGCCGCTGTGTCTCTGTCCCTGTGTCTCAGAATCAGCCGCTGTGTCTCTGTCCCTGTGTCACAGAATCATCCGCTGTGTCCCTGTCCCTGTGTCTCAGAATCATCCGCTGTGTCCCTGTCCCTGTGTCACAGAATCAGCCGCTGTGTCTCTGTCCCTGTGTCTCAGAATCAGCCGCTGTGTCTCTGTCCCTGTGTCACAGAATCATCCCCTGTGTCTCTGTCCCTGTGTCTCAGAATCAGCCGCTGTGTCCCTGTCCCTGTGTCTCAGAATCATCTGCTGTGTCTCTGTCCCTGTGTCTCAGAATCAGCCGCTGTGTCCCTGTCCCTGTGTCTCAGAATCAGCCGCTGTGTCCCTGTCCCTGTGTCTCAGAATCAGCTGCTGTGTCCCTGTCCCTGTGTCTCAGAATCAGCCGCTGTGTCCCTGTCCCTGTGTCACAGAATCATCCCCTGTGTCTCTGTCCCTGTGTCTCAGAATCAGCCGCTGTGTCTCTGTCCCTGTGTCACAGAATCAACCGCTGTTTCTCTGTCCCTGTGTCTCAGAATCAGCCGCTGTGTTTCTGTCCCTGTGTCTCAGAATCAGCCGCTGTGTCCCTGTCCCTGTGTCTCAGAATCAGCCGCTGTGTCCCTGTCCCTGTGTCTCAGAATCAGCCGATGTGTCTCTGTCCCTGTGTCACAGAATCAGCCCGTGTCTCTTCCCTGTGTCTCAGAATCAGCCGCTGTGTCTCTTCCCTGTGTCTCAGAATCAGCCGCTGTGTCTCTTCCCTGTGTCTCAGAATCAGCCGCTGTGTCTCTGTCCCTGTGTCTCAGAATCAGCCGCTGTGTCTCTGTCTCAGAATCAGCCGCTGTGTCTTTTCCCTGTGTCTCAGAATCAGCCGCTGTGTCTCTGTCCCTGTGTCTCAGAATCATCCGCTGTGTCTCTGTCTCAGAATCAGCCGTTGTGTCTCTGTCCCTGTGTATCAGAATCAGCCGCTGTGACTCTGTCCCTGTGTCTCAGAATCAGCCGCTGTGTCTCTGTCCCTGTGTCACAGAATCAGCCGCTGTGTCTCTGTCCCTGTGTCTCAGAATCAACCGCTGAGTCTATGTCCCTGTGTCACAGAATCATCCGCTGAGTCTATGTACCTGTGTCTCAGAATCAGCCGCTGTGTCTCTGTCCCTGTGTCTCAGAATCAGCCGCTGTGTCTCTGTCCCTGTGTCTCAGAATTATCCGCTGTGTCTCTGTCCCTGTGTCTCAGAATCAGCCGCTGTGTCCCTGTCCCTGTGTCTCACAATCAGCCCCTGTGCCTCTGTCCCTGTGTCTCAGAATCAGCCGCTGTGTCTCTTCCCTGTGTCTCAGAATCAGCCGCTGTGTCTCTGTCCCTGTGTCTCAGAATCATCTGCTGTGTCTCTGTCCCTGTGTCACAGAATCATCCCGTGTCTCTTCCCTTTGTCTCAGAATCAGCCGCTGTGTCTCTTCCCTGTGTCTCAGATTCAGCCGCTGTGTCTCTTCACTGTGTCTCAGAATCATCCGCTGTGTCTCTGTCCCTGTGTCTCAGAATCAGCCGCTGTGTCTCTGTCTCAGAATCAGACGCTGTGTCTCTGTCCCTGTGTCTAAGAATCAGCCGCTGTGTCTCTGTCCCTGTGTCACAGAATCAGCCCCTGTGTCTCTTTCCTGTGTCTCAGAATCAGCCGCTGTGTCTCTGTCCCTGTGTCTCAGAATCATCCGCTGTGTCTCTGTCCCTGTGTCACAGAATCAGCCCCTGTGTCTCTTCCCTGTGTCTCAGAATCAGCCACTTTGTCTCTGTCCCTGTGTCTCAGAATCAGCCGCTGTGTCTCTGTCCCTGTGTCTCAGAATCAGCCGCTGTGTCTCTGTCCCTGTGTCTCAGAATCAGCCGCTGTGTCTCTGTCCCTGTGTCTCAGAATCAGCCGCTGTGTCTCTGTCCCTGTGTCTCAGAATCAGCCGCTGTGTCTCTGTCCCTGTGTCACAGAATCATCCGCTGTGTCTCAGTCCGTGTCTCAGAATCAGCCGATGTGTCTCTGTCCCTGTGTCTCAGAATCATCTGCTGTGTCTCTGTCCCTGTGTCACAGAATCAGCCGCTGTGTCTCTGTCCCTGTGTCTCAGATTCAGCCGCTGTGTCTCTGTCCCTGTGTCTCAGAATCAGCCGCTGTGGCTCTGTCCCTGTGTCTCAGAATCAGCCGCTGTGTCTCTGTCCCTGTGTCTCAGAATCATCCGCTGTGTCCCTGTCCCTGTGTCTCAGAATCAGCCGCTGTGTCCCTGACCCTGTGTCACAGAATCAGCCGCTGTGTCTCTGTCCCTGTGTCTCAGAATCAGCCGCTGTGTCTCTGTCCCTGTGTCACAGAATCATCCGCTGTGTCCCTGTCCCTGTGTCTCAGAATCATCCGCTGTGTCCCTGTCCCTGTGTCACAGAATCAGCCGCTGTGTCTCTGTCCCTGTGTCTCAGAATCAGCCGCTGTGTCTCTGTCCCTGTGTCACAGAATCATCCCCTGTGTCTCTGTCCCTGTGTCTCAGAATCAGCCGCTGTGTCCCTGTCCCTGTGTCTCAGAATCATCTGCTGTGTCTCTGTCCCTGTGTCTCAGAATCAGCCGCTGTGTCCCTGTCCCTGTGTCTCAGAATCAGCCGCTGTGTCCCTGTCCCTGTGTCTCAGAATCAGCTGCTGTGTCCCTGTCCCTGTGTCTCAGAATCAGCCGCTGTGTCCCTGTCCCTGTGTCACAGAATCATCCCCTGTGTCTCTGTCCCTGTGTCTCAGAATCAGCCGCTGTGTCTCTGTCCCTGTGTCACAGAATCAACCGCTGTTTCTCTGTCCCTGTGTCTCAGAATCAGCCGCTGTGTTTCTGTCCCTGTGTCTCAGAATCAGCCGCTGTGTCCCTGTCCCTGTGTCTCAGAATCAGCCGCTGTGTCCCTGTCCCTGTGTCTCAGAATCAGCCGATGTGTCTCTGTCCCTGTGTCACAGAATCAGCCCGTGTCTCTTCCCTGTGTCTCAGAATCAGCCGCTGTGTCTCTTCCCTGTGTCTCAGAATCAGCCGCTGTGTCTCTTCCCTGTGTCTCAGAATCAGCCGCTGTGTCTCTGTCCCTGTGTCTCAGAATCAGCCGCTGTGTCTCTGTCTCAGAATCAGCCGCTGTGTCTTTTCCCTGTGTCTCAGAATCAGCCGCTGTGTCTCTGTCCCTGTGTCTCAGAATCATCCGCTGTGTCTCTGTCTCAGAATCAGCCGTTGTGTCTCTGTCCCTGTGTATCAGAATCAGCCGCTGTGACTCTGTCCCTGTGTCTCAGAATCAGCCGCTGTGTCTCTGTCCCTGTGTCACAGAATCAGCCGCTGTGTCTCTGTCCCTGTGTCTCAGAATCAACCGCTGAGTCTATGTCCCTGTGTCACAGAATCATCCGCTGAGTCTATGTACCTGTGTCTCAGAATCAGCCGCTGTGTCTCTGTCCCTGTGTCTCAGAATCAGCCGCTGTGTCTCTGTCCCTGTGTCTCAGAATTATCCGCTGTGTCTCTGTCCCTGTGTCTCAGAATCAGCCGCTGTGTCCCTGTCCCTGTGTCTCACAATCAGCCCCTGTGCCTCTGTCCCTGTGTCTCAGAATCAGCCGCTGTGTCTCTTCCCTGTGTCTCAGAATCAGCCGCTCTGTCTCTGTCCCTGTGTCTCAGAATCATCTGCTGTGTCTCTGTCCCTGTCACAGAATCATCCCGTGTCTCTTCCCTTTGTCTCAGAATCAGCCGCTGTGTCTCTTCCCTGTGTCTCAGATTCAGCCGCTGTGTCTCTTCCCTGTGTCTCAGAATCATCCGCTGTGTCTCTGTCCCTGTGTCTCAGAATCAGCCGCTGTGTCTCTGTCTCAGAATCAGACGCTGTGTCTCTGTCCCTGTGTCTAAGAATCAGCCGCTGTGTCTCTGTCCCTGTGTCACAGAATCAGCCTCTGTGTCTCTGTCTCAGAATCAGCCGCTGTGTCTCTGTCCCTGTGTCTCAGAATCATCCACTGTGTCTCTGTCCCTGTGTCTCAGAATCATCCGCTGTGTCTCTGTCCCTGTGTCACAGAATCAGCCGCTGTGTCTCTGTCCCTGTGTCACAGAATCAGCCGCTGTGTCTCTGTCCCTGTGTCTCAGAATCATCCGCTGTGTCTCTGTCCCTGTGTCTCAGTATCAGCCGCTGTGTCTCTGTCCCTGTGTCACAGAATCAGCCGCTGTATCTCTGTCCCTGTGTCTCAGAATCATCCGCTGTGTCTCTGTCCCTGTGTCACAGAATCAGCCGCTGTGTCTCTGTCCCTGTGTCTCAGAATCAGCCGCTGTGTCTCTGTCCCTGTGTCTCAGAATCAGCCGCTGTGTCTCTGTCCCTGTGTCACAGAATCAGCCCCTGTGTCTCTTTCCTGTGTCTCAGAATCAGCCGCTGTGTCTCTGTCCCTGTGTCTCAGAATCATCCGCTGTGTCTCTGTCCCTGTGTCACAGAATCAGCCCCTGTGTCTCTTCCCTGTGTCTCAGAATCAGCCACTTTGTCTCTGTCCCTGTGTCTCAGAATCAGCCGCTGTGTCTCTGTCCCTGTGTCTCAGAATCAGCCGCTGTGTCTCTGTCCCTGTGTCTCAGAATCAGCCGCTGTGTCTCTGTCCCTGTGTCTCAGAATCAGCTGCTGTGTCTCTGTCCCTGTGTCTCAGAATCAGCCGCTGTGTCTCTGTCCCTGTGTCACAGAATCATCCGCTGTGTCTCAGTCCGTGTCTCAGAATCAGCCGATGTGTCTCTGTCCCTGTGTCTCAGAATCATCTGCTGTGTCTCTGTCCCTGTGTCACAGAATCAGCCGCTGTGTCTCTGTCCCTGTGTCTCAGATTCAGCCGCTGTGTCTCTGTCCCTGTGTCTCAGAATCAGCCGCTGTGGCTCTGTCCCTGTGTCTCAGAATCAGCCGCTGTGTCTCTGTCCCTGTGTCTCAGAATCATCCGCTGTGTCCCTGTCCCTGTGTCTCAGAATCAGCCGCTGTGTCCCTGACCCTGTGTCACAGAATCAGCCGCTGTGTCTCTGTCCCTGTGTCTCAGAATCAGCCGCTGTGTCTCTGTCCCTGTGTCACAGAATCAGCCCCTGTGTCTCTGTCCCTGTGTCTCAGAATCAGCCGCTGTGTCCCTGTCCCTGTGTCTCAGAATCAGCCGCTGTGTCCCTGTCCCTGTGTCTCAGAATCAGCCGCTGTGTCCCTGTCCCTGTGTCTCAGAATCAGCCGCTGTGTCCCTGTCCCTGTGTCTCAGAATCAGCCGCTGTTTCCCTGTCCCTGTGTCTCAGAATCAGCCGCTGTGTCCCTGTCCCTGTGTCACAGAATCATCCCCTGTGTCTCTGTCTCTGTGTCTCAGAATCAGCCGCTGTGTCTCTGTCCCTGTGTCACAGAATCAACCGCTGTGTCTCTGTCCCTGTGTCTCAGAATCAGCCGCTGTGTTTCTGTCCCTGTGTCTCAGAATCAGCCGCTGTGTCCCTGTCCCTGTGTCTCAGAATCAGCCGCTGTGTCCCTGTCCCTGTGTCTCAGAATCAGCCGATGTGTCTCTGTCCCTGTGTCACAGAATCAGCCCGTGTCTCTTCCCTGTGTCTCAGAATCAGCCGCTGTGTCTCTTCCCTGTGTCTCAGAATCAGCCGCTGTGTCTCTTCCCTGTGTCTCAGAATCAGCCGCTGTGTCTCTGTCCCTGTGTCTCAGAATCAGCTGCTGTGTCTCTGTCTCAGAATCAGCCGCTGTGTCTCTGTCCCTGTGTCTCAGAATCAGCCGCTGTGTCTCTGTCCCTGTGTCTCAGAATCATCCGCTGTGTCTCTGTCTCAGAATCAGCCGCTGTGTCTCTGTCACTGTGTCTCAGAATCAGCCGCTGTGACTCTGTCCCTGTGTCTCAGAATCAGCCGCTGTGTCTCTGTCCCTGTGTCACAGAATCAGCCGCTGTGTCTCTGTCCCTGTGTCTCAGAATCAGCCGCTGTGTCTCTGTCCCTGTGTCTCAGAATCAGCCGCTGTGTCCCTGTCCCTGTGTCTCAGAGTCAGCTGCTGTGTCTCTGTCCCTGTGTCTCAGAATCAGCCGCTGTATCTCTGTCCCTGTATCTCAGAATCAGCCGCTGTGTCCCTGTCCCTGTGTCTCAGAATCAGCCACTGTGTCCCTGTCCCTGTGTCTCAGAATCAGCCGCTGTGTCCCTGTCCCTGTGTCTCAGAATCAGCCGCTGTGCCCCTGTCCCTGTGTTTCAGAATCAGCCGCTGTGTCCCTGTCCCTGTGTCCCAGAATCAGCCGCTGTGTCTCTGTCCCTGTGTCTCAGAATCAGCCGCTGTGTCTCTGTCCCTGTGTCTCAGAATCAGCCGCTGTGTCCCTGTCCCTGTGTCTAAGAATCAGCCACTGTGTCCCTGTCCCTGTGTCTCAGAATCAGCCGCTGTGTCCCTGTCCTTGTGTCTCAGAATCAGCCGCTGTGTCTCTGTCCTTGTGTCTCAGAATCAGCCGCTGTGTCCCTGTCCCTGTGTCAGCCGTAGTGTCTCTGTCCCTGTGTCTCAGAATCAGCCGCTGTGTCTCTTCCTGTCTTTCAGAATCAGCCGCTGTGTCACTGTCCCAGTGTCTCAGAATCAGCCGCTGTGCCTCTGTCCCTGTGTCTCAGAAACAACCGCTGTGTCCCTGTCCCTGTTTCACAGAATCAGCCACTGTGTCTCTGTCCCTGTGTCTCAGAATCATCCGCTGTGTCTCTGTCCCTGTGTCTCAGAATCATCCACTGTGTCTCTGTCCCTGTGTCACAGAATCAGCCTCTGTGTCTCTGTCCCTGTGACTCAGAATCAGCCGATGTGTCTCTGTCCCTGTGTCACAGAATCAGCTGCTCTGTCCCTGTCCCTGTGTCACAGAATCAGCCGCTGTGTCTTTGTCCCTGTGTCTCAGAATCAGCCGCTGTGTCTCTGTCCCTGTGTCTCAGAATCAGCAGCTGTGTCTCTGTCCCTGTGTCTCAGAATCAGCCGCTCTGTCTCTGTCCCTGTGTCTCAGAATCCTGCGCTGTGTCCCTGTCCCTGTGTCACAGAATCAGCCGCTTTGTCTCTGTCCCTGTGTCTCAGATTCAGCCGCTGTGTCTCTGTCCCTGTGTCTCAGAATCAGCCGCTGTGGCTCTGTCCCTGTGTCTCAGAATCAGCCGCTGTGGCTCTGTCCCTGTGTCTCAGAATCATCCGCTGTGTCCCTGTCCCTGTGTCTCAGAATCAGCCGCTGTGTCCCTGTCCCTGTGTCACAGAATCAGCCGCTGTGTCTCTGTCCCTGTGTCTCAGAATCAGCCGCTGTGTCTCTGTCCCTGTGTCACAGAATCATCCCCTGTGTCCCTGTCCCTGTGTCTCAGAATCAGCCGCTGTGTCCCTGTCCCTGTGTCTCAGAATCAGCCGCTGTGTCTCTGTCCCTGTGTCTCAGAATCAGCCGCTGTGTCCCTGTCCCTGTGTCTCAGAATCAGCCGCTGTGTCCCTGTCCCTGTGTCTCAGAATCAGCCGCTGTGTCCCTGTCCCTGTGTCTCAGAATCAGCCGCTGTGTCCCTGTCCCTGTGTCACAGAATCATCCCCTGTGTCTCTGTCCCTGTGTCTCAGAATCAGCTGCTGTGTCTCTGTCCCTGTGTCACAGAATCAACCGCTGTGTCTCTGTCCCTGTGTCTCACAATCAGCCGCTGTGTCCCTGTCCCTGTGTCTCAGAATCAGCCGATGTGTCTCTGTCCCTGTGTCACAGAATCAGCCCGTGTCTCTTCCCTGTGTCTCAGAATCAGCCGCTGTGTCTCTTCCCTGTGTCTCAGAATCAGCCGCTGTTTCTCTTCCCTGTGTCTCAGAATCAGCCGCTGTGTCTCTGTCCCTGTGTCTCAGAATCAGCCGCTGTGTCTCTGTCTCAGAATCAGCCGCTGTGTCTCTGTCCCTGTGTCTCAGAATCAGCCGCTGTGACTCTGTCCCTGTGTCTCAGAATCATCCGCTGTGTCTCTGTCTCAGAATCAGCCGCTGTGTCTCTGTCCCTGTGTATCAGAATCATCCGCTGTGACTCTGTCCCTGTGTCTCAGAATCAGCCGCTGTGTCTCTGTCCCTGTGTCACAGAATCAGCCGCTGTGTCTCTGTCCCTGTGTCTCAGAATCAACCGCTGAGTCTATGTCCCTGTGTCACAGAATCATCCGCTGAGTCTATGTCCCTGTGTCTCAGAATCAGCCGCTGTGTCTCTGTCCCTGTGTCTCAGAATCAGCCGCTGTGTCTCTGTCCCTGTGTCTCAGAATTATCCGTTGTGTCTCTGTCCCTGTGTCTCAGAATCAGCCGCTGTGTCCCTGTCCCTGTGTCTCACAATCAGCCCCTGTGCCTCTGTCCCTGTGTCTCAGAATCAGCCGCTGTGTCTCTTCCCTGTGTCTCAGAATCAGCCGCTGTGTCTCTGTCCCTGTGTCTCAGAATCATCTGCTGTGTCTCTGTCCCTGTGTCACAGAATCATCCCGTGTCTCTTCCCTTTGTCTCAGAATCAGCCGCTGTGTCTCTTCCCTGTGTCTCAGATTCAGCCGCTGTGTCTCTTCCCTGTGTCTCAGAATCATCCGCTGTGTCTCTGTCCCTGTGTCTCAGAATCAGCCGCTGTGTCTCTGTCTCAGAATCAGACGCTGTGTCTCTGTCCCTGTGTCTAAGAATCAGCCGCTGTGTCTCTGTCCCTGTGTCACAGAATCAGCCTCTGTGTCTCTGTCTCAGAATCAGCCGCTGTGTCTCTGTCCCTGTGTCTCAGAATCATCCACTATGTCTCTGTCCCTGTGTCTCAGAATCATCCGCTGTGTCTCTGTCCCTGTGTCACAGAATCAGCCGCTGTGTCTCTGTCCCTGTGTCACAGAATCAGCCGCTGTGTCTCTGTCCCTGTGTCTCAGAATCATCCGCTGTGTCTCTGTCCCTGTGTCTCAGTATCAGCCGCTGTGTCTCTGTCCCTGTGTCACAGAATCAGCCGCTGTATCTCTGTCCCTGTGTCTCAGAATCATCCGCTGTGTCTCTGTCCCTGTGTCACAGAATCAGCCGCTGTGTCTCTGTCCCTGTGTCACAGAATCAGCCCCTGTGTCTCTTCCCTGTGTCTCAGAATCAGCCGCTGTGTCTCTTCCCTGTGTCTCAGAATCAGCCGCTGTGTCTCTGTCCCTGTGTCTCAGAATCATCCGCTGTGTCTCTGTCCCTGTGTCACAGAATCAGCCCCTGTGTCTCTTCCCTGTGTCTCAGAATCAGCCACTTTGTCTCTGTCCCTGTGTCTCAGAATCAGCCGCTGTGTCTCTGTCCCTGTGTCTCAGAATCATCCGCTGTGTCTCTGTCCCTGTGTCTCAGAATCAGCCGCTGTGTCTCTGTCCCTGTGTCTCAGAATCAGCCGCTGTGTCTCTGTCCCTGTGTCTCAGAATCAGCCGCTGTGTCTCTGTCCCTGTGTCACAGAATCATCCGCTGTGTCTCAGTCCGTGTCTCAGAATCAGCCGATGTGTCTCTGTCCCTGTGTCTCAGAATCATCTGCTGTGTCTCTGTCCCTGTGTCACAGAATCAGCCGCTGTGTCTCTGTCCCTGTGTCTCAGAATCAGCCGCTGTGTCTCTGTCCCTGTGTCTCAGAATCAGCCGCTGTGTCTCTGTCCCTGTGTCACAGAATCAGCCCCTGTGTCTCTGTCCCTGTGTCTCAGAATCAGCCGCTGTGTCCCTGTCCCTGTGTCTCAGAATCAGCCGCTGTGTCCCTGTCCCTGTGTCTCAGAATCAGCCGCTGTGTCCCTGTCCCTGTGTCTCAGAATCAGCCGCTGTGTCCCTGTCCCTGTGTCTCACAATCAGCCGCTGTGTCCCTGTCCCTGTGTCTCAGAATCAGCCGCTGTGTCCCTGTCCCTGTGTCACAGAATCATCCCCTGTGTCTCTGTCCCTGTGTCTCAGAATCAGCCGCTGTGTCTCTGTCCCTGTGTCACAGAATCAACCGCTGTGTCCCTGTCCCTGTGTCTCAGAATCAGCCGCTGTGTCCCTGTCCCTGTGTCTCAGAATCAGCCGCTGTGTCCCTGTCCCTGTGTCTCAGAATCAGCCGATGTGTCTCTGTCCCTGTGTCACAGAATCAGCCCGTGTCTCTTCCCTGTGTCTCAGAATCAGCCGCTGTGTCTCTTCCCTGTGTCTCAGAATCAGCCGCTGTGTCTCTTCCCTGTGTCTCAGAATCAGCCGCTGTGTCTCTGTCCCTGTGTCTCAGAATCAGCCGCTGTGTCTCTGTCTCAGAATCAGCCGCTGTGTCTCTGTCCCTGTGTCTCAGAATCAGCCGCTGTGTCTCTGTCCCTGTGTCTCAGAATCATCCGCTGTGTCTCTGTCTCAGAATCAGCCGCTGTGTCTCTGTCCCTGTGTCTCAGAATCAGCCGCTGTGACTCTGTCCCTGTGTCTCAGAATCAGCCGCTGTGTCTCTGTCCCTGTGTCACAGAATCAGCCACTGTGTCTCTGTCCCTGTGTCTCAGAATCATCCTCTGAGTCTATGTCCCTGTGTCACAGAATCATCCGCTGAGTCTATGTCCCTGTGTTTCAGAATCAGCCGCTGTGTCTCTGTCCCTGTGTCTCAGAATCAGCCGCTGTGTCTCTGTCCCTGTGTCTCAGAATTATCCGCTGTGTCTCTGTCCCTGTGTCTCAGAATCAGCCGCTGTGTCCCTGTCCCTGTGTCTCACAATCAGCCCCTGTGCCTCTGTCCCTGTGTCTCAGAATCAGCCGCTGTGTCTCTTCCCTGTGTCTCAGAATCAGCCGCTGTGTCTCTGTCCCTGTGTCTCAGAATCATCTGCTGTGTCTCTGTCCCTGTGTCACAGAATCATCCCGTGTCTCTTCCCTTTGTCTCAGAATCAGCCGCTGTGTCTCTTCCCTGTGTCTCAGATTCAGCCGCTGTGTCTCTTCCCTGTGTCTCAGAATCATCCGCTGTGTCTCTGTCCCTGTGTCTCAGAATCAGCCGCTGTGTCTCTGTCTCAGAATCAGCCGCTGTGTCTCTGTCCCTGTGTCTAAGAATCAGCCGCTGTGTCTCTGTCCCTTTGTCACAGAATCAGCCTCTGTGTCTCTGTCTCAGAATCAGCCGCTGTGTCTCTGTCCCTGTGTCTCAGAATCATCCGCTGTGTCTCTGTCCCTGTGTCTCAGAATCATCCGCTGTGTCTCTGTCCCTGTGTCACAGAATCAGCCGCTGTGTCTCTGTCCCTGTGTCACAGAATCAGCCGCTGTGTCTCTGTCCCTGTGTCTCAGAATCATCCGCTGTGTCTCTGTCCCTGTGTCTCAGTATCAGCCGCTGTGTCTCTGTCCCTGTGTCACAGAATCAGCCACTGTGTCTCTGTCCCTGTGTCTCAGAATCATCCGCTGTGTCTCTGTCCCTGTGTCACAGAATCAGCCGCTGTGTCTCTGTCCCTGTGTCTCAGAATCAGCCACTGTGTCTCTGTCCCTGTGTCTCAGAATCAGCCGCTGTGTCTCTGTCCCTGTGTCACAGAATCAGCCCCTGTGTCTCTTCCCTGTGTCTCAGAATCAGCCGCTGTGTCTCTTCCCTGTGTCTCAGAATCAGCCGCTGTGTCTCTGTCCCTGTGTCTCAGAATCATCCGCTGTGTCTCTGTCCCTGTGTCACAGAATCAGCCCCTGTGTCTCTTCCCTGTGTCTCAGAATCAGCCACTTTGTCTCTGTCCCTGTGTCTCAGAATCAGCCGCTGTGTCTCTGTCCCTGTGTCTCAGAATCATCCGCTGTGTCTCTGTCCCTGTGTCACAGAATCAGCCCCTGTGTCTCTTCCCTGTGTCTCAGAATCAGCCACTGTGTCTCTGTCCCTGTGTCTCAGAATCAGCCGCTGTGGCTCTGTCTCAGAATCAGCCGCTGTGTCTCTGTCCCTGTGTCTCAGAATCAGCCGCTGTGTCTCTGTCCCTGTGTCTCAGAATCAGTCGCTGTGTCTCTGTCCCTGTGTCACAGAATCAGCCACTGTGTCTCTGTCCCTGTGTCACAGAATCATCCGCTGTGTCTCAGTCCGTGTCTCAGAATCAGCCGATGTGTCTCTGTCCCTGTGTCTCAGAATCATCTGCTGTGTCTCTGTCCCTGTGTCACAGAATCAGCCACTGTGTCTCTGTCCATGTGTCTCAGAATCAGCCGCTGTGTCTCTGTCCCTGTGTCTCAGAATCAGCCGCTGTGTCTCTGTTCCTGTGTCTCAGAATCATCCGCTGTGTCTCTGTCTCATCCGCTGTGTCCCTGTCCCTGTGTTACAGAATCAGCCCCTGTGTCTCTTCCCTGTGTCTCAGAATCAGCCGCTGTGTCTCTTCCCTGTGTCTCAGAAACAGCCGCGGTGTCTCTGTCCCTGTGTCTCAGAATCAGCCGCTGTGTCTCTGTCCCTGTGTCACAAAATCAGCCGCTGTGTCTCTATCCCTGTGTCTCAGAATCATCCGCTGTGTCTCTGTCCCTGTGTCACAGAATCTGCCGCTGTGTCTCTGTCCCTGTGTCTCAGAATCAGCCGCTGTGTCTCTGTCCCTGTGTCTCAGAATCAGCCGCTGTGTCTCTGTCCCTGTGTCTCAGAATCATCCGCTGTGTCTCTGTCCCTGTGTCACAGAATCAGCCCCTGTGTCTCTTCCCTGTGTCTCAGAATCAGCCACTGTGTCTCTGTCCCTGTGTCTCAGAATCAGCAGCTGTGTCTCTGTCCATGTGTCTCAGAATCAGCCGCTGTGTCTCTGTCCCTGTGTCTCAGAATCAGCCGCTGTGTCTCTGTCTCAGAATCAGCCGCTGTGTCTCTGTCCCTGTGTCTCAGAATCAGCCGCTGTGTCCCTGTCCCTGTGTCTCAGAATCAGCCGCTGTGTCTCTGTCCCTGTGTCTCAGAATCATCCGCTGTGTCTCTGTCCCTGTGTCTCAGAATCATCCGCTGTGTCTCTGTCCCTGTGTCACAGAATCAGCCGCTGTGTCTCTGTCCCTGTGTCACAGAATCAGCCGCTGTGTCTCTGTCCCTGTGTCTCAGAATCATCCGCTGTGTCTCTGTCCCTGTGTCTCAGTATCAGCCGCTGTGTCTCTGTCCCTGTGTCACAGAATCAGCCGCTGTGTCTCTGTCCCTGTGTCTCAGAATCATCCGCTGTGTCTCTGTCCCTGTGTCACAGAATCAGCCGCTGTGTCTCTGTCCCTGTGTCTCAGAATCAGCCGCTGTGTCTCTGTCCCTGTGTCTCAGAATCAGCCGCTGTGTCTCTGTCCCTGTGTCACAGAATCAGCCCCTGTGTCTCTTCCCTGTGTCTCAGAATCAGCCGCTGTGTCTCTTCCCTGTGTCTCAGAATCAGCCGCTGTGTCTCTGTCCCTGTGTCTCAGAATCATCCGCTGTGTCTCTGTCCCTGTGTCACAGAATCAGCCCCTGTGTCTCTTCCCTGTGTCTCAGAATCAGCCACTTTGTCTCTGTCCCTGTGTCTCAGAATCAGCCGCTGTGTCTCTGTCCCTGTGTCTCAGAATCAGCCGCTGTGTCTCTGTCCCTGTGTCTCAGAATCAGCCGCTGTGGCTCTGTCTCAGAATCAGCCGCTGTGTCTCTGTCCCTGTGTCTCAGAATCTGCCGCTGTGTCTCTGTCCCTGTGTCTCAGAATCAGTCGCTGTGTCTCTGTCCCTGTTTCACAGAATCAGCCACTGTGTCTCTGTCCCTGTGTCACAGAATCATCCGCTGTGTCTCAGTCCGTGTCTCAGAATCAGCCGATGTGTCTCTGTCCCTGTGTCTCAGAATCATCTGCTGTGTCTCTGTCCCTGTGTCACAGAATCAGCCACTGTGTCTCTGTCCCTGTGTCTCAGAATCAGCCGCTGTGTCTCTGTCCCTGTGTCTCAGAATCAGCCGCTGTGTCTCTGTTCCTGTGTCTCAGAATCATCCGCTGTGTCTCTGTCTCATCCGCTGTGTCCCTGTCCCTGTGTTACAGAATCAGCCCCTGTGTCTCTTCCCTGTGTCTCAGAATCAGCCGCTGTATCTCTTCCCTGTGTCTCAGAAACAGCCGCTGTGTCTCTGTCCCTGTGTCTCAGAATCAGCCGCTGTGTCTCTGTCCCTGTGTCACAAAATCAGCCGCTGTGTCTCTATCCCTGTGTCTCAGAATCATCCGCTGTGTCTCTGTCCCTGTGTCACAGAATCTGCCGCTGTGTCTCTGTCCCTGTGTCTCAGAATCAGCCGCTGTGTCTCTGTCCCTGTGTCTCAGAATCAGCCGCTGTGTCTCTGTCCCTGTGTCTCAGAATCATCCGCTGTGTCTCTGTCCCTGTGTCACAGAATCAGCCCGTGTCTCTTCCCTGTGTCTCAGAATCAGCCGCTGTGTCTCTTCCCTGTGTCTCAGAATCAGCCGCTGTGTCTCTGTCCCTGTGTCTCAGAATCATCCGCTGTGTCTCTGTCCCTGTGTCACAGAATCAGCCCCTGTGTCTCTTCCCTGTGTCTCAGAATCAGCCACTGTGTCTCTGTCCCTGTGTCTCAGAATCAGCAGCTGTGTCTCTGTCCATGTGTCTCAGAATCAGCCGCTGTGTCTCTGTCCCTGTGTCTCAGAATCAGCCGCTGTGTCTCTGTCTCAGAATCAGCCGCTGTGTCTCTGTCCCTGTGTCTCAGAATCAGCCGCTGTGTCTCTGTCCCTGTGTCTCAGAATCAGTCGCTGTGTCTCTGTTCCTGTGTCACAGAATCAGCCACTGTGTCTCTGTCCCTGTGTCACAGAATCATCCGCTGTGTCTCTCTCCGTGTCTCATAATCAGCCGATGTGTCTCTGTCCCTGTGTCTCAGAATCATCTGCTGTGTCTCTGTCCCTGTGTCTCAGAATCAGCCGCTGTGTCTCTGTCCCTGTGTCTCAGAATCAGCTGCTGTGTCTCTGTCCCTGTGTCTCAGAATCATCCGCTGTGTCTCTGTTCCTGTGTCTCAGAATCATCCGCTGTGTCTCTGTCCCTGTGTTACAGAATCAGCCCCTGTGTCTCTTCCCTGTGTCTCAGAATCAGTCGCTGTGTCTCTTCCCTTTGTCTCAGAATCAGCCGCTGTGTCTCTGTCCCTGTGTCTCAGAATCAGCCGCTGTGTCTCTGTCTCAGAATCAGCCGCTGTGTCTCTGTCCCTATGTCTCAGAATCAGCCGCTGTGTCTCTGTCCCTGTGTCACAGAATCAGCTGCTGTGTCTCTGTCCCTGTGTCACAGAATCAGCTGCTGTGTCTCTGTCCCTGTGTCTCAGAATCATCCGCTGTGTCTCTGTCCCTGTGTCTCAGAATCAGCCGCTGTTGTTCTGTCCCTGTGTCACAGAATCAGCCGCTGTGTCTCTGTCCCTGTGTCTCAGAATCATCCGCTATGTCTCTGTCCCTGTGTCACAGAATCAGCCGCTGTGTCTCTGTCCCTGTGTCTCAGAATCAGCTGCTGTGTCTCTGTCCCTGTGTCTCAGAATCAGCCACTGTGTCTCTGTCCCTGTGTCTCAGAATCATCCGCTATGTCTCTGTCCCTGTGTCACAGAATCATCCCCTGTGTCTCTTCCCTGTGTCTCAGAATAAGCCGCTGTGTCTCTTCCCTGTTTCTCAGAATCAGCCGCTGTGTCTCTGTCCCTGTGTCTCAGAATCATCCGCTGTGTCTCTATCCCTGTGTCTCAGAATCAGCCGCTGTGTCTCTGTCCCTGTGTCTCAGAATCAGCCGCTGTGTCTCTGTCCCTGTGTCTCAGAATCATCCGCTGTGTCTCTGTCCATGTGTCTCAGGATCAGCCGCTGTGTCAATGCAGGGCTTTGTGGGCAGCACCGTCGCCACCCAACGGCCTTGGCTTCTAGCTATCGGGGGGCGGAATTAAATTCAATGCGAATTGAATAGTGCCAGGAGGGAGCTATTCAATTCAGCTCGCTGTTATGTCGGGAATGCAGCATTCTTTGACATTTGTCGGAATTCTCTTCACATCCCCAGTGGGGTGTGAGCAGGGGCGAGGAGAGGGGTACAAATTACCCAGGCACGGGCTTGTTGGAGGGGCCCGACACCGCCCCCCCCTCTCTTCTACATCATAGCAGCCCAGCAGACGCTGCTGTGTGCTGGGCTGCAGTGTGAGACTGCTCGCAGCTGCTAAGCAGTAGCTGGAGCAGACTCCTATGCCTATGGGGGAAGCGATCACGCTGATCGACCCCCCATTGGCTGTGCACCAGTCTGAGGGGCTCACAGTGCCCCCGTCGCAACACTGCTAAGATGTTTGTTTTTCCTCTTGGCTCTTGGTGGCCCTGGGTGCGAGAAGAAATCCTTAGCCCGCCCAAACACCGCGTTGAATTGAATAACTTCAGGAGCTCCCTCCTGGGGCTATTAAACATCACTTTGAATTTAATTCCCTCCATTGTGCCTAAAACGGCACCCTGCAGTGAGGATTGCTGCGGCTGCAGCACCGCCAGAGCATGTTTTAGATGCTCTAGAGACAGTCACCCTGCAGCCTGTGCAACCGATAGGTATATGTTTTACTGACCAAAACGTATACCTAACGGTGGAAACACATTGATTTCTAATTCTATTATAATTTTACATAATGGAAATCTAGCATTTATACTAATAATAATAATAATAATAATAATAATAATAATAATAATACATAAGGAAACTGAGTGTTCACAATTATTAAGCAGAGCTTTAACTTTTTCATTGGTCTCTGTAGGTTAGCTGTATACCGTTGCATTGTATTACATACAGTATATTGTGTGAGTGCTTCCATACTGAACTTTTCACTATATGGCAAAACTTTCTGGAAATGACCTTTGTGCAGATGCTCAGCATGTCTCTAAATTCCTGTTACTGCTCGCATTGAATCTAATGTGAATACCTGCTTGTCAGACATGACACTGAAACCAAACATATAAAATTTAAATAGCCCAAAGCTCCTCTTCTCCTCACTTATCAGCTGCACATTCATAGTTATCCAGCTAAGCAGACTTGGCTCTGCATTCCTGGCAAGTGAATAATATGAAAGATTGAGCTATGCTAGTGCTCTTTCTATTAGTACAGTATAAAAGGCTGACTGAAGCCTAATTAGGAAATGTTTTAATATGCTGGGAGTAAATGTTTATATATTTGCACATTACAGAGTGTGACTCATGTCACCATAGTAAGTGGAAATATCTCAATGAGCTAATGACTTAAGAAGCACAGTAGATAGAACAGCAGAATAAGATTCTGTACTGAAACCAGTGTAACTGATTAAGCGTTGTAACTTAAGTCTCCAGCTTCCCCCCAGGCTACCTGCTAACAGCTTCAACTTATTATTACAGGAGTAGAAGTAATGTAGCCTGGACATAAGTTAGATGACAGATTTGTATTGCAAATAGTGGTACTGTAATAAGAAAAGAGAAAATCGTTTACAATTCAAACTCATATTAATCATTGACTTCTAGCATTCTGAGGCCAATTTTGTATTTGAAAATGTGGCTATAGTGTATAAACAAACAATTAAATCTGATAAACATAAAGGTGAAGTAGTGACTTTCTCATCTCTAGGGCTGTAAGCATTAAGCATCGCATTTTGCATGCACTCATCGCATGCATGCTGGCATTTATAACGCAGGTATGCATAAAGAATATCGCATAGGACACCTCTCCCGATAAGAACTGTCCTTTGCAAGAGAGGGATTTCTGGATTTATGTGATGCCATCTAAAGATCGGGTCCAAGCTGTGGAAATCTTTGCTTTCTGAAGCTTGTTGCATATCAGAAATGCGGTCAAACCCCTGAAAACTGCATTTTCGGGGGGTTGACTGCATTATTGATGAAAGTGCATCTCGTCCCTAGTGCGGATAGACAAGAGTCATAACCAGGACTATGCAAAAAGGGGCGCCATCCAGGGCACAAATATGAAAGGGGGCACAGAGAATTGATACTTTCACTTATTTTAATTACAACTGTGGACTTGGCAGGGCAATACATTTCCTTCTAGGAAGTAACATTTCTAGTTACTAGGTTAGAAAGTTTATTTGATAAATTTGAACCCTTATTAGAAATCACTGACCTGTTCAAAACACAAGCCAAGGACATAGTTTAGAATACATAATTTTTATTGTTCAGTTGAATCTTTTGGTCTCATTTACAGTTGGATACAAATTCGAATTAAAATGTAAATTGCGGTCCAACGTGTTTAATAAGATGCAATTTATAAAGATGTGCCAATCATCAAATTTGTTGATGACTGATGTTTAATTAAACGTAATAAATAAATATGCACACAGACACCCCACCCCCACTCGAACCCACAAAAAAAGGGTATCTACTGTAGTTCCAGTGCATATAGCCTAGCCTGGTCTGGTTTCCACTAGTGTAAACTGCATGGTATCTACTAGTAAAAGTTGAAAAGGGCCAACTGTTTCACTACATGAATGTCAGGAACCATCCTTACCCTGAGGGACGTGCTGCTCTGTCCTGGTGGGGTCCCAGCCTGGAGGCTCTTAGAGAGCACAGTTGATAGATTCCCAGTGTGGTGGTGGTCTCAGGTGCCTGGTGCATTCCCGCCGGCTCCGGACACTGGGCGACGCCATGTCGGTCCCAAACAGCTGAGTGCATTGTTGATGGGCTCCCAGCTTGGTAATGGTCTCATGGGCCTGGAGCTCCGGCGGCGTTCCCGCCAGCTCAAGGCACTGGCCGCCGCCATGTTAGTCCTGGTCATCTGACTGCTAATCTCCAATGGCAGCCAGGCTGGTGTTTACCTGACTGCATCAGCCAATCTGTGTGAGACCCAGGGTATAAAGATCTTCCACTGACTACATTTAGTGCCTGAGCTCCATTGCTGTTAGACGCCCATGGCTCCAGCTCCAGTTTGTTGTCTATGGCTCACTTGTCTACTCCAGCTGTGTTTCCACTCCGGCTCCAGTTGCTATAGTCTGATTCCACTCCGGCTCTAGTTGGTAGTTTCATTCCAATTCGGTTACTGTTGCTAAGTCCGGTCCCATTCCGGCTCCAGTTGTGCTAAACTTTGATCCCACTTCAGCTCCAGTTGCTATAGTCCATTCCCACTCCAGCTCCAGTTGTGCTAAAGTCCGATTCCACTCGGGCTGAAGTTGTCTTATAGTCCGGTCCTGCTCCAACCCCACTCCAGCTGCAGTGTGTACTACAATCCGGTTCCTATCCGGTCCCAGTTGTGCCACCATCTAGTACAAGTCTCAGTTTATCCCAGTGCACCTTTCCTTCCAGTACTGTCCTGCCACTTAACATCCATTACCTTTCATACTTATGAGGAAGTTTTACATACAGTACATCCTCTCTACCCCAAACATCCTGAGCTATCAGTGAACAGGTATCTAGATATTTCCCAGGAAGTCCAGAGTCCCCAGTCGTGACAATGAGTAGGTTTCTCTGCATACTTAGATTTTTTAGATCTACACAACACTAATGCTGGCCACACAACTTACCTATGTAGTGTAAAGCTATTTGCACACAAGCGGAGCCTGCCATTTGACATTAACACTTAAAATGCACATAATTGTGACTGAACAAAAGAGTCACTATTATTAGTACAGTAAGCCAATGGCCACACAGAAAAGCAGATGGCAATCAATGGATACCTGATTTTATGAGAATAAGTTATCAGTTTTTGCCAGCTTGACTTCAATAAGCCATACTGGTCATATGATATTGCGAGAATACAGACACCGCATAAAATTGTATCCAAAAAACAAAGGATTAGTTAGACATCAATAATGTTTACTGCTTAACATTAGCCATTTATGCACCAGTAGTTAGTATATTATCAAATAGTAGATGGCTTGTTATATATTTCATATGTTTGTACATTGTTAAACAGTATTTGGCTTATTACATACTAGCTGGGATACCTGGCGTTACTCGGGTAGAAGAATGGACCTTGAAGTACATATGCAGCCTTCATTTTGTACACTGCAGACCAACATAGGAGATGGAAATGTGCTTGGAGGAAATTAATAACTGTCAGTGCAGGTGCAGTGTGACAGTTGTTCATCTGACTCACTGCTCTTCCATTGGAGCTCTACCTGCCCCCCACTGGTACATATCAACCTGTGCCTTCAGATCACTGCAGTTTTAGGCACTGGAAGACATCCTGAGTGAACTTGCTTAAACCAAAATTTCAAATCAGAGACTAAACGGCCTACTTGGTGGGCACAATGTAGACCTCCATGACCCTGACGAACTTCGACCATAGCCAAAAACCTAATCTTGGTCAAACTAAACCACCATGCCAAATTTGGTGGAGCTAAGTACAAAACATACATAAAGGACAAACAGACAGGTACACACACACACACACACACACACACACACACACTTTCTCGCTTATTCTATTGATTTCAGACATGTGTATCATGTTAAATAGATAAGCAATTTATGTAAAAATAGCTAAGCAAATATATCACTTTTTTATTATAATAGTTAAGCTTCCATAAAATATAAACCTAAATCAGTGACATTTTTATAGTTTAATATACTGTATGTAAATATTATAAAGGAAGCTGTTTATCTATGAAAGAGCTGAACATATCTGCAGTGAGGAATAAAAGAATCATGCACTCTCATTTTACTTGTATCTTACTTCTTTGTAGAAAGAATATATAGCAGTGATATGGTGATAGCGGTGTAGCTTCCAATGCCAGGAGGGGGTTGTATTCTTCTAAGCGGTTGCAGCTGCTTTGGTATATAGCCAGGAAGGGAAACACTCATTAGAGGCACTGTTCATATGCCCCCTGATGTGTTTTAAAGCACACCCTTTGACACTGAACCCAACGGAGCCAAACTAAAATGCCGATATGTATAAATTGTTTCCTTAGAAGACATCAGAAACAAGATGACTGATTCTCATTACCAACAATGATAGCAGAGCTTTTTTGAATGGACAGCGATTGAATGGGCTAAGATGGGGAATATAAAAAAAGATAATTGCCAGTAAAAAGACTAATAATGAAAAAAACTATTATATGTTGCCTAGCAACTCTGTTCTTTTCAGTAGGTGGATTAAACATCAACATCAATATTGTTAGATCTGTTTAATCATCATATTTCACATAATCCTATTATAGATATTTCTTATTAGAGATGTGCGCGGACCCTTGTGTTTTGGTTTTGGTTGTAATTTATCATCGTGTTTTGGCAAAACCACAATCAAGGGTTTTGGTTCGGTTTTGGATTCCTTAAAAATGAATGAAAATCCATTAAAATAATCGATAAAACTCAATAATAAATTGATAAACAGCTATTATGGACCTAACGTTTAATTCAAAACCCGGGACTGCAGAATCGAACTGGAACTCGGTTTGACTCCGACACAGGTTTGTTCGTATTTCAGGAAAACTGAACCCCACATCTCTATTTTTTATGCACATGTGCAGAAACTGACCATAACCAAACCATAATTAGTGGAAGTGCTGTTGTAACACTGCTATGTTCCAGAAATGGAACTATGGCATATTTTTAAGAACCCATCACCGTGGTATATAACTAAGAATTGTTCTTGGACAGTAGTGCAATAAATTAGTTATAAATCAGAATAGCACCCATCACACCTTTTACAGTTTATTCACTGCGGGAGTGGGTGGTTGGGCAAAAAAAGTGGGAAATTGATAATTTTTGGGGATCTGTCTGAGTACGTGGGGTCAGCTCATGAACTAGATCTGAGTGGTGAATATGAGATACAAGGCCTGATGGTGAAACATACACAAGTCCAAAGGCGGATGCATCCCACAAACATTTACAGACTGTACATGCGCTGCACCATGCATACGCTCACAAACAGAGTCTGTGAGATCAGATCTCTCCGTCCATGGCCAGATCTCACCATCCATGAAATGGACGTTTCTGGGCTGTAACTGGGCAGCCTCATTGCTTTGACACAGCAGAGATCAACCTTATGGAAGTGTCATGGGAGTGCTGGTTTAAGGAGTGTATAAGCAGGCGCGCCGACAGTCGCGCCGGACCCGGGGGCGAGGCCTAACCGTGGCCACGCTCCCTTAGGAAAAAAAAAACACAACGTTTTTGCAGTGCCGCAAAGCCCCTCAGCCCAGTGCACAGCCAGTGCATGATCAGTGTGATTGATCCCCCCCTCCGGCATAGGAGACTGCTGCGACTGCTCCCACGAGCAGTCTCCCAGCAGTGTGTGCTAGGCTGATGTGATGTATGAGGGAGGAGGGGCGGCGCCAGGCCGCTCCAGCAAGCCCTCTCTGCGCCCCTGTGTATGAGAAGAAGTGACGCTTGTTTCATTTGGATCTTTTGCACTTAGCATGTGGTAGGTGTATGTGCTACTACTATTGATGATGGTTGATGTTGACATTAACACAATGGGCAGTGTGACTAAACGTAAGAAGATAGACAGATACTCGCATTAGTATGTCTGACTACCGCAACCATCTGCACTTACGGCTGCTTTATCCCTGACTCAGAATCAGGCCGATAATTTGGTAGAAGGGGTTTTCTTCATATTTAGACAGATCAGGGTACTTTGTATTAAGTAACCTGTTCTTTCCTACATGTCATGCATGCTTACATCAGTGCCATCACTGGGGTCAGAGACACCCAGTGCGGCCAATAGATCCCCCTGCATGTACCGGATGGCACTCCCCTACTTTCATCACTCTGGGGGTGCGCCCAGCACTCCCGGAGATATCAGGCTGTCCCCAGAGATTGTCCCCGTACTATTGGCTCCTCCTCAGTGATCAGGAGCCGGGTGCTGCACAGTAACATCACAGTGCTTCTTGTTACTGTGAAGAAGACATCATTTTTGTGTCAACCCCAAGGTGGGTGACAACTGGTGCGGCGGGGCATTGGATTAAATTAGGTTTTGTTGTGGCAAATATAACTGCAGGTTGGGTGGTAACATGGAGTACCAAAGCAGACTAAATCGTAATATACTGATTGGGTGGTAACATGGAGTAATATGCAGATTGGGTGGTAACATGGCGCGCAATAGCAGAGACAATGGCAATATACTGTACATAAGGCTTAATATTTTCTGTTGAGTTTGGTTGTAATGAGCCCTCTCTCATTAGAGGATAGTTTCCTCTAATGAGAGGAATCAAAAAAGTGATTAGTGATATTCTTAAAACTGTTCCAGGCAATATATAAAATTCACTCTACCTAGAAATTTTGCACGCTTTGCCTCAAGTGTTCCCAATCCTACCTCCAAGCAAATCACATGGTATAGAATAAATCAGTGCTCGAAGTGTGCCGGTATGGTATACAACGGTATGGTATACCGGCATTTCAAGCTCTGAGCCGCACACAGGAAGATCTGGTGCCGGGCCGCCAGCACCGGCAGACATCCATGGATGGAGACTTGGGGAGAAAGAGACACCAAGCCGTCATAATTTCAAACCTGGCCCTGTCTGTGAGCGAATTGGAGCTCATGGACTGGCAGTCAATCAAGAGCCGCAGTGCCGACTCTTGATTGACTCGCAGGCAGAGCCAGATTTGAAATGGCGGTAGAGCAGTGCCGCTGTCTCTCCATCCATGGATGTCTGCCAGGTAGGGGTCAGTCACCAAGTACACATGGAGAAGAGAGTCTCCTCTCATCATATCCTCTATATGAGACTGAGGCTGCTGGAAGGATGGTTGTGAAGGTGGAGGTAAGAGGCTGCATGGAGGGCTTTACTGTGGGGCATAATGTGTATAAGGGGCATTTCTGTGTGGCATAATATGTTATATGAGGGACTACTACTGCATGGCATAATGTGATATATAGGGCACTACAATTTTGTGGCATAATGTGTATAAGGGGTACTATGGTGTGGTAGTCTACACTGATGAGAAAGGGGTGCGTCTTAAGGGCACACCCCCTTTTGAGTGGCCACACCCTCTTTTCCAGCATGTGCATAAATACAAGGTTAGATTTTCCATGCCCCCACATCAAAAGTCTCACTTCGATCCCTGGAAAAAATGATGTTCCAGCTTTATTTATAGACTATAATTTCTGTAAAATGCTAATCTACAGATACTGGGCCTGATTCAGCTTTGGGAATAGAGTATGATATAGCAAGTAACTGTAAACCTGGACAAACCATGTTGCAATGCAAGGGGTGCATTACATAAATTTTTTTTGCATGTGGGGTAAAAACTGACTAGTTTTTGTCAGGTTGCAGCCTAGGATCGGCCTTTACTCACCTCAGCGCTGGCTTCCCATGACCTCTCAAGGAGTCAGACTCCAGGTGCGGTGGCGAGTTACGCTCTGAGGATTATACCTGGGGTCTGCCAGGACATCCATGTGCTTGCTCCATGATTTGGTTCCTGCGGTTACCGTCATGGGCACAGCCATGACAGTCTACTGCACCCTTTACCCAACGGCAGCATCGGTTGCTGTCAGCTGACACTATCCTCCACTGGACTGCTACCTTAGGGTATTTAGCCGGGCTCCAGACAACAGGAAGTTGCCTGTACAACCGTGTTACTTCCACTGTATACTTGCTGTTGCAGCGTTCCAGATTCCAAGCTCCTTTCTTCCAGTGATACTCTCCTAGTGTTATCCACAGCGTGTGTACTCAGTATGTCATCCAAGTACAAACTCCGAGTGCCATTCTCCTGTGCCAGTTCTGCATCTGAAGCCACAGCATGTGTACTTAATATATCATCTAAGAACAATCTCCTAGTGTCATTCTCCTGTGTCAGCCTTGCATATGGATCAACAGGGTGTGTACCCAGTACATCACCCAAGTACAAAACTTCCAATATCATTCTCCTGTGCTTTCCCTGTGATAGTGTTCTTCCATTTCCCACTTGTGTCGGATACCTGTCCAAAGGGCTGCAACCAGCTTGCCGGGTGCAGCTTAAGCCCAAATCCCGCTTAGAGGGGTCACTGGTGCACACCTACCAGTAAGTTAGACTCTGCGCCTTTGGTCAGGTCTAGCCAACATCTAGGCCCCTCGCTTCAGATTCCTTTCTCAACCTGGGTCCACGTCTTCTAATCCCTCTACAGGGGATCACTATAGCCAGAATGTGACACTTTTGCATGTAGCCCACAAATACTGCACAGCTGTATTTTTACACTGCATTTTAGATTTCAATTTGGGCACACCCCTCCCAAATCTAAATCTCTCTGGACATTTTAAATCTACCCCACCTGCAGTGTAACATGGTTTTACCAAGATGCACAGTTACTTGCTATATCTTACTCTAAACTGAAAGCTGAATCAGGCCCACTGTGTAGAATGAAGATGCAAAAATGTAACTTGACACCAGTAGCTGGCACCTCGTCACTATGGCGGGACTGACACTGTCTGTGTAAAGCTGGGTACACACAGTACATTGTGTACCCAGCACTCTGATACTAGCCAGAGCCCCCCCCCCCCCCCCCGCCATTGACCTCACTGCACGTCCCTGGAGGACTACCCAAAAAATAATGAGTCTCACGCACCTTCCAGAAGAGTAGGTAATTATGCATAGTGTGTAAATAACTTTTCTATAGGAATGCCTCACTGATACCATTAGACCAGTCAGACAGAAATTACTCTTCTTTACAAGGTACAAGGTTTGCAAGTAGAGAGAAAAAGAATACCTCCAAGTTTCCTTTGCCAATCTAATTTTCATCTATGAAATATGAAATGGGGTAATCTGCCACATTGGTTCAGTGAGTTTATGCAGCATCAGTAACATCCCATGCACTCAACTCGCCAACAGCAAAACACTATATACAGTGTAGGGGTTTGATGCAATGTTGAACACAAGTCCGTTTGCAGAGCATATCTTGTGTGTTTTTTGGCACTGCACATGTTCTGGGACCAAGAGCAGTGGCAAACGCAGGATTTCTTATGGGGAGTTTCCATATGTTTGATTTTATAGTGTGGCCAACCCATGCCGAGGGCCTAATGAGCCCTTAACAAGCTATAGTGTGGTATGGTGCTCAGTTCCACACAGTTCCTTATACTGCATGTTGTGGCTGCAGCTCTAGTAAAATCATATACTTTAAAATAAAGCTATTGTGGTCATGATTTCAGCCACTAGTCTGGTGAGGGATTCTGGCAACTGGAACCCCCCCCCCTGCGTTTGCCTAGGAAGAATACAAAACTGCAGTCTGTTGATATAGAGTTGTACGCTGCTCAGTCACATCTCTGCTTGCAGCTGAAGGGTTTGATGGGGCACCTCATGTAGGCTAAATACAGACAGGACGTGTCAACAGAATCACGGATTATTCAGAGTTGTGTACATACATAAATACGCCTGGTCCCAGAATCGTTTTTTGCACCAAGGATAGGGCTGGTAAATGTGCCACCGATAATGATGATGACTTTGAAAACAAACATAGAAATAGGGGCAGTCTGGCCACAAAGATACGTACTGATTTGCATATGGCCGAATATACAGAATTATTCATTACACTGGGGAACAAAAAAATATATTTTTTTCTTGCCAAGGATTTAAGATCGGTTTGAGAGTACTCTCAGGTCCTATTTTCGCATTAGATCTTTGCTGTAGCAAAATTGGCTCCAGTTTTCAAATTAATGAAAAATTCTAAAATTCTATTATTTTCTCCATTTGAAGTACCTTACTAGTCTAGGCCTGCTTTACATCCTCAGACCACAGCCACGCCTCCTCCCAGCATACAGAGAGGAGCAACGGAGAGGACCGAGTGACGCAGTTAGCACACCTCCTGTTCCTTTGTTCGGCCCTCTCTTTGTCCCGCAACAACCAATTTCCCAACGTTTGGGCTTGTCTTGTTCAGTACGTCCTCGGCTTTTGTTGGGAGTTAGCACTGAATGTGTGAAACAAAACATTTTCGCTGTAAAAATGAGTTCTTCTCGGAGACGGTGTACTAACAACCCTGATGTTTTTTGTTATATTCGTGGCAGATAAAGGGGTAAAGTTACTAAGAATCGAGTTTGCATTCTCACACGAGTTTAGCCTGTTTTTCCGCCTCGCATATTTACTAAGGGCAAATACAAGAGAACTCGCATTAAACAGACATCAACACTCGTATAAGTTTCCAAAACTCGACAAAATACACCATCGTCAAAACTTGCAAGTACTTCCCATAGAAAGTAATACAACTCGCAAATTTACCAAGATTCAAGTTTTGAAACTCGCACGGGAAATTCTCAAACTCACACCAAAATAGACTTTCAAATAGACGACCTCCTGAGGTGAGTGTTTGCGTGAGTTTGGATGTGTTTGCAACTGTTCACATGTGTTTCAACTTGCAATCACTGGCCACACATTGATGATGCATATAAAAGGCTCCCAAATTGCTGGGTTTCTTTGTGTGCAGCAGAAATGAGTTTATTTCCACTGCTTGCAACTTCCTGTGGCTGGGATTTCAGAGGCTCTACCAGCAGGCTGAAAACAACCAGGAGCAAGAAACTGATCAGGCGCAGGAGGTAATGCAGGTACCAAAAAGGCTGCGCAGGCCACGTTTTTTAGGAGGCGTTTGAACCTGAATGCATTGGCCGATGTCGAGGTCATACAGATGTTCCGGCTGAATCATAACAACATATTCCATCTGTATGAGACAAACAGGACCTAGACCCTGACACAGCACGTTCACACTCTGTCTCAGGCCTGCATAAGCTTCTGACTGT
Organism: Taudactylus pleione; assembly: GCA_031769625.1. NCBI lineage: Eukaryota > Metazoa > Chordata > Amphibia > Anura > Myobatrachidae > Taudactylus > Taudactylus pleione. The sequence goes on along the minus strand of JAUIMM010000200.1, from coordinate 59,640,214 downwards.
GCTGCACTTTTTGGCTACTGGGAATTTTCAGTCTGTCACTTGTAGAGTTCTCTGTATATCCCAGTCCACATTTTCAATATACCTCAAACAGGTACTGGTGGCATTTCAGCCATTAATTGATTTCTGCATCTGCTTCCCTAGCCACGACACACAGTGGCATGCAGTCAGGGTAGCTTGACAAATGTCTTGGGCGCTACTGCACACACATTGAGCTTAGACCACCCAGAGGGCGTGCGCACATTTACCTCAATAGGCATCATGCACATTCCACAAATGTGCAGGTGGTTTGTGATGCAAAATGAAAATCATGAGTGTTGTAGTCGGCTACCCTGGCTCATGTCATGATGCCTTTATCCTCAGGCAATCATCCCTTCATGCTCATTTTGAGGCCAGACAAATGCCGGAGGGATGGTTGCTGGGTCAGTACCTTTGTCAGTGTCACTTTTCTATTGATGTCTATGTTTTTTGTTTTTTACTCTGTTTTACTTTCAGGTGATGCTGGGTATGGGTGTTTTAGTTGGCTTCTGACTCCGTTGGCACTTCCGGATTCTCCCGCTGAGCATAATTATAATGGTGCACATAAGTCCGCTCGATCTGTGATAGAGCGTACATTTGGCCTGCTAAAATGTCGTTTCCAATGTCTTGATAAATCGGGTGGCCTTTTGCTATATTCTTGTTTAACAGTGTGCTCAGCTGCTGTCTTCTGCATAATTTGTGTTTGCAGCAGCCATTTCCGGCTGATTATGCTTTAGACAGTGAGCAAGCAGAGGACTCTGTTGTATCTGGTGACAATTTGAGCACAGAGAGTGGGAGCAGAACAGGCTGCAGCTCATCAATCAGCATTTCCAGGGTAAGCTTTGCCCTTTTTTTGTGTGTAGTTACTTACCGCTGTTTTAGCCTTTAAAAGTTCAGATCACCTTTGTAATTTTACATTTAATTTTGCCAGTAGTGTACACATGTTTTTAAGGTAAAGTCCAATATCTCAAATGTTATGTATAAACAAGAAAATGTGTCACCATAATTTGTTTGAGGCTTGCTTAGTTGTGTAGGGCTTCTCCATTTCAAGCGACCTCATTTGATCTATCAGCATTGTAATATCCTCCTACTAAGGTGCAATAGGTTTGCTACCAACATTTTTGCAACATCTCCACTTCGCAAAACCAACACTATATTAAAATATCCACTTTGGGTCAGAGGCCATGGACAAACATCTCGTTATTTCCTGCTGTTTGTTTTGGTAAATGTATCAAGCAAGTTTAAACAAGTGCATCTAAATGTATTTATCAATCTTGCATGTTCCTAATGCTTTAAACAATTAATACCCCCTCATTAAGTCATCTGAACACTTACAAATGGCCTTCAGAGTAGGAGGTTTTGGGGTAATGTAACCAGCCCAGATGTTGTTTTTTAATTATATTTTTCATTAGTGTTTCTGACAGATAATATACTAACATCTAAGTTACCTTTGTTTCTTTTATAGGGTCAACAGCTGTGTCTATTGTCATTTCCTAAGTTTACATTTGGGTCTGAAATGGGATTTGCAACTTGGAACTTGGAAACTGAATCTACTTTGAGCCGGTAATCCTAACCCAAATGTATTATATGTAGTATGTTAACTTGATACCTGAGGAAAATAATGAATGTGCAGATTTATATGTATGTTGCTTAGTTTTGAAATGTATCATGCACTTTTAAGGTAATCGAATTAATGTATGTTTAATGTCTGAAATTCTCCAAACAAGATGGTGTGTACCCATGCTGGTGTGTGGCCCCTCACCTATAAACAGTACCTTATTTGGCCACAACAGTACCCCTCAAAAAAAAAAACAATACATTATAAAAATGCTAACTTTCTGATCCCTGGAAGCAATCAATTGCAACACATTTCAAGATAAATATAAGAATGTGTACACGAAACTTTGGGGACAACTACAAATGTTGGAGTGTGCAGTGTAATTGTTTCTTTACTGTAATCACAGACTCACCTTCCAGAAGTGGGGATTCTGGACCAGAGTCAGATTCAGTGAGGACATTGTTGGACCGGTGCCTTGCTGTAGTTGTGTTAAGAGGGTCATTTGTGCTAGAGGCAAGGAGGGGCCTAAGAGAAATATGTTCCATACATTAATCTTTTCTTTTTTAATCTTGTCTGCAGATAGACAAATAATGTTTCCATTTAATTACCTTCACATCTAAATCCAAAACTTGAAGTTGCCTGGAGTGGCTTTTGTTCCATGCTGGTTGCTGTGGCCTGGCTGGAGCTTAATGGCAAACATTTACATTTTTACATTGGCACTTCTAAATGTTGAAAGCACAAACAACAATGTTAGACATTACTTACCTGCAGCATCAGTGTCCGAGGCCCGCACTTGGCTACGCAGCCTTCCTGTTGCTGGTTGCTGTTGTCTGGATGGGCCTGAAAGAATGACAGTTATCTATTTTACAATGTTTCTTCTTACTGTTGTGTACAAGTGGAAATACCTTGTGCAATTATTTACCGGCCTCTTCCAAATCTGTATCCTCCTGTTGCCTGACTTTTCTTTTTTTTGCAAATGATTTTTTGCCTGTTTAAAAATGCAAAGCAAATTAACATTATAAGTTTGTGTTTGTATTCTGTTTATCATGGTTGAATTTGTAATTTGCACACCAAACATTGAAAAGTTAAAGCACATTTTATGTGGCTTTAAAATAAAATAAAAAATATTTTGGAATTGTAAATTAGTATAGTTTTCTGTGGCTAAAATAGGTAAGATTGAGACTTTAATGTATGTTGCCAAACATTTTCAGTATACACATTATTTAACTAGCATACACAACACAAGCACAGAACCTTAACATAAGTCTATAGACCACCAAATCCCAGATTAGAGTAATAATAGAGCAGGTAGGTGATCTTACAACATATTGCTCCATGTGAGACACCTACTTTAAAATGTGGCAACAGCAAAACAAGAAGAAGCCATAGTGGGGTGTGAAGTGGCAAAGCAACTGTAGTGTGATTAGCATTTTAAAACTGAGTTAATGTGTTGGACCATAAAAAAAAACAACATGGCAAGCCGGGTCTACACTTGAAAACTAAAAAACACAACCCTAAAAAAATGTAAAATATTTATAAAATAAACACATTAAACATTACGTAAAAAAAAAACTGTTGGTCAAAAAGGCCACGTCCAGCTGCTGTGGCACTACACATCCCAGCATGGTCTACAACAGATAACATATGAGGGCATGCCAACACTGTAGCATGCCATGCTGGTATATGTAGTTACACAACAGCTGTAGGAATGCATATTAACCACCCCTAGGCAACACAATAATATGACTTCTTTACAATGGGAAATTACAAACAAAAGCAAAACAACAATGAGACACTTTGAAAAAAGTAGATTGTGACCGACCCCAAAAATAAAAACAAACAAGCCAAACCTTGATAAAGTCAATAGTGAACAAACCCAAAATTGATTTGCAAAACATGCAAAAAAAACCCACTAAAAACCCAAAGTACTTTTGCACATTTTAAAAAAGAAACAAACTTACCAATACACCTGGGGGCATCGGTATCCCGGACATTCAGACGTCTAATAACCTCTGGTGGTATCATGGGTTTAACTACTTCCTCGTAGTCAAGGTAGTCTGCCTTTTAGGGTGAGCCACCCCCACTTTCTCTGGCTGCCTGTGCCTCATTCGCCATCTTTTCTTTCAGACCACGTTTTATGTTGTAAAATCATTTTTTTATGTTATCCAGAGTGCGGCAAGTGGTCCCCTCAGCATTTACAGCACTCTCCACGGATGACCAGATGGCATTCTTGTAACAGGCAGATGTGCTGGCAACCTTAGACGGCCAAACAGCAGGTGGTGGTGTTTCATTACCTCCTGAGCTAGGGCCATGCTTAACATTGCCCCCTGTCTTGGTTTTGCCCCTCATCACTGCTGTCTGAACTTCTCACTCTGGCTACTTGAGCAGCAAACACCTCCACCTCACTCTCTCCCTGCCTTTCCTCTGGCCTGAACATAATCCCAAACACCTCCCTACACAAACACAGAACACAGAAAAAGAAAAAACAAACAAACACAAACCTCCTCTTCCACTACCCTCACACACCATACACAACCACACACACAAAACACTGACAGGACCCAAAAAATAACACAATGGAGACTGAAAATCAAGCCAAACATATAACTTACTAGACAACAAATAACCACAAAACAACTTCCACACACCAATTACCAATCAAATCCATATGGACAAAAAACACCAACACCACTAGACATACTCCTCACTGTCCCTCTGCAAACTCCTTCTAAAACCCTCAAAGGTGTGTCTGTTTGGGGTGTTTATATATGCTTGCCCAGTTTGTATTTGACATGTGACAGATTCAACCAATTAGAGTACTTTGTGCAGATAATGCATGCATTCTCACATGAGTTTTACAAACTCACGTCTGTTTACCAAAGTATTTTGGTAAAATCTAAAGCAAATCTAAAGCATGGCTGAGTTATGTGTCTGTCATTCAAAATTTGTTAGGCAATCACAAGGCAGACAACTATCATGATTTAGTCCACAACATGCTAAAATGTTTCAAGAAAGTAGGTGCCAACATGAGTATTAAAGTACATTTTTTGTACAGCCATTTAGATCACTTCCCGTTCAATCTAGGAGATTTAAGCGAAGAACAGGATGAACGGTTCCACCAGGATATTCAGGTACTGGAAGAAAGATATCAAGGAAGGTGGTATCGTCACATGATGGTCGATTATTGTTGGAGTCTGCAGAAGGACTGTCCGCAACAAGAATACAAAAGAAAATCCTACAAAAAACAGTTCTCATAGCTCCCTAACACTTATGTATATAATTATCCTGTGTCTCTTTATAACATTTTATGAATCAAATTTAATCAGAATACAAAAAAAATCTTTTAAACTATTTTTAACATTGTTTATTTTAATTTTTCATAAATATTAAAGACATACGCGTATCTCAAAAACTACAGCCAATTAAAAAATAATAATGATGATCAGGAGCACAAAATTAATCGAAATCGACTTAAATCCCTGCAACAAATTGACTGTTCCCCAGTGTTATAGACGGTTATGGATCTATTTAACATTGGCAGTAGTTATTGCAATTAGTGCCTGCAACAGGTTCAAGTGCCTAGTGATCTCATTGGATATCTGTCAGTTATCTAGCTGCCTCTTTGCAACATGATGAGTAACAACACTGCAATTTTGCTAGCCTGGAAACACTTCTATTGGGTAATATGAATATAACTTTGAATAAACATCTTGTTCATTTATGTTTTTAAACTGAGGTTGACCACAGGCTATGTAAAGATACACAGATGTTCTCCTGCTATGTACTGTAATATATTATAATAAACAGTTCACCACTTTGATTATTGATTTTCACATCTTCTATAAATACTAACTAAAAGCAAAATATTAAGATTTTGTTGATTTTTTTTAAACACTAATTATTATAAATGCAGTCTTAGGTCACAGACTACAATAGTTTATATCAGACACATTGAACTGTAAAATGGATTTATTAGTGATAGACAGCGCAGTCTTACCCAATCACACCATAAGGATCCGAAATCAATAATTACAGCAAAACAATGGATTTCACCATGGATGTTTTTCCTGTGTTGTCTTTTATATCTCTCTTTTTGACTGCCAAAAAACTAAATATATCCATTATTGCCTGCTCAAAGGTGATAGGAAATTGCACTGAATCCTTATATTATCTGTGCACGATGAACCATTCTGACTTTGTTGTCAGAACCGTCAAAAAAAATATTTGACTACTTTTTGGACCCCGCTGAGAGATCTCTTTAGAGGAAGTCCAAGGGGCAATAGCAGTGGGAGAGGTGGGGAGGTGATACTGTATATCGTGAATCGGAATGTAGGCAAGTATGCTGGAAAAAGTGTATACATACGGCTTGTTGACAATCAAAATGTTGCCAAGTAGTGGTATGTAGTCAGAAAGTGAGTGGTCAAAATGCCGATTACCGGCTTCCCGACAGTGAAATCCCGGCATGGGACTAATGATAGGCGTTTAAATACTGATGCCTACCATTAGCCCCATGCCAAAATCCCGACGTCCGGCATACTGATCGTAGGTAAGCTGGGCAATGGGTACGGATAGCCATGGGGGGTAGGTTTAGGGTCTCCCGGGGGAACTTAGGGTTAGGCACCCCCCCGGAATGGGTTAGAGTTAGGCTAGGGGAAGGGGGGTTAGGGTCAGGCACCCCCGGTGGGAGGTTACAGTTAGGCACCCCCCGGGATGGTTAGGTTTAAGGTGCGGGGAGGGGGGGTTAGGTTTAGGCACCGCTGGGGGGAGGTTAGGTTTAGGCACCGCTGGGGGGAGGTTAGGGTTAGGCACCCCTAAGGAGGGTTAGGGGGGAGATGGCTAAGGATAGCCTACTTACCTCCCCTGTCTGGATCTTCATCTGCCGGACTTCCAGCGTCGGTATTTCATCTGCCGTACTGACGTCCGGCAGTATAACATACCGATTCCCCAAGTAGTATATACCGGGGGGTGTAAAATACTGTAAGAAACTATTTACACTTGCCAACATTGTGGCATCTGCCTTCCGGGGTCTGCATAATGCTTGTCGACAAGCACACTACATCCCTAGAAAAAGAACAGAATTGAGGCGTTGTCAATGTTTATGAGGGCTGTGAGTGCTAATCACTGATCTGCATGAATGGAATAATAAGAGTACACACAGGGCCGGCAAGATAATAGACCACCCTTCATTGCTATAGAGGGTGCATGGCCACTAATAAGGGTTTGGCCATGCCCTGTTTGTACATTGTTAAAAATGTGCTCACAGAGATGGGGGTGTTTCTCCACTCTTGATTGACACGGGCCCCCACCGGTCCCCGATGACAGGTCTGGTAAACTGTGTCCCACCCACCTTGTCTTCCCTGAGTAAACAAATATAAATTTACTTAAATGGACATAGTCAGAGACAATACCTCTGAAAAAGCAGAATCTGATTTACAACAATACATATGTTGGGAAAACTTTGGGAACATCTCCAAACGCTGCACCAATGGTTTTGAGCCAGTATTTATCTTGGCCTGTGGCTAAATGTGAATTTTAAGACAAGGATAATGAATGGACTAGGCGCTTTCATGCCTCGTAATGTATAACAGATGTGGTTGTTGTGAATACATTTATGGAGTGGACAGTAATGAATGCAACAGCGGCCAAGTTAGTAAACAGGTTTATTAATGATTATTCTGGGGAAATAGATGTTATTTGAGTGTGAAAATTGCTCTTCGGAATTTCCTATTGCTGTTTCTTTTCTATGCATGGGTTGTTGTAGGGAAAGTACAATGTACATACTTACTCTATAACCGTTTTCTACACATGTGGTTGCAGTAGGTGCAGACATTTATTTTCTTCCACATGTGAAATTTTCCTCATGAAAGGAACAATTTTGAGAAAACAAAAACCCTAGAACTTGCTTTCTGCATTTATTCCCTGCTATAAACAAATGCAGTCAGTCACAGTTTGTGCAGATCTGGTCAGTTAGTGTGAAATGAGGCTTTGGGTTCTGGACTAACACCTCCTCTGCAATCTTATACCTAATTCAATAAACAGTGGACTAGTTTCAATAAGATGTGAGAGTGCAGATCCCTGTGTGAAATCTACACTTACTGTATTAGTATACCAGGTATAGCGATGCTATTTAGGATGGGTATTTCCACTTAAACAGTACCTGCAGGCTCGGACTTGGCCCTCCCGGGGAGTCGGGTAAATCCCCGGTGGGCCCTCTTGCTTTGTAACTCCGCCCACTTTAACCAGGGGGCGGGGCCATGCATGGTCAGTACTAGTTCTATGGGAAGGGACACAAGCAGGGGTTACGGGCAGCATATTGAATGGGGCACAAAGTGACAAGGAAGCCCCAGACCTCATCACCAGCAGTAGCGAGCTCCCTGCCCCCCTCCCCTCAGCTCTGGCAGCAGCGGGCCATTCCCATCCAAAGCGGCGGCATCATCGGGACTCCGTCATCAGCGCAGCAGTGGCCCCCCGCATCCTCAGTGTCTGCATCAGCAGGCCACTCCACATCTAGCGCCGGCAGTAGCGCGCCCCCCGGCGTCCTCACCAGCGGGCCCCATCGCATCCTTAGCACCGGCAGTAGCACACAACCCCACCCCCGCGTCCTCACCAGTGGGCCCCGCATCCTCAATGTCAGCATCAGTGGCCCGCCCGCATCCTTCACGCCAGCAGCATCAGGCTCCCCCGTCCTCAACAATGGCACCCCCCCCCCAGCAATCATCAGCAGAAGCAGGGCCTGACTCCTGCAGAAAGAGTGCTGACTCGTGGGCATTACAGCCAGCAGGGGACGATGGGGCGGGCCGCGGGACTGTGGACATGATTTAGTGCATGTACCTACCTGCTCTATCAGCTGCCCACCTGACTGTTACACCCGACCTGTTACCTGCTTCTGAGTTCCTCTCCTCTCGATGGAGAGATGGGAGCAATGAGCACCATGGAGCAGCACACTGCAGTCGGAAGGCCAGAGCAGCAACAGGCGGTGAGTGGGGGTGAAGGGAACAGGATGTATTTTTGTTGGTGATGTACTGTATGAAAGGGGTGTCTGGGTGCTGGCAGTGTGAGGGGGCTGTCTGGGTGCTGGCAGTGTAGGAGGGGCAGTCTGTGTGTTGGTAGTGTATGAGGAGGGTGTGCTGGCAGTGTAGGAGGGGGTGTATGGATGCAGGAGGTAGTGTACGAGGGGGGTGTCTGGGTGCTGGCAGTGTAGGAGGGGGTGTATGGATGCAGGAGGTAGTGTATGAGGTGGGTGTCTGGGTGCTGGCAGTGTAGGAGGGGGTGTATGGATGCAGGAGGTAGTGTGTGAGGGGGGTGTCTGGGTGCTGGCAGTGTAGAAGGGGGTGTATGGATGCAGGAGGTAGTGTATGAGGTGGGTGTCTGGGTGTTGGTAGTGTAGGAGGGGGTTGTCTGGTGCTGGTAGTGTAGGAGGGGGTGTATGGATGCAGGAGGTAGTGTATGAGGTGAGTGTCTGGGTGTTGGTAGTGTAGGAGGGGGTGTATGGATGCAGGAGGTAGTGTATAAGGGGGGTGTCTGGGTGCTGGCAGTGTAGGAGGGGGTGTATGGAATGGATGCAGGAGGTAGTGTATGAGGGGGGTGTCTGGGTGTTGGTAGTGTAGGAGGGGGTGTATGGATGCAGAAGGTAGTGTATGAGGTGGGTGTCTGGGTGTTGGTAGTGTAGGAGGGGGTGTATGGATGCAGAAGGTAGTGTGGGTGCTGCAGGGGTGTTGGTAGTGAATGAGGAGGGTTGTGTCTGGGCTGTGTGTTGGTGGTGATGTAAGAGGCTGATTGGTTGCTACTGGGGTGTCGGTGAATGACAGAGGAGATAAGTAATTGGTGAATGAGGGGAGTGTCTTGTCAGAGTGCTGCTGGGGGGTTGGGAATGAATCAATGTGTGCTTGTGTGTAGGTAGCACCAGCCACTATTTTCCCTCTGGACGCCTCTTGTTAACATATGCCTCTGACACCAAACAATCAGCCACATCAATATTTATAATATATATACTTATAGTTAGTATGACTGCAGATGCACTCTCTGTCATTGACTGATCCACCACCGTGAGGGATGGAGAATGATGGAGTAGAGATTATGTGGCCGGGTATGAGGGAAGGAGGATGGTGGAGGAGAGGATATGGCTGTGGTGTGAGGGAAGGAGGATGATGGAGGAGAGAATATGGCTGGGCTATGAAAGGAGCATGAAGGAGGAGAGAATGTGGTTGAGGTATGAGGGAAGGAGGATGATGGAGGAGAGTATGTGGCCAGGGTATGAGGGAGGGAGGATGATGGAGGAGAGGATGTGGCTGGGCTATGAAAGGAATATGAAGGAGGAGAGGATGTGGCCGAGATATGAGTGAAGGAAGTTGATGCAGGAGAGGATGTGGCCGAGATATGAGGGAAGGAAGATGATGGAGGAGAGGATTTGGCCGTGGAGTGAGGGAAGGAGGATGATGGAGGAGAGGATGTGGCTGGGTTATGAAAGGAATATGAAGGAGGAGTAGATGTGGCCAGGTATGAGGGAAGGATGATGATGGAGGAAAGGATGAGGAGAGGAGGAGGATGATGGAGGAGAGGATGTGGCCAAGGTATGAGGGAAGGAGGATAATGGACGAGAGGATATGGATGGGTTATGAAAGGTTATGAAAGGAGGAGAGGATGTGTCCGAGGTACGAGGATGATGGAGGAGAGGATGCGGGTGGGCTATGAAAGGATTATGAAGGCGGAGAGGATGTGGTCGGGGTATGAGGGAAGGAGGATGATGGAGGAGAAGATGTGGCTGGGGTATGAGGGAAGGAGGATGATGGAGGAGAGGATGTGGCCGGGGTATGAGGGAAGGAGAATAGTGGAGGAGAGGATATGGCCAGGGTATGAGGGAAGGAGGATGATGGAGGAGAGGATGTGGCTGGGGTATGAGGGAAGGAGGATGATGGAGGAGAGGATGTGGTCGGGGTATGAGGGAAGGAGAATAGTGAAGGAGAGGATATGGCTGGGGTATGAGGGAAGGAGGATGGTGGAGGAGAGGATGTGGCTGGGGTATGAGGGAAGGAGGATAGTGGAGGAGAGAATATGGCTGGGGTATGAGGGAAAGAGGATAGTGGAGGAGAGGATATTCCTGGGATATGAGGGAAGGAGGATGGTGGAGGAGAGGATATGGCTGGTGTATGAGGGAAGGAGGAAGATGGAGGAGAGGATATGGCCAGGGTATGAGGGAAGGAGGATAGTGGAGGAGAGGATATGGCTGGGGTATGAGGGAAGGAGGATGGTGGAGGAGAGGATGTGGCCGGGGTATGAGGATGATGGAGGAGAGGATGCGGGTGGGCTATGACAGGATTATGAAGGAGGAGAGGATGTGGCCGGGGTATGAGGGAAGGAGGATGATGGAGGAGAAGATGTGGCTGGGGTATGAGGGAAGGAGGATGATGGAGGAGAGGATGTGGCCGGGGTATGAGGGAAGGAGAATAGTGGAGGAGAGGATATGGCCGGGGTATGAGGGAAGGAGGATGATGGAGGAGAGGATGTGGCTGGGGTATGAGGGAAGGAGGATGATGGAGGAGAGGATGTGGTCGGGGTATGAGGGAAGGAGAATAGTGGAGGAGAGGATATGGCTGGGGTATGAGGGAAGGAGGATGGTGGAGGAGAGGATGTGGCTGGGGTATGAGGGAAGGAGGATAGTGGAGGAGAGAATATGGCTGGGGTATGAGGGAAAAAGGATAGTGGAGGAGAGGATATGCCTGGGGTATGAGGGAAGGAGGATGGTGGAGGAGAGGATATGGATGGTGTATGAGGGAAGGAGGAAGATGGAGGAGAGGATATGGCCAGGGTATGAGGGAAGGAGGATGGTGGAGGAGAGGATGTGGCCGGGGTATGAGGGAAGGAGGATGGTGGCGGAAAAGATGTGTCCGTGGTGTAAATAATATATTTTAGAACTAACAAATAAAAAACACTGGAGTGTACAGTATATAACTGATTAAAAGTACAATATGTTTTTTTCTTTTCTAATATGTATTTTAGAGTTCTAAATTTACCACGCTCTTGATTTCTATTAAAATAGAACAAATCTCTATGACATTAAGGAGGTGATTCAGATGTGGAAGCTGTTGCAGTAGCAACTGCGAATTTTGTTGCAGCAGCTACTTTATGTTAATGGTGTCCTTCTGCTACCTTTTTCAGCTGTCCTTCTGTCCATCTTCCCCGGCTGTCCCTCTGCCCCCATTCTTGGCTGTCCTGTCACCTTCCATGACTGTCCTTCTGCCACCTATGGCTGTCCCTCTGCCACCTTCCTCCACTGTCCCTCTGCTACCTTCCACAGTTGTCCCTTGGACACTTTCCCTACCTCTCTCTCTGACACTTTCCTCAGCTGTTCCTCTGCATCATCCCCAGCTGTCCTTCTGCATCTTCCCCCAGCTATCCCTCTGCAGCTTCTACAGCTGCCACTCTGCCCCACTGTCATTTGTGCCTTTGCCCACTTTTCCATCTGTGCCCCGGGGACCTATGTATAATCGTATTCAACCTCGCATTCAACCTCGTATTCAACGTTGCCGCAGGGGATACTTAACACCGGAGAAATTCATCATTGCTCCGGTGCGGGTACAGCTGCTCCATAAAGCACCTGTCCCCACAATTAGTAATATTGATACAGAAGTAGCAGCGTTACTTACCTCCCCCCGCGGCCGTCTTCTGTGCATGTGTAACCTAAGGTGACACATGCGCAAAGCCGCTGGGGAGTCAGTGAGGATGTGGCGGAGGGATCCGCTCGGATCCCTCTTTGCAGAACTCCTTCCCATAGGAAGGAGCGGGGCTCCAAGAACAAGCGCTATCTAAAGATGAAGCCTGTTCTCGCAAGCAAACCCCGAAAACTTTAAGTTTTCGGAGTTTGCTGAATACATGGTTAACAGGCCATTTTAGTTATGATCAATATGCCCCTCTGTCATCTGCACATCTATTAGACTAAATTGGGCATAGTGCTGTCTGACAATGTTTAATATTATGATGTTTCCTTTGTGGAATAGTCACGCCCCTCCCGTTATTGACCATACCTACCCAGTGGTTGGTCACACCCCTTCAGCGGGCTCCTGTCTCTGCATTTCCCTGGTGGGCCTTTAATGCCCCAGTCCGACACTGAGTACCTGGATCTCAAGCATTTCCTCCATTGCGGAAACATCTTTGAGCTACAGTATCACACACATGAAGAGAACTGACATGGCTTATTACCTAATTATCACAAACATGTAAAGCCGTGTACACACTTGCTGATATTTGGAATGATTGAACGATAACGGGCTCGCCGATGATGATATCGCCGCATCCACACATCGTGTAGTGTGTATGCGGCTTAACATATTGGTTAATCCTTTTTCACTGTCAGGAAGCATGTGTGAAGATTGGAAAACCTAAAGTCCAGCTTAGCCTACCAAACATCAGTCAACTCAAGACAGCATCTTGTTCACATAACTGGTCACAAACACATATCCTGTATGCAAAGGCAACAGTTGTAAAGTCAGCTGTGCTCTTATGTGTTACTAGCTGTTGCCCACGGCTTTGCCTGCGTTGAAGTTGCTACTGCTGAATTTTGTTTTGTTGATTTGACCAGCAGAGATACACAGATTGGCGGTGCACCCCATCTTGATATTAGTACAGTCAGGTCCATAAATATTGGGACATTGACAGAATTTTCATATTTTGTCCTCTATTCACCACCACAATGGCTTTGAAATGAAACAAACAAGATGTGATTTAACTGCAGACTTTCAGATTTAATTTGAGGGTAATTACATTCAAATCAGGTGAACGGTGTAGGAATTACAACGGTTTCTATATGTGGCTCCCACTTTTTAAGGGGCCAAAAGTAATGGGACAAACTAAACAATCCTAAATCTAACTTTCACTTTTTAATACTTTGTTGCAAATCCTTTGCAGGCAATTACAGCCTGAAGTCTGGAACGCATAGACATCACCAGATGCTGGGTTTCATCCCTGGTGATGCTCTGCCAGGCCTCTACTGCAAATGTCTTCAGTTCCTGCTTGTTCTTGGGGCACTTTCCCTTCAGTTTTGTCTTCATCAAGTGAAATGCATGCTCAATCGGATTCAGGTCAGGGGATTGACTTGGCCATTGCATAACATTCCACTTTTTAGCCTTAAAAAACTCTTTGGTTGCTATTGCAGTATGCTTCGGGTCATTGTCCATCTGCACTATGAAGCGCTGTCCAATGAGTTCTGAAGCATTTGACTGAATATGAGCATATAATATTGCCCGAAACACTTCAGAATTAATTCTGTTGCTTTTGTCAGCAGTCACATCATCAATAAATACAAGGGAACCAGTTCCATTGGCAGCCATATATGCCCACACCATGACACTACCACCACCATGCTTCACTGATGAGGTGGTATGTTTTGGATCATGAGCAGTTCCTTTCCTTCTCTTCTCTTCCCATCACTCTGGTACAAGTTGATCTTTGTCTCATCTGTTAACAGGATGTTGTTCCAGAACTGTAATGGCTTTTTTAGATGTTGTTTGGCAAACTCTAATCTGGTCTTCCTGTTTTTGTGGCTCACCAATGGTTTGCATTTTGTGGTGAACCCTCTATATTCATTCTTGTAAAGTCTTCTCTTGATTGTTGACTTTGACACATATACATCTACCTCCTGGAGAGTGTTCTTGATTTGGCCAACTGTTGTGAAGGGGTTTTTCTTCACCAGGGAAATAATTCTTTTGTCATCCACCACAGTTGTTTTCCGTGGTCTTCCGGGTCTTTTGGTGTTGCTGAGCTCTCCGGTGCATTCTTTCTTTTTAAGAATGTTCCAAACAGTTGATTTGGCCACACCTAATGTTTTTGCAATCTCTCTGATGGGTTTGTTTTCATTTTTCAGCCTAATGATGGCTTGCTTCACTGATAGTGACAGCTCTTTGGATCTTATATTGAGAGTTGACATCAACTGATTCCAAATGCAAATGTCACACCTAGAATCAACTCCAGACCTTTTACCTGCTTAATTGATAATGAAATAACGAGGGAATAGCCCACACCTGTCCATGAAATAGCTTTTGAGTTGATAGTCCCATTACTTTTGGCCCATTAAAAAGTGGGAGGCACATATTGAAACTGTTGTAATTCCTACACCGTTCACCCGATTTGGATGTACTTACCCTCAAATTAAATCTGAAAGTCTGCAGTTGAAGCACATCTTGTTTGTTTCATTTCAAAACCATTGTGGTGGTGAATAGAGGCCAAAATCTGAAAATTCTGTCAATGTCCCAATATTTATGGACCTGACTGTATGTGCTCTTTGTGTGGTTTATTATTTCATTTTATTTTTACTAATAATTATAAGTCATTAATAATCATTATTATTATGATTATTATTTTATTATGATGATTATTACTACAGGTTGAGTCTCCCATATCCAAAATGCTTGGGACTAGGGGAATTTTGGATAACGGAATATTCCGTATTTTGGAATAATTGCATAACATAATGAAATATCTTGGGAATGGGACCTCAATATACACACAGAATGCATTTATACAGACAGCCTGCAGGTAATTTTATATAATATTTTCAATAATTTTGTGGCTCAAGCAAAGTTTGTGTACAGAAATGAAATTCATTTATGTTTCATATACATCTTATACACATAGCCTGAAGGTAATTGTATACAATATTTCAATAATTTGTGCCTTAGACAAAGTTTGTGTACATTGAACCATCAAAAATCAAAGGTTTCATTATCTCAGTCATGCTAAAATTATTCCGTATTTCGGAATATTCCGTATTTCGGAATATTTAGATATGGAAGACTCAACCTGTATTACTATTTTTATTTAAAAACTTCTTACTACAATGAATTTAAAGAAAACTTACACCTGAAAATTTGAAGATATTGCCCAAAAGAGCTTGAAATGTGTTGTTTTATTATTATTACATGGCTTTTAGTTTATTTGAGTTAGCTTTATTCAAGAACTAATCTTGTATTTTTATTCTTACTCTTCAGTTCTTGTATTCAAGAACTAATAATTTAAATAGTAAAAACAAGAAACCAACACAACCATATTAAGAAAATATATATTGATTTATTGCATAATAAAACATTAACGTGTTGTTCCAGCTGCCCTAAGGAGATGATTGATTTAGTATGGCTTTCAGACTTTCCACACATTAATATCGGGCATATGATTGTACAGCTTTGATGTGTTACATTAACAGAGACAGGTGGCTTGTTGTGCAGAAGAATCCATGCAATTCTCTTTGAAGACATAATTCTTTCAAACTGCACTTCAGAGGGAAGACATAAGGAGCCCCTTGAGAATTCATCATAATGTCAATGCCTCTCTGTTTACAGTGAGTGTGTTTGTAGACTTATATGGGCTGACCCTCTAAAGCCAAAATATTTATTGTGGTATCTGAATTTCTGTTTTGTTTACAGTCCTATTATAATGTAATATTACTTCTGTATGTCATACTTGCCAACTCTCCCTGAATGTAATTGAGACTCGCTGAAATAGTGGTGATCTCCCTGACTTGCTGAAGGGTCTAGAAATCTCCCTGAAGTTGGGGTTTGTGTCCACAACAGACTGATGATGTAATCACTCTATGTCCAGGAAATACTGGTGAGAAGAATAGGAAGGATGAGTACTACAATAAAATGGCTGCGGTCTCCAGCACACTGATGGCTACATGAGTGGTGTAAGGATGTTTGATGAATTGCAGGTGATTTATGCCCAAGGAAGTGTTCCAATTTACTGGATATGTGTATTGCACCACAGGGTGTGTGTGGTTCATTACAGAAAGGAGGGGGTGGGTGCCCGTGGATGTGTGCTGCTTTACCATAGTGTGGAACGATTTGCATGAACCTGGTGGAAGGGAGTTAGTGGGGTCATTTAAGATGCTGAATAATACAGTAGTAGAGCGCTGCATATCTGTAATGCACAACTTGTATTAGAAGGTTCACTGGCTAAATAGCAGACTTATTGGCCATCTGTGCAGGCTCTTTCTGTGACCATTTCAATTATTTTTCTTGCTGTGACAAGTGCACATGTTTGCAAATACTTAGTTCAAAGCACAGCCTCTTAGTGATCACATTTGCACTATACCCCCATTATCTACCCATTCTATATGTCACTTAATCAAGGGGCTCAAAAGAAAGTGACCTAGGCCTAATGACCAGGGTCACTCACTGGGACACAAGCCTAGTGTCCACCTAACAGTGCCACAGCCCCAAGGGCTGCCTGTGCCCACGTGTCTAGCACCCAACAACCCTGGTGGTCTAGGGAGGGTGAAAAATACTGATGGTGCATGGCCGCCTACCAGTAAAATGAGAAGAGGCTGCAGTGAGGAGCTTTGTTTAGCCTGCAACACTCTCCGGTTTACATCTTCTGTCTTCTGCCACTGACCCGTCCTGGCCAGTGGTGCCGTGCCGCCTCTTCTTCTCTGCATCTTCTCTGCATCCAGCCAGCACCATACATCTGTTTTCTCTTCTGGCCTTATCCGGGACCGCCAGAGCTTTTCACACAATGTCTTCTCCTGTAGCTCTCAGCTGATGGACTGCCTGCTCCCGATTGGCTGCCGGTCCATGAGCCACGATTGGCTCACGGCAGGTAACAAATTCAAAAACCTGCAACTGCTTCTTGCTGGCAGCCAGTCCTCAAGCCGCGATTGGCTTATGGTCATTGTCTATTTTAAACTGCCGCTGAATCTGCTTGACCGGCACTGAGATCAGACACGCTGTCCCTTGCGTCGACCGCTAAAGTGTCCCACTGGGGACACATCTCTCTGTGCCGCCACACTTCTGATGTAGGTCCCAGCACTGACTGCATGCCGCTACTTAACTTCTGGCGCTGGGTTCCAACACTTGATCCCAACGGCGGCTGACACGCACATATCTACAGAGGCACATCAGGCAGGGAGAGAGAGGAGCGGCATTAGTCTCCCTACCCTTCTGTGTGCTGGGCTGCTGAGGGTCCAGCAAGGCTGCTGCAGCTGAGCAGCAGAGGTCTCCCTGCCTGATTTGCTGCTCCGCAGCGGCCTCGGTGGTGATAGTGCATACCAATTTTCTTCAGTGCCATAGTAAAGGCATTGAGGCCTTTTACATGTGCATAAACACATGTATTTTTATATGCACATTGTAGATGTGCCCATTTGTTATATTAGGTCAATGTTCCCATGTTAGGGTTAATGCACATCTGGCTATGCAATTTAATATAAAACGCAGGTCTTCACCACGCATCCTTGTAGATGTCGAATTTCAACACTACTTTCCCAAAGCAAAATATGTACATATAGAGTTTACATATGTGCATTGGCGTAACAAACTACCATGGATGCAAGGGGAGCAGCTGCTACGGGTCCAGAGCTTAGTGTGGCCCCATCTTCTCTGTCAAGATTACATGTTATATACCTTTTTAACCATTGGGTGGTGGTACATAGGGGCCCTTACAAACTTTTGCTACTTTTGCTACTGGGCCTTCAAATACCTACAGTAGCTACACCCCTGCATACAGTATGTTATCCCGCAGGCTGACATTAAACATGGGGGACATTAAACCACAAGTGTTGCCTCTTTAATTTCTATTGTGTCTAGGCAGCCAGTTATGGGTATTTGGGAGGGGCTTAGTGTGTACTTAGGACCTGATTCAGAGCCGCTCGCTAGATGCGATCGCTCGGCCCCAGCGTATGTAAATTTGGCAAAGTGACGCCATGGCAGGCGCTCGCTCAGAAAGGCATTAGCACGCCTACTTTGGCTGTGTGAGCGATCGCTCTGTGTATGCAGACACCCATTAGCGTATGTTGAGATGCCCACTAGCGCACATCATCTCCAGGAAGTGTTTTAAAACATTGGTACATCAAGGACCATCGGAAGTGATCGCAACGCTTGTGGTTGCCTTACCATACCGCAAGCACTGCGAGGACTTCAGTGTAAAAAACAGACATGTGACGTGTATGCACGCCTTTGAAATGGTGTTGGAACACTCAGGCACGCCTGCGTTCGCACCTCCACTTCCCTGTTATTAGTTTCCTGCCCCTGTTACCACCCACAAATGGCCTCTCCTGTCACTCATTTCACTGGGCTGTCTTTGCTTGGCAAGCGAGCGGCTTGCGATCACACAGAATAGTTCATGCACGCGCAAAACGAAGCATGCACATGCGCGTTCGCATACTATCGGCCAGCTTGCGAGCGCACAGCGCTTGCGAGCGGCTCTGAATCGGGTCCTTAGTGTGTAGTGTGAGGAAGGATATGAAGCTGCCTCTTTGTTCCTGTTTTCAGGACAGAG
The DNA here is from genome assembly GCA_031769625.1 of Taudactylus pleione. Lineage (NCBI taxonomy): Eukaryota > Metazoa > Chordata > Amphibia > Anura > Myobatrachidae > Taudactylus > Taudactylus pleione. Next base: position 59,621,385 of record JAUIMM010000200.1, on the reverse strand, counting down.
AAGTACACTTTGGCAGTTATTATTCTCAAATTTACAGCGTTCTTTGCTTTATATCTCTTCCGCTCTTCCTTACTGCTACTCTGACCCTTTTTCTTTCCTTCATCTTCTTTCACTCCCTGTCCTTTTCTTTCCTCTTCTTCTTTTCTTCCTTTTAACCTGCTCTCCTCCCCCCTTTTTTATAATTTCCTAGTTGCGATCATGTTCCGCCCCCAGTGTATATGTACTACCCCTGTCCGGTTGGCCAGTTATGTGTGTCTGGGGAGCCTGAGCCTTGTGGCTGCAGTTAGATTTAGGTACCTCCCAGGGTGGGGTTAGGCACCAACAGGGGGCGTTAGGGTTAGGCTGCGGGGAAAGGGGTTAGGCACCACCGGGGGGGAGGTTAGGGTTAGGCACCACCCTGGGAGGGTTAGGTTAAGGTTTTGGGGCAGTGGGAGTTAGGGTTAGGCATCACCAGGGGGAGGTTAGGGTTAGGCACCACCGGGGGGGAGGTTAGGGTTAGGAACCACCACAGGAGGGTTAGAATTAGGTGAATAAAGACAGAGAGCGTAAGTGTATTTACCGGCCCCTGTCGGGATATTGCAGATCATGATACTGCTGTTGGTCTTTTGACCGCAGATATCCTGTCTACCGGCCATTCATACTAATTCTGGTAGGTGCATAGTAGTGGTAGCTGATGGGCCCAGTAGTCATGCGCTCTCCACTACCGCAGCAGTGGCTAGTGTGCCAGCTGCTGCGGGTACACGGGCCAGGCCCCTGCTGTAATGCCAGAAGTTGTTTTGTCTCCCGAGCGTAGAGCTAGGTGGTCCTGGCTCTGCTGATCCAGGGTGCTGCCTGGTCGACTGTCCAACACTGCGTCGGTTGTTAAACCTGCATCATGTGCTTTATCTCCCACGGCTGTTGTGACCCCCCGACCCTGCTGCTGCTACTGCTGCCCTTCATACACTCTCATCTCTGGCCGGGATGTTGACTGTTTTGCTAGCGTCTCAGTCTCCCGTGCCTGGGTCATCAATTGATCAATCATCAGCAGTCGCTGCATCCCTGCTGCCTTCTCATGTACAGATGCAGCTGGGCCCATTGGCTGGCCAGCTTCTTGCTGCGCTGGGTGTTCAGACCCCTGTTCTCCCTCCCAAACCTGTTATTGCTACTCGTATTCCTGTGGTGTCTTTTGCAGCTCCTATGTCTTGGCATTGATGATGTTCCCACAGGTACCCCTTCGACAGTCATGGTGGATGAAGTTCCCACAGGTACTCCATCGACAGTCATGGTGGATGAGCCTGCAGCGGCCGGTCGCAAGTTGGCTGATGGCACCTACGCGAAAGCATAGCAAGTACATTTGTACTCCTCCTCTTCCTCCAGCTCGGATTCTGATAGCTCTGGGGATAGGGGTAGAAAACGGTCACGTCATAGTCAGCACCATTTTCGGCTCATTCTAGGAGGTCCCGTTCCTCTAGCGAGGATAGGTCAGTTTCTCCTGGGGCAACTAAATGTAGGGTAGTGTACTGCGATAACACGTGCTGCAGGAGCTGTGTCGGAGGGTCATGACAGGATTAACAAGAGGGAGTACATTAATATTTTCACCCTCACCTCAAAAGCTAGGAAGGAGTTTAGGGCGACTAAGCGATGGGGAGGGACAGGTGAGGAGGCCTATTGCTCCTACCATAATTGGAAGGCGGGTTTCTTTATATTTGCGGTGTGCTACCTGGAAACCCACCCTCAGGAGCATTTGTTTGTCATTAGATATCTCCACTGAATGCATTCATTGTTCAAATCCATGAATAACTTCTCCTGGCGGACATATGACGCGGGTGTTCTGGCATAAATAGTCGGGAACCTCAGTCATCAGTTTTGGCTGCAAGGATGTGTAGGTTTGGCTGGAGGTATCTCAGTCAGCCTCCAGTACTGTGGTCCTTGCTCCTAGGCATTTATGGCCTGATTCAGTGCCGCTTGCAAACGCTGTGTGCTCACAAGTGGCCCGATGGTTGCCCACTGCGCATGCGCCACATCCGGTGTGCACTTGCGTGAGCCCCACTGAGCAACTGAAGGTCAGTCGCTATGTGGCTCGCAAAAAAATGGGGCGGCTGTTTATGTTGATTGACAGCTCGCCCCGTTTTGTGGGTGGGTAGGGGAGGTGGATGGACAAATGCATTTGTAGGAGGGGTTGCGGCAGCTAGACCCTACACCAGGGTATCGTCACAAGCCCCGATGGTTGCAATAATTGTGACTGTCTCCAGCCCGCTCGCACAAGCTGTGGATGGTCACCCACAGCTTTGCATGCAGCCAGAGATCAAAAAAATAAAAAAAACACTCACATTCAGAGCGAGCGGCCTCCAGCAGCGACCAGCTCTGAATGTGCTCCTTAGTCCTTTTCCAACTGGTTCCCCTAAAAATGTAAAATATGTCGAGCACGGTAGGTTGGCTGGTCCTTTTCCCACTCCTCCGCTAACGAATCTGGTTCTTTCCCCTGTGGGCATTGTACTCAAGAAGTGACCAGGTAATTTTAGGCTGATTCAACATCTGTCTTAACCACACGGCTCCTCGGTCAATGGCGCTATTCCTCCGGAGTTGTGTTGTGTGCAATATCAGTCATTTGACCAGGCATTGAACTTGGTACGAGCGACCTTGTTGGCTAAGACTGATGTTGGATCGGCCTTTCGCCTATTTCCCCTGCACCTGGAATCTTTTAGATTCATGGGTTTTCACTTGCAAGACTGGTTCTACATTGACAAATGCCTGCCTATGGGCTGTTCTGTATCGTGCACCTTTTTCAAGTGTTTCAGCACATTTCTGCATTGGTGTGTTGTTGCCAGCACAGGGAGGTCAGGATGGCTCGCTACCTAAATGATTTCCTGTGCATTGGCCCAGCAGATTTGCCCCACTGTGAGAACCTCCTCCTGTCAATGCAGGCATTATTTGATTTTTATTTGGGGTCCCCGTTGCGAGCCAAAAACCTGTAGTGAGATCGATACCTTGGCTGGTTGCTGTCATCTCCCCTAGGACAAATTGGATAAGTTGCACAAGGCTATTGTTGCCTTGGTTGTGGGCAAACTAATCCTGCGTCAGGCGCAGTCCATGCTGGGTTTGTTTAATTTTGCCTTCAGGGTCATCCCTATGGGGAGGATCTTCTGCAGGAAATTGGAGCGGCCATCGCTGGTATTCTCTGCCCTCATTAGTTTGTGCATCTGTTGGCCGAAGTTAAGTGCGACATACGGGTGTAGACTGTATTTCCTTCCCATTTCAACGGCGTGCGTAATTGGCCCACCCCGGTCTGCAGTAGCCCACAGTTGCAGTTCTTTATGGACGCTGTTGGGAGATTCTGGCTTTGGCGCATATCTAAACAGCTCATTGTGCACCTCGGCTGGTGGATTGGGCTTCTGAAGGTTTTACAAGGAACATGCTGTTGCTTGAACTGTTTCCCATTGTGGTTGCTTTGAAACTGTGGGGGGATCATTTGAGCAATGCTAGTATTGTTCTTTGGTGCTACAACCTAGGCGTGGTACAGGTGATAAACTGCCAGAGTTCTTCTTCTCTTCCAGTTGTTCATTTGTTAGCATGACTCGTTCTCCATTGCCTCCTGCTTAACACCCATTTTGTGGCCAGGCATGTGCCTGGTGTACAAAATTGTATTGCAGATGCACTGTCGCGGTTCACCTGGCCTCAGTTTAGAGAGTTGGTTCCTCAGGCCGATCTAGCCAGTGATCCGTGTCTGCCTTATGTTTGGCAGTTCATCAAGCCGGCATGGAGGAATTAGCATTGCGTGCCTTTGCCCCCAGGACACTGCGCTATTATCAGGCGGGTTGGCTGGGAATTGTATACTCAAGGTTGCTTTTTCAGTTTTGTCATGGTGTTTCATGGTGCATTTCGGATTTGTGAGTTAGTTGCATTTCGGATCTGTGAGTTAGTTCCCCCCTCTAAGAGGTCTGATCCCCCTCCCACTGGGACGGACGTGATTGTTCAACTGGACGCAGTTTTATGCCATTTACAGCGTTCCGAGACTGACCAGGCTGGTAAAGGGCGTTAGCTTTTCCTTCAACCATGTTCCATTCCTGATGTGTGTCCAGTGATATTGGAGCAAGCCTTCGTGCCAGTGCTAGGTGACCAGGCCGGGGCATGGTTGATGCAGATAGGTCTCTGGTTACGAAATACCAGTTTTTTAGGTCACACGCCAGGTGAGTTCGGTACTCTCTCATTTCGTATTGGGGCTGCTACATCTGCAGCTTCCACAGGCTTATCTGATGGGTAGAGTCAATCTCTTGGTCAGTAGCATTCTGCTGTATTCCGGCGCTACATTCATCCGGGTTTATCTGTGTTTGCTCCAAAGTAGCTATGAGGAATTTTTTTTTTTCCCCTCGGGGTCTCAATTGGCTTAATTATATTATATGGTGTGATTGTAAGTTTACTACGAGTTTTTTTCTTTTTTTTTAGTCAGGTTGGCTATGTTATTCCCTCTTTTTTTGTCCCTTTCCCTTGTCTTGTTGGTATGGTGTGCCAGTGGTTTGGCTGCTTTTGTCTGTGTTTTTTTCTCTCTGTGTTAACCTCTTTTTTTCATATGTTTCAGGTGGCATCGATATACAGCCGATATGGGTGTTAGAGCATTCTTAACTGTTTTGGGATGCTCAATCCCCCTTAGCATCAGATTCTAGTGTTTCCTCTCAGACTCATTTAATTAGGTGGTTGGGTTTTAGAGGAATGTGCTGGAGCTCTCTTCTGGATAGGTTGGTGTCAGCTGTATTTATGTTTTACCTCAAATTTTAGTGCTGCATCTCGGTGGTAATGACCAGGGCTGCCAAGAGAAATCCTGGGCCCCGGTACAGCAACTTCCCAGGGCCCCCCTGGAGGGGGTGTGGCCACAGCATGTTAGGGGCAGGGCTGCACCTCTTTGGAGGCAAGTCTAACATGTGAGAAACTCCCACCCACAAGAGCATGACATGGCTACCAGCAGCTGGGACATAAGTATTCACTATTAGGATCATACCTCTTTTTGGGCGTGCAGCCCAAAAAGGGGCGTGGTATGGCACTCCCCCGTTACATCACCCTGGGGGCGAGCCCAACATTCTCGGAGATGCTGGGCTTCTCCCAGGCCCTCCCTGCACAGTGAAGAGATGCCATGGGTGGGACAGTACCTGAATAGCGAGACTGTCCCGCCTGACAGTTAGGGACAGTTCCATAAAATATGCATTTTTAGTTGGATGTATTTAGATGCTGTAATGAAACACAAAAAATGAAAGTGCAACAACTTTATTTTATACATTTCTCATGTAATAAAAATAAATAAGATGCAATTTTTGTTATAGAGATAGATTAACTTAATTCTAAAATAGCATAAGGGTCCACAGTCTCTGGCTGATGTTTTGTAGTGGCTGATCCTACTGTGAGATGATTCTCTGGCAGCCATACGCAGCACGTGACATTTTTGCTGGCTATTGGAGGGGCACACGGGACATGATTTTTTTGCCCACAGGGAATAGCAGCTGGACGCTATTGTCTGCAGTGCATTTCAGCTGTCATTGGTTGCAGAGTGCATGCCCCAGGACCCCATTATTTTGTATTTAAGTATATAAATACAGTAGGATGGCGGCACTCCAAATTAGAAACAAAGGGCACGATTCTATTTAACGCATGTGAATAGCGCGGGGAATCAGCTCCCAGAGCTATGCAATTCATATGCGCTGCTAAGCCCGACTAGGATTTATTCTCACATCCCTCAGGGGATGCGAGCAGAAATCTGACAAAAGTCCCGGGAAAACAGCATCGCGCCGGAAAGTTAGGTCAGGGAAGGCTCGTTCTCGTGCCTTAAACAGGGTGTTTAGTAGCGAGAACGAGCCTTCCCCGACCTAACTTCTCGCAGAATTGAATAGCTCGAGAGCTCATTCCCGGCGCTATTCACTTCGCGTTTAATTGAATTGTGCCCAAAGACTCATTGCAGCGTTAAAAGATTTCAATGTTTCAGAGCTTTATTGCGCCGTTGTCAGGAACAGCATTACTAATCTAATCCAGAGTGCCGCCATCCCTCTGTATTTATATATTTCAGCAGCACGCTGCAAATGTGGAGGACAACTAGTGCTTTATTGAAACCAGTGAGTGCCGGACCTTGCTCTATATATATATATATATATAGTAGGGGTGTGCACCGGCCACTTTTCGTGTTTTGGATCTGGATCTTTCTTCGTGTTTTGGATCTGGATTGGTTTTGCCAAAACCACCCTTCCGTGTTTTGGGTTCTGGGTTTTGTTTTGGATCTGTATTTTTTTTTTAAAAAAGCATAAAAACAGCTAAAATCACAGAATTTTTGTGTTTTTCGGCTCCTATGCTATTATTAACCTCAATAACCTTAATTTCCACTCATTTCCAGTCTATTCTGAACACCTCACACCTCACAATAGTGTTTTTATGTCCAAAAGGTTGCACCGAGGTAGCTGGATGACTATGCTAAGAGATACGAGTGGGCGGCAGAAACACGTGGTCCATCTAGGAGTGACACTGCAGTGGCAGACAGGATGGCAGTTTGAAAAACTAGGCCCCAAACACTACATAATTCAAAGAAAAAAAAGAGGTGCAAGATGGAAGTGTCCTTGGGCCATCCCACCCACCCTTATGTTGTATAAACAGGACATGCACACTTTAACAAACCAAACATTTCAGCGCCAGGGTCTGCCACACGACTGTGGCTGAAATTATTGGTTCGTTTGGGCCCCCACAAAACAAGCTGGCAATTAATCTGTCCCTGCACAAACTGGCTCTACGGAGGCAAGATGTCATCCTCATCCTCCTCATCCACCGATTCCTCACCCTCTTCAGTGTTGTGTACATCCTCATCCTCACAGAGTATTCATTCTTCCCCGCTGGAATCCACAACCACAGGTCCCTCTGTACGTTCTGGAGGCTGGTCTCCCTGGAAGAGTTGATAATTCATTTTATGAACATCATCTTCTCCACAGTTTGTGGAAGCAACCTCCTACGCCTTTCGCTGACAAGGTTCCCGGCTGCACTAAACACTCTTTCGTAGTACACATCGGAGGGGGGGCAACTCAGGTAAAATAGAGCCAGTTTGTACAGGGACCTCCAAATTGCCTCTTTTTCCTGCCAGTACAGGTACGGACTGTCTGACATGCCTACTTGGATGCTGTCACCGATGTAATCCTTTAACAGACAGACGCATGCTTGTGCTGCTGCTTTGAGGATGCAGGTGTGGCTACAGCCCACACAATTCACAAAGACAGAAAAAAAATAATAATTTTTTATTTTTTGTGGAGCGCACTTTGAGGGTTACACCACCCTTTAACAGACAGACGCACGCTTGTCGCTGCTGCTTTGAGGATGCAGGTGCGGCTACTGCGCATACATTTCACACACGAACACAGAAAAAAAGAAGATTATTTTATTTTGTTGGAACGCACTTTGGGGGTAACACCACCCTTTAACAGACAGACGCACGCTTGTCGCTGCTGCTTTGAGAATGCTGGTGCGGCTACAGCCCACACATTTCACAAAGACAGAAAAAAAAATAATTTTTTTATTGTTTGTGGAGTGCACTTTGAGGGTTACACCACCCTTTAACAGACAGACGCACGCTTGTCACTGCTGCTTTGAGGATGCAGGTGGAATCTAGACAGGATTTGGAACCGGGGACACACTACCTCCATCAATTGTCTAAATCCCACTGCACTAATGGCGGATACCGGACGCACGTCTAACACCAACATAGCAGTCAAGGCCTCAGTTATACGTTTTGCTTCAGGGTGAGTGCTGTCGTACTTCATCCTCCTCGCTAGGGACTGTTGGAGGGTCAATTGTTTAGTAAAAGTAGTGGTGTTCCTACTTCCTCTCTGGGATGATGAACAACTCCCAGCAGCAGCAACAGCACTAGGAGGAAGTGGTTCTTGATCTTTCCCTATTTTATTTTTATCGGAGAAAGTTTGGTCCTCCATTTATGTTATATTGATATATACGTGCGGCTAAGGCGCACACAAATGCAGAAAATATTTTTTTATTTTTGCTGGAGAGTAGTGCACTTTGTGGGTTACACCACCCTTTAAGAAATGAGCCAGCCGGCCCTTTACTTATGGGACACAGGTGCATGCTTGGCACTGCTCCTTTGTTGATGCACGTGCAGCCACAGTGCACACAATTCACACAGAAAAAATTTTTTATTTTGTTTGGAGTGCCCTTTGGGGGTTACAGCACCCTTTAGCGGTCAATCCAGCCGGCCCTTTATTTATGGGACACAGGCGCACGCTTGGCACTACTTTGTTGATGCACGTGTGGCTACTGCGCACACAATTCACAAACACAAAAAAATCTATTTTTTTATTTTGTATGGAGTGCCCTTCGGGGGTTACAGCACCCTTTAGCGGTCAATCCAGCTGGCCCTTTATTTATGGGACACAGGCGCACGCTTGGCACTACTTTGTTGATGCACGTGCGGCTACTGCGCACACAATTCACAAACACAGAAAATATTTTTTTATTTTGTTTGGAGTGTACTTTGGGGGTTACAGCACCCTTTAACGGTCAAGCCAGCCGGCCCTTTACTTATGACACAGGCGCACGCTTGGCACTACTTTGTTGATGCACGTACACAATTCACAAACACAGAAAATATTTTATTTTTTTTGCACTTGGGGGGATCACCCCTGATGGACAGAGCACCCCCTGGACAACACTACAGCACCCCCTTAGGACTGGGACTCTGCACAGGACTTTGGAGTGGACACAGCCCCTATGAACAATTGACTGCACAACACAGTCCAGCCAGCCCCTATGGACTTTGGAGAAGTGGACACAGCCCCTATGGACAACAGCAGCACAGCACAACACAGCCAGCCCCTATGGACTTTGGAGGAGTGGACACAGCCCCTATGGACAACAGCAGCACAGCACAACACAGCCAGCCCCTTTGGACTTTGGAGGAGTGGACACAGCCCTTATGGACAACAGCAGCACAGTACAGCACAACACTACACTGCACTACACTACACTACACTACACAGCCCAGCCAGCCCTAACTCCCACCCTCCCTCTTCACTGTCCACAGCCGAGTGAGAAAATGGCGCCGACGCGGGTACCTTATATAGGATCCAAAACCCGTGAGACCCGGAAGGCGGGATGATGACGTTTTGCCTCGATTCCAGATCCGAGTCAGGCGGGAAAAGTCGAGCCTGACTCGGATCGGCCTCGGATCGGGGAGGCTCGGGGGTTCGGATTTCAGAAATCCGAACCTGCTCACCCCTAATATATAGATAAAAATATATGTATAACATAGAGGAAAATTCCTGCACTCACATCCAATTCAGATTTTTAGATAATGCAAAGCTGGGGTGCTCCTCTTGGACATCTCTATCCACAGAAATGTAAGGTTGATACCACACACAAAAGTACGTATGTAAGGGCACTCACCACATATTCAAATCCAATAACGTATTTATTGTTGTAGTCAGGTGAAATAAGTTGCAGAAAAAAAAATCTTTTTTTTGCAACCTATTTCACCTGACTACAACAATAAATACGTTATTGGATTTGAATATGTGGTGAGTGCCCTTACATACCTACTTTTGTGTGTGGTATCAACTATATATATATATATATATATATATATATATATATATAAAACATACATACTGTATATATTTTTACACATTTATATCTTGCACTTAAATATGTATTTATACACACGCATATATATATATATATAGATATATATAGATGTATAGATATATATATGTAAAACACAAATATAAAATATATAACACACGTTTAGATGTAACTATTATATAAATATTATACACCAGTGATTTTCAACCTTTTTTAAATCGAGGCACACTACACAAGATTTTAAAATTGCCAAGTCACACCATCCGGCGACTTGGCGTGCGTGACCTATGAAAAAACACATTACATTGGCCCCGCAGGAATAAAACACACTACATTGGCCCCCGCAGGAATAAAGCAATCACATTGGCCCCCAGAGGCATAAAGCAATCACATTGGCCCCCACAGAAATAAAGCAATCACATTGGCCCCCACAGAAATAAAACAATCACATTGGCCCCCACAGAAATAAAGCTATCACATTGGCTCCCACAGAAATAAAGCAATTACATTGGCCTCCACAGAAATAAAGCAATCACATTGGCCCCCACAGAAATAAAGCAATCACATTGGCCCCCACAGAAATAAAGCAATCACATTGGTCCCCACAGAAATAAAGCAATCACATTGGTCCCCACAGAAATAAAGCAATCACATTGGCCCCCACAGAAATAAAGCAATCACATTGGCCCCCAAAAAGAAAAAAACACATTGCTCCTCAAATGAAAAAAAAAGCAGATTGGGTCACCCCCCCGGGCTGGAAGTGCTGGCTCTGTCACTGATGCGGCGCGGGCAGGAAGTGCTGTCTCTGTCACTGGCACGGGCAGGAAGCGCCGGCTCGGTTACTACCACAGGCGGGCGGGCTTGCAGGAGGCAATGCGGCGTGTGTGATCTGTGATGTCACGCCGTCACGTCTAGGCAGGTGATGGCCCAGGCGTGCCTGAGCCTCACAGAGGAGCTCAGCGGCAGCCCAGACCACACAGTAGTGTATAAAACCGCTGATATACTGTTGAAAACCGCTGATATACAAACACATTTATATATATATAAAAATATAAATATATATATATATATATATATACATATATTGCAACCATCACCAATAGTATATATTAGATATATTGTTATGATATATCTAATATACACTAATGGTGATGCATTATATTTATATAGCATTGATAGATGTACAACTTGCAACAGGATCAGTGTCAAAATCTACTTACACATATGCCAGGCTTGCCTACCCTCCCGATTTGGCCGGGAGCCTCCCGATTTTCGGGGTGCCGCTCCCGCCCCCCGGAAAGGCAGGCAAGCCTCCCGGAAGCCTCCGACCCTCCCGTCCTCTCCCCTGAAAAGATTAGAAACCCCCGCAGCGGGGGAGCCGGTGACGCGATTCGCGATGAACGTCATTGCGACCCCGCCCCCTGCTTTACACTGCCGAAGATAACGGCATTGTGAAGAGGGGTGGAGCCAGGATGATGCGATCGTGCGGCTGCGCCCCCGGCTCCACCCTCAATGCACCACCAACTGGCTGGCCCGCCCCTGGCTCCACCCCCAATGACCGCCCCCGGCCCCCCGCTGTTAGCCGACAATCAGCTCCCTCCCGGAAGGCTGGAGCTGATTGTCGGCAAGTATGACATATACACAGTGTCGACCTAGCAGCCAGTCAGTGGCGCGCTTGGCCCTTCTGGCTTCACAGACAGTGACTCCGACTCACTGCCTGCACCACATACTGTAGTAAGCTGCCCGCGGTGACTTTATGCCTCCCTCCCTCTCTCCGCCCGCCGCCCGGAGCCTGGAACAGGTACAGATTGAGAAAGCCTCGCGAGATGATGATGTCATCATCTCGCGAGGCTTACTCTCTCTCTGTACCAGTTCTCTGTATTGCAAACCAGTGACAGTGAGTGACAGTGCACTGTCTGTGACAGTGGCACGCAGACAGCACTCCTCTACGCCCCCCCCTCCCAGAACTGCCGCCTGCCGCTGCCCCCCGGTGGTTTTAGTAAATTAGTTAAATTTAATTTAAAAAAATAATGTGCTGCAGGCGGCCCGGGCCCCCTTCCAGGCCCGGGCCCGGGTAATCTGTACTCGCTCCCCCCCTCTCGGCACCCCTGGTAATGACTTAGGGCAGCGGATGGCTCTTGACCTGCGATCTGTGATCATCAGAGACCTTCACCTGATTGCAGAGCCCCGCCTTCTTTTAAGTTATTGCAGTCCTTCATTGTCCCTAGGTGTGTGTGGAGCAATGCTGTGTCTGGTGCGCGGCTGGATGTGGCTAGGGGGAAGGTGAATATGGCGGTGGCTAGCTACAAGGTGGAGAACGGTGGTGGTGTTGTGGAGCATGTTTTGATACAATTCCATGATGCCCATTTGTATCGTGGAGATGGAGTTCATCTTATGCTGGGCATACACAGCCAGATAAAATGTCTGTCAGACCGAGGCTGCCAGCCGCAGATGTCGCCGGCATACACTGTGAGAGAAATCTCACAGTGTATAGCCCGACATCCGCGCTCCGCCCCCGGGGGAGGAGACATTTCCTTGTTCCTTCCGTAGGAAGGAACACAGGAAATGTCTGTCTATCGGCCGCGCTGGGCATACACTGCCCGATGCGGCCGACAGTTACCGGGTAAATATCGCATCGGACGGGCATGTTGGACAATCCTGCATGCCCGACCGAGCAATATTTAACCCTCGGTCGCCCGCACACACGCTACAATTATCGGGGCGATCCGCCGATATCAGGCGGATCGCCCCGATAATTGTAGCGTCTATGGCTAGAATTAGTCCTAAGGGTTTGGCTATTTTCCTGGAGGGCATTTTCTGTTGGTTAAGGTGTTTTTGTTAAGGTAGTATTTTTGTGGTGGTGGCGCGTCAGTTTAGGCCTCGCTTGGCGGTAAAGCATGACACTTTGAGTTTGAATAAGTTAATGTTAATAGTTTTAGGCTTAGTGCTCTCTACTTGAGGTGGAGTAAGGCAACAACCAATTGTCCTGAACGGGAAATGGCTACACCACCCAGACAGGTGGTTGAAGTAAAAGGAGAGCTGATCAGCAACGCTTGAGTAGTGTGTGTTTGTTTCATTGTTTTATAATACAGTGCCTTCTTTTGTGCTGCCACCATTATTATTAACTATAGCCAAAAATGTAATACTTGGCAAAAATAAAATTTGACAAAAATTTTAAACACCAGCAGTGTTGTCTGTGTCTTTGTTAGAAGTTTTAAGTGCATAAGTTATAATTAAAATGTATATTAGATGGTAACAGAAGAATACACATTAGTGAGTTCATTGTGTTAATCCATCACTTTTACTTCAAACAAATTTGTAAAAGTGGAATTTAGACTAATTTTGGGTTTCTGATACATATGTTTTACAATTGATAAATCAAAGAAGTATGTCATTGTGAATATACACCTGCATTCAAGAGCACAAAGATGTATATTTTTTGCAGTTCAACAAGCAACCCTAAACAATGTTTACAAGTATTAATATGCTTATGAAACGAAAGGGCATTGTTTGTACAATGAAAGAAGAGAAGATGTGGTCAGGAAAAATTATATTCATAAAACAATATATCCATTCTTATAATCCCTGAGTATTTCATCTAGTTTGTGTTCAGGTAGCATCAATTGGCAGTCCCAGCTACTCATAATAATACTCATTTATATGTTCATCTCATTTTCATTAAGCAATAACAGGAAACTGCAGTGGGAAATGCAATTACACCATCCTTATTATGCGTATTCCTGCTGCTACAAAATGAGATTATATAAATAGTACCTAATTATAAAACAAGATAAAGCTCTATCATTCTATAGCTCTCTGTAGTCGTTCTTTATGGTATTACACTTATAAGACGACAAATCAATAAAAAGTAATGTGAGATATAAATGTTTTTCTGTGTAATATAATCTTCTGGGAGTTTAAGCAGTGTGTATTACATGCAAAATGCTTTTTATTTTAAGATGGGTACACACTAAATGATTGTGTACCCAGCGATGCGACCCACAATCCGGTGCCCGACCGCACAATATGCCGGCCTCCGCTGCATAGGATCATCAGCCACATCGCCTGATCTTCCTGCATGTACTCTACAAAAGATCAGGCAATGCGGCTGAGGCCCCCACAGAAGCGCTCACAACACAATGTACTGCATAAACACTGCACGATATTGACGATTTGTTGTTACGATGTATCAGAATTGGCCAAATCGTTAGCAGTATCAAGTAGTGTGTAGGGGCCTTTAGTATAAATAATTGTAGCATGATTCTACTATCGTCTATTTGTTTAATTTTCTGTCTTTCACTTTTCCCTTTCTTCACTCCTTCACTCACACTTCTGTTCATTGAAACATGATGAGATATAGAAGCATTATAAATTATAATTTCCAGATGGAAAATGTGTTAACAAAAACAAATTAGCTGTGTTTGAGAAAAAAAAACAATTGGATAAAAAATTAATCTAAATGCTTGTGTCTTGAAAAAAAATATAAAAAAACAATACATTTATTAAATGCTAACTATAGTACAATTAAAAATAAATGCATGATAACCTAATGTAACAAATTAACAAATAGCCCAGTGGTTCCTAAAGTGGGTGCCGTGGAAGCCTGGGGTGCCTTGGGGCACGTGCAGGGGTACCATAGGTTAATGGTCCAAGACCAAATAAAATTATTTATGGTCAATGTGATAAAACTAGAGCTGGTGGCTGCCAATCATAAAATATGTGGACAAACCAAAGCGCAACCCTGTCCACCACCACATAAGGACATATAAACATAATTTACTTAATTTAATATTTTTCTGAATTTCTCAATAAGAAACTACTGGCCTAGGGATGCAGTGAAAAAAATGATGATACTCTAGGGCGCCATGATTCAAGAAAGTTTGGTAACTACTGAAATAGCTACTTTAAGCTACCAAATTAGGCAATTAATAACATGGCAGAATTAAACTCTTATCAACTACAATCTTCACATTAGCTACATAAACTAAGAGTGTGGTTCCAAATATGCCTGATATCAAGCAATAAATATGGTGAAAGAGCAGGACTAGTGAGTGAACCAAAAGCTGCCTGGTTTATGCTACACAGGGTTTCCCAGAAACCCAAAAGGTGATGTGCATATTGCAAAAGTATTGTGACTATCAATATGAAATGTAAGCAGACGTGCAGGGAGCAGTAGTCCCCCAGACAGAAAATTATAATGCACTTTGGCTAACGTACTGTACGTGTAAAATATTTAACACAGTTGTTGGTGCTGGTGGGGATTAGGCCACATGTGGTACAGTTTAAGCAGTTTTTAGATTTATTGAATCGGGTGGAACAACAAGTAGCTTATGACACTGGGATATCACAGTCATAACAGCGGCGTGCAGAATATATACAGATGTGTCAACATACATGTTACCTCCATGCGCTACAAGTCACATTAAACATAACATGTGAGCGCCATGCGACTCGGTAGCGCTGAGCGTCTTTTCAAGCAACTTTCTACCTTCAAATGCGTCTTATTCGCAAATAGTCAATAGGACACACAAGCAGCTTCTGCTGATTAAATGATATATGGCATGCCTAGATTCTATGTGCGACTGCGGGTGTATCTTGTCAGTGGCTGTCACAATGTAATGTAATATTTTGCATACAGATACACCCGCAATTGCACACAGAAGTACTTACTGTTTAGTATTGCGGCTCAGGCCTGTGTAGTGAATGCCGAATCAGCCCGTATCCAGATGGAAAATCCACAGTGTCTAGATAGACAATCAACAGGTTGACACCAGATGGTTGACAATAAGTCAACACGGTCAGAAGGTCGATATGGGTCACATTGTCAACAGTTAAAAGGTTGACAAGGACTTAGGTCGACAGGGTCAAATGGTCAAAAGGTTACACATTGTCAACACAGAAACTCTTGACACATGGTTTTTCATGATTTTTAGTGTTAGGGTTAGAATGTGGGATAAAATTAGGTTTAGGGTATAGGGTTAGACACTTAACAAGGGTTAGGGTTAGGCTGCAGAAGGGGACAGTTAGGGTTAGGCACTAGGGGGAGGATTAGAGCTAGGCACCAGAGTTAAGGATAGGCACTATGGGGAGGGTTAGGGTGAAGGGTAGGGTTAAAATAAAAAATAAAAAATGTGTCGACCATTTCTGTGCCAAACATTTGTTTGTCGATCTTTTGACCCTGCTGATCATGTCGACTCTGCCTGCCTTAGTTCGTGTCGACCATTTAACTGTTGACCATTTGATCCTGTTGACAAGTTGACCCTGTGGACCTATTGCCTGTCGACCTGGTGTCGACCTATTGACTGTCTATCTTGACATTGTTGATCTTTTATAACAGACCCGAGTCAGCCTACCTTGTCAGGGTACTGAGAGGAAGGAGCGCACTCCTTCCACCACAAATCAGATCAGATCATTACTATGTTTTACATTAAGCAGCACCACACCATGTCCCCACTATGGAGGCAGTGATGTCTCTTTGTGCTTTAGACTCAGCAGGTGATCCGCCCCCCATCGGATGGCTGATCTCCTGCGCCCTGGCTGGAGCAGGAGCTTGGAGCATGAGCTCCACTGAGACCATGCCTCTGCCTATATCTAATTTATGAGGTTTTTCAACTGATAAAAACTGACTGTATTCACAGTTGTGAGCTCTGATAAATCAGGACTATTTTTCACACTTTTCTTGCTGGGACAGAGGTGAAGCACTTTACCATATTGCGATGCTTTTTGTCTCTAGCTCCATGCAGCAATGAAACACTTGACTCCCTAAATACCCGGTAAGTAGCTACTGTGGCCACATATGCACACAGTCCAGCTGTCGGAGACAGTGAGGTACCCATCCTTTGATATTGTAGCTCATAGGCCAGTGACTCCCAACCTCGGTCCTCAAGGCACACTAACAGTCCAGGTTTTAGTGATATTCAATCTTGAGCACAGATGATAACTCAGGTACTAATTAAGACACCTGTGCTCAAGTATGGCTATCCTTAAAACCTGGACTATTAGTGTGCCTTGAGGACCGTGGTTGGGAACCCCTGCCATAGACCATCTCCTGCGATAGGCTCTTCTTAAATAGCATTCATACCAAAAACATCTAGAAACATCTGTTTCTGCATCATTTCTATACTCTTAATGTGCCCATTAATCTTCAACCTCTTCACCACCATTTCAACTCTGATTAATAGCAAACACATTTGACTCACCACCTACAGGCCCAGATATGGTCAAAACCCAAATAACTCCTGCTTAGGCTAACCGCTGTCTTATAATGTAAACACTTTTAATGTGTAGCTCTACTTTTGTTGGGAAAAGTGGCAATCGGTATACTGGAGACCAATAGCATTTCATCAAGTAGAGGAAATCCAGTTACAAAAAGGTAAATGGTGGGGGCAAAGTGAATGCAATTGGATGAAAGTAAAGTCTGGACATGCAAGATGGGCCACATAGGGGATGGGAATAGGCCTGGCCCTATTATGAGATACCTGGCCCTTTTGATATGGGGTCTCTCGGTGTCAGAATTTTGTTAGTGCCGTCGGTTTGCCATTGCCCCTGTGTCTCAGTTTCTCCCTGAGTGGTCCAATTTTGACTACTGAAAATCTAAAGCAACTTTATAAGTGTGATTGATAGTTTTGACAATTTTCCAACTTCTGTTCTATGGCAACATGGTAACATTTCTCTACACTAGGCATCCTTTCATGTAACCCTCACAGTACAATTTATTATTATTTGTGCTATTCTATAAATGTTTTCTTTATGTGTAACATGTACAATTTTATTTATTACTGTAATTTTTTTTTGTTTTTGTTGTTCAGCTGCACATTAAACTAAAGTGTTATGGGTGCGGGTCACTTGAGTGTAAGTCCCATTTTTAGTTAAAACTCATAGTAAATCTGAGCTAAGTTTGACTGAACAAATTTGGACTTTAATTGAAGTCATGTGTTATTGACCTCACGTTTGAGCCCATAGATGATATGACTGAAAACAGGTGGCACTGCACTGTTGATGGACATAATCTCATTTTAAATTTTGTCATTGGAATGTGACCTTTAACTTGATGTTGATATTACACTTGACTTAGCTGAAATAAGGTAGCACACTTCTCATTTAATTCTCCTGTACTATGGATAGAGTTACATGGCCCAAATGAGAAACAGACTCTTTGTTTTATAAGGGATTACCCAGATTTTATCAGAATAACAAGGAAGTTTTTAAATCTTTATAATAATTGACATGCCTACACTTCTTATGGTTCACAAATACAGTGTCTAAAATATAACATTACAAGAAATATTTGTTTAATGAGATACAACAGCATTGTGTTCTTTCCAGATCTCCTCAAATTACTATCTCCCTTCATTGCTGTTGTTATATTCACATCTTACCTGACACTTCCACCATACAGATCACTCTATCTGGAGACACTATTCAAATATTTGGGTTCCTAAAATTACATCTCAATTAGGGATGTGCGCCGACTCCTGTGTTTTGGTTTTGGATCTGTATCTCCTCCATGTATTGGATCTGGATTTGGTTTTGCCAAAACCGCCCTTGCGTGTTTTGGTTGTGGATCTGTATTTTTTTTAAAAAAAATTGATAAAAACTGCTAAAATCACATAATTTGGGCTTTTTTTGTTCCTACAGTATTAGTAACCGCAAAAACACTGATTTCCACTCGTTTCCAGTCAATTTTGACCACCTCACAGCTCACAATATTGTTTTCATCTACTTTAGGTGCAAAATTTGCACCAAGCTAGCTGGCTGACTAAGCTAAGTGGCAGCAGTGGGCAGCACAAACACGTGCCAGTTCAACTTCCAACATGGCACATAAGGAAACATATGTTTTCTTTAATCAAGAGGCCTTAGGGAGATTGAGTATGTATGTAGTTGAAGGCAGGGAAATGAAGGGTTGATTGGTAGTAAATTTACTTTCATTTTTTTATTCCAAAGCAAATTTATGAGGGAGGAGGGAGAACATGGATGAACAATATATGACCCATGTTTTGCCCACAAAATCAACTTGGTGGTTCAGAACATTTTTTTAAATTAAAGGGGCATGCAGGAAATGCTGTCTTTGGCCATAAACATTTCTGGACATTTTCGGCATTCAGCAACCGCATGTCAAAGACTGCAGCAGCTGTGGGAGTTCAACTTCCAACATGGCACATCTAGGAAAGAGAATGGCACTGCAGTGGCAGACAGGATTGCAGTTTAATAAACTATAAAATTAAAAATGTGAGGCAGCAATACCCCAAACAGAACATAATGCAAAGAAAAAAGGTGCAAGATGGAATTGTCCTTGGGCCACCCTTATGTTATATGTATTAAACATGACATGCACAGTTTAACAAACCAATCACTTCAGCGACAGGGACTGCCAATTGTGGCTGAAGTGATTGGTTTGTTTGGGCAAAACAAGCTACATCAAGAATCTGACATTGCTGGCAATGATCTCTTTGTGCACAAACTGACTTTACAGAGACCATCATCATCTGATTCCTCATCATCATTAGTGTGTACATCATCTTCACACAATATTAATTTGTCCCCGCTGGAATCCACCATTAGAGCTTCAGGTGCCTCTGTAATTGGCAGCAAAGGTCTTCCTTGTGAAATTTGTAGTTAATTTTGATGAACATCATCTTTTCCACATTTTGAGGAAGTAGCCTCCAACGCCGATCGCTGACAAGGTTCTCGGCTGTGCTGAAAACTCTTTCTGAGTACACACTGGACGATGGGCAGCTCAAGTAAAGCAAGGAGGCATCGCTTCATCACGTTCCGCTTGAGCTGACAATTTGCTTACCAACAGATCTTTGCATCTCTTTAGATCTGTGTCCGTTGAGAAGAAAGACACAACGTATGCCTTAAACCTAGGTTCGAGCATGGTCACCAAAATATATTGATCAATTTGAAAGAGCCTGGCAACTCTTGGATCCTGGCACAGCAAATAAAGGACGTGATCTACAAGTATGACATACTTAGTGGAATCACTATCTTTCAGATCCTTCTTCAGCTTCTCAAGTTGCTTTTCCAACAGTCTAATTAGGAGAATTACCTGACTCAAGCTAGCAGTGTTTGAACTCACTTCACAGGTGACTACTTTGAAGGGTTTCAGCACTTTGCACAATACAGAAAGTATTTTCCACTGTGCTTAAGTAAGGTACTTTTCCCCTCCTCTTCCTATGTCATACTTTAATGTGCAGCTGTGGATGGCTTTTTGCTGTTCCTCTATCCGCTGAAGCAAATACAGGGTGGATTTCAACCTTGTAAACACCTCTTGCTTCAGTTGTTGACAGGGCAAATTCAAAATTTCTTGTAAGTGCTGCAATCTTCTACATGCACCTGCTGAATGGCAAAAATGTCCAGATATTTTGCAGGCCACAGAGAACATCACCTTCATGACCCTGTCATTTTAAAAAAAATGTTGCACCACCAAGTTTATTGTGTAAGCAAAGCATTGGATGTATTGGAATTCTCCCAGCTGTAATGCTCTCACAATAATGGTGGCTTTGTCAGAAATCACAAATCCAGAGGAGTGTCCAAGTGGGGCAAGCCATTTTGTATTGACTTCCCTGAGTTTTTCTAAGAGGTTGTCAGCGGTATACCTCTTAGAGAAACCGGTGAACACAGAGTAACCTGCCCCTGAATGAGCTGCTGTTTCTTAGATGGTGCTGATGCTGCTGCTGCTGCTGCTGCTGCTGCTGCTGTTGGTGCCGCTGAAGGCAATACACCCACCCAGTGGGCTTACAGTCATGTAATCTTGCTTTTTACCTGTTTCACTTGTCCACATATCTGTGGTTAAGTGGACAGTGGGCACAACAGCATTTTGGAGGACATTGATTAAGTTTTTGTTAACGTCCCTGTACAGGCTGGGAATTGCTTTTCTAGTGAAGTGGAATCTAGATGAGATTTGGTAGTGGGGACACAGGACCTCAATTAACTGTTTAAAACCCACTGCACAAATGGCAGATATCAGATGCACATCTAATACCAGCATAGATGTTATGGCATCAGTGATCCGCTGTGCAACTGGGTGACTGCTGTCATACTTGCTCCCCCTTGCAAAGGATTGTTTAACAGGCAATTTTTTTAACTACTAGTAGTCTTCCTGGTCCCCTTCTGGTTGCAGTCCTTTGGATGGAGGACTACTTCTGATCATGATTGAGGATATTGTTGATGAAGGTGTTGGTGGTGAAGATGGCAGGTGCTTGGATCTAACAGAGAGAAGGGAGCTAGCTAATGCTTGACTGCTTGTTGTTACTTTTTTAGCCAAAGTTTCTGAATTTTGCAAACACTTTTGATGGATGCACTATAGATGACATAACAGGAACAAGGTTCTTAGATGGTTAGGTCCCTACCTGTACTTACTGGCATTAGAATGGGTACAGATGGCTTGACAATTGTTGTCTGGATTTTGGATGAAATTATTCCACACATAAGAAGTGGATTTTTTTTTCTTATGCCCAGACATGACAATGGGCATTCCCTTATCATGGGCAACAACTGTTTCCACTGGTGCCTGATTTATCCAAACAACATCCTCATCAACAACATCCTCATCATCAACATCCTTGTTAGTGTCAGCTACACAAATATCATCCCCATCCTGATGCACTTCCACAGAAGCATCCTTTATTTCTATGTCAGCATGTTCACTTATGCTACTCATCCCCACATTTGCAGAGGATGCACAAGTGGTGGAAGGAGGCTCCTCTTCAAGTACAATTTTGGAAAGGCCAGGCTCACATATGGCACCCGCCGACACACTTAGGGGCATATACAATTGGGCACGAGGTTTAGCGAGGTAAAAACCTCACACTTCTGGCACTAAATTTAGAAATACCATGGGTATGCGCGCTCCCGATACCCATGGTATTCAATTCCAAAAATACTGGTCGCGGGGTTTTCAGTTCTAAAAACCCAGTGCTGTGTAATTTTGTTTAATAAAAAAAACTCCACTTACTTTGCCTGGGGTCTACATTGGTCTCTGCGGCTCCCCATGGCCTCCCCTCTCTCTTCTTACTGGAGAGGGGGCTGCTGGGAGTCCCAGGGGCTCCTGGGAGGCTCCAGGGGCTGGTGGGAGAGGCAAGGGCTGCTGGGAGATATAGTTCTCCCAGCGCCCATTCCGGGGGACCACACAAACACTGTGGGGCCACGCTGACAGTGGGACACACACACACACTCATACACACACACACTCATACACACACTCATACACACTTACGTACACTACACACTGACATACTCACCACTGCTGCAGAAGAGCCTGCTTCCGATGCAGGATGAAGAAGACAGTGCTGCAGGAGGAAAGCAATTAAAGACTAATCAAGCTAATTGGATACTTGCAATTGCTTAATTAGTCCTCAAGGGGGGGGCCATGGGGGTGTCAGAGCAAGTCCTGGTGATTTTACCTAAAATCATCGGTTTTAGGAAAAATCACGCTTGCTCAGGAGGTGCTTGCAAAAAAAAACCTCCCGATGCATGTTTTGAAAAAAACACGCACCTAATAGAATAGCAAAAAACCCTCACCTGCAGGAAAAACCACGCAGGTGCAGGATTTTTGCTATTCTCGAAGCCTATTGCATATGCACCTTAGACTCTCCTCAGGGATTTGTGACATTTCTGAGCACACAGTTGGTTCCTGTGCCTTAATGATTTTATTTTTTTTAAACATATACAGGGAGAAGGGCTTACATCATTATAAGATGCAGAACCACCAGTCAAAAATAAAAGCCAAGGCCTTTGCCTTTCCTTACCAATTCGTGTGGTGAGAGGCATATTGCCAATTTTATGTCTTTCTGCAGCTAACTTTCCCTTTGATTTTTTTTCTTTACCACTGTAAAAGATTGGTTCTTTGATTTTAGATGCCCTGATTTAAGCCCTGCATACCCTTGGGTTTCGGTTTTAGTAGATGACATAGACGCACTAGTATTGTCATGACTGGTGGCACTGGCTGCAGCTCCAGCACTAGTATGTGGTTCCTGCTTTCCTCTTGACTGATCGTTCTCCATATCAAAGAATATTTGTAATGCCACGCTACTGAAACAAAGTAAATCAATAAGAGCAGCTAACTTTGTAAAAATAACAATGTGACAACTGTGTCAAGGAGCGCTTCATAATAGAGATTGTGTTTGTGGGTCTAATTTATGTGCAGTACG
Organism: Taudactylus pleione; assembly: GCA_031769625.1. NCBI lineage: Eukaryota > Metazoa > Chordata > Amphibia > Anura > Myobatrachidae > Taudactylus > Taudactylus pleione. The sequence goes on along the minus strand of JAUIMM010000200.1, from coordinate 59,598,646 downwards.
ATCCCTCTGGGGAAAAGAGGTTAGTAGTATTTAGTGTTTATAAAACTTTTTTGCACAATTAGGCAGTTTATGAATGCATGTGCTGTGGGTTACAAGATTGCCAGTTGTAAGGCTGTCATCGGATGGTTGCAGGTGGATCTAACTCACTAGCCCTCTCTGCCTACCTTCCATACTGATCTTCACTGCCGCTGGCTGGTCCCCTCTGTGCTTGCTTGTTTTGTCCACTGGTGCATGCGATATGAAGTGCTGCTCCATTGTGGGATAAAAACAGTCTTTGTAATCTTGCAACCAACGCGTTTCCGGTGCTTCAGTCCTTTATCAAGAATACATTTATGAATATTACACTGTGGTTCCACTTATAGTGTCACACACTGCACTACCACTTACAGTGTCAAAATACGTGGATGAATATTACACTGCATTTCCACTTACAGTGTCACAAAACATGTTGAACATTACACTACATTTAAACTTAGTGTCACAATACGTGTATGAATATTACACTGCGTTTCCACTTACAGTGTCACAATAAATGTATGTATATTACACTGCTCTACCACTTACAGTGTCACAATATTTTTTATGAATATTTCACTGCGTTTCCACTTGCAGTGTCACAATACATGTATGAATATCACACTGCGCTACCACTTACAGTGTCACAATATTTTTTATGAATATTACACTGCATTTCCACTTACAGTGTCACAATATTTTTTATGAATATTGTACTGTTTCCACTTACAGTGTCACAATATGTGTATGATATTACACTGCGCTACCACTTATAGTGTCACAATATTTTTTGGATGGACAACAGACAGACTCTTATTGGCTGCTGCATCTGGAGTCAGGCTGGAGCTCACTCATGAGCTCCGCCTTCCGGCTCCCACATTGCATGAAGGGAGAGACATCATGACTTATCTCCCATAGTGCCGAGCAGGAGGAGCGGACAGCAGCGGGTGCAGGAGTGGTATTCGGGGAAGTATTGTTTTTTGTGTTGTGTGTGTCTGTGTGTTTTATATGTAAGAGGCACTACTGGGGCACTGTATATGGGACATTTAATAATGGGCACTACCGGGAGCACTGTATAAGGGTGTACTATGGCAGGTACTTTATAAGGGGGCACCACTGGGGGTACTACACTACTGGGGGCATTTTATAAGGGGCACTACTGGGGACACTGTATAAGGGGACACTTATGGGGGCACTGCATAAAAGGCACTACTGGGGGCACTGTATAAGGGGCACTACTGGGGGCACAGAATAAAGGTGCACTTCTGGGGTCACTGTATAAGGGGCACTACCAGGGGCACTGTATAAGGGTGCACTATGGCAGGTACTATATAAGGGGGCACCACTGGGGGTACTGCACTACTGGGAGCATTTTATAAGGGGCACTACTGGGGGAACTGTATAAGGGGACACTTCTGGGGGCACTGCATAAGAGGCACTACTGGGGGCTCTGTATAAGGGGCACTACTGGGGGCACAGAATAAAGGTGCACTTCTGGGGTCACTGTATAAGGGGCACTACCAGGGGCACCATATAAGGGGCACTACTGGGGGCACTGCAGAAGGGGCACTACTACTGGGGGCACTGCATAAAGAGAACTACTACTGGGGGCACTGCATAAAGAGCACTACTACTGGGGGCATTAAGGTGCATATGGAATGAAAAGGAATGTTCCCAGGATGACGAGAAATGGTTGCGTGTCATGTTGACACGCCCCAATTTTTCGGTGGCCATGCCTCTTGTGGCATGTGGCCATGCCCCACTTTTTTTGAGAGGGGCAGGCATCATTTTTCATCTTGCCCTGGGCTCCAAAATCCCTAGTTATGCCACTGTTCAGCTCCCTAAGATAAATCCTGCATTCTGCTTCTAGTGCAGCCTAAGATAAGGTGATGCTCTTATCTATAACAAACAAAAGCCTTATGCATGATAAAGGAAAATCAAATACATGAATAACCAAGTGCCTTGAAAGTACTGGGCAGCTATAGATTCTGTGGTCATATAGTAATAGCTGAAACTACAGACAATAAGTACTTGGAATAAATCCTCAATGCAAACAAAAATTAAATAAATTATATCCATCATTTTCAATATACAGAGTCCTAACAGTTATATAGAGTGATTGTGCTGTCCCAATAATACCATGCATTACTATTACTGGTAAATAAACATTTTATTATTGCAAAATACCCCCAACAAGGCTATAAAATCAGCCCTTCTGTTGCAGTGTTTGCTGGTGACATGACCTAAAGGAATCTCTCTTCCATGTAATACTCTGAATTAAGGGATTTTCTGCTGATGTTCTCCCCTTTTTCTTAGGTAAATAGGATGTTTTTTGTAGCATACTGTAATAAATATACTTTTATTATTTATTGCAATAGGTGGAACAAAAGGAGCAGAAAATGCAGTATTCATATTGTCATTGTCATTCTTAATTTAGTCCCACAAATATACCCGTATATGTATTCTGCAAATTCTAATATATAAAAGTAATATATTAGTGTACCATATTATATCATGTACAGTATGTGGGCAAAAATACAGTTTATATGTCAGTTTCTGTGTGTACGTGTTTGGCTATGGTAAGCATGTGTTCACATGCCATAGCATGGGCTTAGATGTGCTGGTGATATGTAAGTTTATTCCTTTAGATTTAAGTAAACCAGGGCCGGCTCTAGGGGTGTTCAACCTGTGCGGTCGCACAGGGGCGCAACCCATAGAGGGCGCATCCCTCCCTAACATCCCGATTTCAGCGAAGTGTCCCGCGGGTGGTCAAATCAGGAGATTGGGGACCCCCACCGCCGCAGCTGTGCGGCTGTGCCGGACCCCAGAGTCTCTGAATGGATGCTGCATGCAAGCGCGCGACATCCATTCAGTGACGGGAGAGGGGCTGGGGGAAGCCCAGCTAGTAAGGCTCCCCCCAGCCTGACGTTATTTGGAGGCGGGCATGCCTCCTAATAACTTCACATAGGGGGCATGGCCTATGGCAATTAGGACATGCCCCCATTTTTGGTCGCACTGGAGAGGGCCGGCACAGGGTGCTCCGACCCCTGGAGCCAGCCCTGAAGTAAACATATGTTCTGGAATTAGAAACATTAGTCAATGACTGCAAATGTCTTCTCCATAGTCACCGATTTGTAGAAATCACTGGGCATTTTATAGCAGATCCATTGTATCTACCTAGAAAAGTGTATGATTTACTCAATGAAGAGGAATAGTCATCTCAACTAATCTGATGCTCATAAATTAATGATGCCTCTTTTCATATAATAAAGTATCAATTACAAGGTAGCTGCATGAGATGGGCATCAGTGCTGGTGGACTGGCTGGTAAAGCATAGCTGGTGCCACTGCTAATGTCACATGATCACCTGCTGCTGTTTACTTTCAAAATTCTGAGTGGCAGTTGGGAGTCAGAGACAGTTGGACGGTCGCCTGTAATGGCATCATATCAGGATGAAGCCAGGAGCTCAAAGAAAGAGGATTTTAGTATCAAGAGAAGAAAGAAGATGATGGCTTTAAAGAAAAGAAGAATTTTTGACAGTTTGAAGAGGACATCCATTGTGGGGTCTATTTACTAAGCAGTGTTAGGAGACAGAGTGAAAAGTGATAAGGTGCCAGCCAATCAGCTCCCAACTGTCATTTTTCAAACACGCCTGTGAGATGGCAGTTAGGAGCTGATTGGCAAAACAACAAAAACAATCTGGACAGTTTAGGCCACTCCCCTTATCCACCCATATCACACCCATTTCCTATGAGAATCACACATCTGACAATTATGCACCATTTGCCCTATAAAAAGTGGTTCTGGTAGTAAATATGATATTATGTAATAATGTTCTATCACATGTCCCTTTATGAAATAATTATTCAATCTTATCTGTTGTAATCATTTTTTGCCCTCACATACAGTATAACAAATATCAGGATTTGCAGCTAAAATTATGAATATGGGATAAATACAAATGTGTTGCATTAGGCTGAAAGGTATCCTTAATCTGCTATTTCCCACCTCTTGGGTATCTAACCCTTTGCTGAGTTTAGTATTGTCCAGGACTTTACATCTATTGCCCCTAAGGGGAATGTAATCATGGGTCCCACTTAGGGGTAAGGCCAACCACTAGTGAGGTGATATCCTACCATTAGTGGGGTTGTAATAATTCCACAGAGGACATGTTTATTGTCAAAGTGTAGTATATAAAGAAAATACATTGTGTGACTATAGTGATGAAATGTGTTTTAATCAATAAACAACCTTAATTTATATGTAGACATATACATTAAAAAATACAAAAAAGTAACTTTGCTGTACAAGGGACTACCTGGGACTGTCTATTATTGGTCTTTTTTAACACAGATAATAATCTCTGTTGCTTTTCCTGGGGCAGGAATACAATAGTTGATCGCTGGCACTACCTAGCCCCTCCCCCTTAGCTGTTTTAACTGTAAATCGGTACTTTGCTGTTAGCGAGTGCCAGAGCTGTAACTAGACTTTGTTATGTTCTGGGTTGTTTGTGGACCCGGGGTGGTAGCAGGAGCGATCACAGAAGCAGATTTGAAAATAAAACTAGAATTTTTAATAAGTGCTTGAGTAGACATATAATGTGGCAGTAAATAAAAGTCCAGGAATATATAAATGTGCACAAGAGTTCTGTGGTGGGAGTAAAAGGGTTAATGTCCAAGTAGAAACAATTAGAGCTGTCCAGGTGTGCAGGTAGTGAAACTGAAAATAATCAAACCAGGTATGCAGGTAGTGAACTGAAGTGCAGGATGTCAGCAGGCTCAGGCAGTCAGGTATGGGCAAGGGTGTTGGAGGAAGCGGGGTATTCCAGTGGGAGCTAGGAGCTGAGAGGCAGACTGGCAGACAGCGAATTCACAGGAACAGGAAAGCACAGAGAACTCCCTCTCAGCTAGGCTGAGGTACACGTTGCACTGGCAAAGAAGGAAGGCACTGACCCTTCCTAAATACCCCATGCCGTGCTGTTACTGGCCGGAGGGAACATGTGACTCACCAGGATTGGCCAGCCGCATCACATGGCCAGAAGGCAAGATGGCGGCGCCCATGCCAAATGGAATGGAGACGCTGCCAGGCCTCACCAGCGCAGAGTGACAACAGGCCCGCACAACAACGTGCGCAGCCAAAGCCCCCTGCCAGACATCAGCTCCGCCACCAGACAGCCCGCGCCACAATGACCTCACAGGTAACACTCGCCTAGTGCCATGCTGAAATACCCTGGCCGTGACAGTACACCCCCCTTTTGGGGTGGCCTCAGGACACTCACCAGGCTTCTCCGGATGGGCAGAATGGAATCTCCTGATGAGCGTGGGAGCGTGGACATCACGAGCATCGGTCCAGCAATGTTCCTCTGGACCGTAACCTTTCCAGTCCAGCAAATACTGTAGATGACCTCTGCGTAGACGAGAGTCCAAGATCTGGGCGACCTCAAACTCAACTCCTCTCTCCAACTGGACTCGAGGAGAAGCAGGTAGAGCACTATGGAATTTATTCAGGACCAGGGGCTTCAATAAGGAAATATGGAAGGAATTAGGGATTTTTAGGTATGGGGGTAACTGTAGACGATAGGCCACTGGATTAATGACTTCTGTTAGAAGGGACCAATGAAGCGTGGTGCAAATTTCATAGAAGGAACCCTCAGACGAAGATTCCGGGTAGATAACGAGACCTGGCTTCCAACTTGCATGCGTGGAACTATTCTACGCTTTCTATTGGCCTGGGTCTTATAGCGAGAGGATGCCTTCAACAAATCAGACCGTACTTGAGTCCAGATGGCAGCAAAATTCCGCACCGTGTCCTCCACGGCCGGAACATCGAAAACAGGCAGGCTCCAGAATTCGGGAACACGAGGATGAAGGCCATATACAACCTGAAATGGCATTTGGTTAGTTGACGAGTGGTAGGAAGCATTATGTGCAAACTCAGCCCACGGCAGCAAGGCAGCCCAATTGTCCTGGGAAGATGACATAAAAATTCTTAAGAAAGTCTCTAGATCTTGATTAACTCTCTCGGTGGAGCCGTTGCTTTGCGGATGGTAGGCCGTGGAAAAGTTTAACTTCACTTGAAGAACAGAACACAAAGCCCTCCAGAATATTGCAGTAAACTGCACACCACGGTCAGAGACAATTTCAGCAGGAAGGCCATGTAGACGAAATATGTGTTGGACAAACAACTGTGCCAGGTCAGGGGCAGAAGGTAACTTCTTCAACGGTATATAGTGGACCATCTTAGAAAATCGGTCTATTACAACCCAGATAGTGTTGAAACCTTGAGAGACTGGCAGGTCTGTGACGAAATCCATGGAGAGATGTGTCCATGGACGTGATGGAGTAGGTAATGGAAGTAATTCCCCAGCTGGAGCTTGTCGTGATGATTTATGCTAGGCACAGGAGGAGCAGGAAGAGATGAACTCCATTATATCTGCCTTCATAGAAGGCCACCAATAGTGTCTTTTCAGGAACTGTAAAGGTCTTCCGAGTGCCTGAGTGCCCTGTGAAGCGAGAGGAATGTGCCCAAGTGAGAAGCTGCTTCCTTAATTCTGGGGCCACAAATGATTTTCCCGTAGGAGGCTGAAGTTGTAATGCGGCGAAAACTCTTGATTCTAAGACAGGGGTATTGCTTTGATTTTCAGATTGATCATCACAGAGTAGAGATCTCGATAGGGCATCAGCCTTCTGATTAAGTGCTCCAGACCGGAAGGTCAGGGTGAACTGAAACCTGGCAAAGAATATTGCCCAGCGGGCCAAACGAGGACTCACACATTGGAGGTTTTTGAGAAATAGGAGATTTCTATGGTCCGTAAATACAGTAAATGGAAACTTGGTGCCTTCTAGCAAATATCTCCATTCCTTCAACGCCAACTTTACAGCTAGTAGTTCTTGCTCACCTATGGCGTAGTTCCTTTCGGCAGGAGAGAATTTTTTAGAAAAGAACCCACACGGATGGACTCGGTTGTCCTCATAACGTTGTGACAAGACGGCTCCCACAGCTTCAGATGATGCATCTACTTCCAAAAAAAAGGCCTGTCCAGATCTGGTTGTCGAAGAACTGGTGCTGAGATAAAGGCCTGTTTTAGAAGATGAAAGGCAGACTCTGCCTCAGGTGACCATTGGGCAGGATTAGCACCTTTGCAGGTCAAGGCTGTAATGGGAGCCAGCAGTGTAGAAAATCCCTTAATGAAGCCCAACAATCTCTGGATGGTCTTCAGTGTCTGAGGTCGGGTCCAATACAGAATTGCTTGTACCTTCTTGGGGTCCATTTCTAAACTGGAGCCAGATATTACATAGCCGAGAAAAGGTACACTGGGCACACCAAAGACGCACTTCTCCAGTTTGCAGTAAAGGTGGTTTTCTCTCAAACGGGTCAGAACTTCTTTAACATGTTCTTGATGTTTAGCCACAGAGGGTGAAAAAATCAGTATGTCATCCAGATAGAAAACAACCGAAACATATAACAGATCCCGGAAAATCTCATTAACGAAACTTTGAAAGACAGCAGGGGCGTTACACAATCCAAAAGGCAATACTAAATACTCGAAATGTCCATCTCTGGTATTAAAAGTGGTCTTCCATTGATCGACAGCTCGGATACGAATGAGGTTGTAAGCCCCTCTCAGATCTAATTTTGAAAAAATGACAGAGCCCTTGACCCTATCAAACAACTCAGTAATCAGGGGAAGAGGGTATCGATTCTTTACAGTAATGTCATTAAGACCTCGATAATCGATACATGGTCTTAGATCACCATCTTTCTTGCCAACGAAGAAAAACCCAGCTCCGGCAGGTGAAGTAGAGGGGCGAATGAACCCCTTTGCCAGGTTGTCCCAGATGTACTCGGTCATGGCTTGAGTCTCAGGCAAGGACAGCGGATATGTACGACCACGAGGTGGTATCTTATCAGGTATCAATTCAATTGGACAGTCCCATTCCCTATGAGGGGGTAAGATATTTGCTTGTTGTTCAGAGAAAATGTCGGCAAACATCTGATATTCCTTGGGAATGGCAGAAGAAACTAATGGAACTGTCTTTCTCACAGGTCGAATTTTTGGAAGACAGGATTTCTGACAGTCCATACCCCATGACAGAATCTGCATAGAACTCCAATCAATCCTGGGATTATGTTGAAGTAACCAGGGTAGACCAAGAACAATTTCTTGAGAGGCCTCTGATATCACCAGGAATTTTAAGGACTCAGAATGAAGTGCCCCAATTCGGACCAATACTGGTTGAGTCTCCTTGGTGACTATCCCGTTAGTTAGAGGGCGTCCGTCTATAGAGGTCAGAGAGATGGCGTGGTTGAGAGACAAACAAGGAATCTGAAATTTATCTATGAAACTAGACATTATGAAATTTCCGGCTGCTCCCGAGTCGAGTAGAGCAGTAGCAAAGACAGGTTTGGGTTTAAGATCCAAGGCTAGAGTAATCGTGAAATCTTTAATTTTTGGAGACGGGTTCATAACTCCTAACTTGATGTCTCCAGGGTCAGTTAGGATTTGGCATTTCCCGGTTTACGGGGGCAGGAGATCAGCAGGTGACCGGGCTCTCCGCAGTACAGACAGAGGTTCTTTTGCATTCTTCTCTGACGTTCTTCTTTGGAGAGGTGTGTATGATTCACCTGCATAGGCTCCTCTTCAGTAGGAGAAGGAATGGGACGGGTAGAAATGGAGGGGGTAAATGACCTTTGCCGGTCAGTTCTGTTTTTTTCAGCCTGACGTTCCCTGAAGCGTAGGTCAACTTTGATACACAACAAAATCATGTCGTTCAGATTAGTAGGAAGCTCTCGAGTGACTAGATCATCCTTTAGTTGGTCTGACAACCCATGCCAGAAGGTCGAGGTGAGGGCTTCCTCATTCCATTTGACCTCTGATGCTAAAATTTGAAATTGCACGGCATATTGACTGACAGGACGGACCCCTTGTCTCAGTGTCAGTGTCATGATGTTTGATGATGCTGATACAGTACGCCCAGGTTCATCGAAAATCCTCCTGAAGGATGACACAAAGCCTGCATAATTATCCAGCAGCGGATCTGAGCGCTCCCAGAGTGGGGAAGCCCATTCCAAGGCCTGGCCAGATAACAGAGAGACTATATAAGCCACTTTAGTTCTTGCAGTTAGAAAGCTGTCAGGCTGCAGGGTAAAATGTATGTCACACTGATTTAGGAATCCTCGGCAGAGTTTAGGATTGCCGTCAAATTAATTTCGTAAAGGAAGATGTAAGCGGGGAGATGATCTGCTTCCTGTATTCCCAGACGCTGATGCGGATGTAGATGCTGGTACTTCAGGGGTAGAAAAGGAAGTTTGCAAACTATCCTGTCGCTTGGACATCTCTTGCAGAAATCGAGCCATCTGATGCTGCATGTTTTCCAGATTTTCTAAACGACCAGAAATGCACCGGAACAAATCCACTCCTGACTCCTGATCCGTGGCCGGCTCCATGTGGCCAGTGCAAACTGTTATGTTCTGGGTTGTTTGTGGACCCGGGGTGGTAGCAGGAGTGATCACAGAAGCAGATTTGAAAATAAAACTAGGATTTTTAATAAGTGATTGAGCAGACATATAATGTGGCAGTAAATAAAAGTCCAGGAATATATAAATGTGCACAAGAGTTCTGTGGTGGGAGTAAAAGGGTTAATGTCCAAGTAGAAACAATTAGAGCTGTCCAGGTGTGCAGGTAGTGAAACTGAAAATAATCAAACCAGGTATGCAGGTAGTGAACTGAAGCGCAGGATGTCAGCAGGCTCAGGCACTCAGGTATGGGCAAGGGTGATGGAGGAAGCGGGGTAGTCCAGTGGGAGCTAGGAGCTGACAGGCAGACTGGCAGACAGCGAATTCACAGGAGCAGGAAAGCACAGAGAACTCCCTCTCAGCTAGGCTGAGATACACTTTGCACTGGCAAAGAAGGAAGGCACTGACCCTTCCTAAATACCCCATGCCGTGCTGTTACTGGCCGGAGGGAACATGTGACTCACCAGGATTGGCCAGCCGCATCATGGCCAGAAGGCAAGATGGCGGCGCCCTTGCCAAACGGAATGGAGACGCCGCCAGGCCTTACCAGCGCAGAGTGACAACAGGCCCGCACAACAACGCGCGCAGCCAAAGCCCCCCGCCAGACACCAGCTCCGCCACCAGACAGCCTGCGCCACAATGACCTCACAGGTAACACTCGCCTAGCGCCATGCTGAAATACCCTGGCCGTGACAGACTTTTTGGTGCCCTGTGTAAGAAAGAGCATTGGCACCCCCCCCCTTATTTTTTTAAATAGGGATATAACACACCCGGAAAAGGACCATGGCCTCATGGGGAAGGGCCAGGGAAGAGATAGAGGAGGCCAGGAGATGCTGGGGATAAAATAAGAGGAAACTACAAGTGAGTATGATAATAAACAGAAAATTCACAGGCCCCAACAGCGGCCCCTGCCCAGCGGTGCCCTGTGCCATGGCACTGGTTGCACTACCCTAGTTACCAGGGCCGGACTGGGACTAAAAATAGGCCCTGGCAGTTTTAGAACACACAGGTCCACCTTGCGTCAGCACCTGACTCCTGGCATAGACTCTTCCCCCTAATATTCCTGGCTCCTCCTACTTCTTAGTCTATGCTTTTACACATATAATTAATATCAGAACAGCCTACAAGTATACATCATTATCTGTATTAAAATACATACAACAGATAACATTCTGCAGGGGATTCAAACATGTGCCATAGTCAGATATTTGGTCATTGGTTGGTTCTGTTAGGTAAAGCTGGCACTTCATTGGTGTAGGTCACACACAAAGAAAAGGGAAGGCATTTTCCCAATTGATGAAGCCCTAGCTTAGCAGTTGTAGAGGATTAAATAGAGATCACTGTAGAGCTATTACTACACTTTTGGTGGCCTGTGTACATGAAAAGCATTGGTCCAACATTCATAGGTGCAGAAAATAGAGTGCGCGCCGACAGTTGTTGTCTCGCTGGGAAGGGGCATGATCATACAATAGTACCCCCAATTAAATTTGTGCCACACTGTAGTGCCCCTTAGTTACATTACAGTGCACAGTACTTCCTCTTCGTCACATTACACAGCACAGTAGTGCACCTTAGTCACATTACATTGCACAGTATTTTCCCTTCATCACATTACACCACACAGTAGTGTCCCTTAGTCATCTTACACCACAAGTAGTGCCCCTTAGTCACATTACATCGCACAGTATTTTCCCTTCGTCACATTACACCGCACAGTAGTGTCCCTTATTCACGTTACACCACACTGCTCCATTATCCCGACTGACGACATCCCAAAGGTAAAGCCGGTAATGTTGGGGGTTAGGGAAGGGTAAAGGTGCCTACACACTTGGCGATATTTTACACGATTTTCCCGATTCCGACACATCGTGACAACGAATCGTGTAAAATATGCCCAAATCATGAGTGTCCACTCACAATCACGATGCGCTTCCCCACAGGTCGTCCATCGCATCTTCAGATCTGCCGTGCTGTAGGCCAGATTTGCCGATCACAGACACAATGCACTGGATAGTTAGGATGCACGATAGATCGTGTGTCAATTTCTACAGTTTTTAAACACCTCATCGTGCCCACAACTGCCGGGGAGCTGCTGGGGAGAGTTCAGGGGGAAATCGGACACAATGTCAGATCGTGAGCACATCGCCAAGTGTGTAGGCACCTCTAGGTTTAGAGGTTAGGCACTAGGGGAAGGGTTAGGCACCAAGGGGGGAGGGTTAGGTTTAGGGTGTGGGAAGCGTGGGTTTAGAGAGCGGGAAGGGTGGGTTAGGTTTAGGCACTATGGAGGAGGTTAAGTTTAGGCATGGGGAGAGAGGGTTAGGGGAAAGGGTTAGAGCTAGGCAGCATACCTTGTAGTGTCAGTATTTTGACTGGCGGCATCCCGACTGCTGGGATCCCATATCCAACTGCAAGGGAACACAGCAATTTTTTGGAGCGCACCCCACCTCATCACTTGGCACACTGTGTGAGTGTGGTGTATATATATATATATATATATAATGTGTGTGTGTGTGTGTGTAAAACTGTTGTAGGGTCAGCACTTCTTTGCTAGTTGAATTTTTAGTGCAATTGAATTTGGCTTGTCAAAAAAGGCACACCACATCATCTGCTCGTTGCACACACGAGTGCCACCTGTTCCTTATATTATATATATATATATATATAATATATGTGAGGGAGAATGTAAAAAGATATGGTGGCATTCAGTCTTAAGCAAAATCACACAGGACGGGTCCGAAAACGTTGGTATCCTAAACTAATAATGTACTGACCTTGCTTAAAGCTGGATACACACTACACAATATTGTTAACAATTTGGCCGATTCCGAAGCAATATTGTGCAGTGTGCATGCACTACATTGTGTAGTGTGAGCTCCCGTGGGGACGTCAGCCGCATCTCCAGATCTTTTGTACATGCAGTAAAATCTGGCGATGCAGCTGACGATCCCATGCAGCGCTTTGCATGGGGGCCGAAATATCAGCCGGTCGTGCACCGGATCGCCCAGTGTGTCTGGACCACCCGATATGTCGGCTAGTCAGCGCTGGGGTCGTGGAACCGAACCGAAGCAGCGCAGTATGCATAAAAGTGTGAGTGCAGAACTGCGATCACAGACTCGTGTGTGTGTGTGAATATATGTATATATATATATATATATATATATATATACACACACACAAACACTATATATATATATACACACACACTATATATATATGTATATATATATACACACACATGCACATATATATATATTAGGGGTGAGCGGGTTCGGATTTCTGAAATCCGAACCCCTCAGAGCCTCCCCGATCTGAGGCCGATCCGAGTCAGGCTCGACTTTTCCCGCTTGACTCGGATCTGAAATCGAGACAAAACGTCATCATCCCGCCTTCCGGGTCTCGCGGGTTTTGGATCCTATATAAGGTACCCGCGTCGGCGCCATTTTCTCACTTGGCTGTGGACAGTGAAGAGGGAGGGTGGGAGTTAGGGCTGGCTGGGCTGGGTAGTGTAGTGTTGTAGTGTAGTGTAGTGTAGTGCAGTGTAGTGTTGTGCTGTGCTGTGCTGCGCTGTGCTGCTGTTGTCCATAGGGGCTGTGTCCACTACGTCAAAGTCCATAGGGGCTGGCTGGACTGTGTTGTGCAGTCAGTTGTCCATAGGGGCTGTGTCCACTCCAAAGTCCTGTGCAGTGTCCCAGTCCTAAAGGGGTGCTGTAGTGTTGTCCAGGGGGTGCTCTGTCTGTCAGGGGTGCTCCCCCCAAGTGCTAAAAAAATATATATTTTTTTCTGTGTTTGTGAATTGTGTGCACTGTGGCTGCACGTGAATCAACAAAGGAGCAGCGCCAAGCGTGCGCCTGTGTCCCATAAGTAAAAGGCCGGCTGGCTTGTCCGTTAAAGGGTGCTGTAACCCCCAAAGGGCACTCCAAACAAAATAAAAATATATTTTTTTTGTGTTTGTGAATTGTGTGCGCAGTAGCCGCACATGCATCAACAAAGTAGTGCCAAGCGTGCGCCTGTGTCCCATAAGTAAAAGGCCGGCTGGCTAGTCCATTAAAGGGTGCTGTAACCCCCAAAGGGCACTCCAAACAAAATAAAAAAATATATTTTTTTGTGTTTGTGAATTGTGTGCGCAGTAGCCGCACGTGCATCAACAAAGTAGTGCCAAGCGTGCGCCTGTGTCCCATAAATAAAGGGCCAGCTGGATTGACTGCTAAAGGGTGCTGTAACCCCCAAAGGGCACTCCAAACAAAATAAAAAAACAATTTCTGTGTTTGTGAATTGTGTGCACTGTGGCTGCACATGCATCAATGAAGGAGCAGTGCCAAGCGTGCGCCTGTGTCCCATAAGTAAAAGGCCAGCTGGCTTGTCCATTAAAGGGTGCTGTAACCCCCAAAGGGCACTCCAAACAAAATAAAAAAATATTTTCTGTGTTTGTGAATTGTGTGCGCAGTAGCTGCACGTGCATCAACAAAGTAGTGCCAAGCGTGCGCCTGTGTCATAAGTAAAGGGCCGGCTGGCTTGTCCGTTAAAGGGTGCTGTAACCCCCAAAGTACACTCCAAACAAAATAAAAAAATATTTTCTGTGTTTGTGAATTGTGTGCGCAGTAGCCACACGTAAATCAACAAAGTAGTGCCAAGCGTGCGCCTGTGTCCCATAAATAAAGGGCCAGCTGGATTGACCGCTAAAGGGTGCTGTAACCCCCAAAGGGCACTCCAAACAAAATAAAAAAATATTTTCTGTGTTTGTGAATTGTGTGCACTGTAGCCGCACGTGCATCAACAAAGGAGCAGCGCCAAGCGTGCGCCCGTGTCCCATAAGTAAAGAGCCAGCTGGCTCATTTCTTAAAGGGTGGTGTAACCCACAAAGTGCACTACTCTCCAGCAAAAATAAAAAAATATTTTCTGTGTTTGTGTGCGCCTTAGCCGCACGTATATATCAATATAACATAAATGGAGGACCAAACTTTCTCCGATAAAAATAAAATAGGGAGAGATCAAGAACCACTTCCTCCTAGTGCTGTTGCTGCTGCTGGGAGTTGTTCATCATCCCAGAGAGGAAGTAGGAACACCACTACTTTTACTAAACAATTGACCCTCCAACAGTCCTTAGCGAGGAGGATGAAGTACGACAGCAGTCATCCTGAAACAAAACGTATAACTGAGGCCTTGACTGCTATGTTGGTGTTTGACGTGCGTCCGGTATCCGCCATTAGTGCAGTGGGATTTAGACAATTGATGGAGGTAGTGTGTCCCCGGTTCCAAATCCCGTCTAGATTCCACCTGCATCCTCAAAGCAGCAGCGACAAGCGTGCGTCTGTCTGTTAAAGGGTGGTGTAACCCTCAAAGTGCGCTCCACAAACAATGAAAAAATTCTTCTTTTTTTTTCTGTCTCTGTGAAATGTGTGGGCTGTAGCCACACCTGCATCCTTAAAGCAGCAGCGACAAGCGTGCGTCTGTCTGTTAAAGGGTGGTGACACCCTCAAAGTGTGCTCCACAAACAATAAAAAATTCTTCTTTTTTTTCTGTCTTTGTGAAATGTGTGGGCTGTAGCTGCACCTGCATCCTTAAAGCAGCAGCGACAAGCGTGCGTCTGTCTGTTAAAGGGTGATGTAACCCTCAAAGTGCGCTCCACAAACAATAAAAAAAATCTTTTTTTTTCTCTTTTTGAAATGTGTTGGCTATCGCCGCACCTGCATCCTTAAAGCAGCAGCGACAAGCGTGCGTCTGTCTGTTAAAGGGTGATGTAATCCTCAAAGTGTGCTCCACAAACAATAAAAAAAATCTTTTTTTTTCTCTTTTTGAAATGTGTTGGCAATCGCCGCACCTGCATCCTTAAAGCAGCAGTGACAAGTGTGTGTCTGTCTGTTAAAGGGTGGTGTAACCCTCAAAGTGCGCTCCACAAACAATAAAAAAATTCTTATTTTTTTTCCTGTCTTTGTGAGTTGTGTGGGCTGTAGCTGCACCTGCATCCTCAAAGCAGCAGCGACAAGCGTGCGTCTGTCTGTTAAAGGATTACATCGGTGACAGCATCCAAGTAGGCATGTCAGACATGTACTGGCATGAAAAAGAGGCAATTTGGAGGCCCCTGTACAAACTGGCTCTATTTTACCTGAGTTGTCCCCCCTCCAGTGTGCACTCCGAAAGAGTGTTTAGTGCAGCCGGGAACCTTGTCAGCAAAAGGCGTAGGAGGTTGCTTCCACAAAATGTGGAGAAGATGATGTTCATAAAAATGAATTATCAACTTTTCCAGATAGACCAGCCTCCAGAATGTACAGAGGGATCTGTGGTGGTGGATTCCAGCGGGGACGAAGTAATACTCTGTGAGGATGAGGATGTACACAACACTGAAGAGGGTGAGGAATTGGTGAATGAGGAGGATGAGGACGACATCATGCCTCCGTAGAGCTAGTTTGTGCAGGGCCAGATTAATTGCCAGCTTGTTTTGTGGGGGCCCAAATGAACCAATCATTTCAGCCACAGTCGTGTGGCAGACCCTGGCGCTGAAATGATTGGTTTGTTAAAGTGTGCATGTCCTGTTTATACAACATAAGGGTGGGTGGGAGGGCCCAAGGACAATTCCATCTTGCACCTCTTTTTTTTCTTTGCATTATGTACTGTTTGGGGCCTACTTTTTCAAACTGCCATCCTGTTTGCCACTGCAGTGTCACTCCTAGATGGGCCACGTGTTTGTGCCGCCCACTCGTGTCGCTTAGCATAGTCATCCATCTACCTCGGTGCAACCTTTTGGACATAAAAACACTATTGTGAGGTGCGAGGTGTTCAGAATAGACTGGAAATGAGGTATTGAGGTTAATAATAGCATAGGAGCAGAAAACCCCACAAATTCTGTGATTTTAGCTGTTTTTATGCTTTTTTAAAAAAAAATACAGATCCAAAACACAAAACCCAGAACCCAAAACACGGAAGGGTGGTTTTGGCAAAACCAATCCAGATCCAAAACACGAAGAAAGATCCAGATCCAAAACCAAAACACAAAACACGAAAAGTGGCCGGTGCACACCCCTAATATATATATATATATATATATATATATATATATATATACTGTATATATATATAAATACGCACATATTATGGATATATAAATACACACACACACTATATATATATATATATATATATATATATATACACACATGCACACATATAAATATATATATATTTTATAGGGAGAGAGAAAGAACATAATTTGGAAGTTTGATGTACCCATGAAGACTGGAGACTGGGGTTTAGCTGTCTCATCATTGTCTTCACTGTTCTTAATTCTTTATAGTGCAGGCAGCAGGGAGAAGAGGGATTTCGGACTGCAGGGGGGAAGGGGACTTTCTGTCTCCAGGGGAAAGGGAGGATTTGAGCTGCACTGCAGGTGATGGTAAGTTTATGTCTGCAGGGGAAAGGGGGGGGGGCATCGGGCTGTATTGTAGAGGGAAGTGAGGCTTCTAGCTGCAGGGGAAGGGGGGGGATCGGGCTGCACTTCAGGGGAAGGTGGGTTTCTGTCTGTAGGGGGAAGGGGGGATCGGGCTGTATTGTAGAGGGAAGGGAGGCTTCTAGCTGCAGGGGGAAGGGGGGGTTTCAGTTTGCAGGGGGAAGGTGGGTAAAAGCTGTGCTACAGGCAGGGGGGGTCTGGCTGCAGGGGGAAAGTGGGTGTCAGTCTGCAGTGGGGATTATTTTGTGCTGCACAGCAGAGGGGAGGGGGGCTTCTGGGTGCAGGGGAGGTGCATTTATGTCTGCAGGGAGAAGGGGGGGGAATCAGGCTGCACTTCAGGGGAAGGTGTGAATCTGTATGAAGGGGGATTAGGGCTGCACTTCAGGAGAAAGGTGGGTTCTGTCTGCAGGGGGAAGGAGGGGGTGATCAGGCTGTAGTGTATAGGGAACAGGAAGGGAGGCTTTTAGCTGCAGGTGGAAGGGGGGAGGGTTCAGTTTGCCGGGGGAAGGGGCTTACAATCTGCACTACAGGTGGAAGGGGGCGGCTGGCTGCAGGGGGAAAGTGGGTGTCAGCCTGCAGTGACAGTGGAGATTATTTTTTTCTGCACTGCAGGGGGAGGAGGGCTTCTAGTTGCAGGGGGAAGGTGGGGTTTATTGAAGGGAAGGAAACAGACGTATTCGGGCTGCAGGGAGGAGGTATTCGGGGAGGGAAGGTTGCAGTGCTGATTATAAGCAAGTCTCGTGAGATGTTGGTGCAGCATCCCACGAGACCTATGCTGTAACTCCGCAGTGGCCGAACGGTCAATTGAGCAGGCTTGAGGACAGACCAGAGAGGCGATATAAGACGCTGCCCTCCCCTCCGGCTCTTCAGACCACGCAACTGGCAGTATTCTATCACTCTTAAGAGCAAGAGAAATACTTCCAGTTTGTGGTAATCCGGCTGTGCGTGGTCTGTAGAGCCGGAGGAGAGGGCAGCCAAGAGCAGCAGGTCCCGCTAAATTGGAGGGAATCTAGACATGACCTACCTAAGCTTTTAAACAGGTGGGGGCACCAGAAGGACGTCAGCCAGGGTTCCGAAGGGGACATCTAATAGTCGAGGAGCTGCAGTGCACTTCAGAAGCTACGGGACTGAGCCTCTCCACCAGGGGTCGCTCTCACTTCCGGGCCTGGCAGGAATGTTGCGCTGGCCGCACATTAAACTAGTCTGTCTGTGATATGTTGCCTCACTGCCGTCAACGGGACCCCCCTCGCGGCACTGCCTGGACCGGCCCATCTGCCCATTGGCCCTTCTGGCATTTGGCCCTGCCTAGTTACGGCCACATGAATTTAGCATATCCGAGTCGGATCCAAGCAGGTTCGATTTCTCCTGCCTGACTCGGATCTCAAACCGAGGCAAAACTATAGAGTCTGAAATCTCGATGTTCGCAAGCTTTCATCTCTATGATCAATGTAGTATATAAGGGACCACGCGACGGACGCCATTTCACTCCGGCTATGGAGACTGAACAGGGAGGGTTTGTAGTGTAGGGCTGGGAGAGGTGCTGCTGCTTCTGCATGCTGTGTCCTGGGCTGGTGCTGCTGCTGTCTGCTGTGTCCTGGGCTGGTGCTGATCCATTCTGGGCTGGTGCTGTCATAGTGCTGTCTTCTGTGTCCATCTGGGCTGTTGCTGATCCATCTGGGCTATCTCAGCTATCTGCTGTGTCCAGGGCTGGTGCTGCTGATCCATTCTGGGCTGGTGCTTTGCTGTCTGCTGTGTCCATCTTTGCTGGTGCAGATACATCTTGGCTAATGCTGTGTCCATCTGGGTACAAGTTCAGGACTGAAAAAAAATATATATATATATAGTCAATAAAAAAATCAATCAAAGTGTCTTTTATATTTTTCTATGTGTGTGTGCGTGCGTGTTAGGCTTAACCGCAGTACCAGACAAGATCCAGCCAGCAACGCAAGTTGTAACCTAGTGCTGCTGCCCGACTCCAGTCATGCTAAAAAAAAAAAAAATCAATCAAAGTGTCTTTTATATTTTTCTGTGTGTGTGTGTGTGTGTGCGCACGTGTTAGGGTTAACCGCAGTACCGCACAAGATCTAGCCAGCAACGCAAGTAGTGCTGCTGCCCGACTCCAGTCGTGCTAAAAAAAAATAATATCAATCAAAGTGTCTTTTATATTTTTCTGTCTGTGTGTTTGTGCGCACGTGTTAGGGTTAACCGCAGTACCGCAACACAAGTAGTGCTGCTGCCTGACTCCAGTCATGCTAAAAATAAATAAAATCAATCAAAGTGTATTTTATATTTTTCTGTGTGTGTGTGTGTGTTAGGCTTAACCGCAGTACCGCACAAGATCCAGCCAGCAACGCAAGTAGTGCTGCTGCCCGACTCCAGTCGTGATTAATCTGTGCTCTGGGCCCAAGTTCTGAGGCTGAAAAGAATATATATATATTGTCTTTTTTTGTCAAATTTTTTTGTGTGCGTGTCAGCCACACCTGGATGTCACTGTCATCAGCATAGGTGCGCAGGGGTGCTGTGCTCCTATCTGTCGAGGGGCTGCTGACCAAAATAATAAATAAACAATTTTTATTGTTTTTTTATGTGCATGTCAGCCACACCTGGCTGTCACTGTCATCAGCGTAGGTGCGCAGGGGTGCTGTGCTGCAATCTATCAAGGAGCTGCATGAATATTGCAATGAAAACTTTGTTGTAGTTATTGGGTTACAAAAAGTTTTTTTTTTTTAATCTTAAACCTAGCAGAAATGTTATCCTAACAGCTTATAAAGTTATATGCTTTAAAAAACTAAAGCCTATATTTATTTACAAACCTATATAGAGTAGACATCCTAAATTCTACAACTGTTCTATTCAAAAATGTAAACAAAAGTCAAGAGAGGCCTCAGAGAACATGAAAAAAGATGCTCCTGGTGCTGAACTTCAAGGGATTTCTCCATCATGTTCTGCAGTGTGGAAAGGTTTCATTCACATGTTTTCTATAAAGCAGTTCAAAGTTACAGCCTTCAAAGTGTCTGGCTATAACACCCACCTTTGCCAGTAATTACCAAAGATTATTACAAGCAAAGGATTCATCTGTCAGGAATCTGTCTGGGTATTCATGGATCGTATTTGGCCTAATGCACTAAGACATCCAGTGATTCTGTCACTGTGTTCTGTAGCCAACTTTATTCCTACCTGAATCGCAAACTGAAATACGGAATAGTAAGCACAGACAACATGGAGGCCTTTGTTTTTCCGCTGCCTGCATGCCAACCAATACCTCCCAGACTACACCCACTGGGGGTACCAGGTCTTGAAAATGACCATCCCCTTCTGTTGCTAGACCTTCTTCTTCCAAATCATCCATCCTGGACTTCCTGTCCTAAAAGGGTGAGCAGGGTACAGAAAGAGGAGCTAGATGTCCCCGATTACATTTTTTTTTTCATCTATAATAGATGATGTGGAGAGATAATCGCTTCAGATGTTGGAACAGGGGCTCCCACCTATTTGGCCTCCCTCTGCGTGCAGGAAGTCTCTCAACTCCTGTGGCAGGGTAAGGTCTACCTTTAGTCTGCGTGCGGATCCATTGTTATTCGATGTTCCCGATGTTTTCTCAGCCTTGCGCATCAGTACGGACATTAGCGGAGGGTAAAGGGGGCGGCTTTATGTAGTGCTGGGCGTCTGCATCTTTGTCCTGCGATTGCGATTCATATGCATTCATTAGCATATTCTTGCAGCAGCTGGGTGCGTGCATCTGCATCTGTGCATCCCTTGCTGAATCAGGCCCTCAGTCCCGTGGTTGTAAGTTCTGCCCCTGGGCCATCTAAAGTTATTGCTTACCCTTCCAACTATGGATGACCCAGAAGCTGTGGTGCAGCCCAGTCCACCCACAGAGCCATTGTCTCGGTAAAGGAATTCATGAGCTCTCACAAAGTGAAAAGAGCCCAATCATTAGAGGTGTTCCAGCCCCCAGAGCTCTTCATCCAGGGACCCTTCATCTCTTCATCTGAAATAAAGGTCTGATTTAATCCACCACACACAGCTGGGCACAGTTATTGTACATATCATGCTTATATATATAACTATAAAGTTTTTTTTACTGTATAAAATGTTTTTCAAAAAATGTTCCATAAACTATTGATTTTTAAATGATCAAATGATGTAAATAAGCACTATTAACTCTTTTTCAATATAATTCTTTTAACAATCTGCATATTTGTTCATTACATTTTACAGAATCGTGATTAAATAGCTATTATGTACATAATTTGATTTTTTTTTAAAAATCAACAATTTTGGGATTTTTTTTTTGAAAATATTAGCCAGTGAAGTGGTTACATAATGGGGCCTACTGAGGATATCCCCGATACCCTGTTGGGCCAGCCCAGCAGTCTATTTTACGAATTAGATTATGCAAGTGGCTCACTGACCAGCACAAGATGATGCAATATTACACCAGCCCGGGGTGCAAATACCCCCTACAAAGCCCATCCCTGACTCTCCCTATTTTGATGGGGAAACCAGCTTTCTTCCATTAGCAATTGATGACCCACTTTCCTCTGTATGGCTGTATTTATGTGATCTCTCTGTTGTACACAACAGTATACTGACTACATTACTGTTACATAAATGTTTAATATGATACAATACTATACAGTACATGCATTTTACATGTGCCTTTAATTTTAAATAGTAAATTTTACATTGTTCAATTTTTTTATCCCCATAAGGAGGAAATGGTGTTCAGGAAGCTGCTCCTGGAGAAACAGCCTCTACATACATCAAGAGGCTGTCCTTATGCTATCTACTGGGCCAGGGTGGCTTTGGGAAGGTAACTCATGTGACTGCGGTTACATAACTCAACTCAGGTAACAGCTGTGTAACTCAGAACTAGTAATAGAGGAGGCATCATAAATATATTAGCATTGTACAGCTCCTCTCCTTTTGGAAACCCCTGGAGGGTAGGTGCAAGTGGGATTCTTTTTTGTTGGGTATGGTGACACCATGGGTGCCATTAAGAATCACCACAATGCAGTGAGGGGCAGGACTTAATGACACTATTCACCCTGAGTCATAGCATCAAGCATCCAATTCTGGAGGTTGAT
The DNA here is from genome assembly GCA_031769625.1 of Taudactylus pleione. NCBI lineage: Eukaryota > Metazoa > Chordata > Amphibia > Anura > Myobatrachidae > Taudactylus > Taudactylus pleione. The sequence goes on along the minus strand of JAUIMM010000200.1, from coordinate 59,576,587 downwards.
CTACAATCCTGTGAGTCTGGGAATATTCTGGAGTCTCATTCCAGGAAAGTAGAGTAGCTGGGCAGTGCCTACTCCTGTGCTGCCTGCCAGCATATTACTATTGTTACTTACAGAAACGTTAACTACAGTCTACTCTGTTAAAGAATCAAATAATATAAAAAGTACATAAAGTATACAATCCTTTTTCCAGAAAGAATGATGTTGTAAATTATAGTCCATATAAAACGTCCTTGCAAATAGATGTCCCACTTAATGTCACAGGATACAACTCCCAGTTGAATATGTGGAAAAATCAAACAAAAATAACTGTGTCAGTCCTGACTGGAAATCGTAATAGATAGACACCACGTATGATTTGGGACATGCAATCCGGACTTCCCAAGATTTCTAGAGAAGTATGCTAAACACCTCATGTGTCTTCCTATATAGACCCAACAAAGCCGAAAGGAACAATCTGTATAAAAACTAAAGCACCTCAGTGATATTTATAGATGATGAATGATGATGATGATGATTTATACATGAATGCTTACATTAAGCAGCTCGATTAAATCATATCAAGGTATCTTTAAAAATAGTGTACTGTGATGATTAATCATGCAGATACATACAGAGACCAGAAGCTCATGTTTCATCTTACATGGGATGATCTTTGACAGGCAAATAAAGGTATCTTTTCATTTCCTGGACAGATTTCACCAAGATATGATCTCCAATATATGGACCAAAAAATCCTCATAGTGTAGTATCTCAAATAAATACAAAGTTTAATACTAAACAAATAGATAAAAACAGAGAGGATTACCTCTGTACCAGATGGTGGAAAAAGATCTGCATATACAGGATAAGAAGATGGATGACACCCGGGTGTTTCTTATGCCGTTAATGTAGGTGATCCTGCTGGTAGACTGGAGACTGAAGGCTTGCTCCCTGTCACTCCTCCGACATGTTTCGACACATAGGTGTCTTTCTCAAGTATCACCTATGTGTCGACACATGTCGAAGGATTATATACTTTATGTACTTTTTATATGTGATATGACAATGTTGGTGACTTGTTTTTGAGTATATCCTGCAGCCTTTCTTGTTGCACTCATTTACTATACCTATCGTTGTACTTTATATACAATGAATCAAGTAATAACTAAAAAAAAATTATTTTTTACTTTAATGAAACTGGTAATACAATATAACATCCACTTACCTCTAAAGCTATGGAGCTACCTGGAGGTAATAAAATGTAAGTGTAAATATCATTGTATATGCTCTATCTCCTGTAGGTACTGCTGGCTGAGGACTCTCTGACTGGTCAGCGACTCGCAGTGAAGGTCATCCAGAAGAGAAAGCTGCTGTTGGAGGACCTGGAGCTGGTGTTTGTGGAGCTCAGGGTGCTAGAGGTTGCGTCTGGTAGCGCCTTCCTCATCCATCGTCATCTTGCCTTCCAGACCACGGTACAGTGTATTTTTTATTAGACAAGGATCATTAGTTAGGATTCTTATTTATATTTACCTGTTTGCCTCAGTGGTTGGGACATTTCATTTATTCGGATATGCTTATATACTCTAGCTAATACCTGGAGGTATTATAGTGACTTCCTTATTCTCCATATGTATTAGGAGAATTACTTGGATATCCACAATACTAATAAATACCTAAGTGATCTTTATAGGACTAACCACCTGGATTTAAAAGAACAATTACTCGTTCTAGCTGCTAACAATTTTTATATAGGCTACAATATAGTATATTGCTATGTACTGAATTGCTGTTTATTTTATTCTATTTTCTGTATTGTTATATTTATGCTATGTATTGATTATATTTCCACTTGAAATAAAACAAGTAGTGGTTACAATTGTTATATTTGGGACAGTGCATACATGAGTCCTAAGTGCTACATGTTGTATCTACGCTGTTTTTATTAAGAATTATATGGTATGAATAAATATAATTGATTGTACTTGCACTCCAGCGCAGAATTTCATTTTTCTTTGTAATTTATATTTACACATCTAACATAAATACATTGCATCTCTTCTTGGGTAATAATGTTACTATAAGCCAGTATGCTTACTTGGAGTTGTTGCCATGTTCTCCTAACAGAACCATCTATTTCTGGGCCTGGAATACGTGAGTGGCGGGGATTTCCACCAGTTCCTGCAGAGGAGAGGCTGCTTGGACATCATAAGCGCAATATAAGGACCTCAAATACAACAGACGTGCTGAAATGAATTGTAACAGTGTGTGCAGAGATAGGGACAGTATAAGGGTTGTACACCTTTTGTAAATTCCCCTTAATATTTCCTACCCCTACATACAGTGAATACTGGAAACCTACCTTTACCCAAAGCTGGGATGCTAGATGGCTAGCAGCTAACATCACTGGGGTACCTTGTCCATCCAATCCTTATCAATGAAGTTTGCTTGAGATTATAATACTGAGTTGTGGGTGGCAATAATTCTATATGGAATGGATATAGACTTAAATAAAACTCAGATTTTAGTGTCCATGGCCCCACCCCAAACACCTGGGCCATCCTCCCCAGGGACCTCCCAGAGAGAATCTTCCTGAAGTTGGCAAGTATGACTCAAGGACTGGTAAATGTTCTTTATTAAGATAGGGTCTGATCACCTGAATTTAATCTTTACATGGAATGTCCTCAGTGTGAAAGTGAGTAGGAATAGAATAATATGTAGGGATGCCGAGAGAGGGGAGAACAGGTACTAATTGCCTGGGCTTGGTTGAGGGGCCTGGCGGGGTGCCTGGGCAAGCTATTGAGGGGGACAAACAACCCCCTTTGCAGGTGCACATCTTTACAACTTATTTTTTCAGGGGGGATTTGGCCACATCTACAATATGTGACCACGCCCCCTCTGTATCACCCGAGCCCACAATTTGCCTTGACAGACCTGATAACATGTGGCCTATTACATCATGGAAAGTTTGACGGTAGCATAATATGTCAATATGATAATCATGCGGGAGGCATAGCTGTGAGAATTTGTCAGTGATAACAGGATGTCATGTGATAAGGGCAGTGTTATGACATGAGGGGGGAAGTGGGAGTAAGCAGAAAATCACAGACTAAGGGGTATATTTACTAAAGCGAGACTTTTTAGAAGTGGAGATGTTGTCCATAGCAACCAATCAGATTCTACTTAACATTTCACTAGGTGGAATCTGATTTGTTGCTATGGGCAACATCTCCACTTCAATAAACTCTCACTTTAATGATTTACCCATACCTCCCAACTGTCCCGCTTCCAGCGTGACAGTTCAATTTTTCTGGGACTGTCCCACCCATGGGCCACAGTGTCCCGTGGTGGGGGGGAAGTTAGGGAGAGCCAAACCGCTGCTCTGCATAGCAGAGCAGCGGGTGTGCAGGAGGAGAACAGATGCCATGCGCACAGCATCTGTTCTCTTGTGCCTGGGGACTGCCCAGCATCTCGGAGAGTGTTGGACACGCCCCCAAAGTGACGAAAACGGGGGAAGCCACTAGGCTCTGCCCCATTTTCCATAGGTCCCACCCCTTTTCCTGCAAGCCACACCCCCTTTTCGGTCGCGCGCAGCCTGTCCCTCCTTACTATGTTAAAATGTTGGGAGGTATGACTTACCCCTAAGAGTTATATAGTAGAAACATTAGGATCCCCCAACAGCAAGTTAGTGATATCAGATTTTCTACCTTTTTCTAATGTCAAGATGTTACATTACTTTCTTTTCTTTAAGGTTCTACGCAGCTGAGATCACGTGTGGTGTACAATACCTGCACTCTAAGAGTATCATCCACCGGTAATTATATTAATAATAAATTATTTATACCAATACCAGATATAGGGCCTGATTCAGAGCCGAACGCTCTGACCATCGCGACCATCGGGCTTGCGACGGAGACCCTGCGGTAGGGTCTCGCTGCCGCAAGCCCTGGAGTGATTTTGGCTCTATCAGAGCCAAAATCACTCCCACTGACATCACTAGTGATGTCAGTGGGGCCGGCTTCAGACGGTAGGTGTTCCCATGGGAACGCCTCCGTCTGGCAGGCATGCCCCCGACACGCACACCAAAGGGGGCGTGCTGTCAATCAACATCGACAGCACGCCCCCTTTGGTGCGAGACCCCGAGCGATGGAGAGCCCGTCGCTCGCAGGGTCTCGCACATGCGCACGACGGAGCTCCCTCTGTCGTGCGCATGCGCAGTGGGGGAACATCGACCCGCTTGCGAGCGTCCTGCGCTCGCGAGTGGGTCTGAATGACCCCCATAAATTGCAACAAATGATAGTTGTAGATATATATTAAACTATAATAAAAACCCAGGTAAGGGTATGGTGTCCAAGAATTTGGGTTTCTTAAAGGATTCCTAGGTGGACAGATACAGGTATCATTTACCATTTTCGCAGTTTGTTCATGCATGCAGAATTTGTAGCAATAAAGAGGCTGCATGCGTTCAGATTGATGAGATGATTGGAAGATTATTGACAAGAGGCTATCAGTTTGAAATAGCTCCCAGAAAATGGAGCAAAACTGGATAGAGACAACCTGAAGTAGATGTATGATAGCGGCACTTAACGTGCCGCTATACCGCTTCCCACTGTGCCTCATTACCGAGGTGTAGAAGGAAGCACTACCGATGAGATGTAAGAACATCTCATCGGCCGGAGAGAGGGAGCGTTAACTCCCCCCTCCGGCGCTACCCGCTAGAGACAGCAGCGCATCAGCCTAGTGCTGATGTCCTGTGTCTCTGTCCCGGCCGGCTCCACTGAGCATGCGCGGGATCTCGCAAGTATCGCAAGATCCCCGCGTGCAGCCCTGGAACCAGTAGCAGCCCCAGCAGGGACAGCCCAGGTGCGGGTTTTTTGCTATTCTCGCACACAATTGAATATGCCCCTAAAAGAGTGCCCCATAAATCTAAGGGCTCATGTCATGTCTGTCACTCAACAAATCAGTTGCTTGATGCTGATGATAATATTGAACTTTGGGTCTCTACAGTCAGCTGCTCTATGAAAGCGTCTTAATTACTATATTCATACACAGCCATGGTTGTACTGCACATAAGATCTGTGTTGGCATTTTAATATAGAGTACCCCCCCATCCCTATATCTCTGTCATTGAAAATCAGACCCCATATATCTGATGTCATTATAATGTAGAGTACTCCCCTCAATTTCTGCAATAATACTAAATAAGACTGTAGATCTCTAGTAGCATAATATAATATAAATCCACCTTCTATTTATATAATAATATAAAATCAGACCTCCGATCTCTGAAGAAATTATAATACTGAGCCCAGCCCCATCTGACTCATCTCTATTGGTATAACAATAAAACCACAAATCTGAAGGGATGAAATAATTTAATTACTTGGCCCTCCTATGGTGTCTTGCTGTCTGTCTGTGCACTGTACAGGCCATGTGACAGCATTCTGCACTCTGATTGGTGGGTAGTTCCAGATATTCACTTAAAGTATGGAGACCTCCAACTACTCTGACTTCTGAATGACCAGCACCACCCACCAATCAGTTTGCTACTGTGTAAGATGATGTCATACTCAGTAACTGTGCAGCCACACAATGTATGACTGCACTTGGGAAAGGAGATGGCCTACCCCATTTGGATCTGCACCTGCAGTATATGTGATAAGAGGTAATGCAATACAGGGGAAATATTGTCTCATATATTGATTAAATGAGGAAGTGAACAATAACATCCTGTGCAGCCCGTTTCATCATATAGTCACAATATGATTGATGCCATGCTGTGCCTTGAAAGTTTTTATATATTTTATAATAGAAAATGTTAGTGTCTTCATTTCTTTCTTTTTCTCATTATACAGCACTTCAGACCCATGACGAAGAAGAGAAGAAAATGTTTATTTATTTAGTATTTTTATATTTTCTACTATTTATTATTGATATTATTTTTATTATTATAATTATTGCTAGTATCATTCTTATTACTATTATTAATCATATTTCTATTATTCTTCTTTTTATTACTATTATTATTGATAAGGGAAGTGGTTAAGGGGGTTAAATAGAGGAGAGATAAGTTGGGTGAATCAGGGGTGAATAGATATTTATTTAAACAAATAATAATAATAAAAAAATAATAATAATAATAATAAAAATAAACATCAAAGGAATGTGACTGGCTGGCTATTTAGGGGTGGTGGAGGCCGGGTTTTATTATTATTATTATTATTATTATTATTATTATTACTTCTACTACTACGATTATTGCTAAAGGGAGGGGTTAAGGGTGTTAAATAGTGGAGAGATAGGTTGGGGGAACTAGGAGAGAATAGACATTTATTGAAACTAATAATAATAGTAATAATAATAAACATGAAAGATGTGTGACTGACTGGCTATTTAGGGGTGGTGGAGGCCGGGTTTTATTATTATTATTATTATTATTATTATTATTATTATTGTTATTATTACTTTTACTACTACTATTATTGCTAAAGGTAGGAGTTAAGGTAACAGTGAATAGGGGAAAGGGGAGTTAGGGGGGACCAGGGGAGAAAATAAAATATTTAAAATAATAATAATGATAATAATAATAATTATCAAAGGAGTGTGACTGGACGACTATTTAGGGGTGGTGGAGGCAGGGTTTTAATTATTATTATTATTATTATTGTTATTATTATTACTACTTTTACTACTATTATTATTGCTAAAGGTAGGGATTCAAGGAAGAGTGAATAGGGAAGAGAGGAGTTAGGGGGACCAGGTGAGAAGAGCGTTTAAACTAATAACAATAATTATAATAATAATAATATATATCAAAGGAGTGTGACTAGCCAGCTCTTTAGGGGTGGTAGAGGCCGGGTTTTATTATTATTATTATTATTATTATTATTATTATTACTTTTACTACTACTATTATTATTGCTAAAGGAGGGGTTAAGGGAAGAGTGAACAGGGGAGAGAGGAGTTAGGGGGGCCAGGGGAAAAGAGAGATTATTTAAACTAATAACAATAATAATAATAATATAAATATCAAAGGAGTGTGACTGGCCAGCTATTTAGGGGTGGTGGAGGCCGGGTTTAAATAAAACATGGTTTGTAAAACCAACAGTTTGTGTTTCAGTTATTTAAATATTTGACAGTACATATCTGGGTTACTGTCTTTATTATTATTATTATTATTATTATTATTATTATTATTATTATTATTGTTATTACAATTATTAGCAAATTAAAGAAATATTGCTTAATGTTAAGAGGAGATTGAATAGGGGAGAGATGAGTAGGGGGGACCAGTGGAGAAGAGAGAAGAACTTGGATTTCTTCCCCATGATGGGCATGAATGAGTAAAAGGTGTAATAGCTAGAGGGAGAAGATGTGGGAAGGTAAATAGGGGCAGAAGGTGTCTGGCAGGTAGAGATTTCCTGTCTGATAGATTATATTTTTGGAGATGAAAAGGTTAAAGAGGCGCAGGTAGATAGGGAAAGAGATATTCTGTATGAGCACTGGAGTTGCGAAGAGCCACTGGTGGAGGATTTGGAGGAGATGAAAGCCTTGAAAAACACACACCATCACCTGGTTAAGTGAGTAAAAAAAGAGTTCACCATAGTAGAGAGCTGTGGGAGAAACCCAGGTTTTAGTGATGTTGAGGAGGAAGATAAATAAGTTATGTATGGGGGCCATTTAATATTAAAATACGTTGTTTTTTGTATATAAACTTGTTAAACTAATAATAATAATAATAATAATAACAATATTAAATCATATAGAAATGCATATTAAATTAATGAATAGACTATACCTCACTCCTAATAGATTGCATACAATTTGGTCCTCTTGTTCCAATTTGTGTTGGTGAAATTGCGGAGAAGTCGGCCACCTCATCGTAATTTTTAAAACAAAATTTTCTGACAGATTCATAAAGTGTTGGGTTTCACTTTGACTTCTTCCCCATCTCTGTCACTCCTACACCTTTATCCTGAGCTAGTACAACCTCTTCAGAGGTACTGTATGTGTTAGGTCACATCCAGTGGCTTAACTAGGGCAGGGCGAGCGGGGCACGTGCCCTGGGCGCCATGGGAACGGCGGCATGGGGGGGCACCACCGGCCACACTACCGGCCCACCCTAGTTAGCCAGTGTAGTACTGACCACAGTGTGTGCAGTCAGCACTACACATTTACACAGGACCGGCGCTAGGCTTCCCATCGCCAGTCCTGTGCTGCACAGCTGAGCAACGTCCCTCCCCCTGAGTGCTTGCCCAATAACGCCAGGAGGAGGGTGGCAGGCGGGTGGGCTCAGGCTGTACTGACATACACATCACCGCCAGCGCTGGCGGCGATGTGTTTGTTAACCAGCAGCCAATGAGAGTCAGATGACTCTCATTGGCTGCTGCTGCTACTGCACACACATCACTGCCGAGCGGCAGCGATGTGTGTGTGAATCAGCAGCCAATGAGGTCAGACAGACTCTCATTGGCTGCTGCTGCAGTCAATGAGCATCAGCATCATTAAACAGCAGTCAATGAGCATCAGATAGACGCTCATTGACTGCTGCAGCTGCAGCGCCCACTGCAACAGCCGGCTCCCTTCCGGATCCTGCAGTGGGTAATGGGAGAGACGTCATGACATCATGACGTCTCTCCCATAATGCAGAGTGCGCCAGCCTGGGAGGACTGAAGTGTGGACGGCAGCATGGATTCAGGTAAGAATTTTAACTTTATTTATTGTTTCATTTCAGTGTGTATTTATCGGGGGGGGGGTAGGCTAAGGTGGGGACTACTACTGGGGGCACTGCTTCTTTTCCACTACTGGGGACTACTATTGGGGGGGATACTACTGGGGTCACTGCTTCGGGGGGGAACTACTGGGGTCTACTACAGGAGGGGGGCTATTACTAAAGAGTGGACTACTACTGGGGGCACTGCTTCAAGGGGGGGCACGGGACCACTACTGGGGGCTACTACTGGGGGAGATACTACTGGGGCACTGCATTGGGGGGGACCACTACTGCGGTCTACTACAGGGGCACTGCATTAAGGGGGACTCCTACTGGGTCCACTATAAAGGGCACTGTGTAGGGGGGACTACTACTCGGGGCACTGCATTGGGGGCAACCACTACTGGGGACTACTACTGGGGGGATCACTGCTATTGGGGGCACCAAATCAAGGGGGACTCCTACTGGGGCACTATATAAGGGGCTTACTACTGGGGGCACTGCACAGGGGGGACCACTACAGGGGGCACTGAAAAGGGAGAACCACTACAGGGGGCACTGCATAGGGGGGACAACTACTGGGGGCACTGTATAAGGGGCACTACTGGGGGGCTGCATATGGGGGATCACTACTGGGGGCACTGTATAAGGGGAACTAATGGTGGGCTGCATAAGGGGGACTACTACAGGGGGAACTGTGTAAGGGGCACTGCATATGGGGGATCACTACTGGGGGCCTGTATAAGGTGAACTAATTGGGGGCTGCATAAGAGGGACCACTACTAGGGGCATTGTATACTGGGGGTACTATATAAGGGGGACCACTACTAGGGGCACTGCATAGGGGGGACTGTATAAGGGGCACTGCATTAAGGTGCAAATGGAAAAATGTTCCCAGTGACAAGAAAGGGGTGTGTGTCATGTTGACACCCCCTATTTGCAGTGGCCACGCCCCTTGTGACCACGCCTGCGGTACGCGCACATAGTGGTGAGGGGGGTCTCCATTTTCAAATTTGCCCTGGGCTCCAAATACCCTAGTTACGCCAGTGGTCACATCTTTATACAAGCACGTGCAGCTTTAGCACAATGTTGGAAGCAGCCCCTCCCTCCTCCTTTCCTTTCACAAACTTCACTTTCATTTCACAATGGAAACAGCTTCTGTCCCCTATTCCACCTCCGCTTCCTCTCCATATAGGAAATGGATGGCTTGGCACGATTATGTAACCAATGGTGAGGGTGCTCAATTTATATGTAAGGAGTCTCTGACAGACCCATTGCCATTTACTTTAAATTAAGTTGATTCTTATTGAATTGTCATTTTATTGTTTTTGTTTTTTTTTAACATCTCTGTTACTTATTTTGCTTGTTAGTCATTGTATTGCATTGTGTGTATTTGATTATTCTGTGTACCGTTCCCTTCCCAATCCTTTCTTTTTTTCTGTACCCTTTTCCCTGAAACATGTCAATAAATACTATTGATGATAAGAAAGTGTTTAAGCTTATATTGATGCACTGTAAGTCCTGAATTACACTTAAGCCTACTTACACAATTTGTATATTTTGTAAACCAAGGTTAATACATTTTTAAGAATATAATAGCAAAACAAATAGTAGTAAAACAAAAAGCACAAACCCCATCTAATAACTTTACTGTACAAAATTGCATTAATGGATTCTGTATAACATTTAATGGCTGTTTCTGAGTTGGGAGCAAAGCAGCATAATAAATAAATAAAGGGAGTAACTTTGCACTTGGATAAACCATGTTGCAATGCCAAGAGCGCAAATACATTATTTTTCTTGGGTGCAGGGTAAATACTGTCTGCTTTTGCTTGTAGCCCACAGATGATGGACTGCAGTTTAGATTTAAGCTTGGATATGCCCCTCTGAAATCTAAATCTAGTCCCTAATATTAATCATTTTTAATGGCCCTGAGTTAAATAATGAAATCATGCCCCAGGCTCTGACTAATTATTTAATTCCATCAATATTAATTTTTTTGAATGCTCTCAATATATTATAAGTAATATTTACCTAACATCTTTCAGCCTTTGTCGAACGTTATAATGGAACTGATTTACTGATCCCGGGGAGCACACAAAGTAAACTGATGGAAGGTCCGGCTGTTTTTCCCCATGGTATTATGTCGGAACATGGCTGAAAAATGTTATGTAAATATATATTATGCTATAGACATTACATAATGAATCAGGTAGGGGATATTATTAGTGTTGGGATTATTATTTATTTGATTTATGATGGTAATCAATTCCTTTTAAATGAAGAGAGGTGCAACACTTCATTAATCAGATTGGAGCATTAAAGAACAGTGCCGGATTAACAACAGGGCAGGAGAAATGGTCACCCAGGGTCCCCCACACTCTGCAGTGCCCCCATATATACCTATATCACTAGCTTAGAGGACACTGGCATATGTAAACAGTTGTTTCTGTGTGGCATAATGGGAACTGGTGGCATTAAATGTATTTAACACATAGCTTGTAGGCTGTCAGACAGTCAGTCTCTCAGCCTCTTCTACTGGTGAAACATCGCCTCTGTGCAGGTCCTTGTGGGACTGGACTCTGTAGAGACATCATGACTTCTCTCCCAGTCCCTGCAGACTCTACAGTAAATGGGAGGGAGTGGAGCACACATGGGCAGGAATCAGCAGCAGCACTGGTTGCTGTAATGTATATTAGTAGCGATGACAAGGAGAGAGGCGCCCAGTACTACTATTATACATTGCACCGGCCGCTTGCCTGTCATACAGTTTGACAGGTGCAGTGGCAGCAACAGTGGACACAGCAGCAGCAGCCGAGGAGAGCGCCTCTCCAGCCTAGCGCCTCCCTGCAATGCATGCCTTTGCTAAGTGCATTGTACTGGTCCTGCTTATAAAACATACAAAGTAATATATCTTACGTCCTCCTGGGTTCCTGGTGAGGCTGCAGCCTAGATGCACTGAACTCTGTTGCAAAACGCCACCCAGGAGCAAATGTAGAATTTCTAAAGGGCATGTTCAATGTTAGGTTTCAGAACAAAGCAATTAAAACTTGTCCCAATAAAGACTGATATACAGTAGACCATCACTTTTTTTGCGATGATTGTCTGAGTCCTTGGGCTGTATTAATAAGCTCCTGATTTTCAAATCTGCTCATTTTTGGCGGTTTTGCCATCAGAATATAAAATTACAATAATATTGCATGTAATAGTGAAAACCCACTACTAATCTCTCTATCGGCTGAAAGCTGTCATGTGTACATGACATAAAGATAAATATAACAATAAATAGTATACATAACCATGTGTATAGAATTTGGTAAAGCACAGTAATTGGGTATATGTCAGGGGGAGGGGTAGGGGGTTGGGAGGAGGGGTATATGCTGGATGTGTCTATGTGTGTGAGTATAAACTGTGTGTATTGTATGCAAGCCTGTAAAATTGCAGCTATGTGAGAGGTCTCGAAAAATGAATTGTTGCCCTGTTGTAGTAGGAAACTGTTTATTAATATAGAGCAGTGAAGTTACAATGCTCGTTTATCAGGTGAATCCTTTACGGATTACCCTTAGTTTGTACACCGGTAGGGGATTGGTATACTCCCACTGCGGGGGTCCATAGATTTTGTCAGAGAAGGTTAGCTATTCTTATTTAATAAAATAAGATCTGTATGGTGGCAGTTAAAAGACAGTCAGAATCAGTACAGCCAATCAATGCACCATAAACTAACATACACTGCAGGTGGAAACTGCCCAGTGTACCTTACAGCCTTTGTCACAAACAAACTCCAGAGTTTCCAACACAACTTTGTCCCATGACTACCCACCTGCTAGGGTAATGCACTGCCTTTACGGTGGTACAGCCAACTAACCAATCAGGTACCTCCTCCTGTAACTGCTCTGGCCTCCATGTCCTGCTCACGCTGTGGAGAGTTCTCCCATCCATAGCCTGCAATGCAGAGGTGGAGGAGGCAGATGGCAGGGCAGGGCAGGGCAGGCTGGTAGCAGAGGAGAGGGCAGAGTGAGGGGAATTTTGGGTCGTGATTGTGTTGGTAGATGAGCCAAATGTGGCCCGGGCCAGAGATTCAGCCAGTGGCTGGGGGTGTAGACCTGCGCCCTCCAGGCTACGATGCTCTGGGCAATGACCCTGTCAGCCTGAACTGCCCCTAACTATATTTCTGGAGGGTTCTAACAGAGGAAAAACATATTTACCTATACCCTTCCAGTGTATTGTTGGTGTGGACTGGCGAGAAGGTGGTAGAATGATGACAGACCTCCTGTGATCACCAGACAGGTTTACCCTACAGTGTTGAACTACAAGAAGAATTAATAGATGGGTGGGGCACTAAATGTACTCAAACTCTCTCATCCTGGCACCTACACACTTAGGAGCACCATAATTTGGAAGAAGGGAATCCCCTCTTTTAAACTATTTGTCACGTTAAAACACCCAGCATTCTTTCAATTTAAAAAAAAATACACTTTTCTTATGCAGTTTTGAGTACAGCCATGGCCAAAAGTTTTGAGAATGACACAAGTATTGGTTTTCACAAAGTTTGCTGCTTCAGTGTTTTTAGAACTTTTTGTCAGATGTTACTATGATATACTGAAGTAAAATTACAAGCATTTCATAAGTGTCAAAGGCTTTTATTGACAATTACATTAAGTTTATGCAAAGAGTCAATATTTGCTGTGTTGGCCCAGAAGTTGATGGACAGTAAGCCAGGGCATACTGCAGAGGTCTTGAAAAAGAGGGTCAACACTGCAAATATTGACTCTTTGCATAAACTTAATGTACAGTAATTGTCAATAAAAGCACTTGACACTTATGAAATGCTTGTAATTTTACTTCAGTATACCATAGTAACATCTGACAAAAAAGTCTAAAAACAGTGAAGCAGCAAACTTTGTGAAAACCAAAACTTGTGTCATTCTCAAAACTTTTAGCCATGGCTGTAGATTGTCTTTGCCATGTGTGGAGGAATAAGAAAAAACGAATGGAATTTCTGAAAATACAGTCTTCTAAATAAAACAATGCATAATATATGTGGGTACTTCATTAAAAACATTAGTAATATTTAGGGATGTGCGCCGACCCCCGTGTTTTGGTTTTGGTTTTAGATCTGTATCTTCTCCTGGATTTAGTTTTGAATCTGTATTTTCTTTTAAAAATTGCTAAAAAACTGCTAAAATCACATCATTTGGCCTTTTTTTGTTCCTACAGTATTATTAACCTCAATAACATTAATTTTCACTAATTTCCAGTCAATTTTGACCACCTCACAACTCACAATACAGTTTTAATCCAGTTTAGGCCCAAAAGTTAAATCAAGTTAGCTGGCTGACTAAGCTAAGTGGCAGCAGTGGGTGGCACAAACACGTGGCAGTTCAACGCCCAACATGGCACATAAAGAAACATATGTTTTCATTAATCAAGAGGGAGATGGAGTATGTATGTAGTTGAAGGCAGGGAAAGGAAGGGTTAATTGGTAGTAAAATGTTATTAATTTTTTTGATTCCGAAGCAAATTTATGAGGGAGAAGGGGAGGTGAGGCATTTACAAAAAATATTTAACTCATTCACATCAGTCCTTGCCCCAGAAGAATACTTGAGCATTATGCCTGCTGCTGACGATGCTGCTGGGAGTGGATCTTCATCCCAGAAGGGAACCAGGGAGACTACTAGTAGTAGTTTAAAAAATAAAAATTGACTGTTAAACAATCCTTTGCAAGGGGGAGCAAGTATGACAGCAGTCACCAAGTGTCAGAGTTCAGCCGGGGATCGGCCATCCCATACCGTCCCGCCGGCTTCCTCTGACTTCCCAGGCAGTCGGGCGGCTGGTGCAGTGACGTGGGAGGTGCTGAGCATTCTCCCTGATGCTGGTGTGTCGGGCGGCCTGGTGCGCGGGGATCGGAGTCTCCGTCATGGGCACCGCCATGACACTTCCTTCTCTGACTAGCCTTCCTTCCCTGACAGTCTGGCCGGTCAGCTGACGCTGTGGACCAATCAGTGGGCTTCCAGGGGTATACATCCGGCTCCTGTGTATCAGGTAGTTGCCTGAACAACCATTGTCGCTGCTAGTGTTACTAGTGGTCTCTTGTTCCAGGTTCCCTTGCTTCCAGTGACCTATCCCTGTGTGCAGCTATATCGTCCATCTCACCAGTGCTTTACCACCTCAGCCTGTGTGCAGCTATATCGTCTACCTCACCAGTGCTTTACCACCTCAGCCTGTGTGCAGCTATATCGTCCATCTCACCAGTGCTTTACCACCTCAGCCTGTGTGCAGCTATATCGTCCATCTCACCAGTGCTTTACCACCTCAGCCTGTGTGCAGTTATATCGTTCATCTCATCAGTGCGTTACCACCTCGCCTGTGTGCAGTATACCTCCATTCCACTAGTGCATTACCACCCCGCCTGAGTGCAGTATACTATCCATTTCACCAGTGCTTTACCATCAGCCTGAGTGTAGTTATACGTACCCACCTCTCCAGTGTCATCATCTCTGGCTGGCTCCAGCACCACTACCCACCTTGTTACTGGACTTGGTGGTCCCTACCTAGGTGCTACAGTGTTGCACCGTGGTGCACTCCTTCTGACCGGCAACCCAGTAGAGTGTGTCCATAGTGCACACTTCCTTGTACCTCAAGTACAGTATCCCGAACTAGGGGTTCCACTCCTGTCCTTACATGCCTCTTACTGGCACCGACCCTTTGGGCCACGAGTGTTCATCTCTCCTTTTTCCCGCAGGCTTTGGTCACCTAGTCAAAGGACCGCGACCTGCTTACGAGGTGCAGCTCAAGCCCATATCCCGATTGGTGGGGTCACTGGTGAACACCATCTCGTGGGTTAGAT
This sequence comes from Taudactylus pleione, assembly GCA_031769625.1. Lineage (NCBI taxonomy): Eukaryota > Metazoa > Chordata > Amphibia > Anura > Myobatrachidae > Taudactylus > Taudactylus pleione. Next base: position 59,561,051 of record JAUIMM010000200.1, on the reverse strand, counting down.
TCCCGCCTTTGACTAGGTCTCACCAATGACCAAGACCCGTGGATGCAGAGGTCATACATTTAGGCCCCTCACCTCCGTTTCCTCCCGCAACCTCAGGTCTCAGCTTTCAGAAACCCGCCTCCCAGCATGACAGTTTGTTCAGGACCAATGGAAGCTGCAGGCTCCCCAGGTCCTGGGAATCTTCAGGAGCTAACGGCTCACATGGAAAACCAAGTGGCGGCACAGCAGCATGTGACCCAGTACCTACAGGAATTATCCGGTCAGCTCCTGTCCATTCAGAACACTCTGGCAGCTATGTCTCATGCTCCACCTTCTGTCACTCCTACGGTTTCTCCTTCATTACCTTCAGGGGTCGTTCCTCAAAAATCCCATTTGCACTTGGCTACTCCCAAGAGGTTCGCTGGTACTCCTCAACGATGTCATGGTTTCATAAACCAGTGTGAGATCCAGTTCGAATGCCTACCCCAGAATTTCCCTACCTCCCGGTCTAAGGTGGCCTATGTAATTTCATTACTAACCGGGGCAGCTCTGGATTGGGTCTCCCCATTGTGGGAACGAGCAGATCCGCTCGTATCTAGATATGAAGAGTTCGTGGCCGCTTTCAAAAGGATCTTCGATGAACCTCGGAGATCTGTCTCTGCTTCTTCTGATTTGCTTCATGTCCGTCAGGGTACCCTGTCCGTCGGGCAATATGTAGTACAATTTCAAACCCTGGCGTCCGAACTAAAATGGAAGCACTTAAGGCAGCCTTCCTACATGGCTTATCTGAGAGGATGAAGGATGAATTGACATCTAGGGATTTACCTCCCGCCTTCTCGGATATTATATCCCTCTGTATTAAAATTGACCTTCGCCATAGAGAGCAGTGGGGAAGTAGGGGGAGTGGAGATCGTCCTTGGGATTGCCCATCCTTGGGAGGCCATTCCTCTCCTTCCTTCTCTAGCAGTGAGGAGCCGATGCAAATTAACAGATCCCGGTTAGGTACCGCCAAACGGAACTGGCGTTTTCAAAATAAATTGTGCTTGTATTGTGCTGCTCCGGAGCACATATTAAGGAATTGCCCTGTATTGGCGGGAAATGCGAAACCCTAATTGATGTTGGGAGCATGCAATTGGGGGTTATTTCTGACTCCTCCCAGATAAATGACAGTTTATTGCCCGTGTCACTCTCCTACCAGTCCAGGACAAGGATGGTTATAGCCCTTGTAGATTCTGGGGCTGCCGGCAGTTTTATTTCACTGGTTCAGACCCTAAGCATTCCGGTGGTTCCATTGCCAAACAGATTACTGCTCTCTGGTGTGGATGGCAAGACCTTGCTAGGGAGATCTATTTCCTCAAAAACCCTGCCAGTGTTCCTCCAGATTGGATGTCTGCACCAGGAGACAATTTAATTTTTTGTTCTTCTCGACTCAGCCTATGAACTAGTTTTAGGCCTCCCCTGGCTAAAAAAGCACAATCCTACGTTTGAGTGGTCCAGTATGCAAATTTTATCATGGGGTCCAAGTTGTTTCCATGGATGTCTCATCCAAGTACTCCCTGTCCACACTAACGCAGTGTCCTCCAGTGGTAATGTAAGCTTCCCCCCGTCTGACAAGCCCAAGTGTTCCTCTGTTCCCGGTCTACCAGCAGCTTATCAAGATTTTGCCGATGTATTCTGCGAACAGGCTGGGGATAAACTTCCACATCATCGTTCCTGGGACTGTGGTATTGAGCTCCTGCCACTGAAGAACCCTCCTCAGGGTCAAACCTACCCATTATCAGTTCCTGAAACAGCCACTATGGCGGCATATATAAAAGAAAATCTAGCTAAGGGGTTTATCCGGCCCTCCACTTCTCCAGCAGGGGCAGGGTTTTTCCTTGTTAGCAAGAAGGACGGCGTGCTTTGGCCTTGTATTGACTACCGTGGTCTCAACCAGATTACAGTAAAGAACCAATATCCTCTGCCTTTGATTCCGGAGCTTTTTGACAAAGTTCGCGGGACCTTTTTGTTCACCAAACTTGATCTACGGGGTGCATGTAATTTAATACGTATTAAAGCTGGAGATGAGTGGAAGACCGCTTTTAACACCAGAGATGGCCACTTCGAATAGCTCGTAATGCCCTTCGGACTCTGCAACGCCCCAACAATATTCCAGGGTTATGTGAACGAGATCTTCCGGGATGTCCTCTACAGCTTTGTTATATTCTATTTGGATGATATTCTATTTTTTTCCAAAAATCTGCAAGACCATCGCCAGCATGTCCTCGAAGTCTTGTCACGCCTCTGGAAGCATCGTCTTTATGGAAAAATATCCAAGTGCCTTTTCGAACAAACCTCGGTACCCTTCCTAGGGCATATAATTTCTGGAAAGACCCTCCGGATGGATCCGGAGAAGTTAAAAGCCATTTCTGACTGGCCGTTACCCAAATCCTTGAAGGCTACTTCATGCTTCTTGGGATTTTCAAATTATTACCGGCGGTTTATACCAAATTTCTCCACACCGGTGTCACCTATCACTAATCTCACAAAGAAGGGTGCCAATCCCATCCGCTGGCCAGATACTGCCATCCAAGCCTTCCAAAAATTAAAAGAAGCCTTCTCCACTGCACCTATCCTGTGCCAACCCCAATTGGACAAACCGTTCACAGTTGAGGTAGATGCCTCTTCAGTAGGGGTAGGGGCAGTGCTGTCTCAAATCTCAAGTGATGGAAAGTACCATCCCTGTGGGTATTTTTCACGTAAGTTTTCCATTGCCGAAAAAAACTATGGAATTGGTGATCAGGAACTACTAGCAATGCGGTTAGCTTTAATGGAATGGCGGCATTTGTTGGAAGGAGCCAACTTTCCAGTTACCGTGATCACGGATCATAAAAATTTAATCTACCTCCAAATGGCTCACCATTTAAATGCTAGACAGGCCCATTGGTCCTTGTTCTTTTCAAGATTTAATTGAAAACTTCAATTTCGTCCTGGCAGTCTAAACAAAAAAGCTGACGCCCTCTCACGGTCTTTCTTGTCCAGCACTCAGGAAGAGGATCATCAACGTTCCCGACCAATTTTAGATCCTGTAGTCTTCGCCTCTACTCAAATTTTGACTCCTCCCCCAGGGAAAATTTTTGTGACCCTGGAACTACGGGGAAAATTACTAACTTGGGCTCATAGCTGTCTGGGCCTAATTCAGACCCGCTCGCGAGCGCTGAGCGCTCACAAGCGGGTCAATGGTGCCCTAATGCGCATGTGCACGATGGAGGGAGCTCCGTCACCCACAGCTATGCGAGCGGCCAGGAGGCCGCTCCATTTTTAGGTAGGAGGGCCCTGATTTAGAGCGAGCGCTCTGGTCAGAGCATCTGGCTCTGAATCAGGCCCTCTGTTCGCTAGCCATTCTGGTATCCTCAAGACTTACAAGTTCCTTCAGCGTTCCTATTGGTGGCCCACAATGAAAGGGGATATTCGAGAATTTATTCTTTCATGTGTAAAATGCGCTCAGCAAAAGACTCCTCGCAGGAAGGCAGCAGGTCTCCTGTGACCCCTATCTATTCCTAATACTCCTTGGACCCATATATCCATGGATTTCATCTCTGAACTACCATGCTCCTAAGGATACAATACCATATGGGTAGTGATGGATCGCTTTTCTAAGATGGCACACTTTATTCCATTGATGGGTCTCCCTTCTGCTCCTCAGTTGGCAAGAGTTTTTGTTAAGGAATATTCAGGTTGCATGGACTTCCTAAAGAGATCATTTCCGACTGCGGAGTCCAATTCGTAGCTGAGTTTTGGAGAGCTTATGTAGCACTTGCGGAACCAAGTTAAAGTTTTCATCAGCCTATCATCCACAAACTAATGGGCAAACCGAAAGAGTTAACCAAGAGCTGGAGACTTTCATAAGACTCTTCGTTTCTTCCTCACAAGATAACTGGCTGGATCTATTACCTTGGGCAGAATTTTCACACAACTTCAAATATCACACTTCCTCCAAAGCCACTCCTTTTTTTACGGTGTTTGGGAGACATCCTCGAGTCCCAGATTTTCAAAATTTACCTACAGTAGAGGTCCCTGCAGTTTCTAAATTGGTGGAGTCTTTCACATCCATTTGGAAGAGGGTTCATTCTTCTCTGAAGCAGTCGTCTAAGAACTACAAAAAATTTGCGGATAGACGACGCATCGCTGTTCCACTGCTGAGAGTTGGAGATAAAGTCTGGGTATCCTCCAGGAACATCCGATTGAAAGTACCCAGTATGAAGCTAGCCCCACGTTTCATTGGTCCTTACCGTGTTCGCAAGGTCATTAACCCAGTCGCGTATAAGTTGGAACTCCCTCCTCAACTAAGAATATCCAATACCTTTCATATTTCTTTGCTGCGTCCTCTAGTGCTGAATCGTTTTCAAACTTCTGCTCCCAAGTTACCTCAAGTGCAAACTTCTCAAGATACAGAGTTCGAGGTAGGGAGGATTTTGGACTCTCGGTTTACCAAATCTTACAACCTCCAATATCTCATTGACTGGAAAGGGTATGGTCCGGAAGAAAGGGCATGGATAAGAGCCACAGATGTTCACGCGCCTCATATGGTTTGAGCCTTCCATATTAGATTTCCTGGTATACCTGGTGGGTGTCCGGTGTCCACCCTGAAAGGGGGGGTACTGTCAGAGTTCAGCCAGGGATCGGCCGTCCCTTACCATCTCGCCGGCTTTCTCTGACTTCCCGGGCAGTCGGGCGGCTGGTGCGGCAATGTGGGAGGTGCTGAGCATTCTCCCTGATGCTGGTGTGTCTGGCGACCTGGTGCGCGGGGATCGGAGTCTCCGTCATGGGCACCGCCATGACACTTCCTTCTCTGACTAGCCTTCCTTCCCTGACAGTCTGGCCAGTCAGCTGATGCTGTGGACCAATCAGTGGGCTTCCGGGGGTATACATCCGGCTCCTGTGTATCAGGTAGTTGCCTGAACAACCATTGTCGCTGCTAGTGTTACTAGTGGTCTCTCGTTCCAGGTTCCCTTGCTTCCAGTGATCTATCCCTGTGTGCAGCTATATCGTCCATCTCACCAGTGCTTTACCACCTCAGCCTGTGTGCAGTTATATCGTTCATCTCATCAGTGCGTTACCACCTCGCCTGTGTGCAGTATACCTCCATTCCACCAGTGCATTCCCACCCCCGCCTGTGTGCAGTATACTATCCATTTCACCAGTGCTTTACCATCACAGCCTGAGTGTAGTTATACGTACCAACCTCTCCAGTGTCATCATCTCTGGCTGGCTCCAGCACCACTACCCACCTCGTTACTGGACTTGGTGGTCCCTACCTATGTGCTACAGTGTTGCACCGTGGTGCACTCCTTCTGGCCGGCAACCCAGTAGAGTGTGTCCGTAGTGCACACTTCCCTGTACCTCAAGTACAGTATCCCGAACTAGGGGTTCCACCCCTGTCCTTACGTGCCTTTCACTGGCACTGACCCTTTGGGCCACGAGTGTTCATCTCTCCTTTTTCCCGCAGGCTTTGGTCACCTAGTCAAAGGACCGGAACCTGCTTATGAGGTGCAGCTCAAGCCCATATCCCGATTGGTGGGGTCACTGGCGAACACCATCTCGTGGGCTAGATTCCGCACCTTTGACTAGGTCTCGCCAACGACCAAGACCCGTGGATGCGGAGGTCATACATTCAGGCCCCTCACCTCCGTTTCCTCCCGCAGCCTCAGGCCTCAGCTTTCAGAAACCCGCCTCCCAGCGTGACACCAAGTTGCACAACGGAACACTGATGCCATAACATCTATGCTGGTATTAGATGTGCATCCAATATCCACCAATAATTCAGTGGGATTTAGACAGTTAATTGAGGTCCTGTGTCCCCGCTACCAAATCCCATCTAGATTCCACTTCACTAAAAAAGCAATTCCCAGCCTGTATAGGAACAATAAAAAAACTTATATAGTGTCCTCCAAAATACCATTGTACCCACTGTCCACTTAACCACAGATATGTGTACAAAAGCAGAACAGAGCAAATGCAAGATTACATGACTGTAACAGCTCACTGGGTGGGTGTATTGCCTTCAGCGGCACAAACTGCAGCATCTAAGAAACAGCAGCTCATTCAGAGGCAGGCTACTTTGTGTATCACCGGTTTCACTAAGAGGCATACCGCTGACAACTTTTTAGAAAACTCAGGGATGTCATTGCAAAATGTTTTACCTCACTTTTACTCTCCTCAGGATTTGTGATTTCTGACAATGCCACCAATAGTGTGAGAGTATTACAGCTGAGTGAATTTGAACATGTCCTATGTTTTTCTCACACAATCAACTTGGTGGTGCAATTTTTTTTAGAAATGATTGGGCCATGCAGGAGATGCTCTCTGTGGCTTCAAAAATTTCTGGAGATTTTTGCCATACAGCAGGTGCATGTAGAAGATTGCAGCACCTGCAAGAAATGTTGAATTTGCCCTGCCACCATCTGAAGAAAGAGGTAGTTACAAGGTGAAACTTCACTCTTATATGCCTCAGCAGATGGAGGAACAGCAAAAAGCCATCCAAAGCTACACAGCGAACTATGACATAGGAAGAGGAGGGGGAATGCACCTTACACAAGCTCAGTGGAAAATACTTTCCGTGTTGTGCAAAGTGCTGAAACCCTTCAAAGTACTGTAGTCACCTGTGAAGCGAGTTAAGATACTGCCAGCTTGAGTTACCGTGGGTAATTCCCCTAATTAGACTGTTGGAAAAGCAACTTAAGAAACTGAAGGAGGAGCTGAAATGAAGCGATTCCAAAAAAGTACTTTGGACTTGTAGATCAAGTGCTTTATTCACTTCACCAGGATCCAAAGGTTGTCAGGACCTTCCAATCAGATATACACAAAAAGTAGGCGGCATCTAAGAACACATATCAGGGAGTATATTTCTAAACCACCTTTATTTAAGGCTCAAATATCAGTATATATAAACTTTCAAAAATATCAATAAAACTCCCGGGAGTATAAGAACAATTCTATACACACAGTATGTACTTAAATAAATAACATGTCTTCGAATGAAGCAGAAAAATGACAATTAAAGAATAAACAATCACAGTAAAATATCTCTATTATTCTCAAATTAATGGATTGAACATCTGAGCTCTGATGCTTCAAAGAGCCAAGTGAAAATGACCCAGTTAGCAGCAATGTTCTGAATAACTGAGAAAAATAATTTATATTTTCATGTAGCAATGAATTGAAAGCTGAATGGCCCAATAAAACTAAGTAGCTGACAGTGTTGCACAGCAATTAACAACAGTGTGTCCAATACTGAGAAAAAAGCTGCTGATCAGCAGTGAATTGAGAGCTGAGTAGCCCAATAAAACTAAGTAGCTGACAGTGTTCCACAATGCGCTGTGAATGTGCGCTTCCAATGTGATAATGCGGAACGAGTGAACTCAGTTTTCCGCTGTACTCACTCCCCTCTTGACGGTCCCGCCGCTCCAGCGGCTTGCATATGATGGTAGCTCCAACTCCAACAGCATATACAATATAAATTGCACACAAAACCACCGTCTATCCTGATGGAGAAATCCGTCCGCAGTCCTCCGAGTGTCTCACTCACAGGAGGCTGCGCGGGTCTTCAGCTGTGTGTGTGATGTGTGAGCAGGAGAGATATATGGAAATAGTCCCAGGGGATGAGTCTGCGGCAGCAATTGGGTTCAGCTCTCACAAGTGGTCCGTGTCCTCAACTAGTTTCTCCGCACACCGGCGGTTTTTTCAAGAGGCGGAAGTATGAATCTATGAGTCAGGTCAGAGCTAAATAGCTCAAATAATCAGCTTAATAGATTGACTCCAGATGTCTGTAATTAGTGAGACTCTGGCCCATAAGAACAATATAGAAATGGTTCTTAACCCTATATATACATAACAAGGACCTATCTGGTCACATCCCTACAGCTATAAACAATCAGCAAAATAATCCATAAAGCTATTTGTTAGAATAATAGAAGGCATACATATTAATCTATGCTAAACATACACATATTATTTGTTTATTTATATTATTTATTTATAATCATCTTTTAATACTTATGCTGGCCATACACGCTACAATTATCGGGACGATCCGCCCAATATCAGCAGATCACCGCGATAATTGTAGCGTGTGGGGGGGCGACGGAGGGTTAAATATTGCTCGGTCGGGCATGCTGGATTGTCCAGCATGCCCGTCTGATGCGATATTTAGCGGGTAAACTGTCGGCCGCATCGGGCAGTGTATGCCCAGCACAGCCGACAGACAGACATTTCCTGTGTTCCTTCCTACGGAAGGAACAGGGAAATGTCTCCTCCCCCGGGGGCGGAGCGCAGATGTCAGGCTATACACTGTGAGATTTCTCTCACAGTGTATGCCGGCGACTTCTGCGGCTGGCAGCCGGCCAGATAAAATGTCTATCGGTCTGACATTAAAAAATGCAAACATTTAAACATAAACATAACTTGACGTGCTAGATTTATCCAGAATACATACAACTAAAAATAAAATTAGTATTAAATTAGTAATAAACATATAAATATACCAAAAGAGTCCAAAGGACCCCTGATACATTAAAAATTAAAAATTAAAAAATGCAAAGTAGACTGAGAGATACTTAGCAATATGGAAAACCCCATACTATGTCACACTGTTCTACAGATAAAAAACAGGCCATAATTCGCATCCCATGTATGAGAAAGAGACCATCAGATATGATAAACGTGAAGACAACAATCAATATGTATATGAGAGAAGTCACGTAAGTACACTGCACATGAACTGTTAGTTCAGTCATATTATACATTATTAATTTGCTCCTCTAAAACTCACTTTTAGGAGCAAACATATAATTATACACAAGACATGTCACATACAGACCAGTGCTCACCCTTCTAGACCCACATCAGATAAATTCTAAATCAATTGTCTCATTGAGTCCCTGAGGCTTCAATGATTGAATTTTTAAGATCCAAGCAGCCTCCTGGCGACACAATGTTCTGTACCTATCCCCTCCCCTAACCGTAGTGGATATGTGTTCTAATCCAATCAAATGTAAGCCCGCAGGGTTCCCTCCATGAAATTCTAAAAAGTGTCTGGGGACACTGTAGTTAGTATATTTATTAAGAACATTTCTCCTATGCTCCATAAAGCTATATTTAAGTTTCCTCATGGTGTGACCCACATAGTACATGTTACACGGGCAGCAAAGCATGTAAATAACATAACTCAGATTACAATTAATAAATTACTCTATTGGGTAATCTTTTCTTGAGACATTTGAAAACTCAGATTTTGTCTTCTTTTTCAGAGGATTAACAAAGAAGCCGAGAGCTAAGATATTTTTCAAATTTTTTGCTCTTTTAAAGACTACTTTAGGTTTATTTTCTAGGCTTTTTGCCAACACTGGGTCAGTGAATAACAGTTTGTAGTTAGTCTTAACTATATTTGTGATATTATTAGCTGCTACATTATATTTAGGAATAAACGATAGACCATATTCTGAATTTCCAGAGTTTCCTACAGTGGACTGGGCTCTATTTCCCTCAGCCCCCATAGTTTCTTCATGATCATTTTTATTCCTATCCACTACACCTTGGGAACCAGAACGTGATGGTTCAATAAAGGAATTGGGAATAATATGCCCTGAATCATGTGAAACCGTTGTTCCTATCTTAGTTTTAATAGACCCCTTCAATATGGATGACCTATCTAACATGCTGGAGTATTCCATCGCCTCATCTAAAATCTCCTTTGGATATTCTTTTTCCTTAAAATCCTCAATAATGCCCAATGCTTGTATCTTAAATGTTTCATCAGATGTACAGTTTCTACGTATACGATGTAACTGACTCTTAGGTACATTTTTTAACCAGCTCTTATTATGGTTACTGGAGAAAGGGATGTAGTTGCATACATCAACCTGTTTTCTAAAAGAGGAATTGCAAATGACATCCTGTATCACCTCCACTGAAATATCTAAAAAATTAATGTGAATGGGATCGTGTGTGCAAGTGAAGGACAAACCAAGAGGATTAGTGTTCAAAAATTCTACAATAGCAGTGACAGAATCACCATCACCATCCCAAATAAAAAACAGGTCATCGATATAGCGACAGTAGAGCACGATATTCGCGGCAAATGGGCCCTCCCAAATGTGATGTTGTTCCAGGCGGCCCATATACAAATTCGCAAAACTCAGCGCGAATCGGCTCCCCATTGCTGTACCGAGGAACTGTAAGTAGTGCACGTGACCAAACAGAAAATAATTGTGAGAAAGAATAAATGCAATAGAAGACAGAATAAATTCACGCTGCCCCCCTGAGACTCCCTCATCTTGACATAAATACATCTCTATAGTTTCAATCCCCAGCTTATACGGTATGTTAGTATAGAGCACTTGCACATCGCAAGTAACTAATCGATAACTGGGCTTCCATTTAAACCCTTCAATTATAGTGATAAAGTGTGTGGTATCCCGAATATGTGATCTCAGGGAGGCAGCATGTGGCTGCAAAAAATAATCAACATATGATGATAAATTAGAAGTGAGACCCCCTATCCCAGAAATTAGGGGACGACACGGTGGATTGTGTAGTGTTTTGTGTATTTTAGGGAGGTGATAATAAAAAGGAGTGATTGGGTGGAGGGGATACACCGGACCGGACCCGCTCATCTCTAATCTCAATCTGATCGATTTCCAAAATTATAATTTAATATGTTTTTCAGTGTCTATTATATTACATTGCTCCCTATTCTAATGTCTTTACTTATACTGTAGTTCATCAGAACTACTGTACAACTGCAAAAAGCAATGCTTCTTGTATCAAGACAGATAATAAAATTATTACTTAAGCTCGGTATAGATTTAGCGATGTGAACCCAGCATGACATTTTTCGGCGACGGGACCCAACATGCGGCAAGTGCATTCAGTCTTGCCGATGCAGGGTTTGACGGGGGGAGGTACGTGTGTATTCTGCAGCATGGCATTGTTAGCAACATCCCCGTTGGCCCCGTAGTAGAGCTGACAATCGCTGTCGCTAGCGACCCGTTGGAGTGCACATATCATGACTACGGACTAGATCAGTGGTTCCCTGGGGTGCCTCGGGACACTTGCATAGGTGACTCAGGTTGGTGGTACAGCACCAAATCAAATTCTTTATGGTCAATGTAATGTAAATATGTGGACAAACAGAAGTGCAAACCTGTACCCACTACATAACTGACGCTAAGGATGACAGGAAATCACAATTTACTTCACTTTACTTCACTACATTTTTTTCAGAATTTCTGAATAACAAACTTTTGGCTCTGGGGTCCCGTGAAAACAATGCTGTTACTCTAGGGTGCCGTGATTCAAAAAAGTTTGGGAACCTCTGCACTAGATTATGTACCTGATATGTCGCACCGATCTGTGGGATCGGACAACATATTGTCTGGTTGGTACCCAGCTTTAACTTCAGTACTTCTGGCACCCATTAGGAATATTTCACTGTTACCCAGTGGTCTGCTGCATTTGGTGTCATTAGCTTCAAAATATTATATTCTGTGGACATCCCCTCAATGATAAATAATAAATGAATTTCCGCATAGAGAGTAAACTGTTGCTCTTGATGTAAGCAATCTTATTCTAGAAAGAAAAGTGGTTGAAAAGGCAACAGTATTAAAAATCCTTGAATTGGTAAGAAGTGGAAGAAGTTTATTTGAAGGATTGTTTATGATGCGGTTTACAGTTAACGCTAATAAACAGCAGTAAACCTGGTTAAAAGTGCTCTATAACACAATTTTATAAATAGATGACCACAATATCCTTTTTCTACATAAAACAAACAGATTCAATAGTTTTAAAACAGGCCCCATATATTTGAGTGTCTCTTATGATAATGTGGACACATTTGTGACTTAGCAGCAGAGATGAGAAAATGAGCTTTCATTTAAATTGCTGTCCAGTTCACAGAATGCAACCCAACATAACCAAACACATATCATAACCAAAATTATAACCAAATGCGTTTCACTGGTCCCTGTAAATGATTGCTCTAATTTGCTAGTGATTTAGTTATGGTTGAATCATTGTAATCAGTGACTGGAGGAAGGTCATAAAAAAATAATCAAACACCAACAAAAATCCAACCTTCTCTCTCCTACTCATGCATATAATCAGTTATGATGAATGAACAGAAGGTAACTTGTATTATCTATACATAGTACATAGATATGACTGCCTGGAAACCCCCCTCTTCAGCCCACACCATGGTGACCACAATAGAAATAATATATAATACTAAAGTCGAATGGTTTTTAGATCCCCTCAGTGTCACCAATTAAATAATTAGCGACACTTGTTGATCTTTTAAAATGTGTCAGCCAGTAATGAATACACTTGTGCACCATCTATAGGGTCAATTATTAATACAGTTAATAATACATTGTCCAGTGCATAAGGAGGCCAATCTGTACATATATGATCAGGGCAATTCAAGTTTTTTTGCTGCTGCCCCAGACTTCCGAACTTACTCAAACGATCTGGAATGGTGCCCACGTCTAAAAAAGAACCATTCAGCTCAGAGATAGGATGGCCCTAGATCCACATATCATGGCATACTGTGATCGCTGGTCCTGTATATGTCAGAATGTCAGAATTATAACATACACTATACTTCATATGACATATATTATAGCTGGTTAAGTGCTAACTATGGCCTCTTCATGGACTGGCCACACTTGTTCTAAAATCAAGCATTTGGAAACCCTTTAGAAATCCCGCGTTTGCCCCTGTAGTATAAAATAAAGTCCCTGGTAGGCATCTGTCTGCTAAATGTATAAACATTAATGTACTGTATGACAAAAGGGAGCTGAGCAGTGAAGATTTAGTGAAACAAGTCAATGAATATACGGTCCCTGTGTGTTCGGGCTAATCTCAAGAACCACTGGATGGATTTTGATGCAGTTTTCACTGTTCTATAGAGCTTTTGTTGAGGAAGATTAAAGTGTATGAGACATTAATGTATAACAAAAGGGAGCCAAGCAGGGATGATTTTAGTGAAGCAAGTCAATGTAAAAATAGACATCCGAGCGCTTTCTTGGCTTACGCTGCCGAAACCGTTAAAGATATATCGCAATAATGGACTTTATTTATACCATGTAGAGATTGATACGTACAGCATTATCCATATTTCTCCAGAAAAATTTATGCGAGCCCTGTTTACTGATACAAAATGTCAGTTTTCCCCTTTTATTACCGTTCCTATTTCATTTATGTGAAAAATTCTTATTTAATTTCAAACTAGTCCAGTTCCCGGTAAGAGTCTGCTTTGGCATGACCATAAATAAAGCACAGGGACAGACACCTAACGTGGCTGGAGATGACCCGAGTGGAGACTGTTTTTCTCATTGACAACTTTACATGGCCCTTTTGCGTGTCACATCAAAACTAAATATTTTCGTGTTGATGTCAGGGGGAAAAATGACTAAAGTCATCTACAAGGCAATCTTATAAGACCTCGATTAAAAAAAGACTATCACCAAAAATTTGAATTGCTCCAGTGTACAGCCGGATCAGTTCCCTAGTTTTCTACATTAAAAGAAAAACTCCAATCAGTTATTGTGATTCATGTTTTTACAGTATGAAGGAAAGGATGAGTTTTCCCTTATGATATCCGCTTTTGGTAATGCGGTTTTTGTGAAAATGTTTTATAAAGGATCATAGGCTCTGGAAATATAAGCCATGTTTCAAAAATGAAGCACTAACCATTAACAGAGGAAGGAATTTCATGGCTACATTACAAGATGATGAATTGCAATCTTACATTCATTGTAAGAAAACATGAAAGTATTTGTCAGAACAAAAAGTGCATGGATTGTAAATACTGAATAAATGACTAGTATTGCCATCAAATGTCACATTCCTGCCTGCAGACCAGACCTCTCCAAATTAAATTGTTTCAATTTAGTTACTCATGCAATATATGAATTTTCAGTATGAGTTGTTAAATAGATATTGGAGCATTAGCCAGGGCACACCGGAGTATGCTGGAGCTATATAAATAAATAATTAGCTGGAACGTGGCTTATACAGTGTAACAGATATTTGTCTAAAGGGTTTAAAGTGTTCTCCAGGTATACAGTGCAGGTATTATATAAAATATTGACAAAGTTTCTGTCCATTCAAGCTGCAACCCTATCTCAAAGGGACAAGGGCTACACTACTGAAGTTCTAGATGTAACCATCCATTGTCTGCAGGAATCAAATCCTAGATGTAACTGGGGCCCATTATTTCACAGTAATCATGGCCATAACTAGGTATGTGCAAGTTGTGCGGTCGCCCTTGGAGCATCACGGCACCTGCATTTGGCTTGCAGGATTCTGGAATTGACCCTGCAGCCAGTAGTGCTGCTGTAGAGCTGTACAGCCTGCAGTGCTCTCTTCCTGCTGCCGGTAGCCCCACCCACTTTGCGTGGCTTGACGTCACATGTTTGGGGGTGTGGCATGCACGGAGCCCTGCACCGGCGCTGACAGTAATGGTAATGATGTTACTAATGTTTTCTAGGACATAAAAGGTTTTCTCATGGTAGTAAATCAGAACAAATGGCTGGATGTTTCCCATATGCTCTCCTGTGTATATGGCTAAACTGGTGAATCAACCATAACTTAAGGTGGTGGTGTCAAACTCGGGGTATCCAGCTGCAGTGGAACTACACATCCAAGCATGCACTGCCACAGTTTTGCTCTTAAAGCAGGCTAAAACTGTGACAGGGCATGCTGGGATATGTATTCCCACAGCAGCTGGATGGCCACAAATTTGACACCCCTGATAATTTATGTAACCAGTTTAACTGGTAATAAATGTGCACCTTATGCATGTTTCTTTTCACCACTTTTGCTTTAGTCACATGTTTTTGTAGCTCTCAAGCAAATAGTTTCTAGATAACTTTATCTTTCATTTAACCGTTCAACTTATTATTTGCTGAAAATGCTGAATTACTCCTGGGCAAGCTGAACGTGAACATTGCCAGAGTGGTCCAGCTTTTCCTCTTTATGTTGAAGGGAACGGTATTTCCATGAGCAGATGAGGTATTTCACTTGCCAATCCCTCAATATGTCATATTTCCCTCCAAATCCAGCTAAATCCACCTTAACAACATTTTAAATATAAGAGTCTACTTTATTCCACTTCAGCATTCTAGAGTAATTTTATTTCATATATTTTATTGGACACCAAGGCTATTTTCTACATTGTCACAGACAGTGAATATAAATAGAAAGTACTGTAGGATCTATGTTCTAACACACTTGGCAAATACATAATGTTTAAACCTCTGTTTTATTTCAGCTGTCAATGTAAGAACTAAGAGTAATGACATTGATAAGTATATGACTTGACGAAGACTTAATAGTTGGAGTTTTTGGAAATAAAAGATGTATTTTATGACTAGTTTGTTTAGGATGGAAATAATGTACAATATCCATATATTTTACATAGGATTACTACCTCACAGCACTGAGGATTACTACCTCACAGTACTGCGGTTTACTACCTCACAGCACTGAGGTCACAAGTTCACTTACCAGTCGTGACCCATCTGTGTGTAGTTTGTATGTTTTTCCTTGTTTGTGTGGGTTTCCTCCGTGTGCTCTTGTTTCCTCTCAAACTCCAAAAACATAGGTATGCTAATTAGATTATGATAAAAAAAAAATCAACCCCTGCATGCGTGTGTGCACTTGTACCATAATCGCTTAAAATCTCCTCCATTGAAGACCGGAGAGGAGATACAGGTGGTCAGTGATGGGGGCGGAACCAGACTATTCACATCAATTGGCCCCACCCTTTTGTAGCAAAATGATACAAATTGCGTTTATATGAATAGGGAGCAGGACCAAAAGAGCACAATTAGCATAGAATTGCATCACTAGGCCATGCTCCCTGTTCACAGACCACAATTTCAGGTATTATTCGTCCCATCCTGCCCACTCTTTTGGGAGCCCGGGGGACTACCCAAAAATTTGTGAATCTCCTGCAGGTTCCAGGAGAGTAGGTAAGTATGACTTGTACATTAGGGAATGTAGAATGTAAGCCCCAATGGTGCAGCCACTGATATATATTCTCTGTACAATACTGCGTAAATTAATTATGCTATATAAATAAATAAATGATAATAATAATAATTAAAAAAAAAGAAAATAGTGCATTTCAGCATATAAGAGAAAAAGCAGGTTGTGTGTGGTGATACTCATTTCTAGTTGTGAAATTTGTTGGAAATTACATTTATACATTCCACAATGGAGCGCTTTCAATGCAGGACAAATAAAACCAAGTTAATTGATGTGTGTTCCTTGAGTGTACATAACTGATAGACATTTCATGTGAACACAAAAGTTGGTTCCTAACAAAACACCTCAAAACAGACCAAGCAATAACTACAGCACCTGACAATAGTTGAAAATATGGGCATACGAACACCACCTACTGCAGCTATGCTAGCCACAACTTCAGTGACCAATACCCGTTCTTTTGACTAACTTCCACATACAATATTGTTTGTACTTGTATGGCTCATCATAGATTAAAAGGCAACAATTGTTTTTAGAATTAGCAATGTAGGAGTACGTTACAACCAGGGATCAAACTCCACTTTGCAGCTGTTTGATGTTCAGTGTACAGAAATTAATTGGCAACGCCTGAAATAAAATGAAATGTACACACAGTAACTTGCACAACAAAACTCCACTGTTTAACTCCATCATCTGGCACTTTATAAGTGCAAGAAAAATGATAGAACAAGGAAACCTTTATTCCAATAATTAACAGCAGTATTTTAAAGGGTTTTTTGTGGAACATAATTCATGAAACCAAGGAGCAGCCAAAATGATGTAATTGTGAGAACTGCATTTCAATCGTAGCTGATGTGCATAATAGCACATACATAATAAAAAGAAACTATTTCCTGTTCAAAACTTATTTTCATGTTAAGACGCCTATGCACAAGCATTACAAATCACAGTTGATCACAAGGAAGTTTCTGAGAGAGATGTCAGGAGCACAAGATTCACACATTACTGCTGCAGCACCTCATTAACGGACGCTTGTCTCTGATATTCATCGATTTGTAGAAATTACATAAAAATTCCAACATTATACACCTATAAAAATTGTCACCATTGATAAATTTCTTAGTATTATAACTGTACAATACAATCTTTTGAAAAAATAAAAAAAAACATCAACCTGTGGACTACTGTACTGTAGCTGAATAGGAGAGGTTGCTGGTCATCAAAAGGTAGTTTATCATCATAACCTTTATTCCTCATTGCATTGTGTTTATGTGAGACATATATTATAATGAGCCTCAAAAAGTAGAAAACAAAAGTCAGTGGGGATTTTCATGACCTATATTATGACCCATAAGATGGTTTGATTCTATGGGGCCTATTTATTAAGCAGTGTTAGGAGACAGAGTGAAAAGTGATAAGAAAGTGATAAGGTGCCAGCCAATCAGCTCCCAACTGTCATTTTTCAAACACAGCCAGTGAGATGACAGTTGGGAGCTGATTGGCTGGCACCTTATCACTTTCTTATCACTTTTCACTCTGTCTCCTAACACTGCTTATTAAATAGGGGGAGATGTATTAACGGCAAAAAGGCGGTAAAATCCCCGAAAATTCAGTTTTTGGGGGTTTTACCGCATTCCCCGTATGAATTAAGCAGCAGAATGCGCTGCATTCTGCTGCTTCGCGTTGCTAGGTAACGCCACCTTCAGGTGGCGTTACCCAATAGAAGCCTATGGGCTTCTTAGCGCGACGCTCGGGGCCGGGAGGTACATACCACGGTAATTAACCGCAGTATGTACACGAAGTCCTGGGGGATGTACCGCATCGGTGATGTCGCCGATGATACATCTCCCCCATAGACCCCTATATCTATACATGCCATGTAATTTCCAAATGGTTACTTTTTTTGTTATTTTCATTTTTCTGTAGTGGTTCAATAAAATATATCTTTCATCAAAACATTGAGGAAAAAAGGTTATAATGATAGACTAGAATTGTTTATGGTTGAATTGGTTCCATATTTATTATAACTCTGTAGCTTAATGTCCTGATTCTGAGGTGGGAGTAAAGCAAACAAAAAACAAGTATCTGTGCACCTTGGTACAACAGGTGGGGCAGATTTAAAGATTTAGATGTGAGAGGGGCGTGTCCAGACTCAAATCTAAATTACAGTGTAAACATTTTTAGCCCACAAATGGCTACATGCAAAGCAGCCACGTGTGTGGTAAATACTGTCATATTTCCGGGTGTTGCAGGGGCATATTAAGAGAGGACGGGCCCGTGTTCAATCCACGTCTGGGGCCCCCTCCTTTCTCCCTGGCTGCCATCAGCGAACTGACAGCAGCAGTAGACTCCGGACACTAGCGTGTGCTCAGTGTCTACTGCGCACCCATTACAAATATGCCCCTGAAGTGTGGTAAATATTTCTGATCGTGGTAAATACTGTCATATTTCCGGGTGTGGTAAATACTGTCATACTTCTGAGCGTGGTAAATACTGTCATATTTCCGGGTGTGGCAGGTGCGTATTAAGAGAGGACGGGGCCCGTGTTCAATCCACGTCCGGGGCCCCCTCCTCTCTCCCCAGCTGCCGTCAGTGAATTGACAGCAGCAGTAGACTCCGGACACTAGAGTGTGCTCAGTGTCTACTGCGCACCCATTATAAATATGCCCCTGGAGTGTGGTAAATATTTCTGGTCGTGGTAAATACTGTCACATTTCCGGGTGTGGTACATACTGTCATATTTCCGGGTGTGGTAAATATGTCATATTTCTGGGCATGGTAAATACTGTCATATTTATGGTAGTGTCATTTTTCTGGGTGTGGTAAATACTGTTATATTTACGGGTGCGGTAAATACTGTCATATTTCCAGGTGTGGTAAATACTGTCATATTTCAGGGTGTGGTAAATACTGTCATATTTCCTGGTGTGGTAGATATTGTGATATTTCAGTGTGTGGTAAATACTGTCATATTTCCGGGTGTGGTAAATACTGTCGTATTTACGGGCATAATAAATACTATCATATTTACAGGTATGGTAAATATTGTCATACTTCCGGGTATGATAAATACTGTTGACATACCTGCTGGTCTAACGGTGACTTACCTGGTCCCGGCGGCGGCATTTCTAGCGACGGCTTACGGTTCCCTGTGGTCATGTGTGGCGTAGACAATGGTTCCGGTGAGTACCCTAATCCCTAACCCTCCCCCTAGTGCCTAACCGTAAACTCTCCCCCCCACACAGCCTAAGCCTAAACTCCCCATAGTGCCTAACCCTCCAATTTCACAGCCAAAGTCTAATGTCAACATTCTGCGAGTGTGGGTATTTAACATGTCAACATTTCAGGATGTTGATATATTGCCTGTCGACATGTCAACAATGTCGTCATAACTGTCAACATGGTGGTTGTCAGCACTGTGAATGTCAACCTTATGACTGCATCACTCATGTCTAGAACAAAGGTACAGTATTAGTTTTTTCTTTTCTGAGAAAGCCATGTGTTTATACACTATCCTTGCTACTGTACTGTATATGTAATGTGTACTATTTATGTACTATTGGTGTGCCACATACTGTTACTTTTTGCACAATACTTCCTATATTTTTAATTCATGTCTGTTTTGTTAAGGAGCATTTGAGTATGGTCAGATCTCCTTTTCATATGCGGTCCATATCACGTGACGTAATTGTTTGTTTTGTCCCCAGTTTAAAGTGAACAGGCATAGAGGAACCTGCAGTGAATCAGGTCATTGGAATGTTAACAGCACATAATATTCTGTGTGTAGATAAGTGTGCTTATTGCTTTACAGGCAGTGTCCTGTCGACTTGTGTGATTGTGTCACTGTGGACAGAGCTAAATGTTACATGGTCAGTGTAAAGGTTTGAGGAAGAGAACAAAGACATATGAGAAATTAAGTACTGAGATTTAGATAGTCAAAGTAACAGGGTCCATCAACAGCACAGATAACTAGTAATATGAGGTTCCTGTAAAACTGCTGTGGGAAGAATGTGGTTTCAAATACAGTATCCTTGCATATAAAACAAAAAGTGAATGTTAATAGAAACTTAGTACATCCCACTTGTTTATTATTTACCTATGCTCACATGAAGTTGTCTGGGTCTATTGTGGGTAAAGGGCAGAGATGGGCCAAGTGCAGGGCCGGATTAATAATGGGGCGGGTGGAGCTGCAGCTCCAAGCCCACTATGGAAATAGGCCCACAGGATCCACTGCAGACAGTACTGACAGGGAAAATAAAAATCCCTGTAAACACTGTCTGCACTGCACTGAATCCTGACAACATGACTGTCTGTATTGCAGACAGTGAACTAGGAGGATACGAATCCCGGACCATTCGCACCCTCCCCCCCCTCTGCCATCCAAAGCCGCGCCCCCACACAGACAAGCTCCGCCCCTGGCTTTCCAAATATCCTCTGTGCAGTTCAAACCTCCGCCCCCATGCTCCCGAAGCTTCGCCCCCAGGTCCTGCTTAACCAACCCTGCCTGGGTCGCCCACCATAGTTGTGTCCCCCAGGTGACCAGAAGCTCGGGTCCCGACTCCCCGGGTCATCTTAAGCTCCCCCGCCATCCTCTGCAACTGGGCTGATACAGCTGGCCCTGGAAATTATGAGGCTGAGGTGGAGCGCAGAGGCTGAGCTGCCTTGCACAGGAGCGAAGGCCCCTGTAACCAGCTGAAAAACAGCATGCATAACCAGGTCAGTGTAATGCATGCCACCTATGTATGTGGTTATCTATGTGTATATATATATATATGTATATAGTGTGTATGTGTTTATCTACTGTATGTGTATATGTGTGTATGTATGTGTTTATCTATGTGCGTATGTATGTATGTGTGTGTATGTATGTGTGTGTGTATATATATATATATATATATATAGTGTGTATATGTATGTATATAGTGTATTTGTATGTGTTTATGTGTATATATGTGTATATATATATATATATATATATATATATATATATTAGGGGTGTGCACCGGCCACTTTTCGTGTTTTGTGTTTTGGTTCTCTGGATCTTTCTTTGTGTTTTGGATCTGGATTGGTTTTTCCAAAACCACCCTTCCGTGTTTTGGGTTCTGGGTTTTGTGTTTTGGATCTGTATTTTTTTTTTTTTAAAGAATAAAAACAGCTAAAATCACAGAATGTGTTGGTTTTT
The DNA here is from genome assembly GCA_031769625.1 of Taudactylus pleione. NCBI lineage: Eukaryota > Metazoa > Chordata > Amphibia > Anura > Myobatrachidae > Taudactylus > Taudactylus pleione. The sequence goes on along the minus strand of JAUIMM010000200.1, from coordinate 59,539,861 downwards.
CTGCTCCTATGCTATTATTAACCTCAATAACCTTAATTTCCACTCATTTCCAGTCTATTCTGAACACCTCACACCTCACAATAGTGTTTTTATGTCCAAAAGGCTATGCTAAGCGACACGAGTGGGCGGCACAAACACGTGGCCCATCTAGGAGTAGCACTGCAGTGGCAGACAGGATGGCAGTTTGAAAAACTAGGCCCCAAACAGTACATAATGCAAAGAAAAAAAAGAGGTGCAAGACGGAATTGTCCTTGGGCCCTCCCACCCACCCTTATGTTGTATAAACAGGACATGCACACTTTAACAAACCAATCATTTCAGCGCCAGGGTCTGCCACACGACTGTAGCTGAAATGATTGGTTAGTTTGGGCCCCCACAAAACAAGCTGGCAATTAATCTGTCCCTGCACAAACTGGCTCTACGGAGGCAAGATGTCGTCCTCATCCTCCTCATCCACCGATTCCTCACCCTCTTCAGTGTTGTGTACATCCTCATCCTCACAGACTATTAACTCGTCCCCGCTGGAATCCACCACCACAGGTCCCTCTGTACGTTCTGGAGGCTGGTCTCCCTGAAAGAGCTGGTAATTCATTTTTATGAACATCATCTTCTCCACATTTTGTGGAAGCAGCCTCCTACACCTTTCGCTGACAAGGTTCCCGGCTGCACTAAACACTCTTTCGGAGTACACACTGGAGGGGGGGCAACTCAGGTAAAATAGAGCCAGTTTGTACAGGGGCCTCCAAATTGCCTCTTTTTCCTGCCAGTACAGGTACGGACTGTCTGACATGCCTACTTGGATGCTCTCACCGATGTAATCCTCCACCATTCTGTCAATGGTGACAGTATCATATGCAGTGACAGTAGACATGTCAGAAATTGTTGACAGGTCCTTCAGTCCGGACCAGATGTCCAAACTTGGTCCTGCCTGCCCTGCATCACCGAGAGTGGGTTGCTTAGAATACCTACGTTTTTTCCTGGCAGCCCCAGTTGCGGGAGAAAATGAAGAAGGAGCTGTTGACGTGTCACGTTCCGCTTCAGCTGACAGTGTTTTCACCAGTAGGTCTTTGCACCTCTGCAGACTTGTGTCAGCCGGAAAGAGAGACACCACATAGGCTTTAAACCTAGGATCGAGCACGGTGGCCAAAATGTAGTGGTCTGATTTCAACAGATTGACCACCTGGAATCCTGGCAAAGCGAATGAAGGGCTTCATCCACAAGTCCCACATGCTGAGCGGAATCGCTCCGTCTTAGCTCCTCCTTCACTTTCTCCAGCTGCTTCTGCAAAATCCTGATGAGGGGAATGACCTGACTCAAGCTGGCAGTGTCTGAACTGACTTCACGTGTGGCAAGTTCGAAGGGTTGGAGAACCTTGCACAACACGGAAATCATTCTCCACTGCGCTTGAGTCAGGTGCATACCCCCTCCTTTTCCTGTGTCATAGGTGGATGTATAGGCTTGAATGGCCTTTTGCTGCTCCTCCATCCTCTGAAGCATATAGAGGGTTGAGTTCCACTGCGTCACAACCTCTTGCTTCAGGTGATGGCGGGGCAGGTTCAAGAGTGTTTGCTGGCACTACAGTCTTTGGCACACAGTCGCTGAATGGCGAAAGTGGCCAGAAATTTTTCGGGCCACCCAAAGCGTTTCCTGCACGCCCCTGTCGCTTTTCCGAAAATTCTGCACCACCAAGTTTATTGTGTGAGCAAAACATGGGACGTGCTGGAATTTGCCCAGATGTAATGCCCGCACAATATTGGTGGCATTGTCAGATATCACAAATCCCCAGGAGAGTCTAAGTGGGGTAAGCCACTGGGCGATGATTTCCCTCAGTTTCTCTAAGAGGTTGTCGGCGGTGTGCCTCTTACTGAAACCGGTGATATACAGCGTAGCCTGCCTTGGAACGAGCTGGCGTTTCTGAGATGCTGCTACTGGTGACGCTGCTGTTGTTGCTGCGTAAGGTGATACATCTACCCAGTGGCTGTCACAGTCATATAGTTCTTAGTCTGCCCTGTTCCACTTGTTCACATGTCCGTGGTTAAGTGGACATTGGGTACAACTGCATTTTTCAGGACACTGAGGACACTTTTTCTGATGTTTCTGTACAGTCTCGGTATCGCCTGCCTAGTGAAGTGGAATCTAGACAGGATTTGGAACCGGGGACACACTACCTCCATCAATTGTCTAAATCCCACTGCACTAATGGCGGATACCGGATACACGTCTAACACCAACATAGCAGTCAAGGCCTCAGTTATACGTTTTGCTTCAGAATGACTGCTGTCGTACTTCATCCTCCTCGCTAAGGACTGTTGGAGGGTCAATTGTTTAGTAAAAGTAGTGGTGTTCCTACTTCCTCTCTGGGATGATGATCGACTCCCAGCAGCAGCATCAGCAGCAGCGGCAGCAGTAGGCATAGCAATGCAGGATCCTCCGGAGGAATCCCGGATAGGAGAGTCAGTCATGCCAGTGACATGGCCTGCAGGACTACTTCTGATCCTGACTAAGGAGGAAATTGACGAGGAGGGAGTTGATGGTGTGGTTTGCAGGCGCTTGGATACAACAGGACAACGGGATTTAGGTGTCCCTGGACTGCTTACGGTCTTAGCCAAAGTTTCTGAACTTGACAGTAACTTTTTATGAATGCGCTGCAGGTGCCGTATAAGGGAGGATGTTCCTAGGTGGTTAACGTCCCTACCCCTACTTATTTCACCTTTACATATGGTACATATGGCAAGACAGTTGTTGCCCGGATTTGGATAGAAATATTGCCAGACCAAAGAGGTGGAATGTTTGGTCTTCTGCCCAGGCATGACCGTGATGGGCTTTTTCATCCCACGGACAACAACTGTCTCCCCCGGAGCCTGACTTAAACAAACCACATCACCATCAGAATCCTCCTCGCCAACTTCCTCCTCAGCGCCAGCTACACCAGTATCTTCATCCTGTTGTACTTCAACAGTGACATCTTCAATTTGCATATCAGCAAGTGGACTGTGGGTGCTCCTTTCAGCACTTGCAGGGGGCGTGCAAATGGTGGAAAGAGCCACCTCTTCCCGTCCAGTGCTGGGAAGGTCAGGCATCGCAACCGCCACCACACTTGGACTCTCCTTGGGCATTTGTGATATCTTCTTAGAACGCACAGTTCTTCGCTGTGCTTTGGCCAGCTTAACTCATTTGATTTTTTTAGCGGGAGGAGGGCTTCCATCGTCATGTGAAGCTGAACCACTAGTCATGAACATAGTGAAAGACCTTAGCCGTTCCTTGCCACTCCGTGTCATAAATGGCATATTGGCAAGTTTACATTTCTCTTCAGATGATTGAAATGTTTTCTTTAAGGTAATTTTCCTGAACTTTGTCATTTGGGATTGTATGTGCCCTCTACTATAACATTGGGCATCGGCCTTGGCAGACGACGTTGATGGCATGTTATCGTCTATGTCATGACTAGTGGCAGCAGCTTCAGCACTAGGAGGAAGTGGTTCTTGATCTTTTCCTATTTTATTTTTATCGGAGAAAGTTTGGTCCTCCATTTATGTTATATTGATTTGATATATACGTGCGGCTAAGGCGCACACAAACACAGAAAATATTTTTTTATTTTTGCTGGAGAGTAGTGCACTTTGTGGGTTACACCACCCTTTAAGAAATGAGCCAGCCGGCTCTTTACTTATGGGACACAGGCGCACGCTTGGCGCTGCTTCTTTGTTGATGCACGTGCAGCCACAGTGCACACAATTCACAAACACAGAAAATATTTTTTTATTTTGTTTGGAGTGTACTTTGGGGGTTACAGCACCCTTTAACAGACAAGCCAGCTGGCCCTTTACTAATGGGACACAGACGCACGCTTGGCGCTGCTCCTTTGTTGATGCACGTGCAGCCACAGTGCACACAATTCACAAACACAGAAAATATTTTTTTATTTTGTTTGGAGTGTACTTTGGGGGTTACAGCACCCTTTAACAGACAAGCCAGCCGGCCCTTTACTAATGGGACACAGGCGCACGCTTGGCGCTGCTCCTTTGTTGATGCACGTGCAGCCACAGTGCACACAATTCACAAACACAGAAAATATTTTTTTATTTTGTTTGGAGTGTACTTTGGGGGTTACAGCACCCTTTAATGGACAAGCCAGCTGGCCCTTTACTAATGGGACACAGGCGACGCTTGGCGCTGCTCCTTTGTTGATGCACGTGCAGCCACAGTGCACACAATTCACAAACACAGACAATATTTTTTTATTTTGTTTGGAGTGTACTTTGGGGGTTACAGCACCCTTTAACAGACAAGCCAGCCGGCCCTTTACTAATGCGACACAGGTGCACGCTTGGCGCTGCTCCTTTGTTGATGCACGTGCAGCCACAGTGCACACAATTCACAAACACAGAAAAAAAAAATTATTTTGTTTGGAGTGTACTTTGGGGCTTACAGCACCCTTTAACGGACAAGCCAGCTGGCCCTTTACTAATGGGACACAGGCGCACGCTTGGCGCTGCTCCTTTGTTGATGCACGTGCAGCCACAGTGCACACAATTCACAAACACAGAAAATATTTTTTTATTTTGTTTGGAGTGTACTTTGGGGGTTACAGCACCCTTTAACAGACAATCCAGCTGGCCCTTTACTAATGGGACACAGGCGCACGCTTGGCGCTGCTCCTTTGTTGATGCACGTGCAGCCACAGTGCACACAATTCACAAACACAGAAAAAAAAAATTATTTTGTTTGGAGTGTACTTTGGGGCTTACAGCACCCTTTAACGGACAAGCCAGCTGGCCCTTTACTAATGGGACACAGGCGCACGCTTGGCGCTGCTCCTTTGTTGATGCACGTGCAGCCACAGTGCACACAATTCACAAACACAGACAATATTTTTTTATTTTGTTTGGAGTGTACTTTGGGGGTTACAGCACCCTTTAACAGACAAGCCAGCTGGCCCTTTACTAATGGGACACAGGCGCACGCTTGGCGCTGCTCCTTTGTTGATGCACGTGCAGCCACAGTGCACACAATTCACAAACACAGACAATATTTTTTTATTTTGTTTGGAGTGTACTTTGGGGGTTACAGCACCCTTTAACAGACAAGCCAGCCGGCCCTTTACTAATGGGACACAGGCGCACGCTTGGCGCTGCTCCTTTGTTGATGCACGTGCAGCCACAGTGCACACAATTCACAAACGCAGAAAATATTTTTTTATTTTGTTTGGAGTGTACTTTGGGGGTTACAGCACCCTTTAACGGACAAGCCAGCCGGCCCTTTACTAATGGGACACAGACGCACGCTTGGCGCTGCTCCTTTGTTGATGCACGTGCAGCCACAGTGCACACAATTCACAAACACAGAAAATATTTTTTTATTTTGTTTGGAGTGTACTTTGGGGGTTACAGCACCCTTTAACGGACAAGCCAGCCGGCCCTTTACTAATGGGACACAGGCGCACGCTTGGCGCTGCTCCTTTGTTGATGCACGTGCAGCCACAGTGCACACAATTCACAAACACAGAAAAAATATTATTTTTTTTTGCACTTGGGGGAGCACCCCTGATGGACATAGCACCCCCTGGACAACACTACAGCACCCCTTTAGGACTGGGACACTGCACAGGACTTTGGAGTGGATACAGCCCCTATGGACAACTGACTGCACAACACAGTCAGCCAGCCCCTATGGACTTTGGAGGAGTGGACACAGCCCCTATGGACAACAGCAGCATAGCACAGCACAACACTACACTGCACTACACTACGCTACACTACACAGCCCGGCCAGCCCTAACTCCCACCCTCCCTCTTCACAGCCGAGTGAGAAAATGGCGCCGACGCGGGTACCTTATATAGGATCCAAAACCCGCAAGACCCGGAAGGTGGGATGATGACGTCTTGCCTCGATTTCAGATTCGAGTCAGGCGGGAAAAGTCGAACCTGACTCGCATCAGCCTCGGATCGGGGGGGCACGGATTTCAGAAATCTGAACCCGCTCACCCCTAATATATATATATATATATATATATATATATATAGTGTGTGTGTATATATTATATGTATACTTTGTGAACCTTGAAAAAAGAACTTGGAGGCTCTGAAACGTTGGTTTCTATGCTAATATAGATCGTCTTGTGCATCAGACTTTGAGTGCCGCAGTTCTTTCTACTTTTTCTATGTATCACTGAGGGCACCCAAGCAGCTTGGTTATATAGTCAGGAGTGCCAGTTCTATATCGAAAGGGAGAGAGAGGGAGGGGGGGATAGAGGACAGCAGCAGTCACAGTATGCCCATGATGGCACGCTGGCTGCGATGCACACAGTATGGGGGGAGTTGGGAGTGAATGATGGGGGAGGTAGGAGGGCACAGGGCTGTGCTGTATTATAGATATAGGGCCTGATTGATGGTCAGACGCAGATGAGGGATACCACGCAGTTTTCTAATTACTGGAAAAATGCGCGTATGCAGAACAGATTCTGCAATATCGCTCTCAGATCCTCCAAGCCGCAGGATGATTGACATGCTATGGTGTTTGGGTGGATGGAGCATGGGCATGCCTGGGCACCATTGCCAGAAATGGAGACGGGTCACCCGTTTTCCAGAAGCACAGAGGCCTTCTGCTCCACTGGAGATATCTGTCCGCCCTGAGCTCGCCTTAGGACACCTGCGTTATGCATATTTTCTGGCCGCACAGCCTGCCAGCCTGAATAAGCTGGAGCTTACTTAGTCTGGCCAGTGCTGCCGCCATCGAGACCAATAGTCGCGATGGGGATCCGAGGCAGCATCTACAGATACTGCACTCGGATTGCTCATGCTGTCAGGAGGCATCTGCTTCCTGTAGAGGCCTACTGCAGTATACAAATATTTGCTATACAGTGTTGCACAGCCGCTTCCTTGCAGCTGACCAATACCGTCTGACCATGATCAGGCCCATATATCTGCCAGCAGCTTCCTATCTAACTTATCCCATTTCAGGGGCCATAATCGGTGGGTGTGATGTCCCCTGTATTTTGTGGTGGTCTTTGGAGTTCTCTGTATTTTATGGCACTATTTGCAGTGTTCTTTGTAGTGTATGGTAGCCACTTGGATGCTTAGTGTATTACACTGTATGGTGGGCACTGATGGTCTATATGATGGTCAGTATTATATGGCACTCACTACTCTTTACATGGCAGTCACTTAATGCTCTCTGTATTATATAGCACACACTGCGATGCTCTCTCTATTATATGGCACTCACTGCGATGCTCTGTATTATACGGCACTCACTGCGATGCTCTCTGTATTATACGGCACTCACTGCGATGCTCTCTATATTATACGGCACTCACTGCGATGTTCTCTGTATTATACGGCACTCACTGCGATGCTCTCTATATTATACGGCACTCACTGCGATGTTCTCTGTATTATACGGCACTCACTGCGATGTTCTCTGTATTATACGGCACTCACTGCGATGTTCTCTGTATTATACGGCACTCACTGCGATGTTCTCTGTATTATACGGCACTCACTGCGATGCTCTCTATATTATACGGCACTCACTGCGATGTTCTCTGTATTATACGGCACTCACTGCGATGTTCTCTGTATTATACGGCACTCACTGCAATGCTCTCTATATTATACGGCACTCACTGCGATGCTCTCTATATTATACGGCACTCACTGCGATGTTCTCTGTATTATACGGCACTCACTGCGATGCTCTCTGTATTATATGGCACTTACTGCGATGCTCTCTGTATTATACGGCACTCATTGCGATGCTTTTGTATTATATGGCACTCACTGCAATGCTCTCTGTGTTATGCAGCACTCACCGCGATGTTCTCTGTATTATATGGCATGCCCTCTGTAATATATCGCAGTGTATTGCACTCTATATTATATGGAAGTCCCTGTAATGCTCTCTGAAATATATATATATTTTCTCTCTCTCCCTCTACTAATAAAATAGATTACATAACTGGTACTGCATGATAGAAAGTTTGTATTCTACATTCCCTTCCGGGAGGAGATATTTTTATGGACCACCACATCACCATTATTTTGACTGCGTCTGTAACAAGGTAAGAACCACAAATCTACCAAGTTGTTACCTTGCTACAGGCGCAGTAAAAGTTAGCCATTGCTGCCATGGTCCAGCATTGCCATTATTTTTTTTTAAACAATAGCAGCAAAAAAGACAGTTCATTTATTAATTTACTTCAGTGGTTAGGGATGTGGGATGGACACTTATAGAAATATGCCAAAATCAGTGAACAATTTTGGATTTTTTTCTTATCTTATTAATGTAAAGGAAAGGCAAACCATACAGTTCTCACTCACAATTTATTTTCTTGTTATAGCTCCACTATAAAGTGGTTGAAGGTAGATGTCACATATGCCCTCCATGGAGATAGCCACACATTCTGTGTAGACCACAGCTACACACTAGGCATACCCCCACATAGGGGCGTTTTAAGAGAGGAGGGGGCCCGTGTGCAGCCTCTGTTTGGGCCCCCTTGTCTCTGACTGCGGCTCAGCAGCACTGAGCACTGTAGATCCTGGCTTCATGCCAGAATCTACAGCACATGTGCGAGTCTCCGGGAAAATGGTGCCCGCGCCTACTTTCCCGGGGACATCTTTTCTGTGCATGTGCAGATCACTGGGAAAATGGTCGTTGCTCATTTTCCCAGTGAGTTTGTGCTGCTCTACAGCGCCGGTCTGGCGCTGCGGAGCAGCACTTCGGGAATCGGCGGAGAGGTCAGTATAATTACCTATGGGTGCAGGGTGTGCGGTCTGGGCCCCCCATGGACCTGGGGGAGCGTGTGCCCTGCACACCCTGAACCCATTATAGATACGCCCCTGCTCCCACATCACTAGTCACATCACAACAGTGCTTATCAAACTCCCCTGCGGTGACACACAGTAGGCCCTTCATAAATTTCAGCTCCAGGCCCATGTGGACCTTAATCTGGCACTGGCCAAGTGGTACTGGCCAAGTGGTTCTTATCTGCTGTCAAATTCTATATTTTTCTATATCACCACATTAAAGCATAAATCCCTCTAAAGACTACAAATGTTGTGTACAGTGGAATTTACTAAGATAAGACACGATATATAGAATAGATCTTCATACCTCCAGTGATGTGTTACTATGATAAAAAATAGGCTGAATTAGTTTGGCACTGCACTCCTCTCTAGTAGGGCAGACACTTATTAAAAGCACAGGGCTGTTTCACTCAGGAACTTCTCATTTGTACAAATAGGAAATCCTTGTAGCAGTAGTAGGAGGAAGGAAAAGGGAAAGCCCCAAGGAAAATAAACTTACCTGGAGGTAGGAGTTGTGGCCCATCCGGAAGTCACTGCCATTGCTGGGTCTCTAGATGGTAAGTACAGTATACCTTTTCACCTCTTTTATATTTGGCGTAGTTGGCAGGATCATGACAAATCAGGAAAGTGCCAGCAGCCCCAGCACTGTACCAGTTTGCATCACCATCATCATGGACCCCAACCAGGGCCACATCCTGCTGTTTGATAGCAGGAATATTATGATGGCCAACTGGAAGAAACCGCTGGAAGGAACCGCTAAACTGTGTAAAGTGCCAACAGAAATTAAAGTGGAATTCACCTTGAATGCCCTGGAGAGAGATGCATGCAGATGCAGAACTGTTCTGCTGAGGCCTGAAATTGAGCAGAATACCCTGGTGGCCATTTTCAGGATTCAGGAGGATATTTATGGTGACAGCTCTGCTATCAGGAGACTGTTACAGTATTTGCACTGGTTCAGGGGGAGAACAAAACACTCCCATAATTTGATAATGTTGGGTGAATTTCAGAGGAAAGATCAGCAGGACGTAATACTAATGTATGAATGGTGTATGTTGCTCCTGGTGGAAATTTATACAAAACATCAAAATTAAAACAATCTGCTCAAGGCACTGAGTTTTTACTCAAGAGATTAATTTAAAAATAAACATTAAAGCAGATATGTACCTTGGGAATAGATTGACTGAAGAGTGTTGTTCCATTAGCTATTTTCACACATCTGTGTGTTTTATTGTTTAAAATCCTTGCTGTAGTAGATATATCATAATTATTTCCAAAAGTAGCAAATTGTTAAGAAACTAATTTTCAAAACAAGTTCGAAAAAGTATTAAATCATGATTTTTTTTTCTTCTGTATAATGTTCCATTTGTTATGGAATTGCTTTCCTTTTCTTTTAGCTAATAACCTCCTGCTATCATTCTTTGGGGGCTGTTTATGAAGCTAAAATGATCCTTTTCTCCTGCTTTTCGCCAGAGAAAGGGCTTATCTCAGCTTCTTTTTTTGCCACTTACTGCTGTCCCCATTGACCTCTATGACAATTTGACATGGAACAGCATTTCGCCATCAGCTAACATTGGCCCTGATTCAGAGCCGGACGCTCTGACCAGAGCGCTCGCTCTGAATCAGGGCCCACCTCCATTAATATGGAGCGTCCTCCTGGACGCTCGTATAGCTGTGGGTCACCACCCACAGCATATACGAGCGTGCAAAATGATGGTCGCGATGGTCTTGACCATCGCGACCATCGGAACTGCGAGTAAAAGCCTGCGGTTGGGTTTTTCAACCGCAAGGCCAGGAGTGATTTTGGCTCTATCAGAGCCAAAATCACTCCCACTGACATCACTAGTGATGTCAGTGGGGCCGGCTTCAGACGGTAGGCGTTCCCTTGGAAATGCCTCCGTCTGGCAGGCACGCCCCCGGCACGCCCACCAAAGGGGGCGTGCTGTCAGTCACCATCGACAGCACGCCCCCTTTGATGAGACACTCCGAGCGAAGGAAAGTCATTCGCTCGTCGGGTCTCGCGCATGCGCACGACGGAGCTCCCTCCGTCGTGCGCATGCGCACTGGGGACCATCAACCCACTTGCGAGCGGACAGCCGCTCGCGAGTGGGTCTGAATGACCCCCATTGTCTCTGGATAGCAATAGCTATACTCAGCATTGGGGAATAGCGAATATGAAGAGGCCTCCCTGGTTTTTGTCCAGGACAAATCACTATGCTCATGTGCGGAAGTTAGCCATGCATGGCCATTAGCAGAGCCTATTGCTTTAACCCTTCGCTGGCAGTGTCAGGCTATCTGTGAACAGGAGAAAACCCTGATATTATAACTTTATTAGTTGCTTGCACCCATTTTCATGTACCCCAAATTTGATGGGACTAGTTATTTTTTTCCCCCCAAAAAAGCTAAGTGCTATTCTTCACCACTTCTTCAAAGTCGCATTTATGCACCTGCCGCGGATGTTTAAAAACCCCAATTACCTTCAGCAGACCAAATCGGGGGTACCCATAGTGATCCCCCATGTCAGACCATCTTCAAGGGGGTGACAGGCTGAATTCCCCAAAAGTGACAGGACTTTTCGATACTTACCTTTCCGCCGGGTCAAATTTTCGCTGATTCCTAATTGAATACGGGGATAAGCGGGCACACGTCCGATACTTTATCCCAGGAAAAACGGCGATGATGGTGAAGAGTCTGACCTTGGACTTTTCGCCTTAAATTGAATATGTCCCCAAGGCTTAGTAAATAGACCAGTTGGTCACATACCACTTCTGGTGTTCAGTTGCTGGTTATCATTATGAAGCCAGTATTATGTGCTGTGTTTACCATATAGGCAAGCTAGGCCCTTTCTCTAGAACAGCACAGTCACAGGGACGGACTAGAGGTACATGTGCATGGAAAAAAGGGGCATGACCACACATTACGGGAGATTGTTGAAAGTTTTGTGGTGGTGGTAGCCACAGGGCCGGATTAAAGGAGGGGCAGACAGGGCGATTGCCCAGGGGCCCCCATATCTTGGGGGCCCTCACACTGCCGTAAATATTGTCCGGAAACCTGGCCATTCGGGACTCTAACTAGCCAGCTTCCGGCAGTATCACTTACAGGCTCACAGCACACTCACTGATGGACACACCGTGGTTGCTGACTATGGAAGCCCCGAACCCTCGCTGACATAATGCCTTGATTCGCGGGTGTATGGGCTGGGGGTGAGTCCTAATGCAGACCGCATCAGAAAGCTTATGCTGCAGCTGCAACAGCAGGTGCTGGGTGCGTGCTCTCTCAGGGCCTGATTCATTACGGATTACTATTCTACTTAAACGCACGCAATGCAGTTGCTAATATCAGCGGTGATATGTAAATGTTTGCATTCGCATTGTGATCACAGCCTAACATAAGGATGCCCACTTCCCCTTACTGACATCCATATACTTTGTCAACATAGTGAAACAATCGGTAACATCGAGTACCTCGGACTCATATGTACAGTTAAGGCAGGTCAGGCCTCACTCAGGAATTGATTACTTCAGCGCATGCTATGAGGCCTCAGACTGTGGGGTCTCGTTACTAAGGTGTCTATTTACTAAGCAGTGTTATGAGACAGAGTGAAAAGTGATAAGAAAGTGATAAGGTGCCAGCCAATCAGCTCCCAACTGTCATCTCACAGGCTGTGTTTGAAAAATGACAGTTGGGAGCCGATTGGCTGGCACCTTATCACAGACTTATCACTTTTCACTCTGTCTCCTAACACTGCTTAGTAAACAGACCCCTTCGTATGGTATCACAGTGGCTAATTTATGCACGCCCCTGCAACGCCTTTGAAATACACTGGCACGTCTGCTTTCGCCCGACCACCCCACCCCATCACCACTCACAAACCGTAAATCCTGTCAATCACTCTGCCATGGGTCTGCGTAGCCTCTGCGATCGCTTTCCCAATCGCAGTGGCTAGTTTGCGCACTGCGATACATACCCAGTACGCAGCAATCGGCTGATTGCATACATATAAGCAACTGTGGGGATCATTCAGACCCGCTCACAAACGCAGGACGCTCGCAAGCGGGTCGATGTTACCCCAATGCACATGCGCACGACGGAGGGAGCTCCGTCGTGCGCATGCGCGAGACCCGGACAGCGACAGCCAAGCTGTCGCTCCGGGTCTCGCACCAATGGGGGCATGCTGTCGATGTTGACTGACAGCACGCCCCCTTTGGTAGGCGTGCCGGGGGCGTGGCAGCCAGACGGAGGCGTTCCCATGGGAACGCCTACCGTCTGGGTCCGGCCCCACTGACATCACTAGTGATGTCAGTGGGAGTGATTTTGGCTCTGATAGAGCCAAAATCACTCCAGGGCTTGTGGTCACCGAGACCCTACCGCAGGGTCTCGTTGCAAGCCCGATGGTCGCGATGGTCTTGACCATCGCGAATATATTTTTGGCCGCTCGCATATGCTGTGGCTATGCGAGCGTCCAGGAGGCCGCTCCATTTGTAGGTAGGAGGGCCCTGATTCAGAGAGAGCGCTCTGGTCAGAGCGTCTGGCTCTGAATCAGACCCTGTGTTCCTTGCTGAATCAGGCCCTCAGTCCCTTCCTCTCTTTCCCTCTACCCTTCCTCCCTCCCTCTATCTCACTCCCAGTCCCTCCCTCTCCCTTTGCCCCTCCTCCCTCCCTCCCTCTCTCTGTCACCCTCCCTCTCTCTCCCTTCATGTCCCTTCCTCACTCTCTCACACTTCCTCCCTCTCTCTCTCTCTCTCTCTCTCTCTCTTTCCATATATATATATATATATATAGCTCTATCTATGGGGCCTATTCAACTTAAAATTCTCTGGAGGTAATTAGGTTTAGAACTCGCATGGAGTTCTACCTAATTACCAGTAGAATTCATCATTCCTCCTCTCCATAACTATCTATTCCGAAAAGCTGTCATTTTTGCGATGACATCTTTTTTTCAGGAAATACTCTACTCTAACTTACCGCAGCTGGAATCTGTGCTGCGCATGCGCTGTTACATTAGTAAAACCAGCTCATGCGCAGCACTACCTACAGCTGCGGTAATTTTGTGTGGGTTCCCCAACCCCCTCCCCCCTCCGAAAACCTCCCCCCTGTCCCGCACTTACCTGCCCGCTGCAGCGCCTCCGGCACTGGTGGCTGTTCTGACGCGTGTTCTCCCAGCAGACCACAGTACAGTTTAGGGGGGAAAAAAAATCTTTTTTTTTCTTCTAAACTTTATTGTGTTCTGCTGGGAGAACATAGTGTCCAAGCAGCCTCCAGAGCCTGAGGATGGACCTCACCAGCTGGAAGCAGGTAAGTCTCACCTGCTCTTCGCCACCTCACAGTGGCAGATAGTAACTCCATCAAATTTTGAAAATACATAATTTAATGAATACCATAATTTCCATATCCCCATACTAATGTATGGGGAGTGTGGAAATTAACACAGGGGGACTTGACCATTAGATATCAGTGATATCTCCTGTGTTAAGATACTTCATGAATACATAAATAACGGTATTTAAGGAAAATGTCCTTAAAAACATTATTTTAGTGTTGATGAATAGGCCCCTATCTCTCTCTCTCTCTCTCTCTCTCTCTCTCTCTCTCTCTATATATATATATATATATATATATATATACTGTATATCTATCTTATCTATTTATATATTTCCCACTCAAAATCCTGCTTTTGCCCCTGGCAGTGTATTAGATCATGTCCACTATGCTGTCGGCAGTCGGTTGCCAGCAGTGTCGCGGACATGATATAGTATACTGCGACCTTGCCTATCAGTGGACAGTCCAGAGGCAAGGTAAAGTCAGGTACACACCAGACGATTTGTTGTGCTTTCGGGCGGATCGAACGACATATCGTCCACATCGGCCAGTGTGAACCGGCTATGTCGCTGATGATGTGTGCTACGTCACGTTTTCAGTGACATTGTCTGTGGGGGCCATGCTGCTGAATACAGCTGGGCCCTCATGCATTGCTCCCAGCATTAGCAAGTGTGTATGCACTTGACGATGTCGGGACCCCGCCGGGTCCCGTTGCACTATAGATTGGCTGGGTACACAGTGTTAAATGTATACCCAGCTTAAGGGGCATAGTAGTTGCTGCATGAGGCTGTAGAAATTTAGTATATTGGGCCCCTACAACTTAGTTGCCCCTAGACCTCCACAAGCCTTAATCCGGCCCTGCATGGCCACATGACACATCCCATTTCAGCATGCTGGCCGTCCAGAGTGCCGGGAGGTAGAGCTCTCAATCAGGCCTTCAGATGGCCAGAAAGGCCCATCAGGTCACTGGCATTTCTGACATTAGTCAGAACTGCCATATGGCCAATTCCACCATGGTCCTGGGGACAGCATAGAAATGGTTTTGTGTTCATGTTATGTTACCATAACTGATGATACAAAATGGCTGCATCACATTATATTCTGCATTTTTAAGAAAATCTGAACTGATGTATTTTCATGGTAGCTGTAAAGCACATTGAGTTCTATTGGAAAAAAACACTATATACAAAAAATGTTTTAATATTATTTTACTGTATCCCAGTAAATGATGAAGGAGCTCGAGCTTCTGAAAGGACCATGTGCAAATGCAATGAATTACTAAGTTATGGCATATTTACTCTCAGTGTACACATACCTGCTAACAGTTTAGCTTTTTCTAGAGCAATGAGACTATTTGATATAGCCACCATTCACAAACCCTCTCTTCCATTATGCCATTATTCAGGGTGTATTCACCCTCACACTTCTGGCAACATCGGCATGTTTTCTACCTGCTCCTCCGATTCAGGCTGCTTGTGCTGTATAAAATCAGACATGAGAGAGAACTTAGGTCAGCTGGTCTCCAAAAAAACTCTCCAATCAAAGTAATCAAAGCAATGCTTGGTCTAACATGATATTCAAGATAATACAAGATATCAATGATAAAAAGGCTTAACATTAATGAAGAGGGTTCTGCTAAAGTGATACTAGGATAGACTATGAACAAGTGATGCTTTTTTTACCTTTAACCTATGGGTTCCATACAAATGGTCGACAATGATTTGTTTGACACCAAAAGGTCAACATGGAAGTGGTTGACAAAATGGTCAACACTTTTTTAAAAAGGGTTAGGCACTAGGATGGACGATTAGGGTTAGAGTGAAGATTAGGGATAAAAAAAAAAATATGTGTTGACCATTTCCATGTCGACCTTTTGAACTTGTCGACCTTTTGTAAATGTCGACCCTATGTACCGTCTAACTTTTTGTATGTACAACTTTTTACATGTCAACCTTGTGGTGTCGACCATAATTAGTGTCAACCTTTTATTATCAACCTTTTGTATCACACGCCATCCTATAAAATTGGATAAAAAGAAATGTGAGGCAGATGATGACAACACTCAAGTAAATAGTTGTAACAATTACATTTGAACTGAAGTAACTAAGGGGTCTATTTACTAAGCCTTGGATGGAAATAAAGTGAATGGAGATAAAGTACCAACCAACCAGCTCCTGTCATTTGTTAAACACAGTCTGTGACATGGCAGTTACGAGCTGATTGGCTGGTACTTTATCTCCATTCACTTTCGCTCCATCCAAGGCTTAGTAAATAGACCCCTAAGTAAGTTCTTTCTCGTGGCTAAAGGGAACGAATTAAGTCAAGTTCATCAATACAAAATGCTGCTGCGTGAGCAGGGTTCAGTAATTTTCCTAGGCTTGGGGCATGGCAGGGTTTCTGAAGTGTATTTCCATTTGGATCTCTGCTTTGGAATATTTCAGGTTGTTGACTGAGGGAAATATTGCTGTCACTTAAAAAAAAATAAAAAGACTGTTGGTCTGCTAACCGGAGTGGTGACATGTGCCTCCCACATGCATGTGGGATGAATAGGAGAAATTTTCCATGAATAGTCCAGAGATAGCCAAGAAATACAGAGAAGGAATGTGCCATCTTACTAATGAGCTCTATTAGTTACAGGATCATTCTCAGCAGAAAGAATAAAAGAATTGCACAAAAGATGTTGAAATGATGAATGGGTTATTATTAGAAATGACTCTCTACTGAATTCAATATCATTATTATATATTTGCAATTGACTAGCATTAGCCCTATGCTATACCTGAGCACACTTTATTTTTGTAGGTCATGTTACCTTTGGAACATCCTCCCAATGCATCTGGGATGTTGTTCTATAAGCACTTTCCAGACCACACATGGCTTTTCTCCTTACAGCGTCGTCTGACGAGACCTACAGCAATGCCTTTTGCTAAATTATACACTCTACTTGGTGCTGTTAATTCATTAGAAAATATGTGAGCCAAATATAGAACCAATATAGTATTTGTTTCTTTTGTTTAAGGTGAAAAATCAGCCCAATTCCTCTAGTAGTAGTTTGCTTAAATCATTAATTTCTTGCCGATTCCTGTAAAAATGACTGAATGTTCAGTATGAACACCCTGTGGATATAGCTTATCTGACAATTGGCTTATTTGGCTTAGGCACAAGCATTTTGTGCTTTTCTATTTTTTAGCTTTGTGTTTTTTTATTTTTCACAAAGATTCAAAAGAAGACAGCTACAGAAATACACAAATAGTACAGCTACTGTACTTGGAGAGCTATTGAAAAACCTCAAAGCACAAATACAAAATCAATGATTAGAAAAGGTTTTGTGTTTGCAGGCCCTCACAGCGATTCAAGTTTGTAATCAACTTAGTCTCCCTTAGATATGTAGCACTAAGTTCATCCATTAGTCCATGGCCAGGTAATACTTTGTTTGTCAGCAACCTGACTTTAATAAAACACAGTAACTAATGCAGGCTTTAAGGACTAAGCAGTAAGCACCAGACTGTAGGTTTGTTGTCCAATTTTGGCCGCACTCATGGGTAGCTAAACTGGACAAGATCTGGGGACGAGGGGCTGAAATTTGGGTGGCCTAATAAAATTCCTGCTCATGGACCAAAACAGGGATATAGGAGTGCATAGGAGTGCACTGTGTGTTTAACTAGTAGAGATATGGCTGCTAGCGACTGGAGGCACTGGTGTCTTGGTGGGAACCAGAGGATAGGTGCTTGAGGCGCACAGGTGCAGGTAGCTGGAAATAGGAAGAGCTTTGGTATGTCAACCAGGCTAGAACCAGTAGAATACTGGATCACGTGGAACCCGGAGTAGACCTGGACCGGAATGCTGGATAACTGAAATAGGACCGGAATGCTGAAACACCATGTCACAGTTGGTGTTAGTGAGTTACCTGTCTCAGGTGATGAACTGGAAACACTGGAGGCCGGCTGGACTGGAACCATGGGAGACATGAATAGCTCTTTTAATATAGGAATTGGGTAGCAGTGAGAACTGCCTTTGATGATGAGTGACTGGAACTGGAAACTAGCAACGTTGGAGTGAGACCAGAAGGAACTTGGAGGGACCGGAATGGGACATGCAGGTAGGCTGACTGAGCTGGTCGGGGTACCAGTAGATGAGCTTGCAGATGGATGGTAGCGGGGACGCTACTTGTTGTGGCTTGGTAAGCCGTGGGTAGATGTTGGTAGCTGTGTGGCTACGTGGAGCGGCTGGATAGCCGTGGGTAGACGCTGGTAGCTGGGTAGCTATGTGGAGCGGCTGGATAGCCGTGGGTAGATGCTGGTAGCTGGGTAGCTACGTGGAGCGGCTGGATAGCCGTGGGAAGACGCTGGTAGCTGGGTGGCTACATGGAGCGGCTGGATAGCCGTGGGTAGACGCTGGTAGCTGGGTGGCTACGTGGAGTGGCTGGATAGCCATGGGACTTGGTGCGGCCTGGGAGCCGTGTGGAGAAGCTGGTAGCGTGGAAGCTACTTGGAGCGGCCTGGGAGCCATACGTGAGAGATGATAGCATGGAAGCTACTTGGTGCGGCCTGGGAGCCGTGTGGAGAAGCTGGTAGCGTGGAAGCTACTTGGAGCGGCCTGGGAGCCGTACGTGAGAGATGGTAAATTGGAAACTACTTGGTGCAGCCTGGGAGCCGTACGTGAGAGATGGTAACTTGGAAACTACTTGGTGTGGCCTGTGAGCCGTGAGGAGAAGCTGGTAGCGTGGAAGCTACTTGGTGCGGCCTGTGAGCCGTGAGGAGAAGCTGGTAGCGTGGAAGCTACTTGGTGCGGCCTGGGAGCCGTGTGGAGAAGCTGGTAGCGTGGATAGCTGAACGCAGCAGGGTTACGACTAACACTGGTCTAGGAACCAGCAGGATCCTGGGACATACTGGTACACAGAGATACAGCTATATCACAAGTAGTACACCACGGGACATAACAAGATGTTCAAGCACTGAGTGCTATTAGAGGAGGATCTATATACCTAGAGTCTGGCAGCGATTGGTGGTTACAGACAGGTGGTCTGGCAGTGACATTCAGAGTGGAGCAAGGCACAACATACAGAGGGAGTAATCATCTCTGCAGCCCTTGAGAAACAGGACCACACCTGTGATTCCAATTAAGACTAGCAATGCTCACAGACAGGGCAGAGTCCAGGTGATTAATCAGTGTGGGGAGGAGAGCAGTCTGCACACACAGGGTTGTCACAGCCAGCATGATTCAGCCAGAGCAGATCTTCCAGGGGAATTACAAACAGATCCATGGAGCGGCTGGCAGAGGTAAGTCTCAAAAGGTAAAAACTAGCCAGGATTGTGACACACCAGAATGAAACAGGAACGCTGGATAACCGGAATGGGACCCGAATGCTGGAACACCCCGAAATGGAATCGGAATGCTGGAGGAATGGGATTGAAATACCAGTTTAGCCGCCGGTTCAAATCCCGACAGCGGATGCCTGACAGGATGAAGATCCCGACTGGGGCAGGTAAGTACTCTAATCCTCCCCTGTCCCCCCTAACCCCCCCTTAGTGGTGCCTTACCCTAACCTCCCCCCTAGTGCCTAACCCTAACATCCCCCGAGGGTGCCTACCCTAACCCCCTCTTACCACTCCCTAAACCTATCCATCCATGGGGGGTGCCTAACCCTAATCTATCCCTGGGGTGCCTAACCCTAACCCTCCCCCCTAGAGGGGCCTAACCCTAATCTCCCCTCCCCCCCAAACTTAACCCTAACCCCTCTAGACTCCCTAATCCTAACCCTCCTCCCTGCGGCTAACGCTAAGGGCGCCCCGGACTTACCTTTGTTCAGGCTGGCGTCCTCGCGTTCCAGCATCGGGATTAACATAGGCATCTGTATTTCGATGCCTATGTTAAATCGCTTGTCGGGATTCTGATGTCGGGATTGATACCAGCGGCCATGCAGACGCCTGTCTCATAGCTACATCCCTATTTACTAAAGTGAGAGTTTTTAGAAGTGGAGATGTTGCCCATAGCAATCAATCAGATTATCTTTTAGAAGGTGCTGTTAAGTAGAATCTGATTGGTTGTTATGGGCAACATATCCACTTCTAAAAACTCTCACTTTAGTAAATATACCCTTAGGAGTCTCTAGGCCAGTGGTCAGGGAACAGGGGTAAATTACCCCACATGGGGTAAAAATGAAATTCCTGGGGGTAATGGACGGACAGCCGGGCATGCATATGAATCATTCTATAATATAGAATGATTCATATGCATGCCCGGCTGTGCCACAGGAAGGCTCTAAGTCGGACGCCTTCTGAGATGTTATTACCAGCGGGCGCCTGGCTCCTTCCCTGCAGTGCTGCGTTAGCCGGATGCTGGAGTTCTCTGCTTCAGCTTCCGTCTCTCTCCTTGCGCACTATGAGAGAGACGTCATGACGTCTCTCCCATAGTTCCGAGGAGCAGCCTAGTGGACAGGACGGCGACTGGGATTAAGGTGTTTTTTTGTTTGTTTTTTTGTACAAGTGGCACTACAGGGCCATTATATGGGGGCACTACTACAGGGGCACTATATGGGGGCACTACTACAGGGGCATTATATGGGGGCACTACTACAGGGGCATAATTATGGGGGTGCTACTATATGATTTCCTTCCTTTCAAATCATGGGGGTAACGTCGGCATATCTAAATATATTTTGGGGTAAATGGTCAAAAAGTTCCCTGACCCCTAGGCAAAGGAAGAGAATTTGCAGGAGCTCACTAAGAAGCACACAGCTAGGCTGTGGACAACATTGCACTGACAAGTGAATTCTTTTAATACCCCTGGGTCAATTTGGATTGGCTACAGATGTCAGGTGAGCGAATACTGGTTGGTAGAGATTTGGTCACCTGATTCTGACTGTCAAGGCAGCGCTTCCTGGGTCGCCACACATGGAAGCCAGGGAGGCCACTTGGAGACTATACAAATGTAGAGCAGTCAGCGCAGCTGGAGGGAGTCTGTAACAGAGCCGGAGCAAGGACCGTGGAGTCAGGTAAGTAACTCGGTGGCTATGGAGTAGGACAGCATGTTTAGTGACACTGGCTTACACAGTTGTCTCATAGTACATACACAATGACAGCTGCACATACAGTGATGGTTGCAAACACAGTGGACCTCCCAACTGTCCAGATTTTGGTGGGTCAGTTCCGCTTTCAGTCCCGCCGGCCACTGTGTCAAGCAGGGGAAAGGGAGGTCTCCTACTCATCAGTTGCTCTGCATAGAGAGTTTTTAGAAGCACAGGACATGCCTTAGCGTGACAAAAAATAGGGGCTTCATAGATGGTCATGCCCCATTCCACAATATTGAGACCCAAACCCCCTTTTTATGCACATTCTGCCTCCCTAATGTTGGGAGGTATGCAGTAATAACTACACACACAGAGAGATAACTGCATGCACAGTGATAGCTGCACACAAAGTACAGTTTGGATCATACAGTTATTGGGAATCTGGCTTGTTTTGCTGCCATAAACTGCAATATCAGGCACCAATAATGCCAGTGTAATTGCTGAGTTTTTGGCCAGCTTTACTGATACTGCCCGAAAATCTCTGCAATTCTGGCAGGATCGCAAACCCCCCACTTATTTAGTTTCTGACTGAGAGTCAATTTTTATACTAAGCTTCCCAGACCCCTCTGTAACCTTCAACACCATCTTCTCCTGTGCACTCTTCACCCAACTAGCATTAATTCTTTTTTGGTTGTCATCCTACATACACAACCCACTCCTTCAGAGTATCTACCCATGACCGGATTATGTCTTCATTGGGTCTTGGGCACTTAAGGCGGGGGTGTCCTCCACCTCTTGTCAGCACCGCCCCCTGGCTGTGCCCTCTGTGTGTGTGCTTCCTCCCACCACACCTCTATGAGGCAGCAGCGCAGGTCCTACCTGCACTCCTGTAGTGGGTGCAGACTCCTGAGCCTCCTCTCAGACAGTGAAGGGACCAGACTGAACAGCCGCCAGTATTTCAATCCTATTCCACATAGCACTGCCAGTAATTTGTAGATGCAGTCACATGGCTGCTGTTGTCTGTACAGGGCCGGTTCTAGACAAAGTAAAGCCCATGGTGAAAAGTCTCTTTGGTGCCTCCTTAAAAAAAATAATGATCTATACTGTTTTTTGTGTGTACTAAATAAAAATATTAATGCCCCACAGTGTCCCAAACAGACTACCAATGGCCACATCTCTGCATCACCTCCAAGAGCCTCCACCTGGGAATCTAATTTAACACAAATAAACCTAGGGGGGCCCCATTGCAAAATTATCTTTACAGCCACTTCATACTCAGTTACAGCCCTGCACACACATGTACATGTCCTCCCTGCACTCAATCACAGCCCTGCCTACACATGTATGTACACCCACCCATGTACTCAGTCACAGGCCTCCCCATACATGCAGGGGCGTAGCAAGGGTGGTCCCGGTGGAGCTTGTGGTCTGGGCGCCTGCTCCAGCCAGGGTGCAGGAGATCAGACTTTCAACGGGGAGTGGATTACCTGCAGAGTCTGAAGCACATAGAGCACACACATGCTGTATATGTCCCCTATCTGGTACACTTGGGGGGGGGAGGGCATGGTAGCACACACATGCTCCGGGCGCCATGGATACATGCTACATCTCTGCATACATGTACATACCTCTGAGTACGCTGGCATCACAGCCCTACACACATGCCTGGTACTGGGCGGAAGCTGGATGTAGGGGCAAGTATGTGCAGGTTGCTCTCTCCCCAGCTATGTTTGCACATTGTAATGCTGCTCTGCACTGCAATCTCAGCAGGTGCTGATATTACCCCTGGGGGCGATGTATGTAAGCAGCCCTGGATAATCAGTGCGATGTCCAACACGTAGAGCTCAATCCAGGCTCACAAGAAGTAGCCCGAGAATAAGTGGTGGTGACTGTGGCTGTGCCCTCAGGTTACTGCTCTCTGGGCAGCGGCCCTGTCAGCCTGTCCCTCGAACTGTCCTTGCACCTGTAGCACCAAATTGAAATCAGGAAGTGGATATAAATTCTCACTGGTCTCAATCCTATTAGGTGCAAGTTTAAGAATGCCAGTTTTATTCATGAAACTCACAGACATTGCACAAGACATGCGAGATCCAATTAATGGTAGTCTCGGAAAGGAGAAGTGCATTATAAAGTGGGGAAACCATCTGGATTTTAAAAAAGTGACAACTGAGATACCAGAACCATATAGAAGGCTGTTAGTGACCATAACGAAAGTTCTGGAGGTTTTTAAAATATGTCAAATAGCTGATTTTTGCACTTTTCATTAATGGTAGAAAAAATTATAGCAAGCCAGTGTTTTTCGTCAAATTAAAATCTTTACAGCATTTTGGGTTACAGAATAATGGGCCTGATTCAGTAAGGATCGCTATTGCCATCGCAATAGCGATAACGCATGCAGCAGTCTCACTGCGAAGATATGCTAACGATTGCAATTGCAATGCCATACGCAGCCTAACATAAGGACGCCCCCTTTACCTTAAACACACATACGTAATACTTAGCAAGACTGCGAAACCATCGGTAACATCGAGTACAATCGCAGCCTCACGCACACTTGCACAAGGTCTGACTTTAGAATTGCTAACCTCATCGCACGTAGTGAAAGCCTAAGCTGCGTATCGTATAACAGTGGCTACTAGTCATGACATAGACGAAAACATGCCATCAACGTCGTCTGCCTAGGCCAATTTCCAATGTCATAGTAGAGGGCACATACAATCCCAAATGACAAAGTTCAGGAAAATGACCTTAAAAAAAACATTTAAATCATCTGAGGAGAAACGTAAACTTGCCAATATGCCATTTACGATACGGAGTGGCAAGGAACGGCTAAGATCTTTCCCTATGTTCATGACTAGAGGTTCAGCTTCACATGACGATGGAAGCCCTCCTCCCGCTAAAAAAATCAAACGAGTTAAGCTGGCCAAAGCACAGCGAAGAACTGTGCGTTCTAAGAAGATATCACAAATCCCCAAGGAGAGTCCAAGTGTGGTGGCGGTTGCGATGCCTGACCTTCCCAGCACTGGACGGGAAGAGGTGGCTCTTTCCACCATTTGCACACCCCCTGCAAGTGCTGAAAGGAGCACCCACAGTCCACTTGCTGATATTCAAATTGAAGATGTCACTGTTGAAGTACAACAGGATGAGGATACTGGTGTAGCTGGCGCTGATGAGGAAGTTGGCGAGGAGGATTCTGATGGTGATGTGGTTTGTTTAAATCAGGCTCCAGGGGAGACAGTTGTTGTCCGTGGGATGAAAAAGCCCATCACGGTCATACCTGGGCAGAAGACCAGACATTCCACCTCTTTGGTCTGGCAATATTTCTATCCAAATCCGGACAAAAACTGTCTTGCCATATGTACCATACGCAAAGGTGAAATAAGTAGGGGTAGGGACGCTAACCACCTAGGAACATCCTCCCTTATACGTCACCTGCAGCGCGTTCATAAAAAGTTACTGTCAAGTTCAGAAACTTTGGCTAAGACCGTAAGCAGTCCAGGGACACCTAAATCCCGTTGTCCTGTTGTATCCGAGCGCCAGCAAACCACACCGTCAACTCCCTCCTCATCAATTTCCTCCTTAGTCAGGATTGGAAGTAGTCCTGCAGGCCATGTCACTGGCATGACTTACTCTCCTATCCGGGATTCCTCTGGAGGATCCTGCATTGCTATGCCTACTGCTGCAGCTGCTGTTGCTGCTGCTGGGAGTCGTTCATCATCCCAGAGAGGAAGTAGGAACACCACTACTTTTACTAAACAATTGACCCTCCAACAGTCCTTAGCGAGGAGGATGAAGTACGACAGCAGTCATCCTGAAGCAAAACGTATAACTGAGGCCTTGACTGCTATGTTGATGTTAGACGTGCATCCGGTATCCGCCATTAGTGCAGTGGGATTTAGACAATTGATGGAGGTAGTGTGTCCCCGGTTCCAAATCCTGTCTAGATTCCACTTCACTAGGCAGGCGATACTGAGACTGTACAGAAACATCAGAAAAAGTGTCCTCAGTGTCCTGAAAAATGCCGTTGTACCCAATGTCCACATAACCATGGACATGTGGACAAGTGGAACAGGGCAAAATAAGGACTATATGATTGTGACAGCCCACTGGGTAGATGTATCACCTTACGCAGCAACAACAGCAGCGTCACCAGTAGCAGCATCTCAGAAACGCCAGCTCGTTCCAAGGCAGGCTATGCTGTGTATCACCGGTTTCAGTAAGAGGCACACTGCTGACAACCTCTTAGAGAAACTAGGGAAATCATCGCCCAGTGCCTTACCCCACTTAGACTTTCCTGGGGATTTGTGATATCTGACCACGCCACCAATATTGTGCGGGCATTACATCTGGACAAATTCCAGCACGTCCCATGTTTTGCTCACACAATAAACTTGGTGGTGTAGAATTTTCTGAAAAGCAACAGGGGCGTGCAGGAGACGCTTTGGGTGGCCCGAAAAATTTCTGCTCACTTTCGCCATTCAGTGACTGCGTGCCGAAGACTGGAGCGCCAGCAAACACTCTTGAACCTGCCCCGCCATCACCTGAAGCAAGAGGTTGTGACGTGGTGGAACTCAACACTCTATATGCTTCAGAGGATGGAGGAGCAGCAAAAGGCCATTCAAGCCTATACATCCACCTATGACATAGGCAAAGGAGGGGGTATGCACCTGACTCAAGCGCAGTGGAGAATGATTTCCGTGTTGTGCAAGGTTCTCCAGCCCTTCGAACTTGCCACACGTGAAGTCAGTTCAGACACTGCCGGCTTGAGTCAGGTCATTCCCCTAATCAGGCTTTTGCAGAAGCAGCTGGAGAAAGTGAAGGAGAAGCTAAGACGGAGCGATTCCGCTCAGCATGTGGGACTTGTGGATGAAGCCCTTCATTCACTTTGCCAGGATTCCAGGGTGGTCAATCTTTTGAAATCAGACCACTACATTTTGGCCACCGTGCTCGATCCTAGGTTTAAAGCCTATGTGGTGTCTCTCTTTCCGGCTGACACAAGCCTGCAGAGGTGCAAAGACCTGCTGGTGAAAACAATGTCAGCTGAAGCGGAACATGACACGTCAACAGCTCCTTCTTCATTTTCTCCCGCAACTGGGGCTGCCAGGAAAAAACTTAGGTATCCTAAGCAACCCGCTGACGGTGATGCAGGGCAGGCAGGACCAAGTTTGGACATCTGGTCCGGACTGAAGGACCTGGCAACAATTTCTGACATGTCTACTGTCACTGCATATGATACTGTCACCATTGACAGAATGGTGGAGGATTACATCGGTGACAGCATCCAAGTAGGCATGTCAGACAGTCCGTACCTGTACTGGCAGGAAAAAGAGGCAATTTGGAGGCCCCTGTACAAACTGGCTCTATTTTACCTGAGTTGCCCCCCCTCCAGTGTGTACTCCGAAAGAGTGTTTAGTGCAGCCGGGAAACTTGTCAGCGAAAGGCGTATGAGGTTGCTTCCACAAAATGTGGAAAAGATGATGTTCATAAAAATGAATTATCAACTCTTCCAGGGAGACCAACCTCCAGAACGTACAGAGGGACCTGTGGTGGTGGATTCCAGCGGGGACGAATTAATACTCTGTGAGGATGAGGATGTACACAACACTGAAGAGGGGGAGGAATCAGTGGATGAGGAGGATGAGGACGACATCTTGCCTCCGTAGAGCCAGTTTGTGCAGGGACAGATTAATTGCCAGCTTGTTTTGTGGGGGCCCAAACTAACCAATCATTTCAGCCACAGTCGTGTGGCAGACCCTGGCGCTGAAATGACTGGTTTGTTAAAGTGTGCATGTCCTGTTTATACAACATAAGGGTGGGAGGGAGGGCCCAAGGACAATTCCATCTTGCACCTCTTTTTTTTCTTTGCATTATGTACTGTTTGGGGCCTAGTTTTTCAAACTGCCATCCTGTCTGCCACTACAGTGTCACTCCTAGATGGGCCACGTGTTTGTGCCGCCCACTCGTGTCGCTTAGCATAGTCATCCAGCTACCTCGGTGCAACCTTTTGGACATAAAAACAATATTGTGAGGTGTTCAGAATAGACTGGAAATGAGTGGAAATTAAGGTTATTGAGGTTAATAATAGCATAGGAGCAGAAAAACCCACAAATTCTGTGATTTTAGCTGTTTTTATGCTTTTTTTCAAAAAAAATACAGATCCAAAACACAAAACCCAGAACCCAAAACACGGAAGGGTGGTTTTGGCAAAACCAATCCAGATCGAAAACACGAAGAAAGATCCAGATCCAAAACCAAAACACGAAAAGTGGCCGGTGCACACTCCTAGAATAAACACTTCTACCTCTCATCTGCAGTTCAAAACCCCTCTTTTATTAATACTAAACGCCTACATACCTGTCCCACATCATTTACCCATTATTGATTTTTTTTAGAGGAATTCACCTGAAAACTGGCATGTCTTTATTGGCCCAATGATTCTTTTAAACCCCTCCAAGTGCATAATTATTCATTTGGAGGGGTGTTCCAGAGGTTTTGACATTTTTTTTCTTAAAATAAAGATTTTCCCTACCTTTTCACGTGCTAGGGGAGAATGCACAAAAAAAAAAAATGTATTACTTTTGAAAAATCAATGCGTTTGGAATTGTATTGCAAATGTAATTCGAAGTGCGAATTCGCCCTGAGAACGGCTTGCAACTCGCACCTAATAGGATTGAGCCCACTGTATGCACCATTCCATGCGGAAGATTTAGGTACCTTTCCTTCATCCAGCATTTCTGTAATTGTGCTTAAATCTCTGTGTACAGCACCTCTGTATGTTAACCATTCGTAACTCTGTGCCTGCGATCTTGGCCTCTGCATGCATATTGTATATGACCTTGTGTCTGTGCCCCTGACCTTTTGCTATGCCTTCCCATTCTCTGAATTATGATTCTGTATCTCATTACATTACTATACCATCATACCACCAAGCTAGTCATGTTAGGGACAGTTAGAGGGCCTTTAAGGAGGGGGAGGTGCTTGAGTACAAAGTATATGTTCTTGAATCTGCCTTTAGGGCCCATGTCTGTCTGTGTTGTTAGTGCAGAAGCCAGGGATAGCAGTTGGAAAGGTCAGCCTAGAGGTAGAGCACCAGAGGCGTATTAATCATCTAACTTCTGCATTCAGCGCCATTTCTCCAGCAAGATGGTGAATATGCTGAGGCTCTGACACAGTGCTAGAGACTTTGCTATATCCAGCACCCTGACCATATTTCCGAAGACATCACCATGCATGTGCAGTAGTATTGTTCCATCCCTCATACTGCATGTTGTGATTGTAGCTTTAGTAATATTGGTTTATATACTACTGTACTGCTATTGTGGTCTTGATTTGAGCCACTGGCTGGTGGATATGGGCAACTGGAGACACCCTCCCTGCCTTTGCCCTTGAATGCTAAACAATTAAAGCAGGGAGTACACGTCAGTCCCATTCATCTGTCAGCTAATCACAAGCATTTTTCCATGGTGACCGCTGTTACATCATAATTTACAAACTGCAAATGTTTTACATTTTACCAAAATTATGAATCAGACAAATCGATTTTCCTACTTCTAACCGGAAACAGCCACTGTCTACTTAATAAGAGTGGAATGTGCCAGATGGTATCATTCATTGTGTAGATTTTACAAAATGAAGCTACACCTCTTATTATATGTTTCAGGCTAAACTATATTCTTACACATAGCACAATTGTATCAAAGAGGTCTCAAAGCCTCTATTAGAAGAGTCTTAAGTGCTTTGTTTTTCCGATGTAATATTATTACTACCTATAAAGTGCAACTGTTGCTGCTCATATCTTAATGCTTGTTTTCCCTAAAGTGTATATTTAATTTATCATAAAATGGAAAAACAAACTCTGCTAACTATGTAATAGTCAGATAATTAATGTTATATAGCCACAGTTTAAACTTCAACCAATCATTGACATGAATAAAGATTTAGAGTGATGATTAGAGCACTTCACTAAAGGTGACTCTAATATTAATAAATATATGTATAATATACATAACGTTTTATATATATATATATATATATATATATAGACATATATATATATACATATATATATATATATATACACACAGTGTAAATATATACATTTACACTGTGTTTTTAAGCCGTGTAATGAGAGTTATTTTTTTAAGGTTGTTTTCAGTGCATATTAAATGTAATATTGGTTTTGTAATCCCATATGTTATTTTCAGTTTTTAAACGCTCATGAGATTTTTATTTTCCGAGCTCATGGAATTGCTGGGATTACAACCAAATGGTTAGAAATAATACGCCTATTCATTCTGTGTTCTAAAATGTGTTTTTAGGAGAAGTGATGCAGGATCTATTATAAATCATAGGACTGCTCAGAACAAGCTCAGTGATTTGTAGGGTTTATAACATGTTCAAGTAATAAAATAAAGATTTTTTTCAACTTTATAGCTTACATTTATTAAGGTTTATTTTTCTATATTTGTTATATTAATTTTAAAGAACATAAAAAACTTTTTCCTCAATTTCTGTTTAGCAAAGCCAGAACATTCCACAGCAGAATTTTATGGTACCTGGTATAAAGTTAAACCAATACAATACAGCTATGGACTGATAGTGGTTAGGCTAAAAAAAATTTTTTTACCAAACTATAGTTATACCTGGCTATACACATGTGTTTATGCTTCTCCTTTTATTAGCTGATCGGATTTTAAGTACCATAATTAGCAAGGAATGTATAATGTTGAGTGTGTTGAAGCCTTATACATTATCTTCAACGAGAGAGAGAGAGACAGAGAGAGAGAGAGTCATTTCTGAGGTTTTCCACATTTTCTTAAATGTCCTACAAATATATGTTTCTATGGGTACTGTGAAATTTTCAAATGTATCAAGCTCCGAAAGCTTGGGCTCTGATAGGTATCGCCAAGTATGTAAAAAAAATTTAGGAGAGGGATCTGTCAATTATAGGAGCTTGCACTTGCGCAGTTAGACGGATGTGTATGCGCAGTGTCTCTGCCATGTCCCAACCCAGAAGTAAGTATGCATTTCCGTACTGTGCATACTGACAAAGAAGACTTACCCCTCCGTCCCTATACAGATTCAGTTGCAGCTTCCATTTTGGACTCTTTATGCTTATGAGAAAGTAAAGTGGCAGACAAGCACTCGCCAAGTACTATGTGTTTGTTCTTGGAAATGTGGCAGAGACAAACTAGACAGAAAAGCATTTATAATAAAGTCTTACAACATATAGTGTTACCCTCCTTTTTTGATCCAAATTCTTATTCGGATCTTAAATTTTCAGAAGGGGGTTCCTCTCCCAGAATATGAAAATAAAAGGTACACAAAAAAAAATTCTTATAATGTAATAAGTTCAAATATTAATTCCTAAGAAAACAGATCCAAAAAAAGTCCAAACACTACAGCAGTTGCTGCACGTGTTCAATTCTGAATAGAAAATCACCCAAACGTGATTAGATTGGACAAATGTGATGCTCACATATGTGCTTACATATGGCACAACTATATAAAGGTATCTTTATCTTTATGTAAAGGTATCTTTATCCCCATGTCTTCTTAGAAGTAGGGTTATAACACCTCGTGCTTTTATATTTACGATGAATTTAAAACTCACTTCAGTGCTTACATATATCAAGTACTGTAAATTCTCGTAAAGGTTTCTTTAAACAATTTTCCTGGAACTCCGTTTCATAAATGTACTCAAAATCCAAAAAGTATAACTAAATATTTATTAGAATCACCATCTCAAAAAGGAAATTTTGTAGGTACCCAATTACCTACAAAATTTCCTTATTGAGAAGGTGATTCTAATAAATATTTAGTAATACTTTTTGGATTTTGAGTACATTTATGAAACGGAATTCCAGGAAAATTGTTTAAAGAAACCTTTACGAGTCCAGGTGCTGAATTGCACACAGCAGTCCCTGCCGGCCCTCCTGCACGCCCGGTGATCGGAGTTAGGAGTTGGGACAGCGGTGGTTGCCCTCCCGCGAGTTGCGGCCTGCTCGCCTCCCTGAAGCCGGGACCTCGGGTGCTGTACGGGCTTCCGGCGGGGGTGTCCTCCGGTGACAGGATCGGCAGCCGTCGGCCTGCTGCGCTGCGGGTCCCTCTTCTGCCGCCTCCCGCATCACCCACGGAGCACTGCTGGACTGTCCCCGAGGAGGGAGAGAGACAGACAGCGCTAATTGACGGTGCCGCGGGGACCCACCGACCGGGAACACAGACGCCGGGGGTAAGAGAGCTCTGATACCCCCCCGAGGTGCCTGCGGGGATTACCCCTTCACTTACCTTCATCCAGTCTCCCTTCTTCTGCTGCCGGGGGATGCGCGGTTGCCAGGGCTCTGCTCACTCCTGACATCATCCAGTAGCTGGCCTCCAGATGCGTCCGCCATCTTGGCTCTGAATATTCCCTCAAGCCTGGCAGTTGAGGAGAGCAGATGGGCTCCTTGTTAGCTGTGTGGTTGAGTGTGGCTGTTCTACATATAATCTAGAGGACTCCCTCTATCTGGGCTACTATTTCATCCAAGCTTCTTCTACTCCTCACAACAATCTCTATGTAAATGTAGTCTCTCTGATTATAGGAATCCTGCTCTGGATCTGAATATACAGATCCAGTTACTCTATATACAGATACAGTTACTCTATATAATGATGTCATATTATTGAACCTGGATATTTCACACTGCATCATGACCTAATCCTAACCCTGCAGTCTTTTCATTATGCCTAAACCTCGCAAGTCGGCTCCCCCTGCTGATCTTACTACTTTCATAAATAAAATGCATACTCCATCTCAAAAATCTACAGCTCCTTCCGTTTCTGCTCATATCTCAGAACAGGAAGACGAGTCAGACTTTCCAGCTGGCTCTATGAGAGATAGTATTGCCTCCATTCTCTCTGAGATGAAATCACTTAAAAATGCGTTCCATTCTGAGATTCAAAAAGTGGTCTCTGGTCTCAAAGCCGAGGTTTCAGAGCTTGGAACCCGTACTGACGAGATAGAACATAAAATGGATGAAGTGATCCAATTTCAACAAGGAGTGGAGCATTCTCTGTCCGCTATGCAAGATGATATTCATTTGCTTCAAGACCAGCAGGAGGATATTGAGAACAGAGCTCGACGGAATAATTTGTGGATCAAGAACATTCCCGAATCCATTGAGCCATCCCAGTTGGAAGATTTTCTTATTCGCTTTTTCCAACACTTGTTACCTGCTACTCTTGTGGTAGGGCGCACCGCACATTGTGGGCAAAGCCGGCTCCATCTGCTCCTCCACGAGATGTGGTGCTTCGCTGCCACTACTTCAAAACGAAGGAGAGGTTGTTGGCTGCAGCCCGGGAATGAGACAATTGTGTCTTTGACTGACATCATCTAATGGTCTTCCAAGATCTTTCTCCTATGACCCTTAAAAGCCGCTTTGATTTCCGGGACTATACCCAGGTTCTTCGGGATAATCATATTAAGTATAGATGGGGTTTTCCTTTCTCTCTGATTGTTTCATCGAACCGGAGACAACTGTCTGCTAAATCCAAAGAAGATGTTCTCTGTTTACTGACAAAGCTTAATCTATCTCCCCCTGGCGCTGGGTCTGCTATGACATCTCAAATGAGCCAGGCTAACAGGCAGTCCTCTGGCTCTCCCACGTCTCTAAAGGCCCCAAAGCGCGTTTGGTCAACGGTGCCTTCTACAACGTCATCTTCCCGCAATCCACCTTAAACTTGACTCTCCACCATTCTTGGTTGGATCTATGCCAATTTTTGCTATTCCCTTTTTGAGATGTTATTTCCAATATGGGCTGGATTATTTTTCAATGTTTTCATTGGTTAATCTCTGTGTGAAGTATTTGTACTTTTGTAGGTTTGGGGTTTTTTACTTCTCTAGATATTTTCAAAAAAATTACGATAAAGGCAAAACAAACAAAAAAAAGAATAGTTTAGATATATTTTATGTATTTTTTTTTTTTTTGGTCATGTTAGCGGTGTGATCTCAGTTTTTGTTTTCTATGATACGTTTCTAATTCTCTGATAAAATTCTTTATATGTGATTTGTAAGGAGTGGGGTTCCTTTTTCAGTGCTATTGGTGTGAGGCCAGTGCCTTACCCCTACAGGTCAATATGACCTTTTCTGAGCCTTGGTGGGGTTTTTTTTCCTACCTTGGCTTTTTTAGGTGCTCAGTATGTTGGACTCCTCCCTTTCGGGGTTTACGAGTCTTAAATTCTTTTCTTATCTATTATTTTAATTTGTTTTCTTATTTCTTTTATTTTTATAAATTTGTTTTTTTTTTATTCTTTGGGGGGGGGCGATTATTGTTATACTTGAGAGATTATTACCTTTATTATAGATGTCATCCGTATAGTAACTTACAATGTTAAGGGTTTAAATAGCCCACAAAAGAGGACCAAGTTATTTTTTTATTTAAAGCAAATGTCCGGTAATTTGATATTTCTCCAGGAAACGCATTTCCGAGGTTTTTCCCACCCAGAACTCTGTTCCTCCAGGTATCCTGTTGTATTTCATGCCTGTGATCATTCACGAAAAAAAAGGGGAGTGGCGATTTTAGTTGTGAGTCATTTACAATTGGAACCGGAGATGGTGTTCAGAGATAGGAGGGCTAGATTCATTATTATAGTGGATATATTAAATAACACATTGGTTACATTGGTGAATGTTTATGCCCCGAACATAAATCAATCTTCTTTTTTTGCTGCTCTAGATTCCAAAATCTCTCATTATCGTAAAGGGGAGGTTATACTAGCAGGAGATTTTAATACAGTTCTCCATCAAAAATATGATAGATCCCATCCTCTGCCACCCTCATTGACCTTTTTTGGAGAGCGTAATTCTAAAGCCTTATTATCCCTCCTTAAAAACCACTTATTGTTTGACACCTGGCGGGTGCAGGACCCTTTTGCTAAAGACTATACATTTTTCTCCCAAGTGCATAAGATTTATACCAGAATAGATATGATATTTATTGGTCAGGCCATGACTCCTTATATTGATGAGGTTAATATACACTCCATTACATGGTCGGACCATGCCCCGGTTCCCACCACTTTGTCTTGTCTTTCTCCTATTTCTCTGCCTCCTTCCTGGTGCCTAAATGACTCTCTCTTACAAAATAATGATGTTATAACACAGTTATCCCACTTACTCACAGATTATTTCTCCATAAATCAGACCCCTGATATCAAAGATATGACTTTGTGGGAAGCCCACAAAGCAGTTCTACGTGGCCATTTTATTCAAATGGCTTCTAGAATTAAACGAAAATGTACCCAAGACATTTTGGATTTAACTACAAAGCTACACCAACTAGAATTAAAACATAAATCTTCTCTTATTCAATCTGACTTAGATCAACTTATTAAAGTTAGAGGTGAACTTAATGTGTTACTTTCCCATAAGACAGAACTCTGTCTCCGTCGCTTAAATCAGAGGTATTATGAAAAGGGGGATAAAGCCGATAAGCTACTGGCTCGAAAATTACGAGCTAAAGTTTCATCTAAAAATATTTTGTCAATTAAAACTAGAATGGGTGATCTAACACATGACCCTGGGAGGATAGTGAAGGAATTTGAATCCTTTTATCAAAATTTGTATAACTCTAACCACAACTCTGTTCCTTCTCCCTCTTTAGATAGGGATATCGATTCTTTTCTGGCAGGGTATCATCTCCCTAGATTAAGTAATGCTATGGCCGCTCGATTAAGCTCAGATATTTCATTAGAAGAGTTGGAAGAGACGTTAAAATCTAAAAAATCTGGTAAAGCCCCTGGCCCAGACGGCTTCTCCCTACTGTACTATAAGAAATGTAAACTTATTCTATTACCCCATTTGTGCAGACTTTTTAATGGGTTCCTTAAGGGTGAAACTCTGCCTCCTCGGACTTTGGAGGCTAGAATAGTTGTTATACACAAACCAAGGAAGGATCCTAATGTATGCTCAAGTTATAGGCCTATATCCCTCCTTAATAATGATATTAAGCTGTTCTCCAAAATTTTGGCAACTAGGCTTGGCGGGGTACTTCCACAGCTTATCCACCCTGATCAGGTGGGTTTCATCCCAGGTCGACAGGCCAGGACAACACAAGGAGAGCAGTTGATCTTGTCCATATCATAAATAAAAGAAAGATGCTTCTTTCATTAGATGCTGAGAAGGCATTTGATAAAATCTTATGGCCTTTTATGTTTGCTACTCTTCGGAGTTTTGGTCAGGGGAGGGAAGAGTTTGAGTGAATGGGAGAGACTCTGATCTCTTTGGAATTAGTAATGGCACCAGGCAGGGCTGTCCCCTTTCTCCTCTAATCTTTGCTTTAACTATAGAACCTCTTGCTTCTCTAATACGGTCTTCCCCTGATATTAAAGGGATTCAAGTTGGTGAGAGGGAATATAAATTGTCACTCTTTGCAGACGATGTATTACTTACACTTTCTTCCCCTCATACCTCTGTCCCTATCCTTTTTCAAACTCTATCCTCTTATTCTACTATTGCTGGATATCGAATTAACTATTCTAAATCAGAGGCCCTTCCGTTACACATACCCCCAGACACCCGTAAACTACTAGAACATAATTTTCAATTCGCTTGGCGTTCCAAAAAGATAAAATACCTTGGGATCCATATTGCTAGTTCCTATAGTTCTCTATATAAGGAAAACTTCCAATCTCTTTTTGCTAATGTGGAATCAGATTTTAAAATTTGGAGAGGCCAGATAATCTCTTGGTTTGGCAGAATGTCTGCAGTTAAAATGAATGTGCTGCCCAGAATTCTTTATCTTATGCAGACTATACCAGTAAGAATTCCTAGTGAGGTTCTGAGTTGGGTGCAAGGAGCTATAATTAAATTTATCTGGCTAGGTAAGCCACCAGGAGTGAAACTCTCCACTCTTATTAGGAGCCCCATAGATGGTGCACGTGGACTTCCTGATGTGCGAAGGTATTTAGGCCAAGCTCTCACCTGGTTTACACCTATAATCAATCTACCATGGGTACAAATTGAGACTGCTGAATCCTCACTGTATTCTCTGTCCTCCATCCTCACTCCCTCTGTCCCTAGGGGGAGTGCTCCGGGGCTTGGTCCGACTACTAAACTGAATCGTTCTATATGGCTTTTATGCACTAGGCGATTTAATCTTTCATCCTATCCTTCCCCCCTGACTCCTATTTGGGACAACTCGGATTTTCTTCCTGGATTAAATACCAATCGATCACATTCGTGGTTTAAATTACCATCACGTCCTAGGTTTTTGTATGATCTTATACAGGGTACTACTTGGTATTCATTGGAGGATTTGGTACAGAAATATCAAATTTCTTGCCCGGTTTTCTATGAATATTTTCAAATTAGATCATTTCTTAACTCTCTCCCTAAAGATTCTATTTGTAGACCATTTACGCCTCTTGAGAGGCTTTGTTATTTTACACCCACGAGACAGGGTATTATTTCCATTTTATATCACTTACTCTGCTCCACAGATTCTGCAAATACACTTTCCCATGAAGTGGCGTGGGAGGCTGATCTGGGTCCCCCTCCTAGTGAGGAATCATGGGAAATCATCAGAAGTAATGTAGCAAAATCTTCCATTTCCACTCTGATAAAAGAAAACTTATAAAATCTATACGAGATGGTACTTGGTTCCCTCTAGACTGTGTAGGATTTTTCCTTCCTCTTCCCCAATGTGCTGACGGAACTGTGGCCAGTGGGGTGATTTTATACATATCTGGTGGAAATGTCCCAAAATCACTAACTACTGGAATGAGATAAAATCCTTATTGAACAAGATACTTCACATTTCGATTTCTCTAAGCCCATGGACTGCCCTATTGGGGCTACCTATATCTGGGCTGAATTCCCCCTCTAATAAATTAGCTCTTCAAATATTACATGCCGCACGGTGTACTTTGGCCAAGTCTTAGAAACAACCATCCGCCCCTGCATTACACTTAGTGTATTCCAAGATTTAGTTTATTGCTAATATGGAGAAAATCACATTTGCTCTTAGGGATCAGTCAGATAAATTTAATAAGATATGGGACCCATGGTGTAATTATTCAACTACTACTATATCTGGGATTTGATGCCTTGTCTGTCCAAATATGATATTTTAGAAGTGTTACGGTGGTACTATTTACATAGGTTGAGGTTTAATATGATATTAATATGTCGCTCCCCCCCCCCTTTTTTTTTATTTTGTTTTTTTTTTGTTTTGTTCTGGTTTATTTTATTGTATTCATTTAAAAAATTTATACGAAAATGTAAGGTGAAAGTTTATGCTGTCTTATGCGATATGGATATGACTTCAATTGTATTGATGTTCTTATATATTTCATAATGTGTTGTGAATGTCATTGTATTCTTTTCCTTGAATAAAAATTATGGTTAAAAAAAAAAAAGAAACCTTTACGAGAATCTACAGTACTTGATGGAATCAGTAGCGGCAGCCCGACAGAAGGACAGATCCCGACAGCGGCAGCCCGACAGCGCTGGAAATCCTGATCGTCCTAAGGTAAGTATATACTAACCTAACCCCCCTAACCCTCCTTTTGGGTGCCTAACCCTAACCTCCGCCCCAAGTGCCGGTTTCCCGATTGCATCCCGTACTTGATATATGTAAGCACTGAAGTGAGTTTTAAATTCATTGTAAATATAAAAGCACGAGGTGCTATAACCCTACTTCTAAGAAGACACGGGGATAAAGATACCTTTATATAGACGGAGCATTGTTCATATGTAAGCATATATGTGAGAATCACATTCGTCCAATCTAATCACGTTTGGGTGATTTTCTATTCAGAATTGAAAAACGTGCAGCACCTGCTGTATTGTTTGGACTTTTTTTGGATCTGTTTTCTTAGAAATTGATATTTGAACTTATTACATTATAAGAATTTTTTTTTGTGTACCTTTTATTTTCATATTCTGGGAGAGGAACCCCCTTCAGAAAATTCAAGATCCGAATAAGAATTTGGAACAAAAAAGGAGGGTAACACTATATGTTGTAAGACTTTATTATATATCCCTTCAGTGGAGCGTAACATTTTTCCTATATTTATTGTGTTTTATGTATCCAGTTTGATAACACTGGAAAGAGATTTCTAGCAGCTCCTATTCCTGCGCTAAGGTTTGACAATATTTTTATATAGAAAAGCATAAGAATCAAATCGGCAGGCGGCACTCAGAGACTTTTCACAGATGGATAACGAATTTATTCACACATTGTGCTCGACATCAACATTTCGAGGAACTTGTCCCCTTCATCAGGATAACATAAACATCATACAAACAAACCTTAAATACCCTTACCTCCATGTTACCCCCGAGTGAGAGCCGCGATTGCGTCTGTCAGCTTCCGGTACATCTACTTCCAGTGTCAGCGTCATTCTGTACACCGGAAGTGACCACCTTACCGCATCTATTGCAACCATGGCAACATACTAAAAAAAACGTGTTTAATGAATAAACACATCTGACCATCAAAATTTGAATAAGTGCTAATAACATATAATCAACGTGATCAAACTAGTGCTAAGTGACCAAGTAAGATGTATGGCTAATTAGTCATACAAATATCATACAAAACTAAGGCATATCACAAAACTATGATATGTCAGTGCACAAAAAATTTTTTGAAATAAAATATAATTTTTTTATATATAATGAAAAAAATGTGTACATATGTGTATTGAAATAATATTAATATAAATAAAAAACTAAAAATAATATACAGAAAATATATATAAAGAAAACTGAATACAAGACTACATAAAAAACGGAGAAGAACTATCAGGCAAATATCGTACCTCCTGTCAAAAAGCAGGCTATAGGGTCTCATGTAAAAATAAGTCTGTGAATCATATTGAAAAAAATATAAAATACGTGAGTCACTTATATAAAAAAAATTTTCTTATATATTACCAACACCAATTTAAATCTAATGTTGCATTACTTATTTAAAAGAGACGAGAGAAAAAAATCTCTAAAACATCCAAAGATATGCCCCTCCATATAGGAACATACAGATATCTTTAATTAGTGAAAACTAGCCAACGGAGCTGGCACTAATGAACTCTTAAATAGACCACGATGTCAGCTCTCACTCCTCAGTAAAATGACAAAATCCGAACACTTAACGACAGGCACATAAAGATCCCATCACATAATATATACACAATACCACCATATTACTGAATACACAGATACATAATATATACACATATATGCTTTTTTTAAAAAGATATAACACTCGTAACAGGAACTAAACTAAGATTTTACAAAAAATTGGATAGACCTAACGTATCATTTAAACCTCTGGGTTGCAGCGTTCCCAGACGATGAATCCACTTGGCCTCCAATTGTAGCAACTTTTTTGCTTTATTACCCCCTCTAAGTGTCACAGGCACATGGTCCACAATTCTGTACCGTAGTGTTGCCATACTGTGTTTGTTTACAGCAAAGTGTCGGGCTACTGGTTGCTCACTATCGCCCGACACCAGAGCTGCCCGTATGGCACTTCTATGCTGGGCCATTCATTCTTTGAACTGTCGCTCAGTTTTACCCACATAGTGCAGGCCACACGGGCAGCTAATGACATACACCACAAATTTGGACATACATGTGAGCGGCCATCTGATCTCAAATTTTGTACCAGAAAAAGGATGCCTAATCTCGTTTCCTACAACGAGATAGTTACATGTCACGCATCCTAGGCACTTGTAGCAACCATTTTTTCTGCTAAGAAAATGTGTATTTTTTTATTTATTGAACCCTGAAATGTCTGTCTTAACAATGAGATCCTTAATACTACGTCCTCTGGAGTAACTTGGCATAATTTGAGTATTATGCAACAAGACAAGCTCTGGATCTGATGTAACCAGTGGCCATAGTTGTTTGGCTCTATTCCGGGTAAATCTACTAAGAGTATTAAATTGGTTGATCCATGGAATTTTATTCTTTTTCTTGTCCCTCTGTTTAACATTAGTGAGGAGTTCTATTCTTGTTTTTAACATCGCTTTTTTTTGGGCCCCAACCAACAATTTAAGTGGGTACCCCCTCTCCCTAAACTTCAACATCATTAGATCAAGTTGTGCTTCTGTCTCTGCTGGGTCGCTGGTAATATGGCGCACCCTTAAAAATGGTGAAAATGGTAACCCCTTTGTTGTAGCCTCTGGGTGAAAGCTTTCATATCGCAAGATAGTATTGCGATCTGTTGGCTTTACATATAGGGAGGTGTTGATTTTTGACTCACTTACTGTAATCTGAATATCAAGATAATGGATACTATTTTTATCCATGGTCAATTCCAATTTAATCGGGTTATTAGACTCATTCTGTCAATTAACAATTTGTTCCAACTCCCGTTTCTCTCCAACCCAAAACAGAATCAAATCATCGATGTATCGAAAGTATAGTTGAATATTGGATGAAACACTCGGTTTCTCAAAAAAGATCCCTCGCTCAACTTCCCACATGTAGGCATTTGCAAAGGACGGGGCTACCAAAGAACCCATGGCACACCCCGTCCTTTGCAAATAAAACTTGCCATCAAAAATAAAGAAGTTGTGTGACAAAGTGAACTCTAAAAGAGTACAAAAAAAATCAATATCTGGACCTATATACTGAGGATTATTAGTTATTAATTGTTTAACAGCCCTTACTCCTTCCTTGTGCGGGATGCACGTATATAGGCTGGCTACATCTAAGGTAGCCAACCACATGTCCTCAGGGACCGATTCATGTTTCAATAATTTTTTTAGTAACATATTAGAATCTTTAAGATAAGACACTGTATTCTGGATACACGGTTGTAAAAATACATCAAGGTATTGAGAAATTGGTTCACACAGAGACCCCCTGGCCGAAATAATCGGTCTTCCAGGGGGCCTCTGTGCATCCTTGTGTATTTTTGGAATAGCATAAAAAATCGGAACAATAGGGAAATCACTTGTCAACTTTTTACGCAATATGTCTGAAATAACACCCTCACAAACTGCTTGTTGCAAGATGGTATCCAACTCCAACTTAAATGCATGCGTGGGGTCGCCATTTAACAGACTATATGTATCAACATCGCCCAATAATCGCAAACATTCTGCTTGATAATCACTGGTATTAAGGACCACAATTGCACCTCCTTTATCAGCCCCCCTCACTATAATGTCCTGTCTTTTGGACAGAGATTTAAGAGCAGC
The DNA here is from genome assembly GCA_031769625.1 of Taudactylus pleione. NCBI lineage: Eukaryota > Metazoa > Chordata > Amphibia > Anura > Myobatrachidae > Taudactylus > Taudactylus pleione. The sequence goes on along the minus strand of JAUIMM010000200.1, from coordinate 59,498,542 downwards.
TTGTTCTTCATATGTCAGATTATAATTTACATAAGCATGTTGTTCATATAATGAAGATTCATGCAATCGATGAAAAGTTTTCAGAGAGGGATTAGCCGAAATAGGTTCAAAATTAGATCTAGGTCCAATCTTACTTAATCTACTGGACATTTCATCAGGTGGAGCATTCTGTTTTTGCTTGCCAAAATATTCTTTCAATTTTAAACTCCGATGGAATTTAAAAGACTCAATTTTCCAATTAAATTCATGCGGCACATTGGAGGGTATGAACGACAGACCCTTATTGAGAAGTTGGGTTTCTGCAACTGTTAGCGTGGCGGATGAGAGGTTAAAGACCAGATCTACATTACTCTCAAAGGTCTTGTTTTTCCTCTCCCTCCATGTTTGGCCGCCCCTCCGCGTTGGTCTCGACCCCGGCCGGTAACTCCTGACCGGGTTTTGACTCCTAAAGGGTGATGAATCTGTTGGAATGCAGAGGATTGTCCGCTAGCCTCATCTGTATCACTAGCAGATGTACTAAGTGCCCTAGGCCCTTGAGTACGTTGTCTAAATGCCGGAGTTCTCTTTGGTTGATATGGATTCTTAGAGGGACTCAGCCACGTATACACTCTGTGTTGTTGGTAGTCTTGTTGCACTTTTACCAATTTCTGTTTTTTATATTTCAACAATTCGATTCTATAAGACTCAACTTGTGTCTGCAACTTGTCAATCCATTTAATAGATGGATCAGCAATTAATTGGTTAAGGTGTTCTTCTTCAAATCTTTTGATGTTATCTCTAGTATCATTCATTTCTTTTTTTGACTCTTCTACTACCAACAGCATCAGATCCATTGAGCATTTATTAAGTACTGAAATCCAGCGTTTACAAAAGGGAACTGAATACCGACCAATGGTGGGCATATTGTGGATCCTAAATCCACGGGGGATCTGTTTGGCTATGTAGTAATCCGATAAAGTCCTGCCATGGTATAAGAAATCAATTTCTCTTTTCTTGAGTTTAAAATATTCCTTAAATATATCCTCATTGGTTTATGTTGTATGTTCATCGAATGCTGGATCTTTGTAAAGAATACTCTCTGCTTCTGTATCCGAAAAACTAAATGTATCGTAATTATCACATTGCAGCATATAGGATATAGCCTCAGGGAGCTCCTCCTCTCTTGCAGACATGTTGATGTATACTTTCTACAATAGACTGTACACACAGCACTAGAAGGTCCCACAAAGAGACACTATGAAGGTCCTGGAAATAAAAGATGAAAGTGTCCTGGTGCCCTGGTACATCCACCAACCACGCTGTAGTTAGTAAGACCAATGATAGACACTCCACAACCCGGCACTCAGGTCAGCCAACAAGGGGCTGTATTTGCTCCAGTGCCCTCCTCAAGAGGGAAATACCTCCACATGCATAAGAATCAAATCGGCAGGCGGCATTCAGAGACTTTTCACAGATGGATAACGAATTTATTCACACATTGTGCTCGACATCAACGTTTTGAGGAACTTGTCCCCTTCATCAGGATAACATAAACATCATACAAACAAACCTTAAATACCCTTACCTCCATGTTACCCCCGAGTGAGAGCCGCGATCGCGTCTGTCAGCTTCCGGTACATCTACTTCCGGTGTCAGGGTCATCCTGTACACCGGAAGTGACCACCTTACCGCATCTATTGCAACCATGGCAACATACTAAAAAAAACGTGTTTAATGAATAAACACATCTGACCATCAAAATTTGAATAAGTGCTAATAACATATAATCAACGTGATCAAACTAGTGCTAAGTGACCAAGTAAGATGTATGGCTAATTAGTCATACAAATATCATACAAAACTAAGGCATATCACAAAACTATGATATGTCAGTGCACAAAAAAAATTTTTAAATAAAAAATAATTTTTTTATATATAATGAAAAAAATGTGTACAATGTGTCTCTGAAAACTTTTCATCGATTGCTTGAATCTTCATTATATGAACAACATGCTTATGTAAATTATAATCTGACATATGAAGAACAAGCTGCTCTTAAATCTCTGTCCAAAAGACAGGACATTATAGTGAGAGGGGCTGATAAAGGAGGTGCAATTGTGGTCCTTAATACCAGTGATTATCAAGCAGAATGTTTGCGATTATTGGGCGATGTTGATACATATAGTCTGTTAAATGGCGACCCCACGCATGCATTTAAGTTGGAATTGGATACCATCTTGCAACAAGCAGTTTGTGAGGGTGTTATTTCAGACATATTGCGTAAAAAGTTGACAAGTGATTTCCCTATTGTTCCGATTTTTTATGCTATTCCAAAAATACACAAGGATGCACAGAGGCCCCCTGGAAGACTGATTATTTCGGCCAGGGGGTCTCTGTGTGAACCAATTTCTCAATACCTTGATGTATTTTTACAACCGTGTATCCAGAATACAGTGTCTTATCTTAAAGAACATGAATCGGTCCCTGAGGACATGTGGTTGGCTACCTTAGATGTAGCCAGCCTATATACATGCATCCCGCACAAGGAAGGAGTAAGGGCTGTTAAACAATTAATAGCTAATAATCCTCAGTATATAGGTCCAGATATTGATTTTTTTGTACTCTTTTAGAGTTCACTTTGTCACACAACTTCTTTATTTTTGATGGCAAGTTTTATTTGCAAAGGACGGGGTGTGCCATGGGTTCTTCGGTAGCCCCGTCCTTTGCAAATGCCTACATGTGGGAAGTTGAGCGAGGGATCTTTTTTGAGAAACCGAGTGTTTCATCCAATATTCAACTATACTTTCGATACATCGATGATTTGATTCTGTTTTGGGTTGGAGAGAAACAGGAGTTGGAACAAATTGTTAATAGACAGAATGAGTCTAATAACCCGACTAAATTGGAATTGACCATGGATAAAAATAGTATCCATTATCTTGATATTCAGATTACAGTAAGTGAGTCAAAAATCAACACCTCCCTATATGTAAAGCCAACAGATCGCAATACTATCTTGCGATATGAAAGCTTTCACCCAGAGGCTACAACAAAGGGGTTACCATTTTCACCATTTTTAAGGGTGCGCCGGATTACCAGCGACCCAGCAGAGACAGAAGCACAACTTGATCTAATGATGTTGAAGTTTAGGGAGAGGGGGTACCCACTTAAATTGTTGGTTGGGGCCCGAAAAAAAGCGATGTTTTAAAACAAGAATAGAACTCCTCACTAATGTTAAACAGAGGGACAAGAAACAGAATAAAATTCCATGGATCAACCAATTTAATACTCTTAGTAGATGTACCCGGAATAGAGCCAAACAACTATGGCCACTGGTTACATCAGATCCAGAGCTTGTCTTGTTGCATAATACTCAAATTATGCCAAGTTACTCCAGAGGACGTAGTTTTAAGGATCTCATTGTTAAGACAGACATTTCAGGGTTCAATAAATCAAAAAATACACATTTTCTTAGCAGAAAAAATGGTTGCTACAAGTGCCTAGGATGCGTGACATGTAACTATCTCATTGTAGGAAACGAGATTAGGCATCCATTTTCTGGTACAAAATTTGAGATCAGATGGCCGCTCACATGTACGTCCAAATTTGTGGTGTATGTCATTAGCTGCCCGTGTGGCCTGCACTATGTGGGTAAAACTGAACGACAGTTCAAAGAACGAATAGCCCAGCATAGAAGTGCCATACGGGCAGCTCTGGTGTCGGGCGATAGTGAGCAACCAGTAGCCTGACACTTTGCTGTAAACAAACACAGTATGGCAACACTACGGTACAGAATTGTGGACCATGTGCCTGTGACACTTAGAGGGGGTAATAGAGCAAAAAAGTTGCTACAATTGAAGGCCAAGTGGATTCATCGTCTGGGAACGCTGCAACCCAGAGGTTTAAATGATACGTTAGGTCTATCCAATTTTTTGCAAAATCTTAGTTTAGTTCCTGTTACGAGTGTTATATCTTTTTAAAAAAAGCATATATGTGTATATATTATGTATCTGTGTATTCAGTAATATGGTGGTATTGTGTATATATTATGTGATGGGATCTTTATGTGCCTGTCGTTAAGTGTTCGGATTTTGTCATTTTACTGAGGAGTGAGAGCTGACATCGTGGTCTATTTAAGAGTTCATTAGTGCCAGCTCCGTTGGCTAGTTTTCACTAATTAAAGATATCTGTATGTTCCTATATGGAGGGGCATATCTTTGGATGTTTTAGAGATTTTTTTCTCTCGTCTCTTTTAAATAAGTAATGCAACATTAGATTTAAATTGGTGTTGGTTATATATAAGAAATTTTTTTTTATATAAGTGACTCACGTATGTTATATTTTTTTCAATATGATTCACAGACTTATTTTTACATGAGACCCTATAGCCTGTTTTTGACAGGAGGTACGATATTTGCCTGATAGTTCTTCTCCATTTTTTATGTAGTCTTGTATTCAGTTTTCTTTATATATATTTTCTGTATATTATTTTTAGTTTTTTATTTATATTAATATTATTTCAATACACATATGTACACATTTTTTTCATTATATATAAAAAAATTATATTTTATTTCAAAAATTTTTTTGTGCACTGACATATCATAGTTTTGTGATATGCCTTAGTTTTGTATGATATTTGTATGACTAATTAGCCATACATCTTACTTGGTCACTTAGCACTAGTTTGATCACGTTGATTATATGTTATTAGCACTTATTCAAATTTTGATGGTCAGATGTGTTTATTCATTAAACACGTTTTTTTTAGTATGTTGCCATGGTTGCAATAGATGCGGTAAGGTGGTCACTTCCGGTGTACAGGATGACGCTGACACCGGAAGTAGATGTACCGGAAGCTGACAGACGCGATTGCGGCTCTCACTCGGGGGTAACATGGAGGTAAGGGTATTTAAGGTTTGTTTGTATGATGTTTATGTTATCCTGATGAAGGGGACAAGTTCCTCGAAACGTTGATGTCGAGCACAATGTGCGAATAAATTCGTTATCCATCTGTGAAAAGTCTCTGAGTGCCGCCTGCCGATTTGATTCTTATGCATGTGGAGGTATTTCCCTCTTGAGGAGGGCACCGGAGCAAATACAGCCCCTTGTTGGCTGACCTGAGTTGTGGAGTGTCTATATAGAAAAGCATATATGTTTTCAGATGGTGTATTTCTTGCGGGTGCTCGACGCCTGGTGCGAAATCAAATTTGGTCATGAATGATGATTAGGATCAACAGCATTAGCCATACATGTCCCATTGCCTGCCTTCTGATTTATTGAATATCTTCTCCATCTGATTGTTCTTCATTTATTGCATTGTGGCTATTTGTGTCTGCACGCATTTCTTACTTTTAAGCCTTATATAAGCAGAAGATTCCCATTGCACTAAGGTATACTAAGGCAGCAGCCTAAGTGCTAAAGGCACATGTAGTTTCTAAGACTATACACTATCAGGAAGTTATTCTCCAGGAAGTTGTTTTTGGGATTTACAGTCCTGGATGCATACACAGAGGTGAACGCAAATATGATATATCTCAAACAATACAATGATATAAAATAATAATAACCAACATAAAAAAAATAAGAAAAAAGTTTTTGAAAGTTCATAAAGACTCTCATATACAGTAAGTGTCTTCTGAAGCCATTCTTTTTATATCTCAGTGTCGACTGAACTGACCAGAAGGCAGTGAGATATATACCTTCAGAATGAACTCGTATTCTGAACTTTCTGAGTTTCAGATTGCTCATGGCATATAGATACTGCTGCAAAACCCTTTCGTCATACTCTTGCATATAGTTCTCTGATGAACCTCAGAGAGAAAGTGGAAAAATAATTAAAAAACTGCTGTTCTGGTTGAGTAGATTTTTATCCAAGTATCCAGATCTAACCATAAAAGATTTAGGGGTAAATTTACAAAGAGGCATTTCAAAGCTTTCATAACCTATAGATTGATAGTGGGTTCTATTCACAAGAGACAGTATGTACTAAAAGTCATTTTGACCTTCTAAATAGAACCCGCCATCAATCCCTGGCGGTTTCTAAAGCCCTATCCCGCCAGGACCCCACAGCGAACCCCCGCGAACCCACTGCTGTCCCGATTACTCAATAAATGCGTGGGGATGGGTCCTCTTCGATGCAAGTAGGCATCCTGGGTACTTAGCACAAAAAAACTACATGGGTTGACCATACTGCTCCTTTGGGAGCTCCAGTATGAATGAGAGGTCACTCACGATCACTCATTATATAAGAGTGAATGGGGTCATGATGATTGGTCAGAGCATGGGAACAGCCTGTGTATAGTCCTTGACTTGAGCCAAAAAATGTCTATGTTGCCAACCAGAAAAATGTAGGCTACAATAGGTAAAATGTTTAAGATCATCATTTTCAAAGTCTCATAAAAAAAAGTTGGCCACAAATCTCAGAATATTTTTTGCAACAAATTACTAGTTTATATTTACCTCCCTCAAAAAAACATGAAACCTAAGATTTCTTTCCAAACTGAGATAGTGGCACCCTGAAAAGACATAATTGCACAAATACTTTTTATTCTGGTTGAGCCCCCTTTATAATTCATTAAAAAAAAGTGAGCTAAGGTAATTGTCAGGGACCTCAGTAAATGTCTCTTATTGGTTACACTCTGGCTATGGCCAGAATGCTGTAATTTGAATAGTTAGATGGTATCACACTTCTTTTACTGCCACCACCAATGGTAATTACTCAAAGGGGCCACTGGTCCTCTAACTCTATAATACACATGTGCAGGCTCGGCAACACAATTCCAAGCAGTTAGTTCGTCACCAACGTACAGTTTATCCCAATTGTGCAGGCTCTGCGACACAGACTAACATGCAGTTAGCTGGTTTATCTCCTGCTTCTAGCAATTAATAAAGTTATAACATAACCTTAATGGTCTCCCCAAAGACTGAGTTCTGGAGCAAATATGAATTTGACTAATAAATAATACTTTATTTACAAAATAAAGTCACAAGAAAATGGTTACTAGTTCAGACGTGTTGCAATTTCAAATAAAAAGGGAAACTTACAGATTTAACACGTAGCAAATCTGTCTGGGAGGAACGGAAGGAAAATGCACTAAATGCAGGTTACAAACAACAATTAATCCCCCAGTCTGAATACAGACCAAAAAATTCCAATATCTTTTATCCCCTGTGCCCCCACCATTGGGGTGTTATAACCAAGTACCTGCGTACTGGCTGACCTACTAATTACATCTGGATCAATCCCAGAACTGCCCAAGTCACTTTTAACTTAAATCCAAACAATTGTGCATAACTTCCCCTGCAAAATGATTACCTAAGATCTGTTATTTTCGATGCATTATGAGTGTAAATATAATGTGTTTGTGATGTGGGAATGTTGAGATACCGCATATCTCTGAAACTATACTTCTGAATGATTTCAAACTGGCACCTAATCTGCGTGTTGATTTCAGCTATTTGTACACATTTTTTAGGCTTCCAGCTATCATTGAAATATCAAGTTTATTATTATTATTATTATTATTATTATTATCGTTTATTTATATGGCGCCACAAGTGTTCTGCAGCGCCTTACATAGTACATAAACAAATAATTTCACAACGGACTTACAGTAAAAAATAGGACAAGGACATGGATAATATACATTGATACATAAGTGACAATAACACCTAGATATGCAACAGAGCGTAAGCAACCAAGTGTTAGGTGCCATGGTGGGGAGTAAGAAGTAGGTGAAAGTAAAGTAAGGAGAAGCACAAGAGGGTAGAAGCCCTGCTCGTAAGAGCTTACATTCTAATGGGGAGGGGAGTTTACCTCATAAACCAGATGAAAGATGATGATACTTTTGATCTATGTATATCTAAGCACACCTGATTATGCAGATGGAATACACTGGTGGTTTCATTACCTCACACTGTATTTGGTGCCAGCTTCCCTTGTCTAAGGAATCATTATGCAGCTCACAGACAATAGGCTATCCTGTCACGTAATTGTACCTTCTTTCTGAAACAGTTACAATAATTGAATGCACATTAACATTTGAGATCCTGGTCCCAGGATGTTCTCAGATAGATATTGTAATGATCTTCACTCATCTTCTCTTTTGAGTGGAATTAACATGGTGATGACAAATCTTTAATGGGTTAACAAGACCTTCCTGTATCTGTCTTCTCTGACTATCATCCTTTGAGTCATAGGAATTAACCTTCTAATGTTTCTGGTTGAGGCACATTAAAAGAAAAACATGACTCACAATATGTCCCATACCTCTATATTCTCTACAGTAATCAATGCATGACTAAAATGTAGTCCAAACTTTGCTGGGAACAATGATTTTTTACACAAGGCTCTACCACCTCTCAGTCCTGAAATATTTGCAATTGCATAAAAGCCTACAAACATGAAAATCGCTGCCTGATGTCAATTAAAGATGGCTGCCATTTCTCAAAGGAAGTAAATCAAAGATAAATATAAAGTATTGGCATAGAGGGATGAAAAAAACTAGGAAAAAATAGATTTTTTTTCAAATGGTCAAGTAACCTATGTTGGACCATTTCATCTGGATTAACCCTTTGAGAAATGTGAGTGTAAGGGGTAGATTTACTAAAGCTTCTAATAATGAATCATGGCGGTGTTGCCCATATCAAACTAATCAGATTCTAGCTATCCTTCCTCTATTGCATCCTAAAAATGATATAGAGAATCTAATTGGTTGCTATGGGTAACATGACCACTTTTCATTTTTAGAAGCTTTAGTAAATCTAGATCTAAATCTTTTATAATTAAATCTGGATTCTTGAATAAAAACATACTTCACCAGAATGGCAGATTTTCTTTCTTGTACCACTTTCTCTTTGAGGTTCATCAGAGAATCATAAGCAAGACATACAGTATATGAGTAAAGGGGTTTTGCAGCAGTATCAATATTCCATGAGCAATCTAAAGCCCAGCAAGTTTGAAATACAAGTTGATTCTGAAGGCATATATCTTGCTGCCATCTGGTGAGTACAGTTGACACTAAAATACTAAATGAATGGCATTAGAATACACATATTTGAGAGTATTTATGGACTTAAAAAACTTACATTTTTATGAACTTTTTTATGTTTGGTTATTAGCAGCACTATAGTTCATTGCTATATTGTTTGCTGTACTTTGTCTCTTTTATTATGCATTTTTTCCATGAATGTTTTTGATGCAAAATGTGTCCAATGCTATACGTTTAGCACACAAGATATATATAGATCAATCTGCTCAGGAACTAAACATTTCTACATATTAAACTACAAGCCAATAATTTAAAGTCTTTTAACCAATAAAAGAGGAATATATTCATCCAAAAAATGTGGGCAATATACCAGATGTTTTCAAGGAAATTAATCTTATTAACTTGCTTCAAATGCAATCAGGAAAAATGTCAGAGGCTAATTGGTCTTTGGCAAAGGAGGACACGATAAGAAATCGTTTATCACAGACAATTCTGTAAACATGGACATTACTGTGACATTCCACAGTAACAGCAATGAAACCTTCCATTAAGTTTACAAAATTTAAAAATGTCAGTTAAATGTAAGCTTGACCAGAACTTATTTTATTTATAAGACCAAGGAAGGTCACATTCATGAATGTTGAATATCCTGGGTTAAACAATTAATTCTACATGTATGACGTGCCTATGTTGATTGCTCTTGTTTGAAACCAGATACTTCCTTACAGTTGGCTGTATAACATTTCAATGATACTAAAATTAATTATGCCCAAGATAAGTTAACAATGGTGGTCATTTATGATCGTTGAGCGCAGTACAGTATAAATGTCTGGGCTGCTTATTTGTGATGTCATGTGACTGCCTTTACACCAAGACATGCATCCACTATGGTACATATTTGTGTCTGCAAAGATGCTAGCTTTGCAGATATTCTGCTTGTTAATTGATGTATCAGGAGCTCCTCAGCTAGCATATGACCTGATGTATAGGGTTTAAAAGATGCAGTTTTACTCTCCTGTGTGCTATAGATGTAAATATAATGTTTACATATAAATGTGACTTAAGCCCCTCATGTAAGCCTGTACATTATTTGTTTTATGTTATATACAAGCAAAGGTCCCATAGATCCTATATATTATATCTTAGGAATTGATGGAAGTCCATGCTTACTTACTATTTGTATTTTCTAATTTTCATATTAAGATTACTAACATTTGAAAGTTACATTACTGTACAGTCACCTAAGCTTTCCAGCATCAAAATAATCTGCTACCAGTTTCATATTTCTAGGTTTATTTTCAGAAGATTTACTTATTTATGACTGTACATCTTTGTTGCAACTATTATATATGTATGTTAAGATGTCATTATAGTTGCTTAGGAATCAGTTTGCATTCTGGTTTTGGCAGCTCAGCAGAAGTCCCCCATACACGGTGCGATATAGCAGCCGATCCGATGGTTGGTACGATATCGCTGCTATATGTGGGCATGATATCGGCAAGTGAGCGCTCTCGTGGGATCGTACATCGCACCTCCAGATCTTACTGCATGTTCACTTGCTCTGGGGATGCGATGTACGATCCCATGCAGCGCTATGCGGGCAGGGGAGGGGGTTGCCCGGCATATCGGGCGGTCGGCCACTCGTTCACTCTGTGTGTGGGGACCGTCCGATATGTCAGCCATCGGATCGCAAGTCGCATTGCAAGGTGCATATCGCACAGTGTATGGAGGCCTTTACAGTAGATGGAGTCCAGCTGAGCTACACTTCCATATTTTCCTCCTTTTATCCTTACTGCCTCTTACTAACCAATCCAACTAGTTGCTGCATAGAGAACACACCTCATATTAGCTACTTGAAGAGCTAGGAGAGGTTCAGTCCAGTGTGTCTGTTGGAGCTCTAATCTCTCTGCTGCCTGGTACTCCAATGCAGATAACAGTGGGGGTTAGAAGTCAACAGGGAACCTTCCTTGGAAGGATTGCATGAACCTGACTAATTATCAGGGACCAACTTTTTAACTCTTGAAACATTTGTAAACAATACAAATATTTAACTGTGGTTACTAATACCCTTTTTACACTAGAGTTAAAACCCGGGTTATTGCAGCTTAGTGTAAAAGGGTCCCTGAAAAATAACTTGGATCAAGTGACCCATCAATCCAACCCAGGTAGCTACCAGGGTTGGACCCATGGATGGACCTGGGTAATGGTGCAGTGTAAACAATGCAACCCGGGTTATCCAACCTGGGTCATGCCTAAAATGAGCTGATTGGTGGTTGTGGAGCAGTCACCTCCCACTTTTTATGACCTCACAAGTTTAGCAGGGCAGACCCGGGTTCAGTGTGAACGGGGCTGACCTGAGAATAATCCAGTTTGATGGTGCTGTATAAACGGTGTCTGACCTGGCTTGGACCCAGGTTGGACCCAGGTTTTTGGTGGAAAAGAGGTATAAGTGATAAAAAAAAAATGACATTTATGGACAATCATGATATTCCTCCACTTCCATGATTGATTTATGACCATTTGATTACTTGTCTGTATGGCGGTGACACATGCTTTTTGTTGTGTCTCCATTGCATGCCTCATGACTAGAAATGTGTCCTAACCCCCATGTTTTGGTTTTGATTCTAATTTAATGTTGTGTTTTGGTTTTGTCAAAAAAACCCTCCCGTGTTTTGGTTTTGGTTTTGGATCTGTATTTTTTTTTCAAAAATTGATGAAAACAGCTAAAATCACATAATTGAGCCTGTTTTTGTTCCCACAGTATTATTAACCTCAATAACATTCATTTCCAGGAATGTCCAGTCAATTTTGACCAGCTCACAGCTCAGTATTGTTTTCATACAGTTTAGGCAAAAAGGTTGCACCGAGCTAGCTGGCTGATTAAGCTAAGAGACAGCAGTGAGCAACACAAACATGTGGCACATCTAGGAAACAGAGTGGCACTGCAGTGGCAGACAGGATGGCAGTTTAATATAAACTATACAATGCTATATAATGTTTTCATTAATCAAGAACTAGATCAGGGGCCCGAAGGCAGAACTGGGAAATGGAGTTGGAGTATGTAGTGGAAGAGAGATTAATTGATTGATTGGTTGATTAATCAATATTTTATTACTGCTAAAATAAAAATCAGAGAAGTGGAAAATATTATTAAAAAACAAGCACTCAAAATGCATGAAAGTGGTGCATTAATTAATGAATTGATTAAGAAAATTACATTTAGGGTCATAAAAGATTATATTGTTAATAGCCAAGTATTCCTCACAAGGTTTGAAAGAGAAGTCACGAAATCAGTCTATCTTATAATAACAAATATTATCTTATAATAACAAAAATGCCGACCATACTACCCCCCTAATTGGGTAATACACCTCTGTAGAACATTTATAAGGTGCACCAGATAGTCTGAGTATAAGGTATAATACACACAAAAAAATGATTTTTAATAAAAGTAAAACAAATAAAACAAACAACTAGCCACCAACTGCAACACACTGTGCAGATATTAAGGCAGTGGCCCTTGACCTTGATATATCACAGACACAGTATCACGGGCTGATGTTTTTATCACAAAAAATATATAAAATTTTCACTCGTGGATACACAGACTCTCCTCAGGGATTTGTGACGTTTCTGAACAAACAGTTTGATTTACTGGCTTAGTGATTTTTGTTCAGCACTGATTTTCTGTCTTTCATTTTTTTTAACACCTCTTCTACACACTGAGCAAGAAGGGCTTGCATCATCATGAGTGGCAGAAGAAGATGCCTCACTGACAATTGTTGCAGAACCACCACTCATAAATAAAGGCCAAGGCCTGAGCCTTTCCATGCCACTGTATGTGGTGAATGGCATGTTGGCAATTTTATGTTTTTCTGCACTAAACTATCTCTTTATTAGAGGTGTATTTTTCTTTACCACTGTAAAATATTGTTTTTTTAATTTCAGATGCCCTGACGCTTTAGTAGATGATGTATCGGATTCATCATAACTGGAGGCAGCAGCTGCAGTGCTAGTATTTGGTTGCTGCTCCCACTCTTCTCTTGACTGATCATTATCCATATTGATGAATACACAGACGTAGTACTAACAATAGAAAATATTTTTTTTTCCTACTTTTCTTAAATTTGCAGCTCGGCTCAGCTCACACTGCGTGGAAATACAGTGCTTTTATATGTACATGAATAAACACACTGGGGACATCACTCAGACTTAGTACAAACAATAGAATATAAAATTTATATTTTTAATTTATTCTACTAATTTTTAATTTGCAGCTCAGATCACACTGTGCGGAGACAGAGCTCTTATATGTACATGAACAAATGCACTGGGGGACAGTGCACAGACATAGTACAAACAATATAAAATAATATATATATTTAATTTATCCTACTAATTTTTCAATTTTAATTTGCAGCTTAGCTCACACTGCGCGGAGACACAGTGGAGAGGATGGGCACAGCACAGCAGCCACTGGACACATTAGAACAGCACAGCACAGACTGGAGTCAGTGTGAAATGGTGCCTGAATCACCGCGGGAGGGACTTCTATAGAATCCAAAGCCTCTGATTTGGAATTCGAGCAGGGTGGTAAAACCCGAGTCGGCGCTCTGATTCACTTGGATCCATGAAGTTCGGGTGGGCTTGGTTTTCAGAAAACCGAGCCAGCACATCTCTACTCATGACATATAATAAAGGTTTTTTTACAAAATCCTCTGGTTTCCTGTATAATGCAAAGTCTGATGCTTTCCTATATGTGATTTATGTTAAATAACCTTCCTATTCTATTTTAAGCTAATTGTTCTATTTGTACAATTGAAGTATTTAGAGATAAATGCATAATGTAAATATAGCAGGAATGTACCAAATGTATATAAAGTTAGTAGTAATCCAGCTTGCACAGCAAATAATGCACTATAGAGCTATTGTTATTGGTGCAAGATGGTACCTGTAGAGTCTTCCCATACCTCACAACTGTCCTTATTTAGGTAAGACAGCCCCAATTTGGGAAGTTTGGCAAGTACTGTATATGCCCATTTCTGCTGACCTGTATAGCACCTACCATGGAACACGCAGCATTCAAAAAGGTGGTTTTAGCAGGGCAAAATAGAGAAACATGGACCATTGTAATCAGAAACACTGGTCACATTCTAGTAATGAGTGATCATGCCCTCTTCTGTGCACTTATTGTCTTCCATCATTGGGGGTGTAGAATGTAATTAAAGAGTTGACCAAGAATTGAGAATCCAAAACTGACAACTAATAACCTGTGTGGAAAACTAAAATAAAGCTATGCCTTGTATATGATTCTCCTTATTAGGCACAAATGATCAAAGAACAAAATAAAAATTTCCTTTCAATAAAACTACAATACTTATAGTAACTGACATATTATTTTTTATTTGTAATGGTGCCAAGATGGGTAGCAAATTAATTTAATAAAGAGGGAACTTCTCTTTCAAGCAAAGGTCATATGTGTTACTTTTCCCAGATATTACTAACATCCAGCAGCCGCTCCTGCCCTTACCTGAGGGGGGTTGCCGCTGCTGCTGGCTTGGGTTCCGGTGCCTGCTCAATGAAGCTGGCAGGCGTTGGGACTGGCGCATGCGTATGAGCTTCTAAGAGCTGCATTGTTTGCAGCCCCAAGATGCCCTTTAGGGCTGCCCGAAAAGCAGAGAAGCGACTTTCACTGGAAGCCGCTCTCTGCTGATCGCAGCCCGGACTGGCAGTCCCAGGGGGAGGAGACACCTCCCCCTGGCTGCCTGTCTTCAGTGTGACTGGCAGGCAGCACTTCCAATGGGAAGCCACCTCCAGTCACAGTGAAGCCAGTGCAGTCACGGACTGCACTGGCTCACTGAAGTGGCAGATTTTACTGAGGGGGGCTGCAGTTACCTAGGTAAGATCCGCCACTGATAACATCTCCTTGATCAAAATAATCCACCTGTATACTACATCACAGATCTCATGCTGCTGTGTACATGCATTATAATGCTATGTTGTAGTGTGGTATATATTGGCAGCTCCTACCTTTTTATGTGAGGGGTGCTGGCCATGTGCTGCAGTCCTAGCAGCGGTCCGGCCCCTGTTCTCTCCTCTCTTTGGTGCCTGCACAATGTATCTAGCAGGCCTGCGACCAGCACATGTGCACAAATTCTGGTTTTTAGGGACTCCATCAACTGCAGACCCTAGTTCATGGAAAGGCAGAGGAGTGACTTCCCATTGGAAGGCCCTCCTGTCTGGCTGTGATTAGCAGACAGCGCTTCAGATAGGAAGCCACTGCCAGAAGACACACTGTCTCCCTAGGGGTGACAGATTTTTAAGGGGTGGGGGGTACAATCCACTATTGGTGGTATACTTCACTTTCCTAAGAAAACAGTGTCCTCTGCAAGTCATTCTGTTTTAATATTCATACTTTTACCCTCCACACCAACAGCTAACTCATCCCAAACCCTTACACTGACATTTCTTTCTTTCTGTGCATAAAAATATAAACATCTGCAACTCTGGTTTCTGTCTTCCCACTGTCTATCATTAAGAATCACTTTAAAGTTCTGAGTTTAAATTGCTTCATGATACATAGAGGCAAGAAACCCACATAGACTGCTGACATTGACCGTCTGACCTTCTGATAAAGCCAGCATGCCATTTCATTAACTCCTTCACTGCCTCACTGATGGCGTTATTGTTTTAATATGCATTACATTATCTGCCTTTCAAGATCCGTGATTGCTGTTGTCAGTGAATGATGTTGGCTGACTGTTAGAGCAGGTTCAGAGGACAGAGGAGAAATGAACAAAGTAATAGTGACACTTACACAACATCTTATTCAGGGGTGCCATCAATCATTTAAAGAAAACGAAATCAGATCATACTGTAACCAATTGTCTGTGCGTGTTTCTCAGTAAGTGCAGACGTTCCAGTATATTTGACTTTTACAACAAACTGGTGAGAAGCTTATAGAAAGGCAATAAAGTCCTTTGGAAATAAAAACACAAACATTTTAGCTGTGTAAAATGTAATTAATCAACGGCTTAATGAATGAGGGCCTGTGTATCATGTTTCAAAGGTTCTGAAAATCTTTTTACTGCTGATGTCTGCATGTTCAATAGGCTATGAAAAGTATTCTGCTAAACTGATCATTAATCTTTTTTTACTAACATTTAGTTAAGAAGAATCACCCTACCCACCAGCTCCCTCAAAAGCTAAAAAATAGTAGCAATTATTTTGCTTTTTTTATACAACATATGAAAACGTTTCCCATAGCTGTGCTGGGCTTTAACTAAAAATCCTTGTTGGTTAAACTGTGTTTCCCGTTACTGACAACCAAACATTCCATTCCAAGACTAGAATACACTTCTTGTAATAGCCATGAACATGACAGCCCCCTTAATTTTCTAAAGGGTTTTTAAAATATGTTTTAGGATTGTGTTCGATTGTATTCACAGACTATGGTAATCGGTGAACACAGGAAGTCTTTGAATCAGACAGGTTGTAGACATCATAAATATGTGGTTTTGTTGGTGTATGATGTCTACAACCTGTGTGATTCAAAGACTTCCTGTGCTCACCGATTACCATAGTAACAGTGTTTATATACCCAATCACTAAGACAACCATATTAACAAATTACAAGTTCTGTGTCATACTGTATGACATATAGGTCAAGCCAGCCAGAATCCCCGGCGGCTCTATACCTCCCAATAAGTCACTTGACGTAATATGTTATAGCCATCTCTACCATTCATTGGCGGAGCAGCATTCACATGACTCATATGTCACATGAGCCATATGTCAAGCCAGCAAGAATCCCCAGCAGCTCTCTACCTCCCAATAAGTCACTTGACGTAATATGTCATAGCCGTCTCTACCATTCATTGGAGCAGCATCATTCATGTGATACGTCAAGCCAGCCGGAAACCTCAGCAGCTTTATACTCTTGAATAGGGCTGAAGCCATGTAAACTAATAAATCAGAATCGGCTCCACCACTTATTGGTAGAGTAGCACTCACGTGACCTACACATCACGGGACACATCGGGAACCCAGAAACAGGCTCTAAATTAGGGATGTGCAGGCTCGGTTCTACTCGGTTCCGTTCAGTTTTTTTTTACGAATCTTATTGGCTATCCAAAACTCGTGACAGCTGAAACCCAATAAGATTCGGGAAAAAAAACCAAAAGGAACCGAGTAGAACCGAGCCTGCACATCCCTACTCTAAATACATTCTTTACAAAATGCTACCACATAGAATCGGAGAGGTTGTATTTCCTTTAAAAGTTTGTGTGTGATATATAGATTAGTTTAAAGTTTGTTCTGTCTGTGCTATTATATTAATACACTACACAAGATGGGTATGAGTTTTAATGAGTAAACTACTCCCTTTGTAATCAATACACCTGCACCTAATTAGGGAGGATATTTATTTTACCCAGACCACAGTGGGTCATTAAGCCTATGACAAAGCTGTAGCATACAGTGAAACGTGTTAGATGGACCCCCTGTACGGACCCCGAGCCCAACTAATTTTATTCATGGTCACTATTATACTGCTATAATATATAGTGGATAAAAAACACTATACAATGAAGATACAAAAGCCTCCATCTCTGGTCTACTAATGTCCTAATCCTTCAGGAATTACCCTAGAGGGACTGCACACAGCAGCAGGCACTAATCTACCACCCCGGGTATCCTCCTGTCGGCAACTTTGCACTATTCAAGAGGACACAGTAACCCACATGCACTTTACTTACCTGCAGGTCAGGAACAATTTAATAATACGTAAGTGACTCTGACTCTAGAATTTGTTTGTCCAGACTCCAACTCATGTGCTATATTTCTGAACTTATTTTTATTTTTATTGAGGTATATTTCATTTGGATATATATATATATATATATATATATATATATTAAAAGTAAAACAGAGATAGGGGGCGCCACATAGTGCTTTAAAAGTACAACAGTTTTTATTGCAATCTTCCCAATAACCAATTAAGCGTACCAGAAAGGGCGGTCTTACACCACCGCCAGTGTATACAGCATATAACAAAGGAACAAGGCAATCACCGGCCGATGACCTGGACGTCTCCAAGCAGCTCTCTGGGAGCTTGCTTCCGACCACAATCTCAAATGCCAAACCACGCCCCTACCGGTTTTGTCACTTGGACTTCATCAGGAGGCTGGCTGGCATTATGCAAACATCTCTTTAAATAATAATGGCCTCATTGAAAGGTACTGGCCTCATTAAAATATCCACAGCTGTAATTAATTGCATTGTAATATTGCAAACAAATACAAAGTACATAAAATAATAAAAACAATAACAGAAACAATACATTGTATCCACCACATATTGCTATAAAATATCATGTTACAAACCAAGTGAAAAAATATGAAAGAATAAAATTTAGCACATAAATGTAACTTAGCACATAAAACACCATTGCTGTACTTACAATTTATATATTTAATTACAGTGCCTATCACATGTATTGCCAACAAAATTTTGCTAGACATAATGAAATATACACGTATATAAAAACCTTCACAAATATATGTAAAAAAACAATCTTAAAATGGATCACATGAAGACATCTACAGATAACAAGTGTTTTCATGTTATTATCTCAAAGAGAACACATACTGTCTCTTTAAATGGTCCAGGAGCGAACGTATAAAACAACAATAAAGAAATTAAGAAAATTATAAAAACACGCAATGTAAAAACAAGTCATATATGAAAACAGAAACAAAAAAAGGGAAATAATTTAGCATCTCAAAAAAGGGGTAATTTCAAACCCCTCATTTAACCCCAAAGGCTACAATGAGTTCAACGTGATTATCCAAAAGGTTTCTCTTTTGGCTTATATATATATATAAATTATTTATATGAGCAGTGAATAAATGTTTATATTTTAAATATCCACCTCCCGTTCAGTGGCTCAAAATCAGCACATACTTTTTGTGGCTGTTTCTTTCCACATTTGTTTATACTTTGAGTTTTCCAGGCAACCTCCTATGTGTCAACAGTCACAATAATTTGTGTGAATAATTGTAAATCTTATTGGGTATTAACAAATGTATGCAGCCTTCATAATTTTAAATCCTCTGCAAAACACTGATGTGAAATACTCAGCGTACTCTGAAATTGAGGTGCACAGCAGGTCCAAGGTTATATTTGCATTGCAGAGTGGACTATTTGTATATTTACCAATATAAGGGCCTGATTCAGAGCCGCTCGTAAGCGGCAGTACGCTCGTTCTGAGCGATGTTCGCACTTCTGCGCATGCGTACGGTTTATAATACGCATGCGCGAACCAGTCAGTGCGGCCGTAAATTGTTTGTTCGCTATATAGCGAATGCCTGCTACTTTGAGTGACAGGATGAGGCGTATGTGGGTGGTAACAGGGGAAGGTGCTTGAAAACGGGGAGTGGAATTAAGAACGCAGGCGTGCTTAAAGGTCAAAACGGGCGTTTTATGGGTGTGCATAATTACAACAGCAGCGTCATTGACCATGTCACCTGGTTGTTTTATAGTCAAAACTGCTCGCAGTATAGTGGTAGTAAAAACCAACCACAAGAATAGCGAGCAGTTCATACGCTGTTCGATGTACTCGATTAATCTAATAAATAGCGGACATAACGTATGATGCGAGCGGCCAGGGGGCGTATTTTTCAAATAAACGTCCGCAAGTTTTGTTCGCTCGTTCAGATATGGAGGCGTCAACAGACCGCAAAGAGAGAATGGATCATTTGAATAGCCACCCCCTTTTTCTGAACGAGCGAGCGCTAATTGCGTCCGGCTCTGAATCACGCCCTATATTCCTTAATGATTAAAGAAAATCATCAACAAATAGTTGAAAGTTTCTTAAAGATAGTACCTCCTCATAGGCTATCCTAATTATTTTAAGTTGCATTAAGAAATGAATACATTATATATGAATATGTAAATTGCATTTTGTTTTTAGACGGGCAGCACGGTTGGTGTAATAGTTAGCATTACTGCCTCACAGCACTAAGTCTTCAGTGCAATTCCCACCATGGCCCTAATAGGGCCCATACATTTGCAATCAAGTGGGACAATTCTGGGATTTGCATATGATTGTGTAAAAAGATCGGCAATGTATGGGGTTCGCCGATTGCCGATTCCGACTAAGACCCGTATTCAATTAGAGGCGAATAGTCGGGTAAGTTTCGCCTGTTCGACTTCCTGCCTCCTTCACCTGTTTCAGAGGTGAAAACTTTTCTTGTGCGTCCCCGCTTTTCGCTCTATTCAATTCCTAAACACGCAAAAACGGAAAGCGGCGAATGCGGAACAGACGGAAAGTACTATCAGAATTGGGGAAGTGAGTCTGTACCCCCCAAAAAGACGTACTACCATAGGGAATCAATGTAGATGTGTACTAATAGCCCTAATAAAAGTATTTGGGGCACTTAAGTAGTTGCTTCTTATTAGCGTCTTTGTAAAAGTGGTGAAGAATGGCATAAAGCAGTATTTTTTTGTGAAAACAAGTAGTTCTTTCAAATTTGGGGTACTTGGTGCTAGCATATTTTTATGTCTCTAAAGTGAACTTTTAAAAAACTTCAAAAACGCACCTGCAATCCTAAAAACACCTGACCCCTCCTTGCAGACCCCCAAGAAGTCTATTTGGCTAGTTTTATGTTTGTCCCCTCACTTTTTACTTTTTTGCCCCAAAAATGAAAGTACTTTTTTGGGATGTTATTAGGTTTTGTTTTTTTTTACAGATTTCGGGGACCGTCCCAAGGGTTCTGGGTCGTTTCCCCACGTTTATACCCCAAACTAGAGATTTTGCACTACTTTTCACCTGCTAGTCTTTGGAGAAACTTTTTTGCCTATTACTTTGCATTGAGTTTCCGCTTAGGCGAATTCCGCCTGGAATTGAATTTGGAGATAAGTTCTGAAACCTTTTCGTCGATTACGGCTTTTCACCTCTAATTGAATACGGCCCTAAAAAGTGATTGAAATCAGTGAATCAGGTTGCCAAACATGTTGGATTTTACCTACCAATCTGGGCTGTGTTAGATTGGTAGTGTGTGGTAACAATCAGCCGATTTACAGACCATTACAAGTAGTAAAATGGGCACTTTCATGATTCGCAGAGCTGATCTTTGGATGAAAAATATCTGCAAATTACAAATCACTGAAACATATTAGCAATGTATGGGCACGTGTTGATGGATTGGAGAATTGTTACATTTTTAATTGAAAAAAATGCAGAATCTGTGAACCTTCTTATTTTTGTGATTGCTGATGCATGAGCACCATAACTGTGTGGAGTTTGTATATCCTCCCTGTGCTTGCGTGGCTTTCCTACAGGTGCTCCGATTCCTCACACAATCAAAAAATATACCTATAGGTTAATTGGTTCCTGACAAAAATGAACCCTAAGGTATATGTATGTGTGTGTGCAATGCACTGTGCATGTGATAGGGAATATGGATTGTAAACTCCACTGGGGCAGGGACTGATGTGAATGGCCAAATATTCTCTGTAAAGTGCTGCTGAATATGTGTGTGCTACTGTATAGAAATGTAAATAAATAAAAAAGATGTACCCGTTTATTGCTTTGTATATTCTTTTCCTGCTTTAGAATTTTGTTTACATAGCAAATGGTTAAGGGGGAGTCATATCAAAAGTAAATTATTTTTAGAAGTTCAAATCACCTAAAATTGGCATAATTAATTAATGTATTAATTAATTTAATTATTTATTCATTTTGCTGGCTAGAATATGAAGAAACTACATATAGTAATGAATTTCTATTTTCCCCACAGAAAATGTAACCCCCCACTCTTGCGGTCATAGCCAGAGAGGTACATTGGGGAAAGCCAAAGTGGTACATACAGTATGTGGTTTTGGTTGATGTTGTTCCAGTCGACCTTATAAACAATCTCATGAATGTCGGGCCCCTTCCCCCCTTTCATCCATCTACTGTATTATCCTATTTCTCTTATCAATATCTCTTATTTGTTATCTTCAGATTACAAAAAGTGACACAATGACAAGTTTCTGCTTTAGGATTTACTGTATTAATAAACATTGATTACAAAAAAATATAATAACACTTAACTAATTTCCCAAACTCGCCAAGCTATTATAAATCAATTTATTTTGTAATCCAGGGAATTTGGGTTATTTTAAAGTGCCACATTTCCCATTCCTTTGACTAGGCAATGCATTTTCAATGGATGCAGAGAGCCAACTGAAATATATTTCCCTTTGAAATAAATAGGAAAATCTTAGCCAGTCACCGTAATGTGTACTTGATCCTGAGGTTAGCTGAGCAGTAACTGACCTCTAGCCTTATTAATAGCGGCAAAACAATTCTATATTATTGTGGAACTGTTCCAGCATGTTCTGGCTGCCAGAGCATGCTGGTGATTGTAGCTTCACAAGTTCAACCAGCAATTACAGGTACTTGTAGTTCAAACAGTCTGTGGCTGCCAGAGCTTGTAGGGACTTATAGATCCACCATAGTTCCACAATGCATTTTTATGGGCTTTTTGCCACAGAAATGTTACTCACTTTCTTAAATCATCTCAACTGTCTGAAACCCTTTAGTTTATTTTCATGGATTTCCATGGTGATATTGCAAACAACTCATTAATAGATTCCACCTGCTTTGTGTTTCACAGTGCAGAAAAAAATGATTTTTGTGATTTTGAAATGAATTGAAAATTGCCATGTGAATCACTAAAAATTAGGACAAAAGATAGATATCCCCTTAGTGTAGAAATCCAGTGCAAATTAATACTCTATACCAGTGTTTCTCAGACCCTGTCCTCATAGAACGCTGTACCCCTTTCAGATCTAAAATTCCAGCTTTAAACCGGCTCGAACCCAGGGCACCGAGCACACGTTGAAGCTGGAGTTACTCCTTTCACACATGGGTGGCGACCTGGGTTATTCCTGGGTCATCACCCTTCCCACCGGACCCGGGTCTTCCAGTGACCCGGGCCCTTCTGGCATTCAGTGGATGCTTGGAGATAATGTCTTCTCCAAGTGGTACTGACCCTGGCTAATCAATTTTTTTAGGTGTGACCCGGGTCGCACCTTTCAGACATGAGCCGAGTCATTGATCCAGGTTGCAAGTCCCGGGAAAAATCCTGATAGCGACCAGGGTCAGAACTTTCAGACATATGCCAGACGATGAACGTTCATGTGCAAAAACACAGGTTTTTGGCTTATGTCTGAAAGCGGTATAACAGTGAATGTGTTCCAGATCATCTAACGCACAGGTTCTCGAACAGTCCTCAGGACCTCAACAGTGCATGTTTTCCAGGTCTGCTCACAGAATCACAAGTGACATAATTATCTCTACTTATGGATCTATTAAAATGTGTCAGTGACTACACCTGTGCACCTGCTAGGTGACCTGCAAAACGTGAACTGTGTAGGGTCCTGAGGACCGAGTTTTAGGACCACTGATCTAGCGGGAGCACAATAGTGACTGTTAATTGACTAATACAATAAATCTACAGGTGTGCTAATTTTTCCTGAGGATACCTTGAAAACATGCACTGTTTGGGGGCGGGTGGAGCTACAGCTCCAGGCCCCCTATGGAAACAGGCCCTTAGTGCAACCAGGAAAAAAAAAACTATTCTCCTGTCACCACCAACATGACTGCAATGACCTGTTCAATCCCCTCCCAGCAGGCCGATCCGAAGCCCAGTTACTCTACCCTCCTCCTTTACCACCAGGTGTTGTCCGAAGCTCCGCCCCTGGTCCAGCTAAGCTCCGCTCCTTGGTCCATCCGCAATTACGCTCTACCCTCCTCCTTTACTACCGAGTGCTGTCCGAAGCTCCGCCCCATGCAGCCCAAAGCTCCGCCCCTGTCCTGCTAAGCCCCGCCCCCTGGTTCAACCGCAATTGTGTCCCTGTGTGACACCAAAACTGCGGTAATTTTATGCCCTACTCTTCAGGCTCCCTGTTGTTGCAGAGATTCAAATGTCCTACCAAACAGTGGTGACTGAGTGACGTGTTGTGCTGCCTCTCATTGGGTGCTCTGGTCTAGGCTCCAGCTCCACCATCCAAAAGCACCTGGTGACAACAACTTTACAGTAATGTACTTTTAGAGGAGAGCAGAATATCAGGACAGGTAAGAGATGGGGGATGTATCAGGACAGGTAAGAGATGGGGGATGTACAGTATGAGCTGTAACAAGTGATTCTCAGTTGAGTGTCCTCCTATAATAGGCAAACTAGGAAAAGGTATGTGTAGCTTGTGCTAATTTTTTGATGGCTCATAAATAACATAGAGAGAGTGCTCAACGTGTCAGAGGTAACACTGATCCTTAGTATGACCTTTCATGGCAATGAAACAGACAGAAATAACCCCCCCAACCCCCCCCCCCCCCAAAAAAAACACGTTTGCTTCTGTGTGTGTACCTGTGCTTATGTGTGCTGTATATATAATGATGCGGTCAAAATGCCAACAAGTGGAGGTTAGGTTAAGGCTGTGTGGGGGGAGGGGGGTAGGTTTAGGCTTCAGAGAGGGAGGGTTAGGGGTAGAGTTTGCAGTTAGGTTAGGGTTACTTACCTCTAGCAGTTGGTATTGTAACATTGTCGGGATGCTGGAATTGGGATTTTGACCGCCAGGATCCTGAGTGCCGGCATCCCATACCCATCCCATATATATTATATATATATATATATATATATATATATATTATAGTTTGTGTGTTTGCAGCTCCCTCCTGTGCTGGGATGAAAGAACATTGATAAAGCATTCTAGAACACTGAAATCGTTTGGTCTCCTGCATTTGTGTAATAGACGTCCAGAGTGCCAGCCATCTATTCCTGATATATATTATAGTGGTTATAGATCTCCCAGCAGCTTGCTGTCTAATTTATCCAATACTAGCGGCCATAGTGTGTGCTTATGATGTCCTATGTACTTTGTGGTGGTCACTGGAGTTCTCTGTATTGTATGGCACTCATTGTTCTCTGTAATGTAGTGGTGATCACTTGTGTATATGGCGGATACTAATATTTGAGGTTCTCAAACTCGGTCCTCAGGACCCCACACAGGTTATGTTTTCCAGGTCACCCAGCAGGTGCACAGATGTATTCATTACTCACTGACACATTTTAAAAGTTCCACTAATTGTGCTAATTATTTCACTTGTGATCCTGTGAGGAGACCTGGAAAACATGCACTGTTTGGGGTTCTGAGGACTGAGTTTGAGAACCTGTGCTCTATATTATATGGTGATCACTGCAATGCTCTCTGTATTATATTGCAGTCACTGTGACTGTGACTTTATTGTTATTTTTCCAAATAAAAAGTAGAAATGAGACCCCCAAACCAGCTCACATATGCAGATCTGTAAAGCAGTAAGTTAATCTTTACCGCCCTGGTACATTAGTGCCATTGTACTGTAGCAATTTAGTTTTTTAAAATGCAATAGCTAAGGCAGTACATTAATTAATTTACTGCAGTGGCTAGGGATGTTGGATGAAAACTCATAGAAATATGTCAATTATCAGTGTACAATTTTGGATTATTTTACTCTTTTTTTAAATTATTCTAAAAAATTCTAGCACTCAAAGAAAGACAGACAATACAATTCTCGCCCATTCACAAAAAACACAATTTTTATCTTGTTATAACTCCAGTATAATGTGGTTAAAGGTAGGCACCAGTTATAACCTCCATGGAGATAGCCACGACACAGGCCCCACCTCCTCTGTTGACCACACCCACAAGTACTGGCCACCTCCCCCCACATCACTAGTCACACAGCCGCAGCACTTGTCACCCCCCCTACCCCCTGCAGCGGCACACAATAGGCCCTTCATACATTTCAGCTCCAGGCCCATGTGGACGTTAATCTGGCACTGCTACACCATAGGTTCTCAAACTCGGTCCTGAGGACCCCAAACAGTTCATGTTTTCCAGGTCTCCTCACAGAATCACAAGTGAAATAATTAGCTCCACCTGCGGATCTTTTAAAATGTGTCAGCCAGTAATTATTACAACTGTGCACCTGCTAGGTGACCTGGAAAACGAAACCTGTTTGAGGTCCTGGGGACTGAGTTTGAGGTCCTGGGGGCTGAGTTTGAGAACTACTGATTACTACACGATATAGTCCTTGCAAGTTATCTGAGGATATTCATTGGTATACATTCTTGTTTCCCAAGAAATGAGTCAGGGTTGGGAAGATTTACTCATTGGTACATAGTATGTCTGAAAGCAGAATGAAAGAATTCATTATTTAGTATTTCAACACTGCATATTCTGGCATTTCTGTTGCCAACGTTCACATCAATGCTGTACACTGTTGTAAATTGCAGTGCTATCCTAGTACATTTTCTCATGCAAATATGAACAGTTAATATTGATGTTATGTGATTGCAATGTGCTGGTGTTAAAAAAGATCATATAATTTAATGTGGAAACTGGAAAGTAAATAAATATGTGGATGGCATTAAAGCACAAAGGTGCTTCATTATTGCTCACTTACATTGTTACTAATGTCACAATAACTGTTTTTTATTATTTGTCTCATGAAAACTAAAGAGATAACTGTACAGTAATAGTCATGTTGCATCTCAACATATAGCTTGGGTCTACTAAGATTTGTGGAATTTGCAATAAGGAGCAATTGTATTACACTCTGGAGATGGGGTTTAATGTATTTTGGGCTGTATCATGTTGGGAGACCACGATTGCCCAAGAATGGACAATCCAAAAATGACAGAAAGCAAACACAGGTATTTCACGGTATGAAAGGGGTATAATACAGGTTGAAAGTTTTTATTGTTACATTGCGTTCCTACCTTTAGTACTACATTTTTGTTTGTGCATGTGTATTGTTATTGCATTTTTATTCTATTATATTGTCCATTTTATTATAATTTGTACTCATTTGGTATTCCATTTTGACATGGCTATTGTATTATACAACTTGTATCCTATATAACGTGTTTGCTTCTGCTATGCACCAATCAAAACCTTTTTCCATAATTATGAATCATTTACAACCACCACCATCCTCAAATCAAAAGGTACTAGACCACTGGAGATGATACTGTGCTTTTATCCTCTTAAATGTGCCAATTGACTTATCTGTGAGTATGTGTATGGGGTTGGGTATGAAATACCAACAGCGGCATTCCGATACATGAAGATCCCGACAGGGGCAGGCCCAGCGACATGGCTGGACTAAAGGGACACCTGTACCGGGCCCTGAGGTCCAGAGGGGCCCCGAGGACTGGACAGGCACAAAACGGGGCTGGGACCCATAGCCGCCCAGAACCAGCTCCGCCTCCCTTGTAGCCTGGCCCGGACAGCGCTGGGCTCTTCAAGGTGGTTCAGCTGCGGCCGGGGCATGACCTTTAGTAAGCAATGCGGCAGCGTGACGTCATAGGTCACATCGCCGCAAATCTTCCCTGCCTGTGTCATAGGTCCCTGCCTGTGACGTGACGTCATAGGTCATGTCGCCGCAAGTCTTCCCAGGCTGTGTCGCTGCGCTGGGGACTTGGATCAAGCTTCAAGGTAGAACTTATTTCTCAAGGCAAGTGCCTTGAGAAAGCCTGACTGGTGAAACGGCCGTATGCTATCTGTAACCGATTGTCAATGTCATGTAACTAAAATTCAATGTTAAATATGTTGCTAAATGGATATAAATCCCAGCCATGGATGTCAAAGTAAAATGATATATGCACTATATATAGTGCTGAGACTAATTGCTATTGCCTACAATTAGTGAAAGCTATGCTAAATATATGAGGCCTGTGCTCCAGCTACTGATGTATAAAATGATACATGTACTATACGCAGTGCTGGGAATGATTGCAATTGCCTAAAGGTTCAGCTGCACTGTTGTATACATGAATACCCAGAGCTGCAAAGGTTAACATTTTTACCTATAAAATCTTTTTTATGGTATGTGATTCACACACACCTGATATAATGGGAACTACTACTATTATATATGACATGTAGTGGAGACCCATTAATACTAGGTGTGTTGACCAATTATATACTAACATATACCTGCTGTGTGGGATTTAACCTTACAGCTAAAAGACTCAGAATTACAACATATATTTGTGTATACTGCATAGCTAACAAATATTCACTATAAGCATTGCATGGCAATACATAAGGATAAGGCATCTAAGTATAGGAAGAGAAGACATTGTATCAGTTTGGAAAACTGACTATACACAATATTAGTCACTGCATTGTTTGATACATTTTGCTACTTCCTTCTAGGAGCTGATGAAGGCATTTAACCTTAACAAATAATTATTTGCCATATAAATAACAGAATAAACTATAATAAGTAATGAACCACTGTGATACTAAACACTGATCATATTGAAACAATGACAAATTGACGACGGTTTTGTTTTGCTTATTTTATTGTACACATTAATTTTCATCTCTTTTGCACAATTCTATCTTTTTATATTTCACCATCTTAGAAAATTTAATATAGTGAGATTTTAATGCATACCTATTAAAAATATTACATTTTAAATTACCAACGTGGGTCCCAGTGCATCCATTAAAGCTACTTACTTTTCTTCTTTGTATATGTGATTACTGTACATCAGTGTCTGCCAGCATTTCTCACTGCTGATATCAGTAATCCTGTTTTATACCTGGCTCAGTTACCCTTCTGTGTGTTTTCTATTCCAGCCTCACTCCCTGCAGGTATCCAGTCTCTATCATAAGCTTCTACTATCTTGAGTATAAGTCCTGGTGGTATCCAGGTACCGGCGAGAATATTTATCTCTATGGGAAATGGCGCCTGTTATAGGTGAAATCATAACTAGCCAGATTCTAGGAGTTCATGTGGTTTCTGGGTGTGCCATAACAGGATCATTTAGTTTTAAAGATACAAGTCTTCAGCATGTGGCTATGTTGTAAAACCATTCAAAGCCCATAAGCTTACAGTATTAGCAGGAAAAATCTTTTTTCAGGTGTCACATTAAAAAACTCTAGGATAAAATCAGCAGGTGAATTACGCACACATGCCCAGTTGACACAATTAATTGTAGGCAAACCTGACTCAGACCTTCAGCAAGCAAGTACAGGTACCATAGTCGCTATTTGTATATATTGTAGTACCACATGAAACACAGTCTGACATATATCACCACATCTTCTGAAGGGATGCGGTCAGAATCCCAACCGCTGGGATACCGACAGTCAGAATGCCAACGCCGGGATCCTGACACTTATCAGAATACTGGTGCCATCATCCTGACTGCCGGAATCCCAAAGGTAAGTACTGTGGATAGGGGGAGGGTAAGGGGTTAGGGTTAGGCACTAGGGGGAGGGTTAGGGTTAAGCTGCGGGGGGGTTAGGTTTTGGGTGCGGGGAGGGAGGGTTAGATTTAGGCACTTGGGAAGAAGTTTAGGTTTAGGCACCTGGGAGGGAGGGGTAGGGGTAGAGGTTAGGTTAGGAGTACTTAACTTTATGTGTCAGCATTGTAACCTGGTCAGGATGCCAGCTTCGGGATTCTGACTGCCGGGATCCCGAGCGCCGGCATCCCATACCCAACCCTTTCTAAATCCTCCCCTAAACCACACACAAATGCACACTACTGGTGGTGCCATTCTCTGCATGCCTCCTCTCCTTTCTTCCACACACTGCTGGTGGTGCCCTTCTCCTGCACAACCCACACCTGGCAGTGACCATCTCCTGCCCTGAGTAAATAGCTCTCACTTCATATATTTCTTTAGCAACATGTAATTCTAGGAAAATTATTTTATTTTTTTTCTGTCACTGAGCTTTCCCTCCTTTTCTCATGCTGTCACTAACTGTGAGTCCCACCTCCACCCGCACCTTACTACATACATGCCGACTTTCTGGCAGCCCCTTCCGGTAGGGGGCTGCCAGGTCGGTCCAGCAGGGAGGGTGGGGGTGGCTGTAATGGGCGGAGAGGGGGCGTATCCGCACCATCACAGCCCCGCCCCCTGCTTTATAATGCCGATATTACTATTATTACAAAGAAGGGGGTGGGTTATGATGAAACGATTTAGCGCGAATCGCGTCATCATCACCCGAACTGCCCACTTTTACATGGGGTCGCGGGGGGCGGCGGACGATGCGGGAGACTTGCCTCCTCTTTCGGGGTGTCGGGAGCGGCACCCGATTTTTGGGAGGCTACCAACAGTCCCTGTAGAGTAGGCAAGTATGTCTTACTGCCCAAGAAGATGGTCCCTGTCCGGAAAAAAAGCTTTGCTTCAGAGACTGTTGAGTCCGATAACTTTAATTGCTGCCTTCAGTGTGTCACGATCCCCAAGGTTTGTGTGTGTTCGTGTGCATGAAGTACTCAAAATACTTGCATAAGGTTAATTACTGCTGTCAGGTGAAATTAAATAATGGATTTATTAGCAAACAAGGGTTACTCAAGAATGCAGGATTTGTCAGATTTAAACAGAACAGTACAGGAGTAATGCAGATGGATGATCACTGAACATAGACAAAGTTCTGTTTGCTGATGTAGATGAGCAATCACTGAGTTCTGAATATTAACAGGCAATGTGAATACAGGTATACTGGCTGGACCCGGACTGGATACACACATTAAAGTCCAAGATAGCAAATGCAGTGTGAAACATGTACAGATGGAGTGAGGTAGACAAAACCCTAATTCCCCCGGGGAGTCCTAAAACCTAACCCTTCCCCCCGCGCGGCTGTCCGCGCCCGGCTTACCTTCGTTCGTTATGCCGGGCGTCAGTCTTCCGGCGTAGGTCTAATTACAGGCAACGAGTTTTCGACGTCTGTCTTTAGTACCTTGCCGGGATTTGACAGTCGGGAAGCCGGCGGTCGGGATTTAAACCGTCGGCTTCCTGACTACATCCCGGAAGAACTACACAGACCGTGACACAGTGGTGGTCCTAATGATCACTGTGTGCCTATGCGCTGTGCTGGTATTCTGGTTCTGGGAATCTTTCTATTTTAGATGGAACCTGTGTGTCTGTATGATACTACAGCAGCAGCGCTGATGAAAAAATGTTAGTGCGGTGGTTAATGTGAATCCCGATCACTGGTTTTGTCTTACAATGTATTAGCCAGAATGCAGTTCCAACTTCCAGGCTACTTTCACCTCTGGGTCGTGGATAGTGGTAGCTGCTGCTGATAACACTCACAGGCGCTGAAAGCGTTATGTAGTAGAAGGATGTCTCTTTCTGACACATCCTTTTTTTCTTGTTATGCTGTGTACATAATAGACGATATGAACGATAACTATATCGTTCAACGATATATCTTTCATATCGTCTAGTGTGTATGTGGCTTTAGACAGACTCAGTGTGTGTGCGTGGGGGGGTGGTTTGCATATGGGTGGTAAATTTATATATATGATCCTCTATATATCTGAAGTAAGGCAGTTTGGAGATATTGTGGTAGAGTAGGTGGGGTTTCTGGGGGCCCCCTAAGTTCGCGCATGGATATATGTGTGTAATCATCTGCCAAGCATCTAGACATTGGACCCAAGCACCATACATATTGCTGATATGGCCACCCATATAGTGTATGTATCAAAATGTAAAATAGAATCTGTTGCTCAGCACTTGGCCTCAGGTGTGGTCAACTTTAAGAGTTAAAATGATCTGCCATCACTAGTAACATTAGATATATCATCATAATAATGTGAAAAGCAGTGATAATTAAGTTTATTGTATGTGAATCTAGCTGTAAAAAAGCAGAATGTATGCTGCTGTATATTAAAGATGTACAGCACGCAGACCCCCGTGTTTTGGTTTTTGTAAAACCACCTTGAAGTGCTTTGGTTCAGATTCATTTTTTTCTGTGGTTATGGATTCCATAAAAATAGATGAAAACAGCAACAATCATGTATTGGACCTATTTACATGCAATCCAAAACCTGAGTTCAGTTTTTAAATCCGAGTTCCGAACTGACAGCAGAACCAAGCCAGGACTCGGTTCTACTTGGAACCCCAAAGTGATTCCGAACTGTGACTCAATTCGACTCGGAACCCCTAAGTTCGGGTCTGTTCATATTTCAGGAAAACCGAACTTCACATCTCTAAAGTATATGTGCTGAAATGAACCTGTCATAGCTGACCAAGTTTTGCTTTAGTCCCTTTGAAGCTTGAATGGTCGGATAGTGGCATATTTATTATACACCTCCCAGCAGCTTAGCATTGATTTGACCTTTCCCTTCTAAAAGGCAGATAAGAGCTGTCTGGACAAAGGAGCCTGTACTTGGGATCTTGAAGTAGAGTTGAGGTAAATTGTGTATAGTGCTATCTATATATTCATATGTGGGATAATATTAATCCTATTATTAATAACCTTTTTTTATAGAACACAGAGCTTTACAGAGTATAGTTAATCATTGACATCATTACTTGCCCAGTGAAGCTTTCAATCTATGGGCCTGATTCAGACCCGGACGCTATTTGCGGCCGCTCACTGACTAAAAGGGGAGGTGGCTATTTAAATCATGTGCTCGTGCTGCGTCACGTAAAGCCGCCCACTAAGTAATAGCGAGCGGCCGCACTATGCTCTCGCACCTGTATAAAGATGCCCCTTTGCCACTCGCAACACACGTCATCTCCGGCAGTTGTAGGATTAATCGGGAACTTCGAGATCCATTGGAGCTGCTTGCAGCTCTTGTGGTAGCCTTTTCCCACCACAACATTGCGAGCAGTTCAGGATAAAATACAAACCAGTCACGTGCAGCATAGCGTCCAGGTCTGAATCAGGCCCTATATTCCTTACTAAATATACACACACTGTGGACTTGGCACATGGGAGGAAAGGCATACAAACACTGGGAGCAATATACAAACTTCACACAGTGTGACCAGGTCAAAATCTTATCTATGGCTCTAAACTATGAAGCAGCATTGCTAACCACTGAGCCACCATGTATGACAATGATAATTGCAGATGGAGGAAATCCATTAGCCTGCTTGTTAAAATTGGACGAATTTCAAAAATTTGTTGTAAGTGAATTAAATTGCTAATCAATTCCAATGTGCAAACTGTACAGCAAATAATTAGCTCCCTAGTCTAGTAAGAGCTTCATTCTTCCTGGATTGTGTAGTAATACCCCAGGGATGCTACTTGTGAGCAGTGGCAAACACAGAATTTCTAGAGCGGGTTTCCAAATGCTTGAACAGTCCATGAAGAGGGTTTAATATACTTAG
Source organism: Taudactylus pleione (assembly GCA_031769625.1). NCBI lineage: Eukaryota > Metazoa > Chordata > Amphibia > Anura > Myobatrachidae > Taudactylus > Taudactylus pleione. The sequence goes on along the minus strand of JAUIMM010000200.1, from coordinate 59,465,403 downwards.
CACTTAAAAAAGTTTAAATGTGTGTCATAATAGTTTTAATATGTGTAAAAGTGTTTTGTGTGTCATAATTCCAGCATATACAGGGCCAACAATCACGGCAAGTCATTAGATACGGCAGTAGAACCCGAGACTAATGGTTTTATTTCAGATGTGGGCACCATTCCAGAGCATTGAGGCAAGTCTGGGAGCCTGGGAAGCAGCAGAAGAACCTAGCACTGCCCTAGACATATAAGTACAAATTGGTCTCATTGTGCACTGGATAGTGTATTATATACAGTATTAATAATTAACCATATTGATGGTCTACAGCAGTGCACTCCTAACAGTGCATGCTTTCCAGATCTCCTAGTTGATACACAGGTGTATTTATTACTGGCTGACACATGATAAAAGATGCACAGATGATGCTGATTATTTCATTTGTGATACTGAGATGAACATGCAGCACTAGGAAAATTCTATTATAATACTATTTCTATTGTGGTCTCATGGTGTGGGCTGGGGAGGCAGGTATCCAGGCTACCTGAAACCCCCACCCCCACCACCACCTCCCCGTTTGCCTACATGTGATGGTGAACACAGACTTTAGGATAATATGTCAGGTTAAAGCAGTTGTGACAATGAAGTAAGTCAGTGGCGTAACTACTGCCCCCGCACACCCCGCGGTGGCTTGGGAGCGCGGAGGCTTGTGGGGCGTGGTGGCAGGGGACTGCAGATTCCATGTGGACTAGCCATCTGCATGAAATCTGCTGAAAACATCCCCTCCAAAAATGGCCGCCGCCTAGGAGGAGACATATGCTAGAGGTCCTGCTGTACCTCTAGCTTCTGTTAGTCACTCAGACATGGTGGTAGTGTGGACCGCACATAAGTTCACTCCGCACTACACTACTAGTATAACAAACACACAGCCGCTGGCGCCGGCAGCTGTGTGTTTGTTTTAGCAGCCGATGAGAGTCAGATAGACTCTCATCGGCTACTTGACTTGCGCCCACTGCCGGAGCAGGGCTCCTCCAGCTTCCGCAGTGGGTGATGGGAGAGATGTCATGACGACTCTCCCATCATGCAGAGCGGGCTGGCCCGGGAGGATGCCGGATGTAGGAGCAGATGCCGGAACGTGGATCAAGGTAAGTGGATTTTTTTTTGTGTGTGTCTGTCTGGCGGGGGAGGGGTGGTGTTTACTACTACTACTACGGGGACTGCATAGAGGGGGATTACTACTGGGGGCACTGCTTGGGGGGACTACCACTGGGGACACTGCTGGGAGGACTACTACTGGGGGCATTGCTGGCCGGGACTACTACTGGGGGCATTGCTGGGGGGACTACTACTGGGGGCATTGCTGGGGGGGGCTACTACTGGGGGCATTGCTGGGGGGGACTACTACTGGGGACATTGCTGGGGGGGGACTACTACTGGGGGTGCTGGGTGGGACTACTACTAGGGGGAATTGCTAGGTGGGACTACTACTGGGGGCACTACTGGGGGGACTACTACTGGGGGCACTGCTGTGGGGACTACTACTGGAGGTAATGCACTGGTGGGACCACTACTGGGGGCACTGCATAGATGGGGATTACTGCTGGGGGCACTGCATAGGTGGGGATTACTGCTGGGGGCACTGCATAGGTGGAGATTACTGCTGGGGGCACTGCATAGGTGGGGGACTACTGGGGGCATTTTGGGGAAGGTCTACTACTGGAGGCACTGCTGGGGGGGACTACTACTGGGGGCACTGCTGGGGTGTTACTACTGGGGTCACTATATAAGGGGGACAACTACTGAGGGCATTATATAAGGAGCACTGCATAGGGGGACCACTATCTGGGGCACTATATAAGGGGCACTGCATAGGGTGACTACTACTGGTGGCATTGCTGGGGGGGACTACTACTGGGGGTATTGCTGGGGGGACTACTACTGGGGGCAGGACTACTACTGGGGCCATTGCTGGGGTGGGGACTACTACTGGGGGCACTGCTGGGAGGACTACTACTGTAGGCACTGCTGGGAGGACTACTGGGGGCACTGCATAGGTGGGGATTACTGCTGGGGGCACTGCATAGGTGGGGGACTACTACTGGGGGCATTGCTGGGGAGGAGTACTACTGAAGGCACTGCTGGGGGAGGACTACTACTTGAGGCACTGCTGGAGGGCTAGTAATGTGGTCACTATATAAGGGGGACTACTACTCGGAGCATTATATAAGGGGCACTGAGTAGGGGGACCACTACCTGGGGCACTATATACGGGGCACTGCATAGGGGGACCACTACTGGGGGCACTGTATAAGGGGCACTGCATAAGGGCTTGTGTAGCTATCCGATAAGGGGGGAGGATGCAAGGTTGAAGAAATGCCTAGGGTGCCAAGAAACCTTGCACCGGCCCTGCACCCAGGGGCTCCCGCATGCTGTACTGTGCTGAGGAGACGGAGGAGTACAGCTGCTTCCTGCTGTCTGACAGATACTCATACTGGCTCTCTCTCTCTCCTCTTTCTCGAGGCTGTCAGACACCGGTGGGAGGAGCCGATGTGTCTGCAGTGGCCACAACCTGACGCCCCCCACACCTAGGCCACTCAGGATGCTGGATGTGTACCAGATGCTGCTGTGTGCAGGCTGCAATGCTCTGTCTCTGTACTGGAGCAATGCTCTGTTTTTGTGCTATGTCTGTGTACGGGAGGGATGATGTGTGCAGGATGCTCGTTATGGTGATGATGATTGGTGCTCTGTGATACATGGTGTACTATACATATAAATGCAGTGTGAGGGATGTTGGCAGTATAGGATGCATTATACAACTGGAAGGGATGCCCTGTGACTAGCAGGGATGTGCTGTGAATTAGAAGGGATACCCTGTGACTAGAAGGGATACCCTGTGACTAGAAGGGATGCCCTGTGACTAGAAGGGATGCCCTGTGACTAGGAGCAGTGCCCCCTTTTACATACACTCCCAAATATATATATATTATACCCCTGGCAACGAGCGTAAAACCTCTGGCAATGAGCATGGAGCCCCTGGCAACGGGTATGGAACACCTGATAACAAGCATGAAATCCCTGGCAACAAGCATGAAACCCAGAGACCCCGTGCATCTAGCATGAAACCCCTGGTAATGAGCATAAACCCCTGACAATGAGCATGAGACCCCTGACGAGCAGGCAATTTAAAAGTAATTAGAAGCCTTACTGTTGGGCATAAAATGGTGTCAGGGGCAAATATGTAAGTGGCACTTTTGTAATAGGCATTACAGTGTGTGGCATAATGTGTAATGGGCACTATGATGTGTAAGGGACATTACAGTGTGTGGTATAATGTGTAAGGAGGAAAAATACTGTAAACTGTCTAGGGGGGGTGGGAGCACATTTTTAACGTTTGCACTGGGAGCCAAATTGCGTATAAATGGCCCTGTAATTATTTTACCAAAATGCCGTGGGGTGGGCGACAGAAGCATTTTTGGCAGGGGGGAGCCATGACTGTAAAGTCATAGTCTTCCGCAGAGAGACAATGAGGATGATCACTCACATACCACGCTTACCCATTGGCAAATGAGGATGACAATTTACATAATAATCTAAAATGTAGTATGGAAAGGAGGAGGGCAAATGTGCCCAGACAACCCTGCATCTCTCAGCATAGCTAGTGACAGTCGTAATAAAGCAACATACAGTATATTTTGTTTTTTTCGCGTGTTTGACAGTAAATTAGCAAGTTTTGGCTAATCGCAAATGTAATATAGGGCGGTATTCAATTAGTTTAGCAACAGCGAAAAAGTTCAGCCTACCCGACTCTTCACTTACATCGTGTGTTTTGGACGTGAAAACTTATCGTGTGCGTCCCCACTTTTCGCCCTATTCCATTACTTACCAGGCAAAAATGGCAACTGGCGAATGCAGAACAGGTGGAAAGTGCTGTCAGAACAGGGGAAATTAGTCTGAACCTCACAAAAAGATGCACTAACATTGGGGATCAATGTAGAAGTGTTCCAATAGCCCTAATAAAACAATTTGGGGTACTGAAGTTGTTTAAATCCTTGTTAGTAGCGTCCTTGTTAAAGTGGTGAAGAATGGCATAAAGCAGTATTTTTGGGGGGAAATAAGTAGTCCAGTCAAATTTGGGGTACTTGAAATGGGTGCTAGCATATTTTTATGTCTCTAAAGTGAAGTTTTAAAAAAACGTGAAAAACGCACTTGTTGCATGCACCTGCAATCCCAATAACACCTGACCCATCATTGCAGATCCCTAAGGCGGTTATTTCGCTAGTTTTTATGTTTGTCCCCCCACTTTGTACTTTTTCCCAAGATTTTTTGACATTGTTGTCCTTTGGGGGCCAGTCCCAAGGGTTCTGAGTGGTTTCCCCACATTTGCACCCCACAAAAAAAAATTTGCACTTCTTAGGCGAATCTTTTTAACCTATTACATTACATTGACTTTCCGCGTAGGCGAAAACCGTCTGGAATTGAATTTGGAGATAAGTTCCAACTACGCGAAAAGCCGCGATCGGCGATACTTGTTCGCGGATAATGGCTTTTCGCTTCTAATTGAATACGGCCCATAGTGTGAGAACAGGCTTTTTCGCATTTTTCACTTATTCCCCCAAATCGCAAATTGCCAAATCGCATCCAGATGTTTTCCCATTCTAAACTTGCAGCTCTTGAAATGTAATAGGTTGCGATTTGCAAATTTGCAGGCCAAACTTGACTAAAATTCGCCAGAACTTTAGAGCAGGTTCAGATAGGCGAGTTTATCCTGAACAGGTCAGAGTAACTCAGAAACATGCACATATCCAGGAGATAGGTTCATCTTTCTGTATGTACATATAAAAACACTTTAAAAATAAAAAAAATGCACCCCCTCCCCATAACCAGCACCGGGCTATATAAAGCCTGTCCTATTTCTAAAAATAGAGGGGACAAAATGCGTAGGGGGCCCATGTATATTAAGTACCAGCACAGGGCTTTTCTGAGCCGGTCCTGGTTGTGGAAAAACAGGGAACAAAACGAGTAAGGGCCCCCTGTAATTCCCATAACCAGCACTGGACTCTTTCTAGCGGGGGGGGTGGGGGGTAATGCCACAGCCAGTGAAATCCTTTCACCGGGTTACATGGCCAAAACATAACACCTGACCGCTAGTCAGCTCAGGCTGGGGATCCCCAGGATGTAACAAAGGTGAACCAACATTTCAGCAAAAGTTGCCCCATAGCTTGGCATAGTTGCCCCATAGCGTGGCACTGGCAGCTGACACCATCTTCAGATGATGTTATCCAATATTAGCCTGTGGGTTACTTTTTTGTGTTTATTTTTGGAAAGGGATCCTCTGGATCCCTACCCATTAGCCCCCTATAATGCATGCACAGGCTGAAGGCCAGTATGTGTGCTGAGTCTGAACCCAGAAACAAAGTGATACCAGTTACTATCACTTTGCTTCTAGCCATTCACCAGGACAGGGCTTTCTTGGAAGCTCTATGGAATTAGCATGAAATACTGAAGGATGAATAGCCGCCGGTTCTCATACCGACGCCGGCAGCCCGAAGGGAGGAAATCCCCCCCCGTAAGCCTAACCCTTCCTTGGTGGTGCCTAACCTTAAAACTCCCAGGGTGGTGCCTAAACCTAAGTTTCCCCGGGGTTGCCTAAACCTAACCCCCCCTTCCCATAGCCTAATCCTGACCCTCGGCTACAACCTAACTATACCCGGCTTACCTCGTTCGGGATACCGGCCAAGGCTAAAGATAGGCATTTGCCATTTTCACGCCAATCTTTAGTCCTACAGCCAGTGATCCGGGCTGCGGTAAATTAAAGACATCAACCTTGCATTCTTACTTCAATAAATGCATGTGGTCATTTTCATGACAGAACTGCATTTTAAATGCTGTTGGAGGTAAATATGCACCTTAGTGTTTTAAAAAGGACTGATTAAAATGAGAGGGCAACCTTTTTGATTATACATGTCAAGGGAGAATGTAAAGTTAGTTGAATTTCCACTATTATTAATATTTCCTCTGGTTTTTATTATTAATTTAGGCTGTTAGTTATACTGTGTCTGAATATTGGACAGAGGGCCTGGTTCATGTTTGGACGGTATTGAACAGCCCCGAGGAAGTGGTTGTGCAATACCATTCAGCAAATACTCCAGGAGACTTCTATAGGAAGCAGACGCCTCCTTACACCAATAGAGATCCAAGTGCAGCTTCCGTGTATTGCGACCACCGGCTGTGATGGCGGCAGCAGCAGCCAGTCTGAGTAAGCTCCAGCTTACTCAGGCTGACAGCCTGCGAGGCCAGGAAATCTGCATCCACCGATGCAAACCCTGGCCTTGGTACTCCCGTAAAACATTTCCGGGAACGCTGCCCAGGCACGCTGTAGCATGTCAATCATGCTGCAGCTTTGGGGATCTGAGAGCGATATCGAAGAACCCGTTCTGCACATGTGCAGAACAGGTCCTGCGCATGCGCAATTTTCCGATAATAGGAAAACTGCGTGTGATCCATCATCGGCTTGCAAACATGAATCTGGCCCAGAAATCCATAGCAGAGTTTTACTGTATTAGGTTTATTTTTAAATGAAAAATTTGGGTATAACTCTGCTTGATATTAATTATAAATTAATGAACATAAAGTCTGGATTATATTAGCCTAATACGCAGCACAGAGTGTGTCTTATGTTGGTATTATTATATGCTTTAAATAAGCCTTTAAATATGTTAGGAAGCATTGTAAGAAAATGCACAGAACCTATGTGTTAGTTCTTAGCCCCCTTCGCTCAACTAATGCACGCCGCCTCTCATGCCAACTGATTACTTCCTCCCACTCCTGCCTCCAAGATTTTGCCCGTGCTGTTCCTGACCTTTGGAACTCTCTCCCTCTCCCTATCAGACTCTCCACCTCTTTACAGTCCTTCAAACGGGTTCTCAGGACCCACTACTTCATCAAAGCCTTCCAGCTCCCATCCTCACTTGCTGCAACATGCTCCTTCCTCCCTGTTTACCCCATCTGTGTCACACCTGTTTGTCTGCCCCTCCCCTTTAGAATGTAAGCTCTTACGAGCAGGGCCCTCTCCCCTCTTGTGCTTCTCCTTACTTATAATATCATCTACTTCTTACCCCCCACCAGGGCACCTAACACTTGGTTGCTTATGCTCTGTTGCATATCTAGGTGTTATGGTCACTAATGTAGCAATGTATATTATCCATGTCCTTGTCCTATATTGTACTGTAAGTCACTTGTCAAATTATTTGTTTATGTACTTTGTAAGGCGTGGAGGAACACTTGTGGCACCATATAAATAAAGGATAATAATAATAATTAATTAATAAGGGTAGCATCAGATGAGGAGAGCGGATGTCAGTAGAATGGATGGTTTATGGAAGATATTAGGTTGTCCATATTGGAGTTTCATTCCACCTTGTATGACCTCTTATTTCTAAGCATGTACTCTTTGAAGGCTGCACCCTGAGTAACCTCACTTGTTTGGATGAAAGGGATGATTATTTGGGAAATACTTAGCAACCACTGGTCACTGGATTGGTGAACATTGAGCAAGTGCAAATTAGAGGGAAGAATATCATGAACAGAGGCATGCAAATGTTTGACATTCCTGGTTCCCCACAAGAGGCAGGTCAAGAGAAAAAGGAATGAGTGGATAGATTATAGCGCATGCCACAAATATTTTTTCAAGCAGAGCTCAGACTAGTATATCTGATCATGTAAACAGCACACTATACATGCAGCCCAGACTGATCCAACTCAATATGTTGTGCCATAAAAAACAATTTCACAGCTGCTTTCTCTGCTCCCAAGGGCATACCTTCAGAAGCCCAGATGTTTCAGACAAAAGGCGTTTGCCTAAGCCGTGTCTACCAGTCAAAACAATCGTACCTGCCAACAACACTATCCTAAAGAAAAAGAAAATAGTTTCTTAAGGGTTAACTCCTCATTGAACATACATCGCTACACCACAAATTCTTTTCATGTATGAGTGAAAAGCATAAAAATTGCAAAGCTGTGTTTTCAATGATTAGAAACGAAAATATGATTTTCTGTTTATTTTTCAATTGTGGTTAAAGGAAGACGGCTTAAGATGGAGAACAAACATCTAAACACCAACCACGTTGACGAAATGGGAACAATTTGCCTCCAAAGGTAATCCTAGTAACACAATATGAGGATTAAAATGTAGCAATAATATTTTCAAGATACAGTTTCCTGCCGTTGAGTAATTGTGTATGTATAACCAATGGAATAATTCATACATTATACAAATACTATTATGAGAATTGTACACTGAAAGAACAAATGTACTGTACCTACTATTTAGGTGGTCTGTAATAACACATTAGCATGAGGACAAAAGGGGAAGTGTCCTTATGTGTTATATGGTTAATTCATTTCAATCACAGATACAATAAAACTTTCTCCATATACTGTAGATAAAGCTATAGTAGTTTATTCTACATCAGCCAGTATTTTATATAGATATGAAGGAAAAGATGCAAAAAAAACTCTAAGAAGCAGTCTGGATCCAATCACACAAGGTAACCCAAATACCCCAGAAATATAGGACCTGATTCAGACACGCTTTCGAAGGCGCAATCGCTCACTCTGAGCGATTTTCGCCCATCTGTGCATGCGTATAATTCGCAGTGCACGTGCACAATCCATTCGTTGCGATCTGCTTTTGGCAGCTCGTAAGCCACTATCAGGTCGCTGCTTTGAGTGACAGATAGCGCCGTTTGTAGGTGGTAACAGGGGAAGGTGCATGTGAACGGGGGAGTGGTGTTGCGAACGCAGGCATGTCTGCCCACCAAAACGCTGTTTAAAGGGCGTGCATAATTAACAAAGTAGTTTCATTGTACACATCACCTGCATGTATTTCAGCCCGCAGTGACCGCAGTGCTTCCTGTGGGGAAAGGCAACCCCAAGGGCTGCGAGCAGCTCCGATGGCTCACGATGGTTCCGATTAATCATACATTTCCCGGAGATGACGTGTGTTGCGAGTGGCAAGGGGGCGTCTACAGACACTTGCGAGCGTAATTTGCCGTAGCTCACTAACACACAGTGGGCGTCTTTACGCGATGCAGTGCTTAATTTAAATATCCGGCCCCTTTTTGCCAGCGAGCAATCGCATCTTGCGAGCGGGTCTGAATCAGGTCCATAGTGTAGACAAAAAAGAAGTTGATGACCAAAGTCTATGCGCTAAGTAACATTCTATGAAAAGGTGACAAAAAATCAAATGCTAATACTTCCCTTCAATGATGAGTTGTTCAGTGTCTCAAAATGTTTTCATCATAAAAAGAGACAAAACATACACAATATATAGTGTGATTCTGTTTAAGAGATCATACTCGGCAAACATGATAATTACTAAAATATATTTTACTCATGCAAGATTTAAAATGAGTCACAAAAAACACAAACATTTTATTGCACAACTGGAAAATATATATGATGCTTCAGCATATAAAGCGCATGGGGCTGTAGAAGTTGGGCTCTGGTATGGAGACAACAATACAATAGTAATACAAAGTGAGCAATGTTCACAAGATAATGTGCATAGTAGTATAATTAACCTCTGATATGGATCAAATAATGTGCAGAAAATATATGAGTTGGGCTCTAATATGCAGTTGAGAGGTCAATGGTAATGCAAACAAGATAGATAATATTCAACAGTAAAGTGCATAGGTGCATAAATATGACCTCTGGTTGGAGTAAATGCTGGAGAGAGTTCAATTGTAACAAAAAATAATGGCCTGATAGGATTAGGGTAATTCCGGAATTTACCCTGTGTGTCTAACTGGGCCGGTGTCCTTCAGGTAAACTCAGTCAAAGATCCTCCAAGTAGTTCCAATCAGATGGCATGCAGGGCTGGCCGAAGCATTTCGAGCTGGGCTCTTTATCAAGGCTGTGCATGCTGTCCAAAAGCCTAGCCTTAAATAGGTGAATCCTGAGTTTAAGGTAGGCCGGAAGTGTCTCGATCCTGCACTTCTTGTTTTGCAGCAAAACGACCGGAAGTGCGACATGGGTTGTTGAGGTGTACATTGCTTCATTTGGGTGTACATAGTCGCTGCTGGAAATGATGCAGCAAAAACTGGAAGGTCGTCTCTTTGTTCATCAGGTGTATGCGGCTTCATCCGGGTTTACTAGAAAATGGTTGAGCTTTATTGTGTATACACCGTAGGTGGATTGAGTAACAGGAAGTGCCCATAAATAAACTTTAAATAGGTTTTTCGTTGTTTGTAGTTTTTTTTAGGCTCTATATGACATGGTTCTTGGAGACCCACATAGGAGAAGTCCATATGTCACAGGAATCCATTAATGAAAGTAAAAGTATGAAAACAGGTTAGAACCTATAAAACTTAATAAAATGTCAGGTAAAGCAATGACTAATTAAAAAATGACTGAATAAAAATTGATAACAAGAAAATTGGAAAGGCAAAAAGGAAAAATTGACGTGGGAAGAAATCATTACAAGAACCACATGAGTTCAAAGTCCTTATTTAATCCTTTCAAAATAGGGGATTTTAAATAAAAATCCACCTCATTTCACATCTTGCTAATTTTAATTCCACGTCTCTATCTTTCCATGTAGTTTTTATCCCCATAAAATTTCGAAAGTTGGTAGTTGAGCAATTGTGATTCTTTTTAAAATGGTCAGATAAAGAGTGTGTATCAAGTGCTTTTTATAATGTTGCCCAAGTGTTCTCCCATTCTTGTCTTTAATGCTCTTGTCTTTAATGCACCTATGTAAAAGAGACCGCAGGTGCACTCTATTAAATACACCACATTGATGGTGTGGCATGTGATGAAATCGGAAATTTTATGGCTTTATTTTTTCACTGTGGATCCAGTGAATTAACTTTTTTCACTTGGTACATCCGTAAACATATTTCAACAACCACATCTGTGGAAACCTTTGGATCTTATAGGGTTGGAGGTGTTCACTTCCAAAGCGCTTCTGACCAATTTGTTTTTAAGATTCTCAGCTTTTCTATACATTTAATTTAGGCTGGACTATAATATATAGTCTATACTACATACTTAATCTACAGCTACTCGATTGTAACTAGGGATGTGCAGGCTCGGATTAGTTCAGATTTTCCCACTAAATTCTGATTTTTCATGCCAAAAATCGTGTCTAAGAGAGAGGCAAAATGTCATCTTTCATGGACAAACATCATCGTTCCTGGACAAAAGTCAATGAATGATGATGTTTTGCCTCTTTCTGAGACCCGATTTTTGCCGAGGGAAATCCGAACTAATCCGAGCCTGCGCATCCCTTATTGTAACATAGTTTCATGGTAAAAATACGCATATATTGTTCTAACCATAATCATTAAATCAAACTAGGGTGTAATGATAACCACATGCTACCAACAAAGAGAAACTAACCTGATATTTCTATGCTGTATGGCAGGGGTTCCTAAATCCTAAGAGTCCAGGTTTTAAGGATATCCATGCTTGTGTATAGATGGTATAATCAAACTGACTGAGGTACTAATTAACTCACCTGTGCTTAAGTATGGATATCCTGAAAACCTGGACTGTTCGGGTGCCTTGAGGACCGAGTTTGGGAACCACTGCTGTATGGCTATTTATAATCCACTATGGATTTCATGTAGAGTTTGGTGTATGTGACGACTTTTCGTGTAAAATACATGCCGGCGCACCTAAAATACTGACAGTTGTATGGGTGTTTTCAATGAATAACTGCAAGCACACAATATAAAAAGAATATGTATATTTAAAGCTATACTCCAGAAATAACCACAAGGAGAAAGCTGAATGTTTTTGTGTTTTTTTGTGTTTTGTTTTTGTCTTTTGATGGGAATAGCGGAATTTCATTAGTAACACTGCAAACACACAGCCATATATTGCTCCGGGTGCATATGCAGAGGTTCGAGCAATTATATTTAATGTAGCTTCACAAAAATCTGGAGTAGGGGTAGCCAACCCTGGTCCTCAAGAGCTACCAACAGTGCATCTTTTCCAGGTCTCCTCACAGAATCACAAGTGTAATTATTAGCTCCACCTGTGGAAATTTTCAAATGTGTTAGAGAGTAATGAATACACCTGTGCACCAACTAGGTGGTCTGGAAAACATGAACTGTTAGTAGCTCTCGAGGACCGAGGTTGGCTACCCCTGATCTGGAGCATATATGAACGATGCAAATCTGGATGCAGCTTGGGGCACATTATTCAATATTTTCTGTTTATACAGATTGAATATTAGTTATACACCATCAAAAATATCCGACTGATTAGTTTAGTTTTTGGATCGTCGACCTTTGGCCCTAGGTAAGTGTTATTTCTTATTTTGTTTATTGTTGTTTGGTTTGCTGCTATCTTTTATTATATTTTACTATATGTTTCTGTATTTTTTATCCTATTGGCAATGTTTTGGAACATGTGGAAAATTGTCAGCTGTCTTTGCAGTCTTGAGACCTCTGTTCGTAAGGGGCCTATCCATTAGACGACTTTTGGAACGATCCAGCCAAAACCAGGAGGCTTTGGTCACATTGGTCACAAAGTCGTGTAATGGATAGCCGGCAAAGGCCGCCGATGCACGTGCACGCTGGGTCCTTGTCAACCCCGACTATCTACAGAACATGCTGGTCAACCTGATGACAATCATCAGGTTCCACATGTTCCGAGATAGGAGGTCGGGATCCTGCATTGAAAGACGTTCAGTGAATGCCGTTCAGTGCGGGCACCGCACCCAGCGACCTGATGGACTGAACGCTAGACGTTCAGTTTTTCAGGTCGCCTATTGGATAGGCCCCTTTAATCTTCCTTTAATTTTATAACAATCACTTTCTGTTCTATTGTTATTTTTTGATATTTATACCAGGCTAATAACTTTCCACCTTATTTCACTGATTTAAGAAGCATCAACTGTGAAATAGTAAAATCATCAGTATAATCCTACAGTACATAAACAGACTTCTACACTTTTCCATATCTTAAATTCAATACCACCAGCAGCGTGAAGAAAAGGATTAGAACTCTAGTTGCAGAAGAGGAGAGATGGTGGCTGCCAAACTCTTCATGTGTAAGGATCTTCTGCCAGGAATATTGGTTTCTGACAGCAGGGAAATGCTCTGCTACCTGGCAATACAGTCTGGCAACCATAAGAAAACATGACTGTGCTGGCCAGTGCTTGTAACCTCTGTGCATGCATGATCCACCTTAACCGGATCACACATGCGTATTGTATTGGAGGCACGGCTTCGGCTTCTAGTAACAGATTTTTTAAAACAATCTAGAAACATTTTTTTGTATAGTTTGCAAGCAAACAATGCTTTATTTTAATGTCATTTATTGTGGATGGCAATAATGATAGAAGAACAAGAAGTAATACATGTACCACCACTGTACTTACTGTAAATATGCATAGGAAAGCTATCGCTGGAGGTAGCTGAGAAGGATCTGGACAGTTTTGATGGAGCACTCTCCAGTGAAAACACCTGATTTAAGTCTTTTCACCTTTTTTCAATATAATTCAAAGATTCCCTAGAGTATGTATAAATTGCTACACTATAACATGTTTTATTATTTATGGTAACGTTATTAGCTTGCTGAGTATAAACAGACATTTTCATTACTGTTGACTTCCTGGACTAGAGCGCCATCATTATTGTTATTATAATATTAAAATTATTAATATTGTTATATTATTCTGACTTACAAATACAGAGATGAATGAAGTTGTGATAAAAGTTTGTATGATGTGACCATTATTACGTAAATAAGTAGAAGAAATTTGCAGGAATCCGGTGTCACAGTGCTTGGTAATTACCCAGTTATAGCATATGTTCAGTATCCTGGCACAGGGGCTGCCAGCTCTTAGAAAACCGGCACCGGAATCCCTACACCTGTCAGAATCCTGGCGCCGGCATCTCGACCTCCGGCATCCCGAAGGTAAGTAGCGGGTTTGGTTGGGAGAGTTAGGGATAGGGGTTAGGCATTAGGTGGAGGGTTAGAATTAAGCACTAAGGGGGAGTGTTAGGATTAGAGTGCGGGGAGGAGGTAATTAGGTTTAGGCACTAGGAGGGAGGATAGGTTCAGATAACGGGGAGGGGGTTAGACTATGGATAGCGGGAGGGTTAGGATATCTACCAACAGGTGTTGACATTAGGGTTGGGCTGTTGGGGGGATAGGGTTATGCTGTAGGGGGGTTTGGCACTAGAGGGAGGATAACTATAGGGATCAGTGTTAGGGATAGGGGAGAAATACCCGAATGCCAGAGGTTCGGAGGTCTGACCCGAAAGTCACAGTCACATGACCGCCGGACCCAGAAGTCATCGATGGAGCCACTGCAGCCGTCGAGAGCAGGTAACAACAGGGACGATATGTCAACATTTTAACATGTCAACATTTCATCACTATCTACATGATGAATGTCGGTATGGTCAACGTCGACAGTATGATCCGGTCAACTTTATCATGTCAAAATGATGAGTGTCGACATTATGACTGTTTATATATTATACCCAACCCCTGCTGCGGTACCCTGTACATAAATGACGGGGATACTTAAAATTTATGTTTTCGGTGGATATCCCAAAAATGTAATTGATAAATAGGTCCCTTAAAGTTTTACAGATATTTAAGCCCAGACCCAAATGCATAAGGTGAAGTCTTCAGTTCTTGAGGATGTACAAAGGCAGTGCGATGAGCAAAGGTAATGGGATACTCCCATATGTTCATTTTCTTAATGATTTAACATATTTAATAATAACCAATGTGTCTGTGATTCTACCGTATACTTCTATTTTTTTCTTTTTTGAAGATCAATCCTACCTAGTGATAGTATATATATTTCTTATAATTTTCCAAAAATATGCATTGAGCATCTTACAGGTATGTTGTTATTACTCTTCTATAATAAGCCTTTATGTTTTATATATGAATCAGGGAACTACCATTTTTTTATTTGCAGTGTTGCCAAATCAAGATATAATTTAAGTGTTCCCTTCCATAGATGCTTCTAAAGTGAAGAATTCAGTATTTCTATTATATGGAGTTTATATGCTGTAATGCTGTATATACTGTATGTCTGACCAGTAAATATAACTGTTCTACTTCTCCCACTTGAAACAATTATCATAAAAACACTCTTATGCTCTTATGTTGCTAGCATTGCTGGTTTGCTTTCATTAGCAATCACTGAGTCTGCTGATTATATGATCATTCTCCATGCTCTATAGAGCAATAGAATAAGACCCCTACAGTGTGTAGACTTATTGCTTAGTTTATATGGAAAACACAATCATACTAGAAGTATTTTACATGCACATAAGTGGAGCTGCCATCTTAAAATAGCATGTAATTGTAAAACACAAAAATATTCAGCAATCATAAGAGCATTCAGTATTTCTCCTTATTAAAATATATTTGCATTCATTAACTATAATGAGTCTGTATGCGGCCAGATCACAATGAAATTTTGTATTTTATGTCTTACGTATTGTGATTTTAATTGCATTCTTTGATACAGCATACATTTCAATATATAAAAAAACTGTTATTTTTTTTACATAGACAGTAAATTATATTACAAAATATACAATATAAAATGTGCAGGCTTATAAGAATATTGATACACAGAATGAAAGTTGCTCCATCAGTTTCTTGGCCCATCACAAGAGCATGTAAAGGAGAGGTTTATCTAGACAAGAAAAAACAGCTTGGTTGATGTGAGTATATTCTCTTTGTTTATTCTTGTTCTTTAGTCCTTCAGTCCATTTTTTGCTGTCTGTTCTTGTTTCAAGGTTATTTTCTTCTTTGTAGGTTTCTAGCTCTAGAAAGATCACTTCCTTTTGACCTGTATTATGCGTACATATGAGGTTGAGTTTATTGTTGTTATGAATTTATGCAGGTCATCTTTCATTCCAGTCTTTGATATAACATCATCTAAATACCTGCACCAAATCAAAACGTTTTTCAGGTAGATGTTGTTATCCTCTAGGATCAATAAAAAATAGTTTTCATGTAATTTTGCTGATTTTTGTGAGGATAGAGCTGATATAGTCACATCCAATGGCATGATGGATAACACTGTATAGTGAAATGATATCACATGTTACCAAAATCAATAATAATTAGCAAAGAACTATGGCAGTAGGCTATCTTTTGCATATGTTATAATAAATAATTTATAGTCATTATAAGGTACTCATCTCCTTTAACAAACACTGTCTAACTTTCCAATTATAAAAATAATGACAATATTTAAATTATTTAGAAAAACTGAAATTCTTAGAGTTTTCTCAGACCAAACTACCTTTGAATGTTCTGGGGTTTGGTGATTTGAAAATACAGTAGTTTATGGTCACAAATTGATAATTACATTTAATATAGAACAGATTTTTTCTTTTTGCAGTGAGGGGCGGGGAGAAGGTTGGGGTATCCGGCAGTGTCGCATGCGTAGACACAAAATACAGATGGGTGCGGTGGTTATGTGAGTGTCTAGGAATATGTGCGTGGTTGCTGGCGTGTTGGGTGTAATGCGGTGGGGGGATGAGGTGAGGTGTGAGAAAAAGAAGAGGCAGACAAAGATGAGGGGGCCAAATAGTTTAATGAAGTAGTCACAGTGCTTCTCCTGTACAGTCCCGGGCACAAGGGGATGGTGTGGTGGTGGGTGTGGGAGAGACTAAGGAGGTTGGTGGACCCTTTCAGGGGGCTCCTTACCGTGCGGTTCAATTGACCAGCACGTTACCCCTGCTGGACCTTTGGTCGACAGTCTTAGGGAGTCTCGGGTGGTGGGGGGGTGGTGGTGGGGGGACAGCAGGTGTAGCGGGTGGGAGTGTGCACCCTGGTGGCGCCCCGCGTGGTGGTCAGAGTCTCGAAGTCAGATACCTAACGGTAGGATTTGGGGTGTAATTGGTGCGGCCGTAGATATATGAACGTTGCTGCAGGTTTTTGCTGCTTGAAGTGTGCTGCTGCAGTTTCAGAGGTAGGTTGCTGCTGATCATGGAGGACACCTGGTCTGTTGAGGTCAGCAACCGAGTGGTGTTCGTGTGGTGCTGGGTCCACTGTGGCTGTGGAGTCTCCTGCTGCTGCTGCCGGGCCACTCAAGCGGGTGGGGGTGCCACTGTGGGAGCCAGAGGTGGGTGGATGGGTGGTGACCAACCCTGTGGCAGGGGGTGGTCCGCCCAGGATGGGCTGTATGAGGTACACTCTGGGGGATGCTGGGCTATGCAGAACCGGACAAGGTGGTGTATTCGGCGCTGGCACCAGCGAGTGCGGGGGTGAGAGAGCTTGGGGTGGCTGTGGCCACCGATGGTCCCCGTGGAGGCAAGCCGTGCTAATGGAGTGTAAGGGTCCCCGACGCATTTCGGCAGGGGTTCTGCCTTTGCACTGTAATGAGCCCCCTGAAAGGGTCCACCAACCTCCCACACCCACCACCACACCATCCCCTTGTGCCCGGGACTGTACAGGAGAAGCACTGTGACTACTCCATTAAACTATTTGGCCCCCTCATCTTTGTCTGCTTCTTCTTTTTCTCACACCTCACTTCATACCCTCACCGCATTACACCCAACACACCAGCAACCACGCACATATTCCTAGACACTCACAAAACCACCGCACCCAGGGGCGTAACTATACCTACAGGGGCCCCATAGCAAAAAATTTTATGGGCCCCCCTCTCAGCCCGCGGCCCCCAATCTCGTCCCGCTCTTGCCCCCCACCGGTCTGAGGCCCCCCCGCCAGTGGCGTAACTTCATCCCAGGTGCCCAGAGGCAAGTTAAATGTTGGTGCCCCCCCAAACTAAAATATACCACCCCCAGCACCTATGCCAGCCCCAGCTGCTGCCGCCCCCCTTATGCAGTTCCTTTTATTTAATGTAGTGCTCCCCAGTAATGGTCCCCCTATGCAGTACATCCAGTAGTGAGGCTCCTTGTAGTTGCCCCCAGTAGTGAGTCCCCTGTAGTTGCCCCAGTAGTGAGCAACCTTGTAGTTGCCTCCAGTAGTGAGGCCCCTGTAGTTACCCCCAGTAGTGAGCACCCTGTAGTTGCCCCCAGTAGTGAGCACCCTGTAGTTACCCCCAGTAGTGAGGCCCCTGTAGTTGCCCCCAGTAGTAGGCCCCTGTAGTTGCCCCCAGTAGTAGGCCCCTGTAGTTGCCCCCAGTAGTGAGGCCCCTGTAGTTGCCCCCAGTAGTGAGCCCCTGTAGTTGCCCCCAGTAGTAGGCCCCTGTAGTTGCCCCCAGTAGTGAGCCCCTGTAGTTACCCCCAGTAGTGAGGCCCCCTGTAGTTACCCCTAGTAGTAGGCCCCTGTAGTTGCCCCCAGTAGTGATGCCCCTGTAGTTACCCCCAGTAGTAGGCTCCTGTAGTTACCCCCAGTAGTAGGCCCCTGTAGTTGCCCCCAGTAGTGAGGCCCCTGTAGTTACCCCCAGTAGTAGGCCCCTGTAGTTAGCCCCTGTAGTTGCCCCCAGTAGTAGGCCCCTGTAGTTGCCCCCGGTAGTGAGCCCCTGTAGTTGCCCCCACTAGTGATGGCCCCCACCGCGCGTGCACACACACAAAACAAAACAAACAACTTACCTTATCCCCGCTCCAGTGCTGCTGCCGTCCATCCCCGGCGTCCGCTCCTCGGCACTATGGGAGTGACGTCATTACGTCACTCCCATAGTGCACTGCGGGACCCGGAAGACGGAGGGAGCTCCGTCCTCCGGCTACCACGAGGAGGATAGGAGCCGGGCGCCCGCTGGTAACGCACTCAGTGGGCGCCCGGCAAATGGAGGGTGCAGGGGTGCGACAGCACCCCTTGCACCCTCCGTAGTTACGCCAATGGAGGTGGAGCGCCGATCAGCGGCGCTCCTTCTCCATGCAGCTCCCGGAGCAGGTAAGTGCAGTAGAGGGGTTTGAGGAGGGTGCGGAGGGAAGGGCAGCGGACAGCGGCCTGGCACCGTAGGTGCAGGGGGAAGGCCGGGCCCCAGGTTGGGCCGGGCCCCGGGTTGGTCCGGGCCCCATAGCAGCCGCACCCCCTGCACCCACGGTAGTGACGCCACTGACCGCACCCATAGGGCGAGCACACCTTCCAACCCCCCCTTCCCCACCAAGCTACCACGCAGGACCCGGTACTCCTGTCAGAAGGAAAGTGCAGCACCCCAACCACATATTAGGTACGTCGTATACCCCCACACAACACCCCATCTGCCCATACAGTAGAGCACAGTTCGACCCTACCGTTACCACAAAATATAGAGAGAAGTGCGCGGACAGGATTCGCAGGGACAGAGCTTTATCGCAAGCTCTGTCTCTGCATTTGGATGATAGTACATCCATGTGATATTTCCTAAATTCGGAATGCGAATTTAGTAAAAAATATTACACTACAAGTGCATTTTAAATGCTGATTGTAGTAAATAGGGGCCATTGAGCCTTATTTATTTGTTGACCTGCTGGGAGGGGATAGCCAATATTTGTGCGCTACAGGCTAAAATATGTTCCTTTCATGGGAAAAAAATTGCCTTTGCACCACTGGCATTGAAACATGATTTGTCCAGTTGCAATTTGTAGCTGCAAAGTCCTTTATCTCTTTTGTGCTCCTACCATTAAAAAAATATATTGCGTAATTCTGCAAAAAGTAATCACACATCTTATATTGCAGTATTAGATCATACAGTAGATCATCTGTTACCATTCAATGCGTCACTGGCAGGTAATGAATACAAAGAGGAAGCCACAAGCTGCACTGGTCAGATATTTGTCTCCAGGGAATGCGTCATTACAGACACTTCCTTCCACTGACAATTAATGACATGCTGTATGTGCCGTACTGTGTGTGCATTAATAGCATGCTATATGTGCCGTGCTTTGTGTTTATTAATGATATGCTGTATGTGCCATACTGTGTGTGCATTAATGATATGCTGTATGATAAGCTGTATGTTAGTTATGCTGTGCATTGTAACTCTGCTTTCACATATAGAAAATATGGCACATGCTAAATCACATCTTTTATTTTAATATCCAATGTATTAATTATTCATATAATACATATATTATTGTTGGTCTGTACATGGATCTAAATTGGCTTTAAGAGTTGTGTAGTTTTAGTCACGGGTGGAAACTCATTTACAGTGAATGAGAAATGAGAAACAGGACACTTACACGGGCTGAAGTATAGGTCATAAAGTTCACCCAATATATTTTTAGATCTCAAACATTACAAAGGATTATAGGAATCTATTCTATCTATCATCTTAATGTGGGTTCATAAAGAGTACCAAATTTGGGAAAATAAGGATTGTGTATTAAAGATCGGAGGAGGATGTGGGCAGCATTAGAGGGGACTGTCCTGGAAAGATTAGAAAACATGAGTATGGTGAATTTCTGAAACCCAAAACCAAGAAACCCCTGTAATATAAAGTTTGTCATGTCCATTAAAGTCACCACTTGCTTTCTGTTAATATGGGAGTATCATGGGTGTTTGGGTTATTCTTTTTTCCAGTGCAAAAACTGTTCTCTGTCAATTAAATATAATAATGGAAATGAAATGGTTGTTTGAGAGAGGGGACATTTTTCTCATTCAACCTTAATGCTCCCGTCAGTTATGCTGAGCCTCATTTTGCCATATCCAGGGCCGCAACTAGGGGGGGGCTAGAGGTGCACGTGCACCGGGTGGGGATTGCGGGGGGGTAAAAAATCTGACTTTGCCATCCGAAAATGGCCGCCGCCAAAGAGGAGACAAATGCTAGAGGTCTTTACTGGACCTCTAGTGTCTGTCTCCTCCTTGGCAGTGGCCATTTTTGGATGGCCGTTTTCAGCAGATTGGACTCTGCTGAAAACGGCCATCCAGAAATGGCCGCCGCCAAGGAAGAGACAGATGCTAGAGGTCCTACTGGACGCCTAGTGTCTGTTAGCAGAGCGCAATGCACACAGCGTTCCCGGAAGTGCCGGGAACGCTGGCGCTGCAAGGAGAGGATGCTGAGACCTGCATCTTCTCCCTTCAAACCCCCCTGGAAACGAGCATAAACCCCATGGCAACGAGCATGTCATTCCTGGCAACGAGCATGTAACCCCTGGTAACAAGCATAAGTCCCCTGACAACAAGCATGAAACCCCCTGGCAACGAGCATGTAACCCCTGGCAACGAGCATGAAACCCCATGGCAACGAGCAGGTAATTTTAAAGTAATTAGAAGCATTACTGTGGGGCATAAAATGGTGTCGGGCAAATATGTAAGTGGCACTTTGGTAATAGGCATTACAGTGTGTGGCATAATGTGTAATGGGAATTATGGTGTGTGGAATAATGTAAGTCACTATACCAGGGACATCTGAGTAGTGCACTGCCTTATTGAGGAGCAAGGACAAAATCCAGGTACGGGAAGGGAGGGGGCACACAATTGCTGCCTTGCACCGGGTGACAGATATCCTAGTTTCGGCCCTGCCATATCCCATGTGTAAGGAACAAGTTGATATACACAGTCCCATCAAGAAGCCAGTTCTCAGTCACATATAGCAAGTGATGATTAACAAGTATTCCTGAAAGGGCCACTGTCAAGAAAATGATATAATGGAAAAGAAGTTTAAACTTATCCTTTAGAAACTTATTGTTGATGGTTGTTTTGTGTCTATAATTTGCAGCACCAAAGTCTGTTATTGCTGTATATTATTTGAGTTGCACTTGTACTTATTGTTTTTTTCTCTTTCTGAGTCCCAGTAGCGTGTCAGGGTGTCCGAGACTCAACTGAAATTCAGAATCCAACTGAAGGGTTCAACCATCTCTAGCCCTGACTATGTTACCTGGATTTTACATGGGTTGGGTAAGGGAGCCCGACAGTCAGAATCCCGACAGGATTAGGCAAGTATCCTAGCCCCTAACCCCTTCCCCCAATCCTAACCCTAACCCCCACCCGTAATCTAACCTTAACCCCCCCACCCGCAGCCTAACCCCTAATCCTAACCCTCCCATCCCACAGTCTAACGCTAACCCCCCAGCCGCAGCCTAACCCCACACCCACAGCCTAAACCCTAATCCTAACCCTAACCATAATACTTACTGTCTGGATGTCAACGATCAGGATTCTGGAGCCGGGCATCCCTAACCACATTGATGCCGACTACATCCTTTTCACCCGATCTATTGGCCGAGGGGGGTTTGCTGCTGTCCTATTACATGTCTCCCTACCCCATTACTTTTATTTCTGAGAATGTTTGTATTTATGTACAGTAAGTAGCAGCATTGGAGATTTGTACAAAGTGTTATTAATATTGGAACTGGTATGTAATCAAATACCGACAGCGGAAGGCCGACGGTCCGAAAAGCCCAATGGGGGATGGGGGGGTGGTAAGTACCCTAACCCTCCCTTAGTGGTGCCTAACCCTAACCTCCCCCCTTAGTACCTGACCCTAACCTCCCCCCGTTGGTGCCCAAACCTAACCCCCCTTTCCTGCACCCTAAAACTAACCCTCCCGGAGGGCTGCCCTACCCTATCCTCTCCCTGGGGGTGCCTAACCCTAAACCCCCTTCCCCTAGCCTAACCCTAACCCTCCCAGAGGGGTGCCTAGCCCTAAGTCCCCCCAGGGGTTTCTAATGCTAACCCCCCCCCCCCCTCGAGGCTAGAACCTAAGACACCTGGCTTACCTGTTCGGTATGCTGGGTGTCAGGATTTCGCCATGGGGCTAATGATAGGCGTCGGGATTTCAGCGGCCGGGATTGCCGGTATCCTGACTACATCCCATTAATATTATGTACCAAGTTCTATTGTTGATTTAATAGCAATGTACATATTTTAAACTGTGAAAAGTCTCAATAAAAATATGAATTACTGTAATTACAAATGTTTCTAGTTTATACAAAATAATCACACTTTGTCATTATTTTGCGGTTGGAGTTTACCAGTCTCTAGGCGTGAGAGCAGCAGTGAGGGTTTTGAAGCACTGTACACTGATATAGAATAAGTAGTACTGAGCACTTGCTATGTGTTTTTATGGAGAATTGGAATTAGAAAGATTACCACTATTATACCTGACTGACAGCATATGATAACAGTGGGAAGCAAGTGTAGATATTTGAGAATGTAGGATGAAAATAATTGGCAGTGTAAGTTAATCTGGTAATACAGTGGCTGTACATGAGGATAACGGAGCAATACAGCAGAAAAATGCTTTGGCAGTTCTTTCTTATCTCTCATGTTGGATAAAAGATCTCTACGTTTCCTCTACTGAATTTTAAGAGAATATTTATTAAGATGGGAAAAGATTGTAGAGCATTTCCTTCCATCCACTAGATCCACCCAATGAGCATGTTCCTGTTTTTCTATGGCAATCGTCAGACATTTAAAGTTCCCCAGTACACAGCTGCATCCTTAAAGCAGAGAATGACATCAACATTACAACAATTTTAGCACAAATCTCTGTAACTGTTAAACACATTTCAAATTTTCAATACATATATACTTTACTATTAACAACAAACTGCTAATTATTCGGATCATTTTACAGGAGACCAACCAGGTCTGACTTATAAACACAGTCAATATTTTTTTTAAAGGTGTTCCCAAATCATGCGCAAGTGCATATTATCCAGTATCATTTAGTGGGTTCCTTATAATAAGGCAAGCGTCCTTTACAACAACTTTGGGTCAGCAACATGTAGGAAATTCAAAACTAAATGTTATATTTATGTGAGTGTCTATCTTATTAGATGTAATCCTGATATAAATGTCATTGGGAATGATTCAGTGTATGCAATGCCGATATTTACGCAACTGAGCGATTATCGGCCGACTGCACATGGGCCAAGGTACTTAAACGATGCTGCTCGCAGTCAGGATTTCTTTGCAAAGTGATTGACATTTAGGGACCATTTGGGTACGGTTATGGGGAGTGCAAAAACTCACACGTGTTGTGACTGTTTTCAGGGCACTTCTCGGCATACGCAGATAAAGTGGTTCCGACGTCTCAGTTCAGGTGCTCATTCTGCTCCACCATAGGACTACTCAGATGGGTGATTATCCAATGATCTGCGCCGGCAGCTGCATATATGTGTACGCAGTTGCTTGGATTTGCAATGGTCCTGGTGCAACATTTGCATATTTACGCACAGCAGTTGTGTGAGCAATCGCAGCTACAATTGCAGTATAGTACATATCTAAATCAGGCCCAGTATTTGTCTGATAATGTACTCAGGGCTATTAAGAGCCAGCCTGGGTGAAGGGGGCGTGGCCTAATCGCGGGAGACATGGTACGCCCCCTCCGAATAAAAACTTAATTGCAGCACCAGGGAGGTGGGCGTTGTGAGCCCAAATATCAAACAAAAGGGGGCACTTCTAAAGAATACCTAAAGGAGGAGTCCGCAGGAGTACCAGAGAAGGGCAAAAAAAAGTTTTGGGGGGGCACTACTTCAGAAAATAGTATTAATAAAACAAAAATATTTTAATATATACAAGATAATAGCACAAAACACTTGGCACATAGAGCCAAATGACAAATAAACATCAACATAAATTGACACCCTTACGTCCAGCCAATTTGTGGCAATAATGGAAGTAAAATATGGTAGAGCCGCTCTGTCTGGCACAAATCTGTTGGGGGGGTGGGGGGCCACTGCAGCCCAGAACACAGCAGCATGCGCTGGGCTACTAACAGGAAAGAGGGAGGGAGGACAGAGTTGGACCCAAGCCGCTGCTGGGGCCCTCCAGCAAAAGCCCGGTCCTGGCTAATTAGTACCCGCTCCCCCCTCCCTCTCGGCGCCCATGAATGTACTAATATGAGCAGGTCTGCTGGAAGGCATATCAGCTATGCAGTATTTTATTGAGTTTTCAAAAAGGAAGATTAACAACATGACAAGTGCAGATCTTAAATAAGATAGAGACACAACACAGAAAGTGACACACTAAAAGCAAGAACAATCTACTCAATATAATGTAGAGTAGCGACAAAGAACAAAGAGCATACAAGCTATAAGATGAAATTGGTTAACGGTTTACAGCACATTATGTAAGAATTATTTCTTTGCACTAGAACACAAAACAACAAGTAGGGGCTTGGTGACGCGAGGATATCCTGTGTAACAGTACAGCTTTAGAACACTTTGCTTTACAAGTACTTATGACATGCTCGCACCACCCAGATTTATTTATAACTCAAGAAATGATTCTGACATAAACTACTGATGACAACGAATATATAATAAATTGGTTGTAGTCTTTTAGTTTCCATGGACATACACAGGTTTTAAAGCTGATTCCTGGAAGTTTAAGGCCTTTCCTATTAATCTGTTAATAGTTCTGCTTTCCTGACTGCCAGATGTATTCTCTGTACTGTATTACTTGTTTTCTTTTTGGATGGACATGTATGGCACTCTTATTTTACATACAGTTTTCACTATCTGATGTTATTTGTATAGCTGGATAGAACTAGGCTACTTGTCTTATTGTATTTACAATTTTGTATGTTTGTATTATTGTTATTTTTCTCAGTAAGGCACTATTATGGACACTTTGTGGCATCATATAAATGAATAATAATAATAATAATAATAATAATAATAATTTACTATATAAGTACAGTAAAAGTTATACATGTATTCTACCACTAACTAAAATTGATCAATAATTTTTATGCTGACAAGCATGTGTGCCTTCACAAAGTACTTTAGCAAAGCACCGACATAAAATGTGTAGAAAGTACTTTATATAAAATAAAAAATGCATAATATAGGAAAAACAAAAATATAAGATACATGCCTATGAAAAAGTGAAGTGCTGGCTTTCATTCCAATCTGTATGTTGAATGCAATTTTCAATGTGTAATTTGAAGAACTATTTGTATTTACCACTCTATGCTGTAAGATGTACTGTATTTCGGATGAACACCCAGATGCTGACAGCTTTATAATATGCAAATACTGGTATTTAAAAAAAAACACAAAATTTAGCTTTATCGACACCTGCTTATATTTGCATCATGTGCATGTCATGAACATACAAAGGTTCTCTGCTCCAGTTGTTTCAAAGGGGATGTATTGATGAGACCGGTGGCTGCATGCTGACATCGGAATCCCGGCAAAGGATGTAACATAGGCGTCTATGTTAATCCCGATGCCAGAACGCCGAGGATGCCAGCCCGAACGAAGGTAAGTCTGGGGCGCCCTTAGCGTTAGCCCCAGGGGGGTGGTAAGTATTATGGAGTCTAGCGGGGTTAGCGTTAGATTTAGGGGGGGATTAGGGTTAGGCACCCCTAGGAGAGAGGGTTAGGGTTAGGCACCCTCCTGGGAGGGTTAGGTTTAGGGCGCGGGGAGGGGGTGTTTGGATTAAGCACCCCTAGGGGGAGGTTAGGGCTAGGCACCACTAAGGGAGGGTTAGTGTTAGGGGGGGCAGGGGAGGGTTAGTATACTTACCTTAACAGCCGCTGGCATTTCAATCCCAAGGCTGGGTATGGGCAGGGGTGAAGCGAGGGTGGTTCCAGTGGAGCATGAGCTCCAGGCGCCAAAATGGACAAAGGGCGATATCCAGGGTTCCGGAATTCATGGGGCGCTACACAGTATGAAGGCTGCCTGTTAGTTTTATCTCAGTTTGTTTGTTCTATATCCTAAATAAATCCTAAATAAGTTGTGGATCTGAATCCATTTCTACATTTCATGCTCCCTCAAACTGCCCAGTTTGCCTCCCCTCCGGCCAGAGGGCATCTCTCCTCTTTGATCATCTTGTCACCTCCCCTTTCCTGCCAGATTAATTACATTCACTTCTCACCTCTTTAATTCCCTCCCCTCTACCCTGTGATCAGCTCTTTGCCCCTGTACACTCCTTTCTTATTGGCTTCTGTCACCACCCCTCTTTGATCAGCACTTTCCTTTCCCCTCTCTTCTTTGACCCCCTCACTCCTTATCTCCTCATTCTGTGCTTCAATGGACTTAAAAGTGACACATCTGAGGTAAAATCCTAAGCTTCAATTATAAGGTATTAGTTTCCATGAATGACCACAAAGTGTTCTTTGAAAGGTCTTTTAAAATATATTAGGAGACCTGAAATAATAATAATGGCGGTAGACAGAACATGATTAGTACTGTAGTACTCACATTAATATAGGTGCAGTGTATATTTGCGAAGTAGGAGCATAGCTGTGGAGAGAGCTTCCCATAGGTTTTTCCACTCCAGTGAAAGCTACTTGGGGCAGTAATTGCACTCTAGCACATGTATACTTTCAATTTAAGTTAAATGATCATAATATATAATACAATCTCCTTTATTGACTAATAACAATGATTCAAAAATGGGCAAAACTATGGAAGACAATGGAAGCTCCTGCCGCCGGGCACCAGCACTAAATGGGCACCTCCTCCATTGCCCACAATATATTCATCCCACTTAGTGCTGTAACTATGTACCCGGAGTGTACCGTCATGGCCGCCTAATACCTACCACCTCTTCCTGGCACCTGAGAATCTACCATACACTATTTATTTATTACCAGTTATTTATATAGCGCAGACATATTCTGCAGCGCTTTACAGAGAATATCTTACCATTCACACCTGTCCCTGCACCAGTGGAGCTTATTCCCTACCACATGCTCACACACATACACACTATGGTCAATTTTTGTGGGGGGGGGGGGGGGCCGATTAACCTACCAGTGTGTTTTTGGAGTGAATATACAAGCTCCACATAGTTAGGGCCGTAGTGGGAATCAAACCCATGACCTCAATGCTGTGAGGCAGGCACGCTAACCACTACACCGTCTGTGCTGCTACACTAGTGGAGAGCTCCATGTCATACCATCAGCTGCCGTCTATCTATGGCCTGTCCCTACTCATTGGTGTCGCTGCTCCTCAGCAGCTTCTTATGTCAGTGTGACACGTCCGGTGCCCCGCTCACCCACAACTCTCCATCTTACCCCTCCCCTAGCCTCAGACCCATGCAGTGGTCCCGGCACACCTCATGCTAATTGCATCATACAGGTCACTATCTTATCTGTGACTAATGCATACAGATGTGTACTCATACATCTATCCTCCGTGCGCTACAAGTTGCGTTACACATAACGTGTGATTGCAGAGTGACTTGGTTGCGCTGAGCATCTTTTCGTGCAAATACGAATAGGACGCACAAGCAGCTTTTGCTGATTAAAATGACATGCGGAATGCCTGTATTCTATGTGCGACTTTGGGTGTATCTGCATGCGAAATGCTACATTACAATGTCAGCGGCTGCGATGGGGGGCACCAAATTATAACTTGCCTCCGGGCGCCTGGGATGAATTTACGCCACTGGATTAAAAGGAGATAAAAGTCAGATCCTAGGTGCTATACATATATAAAGCAGTGCCAAAGGAGCTACTACTTCATGCATCACCGAAGCATTCCATTCCCCTATTGGGATCTCAACGCCAAGCGTGATACTGCCACTGTTTGTTCTTTTCTCTTCACTTCAGTATTCCCCCGCAGGCTGGCCATAACCTACTGGCAAAGATCAGTACACAGACATGTGCGTTCTTCGGGCGCCATGGTTCCACGTTACTCCTCTGGGTACGGGATGACGGCACTCGGAATCCCGGTGGTTAGAATCTAGATACCGGCATCTCGACAGGGTTAGGATATCCTAACCCACCCTTCTCCCTACCCTAACTGTCCCACACCGCTATCTAAACCTAACTCTCCCCCCTAGTGCCTAAACCTAACCTCCCCCACACAGCCTAGACCTAACTCTCCCCTCCTAGTGCCTAACCCTAACCCTCCCCTTAGTGCCTAACTCCTAACCCTCCCCCTAGCCCCACTACTTACCGTCAGGATGCCGGTGGTCTGGATGCCGGTGGTCGGGATGCCGGTACCGGTATTCTGAGAACCAGCATCCCCATAGCCAGGATTATGACTACATCCCATTTCAAATCTGCTCTCACAATTAGTTGTGCGACTTATTATCAATCTTCATTTTAAAACGGGCATTAAAATGGGTGACAAGGTGCATGCATGGTGCTTGTGACTAGAAAAGCTAGACTTTGATAAATATATATCTAAATAAATGAAATTTGTTGCCTATTGAGGCACGTGCATAACCTGTCTTTGTATGGAAGAAAATTCATATATTTGTTCCTGCAGACTACTTTTCCCATTTGCCTTCTCTGCTGCTATGAACCCCCCACCACCACTACTATCACTACCATGCTGCGTTCCACCTCCTGTATTCCATTTCACTCCCATAATTACCCCATTCAGTGGCAAACGCAGGATTTTTAGGGGGTTCCAATATATATATGAGCATATATATATATATATATATATATATATATATATATATATATATATTAGGGGTGTGCAACGGCCACTTTTCATGTTTTGTGTTTAGGGTTTGGATCTGGATCTTTCTTCGTGTTTTGGATCTGGATTGGTTTTGCCAAAACCACCCTTCCGAGTTTTGGGTTCTGGGTTTTGTGTTTTGGATCTGTATTTTTTTTTTAAAAAAGCATAAAAAGAGCTAAAATCACAGAATTTGTGGGTTTTTCTGCTCCTATGCTATTATTAACCTCAATATCCTTAATTTCCACTCATTTCCAGTCTATTCTGAACACCTCACACCTCACAATAGTGTTTTTATGTCCAAAAGGTTTCACCGAGGTAGCTGGATGACTATGCTAAGCGATACGAGTGGGCGGCACAAACACGTGGCCCATCTAGGAGACACTGCAGTGGCAGACAGGATGGCAGTTTGAAAAACTAGGCCCCAAACCGTACATAATGCAAAGAAAAAAAAGAGGTGCAAGATGGAATTGTCCTTGGGCACTCCCACCCACCCATTTGTTGTATAAACAGGACATGCACACTTTAACAAACCAATCATTTCAGCGTCAGGGTCTGCCACACGACTGTGGCTGAAATGATTGGTTCGTTTGGGCCCCCACAAAACAAGCTGGGAATTAATCTGTCCCTGCACAAACTGGCTCTACGTAGGCAAGATGTCGTCCTCATCCTCCTCATCCACCGATTCCTCATCCTCTTCAGTGTTGTGTACATCCTCATCCTCACAGAGTATTAATTTGTCCCCGCTGGAATCCACCACCACAGGTCCCTCTGTACGTTCTGGAGGCTGGTCTCTCTTGAAGAGTTGATAATTCATTTTTATGAACATCATCTTCTCCACATTTTGTGGAAGCAACCTCCTACGCCTTTCGCTGACAAGGTTCCCGGCTGCACTAAACACTCTTTCGGAGTACACACTGGAGGGGGGGGCAACTCAGGTAAAATAGAGCCAGTTTGTACAGGGGCCTCCAAATTGCCTCATTTTCCTGCCAGTACAGGTACGGACTGTCTGACATGTCTACTTGGATGCTGTCACCGATGTAATCCTCCACCATTCTGTCAATGATGACAGTATCATATGCAGTGACAGTAGACATGTCAGAAATTGTTGCCAGGTCCTTCAGTCCGGACCAGATGTCCAAACTTGGTCCTGCCTGCCCTGCATCACCGCCAGCAGGTTGCTTAGGATACCTAAGTTTTTTCCTGGCAGCCCCAGTTGCGGGAGAAAATGAAGAAGGAGCTGTTGACGTGTCACGTTCCACTTCAGCTGACAGTGTTTTAACCAGCAGGTCTTTGCACCTCTGCAGGCTTGTGTCGGCCGGAAAGAGAGACACTACATAGGCTTTAAACCTAGGATCGAGCACGGTGGCCAAAATGTAGTGGTCTGATTTCAACAGATTGACCACCCTGGAATCCTGGCAAAGCGAATGAAGGGCTTCATCCACAAGTCTCACATGCCAAGCGGAATCGCTCCGTCTTAGCTCCTCCTTCACTTTCTCCAGCTGCTTCTGCAAAAGCCTGATGAGGGGAATGACCTGATTCAAGCTGGCAGTGTTTGAAGTGACTTCACGTGTGGCAAGTTCGAAGGGATGGAGAACCTTGCACAACACGGAAATCATTTTCCACTGCGCTTGAGTCAGGTGCATACCCCCTCCTTTGCCTATGTCATAGGTGGACGTATAGGTTTGAAAGGCCTTTTGCTGCTCCTCCATCCTCTGAAGCATATAGAGCAGTGTTGGCTAACCTTGACACTCCAGCTGTTATGGAACTACATAACCCAGCATGCACTGCTACAGTTTTGCTATTAGGGCATGCTAAAACTGTGGCAGGGCGTGCTGGGATATATAGTTCCACAACAGCTGGAGTGTCAAGGTTAGCCAACACTGATATAGAGGGTTGAGTTCCACCGCATCATAACCTCTTGCTTCAGGTGATGGCAGGGCAGGTTCAAGAGTGTTTGCTGGCGCTCCAGTCTTCGGCACGCAGTCACTGAATGGCGAAAGTGGCCAGAAATTTTTCGGGCCACCCAAAGCGTCTCCTGCACGCCCCTGTTGCTTTCAGAAAATTCTGCACCACCAAGTTTATTGTGTGAGCAAAACATGGGACGTGCTGGAATTTGTCCAGATGTAATGCCCGCACAAAATTGGTGGCGTCAGATATCACAAATCCCCAGGAGAGTCTAAGTGGGGTAAGCCACTGGGCAATGATTTCCCTCAGTTTCTCTAAGAGGTTGTCGGCGGTGTGCCTCTTACTGAAACCGGTGATATACAGCGTAGCCTGCCTTGGAACGAGCTGGCGTTTCTGAGATGCTGCTACTGGTGACGCTGCTGTTGTTGCTGCGTAAGGTGATACATCTACCCAGTGGGCTGTCACAGTCATATAGTCCTTAGTCTGCCCTGTTCCACTTGTCCACATGTCCGTGGTTAAGTGGACATTGGGTACAACCGCATTTTTCAGGACACTGAGGACATTTTTTCTGACGTTTCAGTACAGTCTCGGTATCGCCTGCCTAGTGAAGTGGAATCTAGACGGGATTTGGAACCGGGGACACACTACCTCCATCAATTGTCTAAATTAAACTGCACTAATGGCGGATACCGGATGCACGTCTAACACCAACATAGCAGTCAAGGCCTCAGTTATACGTTTTGGTTCAGGATGACTGCTGTCGTACTTCATCCTCCTCGCTAAGGACTGTTGGAGGGTCAATTGTTTAGTAAAAGTAGTGGTGTTCCTACTTCCTCTCTGGGATGATGAACAACTCCCAGCAGCAACAGCAGCAGTGGCAGCAGTAGGCGTAGCAATGCAGGATCCTCCGGAGGAATCCCGGATAGGAGAGTCAGTCATGCCAGTGACATGGCCTGCAGGACTACTTCCGATCCTGACTAAGGAGGAAATTGACGAGGAGGGAGTTGACGGTGTGGTTTGCAGGCACTTGGATACAACAGGACAAAGGGATTTAGGTGTCCCTGGACTGCTTCCGGTCTTAGCCAAAGTTTCTGAACTTGACAGTAACTTTTTATGAACGTGCTGCAGGTGACGTATAAGGGAGGATGTTCCTAGGTGGTTAGCGTCCCTACCCCTACTTATTTCACCTTTACATATGGTACATATGGCAAAACAGTTGTTGTCCGGATTTGGATAGAAATATTGCCAGACCAAAGAGGTGGAACGTTTGGTCTTCTACCCAGGCATGACCGTGATGGGCTTTTTCATCCCACGGACAACAACTGTCTCCCCCGGAGCCTGATTTAAACAAACCACATCACCATCAGAATCCTCCTCGCCAACTTCCTCCTCAGCACCAGCTACACCAGTATCCTCATCCTGTTGTACTTCAACAGTGACATCTTCAATTTGCATATCAGCAAGTGGACTGTGGGTGCTCCTTTCAGCACTTGCTGAGGTCATGCAAATGGTGAAAAGAGCCACCTCTTCCCGTCCAGTGCTGGGAAGGACAGGCATCGCAACCGCCGCCACACTTGGACTCTCCTTGGGGATTTGTGATATCTTCTTAGAACGCACAGTTCTTCGCTGTGCTTTTGCCAGCTTAACTCATTTGATTTTTTTAGCGGGATGAGGACTTCCATCATCATGTGAAGCTGAACCACTAGTCATCAACATAGGGATAGACTTTACCCATTCCTTGCCACTCCATGTCGTAAACGGCATATTGGCAAGTTTACGTTTCTCCTCAGATGATTTAAATGTTTTTTTTAAAGTCATTTTCCTGAACTTTGTCATTTGGGATTGTATATGCCCTCTACTATGACATTGGGCATCGGCCTTGGCAGACGACGTTGATGGCATGTTATCGTCTATGTCATGACTAGTGGCAGCAGCTTCAGCACTAGGAGGAAGTGGCTCTTGATCTTTCCCTATTTTATTTTTATCGGAGAAAGTTTGGTCCTCCATTTATGTTATATTGATATATACGTGCTGCTAAGGCGCACACAAACACAGAAAATAATTTTTTATTATTGTTGGAGACTAGTGCACTTTGTGGGTTACACCACCCTTTAAGAAATGAGCCAGCCGGCTCTTTACTTATGGGACACAGGCGCACACTTGGTGCTGCTCCTTTGTTGATGCACGTGCAGCTACAGTGCACACAATTCACAAAGACAGAAAAAAAAAGAATTTTTTTATTTTTTGTGGAGCGCACTTTGAGGGTTACACCACCCTTTAACAGACAGACGCACGCTTGGCGCTGCTACTTTGAGGATGCACGTACAGTGCAGACAATTCACAAACAGAAGAAAATATTTTATTTGTTGTTGGAGTGCACTTTGGGGGTTACACCACCCTTTAACAGACAGACCCACGCTTGGCGCTGCTACTTTGAGGATGCACGTACAGTGCAGACAATTCACAAACACAGAAGAAAATATTTTATTTGTTGTTGGAGTGCACTTTGGGGGTTACACCACCCTTTAACAGACAGAGGCACGCTTGGCGCTACTTTGGTGATAACCGTGCGGCCACAGCACCCTTTAACGGTCAAGCCAGCCGGCCCTTTACTTATGACACAGGCGCATGCTTGGCGCTACTTTGTTGATGCACGTGCGGCTACTGCGCACAGAGGCCCTCATTCAGAGCCGTACGCTCTGAATGAGGGCCGCCCTCCATAAAAATGGAGCGTCCTCCTGGACACTCGTATAGCTGTGGGTCACCACCCACAGCCTATACGAGCGTGCAGTTTGATGGCCGCGATGGTCGTGACCATCGCGACCATCGAAACTACGAGCCGGAGCCTGCGGTTGAGGTTTTCAACCGCAAGGCCCTGAGTGATTTTGGCTCTATCAGAGCCAAAATCACTCCCACTGACATCACTAGTGATGTCAGTGGGCCGGCTTCTGACGGTAGGCGTTCCCTTGGGAACGCCCCCGTCAGGGAGGCACGCCCACCAAAGGGGGCGTGCTGTCAATCAACATCGACAGCACGCCCCCTTTGATCAGACACAATGAGCGAAAGACTTTCCTTCGCTCGTCGCGTCTGGCGCATACGCACGACGGAGCTCCCTCCGTAGTGCGCATGCTCAGTGCAGACCATCGACCCACTTGCGAGCGGACAGCCGCTTGCGAGTGGGTCTGAATCAGGGCCAGAATTCACAAACACAAAAAAATTACAGCACCCTTTAACGGACAAGCCAGCCGGCCCTTTACTTATGGGACACAGGCGTACGCTTGGCGCTGCTCCTTTGTTGATGCACTTGCAGCCATAGTGCACACAATTCACAAACACAGAAAATAATTTTTTATTTTGTTTGGAGTGCACTTTGGGGGTTACAGCACCCTTTAACGGTCAAGCCAGCCGGGCCTTTACTTATGACACAGGCGCACGCTTGCCGCTACTTTGTTGATGCATGTGCAGCAACTGCGCACACAATTCACAAACACAGAAAAAAAATATATTATTTGGAGTGCACTTTGGGGGTTACAGCACCCTTTAATGGATGTGCCAGCCGGGCCTTTACTTATGACACACGCGCACGCTTGGCGCTACTTTCTTGATGCACGTGTGGCTACTGCGCACACAATTCACAAACACAGAAAAAAAAAAATTTTTTTGCACTTGGGGGGAGCACCCCTGATGGACAGAGCACCCCCTGGACAACACTACAGCATCCCTTTAGGACTGGGACACTGCACAGGACTTTGGACAACTGACGTGGGTACCTTATATAGAATCCAAATCCCGCGAGACCCGGAAGGCTGGATCATGACGTTTTGTCTCGATTTCAGATCCGAGTCAGGCGGGAAAAGTCGAGCCTGACTCGGATCGGACTCGGATCAGGGGGGCTCACCCCTAATATATATATATATATATATATAATATATAGTCTTGCCGGCACTCCTCGATGTAAGGTAAAATACTGCGCCCGGTGCCTTCCTTATTACCTCTCTCAAATTGGAGAGGAAAATACAAAGTCCTGGAACAGGCGTCACTAGCGGCGTATATGATAATCAGACTTCACATACTCGTTGTTTAAATCAACGTTTCAGGACTCTTTATTGGTCCCTTCGTCAGGATACAAAAAAAGTAAATGACAATTTCTTACCTTAAATACACCTTTGCACCCAGTGAAAAAGCCCACTGAATTTCCTTCAGACGCCTTCAATGTGACGTCACAAATGGAGTGCTCCCCATCACCATAGTAACATTGGAAGCTTAAAGCTACGGAAGCCTACAATAGCCAAGATACAATAAATAGCAAAATACATAATAACCTATAAGGTCAATTAGCGCACCACGTAGTGGTACAAGCATCTAATCGCTAGTTTCACATATTGCAATAACCGATGTATTCAACCTATGAGTTGATCAATATTAGAACTAATAAATAGTATGTTAGATATACTTGAAATAATAAACTATCTTAATATACATTTACTTCATAAGCTCAATTATAACACTATAACTTGTGCCACCTATCCCTGGGTATAAACATAATGCTTATCAATTAAAGTCACATACACAGATATGCAAATATTTATAAAAAACATTGCAAATTCAACTGCTCATTTAATCCCTTAGGTGACATAGTATCTAATTTAAAGATCCAGCTGGATTCAAGCTGTAACAATTTTCTAGCTCTATCACCTCCATGGATGTTTTGTGGGACATGGTCTATTATCCTATAGCGAAGACTTGACAAGTTATGCTTCGCTTCCACGAAATGCTTGGCCACTGGCTGATCCTCATTCTGTTGTACTTCAACAGTGACATCTTCAATTTGCATATCAGCAAGTGGACTGTGGGTGCTCCTTTCAGCACTTGCAGGGGGCGTGCAAATGGTGGAAAGAGCCACCTCTTCCGTCCAGTGCTGAGAAGGTCAGGCATCGCAACCACCACCACACTTGGACTCTCCTTGGGGATTTGTGATATCTTCTTAGAACGCACAGTTCTTCGCTGTGCTTTTGCCAGCTTAACTCGTTTGATTTTTTTAGTGGGAGGAGGACTTCCATCGTCATGTGAAGCTGAACCACTAGTCATGAACATAGGGAAAGACCTTAGCCATTCCTTGCCACTCCGTGTCTTAAATGGCATATTGGCAAGTTTACGTTTCTCTTCAGATGATTTAAATGTTTTTTTCAAGGTCATTTTCCTGAACTTTGCCATTTGGGATTGTATGTGCCCTCTACTATGACATTGGGCATCGGCCTTGGCAGACGACGTTGATGGCATGTTATCGTCTATGTCATGACTAGTGGCAGCAGCTTCAGCACTAGGAGGAAGTGGTTCTTGATCTTTCTCTATTTTATTTTTATCGGAGAAAGTTTGGTCCTTCATTTATGTTATATTGATTTGATATATACGTGCGGCTAAGGCGCACACAAACACAGAAAATATTTTTTTATTTTTGCTGGAGAGTAGTGCACTTTGTGGGTTACACCACCCTTTAAGAAATGAGCCAGCCGGCTCTTTATTTATGGGACACAGGCGCACACTTGGCGCTGCTCCTTTGTTGATGCACGTGTGGCTACTGCGCACACAATTCACAAACACAGATAATATTTTTTTATTTGGTTTGGAGTGTTCTTTGGGGGTTACAGCACCCTTTAACGGTCAAGCCAGCCGGCCCTTTACTTATGACACAGGCGCACGCTTGGCACTACTTTGTTGATGCACGTGCGGCTACTGCGCACACAATTCACAAACACAGAAAATATTTTTTTATTTAGTTTGGAGTGTACTTTGGGGGTTACAGCACCCTTTAACGGTCAAGCCAGCCGGCCCTTTACTTATGACACAGGAGCACGCTTGGCACTACTTTGTTGATGCACATGCGGCTACTGCGCACACAATTCACAAACACAGAAAATATTTTTTTATTTGGTTTGGACTGGAGTGTACTTTGGGGGTTACAGCACCCTTTAACGGTCAAGCCAGCAGGCCCTTTACTTATGACACAGGAGCACGCTTGGCACTACTTTGTTGATGCACGTGCGGCTACTGCGCACACAATTCACAAACACAGAAAATATTTTTTTATTTGGTTTGGAGTGTACTTTGGGGGTTACAGCACCCTTTAACAGTCAAGCCAGCCGGCCCTTTACTTATGACACAGGCGCACGCTTGGCACAACTTTGTTGATGCACGTGCGGCTACTGCGCACACAATTCACAAACACAGAAAAAATATTATTTTTTTTAGCACTTAGGGGGAGCACCCCTGACGGACAGAGCACCCCCTGGACAATACTACAACACCCCTTTAGGACTGGGACACTGCACAGGACTTTGGAGTGGACACAGCCCCTATGGACAACTGACTGCACAACACAGTCCAGCCAGCCCCTATGGACTTTGAAGTAGTGGACACAGCCCCTATTAACAACAGCAGCACAGCACAACACAGCCAGCCCATATGGACTTTGAAGTAGTGGACACAGCCCCTATGGACAACAGCAGCACAGCGCAGCACAGCACAGCACAACACTACTCTGCACTACACTACACTACACAGCCCAGCCAGCCCTAACTCCCACCCTCCCTCTTCACTGTCCACAGCCGAGTGAGAAAATGGCGCCGATGCGGGTACCTTATATAGGATCCAAAACCCGCGAGACCCAGAAGGCGGGATGATGACATTTTGCCTCGATTTCAGATCCGAGTCAGGCGGGAAAAGTCGAGCCTGACTCGGATCGGCCTCGGATCGGGGGGGCTCGGCGGGGTTCGGATTTCAGAAATCCGAACCTGCTCACCCCTAATATATACACACAGATATATATATATATATATATATATATATGCACACACACATTCAT
This sequence comes from Taudactylus pleione, assembly GCA_031769625.1. NCBI lineage: Eukaryota > Metazoa > Chordata > Amphibia > Anura > Myobatrachidae > Taudactylus > Taudactylus pleione. Next base: position 59,427,393 of record JAUIMM010000200.1, on the reverse strand, counting down.
ACACACATAGCTTACATACTGTATACACAGCATACACAAACATCGAACACACATCATACATACAGTTCACACATAGCATACACACACATCATACATACAGCACACACATAGCATACACACAGATAGCATGCATACACACAGGGGCGTATCTATAATGGGTGCAGTGTGTGCGGTGGGTGCCCCCCCTGGGTCCAAGGGGGGCCCACACCGCACACCCTGCACCTATTTAGCCTTTATACTTACCCATCCGTTGTTTTCATACTGCTGAGAAAATGGCGGCGACCATTTTCCCAGTGTCTCGCAAATACGTCAGAGCTGTTGTCCTCGGGAAAATGACGCAGGTGCCATTTTCCCGGAGACCAGTACATGCGCAGTAGATTATGAAACTAAGCCAGAATCTACTGCAACCGCAGCCGCTGTGACATACACACACATCATACATACATACAGTGCACACAGCATACAAACACATAGCATACACACACATAACAGTTGGTATGTGAGCAGACTTGGAGCTGCTGCTGGGCATATGCATCAGCTCCCTCGACTGTCTGTAGCTAATGCAGAGAGCTCTTCCGATCATAGCTCTCTGCCTGAGGAGCTGATGCACATGTGCTACAGCTCCAATCGCCCGCTAACACTGCAGAGACGGATACAAGGTTGTCTCCTTCTTTGAAAATAAAAATTTCGTTCATCAGGGGGGGGTTTCTGTGTGCTCGTAAACCCCCCCTGCATGCGCTACAGCCATTCCTGGGTTCTTCTTCTAGGCTAGGTCTGCCCTGTCCTGTCCACATAGTTGTAGGAGCTTTAAAGGCATCGGCTATCAATGCAGGTGCATGTTGGGGATGAGACAACTTTAGAGAATTATTATATAAAGTCCAACATTAAGCCACAATTAGATGGCTAGAGCCTCATTAGGCACCCCAATGGGCACACAGCTACTCTGAGCTGTGGAATAACCACAAGAACACAGCAGCCAAAAGTGAACCAGAACCAGAAGATCAAGTACATTTACTTAATGTGACTGGCAGTATTAGGGCCTAATTCAGATATGTACACAATGCCGACTTTTATGCAGAATAAGCTATTTTTTTCTATTGCGCATGCGTGAAAGTCGCACTGCACATGTGCTGCTGTTGTCTTGCAATTCCACACACACAGAGGACCCATTTTAAAAGTGGTTAACAGGTAGTCAGTGTTTGGGGGAGTTAACAGGGGAAGGTTAGAAAAATGCGGGTACGTCTTACCGTTTAAACTCTATTACATGGCGTGCAAAAATTAGCCATTGCGATCTCCTAAGCGCCATGCGAGCTCTCTGTGTGTCAGGAGAGCTGCAGTATTTGAGACAAGTCAGACCTGTGCGTCCATGTTACCGATATTGATGCAGGTAAGCATCGTTGTACGCAGATAAGAAGGCAGCAGTGTGCGTCCCAATGTTCGGGTAAGCTTTAGGTCTATTAAGAGCACATTGACCTAATTAGACGTAATCCAGACATGGATTTTATGAATGTCATATATTTGTATGATTATTTCTATATGATTGTAGCTTGATTTTAATGTAAATTATGCATGTTATTACCGGTCAACAAGTTAACAATTAACCAATTGACATGGGTATTTAAACTGATGCCAGCTGAAGAGAAGCACACCTCCTGATGAAGACATTAAGAGGGGTATTCAATATGAAACGTTAACTTCACTGTCGAAGTTAACGTTTCATATCTGAGTTTTTTTCTGCGTTAAGTCTGGTGCGCGCTCCCGCTTATCCCCGTATTCAATATAAAATTAACGAAAATGGGAAACTCCGAAGTTGGATTTGCGTAAAGATACGAATTTTTCCTTAAAATAATTGTACGACCCCCCTAAAGTTGTAAAAACATGGGGGAACACTATGGGTACCCCCGGTTTAGCCTTTAATTGAAAGTCGGGGATTTAAATAGCCGCAGCAGGTGTTTTTTCCCGACATTGAAGAAGTGATGCAGAAGAGCACTTAGGTTATTTTTTTCATTTTTTTAAGTGGTCCCATCAAATTTGGGGTACATGAAAATGGGTACTAGCATATTTTGATGTCCCTAAAGTCAGTTCTTAAAAATTCTGCATTTGTGCACCTGCCGTTATAATTCTATTCTTCAAAACACCTGCCGCATACTTGCAGAATAGCCCTGAACCTATTTCCCTATTGTTTAACAATTTTTCCCCATTTTTTTTTTTTGCACCCCAATTTTTAAGTAAATTTTTTGGGGTGTCCCTATTTTTTAAAAACTTTTTTTGACATTCTCAGGGGTGCAGGCTATTTTTTTTAAGCCTGCACCCCTAAACCCCAATTCTGCACTTTTTTTCGACACCTATTCAATGGTGAAAACTTATCACCGTTTTTTATCAAAGACTTTTCAAAACTGCGATAAGTCTTTGAAATTGAATACGGTGTAAAACTAAAACAAGTGATATTAACGCAAAAACGTTCAAAAGTGCGATATCAACGCAAAAAACGATGTTATCGCACCCATATTGAATACCCCTAAAAGTGACAAAACATGTTGAGGTTTGGCTTGTGACGTGGATGCTGTGACAAGATCTGCCTGTGTCCAGAGCCTGCATTACTCGTGGAAGAGGTCTCATTCCTGGACATGCTATTATTTGCCGGGGATTGGGTGACCGCTGAAATTTCATGTTTGCTGTTTTAAACTTTAAATGTATGTGGATATTTACACAAGTAAAAAGAGTGTTTTATTTTATTACTGAGTGTGCTCTCCTGTATCTGTTTTGTTTGTAAGCTTTAGAGCTATTAGCATATTTTTGCAGCTGCGATCTGTACAAAATCACAGTAATTTCTACAATGACTAGTTCTTCTTTAATGTCACTCATCAGCTTTAACATTAAAACCATTTACAGGTGAAGTGAATAACATTGATTATCTCGTCACACTGGCACCTTTCAGAGGATGTGATATATTATATTAGGCAGCAAGTGAACCGTCAGCTCTTAAAGTTGATGTGTTGGAAGCAGGAAAAATGGGCAAGCGCAAGAATCTGAGTGACTTTGACAAGGGGCAAACTGTGATGGCTAGACATCTGGGTTAGAGCATCTCCAAAACAGCAGGTCTTGTGGGGTGTGCAGTGGTTAGTACCTACTAGAGATGAGCGCCGACCCTCGTGTTTTGGTTTTGGATCTGGATCTCACCTGGTTTTGGATCTGAATCTGGTTTTGGATTTTTTTTCCTTGGTGTTTTGTTTTCGTGTTTTGGTTTTGGATCTGGATTTTTTTTCTTAATAAATCAAAAAAACAGCTAAAATCACATAAAATGTGCCTTTTTACCTCACAGCTCACAATATTGATTTTTTTACATCTAGTTAAAAGGTCCAAAGGTTGCATCCAGCTCGCTGGCTCAAAACTGATTGATGTAATTATTAATAGAGTTGAGGTCTGTGCAAAGATGATGGTTGGGATACCATTGAGGATTGAAGACATGGGCCTTTATAGAAGACAAGGAAGTTGACGGCCTTGCATTATCATGATGACTGCTGGCGGCAGCTACAACATGTGGTTCTTGGCCTTGCTCTCCTGTCATGTGACAGTCCTCCATATTTTCTGCGAACTGGAAGCAGTGTCACAAGCACCAATAGTGTAGCCAAGGTGCGGTTACAAAATTCACACATGTGCAGTCGTGCGCACACAGAAAAAAATATACAAAAGACATTGGCCCTCATTCAGAGCCGTACGCTCTGAGCAGAGCGCACGCTCTGAATGAGGGCCGGCCTCCATGAAAATGGAGCGTCCTCCTGGACGCTCGTATAGCTGTGTGTCACCACCCACAGGCTATACGAGCGTGCATTTTGATGGCCGCGATGGTCGTGACCATCGCGACCATCGAAACTGCGAGCCGGAGCCTGCGGTTGAGGTTTTCAACCGCAAGCTCCGGAGTGATTTTGGCTCTATCAGAGCCAAAATCACTCCCACTGACATCACTAGTGATGTCAGTGGGCCGGCTTCTGACGGGAGGCGTTCCCGTGGGAACGCCCCCATCAGGGAGGCACGCCTACCAAAGGGGGCATGCTGTCAATCAACATCGACAGCACGCCCCCTTTGATCAGACACAATGAGCGAAGGACTTTCCTTTGCTCGTCGCATCTGGCGCATGCGCACGACGGAGCTCCCTCCGTCGTGCGCATGCTCAGTCCAGAACATTGACCCACTTGCGAGCGGACAGCCGCTCGCGAGTGGGTCTGAATCAGGCCCATTATTTTTTTTTTTCGGGTCCAGAACTTGGGCCCAGAGCACAGATTGGTGACGACTGGAGTCGGGCAGCACTAGGTCGCGTTGCTGTATCTTGTGTGGCTAAGCCTAACACGCACACACACACACACAAAAAGTAAATAGACAAAAGACACTATTTTTGGGGGGGCGGGTTTCGGGTCCAGAACTAGGGCCCATCGCACAGATTGATGATGACTGGAGTTGGGCAGCACTAGGTTGCGTTGCCGACTAGCTAGATCTTGTGCGGCTAAGCCTAAAACACACAGACACACAGACAATTATTAGAGAAAAAAACAATTGATTTTTATTTTTTTTCAGCTCCAGAACTATGGCCCAGAGCACAGATTGATCACGAATGGAGTCGGGCAGCACTAGGTTGCAACTTGCATTGCTGGCTGGATCTTGTGCGGTTCTGCGGTTAAGTCTAACACGCACACAGACACACACACACAAAAAAATCTAAAAGACACTTTGATTGATTTTTTTCTTTTTTAGCACGACTGGAGTCGGACAGCACTAGGTTGCAACTTGCGTTGTTGGCTGGATCTTGTGCGGTTCTGCAGTTAAGCCTAACATGCACGCACACACACACAGAAAAATATAAAAGACATTCTGATTCATTTTTTTTTACTATATATATATATATATATATATATATATTTTAGTCCAGAACTTGGGCCCAAATGGAAACAGCACCATCCCAGATGTATCTGCAGTTCTGCACCAGCCCAGATGGACACAGCAGACAGCAAAGCACAAGCCCAGAATGGGTCAGCAGCACCAGCCCAGGATACAGCAGACAGCACAGACAGCCCTATTGGATCAACAACATCCCAGATGAACACAGCAGACAGCACAGTGACAGCACCAGCATAGAATGGATCAGCAGTCACCAGCCCAGGACATAGCAGACAGCTCCCAGCCCTACACTACCCACCCTCCCTGTTCAGTCTCCACAGCCGGAGTGAAATGGTGTTCATCGCGTGGTCCCTTATATACATTGATCATAGAGATGAAAGTGTCACAATCCTGGCTAGTTTTTACCTTTTGTGACTTACCTCTGCCAGCTGCTCCATGGATCTGTGTTTGTAATTCTCCTGGGACATCTGCTCTGGCTGAATCATGCTGGCTGTAACATCTCTGTGTGTGCAGACTGCTCTCCCCCCACACTGATTAAACACCTGGACCCTGCTCTGTCTGTGAGCATTGCTAGTCTTAATTGGAATCACAGGTGTGGTCCTGTTTCTCAAGGGCTGCAGAGATGAATACTCCCTCTGCATGCTGTGCCTGGCTCCACTCTGAATGCCACTGCCAGACCACCTGTCTGTATCCACCAATCGCTGCCAGACTCTAGGTATATAGATCCTCCTCTAATAGCACTCAGTGCTTGAACATCGTGTTACGTTCCGTGGTGTACTGCTTGTGCTATAGCTGTTCCTCTGTGTGCCAGTATGTCCCAGGCTCCTGCTGGTTCCTAGACCAGTGCTATCCGTAAGCCTGCTGCATTCAGCTATCCACGCTACCAGACTCTCACCTACGGCTCCCAGGCTGCTCCACGTAGCTTCCACGCTACCAGCTTCTCCACACGGCTCCTAGGCCGCACCAAATAGCTTCCACGCTACCATCTCTCACCCACGGTCCCCAGGCCGCACCAAGTAGCTTTCACGCTACCATCTCTCAAACACGGCTCCCAGGCCGCACCAAGTAGCTTCCACGCTACCAGCGTCTACCCACGGCTATCCAGCCGCTCCCCAAAGCCATCCAGCTACCAACGTCTACCCACGGCTATCCAGCCGCTCCACGTAGCCACTCAGCTACCAGCGTCTGCCCACGGCTATCCAGCCGCTCCACGTAGCCACTCAGCTACCAGCGTCTACCCACGGCTATCCAGCCGCTCCACGTAGCCACCCAGCTACCAACGTCTACCCATGGCTATCCAGCTACTCCACGTAGCCACCGAGCTACCAGCGTCTGCCCACGGCTATCCAGCCACTCCACGTAGCCACCCAGCTACCAGCGTCTACCCACGGCTATCCAGCCGCTCCACGTAGCCACCCTGCTACCAGCGTCTACCCACGGCTATCCAGCCGCTCCACGTAGCCACTCAGCTACCAGCGTCTACCCACGGCTATCCAGCCGCTCCACGTAGCCACTCAGCTACCAGCGTCTACCCACGGCTATCCAGCCGCTCCACGTAGCCACCCAGCTACCAGCGTCTACCCACGGCTATCCAGCCGCTCCACGTAGCCACCCAGCTACCAGCGTCTGTCCACGGCTATCCAGCCGCTCCACGTAGCCACCCAGCTACCAGCATCTACCCACGGCTATCCAGCTGCTCCACGTAGCTACCCAGCTACCAGCATCTACCCACGGCTATCCAGCCGCTCCACATAGCCACCCAGCTACCAGCGTCTACCCACGGCTAACCGGACGCTCCACGTAGCCATCCAGATACCAGTCTTCCTGCCGGTCCCAGTCCGGATCCTCCAAGCCCACTCACCTCACGGCTCGTTAGCTGCACCAAGTAGCTTCCGTGCTACCATCCATCTGCAGGCTCATCTACTGGTACCCCGACCAGCTCAATCAGCCTACCTGCCGGTCCCAGTCCGGTCCCTCCAAGTTCCTTCTGGTCTCATTCCAACGTCTCCAGTTTCCAGTTCCAGTCACTCATCACCAAAGGCAGTTCTCACTGCTACCCACTTCTTATAATAAAGAGCTATTCATGTTAACCATGGTTCCAGTCCAGCCGGCCTCCAGTGATTCCAGCTCATCACCTGATACAGGTAACTCGCTAGCACCAACTGTGACAGTATGTTCAAGCCTAACGATGGTAGCGGATCAAGCACTTAATCCTGGATCAAGTGCTTTCCGTAACCTAATCACTCGTTTGGATTCACAGGAGGTGGTACAGCATCAAGTACTACAGCTTCTGCAAATTCTGACTAACCGGCTAGATGATACCCAAATCTTACCTGAACCCCTAACTACTTTACATCAACTGCTGGAACAGCTACAGGCTCTACTCAACAAAATCTTTCAGATCATTCCTGAATTTCTTAGAGCTACCTCTGTCTCAACTAAAAACTCTGTCTTGGAATCTCTAAGAACCAAAGATTCTTCCATGCCAAGTAAAGTGAGACATCGAAGTTACCCGCGCTCCAAGCTCTCTGTGGCTGAACGCCAGCGGCGTAAAGATTTACATCTCTGTCGCTATTGTGGAGCTTCTGACCACTTTCTCAAAGGCTGTCCCCTTTGCAATTCCAGCAGTATAACTATGCGTCAACGTCTCAATGCCTGTTCCGGTCCCGTCCCGGATTCTGCCTGTTCCGGTCCCGTCCCGGATTCTGCCTGTTCCGGTCCCAGCCCGGATTCTGCCTGTTCCGGTCCCGTCCCGGATTCTGCCTGTTCCGGTCCCGTCCCGGATTCTGCCTGTTCCGGTCCCGTCCCGGATTCTGCCTGTTCCGGTCCCGTCCCGGATTCTGCCTGTTCCGGTCCCGTCCCGGATTCTGCCTGTTCCGGTCCCGTCCCGGATTCTGCCTGTTCCGGTCCCGTCCCGGATTCTGCCTGTTCCGGTCCCGTCCCGGATTCTGCCTGTTCCGGTCCCGTCCCGGATTCTGCCTGTTCCGGTCCCGTCCCGGATTCTGCCTGTTCCGGTCTCGTCCCGGATTCTGCCTGTTCCGGTCCCGTCCCGGATTTTGCCTGTTCCGGTCCCAGCCCGGATTTTGCCTGTTCCGGTCCAAGCCCGGATTTTGCCTGTTCCGGACCCAACCCGGATTCTGCCTGCTCTGGTAGGGGACTTCAGTTGGCTACCCCAGGAGGGTCCTCAAGTCTCGTAACCCAAGAAGGGGTTTTGAGTCACTCACCCCAGGAGGAAGTCTCTGTCCTCGCATCCCAAAAGGGGGGTTCATGTTCCATACCTCAAAAGGAAAAGTCGAGTCAACTTCCCCAGAAGGGGATTTTGGGTCCCATACTCCAACAGGGAGTGTCAAGTTCTGTACTCCAGGAGGGGACCTTAAGTCTCTCACCCCAGGAGAGGGTTACAAGTCTCACACCCCAAGAGGGGGTCCCAAGTTTCGCACCCCAAGAGGGGGTCCCAAGTCTCACACCCCAAGAGGGGGTCCCAAGTCTCTCACCCCAAGAGGGGGTCCCAAGTCTCTCACCCCAAGAGGGGACCCCAAGTCTCTCACCCCAAGAGGGGGTCCCAAGTCTCGCACCCCAAGAGGGGGTCCCAAGTCTCTCACCCCAAGAGGGAGTCCCAAGTCTCTCACCCCAAGAGGGGGCCCCAAGTCTCGCACCCCAGGAAGGGGTCTCAAGTCTCGCACCCCAGGAAGGGGTCTCAAGTCTCGCACCCCAGGAGGGGGTCTCAGGTCTCGCACCCCAGGAGGGGGTTTCAAGTCTCGCACCCCAGCAAGGGGCCTCAAGTATCGCACCCCAGGAGGTGGTCTCAGGTCTCGCACCCCAGGAGGGGGTTTCAAGTCTCGCACCCCAGCAAGGGGCCTCAAGTATCGCACCCCAGGAGGTGGTCTCAAGTCTCATGCCCCAGGAGTGGGGTCCAGGTTCCAGTTCCCAGGGAGAAGTGTCATGTACTACTAATCCTGATCATGGCTCCTGTTCAGCATCTCCTGAAAATATCATTCCAGAGGATGACAGTTTCTGTAGCTTGTTCTCAGCCTCGAATGTTGAAGCTGCTGTCTCTGGCTCTTCAGGACTCCTTCCAGTTCCTTTAGTTGGTCCAAGTACCGAACAGCTGTCAACTTCAGTTGTTTTGATTCCTCAACAATCAGAGCATCCTCAAGTCTCTTCCAGCCCTGCACCTGAATGTGCTCCACAATCCTCGAACACACAAACTTCATTGGAAACTCCATGATACATATATTTTGATGGGGACTTATCGCAATACTTTGCATTACTGACGCAATATGCTGCAATCATGGAAGCAGATCCAGCTTGTGGTATCACTCCTACCAACCTTACTAAGTACCTTCTCTCTTCCTTTAGAGGTAAGGCATTGGACTGGGCCAATCCTCTCATCGAGTCTAAAGATCCTGTGTTATTAAAAACAAAGACTTTCAGTGAAGCTGTTATTAAAGAATTTGGTCTTAAACCTGTCAAACGAAATTCTAGTTCTGAAAATCGGTCCAAGCAGTCTGTTGGTCCTACTAAAGAATCATCCTCTGCTGAGTCCTCCACTTCCCTGAACATGAGATGTGCGGCCACCTCCTTGTCCTCTTCATACTGCGGTAACTCCCAAAACACCATCAAAATTGGTTATATTTCACTTAGTTCCTCCCAGGAGTCCTATCAATGTTCAAGTCCTACTAAACCTTCGATTTTACCTTTAGATACTGACTCGGAGTCTGAACTTGATCCTGCATATGATAATTCTCCATTCCCTGAAAACCATCTGCCATTTGACCCTGTCCTTTCCAGTCATGTGTTTCCACAGGACTTACCAGAGATCCCATGTCCATTGGCTGGCACAAAACGTTCTCGCAGCAGAAAGAAGAATCGACGAAGGTCTTGAATCATCCCCTTTGAAGAATTTCCACTTCTGGTATCCCAATAATGCAGAATTAAGAAGATGTCTAAAGAGATGTTTCTAGAGTGATGGTGTTCCTATGTTTGAAGCTCCTGTAATGTCATGTTTGGAAGAAAGTTTTTCAGTTTCCTGGGCGTCTCATTTTTTCATGTTCTCCTATGTATTTATTTGGGTGTTCGGAGTCCACCCTTGAAGAGGGGGGTACTGTCACAATCCTGGCTAGTTTTTACCTTTTGTGACTTACCTCTGCCAGCTGCTCCATGGATCTGTGTTTGTAATTCTCCTGGGACATCTGCTCTGGCTGAATCATGCTGGCTGTAACATCTCTGTGCTGGCTGCTCTGCCCCCACACTGATTAAACACCTGGACCCTGCTCTGTATGTGAGCATTGCTAGTCTTAATTGGAATCACAGGTGTGGTCCTGTTTCTCAAGGGCTGCAGAGATGAATACTCCCTCTGCATGCTGTGCCTGGCTCCACTCTGAATGCCACTGCCAGACCACCTGTCTGTATCCACCAATCGCTGCCAGACTCTAGGTATATAGATCCTCCTCTAATAGCACTCAGTGCTTGAACATCGTGTTACGTTCCGTGGTGTACTGCTTGTGCTATAGCTGTTCCTCTGTGTGCCAGTATGTCCCAGGCTCCTGCTGGTTCCTAGACCAGTGCTATCCGTAAGCCTGCTGCATTCAGCTATCCACGCTACCAGACTCTCACCTACGGCTCCCAGGCCGCTCCACGTAGCTTCCACGCTACCAGCTTCTCCACACGGCTCCTAGGCCGCACCAAATAGCTTCCACGCTACCATCTCTCACCCACGGTTCCCAGGCCGCACCAAGTAGCTTTCACGCTACCATCTCTCACCCACGGCTCCCAGGCCGCACCAAGTAGCTTCCACGCTACCAGCGTCTACCCACGGCTATCCAGCCACTCCCCAAAGCCATCCAGCTACCAACGTCTACCCACAGCTATCCAGCCGCTCCACGTAGCCACTCAGCTACCAGCGTCTGCCCACAGCTATCCAGCCGCTCCACGTAGCCACTCAGCTACCAGCGTCTACCCACGGCTATCCAGCCGCTCCACGTAGCCACCCAGCTACCAGCGTCTACCCACGGCTATCCAGCTACTCCACGTAGCCACCGAGCTACCAGCGTCTGCCCACGGCTATCCAGCCGCTCCACGTAGCCACCCAGCTACCAGCGTCTACCCACGGCTATCCAGCCGCTCCACGTAGCCACTCAGCTACCAGCGTCTACCCACGGCTATCCAGCCGCTCCACGTAGCCACTCAGCTACCAGCGTCTACCCACGGCTATCCAGCCACTCCACGTAGCCACCCAGCTACCAGCGTCTACCCACGGCTATCCAGCCACTCCACGTAGCCACCCAGCTACCAGCGTCTGCCCACGGCTATCCAGCCGCTCCACGTAGCCACCCAGCTACCAGCATCTACCCACGGCTATCCAGCTGCTCCACGTAGCCACCCAGCTACCAGCGTCTACCCACGGCTAACCGGCCACTCCACGTAGCCATCCAGATACCAGTCTTCCTGCCGGTCCCAGTCCGGTTCCTCCAAGCCCACTCACCTCACGGCTCGTTAGCTGCACCAAGTAGCTTCCGTGCTACCATCCATCTGCAGGCTCATCTACTGGTACCCCGACCAGCTCAATCAGCCTACCTGCCGGTCCCAGTCCGGTCCCTCCAAGTTCCTTCTGGTCTCATTCCAACGTCTCCAGTTTCCAGTTCCAGTCACTCATCACCAAAGGCAGTTCTCACTGCTACCCACTTCTTATAATAAAGAGCTATTCATGTTAACCATGGTTCCAGTCCAGCCGGCCTCCAGTGATTCCAGCTCATCACCTGATACAGGTAACTCGCTAGCACCAACTGTGACAGTATGTTCAAGCCTAACGATGGTAGCGGATCAAGCACTTAATCCTGGATCAAGTGCTTTCCGTAACCTAATCACTCGTTTGGATTCACAGGAGGTGGTACAGCATCAAGTACTACAGCTTCTGCAAATTCTGACTAACCGGCTAGATGATACCCAAATCTTACCTGAACCCCTAACTACTTTACATCAACTGCTGGAACAGCTACAGGCTCTACTCAACAAAATCTTTCAGATCATTCCTGAATTTCTTAGAGCTACCTCTGTCTCAACTAAAAACTCTGTCTTGGAATCTCTAAGAACCAAAGATTCTTCCATGCCAAGTAAAGTGAGACATCGAAGTTACCCGCGCTCCAAGCTCTCTGTGGCTGAACGCCAGCGGCGTAAAGATTTACATCTCTGTCGCTATTGTGGAGCTTCTGACCACTTTCTCAAAGGCTGTCCCCTTTGCAATTCCAGCAGTATAACTATGCGTCAACGTCTCAATGCCTGTTCCGGTCCCGTCCCGGATTCTGCCTGTTCCGGTCCCAGCCCGGATTCTGCCTGTTCCGGTCCCGTCCCGGATTCTGCCTGTTCCGGTCCCGTCCCGGATTCTGCCTGTTCCGGTCCCGTCCCGGATTCTGCCTGTTCCGGTCCCGTCCCGGATTCTGCCTGTTCCGGTCCCGTCCCGGATTCTGCCTGTTCCGGTCCCGTCCCGGATTCTGCCTGTTCCGGTCCCGTCCCGGATTCTGCCTGTTCCGGTCTCGTCCTGGATTCTGCCTGTTCCGGTCCCGTCCCGGATTTTGCCTGTTCCGGTCCCAGCCCGGATTTTGCCTGTTTCGGTCCAAGCCCGGATTTTGCCTGTTCCGGACCCAACCCGGATTCTGCCTGCTCTGGTAGGGGACTTCAGTTGGCTACCCCAGGAGGGTCCTCAAGTCTCGTAACCCAAGAAGGGGTTTTGAGTCACTCACCCCAGGAGGAAGTCTCTGTCCTCGCATCCCAAAAGGGGGGTTCATGTTCCATACCTCAAAAGGAAAAGTCGAGTCAACTTCCCCAGAAGGGGATTTTGGGTCCCATACTCCAACAGGGAGTGTCAAGTTCTGTACTCCAGGAGGGGACCTTAAGTCTCTCACCCCAGGAGAGGGTTACAAGTCTCACACCCCAAGAGGGGGTCCCAAGTTTCGCACCCCAAGAGGGGGTCCCAAGTCTCACACCCCAAGAGGAGGTCCCAAGTTTCGCACCCCAAGAGGGGGTCCCAAGTCTCTCACCCCAAGAGGGGGTCCCAAGTCTCTCACCCCAAGAGGGGACCCCAAGTCTCTCACCCCAGGAAGGGGTCTCAAGTCTCGCACCCCAGGAAGGGGTCTCAAGTCTCGCACCCCAGGAGGGGGTCTCAGGTCTCGCACCCCAGGAGGGGGTTTCAAGTCTCGCACCCCAGCAAGGGGCCTCAAGTATCGCACCCCAGGAGGTGGTCTCAGGTCTCGCACCCCAGGAGGGGGTTTCAAGTCTCGCACCCCAGCAAGGGGCCTCAAGTATCGCACCCCAGGAGGTGGTCTCAAGTCTCATGCCCCAGGAGTGGGGTCCAGGTTCCAGTTCCCAGGGAGAAGTGTCATGTACTACTAATCCTGATCATGGCTCCTGTTCAGCATCTCCTGAAAATATCATTCCAGAGGATGACAGTTTCTGTAGCTTGTTCTCAGCCTCGAATGTTGAAGCTGCTGTCTCTGGCTCTTCAGGACTCCTTCCAGTTCCTTTAGTTGGTCCAAGTACCGAACAGCTGTCAACTTCAGTTGTTTTGATTCCTCAACAATCAGAGCATCCTCAAGTCTCTTCCAGCCCTGCACCTGAATGTGCTCCACAATCCTCGAACACACAAACTTCATTGGAAACTCCATGATACATATATTTTGATGGGGACTTATCGCAATACTTTGCATTACTGACGCAATATGCTGCAATCATGGAAGCAGATCCAGCTTGTGGTATCACTCCTACCAACCTTACTAAGTACCTTCTCTCTTCCTTTAGAGGTAAGGCATTGGACTGGGCCAATCCTCTCATCGAGTCTAAAGATCCTGTGTTATTAAAAACAAAGACTTTCAGTGAAGCTGTTATTAAAGAATTTGGTCTTAAACCTGTCAAACGAAATTCTAGTTCTGAAAATCGGTCCAAGCAGTCTGTTGGTCCTACTAAAGAATCATCCTCTGCTGAGTCCTCCACTTCCCTGAACATGAGATGTGCGGCCACCTCCTTGTCCTCTTCATACTGCGGTAACTCCCAAAACACCATCAAAATTGGTTATATTTCACTTAGTTCCTCCCAGGAGTCCTATCAATGTTCAAGTCCTACTAAACCTTCGATTTTACCTTTTAGATACTGACTCGGAGTCTGAACTTGATCCTGCATATGATAATTCTCCATTCCCTGAAAACCATCTGCCATTTGACCCTGTCCTTTCCAGTCATGTGTTTCCACAGGACTTACCAGAGATCCCATGTCCATTGGCTGGCACAAAACGTTCTCGCAGCAGAAAGAAGAATCGACGAAGGTCTTGAATCATCCCCTTTGAAGAATTTCCACTTCTGGTATCCCAATAATGCAGAATTAAGAAGATGTCTAAAGAGATGTTTCTAGAGTGATGGTGTTCCTATGTTTGAAGCTCCTGTAATGTCATGTTTGGAAGAAAGTTTTTCAGTTTCCTGGGCGTCTCATTTTTTCATGTTCTCCTATGTATTTATTTGGGTGTTCGGAGTCCACCCTTTAAGAGGGGGGTACTGTCACAATCCTGGCTAGTTTTTACCTTTTGTGACTTACCTCTGCCAGCTGCTCCATGGATCTGTGTTTGTAATTCTCCTGGGACATCTGCTCTGGCTGAATCATGCTGGCTGTAACATCTCTGTGCTGGCTGCTCTGCCCCCACACTGATTAAACACCTGGACCCTGCTCTGTATGTGAGCATTGCTAGTCTTAATTGGAATCACAGGTGTGGTCCTGTTTCTCAAGGGCTGCAGAGATGAATACTCCCTCTGCATGCTGTGCCTGGCTCCACTCTGAATGCCACTGCCAGACCACCTGTCTGTATCCACCAATCGCTGCCAGACTCTAGGTATATAGATCCTCCTCTAATAGCACTCAGTGCTTGAACATCGTGTTACGTTCCGTGGTGTACTGCTTGTGCTATAGCTGTTCCTCTGTGTGCCAGTATGTCCCAGGCTCCTGCTGGTTCCTAGACCAGTGCTATCCGTAAGCCTGCTGCATTCAGCTATCCACGCTACCAGACTCTCACCTACGGCTCCCAGGCCGCTCCACGTAGCTTCCACGCTACCAGCTTCTCCACACGGCTCCTAGGCCGCACCAAATAGCTTCCACGCTACCATCTCTCACCCACGGTTCCCAGGCCGCACCAAGTAGCTTTCACGCTACCATCTCTCACCCACGGCTCCCAGGCCGCACCAAGTAGCTTCCACGCTACCAGCGTCTACCCACGGCTATCCAGCCACTCCCCAAAGCCATCCAGCTACCAACGTCTACCCAAAGCTATCCAGCCGCTCCACGTAGCCACTCAGCTACCAGCGTCTGCCCACGGCTATCCAGCCGCTCCACGTAGCCACTCAGTTCCAGCGTCTACCCACAGCTATCCAGCCGCTCCACGTAGCCACCCAGCTACCAGCGTCTACCCACGGCTATCCAGCTACTCCACGTAGCCACCGAGCTACCAGCGTCTGCCCACGGCTATCCAGCCGCTCCATGTAGCCACCCAGCTACCAGCGTCTACCCACGGCTATCCAGCCGCTCCACGTAGCCACTCAGCTACCAGCGTCTACCCACGGCTATCCAGCCGCTCCACGTAGCCACTCAGCTACCAGCGTCTACCCACGGCTATCCAGCCACTCCACGTAGCCACCCAGCTACCAGCGTCTACCCACGGCTATCCAGCCACTCCACGTAGCCACCCAGCTACCAGCGTCTGCCCACGGCTATCCAGCCACTCCACGTAGCCACCCAGCTACCAGCATCTACCCACGGCTATCCAGCTGCTCCACGTAGCCACCCAGCTACCAGCGTCTACCCACGGCTAACCGGCCACTCCACGTAGCCATCCAGATACCAGTCTTCCTGCCGGTCCCAGTCCGGTTCCTCCAAGCCCACTCACCTCACGGCTCGTTAGCTGCACCAAGTAGCTTCCGTGCTACCATCCATCTGCAGGCTCATCTACTGGTACCCCGACCAGCTCAGTCAGCCTACCTGCCGGTCCCAGTCCGGTCCCTCCAAGTTCCTTCTGGTCTCATTCCAACGTCTCCAGTTTCCAGTTCCAGTCACTCATCACCAAAGGCAGTTCTCACTGCTACCCACTTCTTATAATAAAGAGCTATTCATGTTAACCATGGTTCCAGTCCAGCCGGCCTCCAGTGATTCCAGCTCATCACCTGATACAGGTAACTCGCTAGCACCAACTGTGACAGAAAGCTTGTGAACCGCAAGATTTCCCACACTATGGTTTTGCCTCGGTTTCGAGATCTGAGTCAGGCGGGAAACTCCGAGCCTGCTTGGATCCGACTCGGATCTGCTAAATTCGAGTGGGTTCGGATCTCTGGAATATAAACCCGCTCATCTCTAGTACCTACCAACATTGGCCCATTAAAGGACAAACGTTGAACTGGCAACAGGGTCATGGGCGCCCAAGGCTCTTTGATGCACCTGGAGTGAAGGCTAACCCATCTGGTCTTATCCCACAGAAGAGGTACTGTAGCACAAATTGCTGAAAAAGTTAGTGCTGGCTATGATACAAGAGTTATCAGAACACACAGTGCATCTCAGATTGATGTGTATGGGGCTGCGTAGCCACAGACTGGACAAAGTGCCCATGCTGACCCCTATCTGCTGCCAAAAGTGCCTACAATTTGCATGTGAGCATTAGAACTGGACATCCAAATTCCCCAGATATAAACAAGTCTGAGCCATGGAGGCCCCACCTCACACCTTTTTAATTTATTTAATGTTATGGCTGATGGGTGTATGCACTCAGAGATTGGTATGGTACATCTAAGCACCACAGTGTGCGTGCAGGGTAGGCAGGAGTGAAGCTTGGTTTTGAGTCCATCGAGGACTTAAGCAAAATAGCCTGAAGCTTGATCAGTAATAAACCTTACAGTGGGGGGAGATAAAGTGGAGAGTGATAAAGTGGAGAGTGATCAAGTACCAACCAATCAGCTCCTAACTGTCAGTTTACAGGCTGTGTTTAAAACATGATAGGAGCTGATTGGTTGGTTCTTTATCACTCTCCACTTTATCTCTCTCCAAGGCTAAGTGCATCTCCCCCTAATGGTATAGGGCAGGTATTTGAGGAAAAGACAGGGACAGTAGTAGGAAGAGTAGTACGGATTGAGCCGAGAGTCTGGTGCACATAATAATGCATCAAATTAGAAGATTAACAGCAAAAAGTGACTTGGCCTGATTCTAAACAAGCAAATGTGGTCGATTGTTGATTTAATATTTGGGGTTGGTAATACTGCTAGCTTACAGTAGCCACAGACACTCGCCCCACAACCACCTACAATTGTTATTCTGTTACCTAATTAATCAGTTCTTCCCAGTGGCAGTTTTTACCTAGAGGTTGCAGCACACTAAGTAATATCCACCACCTCAGTGAGCCAGTAGCAGTCCGCGACTGCACTGGCTACCAGTGGCGTAACTAGGGAGGGTCAAGTGGGGCACATGCCCTGGGTGCCATAGCAAGCCTGCAAAGGGGGGCACCGCCAGCCAGGGCATCGTACCCTCACGCCCGCCCCCTCACCACTATTGTGTCCTAAGTCTGCCCTTTAACAAGCTTGGAGCTAGCTTGGCTGCCTGTAGGGGGAGCTGCAGCAGAAGCTCACAGCCCCTCTTAGGCAGCCTTCCTACCAAGCTCTATCCTCCTCCTGACCTGGACTAGAGCTGCCGTCTCCGCCGGGTGTGGAGTGATTCTTCCCTCTCCGGCGCTCTCCCTCTCCACTCACCTTAGGTAAGCGATTGGGGGGTAGGGGGGGTCAGGGGCAGATGGCTAAACTTCCGTGGGGGGGTGGGTATTGGATGGTTAAACTGCCACGGGGGGGTACTGGATGGCTAAATGCCGCAGCGGGGGGATTGTATGGATAAACTGCCATGGGGGGTATTGCACGGCTAAACTGCTGCAGGGGGGGATTGGATGACTAAACTGCTGCGGGGGGAGGCGTATGGTATGGCTAAGCTGCCGCAGGAGGGGATGGGGGTGTTCATTTTATTTATGTGATATAAGTCTGTGTCTGTATAGGCTTTCAGTGTGTGTGTCTGTATAGGCTTTGTGTGTGTAAAAGTGTGTGTCTGTATAGGCTTTATGTACAGTCAGGTGCATAAATATTGGGACATTGACAGAGTTTTCATATTTTGGCCTCTATTCACCACCACAATAGCTTTGAAATGAAACAAACAAGATATGCTTTAACTTCAGACTTTCAGATTTAATTTGAGGGTAATTACATTCAAATCAGGTGGCAGTGTAGGAATTATAACGGTTTCTATATGTGCCTCCCACTTTTTAAGGGGCCAAAAGTAATGGGACTATCAACTCAAAAGCTATTTCATGGACAGTTGTGGGCTATTCCCTTGTTATTTCATTATCAATTAAGCAGGTAAAAGGTCTGGAGTTGATTCTAGGTATGACATTTGCATTTGGAATCAGTTGCTGTTGACTCTCAATATGAGATCCAAAGAGCTGTCACTATCAGTGAAGCAAGCCATCATTAGGCTAAAAAATCAAAACAAACCCATCAGAGAGATAGCAAAAACATTAGGTGTGGCCAAAACAACTGTTTGGAACATTCTTAAAAAGAAAGAACGCACCGGAGAGCTCAGCAACACCAAAAGACCCGGAAGACCACGGAAAACAACTGTGGTGGATGACAGAAGAATTATTTCCCTGGTGAAGAAAAACCCCTTCACAACAGTTGGCCAAATCAAGAACACTTTCCAGGAGGTAGGTGTATATGTGTCAAAGTCAACAATCAAGAGAAGACTTCACAAGAGTGAATATAGAGGATTCACCACAAGATGTAAACCATTGGTGAGCCACAAAAACAGGAAGACCAGATTAGAGTTTGTCAAACAACATCTAAAAATGCCATTACAGTTCTGGAGCAGCATCCTATGGACAGATGAGACAAAGATAAACTTGTACCAGAGTGATGGGAAGAGAAGAGTATGGAGAAGGAAAGGAACTGCTCATGATCCAAAACATTCCACCTCATCAGTGAAGCATGGTGGTGGTAGTGTCATGGCGTGGGCATGTATGGCTGCCAATGGAACTGGTTCCCTTGTATTTATTGATGATATGACTGCTGACAAAAGCAGCAGAATGAATTCTGAAGTGTTTCGGGCAATATTATATGCTCATATTCAGTCAAATGCTTCAGAACTCATTGGACGGCGCTTCACAGTGCAGATGGACAATGACCCGAAGCATACTGCAAAAGCAACCAAAGAGTTTTTTAAGGCTAAAAAGTGGAATGTTATGCAATGGCCAAGTCAATCCCCTGACCTGAATCCGATTGAGCATGCATTTCACTTGATGAAGACAAAACTGAAGGGAAAATGCCCCAAGAACAAGCAGGAACTGAAGACATTTGCAGTAGAGGCCTGGCAGAGCATCACCAAGGATGAAACCCAGCGTCTGGTGATATCTATGCGTTCCAGACTTCAGGCTGTAATTGCCTGCAAAGGATTTGCAACAAAGTATTAAAAAGTGAAAGTTTGATTTAGGATTGTTTAGTTTGTCCCATTACTTTTGGCCCCATAAAAGTGGGAGGCACATATAGAAACCATTGTAATTCCTACACCGTTCACCTGATTTGGATGTAATCACCCTCAAATTAAATCTGAAAGTCTGCAGTTAAAGCACATCTTGTTTGTTTCATTTCAAAGCCATTATGGTGTTGAATAGAGGCCAAAATATGAAAATTCTGTCAATGTCCCAATATTTATGCACCTGACTGTATGTAAGTGTGTGTCTGTATAGGCTTTGTGTGTGTGATATAAGTGTGTGTCTGTATAGGCTTTTAGTGTTTGTGTAAGTGTGTCTGTATAGGCTTTGTGTGTGTGTCTGCATAGGCTTTCAGTATGTGTGTCTGTATAGGCTTTCAGTGTGTGTGTCTGTATAGGCTTTCAGTGTGTGTATAAGTGTTTGTCTGTATAGGCTTTGTGTGTGTGTCTGTATAGGCTTTAGTGTGTGTGTGTGTGTGTGTGTGTGTGTGTGTGTGTGTGTGTGTCTGTATATATTTGTGTGTGTGTCTGTATAGGCTTTGTGTGTGTGTAAGTGTGTCTGTATAGGCTTTCAGTGTGTGTGTAAGTGTGTGTCTGTATAGGCTTTCAGTGTGTGTAAGTGTGTCTGTATAGGCTTTCAGTGTGTGTGTAAGTGTGTGTCTGTATATGTATGTATGTGTGCATGTATATGTGTCAGTGTGTGTGTATATGTGTCTGTGTGTATATGTGTCAGTGTGTATGCGTATATATGTCATGGTGTATGTGTGTCAATGTGTGTGTATATGTGTCATGGTGTATGTGTCAGTGTGTATCTATGGCAGTGTGTGTGTATATGTGTCAGTGTGTGTGTATATGTCTGTGTATCTATGTCAGTGTATGTGTATCTGTGTCTGTGTGTTGAGCGACAAAGCGGGGGGGAGGTGATGGTGTGCTGAGCAGGGCCGGCAACAGAAATCATAGGGCCCGGTACACACACTTTTTGGGGGCCCTTTATTCTTGTTTCTCTGCAGCCAGCCCTGTCAGTGCCCTCCCTTGGCCAGCCCCCTATCAGTGTCCTTCTGATGGCCAGCCCCCTGTAAGTGCCCCTCAGATGGCCAGCCCCCTGTAAGTGCCCCTGCGGTGGTTAGCCCCCTATCAGTGCCCCTCCAATGGCCAGCCCCCGTAAGTGCCATCAAACAGAGGAACCTCGACATGGTAAGTGTTGGGATCGGGGTACATTAGTACACATATTACTCAGCCTGTGCATGCCTGCTGAGCCCTTCTGATCATGCAGCAGTGCTACGCAGCGCTGGTGCATGATCAAGTATTGTCAAGGTAAGTATTATCCCTCCAGAGCCCCCTACAACCTCGGGCCTGGCCCAGCTGTGCCCCTAGTCCCCACCTGTCGCCGGGCCTGGTGCTGAGAGACAATGCAGGGGGTGATGGTGTGCTGAGAGACAACGTGGGGAGAGGCGATGGTGTGTCTAAGAAGAGACGACACAGGGAGGGAGATGATGCAGTGAGATGATGGTGTGGCTAAGAAGATGCAATGAGATGATGGCATGCTGAGAGATGCAGGGGGAGATTATGGTGTGGCTAAGATGATGTTGTGAGAGGATGGTGTGCTGAGAGATGCAGGGAGAGATGATGGTGTGGCTGAGAGATGCAGGGGGAGATGATGGTGTGGCTAAGAGATGATACAGTGTGATGATAGTGTGGCTGAGCGACACAGGGGGCAGGAAGTTACACAGGTGGAATGAGTCTGGTTGAACCGCTGTTGTATGATGATGACCTTGTTAATATTCCTACACAAACAAGTATCTTCCAGACAATGTGACCTACATGAATAGTGAATACTGACTGAAGACACCGTCATCCCAGGGAGGATATGTTTCTTCAGACGTTCCACATTGTGAGAAACCACCGTATAGGTAAGATGCATATGGAATGGAAAGGAATGTTCTCAGACTGACAAAAAATGGGTAGTGTGCCATGATGGCATGCCCCATTTTAAGTAGCCACGTCCCTTCAGGTATTTGACCACACCCATTTTTTGCAGCTCGCCATATATTGTACTGTGTGGAGGGAGGGAGGGCGCCAATCTTAAATTTGCCCTGGGCTCCGAAGACCCTAGTTATGCCACTGCTGGCTACACTGTGACTGACAGTAGCTTCCCATTGGATGTGCTACCTGTCAATTACACACAGGACAGATAGTCCCAGGGGGAGGTGTTTTCTCCCTTCTGGGATTGCCAGTCCAGGTTACGATTAGCAAAGAGCATACTTGCAATTTGAAGCCACTCCTCTGCCTTTTAGGTAGCCCTACCCAACTTCTAGGAGCTGCAGCTGATGCAGTCCTTAGAAACCGGTTTTGCATATGTGTGTTCCCGCCACAGGTTGTGCGCATGCGTCTGTCCAGCACCTGCCAGATCCATTGTGCAGGCACCAGGACACGGCCGGCCCTGGACTGTCTCCTCCTCTCATCCTCTTTGAAAAGACTAGCGGGCAGCGGCAGACCCTCTCATCAGAGTGTGTAGGAGCCGCTGTTGGTTGTTCCCCACATCTCTTGGACTGTAAGCACATTTGGGCAACAGCATCTTTACCCATGTACTTTGTATCAAGACCACATCAATATACAAACCTGTGTAATATGTTGGCACATCATAAATAAAAGATAGTTATAGCAATCTCAAAATACCAAATATGTGATGACAGATTATTACGAAACATTTTCATTTGATCAGTGACTCCTTTTAATGACAAATACCCAAGAATACTCCTTTTAATGATGACCATACGAACATTATTTTTATAATGCTTCTGTTTACTAGTATAGTTGCTAGACAGGCTGTAGATTTATCACTTTATTTTCATTAACGTTTGCTATTTTTTTTCTTTCCGTCTAAAACCTTGGAAGAAAAAATTCAATGATCCAGATCAAACTTGGCAACTTGCTACTGATTTGGGGTCAGATAATTTTCGTAACTTTCCATGAAAAATGTGTTCAGAAGTTGTTACTCTACCTGATACTAAAACAACACTGAACTCTATGTCAGGAATATGTGGCTTTAAAATTGTAGACAAACCACAAAGTATGTCTAATGGGCTGAATAAGACATAATTCATGTTATTTTCCCGGGTCTGCTACATTTACGGTAACTGCTTTCAGAGGCGACATGGCCACTGGATGCATCAAATCTATGTCTGAACAAAAGCCAAAAATAAGAAGTGTGAAAAATATGCAGAATATGTCAAAGTCAATCTGTATAGCACAAATTACACAGAAAAGATGTCTGTGAATGACACAAATCCGAGCAAATACAAATCACCAGACTTCAGTGCCATTTGTTTATGTCATCTTGCTAACTTATTACATATTCAATGAACAATGAATGATATGGATCCTCTTGTATTAAAATACACCTAAAATCAAATTAAAACAACCAAATATGCTAAAATTACATATTGTACGACTGATGAAAATGAAGAACTTCTAATAATAACACTTCACTGACCCTTCTTAACAATTCCACATTTAGGGGCCTATTCGTCATGATAATTATAAGAGGGCCGAGTATCCAACTCACTGTGAGTAGCAGCAGCGGATACAATATCACCGGAGCATTTCAACATTGCTCCGGTGCAGAGACAGCTGATCTGAGCATCAGCTGTCCCTGCGATTCCTATAACTTAGCACTGTAGAGTCTGACTCCAGTGACGTGCCGTGAGGTAAATGGCTGGGGAGGCACTGGCTAGTATCAGAGCCAGATTTACAGATACATATATGCTGGAAATGTGGTGAGTTTTGATCAGAGATGTGCGGAAAAGGTAGACAGGGGAGGCAGTGCCTCACCTGCTATATACTTTTTACTCCAGAGTTTTGACTATAAAAAAGGATTAGAATAATACAAAGAATATATATATATATATATATAATATTTTCTTCAAAATCTTCTTATAATTTTCATAGCCCCTCAGCAGTAAAGAGCCCCTAGGGGCAGGGCCGGTGCAAGGTTTCTCGGCACCCTAGGCTTAGCTTAAGCCTAGCGACCCCCCCTTCACCTCAGTAAAGCTGCCAGTTACGGAATGAATGTATAGAGAGTCCGTAGCAGCTAGATAACTCTGGGAATGAACAAAAAATCAGCAGGAGGGGAGATGATTGTCTGGAGCATATTATTGGTAATTATTGATGGGGTTAGGTGAATAACACCTCAAAAACATTCAAAAAGACATGGAGGGGGCACATACAGACATGGAGTGGGCACAGACAGACATGGAGGGGACACAGACAGAGATGGAGGAGGCACACACAGACATGGAGGGGGCATATACAGACATGGAGGGGCACAGACAGACATGGAGGGGGCACATACAGATATGCAGGGGGCACATACAGACATGGAGGGGGCAAATACAGACATGGAGGGGGCACATACAGACATGGAGGGGGGCACATACAGACATAGAGGGAGCACATACAGACATGGAGGGGGAACATACAGATATGGAGGGAGCACAGACAGGCATGGAGGGAGCACATACAGACATGGAGGGGGAACATACAGATATGGAGGGGGCACAGACAGATATGGAGGGGGCACAGACAGGCATGGAGGGAGCACATACAGACATGGAGGGGGAACATACAAACAAGGAGGGCCTCACTGAGTCACAGCAGGTGCAGCACTAAAGAGGAATGGCTGCCCAGGACTCTTTTTTGCACCGCAGTGTATGTGATGCCATGATGCACCACTAAGAGGAGCTGGAAAGAGGTAGCAGCCAGAAAACAGAGAAGTCAAGAGAGGAGTAGATGTGGAACAAACTAGAAAGGGATACAGCTGGAGAGACCAAGTGGTATGTAGCTGAAGAGATTCACCAAGGATGGGGCTGGAAAACTTAGGGGGAAAAGGGCTGGGGAGACACAGCAGGCCATGAGGCTGGAGAAATACAAGAGAAATGAGGCTGGAGAGACAAAGGGGGCATGAGGCTGGAGAGACACAGGGTGGATCGCATTGTAGAGATATAGCGGGATGGAGCTAAAGGGAGACATGGGAAGGGGGAGAGTGAAATTCTTCAAAAGTTTCACTTTCTTTAAAAAAGCCAATTACTATATATCTGTCTATCTGAAGACTGTATTTGGAGGCCAAAGCAAATTTTTGCATGGGTGCCCACTTTTCACTAGTTCTGCCACTAACCTGCAGTATGGTGTCTCCCCACAATGGCCCTAGGCTGATCAGCACTGTGCTGTACGGTCAGAGCCGGCGCTAGGCTGTGCTGCGCCCAGCCACCCCTTCCCTCCTCCGCTCCCTCCCCCCTGAGCTTAAAAATGTCCTATAGCGCTGGGAGAGAAGTGGGCATTTCCTGCGCCCTCCGGAAACAGTAGCGCTCCGGGCGATGGACCGACTTGCCTGTGCCTGGAGCCGCTACTGTGTACGGTAATCACTAGGGAGATAAGGGCCACCCCCATGAGTGATAGGTGTAACGTAATAAAAGTAGATAATGATAAAACAAAGGGGTTTTTTTAAGCTGGTAAAAGTACAAGTCCCAGCAAGCCCTGTCATGCATAAAAGGAATGGATAAGTAAGAATGCTGGCACTTAGAGAATCACAGGTGCCAGTATGTCCTGACATCCAGGGCTCACTGGAACATGTATTTTAACTGTAAAAATACACTGTGAAAAAAGACACACAAATCATGAAAAAAAAAAAAAAAAGATTTTTAAATACTTCCTCACACAATCTCTCTTTTACCCATTTATTACTCACTTGATGTGCACTGGGTACTCTTCAACCCTGCCAACAAAAAAAAAACTTGGAATGACAAGACCTCCCTGTTGGGAGCCGTGACACAAATTATAGATTCTAAACCTCTCTTTGTTTACAGAGTGGCTTCGCTCTGATTGGACAGAGGACCAGAGTGTGAGAAAAGTCACTCTAATTGATTAGAACCTCACAAAGGTGTGTTACTTCAACCAATATGCCAACCCAGAGCTCCCACTTATGTTTTATTTATATGCAAGTCAAGAATCCTCACTTATGTACTTACTAACTGGGATACCGGGCAATGCCCGGGTTGAAGACTGGAGTACACCTGCAGCCTTTATTTGTTTACATTATCCTTGCCTATAACCCCATTCCACTGAACCTGAAAAGGACCCCACTGTCTGCTAACATGCTTGCAAACAGTGGCATAACTACCGTGGGTGCGGCTGCTATGGTGCCCGACCTGCCTCTGTGGCCCGTCCGCTCCCCCTGCACCCAGTCACACACACAAGCTGGACCATCGATGGGGACCCGGGTGTCAGCAATGTTAATTTGGTGTCGGCCCTGGCATGCAGTCATAGAGAGATAGCGCCCCCACTCGCGAGGCAATCAGCTCGCGGACTGGCAGCCAATCAGCAGTGATTGACTGCCAGTACACAAGCTCCGATTGGCTACCAACAGGCGCCAGATTCAAATTGCACCAGCACTGTCTGTCCATGTCTGCCAGCTCGGACTCAAATCCACACCGGCTGGCTACTGATGGCACATAGGGGGAGGCGAGAGGCTGCTAGAGGGACATGGGCAGGTGAGTTGCTGGGGTGGGCATAATGTATAAGGGGCACTACTATTGTGTGCCATAATGTGTTCAGTGGTGTAACGAGGGGGGGTGCAGCCAGGGTTTGTGGGCTGGGCACCGGAGGTATGGAGGGGTGCGCGCCGGCCGCAGTCCAGGTCTGTTTCAGTTAATGTAGTGTGGACTGCAGTGAGTGCGGTCCACACTACACAGTAAAACAAACACACCACCGCCGGCGCCGCATAGTACACTCTTCCTACCCAGCGGTGGTGTGTTTGTTTTAGCAGCCAATGAGAGTCAGCCATACTCTCATTGGCTGCTGCACCCACGGCCGGAGCCGGAGCTCCGCCTTCAGGCTCCCGCAGTGGGTGAAGGGAGAGACGTCATGACGTCTCTCCCATAGTCCCGAGCTGGCTGGGAGGATGGAGGAGCGGACGGTGGCGGGCACAGGAGTGGGGATTCAGGTAAGTATTGTTTTTTGTTGTCGTCTGTGTATATGTAAGGGGCACTACATAATGGGGACCACTACTGGGGTACTGTATAAGGGGCACTACTGGGTGCACTGCATAATGGGGACCACTACTGGGGCCACTGTATAAGGGGCCCTGTATAAGGGGCACTACTGGGAGCACTGTATTAGGGGACCACAACTGGGGGCATTACATATGGTGCACTTCTGGGGGCACAGCATAGAGGGGACCACCACTGGGGCACTGCATAGGGGGGACCACTACTGGGGGCACTGTATAAGAGTTACTATTGGGTGCACTGTATAAGTGGCAATACCTGGGGTATGGCATAGGGGGGACCACTACTGGGGGCACTGTATAAGTGGCAGTGCTGGGGGCACTATATAAGGGGCACTACTACATGGGGCACTGCATTTATCACCTCCAGAGTCTGGACAGAGGTGTCCGGAGCCCTGGATAAGGTGGTGGCCACACATTAATAGGGGGCTGGCCATGTTTCCTTGTGGGCCACAGTTTGGCCGCACTCTGTTATGGGACATCAGAGGAATAAAAATGAACACACAAAATTACTTTGTTAACTTGCAACTATTGTTATGGGAACAGCACACACAGATTTGTGTTCTGACCTGTGTACCATCCAAGTCAGGATAATTCCAAATAGTAAAAAAATAATAAATAAAAGTTCTATACAGCTTGCTTATCTTTACCATTGACCACAGGAATATGTCTTAACATAACTCTAACATTATCTGCTTAACTTCATTAGTTGAATAGAAGACAAGATGATATTTTGTGAACTGTTTTTTATTGGAGGCTGATGTATTTCTTTAAAACCTCAATTTCACATAGCAAAAGGTGATAAGGCAAGGCCACCCTCCCTCCCACCCCCCTTCCGCCCTGCTGTGTAATACAGAATTGCCAAATAGTTCTTTTACTAAACATGCTGGGGGGGGGTCTGGGTATGTAAGCAAGAAAATCATTACAAGACACATCTATTTGTGAGTTTAGCTTGTAATTGGGCCTCAGTCCCATTTTATCCCATATTTCCCAGTGATGTAAGGCTAGGGTGGTACCACTACCACCGCCACTCCACTACTACACTCGCTCTATCCCGCCCCTTCCCCACTCCATCCCCACTTAATACTTACCCCATTCTCAGCGCCCGCAGAGTGGTCCTCCTCCGTACTCTAAGGTCTGTCCCATTGCTGCAGTTGGAACTGTTGACTCCTGAGACTCGCTATCTGACTACCACTGCACATGTTGGTTTTTTAATGCAATTTATTTTTATTGAGAACCAACAATGAATAAAATTGATATCACTATTACAATACTATAGATTACATTGAAGGCATCTGCAGTCGTTGGTCTGTATTTCACATTTAGTTTATTTAAAAGACAATACAGAAACAAACAGACAAATAAAGACAGAGGGAGTGGGTGGAAGGAAGCGGGGGAGAGACATCTGCTGAGGAGTGAGGTTTGTATACCTGACAGCTAGAGGTAAGATGGTGCCTCCAATTCAGTCCCGTTATGTATACAGGGGAGGTGAATAACGACGGCCAGGATGACCCCCTCACAAACCTCCGGCAATGATCAAAGCCATGGGTACCAAATCACCGAAAAATCTTAGTGGCCACTCGTCAAGGGCATATAGTGATCAAGCTGCGCGAACCACTTAGTTATAGTAGGTGCGGTCACAGTGGACAGGGATTGCTGCCTTAGAGGCACAAAGAATGTAACTTAACTGGGTCTATGTAATAGGTTCAAAAGCCAAAACACTAGGGCAAGAGGGTAGCTCTTCCTGGAGGATAATGGCAGTCTCCAAAAGTGCACAGGGCAGGGCAGGTCAGAGCCATACTGCACCTCCACCAGTTGTTGGGGACTCCAAGATGCATTTTTGCCAAAAGACTAGTTCATTTGTACCAGTAAGACATGACTTTATAGTGAGATTCGACCACCAGCATATTACTGTAACTGAGCTAGAAAGTGTGTTGCTAAAAATTTCTGGCCAGTCAACTTCTCCCACTAATCCCTTCAAATATGCTTCCCAGTTATCTATGTATCTATGTATCTATGGATCCGAGCGCCCCTGGCAAGGTAATGGACTGGCGCCCCCTCCCCCCATAATTTCAGGAAGTGCCCCCCAGTAGTAGTCCCCCTGATGCAGTGCCCCTAGTAGTAGTCCCCTCTATGCAGTGCCCCCAGTAGAAGTCCACCCTATGCCGTGCCCCTAGTAGTAGTCCCCCTATACAGTGCCCCCAGTAGTAGTCCCCCATATATAGTGCCCCCAGTAGTAGTCATTCTATACAGTGCCCCCAGTAGTAGTCCCCCTATGCAGTGCCACCAGTAGTAGTCCCCCTTATGTATTGACCCCAGTAGTAGTCCCCCCTATACAGTGCCCCCAGTAGCGGCCCCCATAATACAGTGCCCCCAGTAGCATCCATCCCCCCGTAACGTGCCCCCAGTAGCGGCCACCCCCTACAAAGTGCCCCCTAGTAGCCACACTCCCCCACTGTGCTGTGCCAGAAAAAAAAAGCAACTTACTTGATCCCCGCTCCTGCCGACGACCGCCACTGTCCACTCCTCCGGGCCCGCACTCGCTCTGCACTATGGGATGGGGGAGACGTCATGACGTCTCTCCCCTCACTCGCTGCGGGGGGAGCCAGAAGACGTAGCTCATGAGTGAGCTCCAGCCGGTTCCTCCCGTGGACTCAGCAGCCAATGAGAGTCTGTCTGACTCTCATTGGCTGCTGTGTTTGTAAACTGTGGTCTACCCTACACAGTTTGCAAACACACAGCCGCCAGAGTCTGTCTGACTCTGGCGGCTGTGTGTTTGTAAACTGTGTAGGGTAGACCGCTACTCACTGCGGTTTGCCCTACACTTGGGGCCCGGGTGACTAGCGGGGTGGTCCACCCATTGGCTGCTGGTGGCATTGCCACGGCGCCCCCCCTTTGGCCGGCGCCTCTGGCGAGTGTCATCCTGGCCAATGGGTAGATACACCCCTGTTCCCAGTCACTTGTTAATTTTAGCCTAGTTGAGAAGAGGTGGTCAATAAGCAATTTATAAATGTAAGAGAGGGCGTGTGGAGGATACGACTGAGACAAGCACATGGTTTCAAAAGGAGTAAGCCCGCGTCTTTGCACACTATGCATTTACCTCTAGACCAGATAGAAACTGCTTAAGCTGGATATATCTTCATACTTCTCTATCGGGTAGGTCCCATTTGGCTTGGATGGTTGCAAAACTCATGATTCCAGAGGAGTCCATCAGTTGGTTAACAAATGTTATCCCTTGCTGATGCCACAACCAAAACGAAGGCAGAGACACTCCCGAAGGGAAAGTTGGGTTCCCAAACAGCGGGGTCAAGGGGGACATTTCAGGGGAAATAATCGGTTGAGTTCGCAAACGACGCCAACAGGAAAGGGTGGAACAGGGAAGATAAATATTTTTTTTAACTGACATTCATTTATAGTCAACCTGCTGTATTTATTTCAATAATATCACAGTAAGTTATTAACTTATTGTACCATGAAAGAAATTCAGGCTGACAGGTTAATATGCATGGTGCATCTGAATTTGCATGTTCTATGGTCCATTTTATAGACGTTTCACAGCTCACAATGGGCAAACAATACTTTAGTGTCACTGTCTATAACTATTACAGCATTTTGAACAGCACACAGGTCATTTTCGGTTACATCCCTATAAAAATGTTTAAAAATGATCACTATAGGTCTTCTGGATTGTGAGCCCTTTTGGTTGGTCACAAATATTTTCGCCATATGTGTGTCCTTTTGTAATCAGGATTTTATTTATGAGTCAAAAGAAGAAAGACAGATTTACAGCACATTTACACCCTTCCTCCCTCTCTGTATTTCACATCAGCATTTCTGACTTGCATTATATGAAGGTTTCTACTGACATTCAAAGTGAAATATTAAGTGAAGAAAAGAATTATGCTTATTTAATAGTGTTAACTTTTTTATCAACATATTTTCTTCCTTTGCAATGATTTTGAAGATCATTCATGCTAACAGGATGCTTGTAAATGTCAGTTGTAATCATACATTAAACTGCTGAATACCTAAGTGAAGTTTATAGAGATCTAAAACAGAAACACATTCTTTCCTGCCATGGGGACACACTGTACATAGAGTCCTATTATCATGTGTTAGAGTTTAAATACTTGCTGGCAAAATATACTGGTTGGTGCATGGTTTGAAACCTCTTCTGGTCGTCTATATAATAAAGATGACCGCTGATAGAAATGATGTCATCACATTGGGGTGCGCATGCACATTGCACCTAACATGCATGGCGTGAGCATTGTGGCGAGTTTTAATTTAAAAAAAGAAAAACTTCACACTCGATCTGCAGTTTGCCTGCCTGTGACCAGGAGAGAGAGACTACTGTTATTACCACTTCTATACCATGGCCTATGCAGGACAGACAATGGAGACACATCTAGATCTTAGAACCATATTTAAAGCATACCAGATCCCAACAACTGGTCAGTGTCTGCTCAAAAGGCTACGAAGTAAATTTACTAAGAATCGTGTCTGGCCCGTGTTTATCCGTGTTTAAACATGGGGGGGGTTATAAAAGAAACTCAGAATTTTACTAAGCTCCCATGCTTGACAAGATCGTGTTTTCCGATGGTGTATGTGATCGTTCTTACCTGTGTTTCCTGCCTGTGTTTCCCTAGCCCAACACTCCCGAACAACCAGCCTGCACATATCAGTGAGGTACATGCAGGCTGCTTGTGTGTATACATTTTTAAATATATGGTTAATTTAGGATCAAAAATTATGTGGGGTTCCCCCCCAATGCATAATCAGTCCCGGGCTCCAGGAGCCAGTACTGATTCTAAATATACGGGGGACACTTTTTGGGTTAAGGCCTGAATTTGCACTGCGAGGACTTGGGCTGGGTTTTGAGTGGGATCCATGGCTCCCCTGTACACCTAATATATATATTTTTTTAGGCCGGCGATAATGTTATAAATCCCTCAGCATTTCAACTTCAGATTCGTCCCTGTTCACTTCTGAAAAAAACAGAATATACACCCGTTTTTGCAATAGTAAATTTCCGTGTTTGTAAAAATGTCAAAATACTTCTGTTACTGCAAATTTGGACCAACACGATTCTTAGTAAATTTACTCCTAAATGTACTAAAAATCCTGTTTGACTTCTAAACCAAATCACTGAACATTGCTGGTGGTTTTGCAGGGTCTAAATACAGTATTTACTAATTATCATATTTAAGGGTCTGTTGAAATTCGCCGGGGATATCCCTAAATTTTTTTCTGTCTAAAACCCTTTTGAATTGTCCCCTTTACGATAGACTTTGTTGTCAAATAGAAGTATGAATCCGCCCTCAGTCTGTGGCGCATACAAAGCACTGCACAGATCAGTATGATCTTTGCAGGCTTTTTTGTGTGTAAAAGATGTTAAATGTTTATTTTACAAAAAAAAAAATTGATGGGATCCTCCGTTAAATCCAACTGTCACCCTTTGCAGGGTCCCGGCATTGAGTGACAGGTTACTCCCGGTCATTCCATTGAAATGAAGGAGAAAACGCTGATTGGCAGAGAGCATGGTAAAACTTTCTATGTAGTGTCAGCTCTAAGCCAATCAGCACTTCCCCATTCATTTCAATAGAGTGACTGGGAGTAACCTGTCACTCAATGCGGGGACCCTGCAAATGGTGACAGCTATTTTTTTTTTGTTTTGAAAAGAATCGTGGATGCTACATGGAACAAAGAGGACCTAATCCATGGATTTTGTGAGCTGGGCCGTAGCTAGGGTAGTGCGGCCGGTGCCATCTCACAAGGTACCACAGGTCTGGGGGTGCTGTTTGGGCCTGTCAATTTTCTGTTTATTATCATTCTCACTTGTAGCTTCCTCTTATTTCATCCCCAGCATCTCCTGGCCTCTCCTATCTCTTCCCTGGCCCTTCCCCATGAGGCCATTCCCCTTTTTTGGGTGCATTATGTCCCTTTGAAAAATGTGGGGGGGCGCCAGTGCTCTTTCTGGCACAGGGCACCAAAAAGTCTAGTTATGGCTCTGTTTGTGAGTATTAAAGTGGTGAAAGAGGGATATGTGGGGGAGTGTTTCTTTAATAAAGGGATACAATATTCAGTGTCTGTGTCTTCCTGCTATAGCATTATCCCCCTGGCTGATTCAGACTGATGCTGATTGAAAATAGGGATCTGTGCAGTTCTTCAAGCAAACAAGCTGCTCACAGGCAGGTCTATTTTTTAACTATTCAGCTGTGATGTTTCTGCGGCTTCTATTGGGTTTCCAAACCCGACGTTAGTAAATCCAGTGTTTCTATTGCCGTCTATTTAAAATAATCGAAGTCTGCTCCCATGGTTTATTGCTGTCTAAAGTCTGTGTTTTTTTGCAATTTACCATCGAATTTGTCCATAGGCAAATTCAGGCGGGGTTTCCAGTTGCCTGGAAACCTCCCTTCCCCAGCCCACACCATGATCACAATAACAGTATATAATTAAATTTTACTAGACTTGCATGTTTTAAAGATCTCAGTATCACACATGAAATAATTACAACAACGGGTAATGATTATAAATGTGCACCAACTAGGAGATGTGAAAAACATGCACTACTATAGACCATCTATAGTGTTAATTATTAATACTGAATAACATACACTATCCAGTGCACAAGGAGACCACTGTGTACATATATGTCCAGGGCAGTGCTAGGTTCTTCTGCTGCTCCTCCAAACTCCTGGACTCCAATGCTCTGGAATGGTGCCCACGTTTGAAATAAAACACATTCACCTCAGGCAGGATGGCCCTACTGCTGCATCTAATAGCTTAACTATGTTTGCTGTCCCTGTATATGTCAGAATTATGACATACACTGGCACATATTATAGCTGTTTACCTTGATAATTATGCCCTCTTCATAGACTGGCTACACACGCTCTAAAATCAAGCATTTGGAAACCCCCATCTAAAAATCTTGCGTTTGCTCCTGTTGCCTTTAGTAAATCTAAAAACGCTCAGTAAATTGACTCCTAAGTGTGAGTAACCTGCTAAATACAGCACAGCATAAAACATGGGGCTAATCACAATCACTGTTGCTGTCTATACAGATATATCCTTTCACACTTGCTGCTATAACCTAGGCTATTGCATGTGAACGCGCAGCAACCCAGGTTACTGTGCAGTGTGAAAGGGACGGGTTGCAATAAGCCGGGTCAAGAGACCCAGCATTTCAACCCTGGTAAAGAGCAGAATTGAACGCGTGTTCAACCCGGCTCGTGTTGCAGTGTGAACGGGTAACCCGGGTCGATGTAACCCGGGTCCCATTCACAGCATAGGAAGAGCCGGCACTTGGAGATGATCTCATCTCCATGCTCCGACTCAGCATGTGATGGCAGTGACGTCATAGACGCGGCAATAAGCCGGGTCAGGCTGCCAGTCTGAAAGGGGTCTAAGCCCGGTCGCACAAGGGATGGATGCATGACCAAAATCCCGGGTGCAACCCGGCATTGAAATGTGAAAGGACTATTAGTGATCTGGCTTTAAATTGAACTAAACTTCTGGGACTAATCCTCAGTTCATCTTTCACTCTTGTTCATGGGGTTACTATCCCATCATTGTCTTCTTACTCAATAACACTAGTATTACTACCTATATTATTTTTGTCATCCTCATAGTTGTTATTACTATTATTGTGACTAATATCATTGATAGTGCGTGATAACCTAATTAATATCAGGGTCCAATTTTATAATAGATTAGTTAAAGTATGTACCTGTAGGTTGTAATGTGAGTGCTGCCCTTTAAGCCCATGCACAAGCAAAGTGATTTATGCACAGCTAGACATTTAACAGCATATTGTTACCAGTTTCAATTACAATTGTATGCTATCAAGAGAATTGCCAAAGCTGATTTTGCTATTTTTTTTCAAAGCTGTGGCTTATTCTCTTGCTGCATGTTACTGTTAATTATCATTACTGAATGCCATTTTCAAGGTACTATTGTTCAATTATTCATTTTACACTAAGATTGTACCACTGTGTTAATATTACATGTTATTTACATTTCATGTTTACAGTCATCTCAATCACTTCATTGCTGTCATGCACAGAATCGTTTATCCATACCCTGTATTTACCAAGTTATTAGGCGTTAAATTGCCTAACCACTTAATAAACTCGTTAAGTGAATCCTCTCCCTTTTCCTGTGTTTGTGTGAGTCATCACCAGTCATTAATAGTTGAACTTGACAAGACCTACAACTCTGAGGAAAGAACAAAACTCGGGCCAAGCACTGCTTTTGAGCAGAGGAGAGATTAACCAATCTGTAAAATTTATTAACCCTCGAGGAGGTACTTAGAGGTACCCGGCTGTGCGGGGACCACATTACTATGCATAGAACAGTAACTATAGCAATCAGATACAGTGTGTCACTATTACAAACATAATAAAAATGCAGACATTTTATTGCTACTCCAGGACAGGATGCCGGGTCAGTAATACCCCTTTTCCACCTAAATTCCGGGTCTGACCCGGAGTTGGAACAAAGGTCCTATCCGGATCAGACCCGGAATTTTGCCGGCGCTGACTCGGGATATTCCCAAGTCAGCACCGCTCACACCGCAGTCGGGTCTGCATAGACCCGGCTTTTGCGGAGTGAAAGTGGACGCGTGGAGATGACGTCATCTCCAAGCGACACTGAAGCCGGACCAATCGGTCGGCTAGCAGCGCACTCCAGGTCATCGTGACCCGGAGAGTGCTGTTCCCATAGCAGGGTTTTAAACCCTGCTAGTTACCTGGGTTGGATTGCCGGGTCACTCGACCCGGAGATCCAATTTTATCCCCTTTTACACCAGGGAGCTGCCCGGGTTAACCCTTCAAAAACCCGGGTTTTAGTTCCGGTGTAAAAGGGGTATTAGAAAGGTTATCTTCTTGGAATCATTCTTAGATATTACTTCTTGTCATCACAAAAACCTTTTTTAATTAGTTGTATAGAATGAAATATTTATATTTCAATTAGATGACTTGGTGGGGAAACATGGTTGTGATAAAGTAATTAGCAAAGTTTGCTGATGATTTCAGGAGCTGGATGATGTCTCATGAGGTCTAAATTACTTCTAAAGTAGTTTGATTATTTTCCAAGTACTCCATGATGGTCTCTACAGTAATCCTGTTTGACATGGCATTTGTGTGCAATGAATGAGCTTTTTTACCATGCCTCCTAGCCAACAACATGCCTCCTAGCCAACGTAAAGATTTTCTGTCCAACCATCCAACTAGTTGATTGGTTGGAATGAAAATCTGGTAATGTATGGGAGTAAATGATGATCAGCAATTTGCTCCTAAATGCCAGAAAACAGATGAAAATGGTCGTTCAGACAAATTTGTTACATGTTTGATCTAAATAATTTGTTCAAACAGTTTTTGTCCATTTTCCAGCATTTGATTGCTGATAATCAGTTACTCCCATACCTTACCAGATTTTCATTCCAACCAATCAACTAGTTGGATGGTTGGACAGAAAATCTTTATGTGTGTATGCAGCTTTATTGTTTTGTGATTCATAGCACTGAACTGAGCAGCATTTTATAGAACGGTTATCTCCCAGCTTAAGCCAAATCTTTCCTGCTAAAGTTGAGAATAAGAGCTCTGACATGATGAAGGTCTGTAGCTATATGTCTTATGCTGGGCATACACTATACAGTTATCTGTCAGATATCTGTACAATCTGGCTGGTTGGAATAAAAATCTGGTAATGTATGGGAGCAAATGACAATCGTCCATTTGCTCACAAACACTGGAAAACAGACAAAAATGGGCATTCAGACAAATTGGTTAAAACATATGAATTTAACCAATTTGAACAATTGTTTTTTTGTCAGTTTTCCAGTGTTTAAGACCATATGATCGACTGTCAGTTGCTCCTATACATTAGCAGGGTTTCATTCCAACCAGCCAGATTGGACAGATAATTGTATAGTGTATGCCCAGCATATGGGCCTATTCATCATCACTTAATTTATACAAAAGCAGGTGAAAAATAAAATTTTGTATAATTTAAGTGTCAGGGCTATTCATCATTCATGTAACGCAGGAGATATCACAGATATCTCCTTGTTACATTTGTGCATTGATAATTGATCATTTCCACAGTCCCCATACTATAGTATGGGGATGGAAAAATTACAAAATTCATCAAGTTCCGAAAAATAATTTTTTTTTTTACTTGACAGTGATACTGTACGCCACTCGGTGTGACGGGGGCTGGCCAAGTCTCCTGCAGCAGCAGCTTAGCCGAGTAGGTCCCCCGCAAAGCAGCGGTGGTGGGGAGCCTACTCATGCAGCAAGTCTCAGCGGGTGGGGGGGGGAGGGGGCACAGTCTCCGGCGGCCGCAGCGGGGGACCTACTCATTGCATGCAGCAGGTCTTAGGTCTTAGTGGGGGGGGGAGGTGGGGCACACAGTCACCAGCAGCCACAGGTTAGTTTTACAAGCATGGGGAGGGGTGGGGATGACAGACACCGGCAGGGTTAATGGGAGGGAGGACTGATAGGCGGGGGGTTCAGTCTATCTTTGAAGCCTGTCTTCAACCTTGAGGACAGGCAGTGAAAACTGAAGACGGACAAGAGAATAGTCTCTCACTTCCGAAAAAACTGCTTCGTAGTTCAAACTGTGTTTGAACTCGCAGCGAGTTCAAACCATAATTATCACAAGTGATAATTATGTTTTGATTAATAGGCCCCTAAGGACCTTATTTTTCAACAAGTTTTATCATACGCAAATTTTCTGTTGAAAGTTGGGAGCTGATTGGCTGGAGCACCATTATCATATGCAGCAAGTTTTATCACTCGTTGCATATGATAAAACTCATTGATAAACAAGGCCCTAGATTTGATGGTGAATCAGTAAAACCATGAAGATAAGAGTAAAATTAACAGAAATACATTGAGTCACTGAGAAATTGGAGATAATTCCCATACAGGAACACTATGGAAACTTCTTGCACCAAACTCCAGCTGACTTGAGTATTGTACAATCAGTCATTGAGCATTACAGAAAAAAAACATCTACACTTTGGTCTTGTCTGCCCAGAAGCCATCTAATGCCAGTACATGAGTTCTGGGCAGATTAGGCACCCCTTCTGGCAGAACCTATGTTGATAGGTGTCAGAAGTGTGTGATGGAGGTCAGCCCACCTGATGAGTAGTTTAACCAGTGATTGGTTTATTAACCAGGTAGTAAAGTAGGATATGAGACAACACAGGGCTAATGCAGGAACATGCAAAGGGAGACAGATCGAGCCAAGAGTGGATTAATATAAGTGGTGTGCTGTGTTTATAGAGCGCACCTGCAGGTACATGCAATGGTGGCAACGGGACTTGTAGTGCAGCCAGCAGTGGTGGCACGGTGGTGTACAGTTAGACTGCCACTGTTATATGTGACAGAGTCTCTCTAAGAAACACTCTGGGGCATGTCCTGTCTGTCTGGAGGATGGAGGAAGAAAGAACATGTGGTAAGGCTTGCAATGCTGAAGGTGCATTGGATCGGAGGTTGCACATGCACAGTAGTGCACCTCCATTACTATGGTGACCCTATCACACCAAGGAGACAGCACAGAGCAAACTCATCAACAACCCCCAAACCCTTGGATGCTTACTGGATCATCCCTGCACATCTTCTATTCTTGGTAGTGTGGCACTGGTGGGCTGTGGTGTCATAGCCCAGTGCCACAGCCCCAGCCATATACAAACATAGACAAGTACCAGCTTCCCTTCAAAGTCATAGGCCGACGTTCAGGGGGAAAGGGGTGCTTTGGTGGCAATCAAGACACCGAACGAGTGTCTTTATAATCATTCACTGTGTTTTAGGCACCCCTTCCTGATGGCCAAATATTAAAGTGCACTTGATTACCAGCACCTGGCTCAATTTCCTGTCTGTACCAATATGGATTTGTAAAATTTTATTTATGTTTTCACACTTGGCTGATTCATGTTGACTTACATTTTAAGAAATAATTGAAAAAATGGAAACCTATGATGAGATATTCCTTACATGAGATTATATTTTTCAGAATGTGGGAATTGATTTACTAAAACTTAGAAAAAGTAGAGGTGTTGCCCCTAGCAACCATCAGATTCTAGGTGTCATTTATCTATCACATTCTAAAAAATGACAGCAAGAATCTGTTTGTTTGCTATTTGCAAGACTTTCACTTTTCCTTTTTATATGTTTAAGTAAATCCAGCCCTGATAACTAGATTATTGTTGTTATTCATATCCTGCAATTCAAAAACAGAGATTTAAAAGATGATGTACTTTCTTATTTATATACAGTGCTAGTAATGATCCCAACTGAACAAAGGGCCTGATTTAGAGTTGTACGCTATTAGCAGAGCAGTGGCTGTGTGATAATATGCTATTGCTGCAGGAGGCATATTGTGTAATAGACACCTCCTGCCGGCTTCGGTAATATGCAGCTACATCCTGACGTAGCATTAGATCACTCTGCATGAACATCAGTCATCTGAGTAACCTGTCAATCAGGCAGCAGCGTCTGGGCATTGCGAGCAGGCTCGCAGACAGTGATCAGCACATGCGCAGTACCAGTGACGTGCAGGCAGGGGAGGCAGAGCCTCACCTCTCATATTCCCTCCCCTATCATACTCCCAGTCATGCTCCAGAGTTTTGATATAAATACTGTGTTCTTATACATGTGTGCCTCCCCAGCCATTGATACTGCACATACGCAGATCTTTAAACATCGGAGTTGTACACACCCCCAAAAGCAGAAATACTCAAAGCTTGTTTGTAATGGTACATAGGGCATAGATAATGCGCCACATGGAAAATATGTGATGTACACAATGTGTTCAACAACAGATCACAATAATGATGATGAAACACACACAAAAAAGTCAAAAAGATCAAAATTGTCTTCCTCAATTTGTAAATATTTGAGTCCATAATTTATTTATATATAAAAAAGAAAAATCATAACAGACAGTGAGCCAGACTTCCGTACTCTTGACTAATCTCCCAAGAACCAGACATGTACATTCTGGGAATACCTTGCTATGACAATAGCCTACACATATGTAATGCACTAATATGAAGGTAATTCTTTTGGAGTGACTCTTGGCCTTTAGAATTCACAACTGCAAACTACAGAGGCCAAATGTTTGTGTAAGTGGCCAAAACATATGTCTGCAATATGCTCTGAACATTCTTTTCCAGCCAAGTAGCTTTCTTTTAACAGTTTTAGGCCTTTGGAAAGTGACCAGAAGATGTTTCATGTCCAAGGAAATCTCCAGGAAGATTTTATACAGCAGAATTGCATTCTTCAAAACCACCTTCAAACATCAATCATGTAAAATGCAATCCAGGCAGTTCAGGCACTGAATGTAATTCTAGTACAAAAAAACATTATGTAT
Organism: Taudactylus pleione; assembly: GCA_031769625.1. Lineage (NCBI taxonomy): Eukaryota > Metazoa > Chordata > Amphibia > Anura > Myobatrachidae > Taudactylus > Taudactylus pleione. Next base: position 59,387,519 of record JAUIMM010000200.1, on the reverse strand, counting down.
ACTGTAAGTAGAAATGTCAAATATGTAAATAAAATAAGTGAATCTCAAATGTACTGTACTGTATGTATGATGCCTTCTTCATATTTGATGATCATAGGTTATATATCCAGAGGTGTAGCTTGGAGCCTTGGTGTCTGGAGTATGCCTACACTATGGCGCCCCTCCAGGTCTATAAAAGGCCGATTATCTGAAAACTATGATGTCACAGGGATTCCACTGTTTCTGAGAACAACATATCATGGTCCAACAGCACTCTGTTTAATAATAGGAAATGACAACAGGTGAAGCTGTTAGGAATCGGAGGTTTAGTCAGGAAGGTGTTATATAAAGTCCCGCTACAGCCTTGTGGGCTGGAATACTTGGCTAGCTGCGGCCATGGAGCAGCCTCGAGGGCTGATGGTGGCCAGTGGGCCAAAGAATAAGATGCTGCCTTTGGGCCATGTAGCAGCCTTGGTAGGCTGTGGCCTAAGGGCTATAGAGTTAAATGCAGCCTTTGGGCCGAGTAGCAGCCTTGGCAGACTGTGACCTGAGGGCCGTTGAATTAGATGCGGCCTTTGGGCTGAATAGCAGCCTTGGCAGGCTGTGGCCTGAGGGCCGTGGAATTAGATGCGGCCTTTGGTCCGAGGTACTGCTCCAGAGATTGATTGGCCCTCTACATCTGCCCATTGGACTGTGGGTGGAATCCTGATGACAGGCTGACATTGATGCCTAGATCAGCACAAAAGCACCTCCAGAACCGGGCAACGAATTGGGTACCATGGTCAGAGACGATGTCTAAAGGAAGTCCATGAGATCTGAAAACATGTTGCACAAAAGTACTGCCAATTCTTTGACCAAGGGCAATTTGCTGAGAGGAACAAAATGTACCATCTTGGAAAATAGTTCAATAATAGTCCAGATGACCGTGCAGCAGAAAGATGACGAAAGATCCACCACGAAGTCCATCAAGATATGCACCCATTGCTTGAGAGGAGTTGGTAATGGGCATAACAGTCCAGAAGGAGTGGTACGGAGAGTCTTGTTTCTGGAACAGATGTCACAAGCTGCCACAAACTCATGAACGTCACAAGACATGGACTGCCACCAGACAGAGCGGGAAAAAAGTTCAAGAGTCTTGGAAATACCGGTTGACCACCAGATTTGGAGAAGTGGAAATCCTTAAGGACTGCTTTATGAGATCCTTCTGACACAAATATTAAACCTGGGTGCATCTCAGGAAGAGCTTTAGACTGGCTCCGCTTAAGAGAGGCTGCCAAATTAATCAGAGAAGTTGGAATGATGGATTCTTCCCTAAGAGTAGGACAGTGACCAACAGAAAAGCTATGGGAAAGGGCATCCGCCTTCACATTCTTAGATCCAGGCAGGAAGATGATAAAGTTGAAGCGGGTGAAGAACAGGTTCAGTTTCTTGGCAGTCTAAATATAAGCCAGATTTTTGTTATCCATCAACACTGAAACAACATGGTTAGCCCCCTCTAACCAGTGTCACCAATCCTCAAACGCCCACTGAATGGCCAGAAGCTCTCGGTTGCCCACATCATAATTTCTCTCCGCAGACTGAAATTTCAGAGAGAAAAAGGAGCATGGGTGCAATTTATTGTCTTCCAAATCTCTGAGAAAGAATGGCCCTTACGCCAATCTCAGAGGTCCACTTCGACCACAAAAAGAAGGTCAGGATTGGGATGTCAGAGGACAGGAGCTGACACAAATACCGTCTTGAGAGAGTTGAATGCATGGATGGCTCTGGAAGACCAATTACCAACAACCACCCCTTTCTTGGTCCAGTCCACGATGGGGGAGACGATTGAGGAGAAGGATTTGATACATCAGCGGTAATAATTAGCAAATCCTAGGAACCACTGAATGGCCTTTAGAGATGTGGGTTGTTCCCAATCCAAGACAGCCTTCACCTTACTCGGATCCATGGAGAATCCACAAGAGGAGATTAGGTAACCCAAGAAGTCTTTGCAGTACCAGTTTCACATGTTGTTGATGTTGTTCCATGGACTTGGAACAGATAAGGATGTCATCCAAATAAACAACAGCAAAGACCCCCAGGAAGTCCCTCAAGATCTCATTATTAAAGTCCTGGAAGATGGCTGGGGCATTGGAGAGAGCGAAAGGCATAACCATATACTCTAAATGCCCCAAGTGGCTGTTAAACGCCATCTTCCATTCGTCTCCTTTCTGGATGCGGATAAGGTTGTATGCACAAAAAAGAAACCGGCACCTACCGTGGACCTGGATGGCCGAATAAACCCTTTCTCCAGGGCATCTTGGATGTACTCCTCCATTGCCTTACTCTCGGGAACAGACAAGGCATATACCCTACCTTTGGTAAGTCTGGCATCAGGTATCAGATCGATTGCGCAATGAAAGTTCCGATGTGGTGGTAGAACTTTGGCCTTCTTTTTAAAGAAAACACCTCTGCCAGATCACAATAAGGTGCGGGGATCAATGCAGATTCTGATGGAATGGCTGCTGCTAGATGAACAGGATGAGACAGACAATGAACGAGACAGGAGGATCCCCATTGCAGAATTTCCTCAGTTTGCCATTGGATAACTGGGTTATGCTTCTTCAGCCATGGCAAACCCAGCACAATGGGAGCTAAAGGACATTGAAGGAGGAGAAAGGAAAGTTCTTCAAAATGTAGAGCTCCAATGGTCCAACGGTCAACTGAATCAGTGGCATCCAGAAGGAAATGGGGACAGATTCTTGCCATCCAGACCTACAACTGTGACAGGACTACACAAAGGTTCAGGAGTAAGTTCCAAGGTTTCAAAAAATGCCAGATCCATGAAATTTTCTATGGCTCTACTATCAATGAAGGAAGAAACAGATACCTGGCCATGTGGTGATTTGAGTATGGTGGGGTAGAGGACTGAAGGGAAATGACAATACCGACTCACTGGACCTTGGGAACCTGAAGACAGAGGCCTGAGCCTAAAGTACAGTTTATAACTCTCCCTAAAGTTCACAAAGTCCTTGTGGTTCCCCGTAAACTGGTCAGGCATATTCAGTTTGGGTTCAAGGATGGTTGGATGGGCAGGTGCGGCCCAAGACTCCTCCACTTTGAGGGAAAGTTCCTGCACTTTTTGAGTGTGTACCTGAATCTGGGCTGCCAGAATTTGGCCTGAGGGCCGTAGAATTAGTAGCAGCCTTTGGGCCAAGTAGCAGCCTTGGTAGACTGTGACATGAGGGCCGTGGAATTAGACGTGGCCTTTGGACCGAGTAGCAGCCTTGGCGGGCAGTGGCCTGTCGAAACCGAATAATTGGGTAAGACAGAATCTCTTTGCCAATCAGGAAAACATGCACAACGCCATCTTGTAAAAAATACATAGTACACAATCCACAGTGCAAAATTGATAAAAGTAGCAATTTTGGAACTCACAACGCAAAGTTGCTAAAAAGTAGCACGAACAGCTTTTTAACAATCTTCCCCTAACACCGACCGACGGTGTTTAGCAGACATAAAATAACTTTCCAACACATTAAAATCAACACAAACTTATATTTGGGCAGTAGCAAATTAGTGGTGTTTTCCCCTGCATTCACATTAACACAGCACAAAGTTGCTAAAAAGTAGCACGAACAGCTTTTTAACAATCTTCCCCTAACACCTACCGACGGTGTTTAGCAGACCTAAAATAACTTTGCAACACATTAAAATAACCACAGACTTATATTTGAGCAGTAGCAAAGTAGTTGTGTTTTCCCCTGCATTCACATTAACACATACGTGATGTAGCAAAAAGTAGCAAATTAGTGGTGTTTACCCTGCACTTCATGTTAAACATAGGACAATGCAAAATAGCTATTTAGACGCACAGAAAGTGACCTTTCCCAAACCCATACTGGCATGCTCACACACATACACAGAAGCCTTTCCAACTTAGTGCTGGTCGCTAAGTGCCCCACAGACCCTCAAACACACAACACTTTTTAGTGTCATTTCTCCCCACATACACATTTAAAAGCAATGGTCCCGCAGCACAAAAGGAATGATTATTACTTGGTTTAATCGCTATGTCAGCATATAAAGAAATGAATGTTTTCTGTAACTATGGCTTAGTAAATGACAATTGGACCGTGTTTGGTGCCGTACTGATCTACTCTGTTCCCACAGCGTTCCAGTGGCATCAGTGAGGAGATCAGAACATGCGGCTATGAAATATGAATGTTAGAGAGAATAACTTCTTGAAATGTTGTATGCCATAGTTAGATTAGATTTATTATGCAGCGGGAAGGTGAACACAATCAGGCTGTTAGAGGCTGGGTTGAGTCTTTGCACTGACCTATGAATTGTACTGTAACGGAAGAAGCTAGAGGAACCAATGAGAACCTGCCAGCGTATTCTATTGTATTGCTTATCCCAGTACGGGTATATATATGAGTGCTCTGAAACAAGATGCCAGTCTGCGGTGTTCCTGTTATGCTGTTTGACGAAAGGTCTCATTATTGATGCCGGTATCTGGTCCCAGAGCGCACGCGTATGTATTGACTGTACCTTATGACCTAATGTTTGTACAATTTATTTAGCGCTCAATGTTAGATCATAGCATGGTAACATCTGTACTTTTACCTGAATAATAATCTTTAGCGCGTTGGACCGCTATTCAACTGTCTTAGAGTTTTATTAATGGTATAATTAAACACAGCGCTAATTTCTACACCTTATGGTTTTAGAAGGTATAGGCAGGTTTTGTCTTAGAGGTTCTAGGCAGGTGAATCTTAGAGGTTTATAGGCAGGAATGTACTAAAGGTTAATTGCGCGATTCAACAGGCCTGAGGGCCGTAGATTTAGATGTGGCCTTTGGGCCGAGTAGCAGCCTTGGCAGGCTGTGGCCTGAGGGCCGTGGAATTAGGTGCAGCCTTTGGGCCGAGTAGCAGCCTGTGCCGCCTGGATGACACAAGCGGTGGCACGCTGGACTGCGTACGCTGGATGTTGGAGTGCAGCCTGTGCCGCCGGGTTGACACAAGCGCGAGTCCGCTGGCTTGTGCACTGAGGACACTGGGGTGCGACTTGTGCCATCGGGTTGACACAAGCAGCTGACGCTGGAGTGCGGCCTGTGCCGCTGGGTTGACACAATCAGCTGATGTTGGAGTGCGGCCTGTGCCGCCGGGTTGACACAAGCGCGAGTATGCTGGCTTACACACTGAGGACGCTGGAGTACGACTTGTGCCGCCGGGTTGACACAAGCGGGAGTACGCTGGCTTGTGTACGAAGGACGCTGGAGTGCGACCTGTGCCGCCGGGTTGACACAAGCGCTTGACAGATGGTATGTGAACCGTGCAAACCAGATGATACAAACGGCAGGTATACAGAACAGGCAGGAGAACTGGATACTCGACTGGATAACAGGAGACCACTGCCAGAACCAGAAACACGTGATCGCTATCACCGGCATCGGAGCAGTGTTCACACCAGGAGGAAATAGGAGCAGGAGCCAATCCAGATCCACTGCAGCATGATGGACAGGAGGTAGGAGGAGTTAGTGAACGCTCGCCCGGTGTTTACCTCGCCCTGCAGACGCAGTGCGTCGGCTTTTGACAGAAGCAAGTTTGGGCTGATCAAAAGCAGAACTTATTTTATCATTACTTTGAATGTTAAAATGTTGGCAGGTATGCTGTGTGTAGCTGTGTACATCATTACTGGAATCACTAGCCCACACATGTGGTCATATAGCTCATTCCTAACAAAAAATAAAAAGAGATCCTCTTCCATTCTTATATATAAAAAACGCATCAGAGCTTGTTATTTTGGTTTCTTTTGCCATCCCGTTGATTTTGAAATTTGCGGCTTTAGTAGGTTTCTGTATTATAATAAGTCAACTGCTAAGTATTCTTCTACCATTCTAGAATCTCACAATTTTAGAGCTAATGTAGGGACACCCAATCAATAATGAACATTCATTTGCCCATTGTAGATATAAATGGGAATAACAGTTGGGCAATAACCAAATAAGGAAACAATATGAGTGTATCAAAAATACTTTCCTTAGGATACGTTTAAGATGCCGGTAACAAGATCACGGACGTCAATATACCGACGCCGAAATCCCAAAGCCCAGCATAATGCCGATGCCGCAATGCCGAACATATAAGGATACCGACATCCGGCACCCTGACCGTGCGGCATCCCGAACGTAAGGCTGCAGGTAAGTATTAACTTAGCTCTTGGATGGGGGTTAGGTTTAGGAACCTCCCCGGGTGGTTTAGGTTTAGGGTGCGGGAAGGGGGCTTAGGGTTAGGCACCATCGGGGGGGAGGTTAGGGTCAGGCACCACCAGGGGGAGGTTAGGGTTAGGCACCACCAAAAGAGGGTTAGGGTTGGGGAGGGGGAGGGTTAGGGTACTTACTTCACTCTGTTGGGATTCTGCACGATTGAGATGCCGGGATCGGTATTTCAAATGCCGGCATCTCATATTCCAGAATATCATACCCAAGCCCTCCTTTTCCCATACATGAAATAAAGAGCATTAGTTGTATACCCTTGTAAACAAGTGATATACTGTATTGTAACTTGGCTATTGATAAGTTGTGGTAGTTACAGGTGAGAGACCCACTAAATTTTCTCCTTACATTAAAGATATCTCTAAAAGAGCATGTTTGTTGTTATATTTAACTGGACTTCCACCAAAATGATATCACCATGGATGAGTTGGTTCCACATATAGGTGAGTTTATACAACATAAAAAGGAAGGCAAAAATAGTGCATTTCCTTTATTCATGATTTATTGGTATGACACATGTAATATAAAATAAATATTAAAATAAATAAATATTAAAAAGGTAGGTGGATCTTTCATCGGACCGTACATATGAAAGAGCTAATTAAAGAAACCCTCTTAGTAAAAAATAGTGTCAATATAGCCTGTACTGGCTACAATGGTTAACAACATCTAAAAATGGCACTAGCTATTGAGGGCCAAGCATGGTAAGTTTGGCAAGTTTGCAGTCCCTATATAAACCTTTGGGGACTACTCTTGCAGTCGGCAATGGAGATATATACTGTGGTACCCACTTGAGACCTAATAGATTTGCAAATCAACAAACCATATAATCAAATAAGGAATTGTAGTCTCTTAAGGAATTATACTTTGTACATGTGCTCATTTACTTCTTATATTATTTAATAAATCACATAAAAATGCAAGGTAAAATATGCTGTGCATGAAATACGTCCTGACATATTAATACATGTGGCTTCCTATGTTTGTTAATGTTTTAATGCATAATGTAATGGTGCATACACACGGTCCAACTTTGCAGGACTGTATGAATGATAACGATATAATTTATCGTTATATCGTTCATATCGTTCACTCTTTTGCATTGAACGGCCAACGATGCGCGTGGCCGTATGGACGATAACGATATCTGAGGTCAACCGTGCATGCAGACCAATTTGGTCTATATTATCATTTAAATACTGTCAGATATCGTTCATCATTCATGAAATCATTCATGATCGCTGATGAAAAGGTTCAACAATATCGTTCATTTTTAAAGTAGAAAAAATCGTTCAACGATATCAATGATCAAGCAAGTATGCACCATAATAGGGAGATGTATCAAGCCTTAGGGGTATATTTACTAAAGTGAGAGTTTTTAGAAGTGGAGATGATGCCCATAGCAACCAATCAGATTCTAGTTATTATCTTCTAGTTGCTATGGCCAACATCTCCATTTCTAAAATCTGTCACTGTAGTAAATATACCCCTTAGAGAGATACATTGGATAATTTGCCCACAGCAACCAATTATCTTCTAACTCAGTGGCGTCATGAGGGGGGTGCAGGCCCACCCGGGTTTCACCCACAGAGGGGTTAACACCAAAATGTTGGCTCCTCTGCAGTAACTGATTTATCCCATCACAATGGATTAAGAATTGTGATGGATGTGTAGTTTATTATATTTGAATTACTATGATGCCTCTGTGGCTCTATACAATGCATCTGACAGCTGACCTAGATACCAGAAGACAAGCGCTATTCATTCACTAGCTTGTGTATGGTATAATTACATCTCTCTAACATGTCAGTCACTAACTTAGAATACAGGCAGACAGTTGTAAGCAGGCAATTTATATTGTTTTCTTTACAGCTATACAAATAATCAACTTTGGCAATGCATGGGACACTGTGCTGGCTGGTTTATATATTTATCAATGTTTATAGATAGACTATAATTGAAGTAAAACTTTCAATAGATTTGGCTAAAATCAACTGCATGTGTGGTCCATTAAATTTGGTTAATCTTATTGTAGTCAGTATATATGTATAAAGGTCTATCTATTTGTCTGTCTGTCTGTCTAGCTATCTCTAAACAACTGAATCAAGATGAAATAAGATAAACAGTGATATCCTGAAAAACTGTTGTAAGAGGTGGGGCTGCAGCACAATCCAAAATTAAAATAGGGGAGCCACACCAACTGTCATTTCAAATGCTGCCAAACATAGATGGCTGGGACTCTCTGGTAGGTGGTGTGGCTCCCCTATTTGAATTTTGGACTCCGCTGCAGCCCCACTCCTGGAGCCGCCACTGGTTAGCACTATATAAATGATAGCAAGTATTCATGTACTGTGCATGTTTTCTGTAGAGTTTTGGTTGTAGTCTATATAAGGAAGTTTCATAAACCATGAACACTATATAACACTATATTGAATGGGTATACAATTGGGAAGCCGGCTGCCTTAATACCGGCAGCCAGCTTCCCGACTGTCATATCCCGGCGAGGGTGAAATGCCCGGCGTCTAGATGTAGACGCCTGACATTTCCCCAATGCCGGGAGACCGGCGCCCGGCATCTCGATCGAAGGGATGCCGGGCGCCGCGAGCGGACAGCCGCGGGGGGGGAGGGTTAGATTTAGGGCACCCGGGGGGGACTTAGGGTTAGGCACCCCCATGGGGGACTTAGGTTTAGGCAGTGGGGAAGGGGGGGTTAGGGTTAGGCACTTAGAGGGGGGATTAGGGTTAGGCACTTGGGGGGGAGGTTAGGGTTAGGCACCCCTAAGGGGGGTTAGGGTTAGGGGGTTAGGTTAGGTTAATTAGTACTTACCTATCCACGATAGGGATTTTCCAGCGCTGTCGGGCTTCCGCTGCCGGGAACTCTGCTGTTGTCGGCCAGGCGCTGCCGGGAATCGAACATGCGGCCGGTGGTATTTCATACCGATTCCATTGAATGTCTGTTAATGAATTCTGGTGAAGATAGTATGTTATCAGCTGGGCTTCTTTGTTATTATTTGTAAAAAAAACCTGTGTTTCATACTTTAATTTTGCTCATGATTCGTATGACAGAGAGCTGCCCTGTCTACAGATGATTTTTGCAAAGGAAAATCTCTAGCATATGGCATTTTCACAATGTGGCTCTGTGGTACAGTATATAAGTACAAATAGCGCTTTGTGGGGTTTGCTGCAAAGCCGTGTGGTAATTGTACATGTAACTTGTGATGAGTGCATGAAAAAGTGGGGAAATCACCCGAACTAAGGATGGGAATCAATAGAAGATTCATTGGAATCATTGAATGATTAGTTCTGATGGCTAACCCTGCAATGGTGAGGGTCCAACGTTTCCTCACCATCGCAAGTTTTATTTCCAATGGTCTACCAATGTAGTAAGGAGTGGCTGCAGGCAGGCTTGCGTGCCCATAAAAGAGCTATGTGAACCTTCATTTAAAGCCCCATGTTTTTTAAAACACATAATGCACACCATACCATACACAGGACTTGAATTCCAAACCTCATATACCACAGTCAGGGCCTGATTCAGAGAAGGATGCTAATGCGTGCATTGCTGCAAGTTCTTTCAGATTCGCTGTTGTGTTAATATGCAAATACTAGTCTGAGCCTTCCACTTCTGTAATTGCAAGCGCCAGAGATTGCAAGCCCTGCAATCCCCACTTTCAATGTCCGTGAACAGCGGAAAGCCGCCGGTGTACTCAAACACTCCACCATTGGCTCGCCATCGAGTTGACCATTGACACTTATATGACGCCCTATGGCTGGGGCAGTGTCTCCTTAAGAACTTTCTCTAATCATGGCATCTGTAGCTGTGGCTCTGCGTTTTGAGAATGCAGCAGCGTTCAATGAAACACCCTTGGTTGGCCTCTTTTTGTGTTCACTACAGGCCACCTCCCAGGAACTCCCATGGTTGTCCACCACCAGCTCTATTACAAGCGACTCTATTTGCAACAGCGGTCTCTGTGTACACTCAGTGGTATGCATCCATCGTAGGAGGTTTCTCTGAGCTAAACATCGCTCAACTCCACAAGCACGGACACTGCGTCCACCTCTGAATCAGGCCTTCTGACACTTAACACATCAGCTATATGTTCCTGTATTTTAAGTCTTGTAATTATATTATATGAAACTATTTGTGCTTGTTATTTTAAACCATTCCTAAGCAGATTTATGTAGTGTGCAGTCACACACTACATAGAGTTTAAACTAGCAATTACAATTAGATTCACATACTGTAGTTAGAATTATAATGCTTCCGAGGCAGGAGCAAGTATCTCATGTGGTAAGTGTCTGACTGTGATTTATGTGGTTGGGAGTTCAAGTCCTGTGTGTGGCATGCTGAGCAATGCATGTTTTAAATACTGGGAGATTTAACTAAAAGTTATTATTGACAAGGTGCACATAAGTCACACTATTGCTGATAGCTCACAAGTTTGGTTTTAAAATCCATTGCTTGGAGTGTTATATGGGGTCCTATGTTTTCACACCCTTTTCACATTAAATTAGTATAATCTAACTGTAGCAAAGGACTGTTGAAGCTGTTGTCATAAAACAAAAACACTCCTAGCCCTTTAATTTGCATTCTTTTAGTAAGCAGATCGCATTTCCCATACTTATAATGGGAAATGCGATCTGCTTCAAATATACTAAAAGAAATTGTTAAAAAAAATACCTTGAGTGAACCTGCGATAACAACGCCACCTGGAGATGGCTTTAAGCAGGGTTCCCCCACGTCTCAGCTACACTAACTCTGCCATCACCGCCTGCTGGCAGGCAGGGGCGCCGAGAGGGGGGTGGAGCGGGTACAGATTACTCGGGCCTGGGCTTCCTGAGGGGCCCGGCGGGGGTCCGGCGCCGCTCCCCCCCTCACAGCAGCTCAGCACACAGTGTGTGCTGAGCTGCAGTTGGAGACTGCTCGTGGCTGCTGAGCAGCAGCCACAGCAGTCTCCTATGCCTGTGCGGGGGAGCGATCACACTGATCGCGCCGCCCCTGGCTTTGCACCTGGCTGAGGGGGCTCAGAGCAACCCCCCTCCCCAGCGCGCGGCGCTGCAAATCTTTTGTTTTTTCTCGGCATGGGGGCGTGGCCACGCCTCCCATGATTAGGCCACGCCCCCTATTACCGGGGCCCGCCACGGCTCTTGGCGGGCTTGCTGGCAGAGAAGGCAGAGCCCCTAGTAGGCTTCAGTGATCACCCTATCTGATAGACCGCAGCGCTGATCACAGTGGAAAAGAAAACATTCCTTCGTTCAGGTAATCGGTGACCTGGTGATCCTCTCAATGACTCGGTCATCTGATCGTTTTGCAGCGGTCACCTGATCAGTAAACTGAGATGCTGTGAAGTTCGGGCACATGACCTGAACCGAGGTACTGTAAGTGTAAGCTGAGCACGAGAGCATGAGGGTGGTTGTCAAGGGTGTGGGATGCAGGGGGGGGTCGTGGTCATGCTGGGGGGTGAGAGCCAGTGGCGCATGCGCGGTCACACTGTCAGAGTATATTTTGTGAAAAATGCCCTTAGAAAAGTAAGCAAATAAGATTCAAGGTGAGAAAGCTCTGTCCCTGCATGCGACATTTGATACATCATTGTGATATTGGGTGAATTTATCACATCCCATCCTCATTTGAGATGTGGATTGTGATACAGTAAGTAGGCCCCTACCCCTGCCCCTACGTAACTAGTTTACTTTTAAACAAGTGTTTATTTTACCAATGTTAACAACATCAGTAGTAACAATGTTTTTTTTATACTGTATGTCTGTATGTCCCATCCCTACCATGAACCTCAAAAAAGTGGGAAATAAGATAGCAGGGCATTATAGAAGGCTGCTAGTGGACATAAGCTAATGCTAATCAGCAAAACAATGCTTGTACAGTACATTACTATGGGGCACATTAAGTAATTTTAAGACAGTTTAAAAACATTCAAAACTATCTGTTGTTCTTGAACACCTCTAATTCATGGAGAACGTTTAATAGGAAATTTGAGATAAATTACACCTCTAACAGGTAACTCTGATTTATCCTCTTCTTTCCACAACTCTTGGATAATGATGTGGAAGTGCAGGGATCTCAGTGTCATTCCAGATGTTTTTGACCCACAGAGGCACTTTATTTACCTTTCGGCCATTCCGAGACAAGTTAAATGCTTCATGTATTTACAAGTCTAAGGCCACATACACACGAAAAGATTTTCTGTCCAACCATCCAACTAGTTAATTGGTTGGAATGAAAATCTGGAAAGGTATGAAAGCAAATGACAATCAGCAATTTGCTCCCAAACGCCAGAAAATGGTCAAAAACTGTTGTTTGAACAAATTGTTTAGATCAAACATTTAACAAACTTGTCTGAACGACCATTTTTATCTGTTTTCTGGCATTTAGGAGCAAATTGCTGATCATCATTTACTCCCATACGTTACCAGATTTTCATTCCAACCAATCAACTAGTTGGATGGTTGGAGAGAAAATCTTTAGGTATGTACCCAGCTTTACCTTTATGTCAGTCGTTTACAACTCAGTCTTGTTCTATTAATATTGAGATAAATTGTAAAGCGCAACGGAATATGCTGCACTGTATAAGAAACTGTATTTAAATAAATAAGTCCATCATTATAGTACATCTAAATTACCTCTCCTCCAAGTCACTACCTTCTGATTCAGATATCTATACTCTGACTTTACTACTCAGTTATGATTGGTTTTAGGATCGACTTGGTCTAGATATTTAACTAATCTTGGGGACTTCCTTGCTTTGGTCTTAGATACTGATAATATAGTGAAGTCTATTTGATTCACAAAGCTGCAAGGGGTCCACTTTAAATCACATATGTTTCCCAAGGTCAGAATAAATATATGATGATGTGGGATACAAGACACAACCCAAAGTGTAATACAAGAGACACCAAGTACAGTATGTCCATGCTGTTTGGTCATTTCCAAATATTAGGAGATTTTAAACTATTGCTCTCTATTAATCAAACCTTTCATAATCACATACCCATATCCCCTATTTCCTTGTTTTTTTCCACTTTGACAAGTGGAAGCAGGTCTCTGATATTAAGCATGTACAAGAAATTGCAGACACTTATGATGGACTAGTTCTGGAGTATGAAATATGGCTTGATGGGTCGATGATGAGCTCTCATGCCTTGGCCAAGACCTCCTGTGCACGATGAATGCTCTGGGCTTCACAGAAGTTATTCCTTTTCTACACATATAAGTGGTCACACTCTTGATCTTGTCTTTCAAATTGGATTAGATGTTTCTGATCTAAACATAAATCCAGTCACGTGGTCAGAATAGCACTCAGTTTGGTTCTCAGTCATAACTAGGGGTGTGCACCGGCCACTTTTCGTGTTTTGTGTTTTGGTTTTGGATCTGGATCTTTCTTCGTGTTTTGGATCTGGATTGGTTTTGCCAAAACCACCCTTCCGTGTTTTGGGTTCTGGGTTTTGTGTTTTGGATCTGTATTTTTTTTTTAAAAAGCATAAAAACAGCTAAAATCACAGAATTTGTGTGTTTTTCTGCTCCTATGCTATTATTAACCTCAATAACCTTAATTTCCACTCATTTCCAGTCTATTCTGAACACTGAACACCTCACAATAGTGTTTTTATATCCAAAAGGTTGCACCGAGGTAGCTGGAAGAGATACGAGTGGGCGGCACAAACACGTGGTCCATCTAGGAGTGACACTGCAGTGGCAGACAGGATGGCAGTTTGAAAAATTAGGCCCCAAACAGTACATAATTCAAAGAAAAAAAAGAGGTGCAAGATAGAATTGTCCTTGGGCCCTCCCACCCACCCTTATGTTGTATAAACAGGACATGCACACTTTAACAAACCAAACATTTCAGCGCCAGGGTCTGCCACACGACTGTGGCTGAAATGATTGGTTCGTTTGGGCCCCCCACAAAACAAGCTGGCAATGAATCTGTCCCTGCACAAACTGGCTCTACGGAGGCAAGATGTCGTCCTCATCCTCCTCATCCACCGATTCCTCACCCTCTTCAGTGTTGTGTACATCCTCATCCTCACAGAGTATTAATTCGTCCCCGCTGGAATCCACAACCACAGGTCCCTCTGTACGTTCTGGAGGCTGGTCTCCCTGGAAGAGTTGATAATTCATTTTATGAACATCATCTTCTCCACATTTTGTGGAAGCAACCTCCTACGCCTTTCGCTGACAAGTTTCCCGGCTACACTAAACACTCTTTCAGAGTACACACTGGAGGGGGGGCAACTCAGGTAAAATAGAGCCAGTTTGTACAGGGACCTCCAAATTGCTTCTTTTTCCTGCCAGTACAGGTACGGACTGTCTGACATGCCTACTTGGATGCTGTCACCGATGTAATCCTTTAACAGACAGACGCACGCTTGTCGCTGCTGCTTTAAGGATGCAGGTGCGGCTACAGCCCACACATTTCACAAATACAGAAAAAAAAAGAAGAATTTTTTTATTGTTTGTGGAGCGCACTTTGAGGGTTACACCACCCTTTAACAGACAGACGCACGCTTGTCGCTGCTGCTTTGAGGATGCAAGTGCGGCTACAGCCCACACAATTCACAAAGAGAAAAAAAAATAATTTTTTTATTGTTTGTGGAGTGCACTTTGAGGGTTACACCACCCTTTAACAGACAGACGCACGCTTGTTGCTGCTGCTTTAAGGATGCAGGTGCGGCTACAGCCCACACATTTCACAAAGAGAAAAAAAAAGAATTTTTTTATTGTTTGTGGAGCGCACTTTGAGGGTTACACCACCCTTTAACAGACAGACACACGCTTGTCGCTGCTGCTTTGAGGATGCAGGTGCAATCTAGACGGGATTTGGAACCGGGGACACACTACCTCCATCAATTGTCTAAATCCCACTGCACTAATGGCGGATACCGGACGCACGTCTAACACCAACATAGCAGTCAAGGCCTCAGTTATACGTTTTGCTTCAGGATGACTGCTGTCGTACTTCATCCTCATCGCTAGGGACTGTTGGCGGGTCAATTGTTTAGTAAAAGTAGTGGTGTTCCTACTTCCTCTCTGGGATGATGAACAACTCCCAGCAGCAGCAACAGCACTAGGAGGAAGTGGTTCTTGATCTTTCCCTATTTTATTTTTATCGGAGAAAGTTTGGTTCTCCATTTATGTTATATTGATATATACGTGCGGCTAAGGCGCACACAAACACAGAAAATATTTTTTTATTTTTGCTGGAGAGTAGTGCACTTTGTGGGTTACACCACCCTTTAAGAAATGAGCCAGCCGGCTCTTTACTTATGGGACACAGGCGCACGCTTGGCACTGCTCCTTTGTTGATGCACGTGCAGCCACAGTGCACACAATTCACAAACACAGAAAATATTTTTTATTTGGTTTGGAGTGTACTTTGGGGGTTACAGCACCCTTTAACGGTCAAGCCAGCCGGCCCTTTACTTATGACACAGGCGCACGCTTGGCACTACTTTGTTGATGCATGTGCGGCTACTGCGCACACAATTCACAAACACAGAAAATATTTTTTTATTTGGTTTGGAGTGTACTTTGGGGGTTACAACACCCTTTAACGGTCAAGCCAGCCGGCCCTTTACTTATGACACAGGCGCACGCTTGGCACTACTTTGTTGATGCACGTGCGGCTACTGCGCACACAATTCACAAACACAGAAAAAATATATTTTTTTAGCACGTGAGGCAGAGCACCCTCTGGACAACACTACAGCACCCCTTTAGAACTGGGACACTGCACAGGACTTTGGAGTGGACACAGCCCCTATGGACAACTGACTGCACAACACAGTCCAGCCAGCCCCTATGGACTTTGAAGTAGTGGACACAGCCCCTATGGACAACAGCAGCACAGCACAACACAGCCAGCCCCTATGGACTTTGAAGTAGTGGACACAGCCCCTATGGACAACAGCAGCACAGCGCAGCACAGCACAGCACAACACTACTCTGCACTACACTACACTACACAGCCCAGCCAGCCCTAACTCCCACCCTCCCTCTTCACTGTCCACAGCCGAGTGAGAAAATGGCGCCGACGCGGGTACCTTATATAAGATCCAAAACCCGCGAGACCCGGAAGGCGGGATGATGATGTTTTGCCTCGATTTCAGATCCGAGTCAGGTGGGAAAAGTCGAGCCTGACTCGGATCGGCCTCGGATCTGGGGGGCTCGGGGGGGTTCGGATTTCAGAAATCCGAACCCTCTCACCCCTAGTCATAACCCATCAAAATAGAACTTTGCCCGTGGAGTTGACAAGGTATCATCTAATGATGGGTATGAGTTCCAGATACTTGCAGCAAATCTGGATCTCACTGCAGTTTTGGGTGCCTGTGAAGAGCCTTATTCCCTAGTCCATTACTATAATAGGGCTGTGATGGCTACAATAGATATTACGACCCTGCATACCACAACATCAAGCTCCTTGGTATGACAACAGTGTTAGTGAGCTCAAGAAAAGTGGTCTGAGACTTTAAAGACAATGGAGGAAGACTAACCTGGTAGAGAATAAGCTAATGCTAATTAAGCATATTGAAGAATGTCAATCTACAAACACTCATAAGAAAATAGTTAATTTCAAATGAGATCATGGCAGCTCAGTTTTTCTGTACAGTGGAGATGCTTTGCAATCCAGCATGCATGCAGCCTGATGAAACCCTCTCCCAGTCAAAATGCAATGAGTTTGCAAACTTCTTTGCAGATAAGGTATCTTCCATCCGGGCAAGAAATTCCCACAGTGCCATCAAAGGAGATCCACGTATCCAAGCCTGCCAGTGTAAGCCATCTATCGTCATGGACCAGCTCTGACTCAATGGATGTAAAAGACATTGCGGATATTATCAGAATGTTGTTTCCCATCGGCTGTGATCTGCACTCTGTCTGAGTGTCTGGACATAATTGGCCCTGTATTTGCAAAAATAGTTTAATGCCCTTTACAAACAGGCATTTTCCCTTCTCCACTACAGGAAGCAATTGTTAGACTTTTTCTTAAAAAACCTAACTTAGATACTGACTGCATGAACAATTACAGACCAGTATCAAACCTTCCTTTTCTAGGAAAGGTTATTGAGAAACCGGTTGCAACTCAAAAGGAAACCCGCCTGTCAACTTATGATATTTATGATCTATTCCAGTCAGGATTCAGGAGAAGACACAGAATGGACACAGCCCTGGTATGTGTGCTTAATGATCTTCTAATGGCAAGAGACAGAGGCAACTATTCAATCTTAATCCTTCTGGATCTCTCTGCAACATTTGTTACCATGGACTATGGGAATCTGAAACCGTGCCTGAAAAATTGATGTGGCGTAGATGGTACAGTCCTAAGCTTGTTGCTGAGTTTCTTTTGCAATATATTCATCATCACCAGTGCAACTGTCATGCGGTGTTCTACAGGGTTCTATACTATCTCCCATGCTTTTTGCAGTATACAGGCTACCACTGGCTGAAATAATCAGATGTCATGGCCTGGTCTACCACTACTATGCAGATAGTACACAACTATACCTGTACTGAGAACAAAATACCAACTCTAAATGACTGTCTAGCTGAGCTCCAAGAGTGGATGAGTCACAAAAGGCTGCGAATGAATTATGATAAAACAGAGGTCCTTATGATAGGAGCTCACCATCAAAGGACAAGACTGCAGCATAGCCAACCAATAGGATTTGCGCTTGGGGGGTTCAGAATTACAAAACACAGAACATGTGTGGAATCATGGTGTTGTCCTGGATAGTGGCTTGACACTTAAACATCAGTTA
Source organism: Taudactylus pleione (assembly GCA_031769625.1). Taxonomy (NCBI): domain Eukaryota; kingdom Metazoa; phylum Chordata; class Amphibia; order Anura; family Myobatrachidae; genus Taudactylus; species Taudactylus pleione. Next base: position 59,369,516 of record JAUIMM010000200.1, on the reverse strand, counting down.
TCAGCCACAATCAAATCCTCAAACTTTCATTTCCTCGGAAGATCTGCCTAAAGTCATACATGTATTTGTATCATCACGCTTAAGCTGCGTACACACTGGGCGATTAAAGTGGATGACTGAACAATAACGATATCGTTATCGTTCAGTCATCCACTTTATTGTCCATTTTTAACACAAAAACGTTGAACGACAACAACGACGCGCGTTCCCACGGGTCGTTCGTCATTGTCGTTCATCGGGTTAACATGCAGGCCAACCTGACGATGTCGTAAGGTGCTGCATGTTATGGAATGGGGCATAGAGCCCGGCGCTGAACGATATCGTTAATGATATCGTTCAGCGGGTGTGCTCAATGTCATGAACGACATTGAGCACAGCCTGCCGGGGACACACTAGATGATATCGCTCAGGGAGCATATCGTCTAGTGTGTACGCTCCTTTAGACTACTGCAATGCCCTCTACCTGTGTCTCCCAGCAAAATAATTCCACCAGTGGCAGGTGGTACAAAATGCAGCTGCCAGGTTATTAACCAACCCGCCCCGTTACAGCCACATGACACCTATTCTGTATTCCCTTAACTGGCTGCCTGTAAGATGGAGAATCTATTTCAAGATTAGCTTAATGAGATTCACAGTCCTCCATAACCAGGACCCAAGGTAACGGAAGCAGCTTCTGATTTCTTACTGTCCTACTCAATTAGTGAGATCTGTAGTTGAAGGACTATTAGCAGTACCTAGAATCTCCCTGAATTCATGTGTCAAACATTTCTGTTAAAGTTATTTTCGTATTTTGTGTTTTAAATGCAAATGTAAAGCACTTTGGGCGGTATTCAATTGTTATAGCGCGCCTGATCTCCCATCTAAAGTGAAAGGAGATCGCAGGGTGCTATTGTTTCTGTTTCTCACACTGATATCACCCAAAGTGGTCGGGTTTAGCCACGTAAACTGGCTACCCCCGACCAAAGTGCTGGGCGCGATTGTGAAAAGTGCTGTTTGGGCACCCAAACAGGTCACTTTTCGCCCATTTCAGCTTGCACCCCGCTGGGGATGGGAGTTGAAATGGTGCGCTGGCAGCTGATCATGTCTGACAGGAGCAACAATTGAATAGCTCCTGTCGGGCGCGTAAAGGGGCGAAACAGTTAAATACCGCTCTTTGAGTCCTATTAGGAGATAAGTGCTATATAAATAACATTATTATTATTAGTATTATAACAACTCTTCCAGACTCTCTCCAAGCTAATTTCAGCAGGATCTTTGAATCAAAAACCTGGTTACAGTTATGATGCAAAATAAATGTTTCGCCATTCTTTTACTCCCTCACGGCCTGGTTTGATTAGTTACAGTTTGTCCGACTTTTACTTATTCTCCTACTCTACTTTTGTTAAACATATTTGAACAGATACGTCAATGTCCCCTCCTCTAACCTCCACCCTTTTCCCCTGTTTATTGTTCTATTCTCCCGTCATTATAATTTATTTATAACAATCATTACAATTGTATACTGTATTTCTTAATAGATTATCCTTTGAGCGTTGATTTTATACCCATTGTATTTCTTGGTTATTTGCATTATTTACCAATTGTGATCTTTTCTGTATGCCCTGCCTGTGAAGTGTTTAAAGAAAAAAAAACAATAAGAAGGTTTGGAGAAACGCGTAGAGACTCTTTTCCTGTTTGCTCCTTGGCTTGGAAGTGCTGACCGGTCAACACCATTAATATCCCTCAGGGCTTTTCTAAAATTCGAGCCACAAACGGAGAGCGGCGGCGGTGGTGAAATATTGCCACCAGCATCCCAGACTGAATGTGACTCGGGCCATGAAAGGGTAAACAACGGCGATGAGATACTATATGTTTTAATACCTACCACTGCCCTTCCAACCTTGCGGCTGTGCCCCACGTATGCCGTGAATCAAAAGTGGCGGCGGTGATACAGTAATTAAAACAGTAATTTGACTTTCTTCACTGCCTACGGGTCCTGTAGATTGAGTGCAGTAACTAGGGGAGAAACTGGACTTTTGCAAATCGACAGACTGCACCAATGTTCGGCTACCTCTTGCAATATTAGTCATGTAATTTGTGAAAATAATCACTTTGATACAAGAAACTACATATTATATACAAATACGGACATTCACGATCTCCCACATGTTATTTTTCCATATATACTGACAATTGAATAAGAGCCTGCACTACTAACTGGAGATTTTCAGCACTTTTCAGCTTGCTAGATATTGGTCTATATGAAGTATCTTCAAATTTAACAGTCAAAGAAATGCTGTGGACACAAGGGGCCAAATGTAATAGGGTGAGAGTTTAGAAAATGTGAGAGTTTAGCAGTAAACTCTCACATTGGTTGAGCTTTATCTTCAAAATGGGAAAATATCTGAATGAGATTTTAAATCGTGACAGTTTTTTAAGTCTAAAAAAACATGCAAGTTCGCTCTGTTACTTTGTTTTTGGACTCTATTACATTTGCAAAGTTTAAAAAGTGTCAGAAACTCTCACTTTTCTAAACTCTCACCCTATTACATTTGGCCCTAGGTGTTCATAAAAGTGGTTACAGAATAATAGCTGTTTTACTGCCAATAAGATACAACTATCTGGCAGCATAGTATCCTATGGTTCTTTTTTTCTTATTTCCTGTATACAAATACTAATCGCGACTGATTGTTTGTTATAAGTGAAATTTGATTTTTATTGAATTACATGTTTTATGTTGATGTAACTGTTATGTAATATTCATACAAATATATTTTATAATTTTTTATTAAATTCAGATATCTGACAGCGCTTTGAACTATCCCCTTTTTTTTGTATTGGGGAAAAAAACACGTAACTTCAAAATCTAATATTCCATCTAGACAACACACACACATGTCCTACAAAATTAACCCATTTGTGAGCATTCGAGTTAAAAATACCTGAAAAAAATTAATATCTTTCTTGACCAGCTTTATTGTTTAAATGTCTCTAATTTATTTTTATCCATTGGATTTTTCCAAAATTTTCACCTACAGTACTCAGGAGGTGGAATATAAAAGACGTATTGACTCCAATTGACATCAGTATTAAATTAATGTTGATTTTTAATTAAATTTCAAAAACTTGCGTACGTGTACTTTGAGCCGCGTTGAGCTTATTGCGGCAAAGTCCTAGCCAATTGAATTTGGCCTTTAGACATAATACCTGATACATCTGTGTAAAAGGTTTAAAGCATTAGCATATCTTTAATGGGCACACACCCTGCACCCATGTTTAATAGTGACTTCAGAGGAGAGGAGGCCCGCACGGAGTAGTCTGCACACGGGATTCCTCCTCTCTTAAACCACCCCTGATTTAAGAAAAGATATTTCTGTGGTATGAGTTTGGCATCCTGGCGGTCAGGATGCCGACACTTACATTATCAGCGCCAGAATACCGATGCCGGTATCCCGACCGCCGGGATGCCGAAGGTAAGTAACTGGGAGGGTCAGGTTTAGGGGTTAGGGTTAAGCACCAAGATGGAGGGTTAGAGTTAGAGTAGGGAGAGGGGGAGAGTTAGCATACCGAAAAACAAGTGTCAGTATATTAACCCTGTCGGGATCCCAACATCGGGATTCTGACCGCCAGGATCCCGACTGTCAGCATTTCATTCCTATACCTATTTCTGTAACTAGTTTATAGTATTTGGCACCTAAAATGAGTGTTGGTCCAGCTTTCTGACATTGATAAGGGTTATTTATATACATGCAGCAGTGCAAAAGGCCACTTTTGCACAAGTACAAACATTTTTATGGCTAAATTCATGGATTTGTGGGTAATATATATATACCTCTTTCACACTACAAGGTATAACCTGGGTTTTTGTATGTGAACGCGCAGCAACCCGGGTTACTGTGCTGTGTGAAAGGGACAGGTTGAAATAAGATGGGTCGAGAGACCCGGCATTTCAACCTTGGTTACGAGAAGAGTTGAACACATGTTCAACCTGGCTCCAAGCGCCACCTCACGATGTGAGGCATTAGTGCCGGGTCAGGCCACCTGTCTGGAAGGGGTCTCAGCCGGGTCGCACCCGGGATGGGCGTGTGAACAAAATCCCTAGTGCGACCCGGCACACAGATGTGAAAGGGGTATATAAAAGCACTTAATCACTCCTCCTCCACCTACATCTCCAAACTCATCAATTTCCAGACTACCTCTCACCCTCTCTGCTCCTGCTATGTCTATTGCCTCACCTTTACTAAGATTACTTCCTACCATGACCACCTCCCTCTACACCCCCATTTCTCTGGAACGGGATGTAGTTATAATACCGACAGTCAGAATGACGGCGCTTAGAATGCCGGCGCCGGAATCCGGACACCTGTTAGAATCTCGGCCGTCGGTATTCCGACAGTAAGTAGTGGGGTTAGGGGTTAGAATTAGGCAGTAGGGGGAGAGTTAGGGTTAGGCATTGGGGAGGGTTAGGTTTAGGCTGTGGAGGGGGAGGTTAGGTTTAGGCACTGGGGGTGAGGATTAGGTTTAAGCAGCGGGGACGGAGGGGTAGGGGGAGGGTTATGATACCTACTGACAGGTGTCAGTATCCTAATCCTGTCAGGGTGCTAGCATCGGGATTATTGCCGCTGGGATCCCGAGCGCCAGCATCTCGTACCCAACCAATCTACCTCCACATTTTATTCCCCAACTGCCCCCCCCCAATAGAATATAAGTATTGGGCAGGCCAGTGGCATTTTATCCAAGGAAGGAGCCCAGTAATTTCTGTGCAGCCGGTTCTCTTGCCATGGTGAATGTGATTTCTTCAGCTGTGACTGCAAGGTAAGTATATTTAATGAGTGTAGGGTGTAAGTATATTCAATAGGTGCCAGTAGGCTTTCACTCATGTTCCTGCCCTTGCACTATACTTAATACCAGTGTTCCTTGTCTTTTATCTCCAAATCCACCCTAAGCGACTAATTTATTTCAGCAGTGGCTACCAGGTAAGTATATTTAGTGGGTACAAGGTGTGTACTGAACACCCTGCAGTGGCGTAACTAGGGAAGGGCCGCCGGGGCACGTGCCATGGGCGCCGTGGGACCAGTGGCGCGGGGGGCTACCACGGCCACGGTGCTGGCCCATCCTAGTTAGCCAGTGTAGTGTCCACCGCAGTGAGTGAGGTCAGCGCTATACATTTACACTAGGGATGTGCAGGCTCGGTTCTACTCGGTTCCGTTCGGGTTTTTTTACCGAATCTTATTGGCTATCCAAAACTCGTGACAGCTGAAACCCAATAAGATTCGGTAAAAAAAACCGAACGGAACCAAGTAGAACCGAGCCTGCACATCCTTAATTTACACAGGAGCGGCGCTAGGCTTCCCTGCACCTAGCGCCGGTCCTGTGCCCCTTCCCTCCCCCTGAGTGTTTACCCACTAGCGCCAGGCAGAGGGTGGGAGGCGGGCTCAGGCTGGTGTATTTACACACACATCGTCGCCAACGAGGCAGCGATGTGTGTGTTTCAGCAGCCAATGAGAGTCAGACAGACTCTCATTGGCTGCTCCCACTGTAAGAGCCAGGCTGGAGCTCACTCATGAGCTCCGTCTTCTGGCTCCTGCAGTGGGTAATGGGAGAGATGTCATGACGTCTCTCCCATAATGCAGAGTGCGCCAGCCCGGGAAGACTGACGTGCAGTAGCCGGAGCAGTAGCCGGAGCCGAAGCGTCAATTCAGGTAAGTGTTTTTCTTTATTTACTGTGTTTTATTTACGGTGTGTATTCATCAGGGGGGAGGTGGACTACTACTGGGGGCACCACTGGGGAGGGCTACTACTGGGGGCACTGCATCAGGGGGGGTGGATTACTACTGGGGGCACTACTGGGGGGGGCCTCTACTGGGGGCACCACTGGGGGGGACCTCTACTGGGGGCACCACTGGGGGGACCTCTACTGGGGGGCAACACTGGGGGCACCATGGGAGGGACCTCTACTGGAGGCACCACTTGGGGGGACTTCTACTGCGGGCACCACTCTGTGGGGACTACTACTGGGGGCACTGCATGGTGGGGACTGCAACTGGGGGCACTATATAATGGGCACTGCATAGGAGGGACAACTACTGGGGCACTGCATAGGGGGATCTACTACTGGGGGCACTATATAAGGGGCTTACTACTGGGGGCACAAGGGACACTGCACTGGGGAGTCCACTACTGGGGGCACTGAACAGGGAGGACCACTACAGGGGGCACTGGATAGGGGGGACTGCTACTGGGGGCACTATATAAGGGGCACTGCATAAAGGGGACCACTACTGGGGCACTGCATAGGGGGGTCTACTACTGGGGGCACTATATAAGGGGCTTACTACTGGGGGCACAAGGGACCCTGCACTGGGGAGACCACTACTGTGGGCACTGAATAGAGAGGACCACTACAGGGGGCACTGGATAGGGGGGGACTGCTACTGGGGGCCTGCATAAGGGGGACCACTACTGGGAGCACTGTATAAGGGGCCCTACTGGGGGCACTGCATAGGGGGGTCTACTACTGGGGGCACTATATAAGGGGCTTACTACTGTGGGCACAAGGGACCCTGCACTGGGGGGACCACTACTGGGGGCACTGAATAGGGAGGACCACTACAGGGGGGACTGCTACTGGGGGCCTGCATAAGGGGGTCCACTACTGGGAGCACTGTATAAGGGGCCCTACTGGGGGCACTGCATAGGGGGGACCACTACATGGGGCATTGCATAAGGGGGACCACTTCTGGGGGCACTGCATAGGTGGGACTGTATAAGGGGCATTGCATTAAGGTGCATATGGAATGGAAAGGAATTTTCAGAGTGACGAGAAAGGGGTGTGTCTCATGTTGACACGACCCATTTTTAAGTGACCACACCTATGCACCTGCTGGGTAACCTGGAAAACGTGAACTGTTTGGGGTCCTTAGGAACAAGTTTGAGAATCCACTGCAACACACTATGGAATTGCTTAGGAATGTTGATAGCATTGGCGATCCCTAAACAGGGTGCAAGCCATGTTAGATATGCATCCTCCTTAAAAATACAGACAAGTAGTTGTAGTTTTAAATGGGTCATAGTCTGAGATTCAGTTAAACCCATTTCTGAGGATTAGCAAATGAATGAAGAGGTAAAATATTGAATGAATGAAGGGGCCAAATACCTGCTGTAGCTTTAATCATCCCAGACTATAGCATTGGCATAGGTTATTTATTTTAGGGGAGCAATGTGTGTTTTTTCATTTATTTTCCTTTTTAATTCATTAATATTTTTTATTCCCTACATATACAAGCTAATGCTACCATCAGCACATATCTTTAAATCAGGGTTTTGGAATTTCTAAGAGTTGCAGCTAATTCTATATAGATTATACTGTATATCCAGTGGGCATGTTAGACTTAGATGCACACATCTTTACTGTATTCTTCATGTGGTTGACCATTCACTAGGCATGTGGAGAAGAACAAATTATTCAAACTAAGCATGTGCAGAATGGTAAAGTGGCTTTTTGCAGCCAACAGTAGGACTTAAAATGCAAATCTAGCCCTATTTACTAAATTGTAGTATAAGACCTTGCCCATTAATTAATTCGCCATTAACTGCAATTCTGGTGTAAAAAATGAGAAACACATGTAGGATCAGTCAGCAAAGGCTGTTAAGATCCTCTGTTCTTCCTGTGGTTAAAAGATAAGGTCACAGATCACATTCTTTAAAAACTGGCTAATTTAAAGTATTATCCCTCTTACTACTTGGTTGTTCCAGATCTTTGTGAGAATACCAGGATAATGTTTAACTCTTCTTGCAAGCCAATTGTTCTGTCATAGTTCAACCTTACGTGTAGACCCTAGCTCTCCTGGTACCTAGATCTACACTTTGCTAAAGTCCTCTAATGTTCACACTTACAATGGCCTTTTGTGGACCCTCCCAATTTCTCAGCTCAATTGCAGGTGGCACCCTGCTGTGTGTGGCTACAGCTTTTCTGCTAAAGCTGTATGCGACTCAGTGAAGTACATTCTGTCTGTGGATAGACACAACGGCCAACTGGCAACCTCAACTGGCAACATTTAAAAACTAAAGAGAAAACAAATAGTAACCACTTGCAGTGAATTTATAAAAATATATTGATCAAAAAAATAATAGCGAGTCAAAAAGTCATAAGGCCCTATTTACTACAATCTGCATTAAAATGCAGATTGCAGTGTGATATTACCATCCGAATTTCCATTGCGAATTTAGGCAATATTACAGGGATTTAATAAAAATCCTTTGCAGGGACAGAGCTAGCAATAAAGCTCTGTCCCTGCGAATCCCCTCCGCGGCCTTATCACTGTATTTTTCTGAAAAAAATAGAGTGACAATCTGCCGCGCATGGGCCAACCGGCCACCGCTAATGTGATCACGACCCCCCCTTCATTTCACTTACCTTTTTGCATACTAAAAATATGTGATAATTAGGGCTTGGAGTAGAATTTTACGAATTCTTCTCCAATTGACCTTTAGTAACTTTAGGTGAAACTAAAATAATGTCAAAAAGGGTATGAAAACACCCTTTTTCACTTTATTTTAGTAAAAAAATTGTTAATAAATAGAGCCCATAGTATTTTCAATGTAGTAATAAAAAAACAACTTTTATAAACAGACCCAAGCCCATAGGATCTAACAGAATATAATTAATGTAATATCAATTTATCTAATAATTCTGCAATTTGCACATATAAAACATAATCACAGAGGAAATAAAAAAATCAGTTACCACTCCATACAAAAGGACGTATAATGCCAAACTCTAGGATTTCATCCCTGTATTAGGAAAGCTATTCAAGTAATGTAAGCTTCTGATCCTCCAAGGATGGTCTCCAAAATGATTACTGTGTGACAGACATAAAGAACAAATGTATTATATCTCTGCAGGGGAGGTTAATGTCCTGTCAGGTGCAGATAAAATTTGCCAGCTGTTTACAGGTAATTTTATATTTTAGATGTTGCAACAGGGGATCGGTATGAAATACTGCCGGCCATTCGATTCCCGGCAGCGGCTGCCCGACAGCTGAACAGATACCGGCAGCGGCAGCCCGACAGTGCTGGAAATCCCAAACGTCCTGAGGTAAGTAAAAACTAACCTATCCTAACCCCCCTAACCCTAACTCTTCTTAGGGGTGCCTAACCCTAACCTCCCCCCCAAGTGCCTAACCCTAATCCCCCCTCTAAGTGCCTAACCCTAACCTCCCCCCCAAGTTCCTAACCCTAATCCCCCCTCTAAGTGCCTAACCCTAACCCCCCTTCCCCGCTGCCTAAACCCCCGGGTGGGTGCCTAACCCTAACCCTCCCTCCCCCTAGCCTAACCCTAACCCTCCCGGGGGGGTGCCTAACCCTAAGTCCCCTCCGGGTACCCTAAACCTAACCCCCCCCGCGGCTGTCCACTCGCGGCGCCCGGCATCACTACGATCGGGATGCCGGGCGCCTGTCTCCCGGCGTCTGGAAAATGACAGGCGTCTACCCACGCTAGTATAAAGCAGTCAGGAAGCCGGCTGTCGGGATCACATCAGCCGGTTTCCCGATCGCATTCCGCAACAGGATCTCACCTGTCGATTATCCAGCAGCCATGGCTAAAGTTCATACTTTGTCCCTGATGGCTCATTTACAGTAAGTCCTGATGTGTATGTATGGTGGTTGGCATAGTCCAGGACTAATCACAGATTTTATTTATTTTCTGTTATGTCATTCTATTTTTGCTTTCTTGGGCTCGATTCAATTCCATTCAACGTGAATAGCTGCCGGAGCTATTCAATTCAGCGCGCTAAGCCCGACTAAGGATTTCTTCTCGCACCTCTCCTGGGGTACGAGTACAAATCCGACAAAACTCCTGATGCAATGCTGTTTTCTGCCCTTAGAGCCGCGGAAACAGCATTGCACAAGGCAGTTTAGTTGGAGAATGACGGTTCTCGCAACTAAACACCATGTTTAAGACGCGAGAACAGGCATTCTTCAACATAACAGTGTGCTAAGAGCGGAATCCGATTATATTGGGAGCACTGCTTGGGGGGACTGCTACTGGGGGCACTATATCCAAATATTGTTCGGGCGCTAATTGATCCCCGTGATCAGCGAAAAATGGGGATTTTTTGCCTATTGACCCCGATTTTCACCGTTTTTTTTTCACCCTATCCTATTATTCCGGTCGAAATAATAGGATAGTTCTCCCGAAAACACATAGGTGCCACGAAAAGCTTGCGGACCTATGTGTTATCGCCTTTTTTCAGGTGAAAAAACGACAATTAACGTGGATTCTTTTTCGGGGCACATCAGGTCCTGAAAAAAAACCTCTGATAAGTGCTTGCGTCAGGCCAACTTCAGTACTAAATGGATAGCCCCAGGCGAGGTAAATTACCGCGGGTAATTGGATACCCCCCTAAATTGAATAGCTCCTGGAGCTCCTTCCCGACGCTATTCAATTCGCGTTGCATTGAATCGAGCCCTTGGTGCCATAAACATTGTAATGCACAGTGCATCCATGGAAAATAGTACAATATTATCGACATTGTTACAAAGCTATGTCAAATGATTAATGTGGGGGCATTTTAATGAAAAAGCCAATATTATAAACTAATTTTTCTTCTGAATTCACTTTTTGCTCTATCAAATTATTTAATTCAGTAAAAAAAAATATAAATTATCTCCATAATCTATCTGTGCATGGAAAGGAGAAGCTGAAAATATTTTATTATTATTATTATTATTATTATTATTATTATTATTATTATTATGATCATCACTATTATTATTACTATTTTTATTATCACGATCATTATTATATCACTATTATAATTATTATAACTGTCATTATTATTATTACTATTATTATTATTATTATTACTACTACTATTATTAGAATATTTAGAATATCAAGCTTCCAGTAACTGATACTTTATGTTAAAGTAAAAGGGAAAAAAATGCAGTATGATTTGCACTAATAGTTAGAATCACTGGTAGTATAATAAAACACCTGCTGACAGCTTTGCCAAACATAAGTCTGTGATAATATACTTTTCTCATACAAGATATTGTGAAGCAATAATTTAGCAAAATAATAAGGGATCTTCTGAGGTCACATAGGTCTGTGTGAGTTACTGCATGTTATGAAGATCTAAATAAAATGTTCACAATGTTAATCCTTCTTTCCTGTACTTCAATTATTCCAACTTGACCTCTTCGTATTTTCCTACCCTGTATTTAGTTTTCAAGACATACAGTATGAGCCCTCCCTCATCTTCCATGTGTCCTGGTAATTCCTTTTCCTAAAAAAAACCATTCACAAACACATTAAAAAACAGATATAATTAATGCTGTACTATGACATTAACATATGTACTATTGGACTGATTCAGAGATGTACGCTAATTTCAGACCTGTATCTTTGCATGCAGCGGCTGTGCGAATGCAAAAGCTGCAGGAGGCGTCTTAAATGATGCGCACTGCCGGCTTCTCTGATCTGCTGCTGCGTCCAGAGACACAGCATCGGATCAGCTGCATGAACTTCGGACATCTGAGTAACCCTCAAGCTTTGGCATGCATATAAAACGGAGCCAACATGCCCTCATTTACTGGAATGCTCCCTGTCACTGCCCCCAAACCAATGCTGCAACTTTTAGGGCACTGTGACCAACGCCGCAGGACCTGATCTACACATGCGCAGTGCGGCTCCTGCACATGCTCAGATCATTAAACGTCAGAGATTTACAGAAATACCAGATATACATAAATCTCTGAATCAAGCCCTATGTACTATGGTACACATACAGTACTGTGCAAAGGTTCTAGGCGTGTGCGGAAATAATTCTGCAAAGTAAGAATGTTTTCAAAAATAGAAATGTCAATAGTTTATTTTTATCAATTAACAAAATGCAAAGTGAATGAACAGAAGAGAAATCTAAAGCAAATTAAGAACCCTAGATGCAGTGCATCAGATGAAAGACACATCATGTCAGGACCTCCTGACGAAGGTGCTATACAGCATGGAAACGCATTGAGATAACTAATTACTAAGACTTCTTTCAACTATGAAACTCAGCAGTAATACCAGACAGTGGATTCAAGCGGTTAGATCATACGCCTCATATTGTGAGTTAATATCCGACAGTGGATCAGGTACCAGCTACATTGCCACTGGGCTTCTTCAGCAGTCAAGGACTGGTAAGAGCAGTGGGACCACACATCTCTTTAAACCACTATTCACATACCGCTACCACAACTGGCTACTACCACCCAGCGCCGACACATTCAATTCATTCCAGGTACCGGAGCCTTGGAGCGAGGGCAACCGGCAGTCCATATAAATGAATTACCTTTGACACAGTGCAGGAACCCTGTGATCATTTGAACATCACCGCTAACAACTGCTACCAGCGCTATACACTGATTACAGCTTTTACCCCTAGAGCATTTATTTCTGATATCAGAACTTTGTCTGATAACATATGACTTTTTTTGCACAAAGACTTACACAATTTGATCAGCACCGTAGAGGAACAATAGTAACAAAGTTACACGATACTATTAACTTGTATTGACACAGTTACCATTCCATGTATCAAATTCTTTCAGTTGTATTTTATAAGTGTGTTTTAAGAGTATTTTATGTATGACTTTTTTATGTTTATTATTTCTTTGGGATTGTGGCAATAAATATTAGATCGTATATATAGAGTGAATACTTTATATTTGAATACATGTTTTGGAGAATAGTACACAGTTTTCTTGTTTTGGCAGCTGCACCTTATTGATTACCTAAACCCAGATTGCATTGTGAGCGCCAGTGTTAGCTAGAGCTTTGTTTTTCAAGAAAAACAAAGTGCCAGCACAGTGCAGATCAGTGTATCCAATGATCCTATAGACCTTATATAGTATACTCACCCACAATAGTATGGAAGAATGTTTTGGACATTCATTTAAAAATCAGATGTCCATCGGTATTATGAATAATGGAATCCAATAGTCCAAAGATCCAATGCCAATTACTTAAATTGAATAAAACTAATTTAATTATATATGGCAATATTCAATAAAATATCTTAAAAACAAGTTAATAAAATAACGGATAAAACAAAGGAAAGTATCAAATAGAGATAAAGTGGTTGTAGCAACGCGTTTCACAGACCCTATGTCTGTTTCCTCAGGTTGATTGTTGTCATGTGATGCATGGCTAGACCAGCTTTGCAGTCGGGAGGCAGAATGTGAGATCAACAAGTAATTCCTCTATGAACAAAAGTGTCTTTGAACCAGTTTCTATCACTTCAAGCATAGTGTTGATAGAACAATTTAAACTGGTAACATATAATGTCATCCAAGATTCAGGATCTATCTTGAGAAGTCATAAAATAATTCTGGGTAAGCTGTACCAAATTTTGGCAAAGCACTGTCATTATTTTATAAATACCTTCTGGGCCCCACTATGAACTTTCTGGCCCTTAACTAGCCCTTTCTGGCCCTTAACCATTAACAGCAGATTTGAGACTCTTTGTTACATTGCAAGTTTTGGTGCTCAACAAAATCTTTGTCTCAGTAATAATGCATGTTTAGAAAGTTGTTTGTCAATACCAAGGCGACCATGTTTTATCTGACTAAGGAGATTTAAACAAGAACGTCTTTGGAGTCTCCCACACCCTGGCATGAAATGTACAGAGCCCTATTTGTGTTCAGATTGGAAAGCAGTGGTGATACAAGGGCTTTTAAACTAGTGGCTCCCCATAGTATTATGGATTAATCTCCAGTCTAGCTGGATACTTAATTATCCGGGCCAGTGGCCCCCAGATAATAAATAGTCCCCATAGAGTTAAATTGTTGCAATAATGCATTATATGCATATGACAGGTGTAGGTTCTACTTGTTTATTTCACATTGTTGTTACTGTTGAGAGGTATGGACCTAAATATTATCACTGCAGCCATCCAACCAGGTCACCACCCACAGCCTATACGAGCATGCAGGATGATGGTAGCGATGGTCTTGACCATCACGACCATCGCCAGTGCGAGCAGAAGCCTGCGGTTGAGTTTCTCAACCGCAAGGCCAGGAGTGATTTTGGCTCTATCAGAGCCAAAATCACTCCCACTGACATCACTAGTGATGTCAGTGGGGCGGCTTCTGACGGTAGGCGTTCCCTTGGGAACGCCTCCGTCTGGCAGGCACGCCCCCGGCACGCCCACCAAAGGGGGCGTGCTGTCAATCAACATCGACAGCACGCCCCCTTTGATCAGACACTACGAGCGAAGGAAAGTCCTTAACTCGTCACGTCTCGTGCATGCGCACGACGGAGCTCCCTCCGTCGTGCGCATGCGCAGTGCACACCATCGACCCACTTGCGAGCGGACAGCCGCTCGCGATTGGGTCTGAATCAGGCCCCATGTTTCTAATTTTCTCATGTTCCTTTCCTATAAGTTATCCAGGTTTATAATAGTGCTGTACATGGTCAGTAAAACATTTAATTTAATATTTGTTTCAGCATTGCTTTTCTATGCTTGTGGGTTTTTTTATTACAAGTTTCAAATAAATGTAAAAGAACAAACAAAACAAGAATAATATCTAACTGGAATACAATAAATATGTGTTACAAATCTGACATTAATGGTTCTGGCCCTAACATTTCTGAATTACATTACGAGTCAACTGCAGTTTCCATTTTATTGGAGCTTTTCATTCTGGTTAACAAGTCCTAGTGAATGTTTTATTTGGTAAGCAGCCTTGTCAAGTCTAATTTATTTGGTGTAAGTCTAAATTGCTAAAAAGCAATCTCACTCATTCTCTGCACCAGATTTTTCACAGACGCATGGAAGTTCCATGCATTTTGCTTAAGACACAAAGACGTTCAGTCATTTTAATCCTATGATCCTGCCAGATGAAAAGAAACCATTATCCAGTTCCATCCGTGCATGTGTAATTAATATTAAGTGATTTAAGGCTTATTTACAGAAAATGGACTAACAAACGTCATAGCTGCATGCAGAGAAGCCATTAAGAGGAACAATTCCATCTTAACTAACTTGATAATTCATTTAGCTTGCATCTGCTCTATGTTCCTTGTTTGTGTTTGTTTAGTCAGTGTACTTTCATGTTAATAGGAATTAAATCATACTACATTATTGATTAGCATACATCAAATACTTCCCACACATACATCTCCACAATTTATTTTCAGACTGACATTAACATAAGGGCCCTAGAGAACACAGTGGATAGGGTCAAATGCATGGAGATTAATGATTGAGAGAAACAGACAAGAGATATAATTTCATGATTTAACTAACCACAAGAACTTGCATCTCAGGGAGCCGTGATGCCAGGCTTTGCTCTGATTGGTCAGACCATGGGAAAGGTTAGTAGTGGACTATGGCCCTCATTCAGAGCCGTACGCTCTGAGCAGAGCGCACGCTCTGAATGAGGGCCGGGCTCCATTTTCATGGAGCGTCCTCCTGGACGCTCGTATAGCTGTGGGTCACCACCCACAGGCTATACGAGCGTGCATTGTGATGGTCGCGATGGTCGAGACCATCGCGACCATCAAATTTGCGAGCCGGAGCCTGCGGTTGAGGTTTTCAACCGCAAGCTCCGGAGTGATTTTGGCTCTATCAGAGCCAAAATCACTCCCACTGACATCACTAGTGATGTCAGTGGGCCGGCTTCTGACGGGAGGCGTTCCCTTAGGAACGCCCCCGTCAGGGAGGCACGCCCCCGGCACGCCCACCAAAGGGGGCGTGCTGTCAATCAACATTGACAGCACGCCCCCTTTGATCGGACACAACGAGCGAAGGACTTTCCTTCGCTCGTCGCGTCTGGCGCATGCGCACGACGGAGCTCCCTCCATCGTGCGCATGCTCAGTCCATAACATCGACCCACTTGCGAGCGGACAGCCGCTCGCGAGTGGGTCTGAATCAGGCCCTATATCCACAATGAATGAAGTACATTGATACATGAAGGTCATAGATGCGAGGGTGAGTCAAAAATTATCCGCACTCCAGTTACATTAAAACTTCTGTTGGCCGCACTGTCTTATCAGCGCTTTCCGTACTAGGTCGCTGTCTCCCCAGTCACTGCTGTACAAGTATGAACGTGTTACATCAGTTCATTTGTGACAACAGGGCAAGAAAAAATGGCTGCCCCACTTGTGATTTGCACGAAAGAGCATCGCGCAGTGATTAATTTTTTGTGGTCTGAGGGTGTGTCTGGTGCCGATATTTATTGCACACTTTGTGCACAGTATGGAGAAACTGTTTTGTCGTGAAGTGTGTATGAATGGATCGAGAGGTTCAAAGAAGGTCGCACAAGTGTCAGCCATGAAGAAGGAGCCAGATGCCAATCCACGTCCAAGACTGATGAGAACATTGAGTGTGCAGGTGAACTCATTCTGTTGGATAGATGAGTGACAGTGGATTATGTTGCAAATCATTTGCAAATCAGCCATGGCTCTGCCTATGCAATAATCCACAACAGACTTGGGTGAAGACAGCGGTGCATTCGTGACTCGCAGCTCAGTCTAAAACATTTTTTAATGAGGGAATACGAAAGCTTGTTGACAGATGTCGAAAAATAATGTATTTGTCTTTATTGAAAGTTCATTAAAATAAATTCTACAGCCAGAGTGCGGATCATTTTTGACTCACCCTCGTTCATGTTATCAATATCATTGTAATACTTTGTGATTATACCCCACGTGGGGTGTAACCACTACTAACCAATAGAAAGCAGATTTCCCACACTCCGACTAATCATAGCAAAGCAGCTTTGTATTGATCATTCATTAAGAGGTTGCTAGGCTTATCAGTATCAATGTGGGTCCTTGAGTATCAAGTTTAGGTTGCTGATAGGGTTATTTTTTCTCAATGAATTACATGGAAGAAAAAAGATGAAAATCCTTTTAGCAATAAATTAGCAAACATGGTCATGCTAATGTGTATATTTCTTCGTTATTTATTCATGGGTATGGTAGCACTTGTAGTTCTACAAGCACGAGCATGCCCAAACAGTTTAGGCATGCAACGGCTTTTTGGAACCAGTACATTACCATCAATATATGCTCATATCAATTTTTAAACATTTTATTATTCTAACATCCTCCGTGGTTGAAGAGGCTAGGGCTGAGTAATATTAAACAGGGGGATCCCACATTATGGCTTTCCATGGTAGTGCATCACAAGTCAACAGCCTAGCCTGTCATAGGCTAGTGCTGGTAGCAGTTTTATTGGTTAGGATCAAACACTACTGGTAACATCAAAATTGTCACTACGAGCCTGGGCTATGAGCAGCGGCGGATTTTACCTAGGAGCTGCAGCCCCCCAGTAAAATCTGCCACCCATAGGGACTGCCTAGCAGTGGCAGTGACTTCTCATTGGAAGATTGCTAGTCTGTCAGGAATGGGTATGAAATACCAGCGGCTGAAGAGTTCATATCACGACACCGGAAGCCGGACATTTCAGGATCCTGACGCAAACAGATAAGTCCCCTATCCCTTCCCTCTCCCCCCCCACAACCCTCCCTTTGTGGTACCTAACCCTAACCTCCCCGGGGGGGGGGTTCTTGACCCTAACCTCCTTTCGGTGGTGCCTAACCCTAACCACCCCTCCCCGAACCCTAAACCTAAGTCTCCCAGGGGGAGGGGTGCCTAACCCGTCGGTGCCTAACCCTAACCCCCTTTCCCTGCACCCTAAACCTAAGTCTCCCAGGGGGGTGCCTAACCCTAATTTCCTCCCGGAGGTGCCTAAACCCAACCCCCCTTTCCCCGGGAAGCAGCTCATACTTACCCGGCCCTGGATGTTCGGCAGTCTGGCGGTTTGAGATGCAAACGCCAGTATCATGATCCCCTTCAGGATATCGGTGTCATCGTTTTTCCGGGCGGCAGGAAACCGGCATTGGTATTTCAATGGCCAGCATCCTGTCTGTCGGCATCTCAAATGCATCCCGTCCTTCAAGATGTGTAATAGATATGACTCCTGACAGACATATAAGAGGCTGTGGGCCTAATTCAGAGCCGCTCGTAAGCGGCCGCTCGTTCGCTCCGAGCGATGTTCGCACAACTGCGCATGCGTATGGGTTGTAATACGCATGCGCGAACCAGTCATTGCGATCGGAAATTGTGTGCTTGCAAAATAGCGAATGCCTGCTAATTTGAGTGACAGAATGAGGCGTTTGTGGGTGGTAACAGGGGAAGGTGCTTGAAAACGGGGGTGTGGAGATCTGAACGCAGGCGTGCCAAACGGTCAAAACGGGTGTTTTAAGGGTGTGCATAATTAGCAAAGCAGCGTCATCGACCACGTCACTTGGTTGTCTTTTAGCCTGAACTGCTCGCATGATTGCGGTAGGAAAATGCTACCACAAGCACTGCGAACAGTTCATACGCCTTTCGATGTACTCGATTAATCTAATAAATAGCGGAGATGACGTAGGATGCGAGCGGCCAGGGGGCATTTTTTTAAAAATAGCGAGCGCATGTTTCGTTCGCTCGTTCAGACATAGAGGCGTCAACAGACCACAAAGAGCGAGCGCTCAATTTTTCTGAACGAGCGAGCGCAAATAGCGTCCGGCTCTGAATCAGGCCCTGTGTCCAGGTCTGACTCACTCGCATTTATGTGAATACGTCTTTACTGTACACTGCATATGCTTACCCACCCTTTCTCTGTCCCGAATCTTGCCTCCCCTCCAGTGTCCCACCTCTAAAGCAGAAGGATTTGCAATGTACAGTAGATGGGCAGATCCACTAGGTGAATAGTGAAGGACTGAAAGATAACGATATCGTTATCGTTCAGTGGTTCATTTAACTATGCAGTGCCCACACTGAACGATATATCGTTCAGTGTAGGCACCCTCCCTCATCCCTGAACATGGTCAATCTGTCGTTATCGGCAGATCGACCGGCATGTTCAGGCAATGATTGATGTCGGAAACGACCAGCGGGAGTGCGCATCCATGGTCGTTTCCGACATTTTAGTGCCCGATTCATGCACAATTAATGAGCGATTGAACGATATCGTTATTGTTCAATCACTCATTAATATCGGCTAGTGGATGTGCGTCTTAAGATGCATCCAAAGCTGCACACTGGCATTTGGCACAGAAACTGTGCATATGTGCAGTACAAATTTGCATATATTACACTAAAAGCCGTACGCCCAACTCAGCATCAGATGATCCAGATCCACTATCACCAAATATAGATTTGTGATAGAACAACAGCACTCATGTGTGTCTTGCTCTGGCCACCAGTTTATAAATCACTCCCTTTATTAATTACAATTTTCAAGACATTTTTGCTGCAGCAAATCCATGTTTTAGCAAAACATAGAAACCACTGTCTCATTTCAAGGGCTACATCTGTGTTCTATTTGGAGTACACATTTCTCCTGAAAACCAATGCACTCAATTGTAATCTTTGTATAAGAGAATAATCGCTGCTTATAAAAATATATTTTGGAATGCAATTTAGTATAAGATTATTATGTATAGGCTAAAAAAAATGAAGATAGTATAGATACATGCATATATAAAAATAACAAGATCCTATTGTTGGAAAAGCAGTGACACCAAGCAAATAATATGTTTATGATGTGTTATATTAGCCCATATGCCCACACTTCTTTATATAGCACAGAATCCACAGAACGTACATCTAACCTGCTCCTATTTATCCTGGCAGCTTTGGTCTGATATTTAGGCTTTGAACACTAATATATGCAAACAGATTCATTCTTAAACTGTGCTGTCATGCTGCTGACATTGCGTAGAAACAGGGAGCAGCTGGTGTCTGTCTTGGTGCAACATAGTAATTAGAGGGTACTTCTAAAACGTCTGTCTTGTGGTAAAAATGCTCATTAAGTTATGTCTTTTTTTACTTTGTAAATTGTAATGCTGCATTCATAAATTAAATAAAAACATTATTTTTTTTCTGAACCATTTCTCCAGAGACTAAATTCACTTCATTAAACTGTAATGAATTAAATTACTTGCTATACAGGGTAAATGTAAGTGCATCCCAATGCATCAACCTGCTTCACTTTCCACACTTTCTCCTATGTCATTATTTTGCTATTTTGGGAACTTTGGGCCTGATTCAGAGCCGGACGCTCTGACCAGAGCGCTCGCTCTGAATCAGGGCCCTCCTACCTCAACTTGGAGCGGCCTTATGGACGCTCGCATAGCTGTGGGTTACCAATTAGTAATTCAATTAGGTGGGATAAGTGCCGATATTGCGGTAAATTATCGCACCCGCAATAATATCATTATCGCACCCGCGATTTCATGGTAGATTATCGCACCCGCTACAATAGCATAGTGTAAAACAGGCCAAAAGTTTTCACCCTCTCAGGTAAAAAAAAATGCTAAATCCCTATCTTTGCCTAAAATGTGGGGATTTCTTTCAGACCCCTTTTGGACACCCCCTAATGATAAATTACCACAAAAGTTTTTGTAATTTATGTTTTAAACATTGCATGTGGTTGTAGCAGGTGTTTTTTTAAACTGTTTTTAAAAGAGCGCTTTTACGACACAAAAATACACTTGCACCCATTTTAACGTACCCCCAATTTACGTGCAGCAGTAATTTCCTGGGGAAAAAATAGCTTTCTATAATTTTTTTTTATTTTTTCAAATACGCAAATTACAGCCGACCCACGCAATTTAAGTACCCTAAATACTTTTATTACGGCCAATAATACACTTCTAAATTGATTTCCGATGTACGTCAGCCATTTTTTTGGTGTACTGATGCATTTTGCTGCATGTCCTGACATTTTCGCCTGTTTTCACCTCTTAAATTATCGCACCTATCCGTTTTCAACTCTTTATTCTCAATAATATCATGCATAAATCTGCAAAATTGGCCGATATTATCGCCGCTAATTGAATACAGCCCAATATTGGGTGCAGGGTTATGGGGTAAGGGTACAGTTTTGGTAGCAGGGTTAGGGGATAAGTGTACAGTATTGGGTTAAGTGTTGGGGGATAAGGACACAGTATTGGGTGCTGGGTTAAGGAGATAAGGACACAGTATTGGGTGCAGTTTTATGAGGGTAAGGAAACAGTATTGGGTGCAGTTTTATGAGGGTAAGGAAACAGTATTGGGTGCCAAGTTATGGCAATAAGGACACAGTATTGGGTGCAGGATTAGGGGGGTAAGGACACAGTATTGGGTGCAGGGTTAAGGGGGCAAGGAGTGGACACAGTATTGGGTGCTGGGTTAGGGGATAAGTGTAGGGTTAGGGGATAAGGACACAGTATTGGGTGCAGGGTTAGGGGGGTAAGGACACAGTATTGGGTGCAAGGTTAAGGCGATAAGGACACAGTATTGGGTGTAGGGTTAGGGGAATAAGGACACAGTATTGGGTGCAGGGTTAGGGAGATAAGGACACAGTATTGGGTGCAGGGTTAAGGAGATAAGGACACAGTATTGGGTGCAGTTTTATGAGGGTAAGGAAACAGTATTGGGTGCAGTTTTATGAGGGTAAGGAAACAGTATTGGGTGCCAAGTTATGGCAATAAGGACACAGTATTGGGTGCAGGATTAGGGGGGTAAGGACACAGTATTGGGTGCAGGGTTAAGGGGGCAAGGAGTGGACACAGTATTGGGTGCTGGGTTAGGGGATAAGTGTAGGGTTAGGGGATAAGGACACAGTATTGGGTGCAGGGTTAGGGGGGTAAGGACACAGTATTGGGTGCAAGGTTAAGGCGATAAGGACACAGTATTGGGTGTAGGGTTAGGGGAATAAGGACACAGTATTGGGTGCAGGGTTAGGGAGATAAGGACACAGTATTGGGTGCAGGGTTAGGGGGATAAGGATTTAGTATTGGGTGCAGGGTTAGGGGGATAAGGACACAGGGGGATAAGGATTTAGTTTTGGGTGCAGGGTTAGGGGGATAAGGACACAGTATTGGGTGCTGGATTAGGGGGATAAGGACACAGTATTGGGTGCTGGGTTAGGGGGATAAGGACACAGTATTGGGTGCAGGGTTAGGGGGATAAGGACTAGGGGGATAAGGACACAGTATTGGGTGCTGGGTTAGGGGGATAAGGACACAGTATTGGGTGCTGGGTTAGGGGGATAAGGACACAGTATTGGGTGCATGGTTAGGAGGATAAGGACACAGTATTGGGTGCTGGGTTAGGGGGATAAGGACACAGAATTGGGTGCAGGGTTAGGGGGATAAGGACACAGTATTGGGTGCTGGGTTAGGGGGATAAGGACACAGAATTGGGTGCAGGGTTAGGGGGATAAGGACACAGTACTGGGTGCAGGGTTAGGGGGATAAGGATTTAGTATTGGGTGCAGGGTTAGGGGGATAAGGACACAGTATTGGGTGCTGGGTTAGGGGGATAAGGACACAGTATTGGGTGCAGGGTTAGGGGGATAAGGACACAGTATTGGGTGCTGGATTAGGGGGATACGGACTTAGTATTGGGTGCTGGGTTAGGGGGATAAGGACACAGTATTGGGTGCTGGGTTTGGGGGATAAGGACACAGTACTGGGTGCATGGTTAGGAGGATAAGGACACAGTATTGGGTGCTGTGTTACGGGGATAAGGACACAGTATTGGGTGCTGGGTTAGGGGGATAAGGACACAGTATTGGGTGCTGGATTAGGGGGATAAGGACACAGTATTGGGTGCAGGGTTAGGGGGATAAGGACACAGTATTGGGTGCAGGGTTAGGGGGATAAGGACACAGTATTGGGTGCTGGATTAGGGTGTTAAGGACACAGTATTGGGTGCTGGGTTAGGGGGATAAGGACACAGTATTGGGTGCAGGGTTAGGGGGATAAGGACTTAGTATTGGGTGCTTGGTTAGGGGGATAAGGACACAGTATTGGGTGCTGGGTTAGGGGGATAAGGACACAGTACTGGGTGCATGGTTAGGAGGATAAGGACACAGTATTGGGTGCTGTGTTACGGGGATAAGGACACAGTATTGGGTGCTGTGTTAGGGGGATAAGGATGCAGTATTGGGTGCTGGGTTAGGGGGATAAGGACACAGTATTGGGTGCTGGGTTAGGGGGATAAGGACACAGTATTGGGTGCACCTAATACAGTGTCCTTATCCCCCACACTGGTGGTATGGCAGAAATAATAAGACTTTCCTGTGATTGTGATGTGCTAAGCAGCTCAATATTTTTAGGATGAGATAATAAATGTGTAAAATGAGCGCTAATATTACGTGGACGCAATCATTATTTAAAAACAACAAATACACATGCATACATTGATAACAACATTGAATATATGTTTATATCTCTTATTAGAATATGTGGAAGGGTGGGTCCCTGGTGGTATGGCAGAGTACTTGTATATACCAGCGGATGCCCTAAGTCAACGAACAGTCCAATACTTGTCCAGTACTTGTAATAATTGTCCAATAAGTGGGATGGTTTATACAGCAGTAATGTGATTTGTAGGTCAGTACTCGGTTATGCATGCACACACTTTCTAACATGAAGCGGATCTTGAGCGGATGCAAGTCAACAACTAATGACTGTATATGGGTAGCAATGCAGGTTGCAAGCGGTTCTTACTGGCTGTAACAAGATGGGCTAGCAGGGTCTCTCTGGAGCCAAGCAGGACATGTCCGTGTCCCACCGCGGCTCTCCAACATAGTAAGGAACCACAAGATGGTGCCTCGCATGCACAGAGCTATGGCCATCTTGGTTAGGGATTGAAGCTTCCCTGAAGGAGCCAAATTGGAGTGTGCACAGTAGCGCTGTCCAGCTTCAAGAAGGATGAAAGCTGGAAGGCTTTGATACAGAAGTGGATCTTGAGAGCCTGTTTAAAGCTTTGTAGAGAGGAGGATAGTCTGATAGGGAGAGGGAGAGAGTTCCAATGGTAGAAAGCAAATTGGGCAAAATCAAGCTTACAATCGACCATTTCCAACTTTTTTTTCAGAATTTCTGAAACTGCTGGCACCATGTTGCCAACATTGTTCAAACAGGCTCTCAAGACCCACTTCTTCATCAAAGCTTTCCAGCTCCCATCCTTACCTTCTGCTCCTTGCTTCTTCCTCACTCCCCATCTGTGTCACCCCTGTCTGTCTGCCCCTCCCCTCAAGAATGTAAGCTCTCACGAGCAGGGCCCTCTTCCCTCCTGAGCTTCTCCTTCCCTTACTTATACTATAATTTACTCCTAAATCCTCACAACAGCACCAAACACTTGGTTGCTGGCACCCTGCTGCGTATTTATGTGTTATGATCACTGATGTACCAATGTTTGCAAACCATGTCCTTGTTCTGCATTGTTTTGTACTGTTAATAACTCATTTGTTTATGTAAAGGATAATAATAATAATTGTGGACATTATAATGCAGTAGGGTCTGCAAGTCTCATGTAGCATTTAATTTTATTTCAGCCATAGTTTGGAAAGATGGGCAAACAGATTCTTTTTTTTTGGTCCATCTGTTTATTCTATGTGGTCTTTTAACAATCGCTGTCCTTCAATTTGCATGCGGAATGCTGGTGCTGACCACTGTAACCTAATCAGAATGTCTGAAATGATGTAATTTGCTGCTATAGTGATGCTAAATTTGGGAAGGCTATCTGTGTCTGGCTCATTCTGGACAGATTGCATGACCATCCGTGGCTGTAAAATAAGTCTGTTATGTGTGCATTGAGGCTGTCTATGTAGCTAAGGCCTTTTCTTGGTCACTTTCATAAGCTAAGTTCAGCCAGGAGACAGCTCTGCAGGGCCTCATTAATAATACCACAAACCAGACAATCTCTGCATATCATGAAGGAATTCTCCAAAATTGCAATGCTGTGTTATATCCCTTAGCCCTGCTATTTATAAAAATCAGCCTCATTCGTGTTTCAATTTCATTTATGGAACCAAATTATTTGCATTATTTTTTATTAGACTATTGGAAAATAGCCCTTAGTATGGCAAGCAGTTCCCCATAATTGGATTTATTTTTCTTTCTGGTGTAACCAATGAGCGTATAATTATACCACTCAGGAATTTCAATTGTACATTCCTTTTCTGATTATGGTTGTAAAGAGATCCATGATGCTAATTATTATAACATAAAGCCACGTGTGTGTGTTATGGTAGCCATGCTGTAGCACAGGTTTCAGTAAACAATTTTTCATCAGAGAACCCATAGTGAATGTATTGTTTGCACTTTCCAGTCATCCTGCTTTGTTCCTAACTAAACAGAAGGATCTCATTCTCGTCGCCAGAAATAATTGTTGTATATTATGTGTAGTGTGCTGGAGAATCAGATTTACATACAATATGTAGTTCACTTGCAGAATATTTTAGGTGCAACTCCCTGGCACCTGCCTCAGGATTAGACACCTTCAGGCAAGTATAATAGCAAGTTAGTTGGTAATCAGACATAGGTATAGTAGCGCAGTACACTCACAGTTGTTGAAAGGAATGGACACCAGGCCAACACACTTGATGAAATATATGCACACCTTTATTACATTGAATTTTCCTGTTTTGAAGTAAGCATAGACACTGTGGCTCATAAGGTGGTCACAAGAGCTGTCGTTGTCTCTAAAACTGTCTTCTATACTACCAGTCTCTGCAGTGTTATGCATGCCTAGATCACCACTCGACTCCTGAAGGTTTTCACCTATAAAAGCCACCTTTCCCAGGTGAAGTAAGTTTACCCGATACTAGGATGCCACTAGGACTTAACACAGATACACAGGGGGCGATTCAATAGTTTTTTATGTTGTAGTAATTAATGGGCACCCAATGTTGCAATTCATTTGATTTGGGCACTCATTAATTATCAAGCTTAATTAGACCAGGTTTAGCTGTGTAAAATGGCTAAACTGGTCTAAAGTCCAGGTTAGGGCCCAAAACCAGGATTTATCACACATTTCTGCTGGCCTCCTCTGGGGGGGGCAGGCAGAAATGCCGGAGGTCAAATGGAGCAACAATTGAATTGTTCTGTTGGACACCAAGTAGTTAAAGCCGCCGGAGCAAACAATTGAATCGCCCCCAAAAGGTCAATGTGAAAACTAAACAGAACAAGGAATGGGCTGAGGAGGGAACAGAAATAAAGCAGGAGAGAATCCAGGTCCAGAAAAAAAGTAGATTACCAGGCAGATGCAGGACTGGCAAAGACAGAGTGCAAGCAGGTATTCCTACAAGCAGGGACCAGTAGAATGTAAGAATTACTGGCAAGATCTAGCAGAAAACTACTAGAATACTACAGCAGGGCAGGTGATTTCTGGCAGGACAGAAGCTATAAATGGAAATGCACCAAGGCTCTGACTGTGCTTTAACTATTCATGGAGCCAATCAGAACCCCAGAACAGAGACAGGCCCCTTGCAATTCATTACACTGCAGCTCAGTAGCTACAGGTACAAATAAAGCAAGCCGGCTGTTAGTAAGAGCAGGACCAACAAGCAGTGTGGCCACAGAGATTCCCAGTTGCCTAGTAACCGTCAGGACCATCGGCATTTGCGGCTGGCATGATGTGGTGTCCCAGTCGACCCGCCGGACCTGTGAGCCACTGCAGCGGCTCCTAACATGCAGGTCTACCCAGCTCCCTTTGAATATTGGACCTCAAAACTGGATAGACCAGAGAGCAGCTCCACAAGCTCCCCTCTTTCTGATGTATTGACAGATATTTCCAAAACAACATTGGATACAAGCCGCACCACATCTGAGACAATATCAAAGATACACAGAGATGGAATCAGTAGGGCTTGAATATTTGACTTCAGCAGTGTAACCCTAAGTCATTTAGCATAAACAACCTGTCTATAGTTCTAAAGCAGATGAATAAAAGGAATAAGCCAAAGGTCCATAAGTTGGTGTGTTAAAAATTTTGGGCCAAATGTAATAGGGTGAGAGTTTAGAAAATGTGAGAGTTTAGCAGTAAACTCTCACATTGGAAGACTTTTATCTTCAAAATGGGAAAACATCTGGATGTGAGTTTAAATTGTGAGAGTTTTTGAGTATAAAAACATGGGAGTTTGCATGTTCTCGGACTCTATTACATTGGCCGAGTTTAAAAAGTGTGAGAGTTTACTGCTAAACTCTCACATTTTCTAAACTCTCACCCTATTGCATTTGGCTCTTTGTATATACCTTATAAATTGCCAAACTACTCACTCTCAAGCTGGGTACACACTAGACGACCTAGCAATCTTGCCGATGGTCGGGACGATTTACCTTTGCCCGGACCATGCAAGATTTAATGTACAACAGAACGATATGTCGTTCCGTCCTTCATTAATATGCACTGCAACACATTAAGATGAAAGACGCACAGGAGCATGCAATAGTGCATACAAAGTTAAACTGGACGATGTGGACGATTTGTAGTTCTGACTCACCTCAAAATGACAAATCGTCCAATATATCGTCTAGTGTGTACCTAGGTAAATTTGTACTGTTTACTGCATTTACAGCAGAGGTGGCCAAAGCATTGATCATGATCGACTGGTCGACTGCAGACACTCGACCAGTTGATTGTGTTGGCCTGTCCAGCAGCAGTTAGCAGCATCAAATAAGAATCAGTGTGTGGATGAGAGATTTGTATTGCAGCATTATCAGCAGCATGTCCCCGGGGCTGGGGCTCCTGTATATATTTCCGCAGCCTCCATCCGCATCCCTCCCAAGCTACCAAACATGGCGGTGAGCAATGTCCTCTTTGCACACTGTAGCCTGAATTTTCTGCTCTTCCTTTTGAGCTTCCATGCCGTGGTGCCCCTGTCCGAGAACAGCACTAACTTCCATAGGAAGTTCCTCCTGCTCTCCAAGGGTGTATGGCTGAGTAGAACATCATGCTGGAGAGGGAGCACAGTGGAGTAGTGGTGTCCTAAGTCCATCTACAGGTTCAGCAGTGGACATTGGCATCCTATGGTTACTAACTATCAATATTTTTTTCCAAGGGTTGTGTTTTTGTCATTTGATCATTTGATGGAGGCGGTTTGATGTTTGCTACATATAATGGAAATCATTTGATGGTGTTCAGATGTGTGTTTTTTTATTCCTGACAGCTTGCCTCCCCTGGCTCCTTCCTGGCTACTGTGTCCACTCTCTCTGTATTCATAGATGGCAAGGCGACTACTTGAGTCTTGCTCTGCCTCTGTTGGCTTGTGGGCAGCCTCATGGAGGAAGTCACTGGGTTCATTGGAGGCTATCTCTCACTCTCTGTCTGCCTGAGATATGACCCTGCTCAGTCCTTGACTCCCTCCCCTCTCTACTGCTAAGGAACAGGGTATATTGCTATCTCTGTCTGGCGCTCACTGTCGCTTGCTGTTTCAGCACACATGCCAGCTCCTATACTACAGCTTGGTGCAAGATTGTTTTCGGTGACCTTGCTTCACTAAAATCGTCAGTGCCCGGCTCCCATTTGTCACCGAACCTTTCTCGACCAATGCTGTATAGAATAGTGAAAACCCCATCAAAATCTGTCCAGTGGTTCAAGAGAGTAGTCCGAATGATCACGCAAACTAAACCGGTGACTTTATTTATATATAGAGAGAGATAATAGTCATTGTTATATATAGAGAGAGATAATAGTCATTGTTAATCTTTGAGCCTGCTACCATTTCTCTGTATTTATACTCCCCCTCCTGTATTTTGCCCTTTCCTTCTTTTTTGTACCCAAATGTTCTTTTGAAAAAATCAATAAAAATTCATAACTAAACAAAAAAGAAAAGTGCTTTGCAGTATGCCCATTTATGGAGATGAAACTAACGTGAATTTCCTGTCTTTTTCTGTTAGATAATTTATAGGGAGCAGCAGCAATCTATTATATATATTTTTAATTAAACATAACACTCACACTGTAAACCAGCTAGTGACCTATTTTAATTTGCTTCTGGGTGTTACATCTCACAGCAGGAGGTAGTCAGTCACATGGAATGGTGGGAGTCCACTTCAATAAATAGAAACTTCATACATTCATATTACAAGCAACATGCTAGTAGAGAGGGACCTTGTGACAGCAGTAAAAAAGACTGATGAATCTGTATCCTCTTACAATAAACACCCCTATTATGACACATTTAATGAAATACACATATAAAACAAATTAAATCATACATCCTTAGTGTCTACTGTGTTTAATTTAATTATCTCCAATGAGTAATATACTTTCATAGGTGTAAACAGATTTACACATTAAATAAGAGAATAAGAGGAAATGTCTCACTGTCCAGCATCTCTTGATTTATTGCAACAAATTGGAGCCACAATACACAAACTGCATTCCCAATTCATAGACCGGATGCTGTCCTGTCCAGGTTACAGAGCCTTTGTTGCCCTGACTTACCGACCATACCTGCTTACCATAGCCAAAACGTAAATTGCAACCTTTATCATCTCCCCCTAATATCCAGAGGTGTCTGCACCTCAATGACCAGGCAATGTTTTACCGTATCAAGTCAAAAGTGAGAAACAAACCGCATATACTAGTGTTAAAGCATATATAAGACAATCAATAAAAAATAGTTTATCTTTAAATTCATCTGTTCAAGAATATCTCATAAGTCCAATTGGACATTTTTTATTGCGGCACGCATTTCTATTATAAGAAAAATATCTTATTATATGTTCTTCTGCATTCCGCACAGTTGCGCTGTCGAAGTGACGTCAGTGCTAAATCTACATTCCGCTGAGCCGCGAGAATGGAAGTGGCTAACGCTCGATCGCCGTGTCACCTGCATTTACACAGAGGAAATCTAACTGTGTCTATATTTTATGAAGTGTTACAGTATGTTTAATTCCTTGCCATCTGGAATACTGGATTGAATGAGCCCTGTGGACAACAGTATATACAGTAGTTGTTTTTTTCATTAGTGATCAGGGCGACGTCACCAGAAGTGATGTACAGCAACGCCAAATTCCTTTTGTTGTCTTATTATTACCCCTATAAATAACAGTTAAATACCAGTCATGGTTATCCCCTTGGTGAAGTCTGACCTGCAGACGAAACGCGTTTGGGCGGATCTATTGCCTGGAATCCTTGATTGGACAGATAAGCGCTACTATTGTACTTTCTTGTACATTTGAAACCTACCATTTGTCCTGTGGGCCTGATTCAGAGATGGACGATGATGCGATTGCACGCAACGGATATGCATTCACAAACACAAAACCGTAACATACAGAAAGCCAAACCCAAAGAATGCACAAACAACCAACAAATGTGAATTTTCTGGTAAACACACCCACTATGTGTAAGTGCGTATGTACACCAATCCAATTACGCATGGTTTCGATTTTCCTTCAGTTTAATATGTATATGGAAATGCAAATGTTGTAAGGTGATAATTTTTTATATGTGTAGACAGGTATCCACATTTAACTAGATTATTTGATGTATTTTGCTTACGCAGATGCATTTAAATGTGCTTATAAGTTGTATGAAAAACAATGTGGGCAGCAATTAAATAAATTGTGCTAGAACAAATGTAGTGTTTCCAGTAAATAATTCTATTACACTGCTTTAAATGTCAAGCATTATTTATGTTACTAATATACAAAGTTGTTTAGTGGAGTCCAGGTATACATTGTTTGCTGCAACGTAATCAGGACTAATAATGATGAGTTTAGTTGCAAACACCTGCTATAGTCCTTGTTATATACAGAACATCGATGTGTGGGAAAGGTAAACACTTTCAGTTAAGGCCCCCATATATCAGCAATTGTGCAATTTGCCATCGATTGTGTATAAAAATCTTTCTCTTTTTCAATCGATTGTAGCAATTCTGCAATCGATTGAAAAAGGAAAAGATTTTTATACACAATCGATTGCAGGGCAGTTTCTAGGGTCTGAGGCTCCCAGTGCGAGCAGTCAAAATGCGCCCCCCCCCCCCCGAAGCAATAATATTGTGGAGTGAGTGTGGCGTCATCGTGAGGGGGTGTGGTATCACAGTAAGGGAGCGTGATCTAGAAAGACCACAGAATGACAGCCACCGTGACTACTGAGTACAGGGATGTCTAACCTGTCAGAGGCAAAGCGCTGAAAAATATATGTAGCTAAACAAAAGATAGACAGCATGCACTGGGGTGTGGCCTAGCTGTCACAAGCCCACGCCGCATTTCTGTGTGCATGCCTTTGGTGTGACATTTGCAGAAGTATGACCTTGCATCACACCCGGTTTTAGTCGCGTTGGGAGCGAGCCCAGCCAGATCCACATAAAATACACTGCAACAAACCACTTCCACATAAAATATATTGGAAAAGCCAGAGGCACATAAACTACGTTTTAAAACCACATCCACCTCAAATACATTATTAAATCCAGAACCACATAAAACACATTGAAAAAACATGATTCACATAATACACACTTCATTCCAGCCCCCTCCCTTGCCATTCCATCCCGACAGGTCTTAGGCTCCCCCCCCACTGGCTCTCAGGCAAAAGTGCCCATTATGCAGTGCCCCCTGTAGTTGTCCCCATATGCAGTGTCCCCTGTATTTATGCCCCTTATGCAGTGCCCACAGTGGTAGTGTAACTTATGCAGAGCCCCCATTAGTAGTGCCCCCTGTAGTCATGTCCCCTGTAGTCATGCCCCCATCAGTAATGCCCCCAATAGTAATGGTCCCTGTTGTAGTGCCCCAGTAGTAGTGTCCCCAGTTGTATTGCCCCCAATAGTAATGCCCCCTGTAGTAGTGTCCCCTTTATAAATTCCGCAGTATTAATGCCCCTGTATTAGTGCCCCCAATAGTAATGCTCCCTTTGTAGTAGTGCCCCAAGTAGAAAAGCCCCAAGTAGTAGTGCCCCCAGTAGAAGTGCCCCTGGCCCCTGAGTAATGCACCCAGTAGTGGTGCCTCCTAAGCAATAACCCCAGTAGAAGTGCCCCCCGAGTAATGTCCCCAGTAGTAGTGCCCGGGTGCCCCCAGTAGTGGTGTCTCCCCCAGCAGAAGTGCCCCCAGAGTAATGTCCCCAGTAGTAGTGCCCGGGTGCCCCCAGTGGTAGTGCCTCCGCCAGTAGAAGTGCCCCCTTATAATGTCCCTAGTAGTAGTGCCCGGTTGCCCCCAGTAGTAGTGTCTCCCCAGTAGAAGTGCCCCCCTTGTATTTACCCTAGTAGTAGTG
Source organism: Taudactylus pleione (assembly GCA_031769625.1). Lineage (NCBI taxonomy): Eukaryota > Metazoa > Chordata > Amphibia > Anura > Myobatrachidae > Taudactylus > Taudactylus pleione. The sequence continues at coordinate 59,337,504 of JAUIMM010000200.1, read as the reverse complement.
CCCGGGTGCCCCCAGTAGTGGTGTCTCCCCCAGTAGAAGTGCCCCCAGAGTAATGTCCCTAGTAGCTGTGCCCAGGTGCCCCCAGTAGTGGTGGCTCCCCCAGCAGAAGTGCCCCCAGTAGTAGTGCCCGGGTGCCCCCAGTGGTAGTGCCTCCCCCCAAGTATTGTCCAGGCTGCCTGCACACAAAAAAAAAAAAAAACAGTACTACTTACCTTCAGCCCCGCTCTGGCGTCCGCTCCGCTCGGCTGCTCCTCTCTCTGCACTATGGGAAAGACGTCATGACGTCCTCCCATAGTGCACATTGTGGGAGCCGGAAGCAGGAGCCTCCGTCTCCATCTCCGGCTGCTCTGCCGGGTGCCCGCTGGTAACTGAATCTCAGCGGGCGCCCGGCAGTTAACAGGCTGTTTCTGCAGCAGGGGTAGGAGGCAGAGCGCCCCGTGCGATTGCACGGGTCGCCTGCCCCTAGAAACGGCCCTGATCGATTGTAAATTGCACAATTGCTGCAATCAATTGCTGATGTATTGGGGCCTTAAGCTGTGCTGTCACGCTGTGCGTAAGTTCATCCTTACTCTATAAAGTCTTGAGCATTGCACTTTTCAGCAGGGCTATAGCTAGGGTAGTGCGGCTGGTGCCATCGCACAGGGCACCACAGGGCAGGGGGCACTGTTTGGACCTGTCAAATTTCTGTTTATTATCATTCTTGCTTGTAGCTTCCTCTTATTTCATCCCCAGGCCTCTCCTATCTCTTCCCTGGCCCTTCCCCATGAGGCAATTCCCCTTTATTTGGGTGCATCATGTCCCTTTGAAAAATGAGGGGGCGCCAATGCTCTTTCTGGCACAGGGCACCAAAAAGTCTAGTTATGGCTCTGCTTTTCTGTGTGCGAGTTCGCATGGTTCTTTCTGCAACCGACATGAATGCTGACGCCCCGTTCACTCCCCTTCACTCCCTTTTCTCGCAAGCTCTGCGTGTGCTGTGCGTACACACACACACCCCAACCCACCTACTGTTTGTATATCTGTGCGTGATGTCCTGTGCACTGTCGTTGATTGACATACGATTGTGTAGGTAGTGTAAAGTGAAAGTATGGGCCTTCGCGGTAGCTTAATTGTGTGCCAGACGCATTCGTAATTTTCCAATAATCGCCCGCTATGTGCGCATACGCATTTGCATTTTGCAAACAACTTTGAATCAGGCCCTCTGTCCTATCCTTGTATTTTTATTGTTTAATAAATTCTTGTGTTTTATTTATAAATATACCTGTACTGGGTGAAACATTTATTGAACCCTTGGGGCAAAATTTACTAAGCAGCGGTTTGGCGGCGGTTTCTATTATATTCTAAACCCCGACGGTTTGGAGGTGGGTTCTATTCTGTTCTAAACCCCGGGGGTTTGGTGGCGGTTTTGTAGCAGTTTCTAAATGACAGCCCTGGTCTATTCTATTCTAAAATGTGTTTTAACTGTGGTTTGGCGGCGGTTTTGCTATCTGCAGATTTACTAAGACCAAAACCACCACAAAACTGCCATCAAAATACATTTTAGAGTAGAATAGAACAGGGCTGTCATTTAGAAACCGCTGCAAAACCACCACCAAAAGCCCGGGGTTTAGAACAGAATAGAACCAGGCACCAAACCGCCGGGGTTTAGAATAGAATAGAAACCGCCGTCAAACCGCCACTTAGTAAATTTTGCCCTTGGTGTGTTATATCGCCTTTTGTTAGTAATATTTCTTGTGTATAAAGGAATACATTTTAAATAAATACACACAATGTTGTGATTATTCTAATTTATTTTTCTTTTCTTTTTGTTTCACACAATTCTATAAATGTACAATTGGAATCATAAAATAATCAGCAACAGACAAATTTAAAGATAAGCTATTTGTTTCACACAATTCTGTAAATGTCCAATTGGACTCATGAGATATTCCGGAACAGACAAATTTAAAGTTAAGCTATTTTTCTATTGTTTGCACATTGCACAGTGTTATGCATGTTTTAGCACTGGTAGGTGCTGTTTGCTTCTCACTTTTCACTTGATTCATTTATGAGTGTGGTTCACTACTCCACGATTCAGCAACCACCTATTAAAGTAGGGAGTGTCCATTTATTAATTTATTATATGCCATTTTATTAAGGCGTGGGGTAGCAGCAGAGGCAGATTTAGACCTCATGGGGCACAAAGCGAGACACAGACTTGGGGCGCCCCTTTCTCTGCCCCCCTTCCCCCATTATAGCAAGCAGGGCCAGGCTCTGGCACAGTCAGTGACAGTGTATGCCCTACCATTTGTAGCAAGCAGGGCCAGGCTCAGTCAGTGTATACCCACCCCCACTTGTAGCAATCAGGGCCAGGCTCAGTCAGCAACAGCCCCCAATCTATTTCAAGCAGAGCCAGGCTCTGTCAGCAACAGCCCCCAATCTATTTCAAGCAGGGCCAGGCTCAATCTGTGTATACCACTCCTCTCCCCTAATTGTAGCAGTCAGGGCCAGGCTGGCTCAGTCAGATTATGTGCCCCCTCCTCCCCTACTCGCACCCCCCATTTGTAGCTGGCAGCTGAAAAGCACTCAAAGAATTCAGGAAGGCGCAGCTTGGCAACCGCTGCACCAAGCACATACCTAAGGGCTCAGATGCACTCTCTCTACTCGGTTGCACCGTTGCAGACAGTTCTCCTTCGAAAGATGTATCCTGACTTCTCTCTACTCTTCTGGGCACGTCCCGGGCCGGCTCCTCTCAATGAGCGTGTGATGTCATACGCGTGTGCGTAATGACGGCTCCTACACACAACACAATGATCGGGATGCAGGCATGCGCTGGAGCTAGTCCCCCCAGTAGTAGGCCCCCCACAGTAGTAGCCCCCCCATAGTATGGCCCCCCAGTAGTATGGCCCCCCCCAGTAGTATGGCCCCCCCAGTAGTAGGCCCCCCCAATAGCAGGCCCCTCAGTAGTATGCCCCCCAGTAGTGTGGCCCCCCAGTAGTATGGCCCCCCCGCACCCCCAGTAGCAGACCCCCCCCAGTAGCGCCCCCAGCCCTTACACAAGTAAAAAAAAAAATAAACTTACTTGTATTCCCGCTCCCGCACCGTCCGCTCTGCATCCACGCGCTGAGGAGGGACCCGGAAGACGGAGCTTCTGAGTGACCTCCAGCCGTGCAGCAGCCAATGAGAGTCTGTGTGACTCTCATTGGCTGCTGTAACAAACACACAGCTGCCGCTGGCGGCTGTGTGTTTGTTCTGTGTAGGGCAGACCGCTATCACAGCGGTCTGCCCTACACAATAGGAGCCCTGATGTCGGATTCTCTAGCGAGAATCTGACATCAGGCGGCCGCCGTTCAGCCCCGAAAGGGGATCCGAGTCAGGCGGTGAACACCCGAAAAGTTGTTGCCCCAGGGCCCACTCAAACCTTAATCCGGCCCTGTGCTCGTGCGTATGCATTGCAGTGTGCATGCGCATACCTTAGCAAAAGTTCACAATGCATTTGCTCGCTGCGCATAGACAGCCCAGCAGAGTGAGTGACAGGGGAATCCGTTTGTAGGTGATAACAAGGGCTGGCCATTAAAAATGGGGGAGTGGAGGTGCACACAGGCGTGCCTGAGCATCTCAATGGCGTTTTAGAGGTGTGCATAATTAAAAGACAGCATCATAGTATACGTCACCTGGCTTGTTTTTACAATGCTTGCGGCAGGGTATGGTCAACCTCAAGCGCTGCAATAGTGATGTTACCCGATGTACCAATGGTTGCATACACTTCCTGGTCATGACGTGCACAAGTGGGCGTCTTAAAACAGGCTGGTGGGTGTCTGCAAACACTATGTGATTGCTCTCTAAGAAATACTGGGCATGCTAATGCATTGCTGTGTGGTAGCACTGCCTACGCAATTTGCATACACATCATGCGAGTGGCTCTGAATCAGGCCCTTAGTTCCACCAAATTTGGGATGGTGGTGTAGTTTGACCAGGATTAAGTTTTTGCCTATGTTTAAACTTCGTCACTGTCGCTAAAAATGGGGACACTCTTAAATTACACAAGTTCCGGGACTGGCTCCAGTGGAAATTGGCACACTGATGAAAAAGCTACAGAAGTATACTTTTAACCTGTTTGAGCAAACTTGATGACTCATGCAAGTTCATATTAAATCCAGAGCCTCTGTCTTTGCATGCAAGGGCGTAACTACAATTTTGTGGGCCACATTGGAAGATCTTAAAAGGGACTCCCAGAGGTAAAAAACAACAACATGTAAAATAATACCAGACAAAGCTTTGCAAAAATAACGCCATCTACAGATGGCATATGCAGGCTACCCTCCATTTCCCCTGCCCCTGCTCTGCCCTTCCTGCATGTTGATAGAGAGAGCAGAGTCTGGAGCCAGCTTCTGTGACCAGTCAGTGTGTCTATAGACAACAGGCTGATCACAGAGAAAATAATTAGTTATAATAGAAAATAAATAAAACTTACTGGCACCCAGAGATCGCTGATCTCCCTCTGTGACCCGGTCAGCTGATCTGTGTGATCAGTTGATTTGCAGCAAAAGTCCCGTGCGGCATCTAGTCTGACTACACAGATCAGCTGACCGAGTTAAAGAAGGAGTTCACTGATCACTGTTCCCTAGGTGCAGGTACGTTTTATTTCATTATTTTCTATTACAGATGGGATAGGGGTAGGAGAGGAGGCTGGGAGCCGGACAGCAGCACAGGGGAGATCCCGAGGGCCAAGGCAGATTCCAGGAGCACAGTGGAGTGTAAGCCAGCACATGCGCATACACATTGTATTTTTTGCAAAAACTACCCGAGAAGTGCGGGGGGAGCTTTCTGGATAACTATGCAAATTAGAAGTAAATGACAGTGCAGACAGGCATATTCTCATACTGTTTGGAATGGGGTACAGGTAGATCAGGAGCAGACTGACTTACATAACAGAGGTGGTGATTCAACTACGGACGGATATGCTATCGCAGCTACTAACATTTTAGCAGCTGCGATACCTGTAATATAGTAATGCAGTAGGAGGCATTATGATTCCTGCATGCATTACTGATCCGAGCTGCATCCAAGGACGCAGAATTGGATCATCTGCGATCCCTTCGGCCAGCTGAGTGACCACCGCAGATGAGTAAAAGAGGCCAGGAATGCTCAATCAGCCAAAACGGAGGCCGTCGACTCACTGCCCAGAACTAGCAGGAGATTGTCAATCCTTGACTGTCTGCTGCCAGAATGCATGCGAGATTGCAGGCCATACTGCACATACGCAGTACAAATCCCTGTCACTGCGTCTGCAGCTGAATCATCACCTGATATCACTCTGAAGACCAACATTGAAGACTATGTCAAGCAGGGCTGCCATCAAAGGGGGAATGCAGCGACTGGAGTCCCATTCCCGGACAGAAGGGGGCCCGTCTGCAGTGGCACTGTGTTGCTGCGATCAATCTCCCCTGCTGTTTTTAATCTCTGTATGCTAATCTTTTCCAGGATCAAAGATTGTGGATTGATTATGCTGTCTGCCACAGTCTGTTTGTACAGAGTGATGAGCTGCTCATGAGCCTGCTGGAGTGTGACAGTGTGTGTATGAAGCCAGCCCCTCAGCCCAGAACCTGTGTAGATTAAGAGTGTGACAGTGTGTGGACCTGACAAAGTTCAAACCTAGGTGAAAACCTAATCCTGGTCAAACTACACCACCATGCCAAATTTGGTGGAGCTACAGTACAGTAGGTCAAAAACTTTGGCCGTGCATAAAGAACAAAAAGACTGACAGACAGACACGCTTTCTCAATTATTATATATATTTGATTTTAATAAATCTGAAATTATTACATGTATGGGAAATGTGATCTACATTTGGTGGAGCTAGGTACAAAACTCTGGCTGTACATATAAGACAAACAGACAGACACACTTTCTCGCTTATTATATAGATATCATGCATTCCATTTGAAATGCATTGGTCAGCTAGGTATGCCTATCATCTTAAGCAAATAACTTATCTTCCTAGGTTAAACACCATGACCTAATGCTAAGGCATATACTGTGTACTACAGGTTAGTGAAATAACATGTTGAAAACCGAGGTAAACATTCTTATATAAATGACCTCCTATGCAACATCTGTAACTATGTAAATAAATAATGTATCTGCAGTACAATAATGTACAATAATGTTAAATAGGCAAAATAATTTTTGAGTGGTGGTACCGTTAAAAACGTTTATTATTCTCGGTAACAAAAATGGCATTAGCACTGCATTGAAGCCGGTACCACAGCTGTTTGCAGAGACGCCTGGGCTGGCACCCCTGCCCTTGCACCTTGGGCAGTAACATCGGTCCAGTCATTTTCTGCATTAACAAATTAACCCTAATAACAAACTTTTTTTATGTAGCTAATTAATCACTATTGTGAATAGTGAATACGATTAATCAATCATGTTACTGACAAACCAGTGCTTAACCAATTACTGCATCCATTACAATTACTCAAATTTGCACACTGTTCTAAATCATGCAAGAAAAGAAGGCTTACCATCTTTGATCTTTGAGCAAATCTCATACTGAACTGGGGACTTCGGGCAAAATTTACTAAGTGGCGGGTTCTATACACCGGCGGTTTGGTAGCGATTTGACAGCGGGTTCTAAACCTCGGGGGTATGGTGGCGGTTTTGCAGCAGTTTCTAAATGACAGCCGTGTTCTATTCTATTCTAAAATGTGTTTTGACGGCAGTTTTGGCCTTAGTAAATCTGCAGATAGCAAAACCGCCGCAAAACCGCCACCAAACCGCCGGTGTTTAGAACCCGCCGCTTAGTAAATTTTGCATTTTATTCAGGACTACATATCACAAGAGTTAAAAAAAAAAACAAAGAAGGTGGCGTCGCTATTTTCAAGATGTGTCTGGTAATAATTGCATAAATATGAAGGTCATTGTATGAGCTCCTTATTCTTTTATATAGCATGTCCCAGTTTGTTTGTGAATAGTAAAGACAGAACATGTACATATTTCGGTATCTTTAGATATATCTTGTCTGTCACTCTGCTGACATCTAGTGGTATAATATAGTAATTCTAAATTAGCAATTGCATCTCTGAAGAGCAAAAAAAGTATTCTGGTACAGTATATCCTGCAAATAGGGTTGCCATCTGAACAGTAATATGGGACTCTGTAGCAATCTTTCTATTTGGGACGATTCATAACTGAGATCAAGATATACTATAATAAAAAAAGCTGCAACCAGACCTCCTCGGTGACATCACACAGATATGGCCAACTGCTTTTACTCTGCTTGTTATGTGACATAGCGATACCACATTTCTGTGGAAATAAAACTCTCAGAAAAGTGAATACTAACATTAGCAGAACTTAATGCTTCCTTTCTAAAATATTAGTTTTTTTTATTTTAGGGCAAAGTTTTTCTGGTGCAGGGTATTTTTTATCTGGAAAGATCACTTATTTGAGCATGTAAATGAAGCAAAAGGTAGAGAAAGATGTGGGTCATTTGATAGATCTCCAGAAGCACTAACTATAATTTTTATCCTCTTTATTGCAAGTTTTCAAGGGAAGGGGTTATAGAGTGAAGGAATTGGAGGGAGGGAGGGGAACATATCACACTTATTATATTTTTAACTCTACCTGCACAATTGTAATCCATATACATGCCCTGTCCTCTTACAATGTTACATTAGTGTTCATTCTACCATCCTACACCCTGCAATTATGTTCTCATTTAGAGAAAATAGGAAAGAATTTTTGGAAGATTTGTTTGGCACTAATCAGGGTGATGATAACATTTGTGATGAAGATTTAACCTCAGTTTTGAATAAATTAGAAAATGCAGTGTTAAAGGAAAATCGTGTATGGTGGGAGATGATAACTTTGGAAAAATATGCAGCTGACCAGTTAATTCCAAAGGGTCTGAAATTCACCAAGAACCCCTCCTTTAATAAAGCAAATGATGAGTTCAAAAAAGAATGGGAAATCATTTTAAATCAGTGTTCATTTAAATTAATGGAATTCAATTTTAAAGAAATTAGGAAATTATTACTTTACAAGTCATGGTAGAACCTTTTTGTGAGTTGGGGGATTTTAAAGAGACAGAAATTGAAATTGTTAGAAAACTAAACAAAGAGACAAGGGAAATTAAAGAAAGAAAATAGAAAAAATACTATAGAGATGGATACCAGATAGATGATGGTAAGAAGATAAGGATTTAATAACAACGCCAGCGGACAAGTGTGGAGGGGTGGTCCTTATGGATAAAGAGCAGTATATGGCAGAGATAAATAGACAACTAGAGGAAGGAGGTACAAATAAGAAACTAAAAAAATTATACAACAATGAGAATCTCGAAAGTTACTGGAGATAACAAGTAAAGCCTTAGAAAAAGGTATTCTTAATAAATCAGAATATGATTATATTAATATCAAATATCCTTCAGTGCCTACTATATATGTCCTAACTAAAATCCATAAGGACCCCCTCCACCCACCAGTCAGTGGCACAAATAGTATCACTTCTAATCTATCAGCCCTAATAGATTTTTATCTGCAACTGCTACTTAGAAAAACCAAAGCTTATTTAAAAGATACAGGTGATGTCCCTAGAAAGTTAGAAAATGGAATGAAAAGAAAATGTTATTCTTATAAGTGCTGATGTCTCAACTCTTTATACAATCATCAATATGGACAAGGGCCTGCAGGCAGTCTTATTTCTAGAGACCTCTGATTACCCTGTTGAATTGAGATAATTTATTTTAGAAGGGATAAGATTCATTTTAACCAATAATTATATTATTTTTATTACAATGGATTTTACTATATGCAGGTAGTTGGGACTGCCATGGGGACTATGTTTGCTCCCAGCTATGCCAATGTATTCATGGTGTTTTGGGAAGATCTCATGATTTGGCAAGATGAACAACTGGGAGTGAACCTAGTCTCATGGTTTAATTTTATATATGACATATTTTTTGTTTGGATGGGAACAGAAGAAGAACTACAGAGTTTCTGCCAAAAGTTAAATTGTAACGATTTTAATATAAAATAGTTTTTTACTGTGAGTACTCAAGAGGTTGTGTTTTTAAATGTATGTATATATATTAAGGAAGGGAGGTTACATACTAAAACCCACATACTAAAACCCACAGAAAAGAAACCTATTCCAATGGTTATATTGAAAAAAACAGCCAGCACCACAAAAATTGGCTCCAGCAGTGGTTCCCAAACTTTTTTGACTCATGGCACCCTAGAGTATCAGAATTGTTTTCACGGCACCCCTAAGTTTAAGTTTGTTATTGAGAAATTCAGAAAAAATGTAGTAAAGTAGTAAAGTGAAATAAATTGTGCTTACCTGTCATTCCTAGGTTCAGTTATGTGGTGATACACAGGTTTGTGCTTCTGTTTGTTTACATATTTACATTACATTGACTATAAATATTTTTATTTGGTGCTGGACCCCTGTAAGTTTCCCAAGGCACCCCAGGGTGCCACAGCACACAGTTTGGGAACCACTGGGCTGGATGGAATTCCTTTCAGCCAATTTATGTGTATTAAATGCAACTGTACAGAAACTGAGATCTGTGAGACTCAAATTGAAGAAATGGGAAACCGTTTTAGAGAAAAATTATATCAGAACTCATTGATAAAAAAGGCACAACAGAGGTTTAGAAATATGGAAAGAAAAGAGTTACTGGGTGAAAAAACAGTGAAGGAATCAACCAGTAATAGTCTTCAATGGTCATTTATTAGTAAATATAACTCAAAACATAAGGAAATAGAATCTATATTTAGAAAGCATTGGAAAATTAAAAAAATTACCCTGTAATTGGAAATGTAATACAAGAGAAACCACGCTTCATATATAAAAGGGCTTCATCCTTAAATGATAAATTAGTTAGAAGCTCTATTGAAGTAAATAAAAAAGTGAGTAGTAGGAGTTTGGGTTTCCATAGGTGTGGAATGTGGCTGATGTGCAGAACAGTAAAGGGTTGTAGTAGAATAAAAGAATTTGTGGTGGGCGGAGTAAGTTACCCGATAAAAGATTTTATAACTTGTAATTTTAAAAATGTTATATATGTATTGCAGTGCGATTGTGAATTGTTATATATAAAAAAAACTTCACGAAACTTGAAAATCCATTTATCGGAACACATACTATATATAACATAAAAAAACATACTGTTTCATCCCATTTTATACTGAAGCATAAGTGCAATCCATGTAATTTAAAATCATTTTGGGGTATCCAAACATTGAACTCCACTTGGAGATGTAAAAATGTAGAAATTAAACTTGCTCAAGCTGAAATGGGTTGGATTTATAAATTAAAAACTTTAGTCCTGAAAGGTCTTAATGGCTAATCTGAAATCAAGTGTTTTTTTATGAATATATATTTTTTTATTTTAATATGGATACTATATATAATGGACAATATGGACCACATGACCTATGCCAATGCACTTTGTACACCCACTGGAACGCAAGCTAAACCAAAGTAATGTGAGTTCCGGGTTGGCGCCAATCTTCTTCTGGTCCCACAACATCCGGCCACTGTCTTCCGGTCTGATGAGTGACAACCTCTGGCCGGATAGACGGCCTCTCCTAATGGTCTAGAACACAGGTTCTCAAACTTGGTCCTCGGGGACCCCAAACAGTGCATGTTTTCCAGTTCTCTTGAAGAATCATGAGTGAAATAATTAGCTCCATCTGTGGATCTTTTAAAATGTGTCAGTGAGTAATGAATACACCTGTGCTCCTGCTGGGTGACCTGGAAAACATGAACTGTGTGGGGTCCTGAGGACCGAGTTTGAGAACCACTGGTCTAGAATATGACATGATGTGACTACTTCCAGCCAAGATGGCTGGAACGCATAGGAAGTTCCGATTTCATCACTTCCTCCATGCGGCTGAGTAAGTTTGGCTGGAAAAACGGAGGTCAACTGGTGGGCATTATCCTAAGTATCCTTATTGATTTAGGTATAAGTAGGTGGACTAGGTGAGAATGTCATCAAGCTTTTGATGAAGGACATTTGTTCCAAAACACATTAAGCTCATGACACAAGGACGTCAGGGAACCACCATAACCATCTATTTGGATCCTTAAGGGAGTTTGGAGAACAGAGATCCAGAACTCTAAATGCCCCATTGTTCCTTATACCATCTGGGAGGGTAACTAAGTGTGTGGACATCCCTTGATACACCTTGTTGGTATTGTATGCCTGTTTTTAATTTTTTAAATGTAAGTGAGATGTGGACACTATTGTACTTTCGTTGACTGTGATATGCGCCATTGTGAATTTTTAATCTAGTATATAAATTACCACCCTGCACCTGTCACAACCTGTGCAGTACCTCTTTCCTGCCTGGGGTGTCACTCTCTGCTCTGGTGCTTCTAGGAGGCAAGTGTATGTGATGTATACAATAGCACACGAGTGTGCATAGGCAAAACTAGAGATCTGGTAATGGGTGGTCCCAGTTTTAGCATATTATGTATATATATTCTAGAGTTACATGGGACAGGGAGCCTGTTAGTGAAAAGGGACCTTTTGCATGCACTGGCGGAATTTCAAACATTGCGTTGGCTGCAAGCCAATCACAGTTCATGAAACAGCAGCCAATCAGGAGTGGTCACTGTTATTGGCTCGCGGCCAGCGCCATGTTTGAAATGCCTGCGGCGCTGTTTAATTGTGCCATGATGATGACGAGTATCAAACCAAGTGTATGGCTAGAGGGAGGATGTACTTCAGAAAAACGTACAATCTGTGTGCTACCCCGCCTTCCGGATCTCACAGGTTTTGGATTATATAAAAGGTCCCCGCGTTGGCGCCATTTCTCACTCCGGCTATGAACAGTGAAGAGGGAGGGTGGGAGCTAGGGCTGGCTGGGCTGTGTTGTGCTGCTGTTGTCCATAGGGGCTGGCTGGGCTGTGTTGTGCTGCTGTCATAGGGGCTGGCTGGGCTGTGTTGTGCAGTCAGTTGTCCATAGGGGCAGTGTCCACTCCAAAGTCTATAGGGGCTGGCTGGACTGTGTTATGCAGTGTCCCATAAAGGCTGTAGTCCTAGAGGGGTGCTGTAGTGTTGTCTAGGGGGTGATCTGTGCATCAGGGGTGCTCCCCCAAAGTGCACTCCAAAAAAAAAATATATTTTTTAATGTGTTTGTGAATTGTGTGCGCAGTATCCGCACGTGCATCAACAAAGTAGCGCCAAGTGTGCACCTGTGTCATAAGTAAAGGGCCGGCTGGCTCATCTGTTAAAGGGTGGTGTAACCCCCAAAGTGCACTCAAAACAAAATTAAAAAAAAAATTCTGTGTTTGCGAATTGTGTGCACTGTGGCTGCATGTGCATCCACAAAGGAGCAGCGCCAAGCATGCGCCTGTGTCATAAGTAAAGGGCCGGCTGACTTGTCCACTAAAGTGTGCTGTAACCCCCAAAGTGCACTCCAAAAAAAATATATATTTTTTTTGTGTTTGTGAATTGTGTGCGCAGCAGCCGCACGTGCATCAACAAAGTAGTGCCAAGCGTGCACCTGTGTCATAAGTAAAGGGCCGGCTGGCTCATCTATTAAAGGGTGGTGTAACCCCCAAAGTGCACTCCAAACAAAATAAAAAAATATTATCTGTGTTTGTGAATTGTGTGCACTGTGGCTGCACGTGCATCAACAAAGGAGCAGTGCCAAGTGTGCGCCTGTGTCCCATAAGTAAAGGGCCGGCTGGCTTGTCCGTTAAAGGGTGCTGTAACCCCCAAAGTGCACTCCAAAAAAAATATTTTTTTGTGTTTGTGAATTGTGTGCACAGTAGCCGCACGTGCATCAACAAAGTAGCGTCAAGCGTGCGCCTGTGTCATAAGTAAAGGGCCGGCTGGCTCATCTGTTAAAGGGTGGTGTAACCCCCAAAGTGCACTCCAAACAAAATTAAAAAAAAATTTCTGTGTTTGCGAATTGTGTGCACTGTGGCTGCATGTGCATCAACAAAGGAGCAGCGCCAAGCATGCGCCTGTGTCATAAGTAAAGGGCCGGCTGACTTGTCCGCTAAAGGGTGCTGTAACCCCCAAAGTGCACTCCAAAAAATATATATATTTTTTTTGTGTTTGTGAATTGTGTGCGCAGCAGCCGCACGTGCATCAACAAAGTAGTGCCAAGCGTGCGCCTGTGTCATAAGTAAAGGGCCGGCTGGCTCATCTGTTAAAGGGTGGTGTAACCCCCAAAGTGCACTCCAAACAAAATAAAAAATTATTTTCTGTGTTTGTGAATTGTGTGCACTGTGGCCGCACGTGCATCAACAAAGGAGCAGCGCCAAGCGTGCGCCTCTGTCCCATTAGTAAAGGGCCGGCTGGCTTGTCCGTTAAAGGGTGCTGTAACCCCCAAAGTACACTCCAAACAAAATAAAAAAATATTTTCTGTGTTTGTGAATTGTGTGCACTGTGGCTGCACGTGCATCAACAAAGGAGCAGTGCCAAGTGTGCGCCTGTGTCCCATAAGAAAAGGGCTGGCTGGCTTGTCCATTAACGGGTGCTGTAACCCCCAAAGTGCACTCCAAAAAAAATATACTTTTTTGTGTTTGTGAACTGTGTGCACAGTAGACGCACGTGCATCAACAAAGTAGCATAAAGCGTGCGCCTGTGTCATAAGTAAAGGGCCGGCTAGCTTGACCATTAAAGGGTGCAGTAACCCCCAAAGTGCACTCCAAACAAAATAAAAAAATATTTTCTGTGTTTGTGAATTGTGTGAACTGTGGCCGCACGTGCATCAACAAAGTAGCACCAAGCGTGCGCCTGTGTCATAAGTAAAGGGCCGCCTGGCTTGACCGTTAAAGGGTGCTGTAACCCCCAAAGAGCACTCCAAACAAAATAACTAATTATTTTCTGCTTGTGAATTGTGTGCACTGTGGCCGCACGTGCATCACAAAGTAGCGCCAAGCGTGCGCCTGTGTCCCATAAGTAAAGGGCCGGCTGGCTCATCTCTTAAAGGGTGGTGTAAGCCCCCAAAGTGCACTCCAATAAAAATAAAAAAATATTTTCTGTGTTTGTGAATTGTGTGCGCTGTAGCCGCACGTCCATCAACAAAGGAGCAGCACCAAGCATGCGCCTGTGTCATAAGTAAAGGGACGGTTGGCTCATCCATTAAAGGGTGCTGTAACCCCCAAAGTGCACTCCAAAAAATATATTTTTTTTCTGTGTTTGTGAATTGTCTGCACTGTACGTGCATCTTCAAAGCAGCAGCGCCAAGCGTGCGCCTGTGTCCCATAAGTAAAGAACCGGCTTGCTCATTTCTTAAAGGGTGGTGTAACCCACAAAGTGCACTAGTCTCCAACAAAAATAAAAAATTATTTTCTGTGTTTGTGTGTGCCTTAGCCGCACGTATATATCAATATAACATAAATGGAGAACCAAACTTTCTCCGATAAAAATAAAATAGGGAAAGATCAAGAACCACTTCCTCCTAGTGCTGAAGCTGCTGCCACTAGTCATGACATAGACGATAACATACCATCAACGTCGTCTGCCAAGACCGATGCCCAATGTCATAGTAGAGGGCATATACAATCCCAAATGACAAATTTCAGGAAAATGACCTTAAAAAAACATTTAAATCATCTGAGGAGAAACATAAACTTGCCAATATGCCATTTACGACACGGAGTGGCAAGAAACGGCTAAGGTATTTCCCTATGTTCATGACTAGTGGTTCAGCTTCACATGACGGTGGAAGCCCTCATTCCGCTAAAAAAATGAAACGAGTTAAGCTGGCTAAAGCACAGCAAATAACTGTGCGTTCTAAGAAGATATCACAAATCCCCAAGGAGAGTCCAAGTGTGGTGGCGGTTGCGATGCCTGACCTTCCCAGCACTGGATGGGAAGAGGTGGCTCTTTCCACCATTTGCATGCCCTCTGCAAGTGCTGAATGGAGCACCCACAGTCCACTTGCTGATATGCAAATTGAAGATGTCACTGTTGAAGTACAACAGGATGAGGATCTGGTGTAGCTGGCGCTGAGGAGGAAGTTGGTGACGAGGATTCTGATGGTGATGTGGTTTGTTTAAATCAGGCTCTGGGGGACACAGTTGTTGTCCGTGGGATGAAAAAGCCCATCCCGGTCATGCCTGGGCAGAAGACCAAACATTCCACCTCTTTGGTCTGGCAATATTTCTATCCAAATCCGGACAACAACTGTCTTGCCATATGTACCATATGTAAAGGTGAAATAAGTAGGGGTAGGGACGTTAACCACCTAGGAACATCCTCCCTTATACGTCACCTGCAGCGCGTTCATAAAAAGTTACTGTCAAGTTCAGAAACTTTGGCTAAGACCGTAAGCATTCCAGGGACACCTAAATCTCTTTGTCCTGTTGTATCCAAGTGCCTGCAAACCACACAGTCAACTCCCTCCTCGTCAATTTCCTCTTTAGGATTGGAAGTAGTCCTGCAGGCCATGTCACTGGCATGACTGACTCTCCTATCCGGGATTCCTCCGGAGGATCCTGCATTGCTACGCCTACTGCTGCCGCTGCTGTTGCTGTTGGGAGTCGTTCATCATCCCAGAGAGGAAGCAGGAACACCACTACTTTTACTAAACAATTGACCCTCAAACAGTCCTTAGCGAGGAGGATGAAGTACGACAGCAGTCATCCTGAAGCAAAACGTATAACTGAGGCCTTGACTGCTATGTTGGTGTCAGACGTGCATCCAGTATCCGCCATTAGTGCAGTGGGATTTAGACAATTGATGGAGGTAGTGTGTCCCCGGTTCCAAATCCTGTCTAGATTCCACTTCACTAGGCAGGCGATACCGAGACTGTATAGAGACGACACAAAAAGTGTCCTCAGTGTCCTGAAAAATGCAGTTGTACCCAATGTCCACTTAACCACGGACATGTGGACAAGTGGAACAGGGCAGACTAAGGACTATATGACTGTGACAGCCCACTGGGTAGATGTATCACCTTATGCAGCAACAACAGCAGTGTCACCAGTAGCAGCATCTCAGAAATGCCAGCTCGTTCCAAGGCAGGCTACGCTGTGTATCACCGGTAAGAGGCACACCGCCGACAACCTCTTAAAGAAACTGAGGGAAATCATCGCCCAGTGGCTTACCCCACTTAGACTCTCCTGGGCATTTGTGATATCTGATAACACCACCAATATTTTGCGGGCATTACATCTGGGCAAATTCCAGCACGTCCCATGTTTTGCTCACACAATAAATTTGGTGGTGCAGAATTTTCTGAAATGCGACAGGGGCGTGCAGGAGACGCTTTGGGTGGCCCGAAAAATTTCTGGCCACTTTTGCCATTCAGCGACTGTGTGTCGAAGACTGGAGCGCCAGCAAACACTCTTGAACCTGCCCCGCCATCAACTGAAGCAAGAGGTTCAAGCCTATACATCCACCTATGACATAGGCAAAGGAGGGGGTATGCACCTGACTCAAGCACAGTGGAGAATGATTTCTGTGTTGTGCAAGGTTCTCCAGCCCCTCGAACTTACCACACGTGAAGTCAGTTCAGACACTGCCAGCTTGAGTCAGGTCATTCCCCCTCATCAGGCTTTTACAGAAGCAGCTGAAGAAAGTGAAGGAGGAGCTAAGATGGAGCGATTCCGCTCGGCATGTGGGACTTGTGGATGAAGCCCTTCATTCGCTTTGCCAGGATTCCAGGGTGGTCAATCTGTTGAAATCAGACCACTACATTTTGGCCAACATGCTCAATCCTAGGTTTAAAGCCTATGTGGTGTCTCTCTTTCCGGCCGACACAAGCCTGCAGAGGTGCAAAGACCTGCTGGCGAAAACACTGTCAGCTGAAGCGGAACGTGACATGTCAACAGCTCCTTCTTCATTTTCTCCCGCAACTGGGGCTGCCAGGAAAAAACTTAGGTATCCTAAGCAACCGGCTGGCGGTGATGCAGAGCAGGCAGGACCAAGTTTGGACATCTGGTCCGGACTGAAGGACCTGGCAACAATTTCTGACATGTCTACTGTCACTGCATATGATACTGTCACCATTGACAGAATGGTGGAGGATTACATCGGTGACAGCATCCAAGTAGGCATGTTAGACAGTCCGTACCTGTATTGGCAAGAAAAAGAGGCAATTTGGAGGCCCCTGTACAAACTGGCTCTATTTTACCTGAGTTGCCCCCCCTCCAGTGTGTACTCCGAAAGAGTGTTTAGTGCAGCCGGGAACCTTGTCAGCGAAAGGCGTAGGAGGTTGCTTCCACAAAATGTGGAGAAGATGATGTTCATAAAAATGAATTATCAACTCTTCCAGGGAGACTAGCCTCCAGAACGTACAGAGAGACCTGTGGTGGTGGATTCCAGCGGGGACAAATTAATACTCTGTGAGGATGAGGATGTACACAACACTGAAGAGGGTGAGGAATCGGTGGATGAGGAGGATGAGGACGACATCTTGCCTCCATAGAGCCAGTTTGTGCAGGGACAGATTCATTGCCAGCTTGTTTTGTGGGGGCCCAAACGAACCAATCATTTCACCCACAGTCGTGTGGCAGACCCTGGCGCTGAAATGATTGGTTTGTTAAAGTGTGCATGTCCTGTTTAAACAACATAAAGGTGGGTGGGAGGGCCCAAGGACAATTCCATCTTGCACCTCTTTTTGTTCTTTGTATTATGTACTGTTTGGGGCCTAGTTTTTCAAACTGCCATCCTGTCTGCCACTGCAGTGTCACTCCTAGATGGGCCACGTGTTTGTGTCGCCCACTTGTGTCGCTTAGCATAGTCATCCAGCTACCTCGGTGCAACCTTTTGGACTAAAAACAATATTGTGGGGTGTGAGGTGTTATTGAGGTTAATAATAGCATAGGAGCAGAAAAACCCACAAATTCTGTGATTGTAGCTGTTTTTATGCTTTTTTTTAAAAAAATACAGATCCAAAACACAAACCCAGACCCAAAACACGGAAGGGTGGTTTTGGCAAAACCAATCCAGATCCAAAACATGAAGAAAGATCCAGATCCAAAACCAAAACACGAAAAGTAGCCGATGCACACCCCCAAATATAATCATGGAAAACAGCATTTGTGCCAACTTTACTAGTTTATATTTATGCATATTCTCTGTAACCACTAGAGGTCACTATTAGGAAGCTGCCAGTGTAACACAATCCACATTCCTCACATAAAATGCAACTGGAAGATGCAAAAGATATCCTATTTAAAATATACAACAATGAAAGCATCACACCTCCTAAAATTAGATCCAAATGCTCTGTACCCCTAACCCCGTGCCCCTTCTTTTGCAAGGAAACATGTTGCGGCCACCCGTGCTACTCTGGGCCCTCTCCCTTCTGTGAGATATGCTGCAGGGCTCAGAGAAGAATACTGATGTGATCCCCACAAGACGTTTGGAGCTCCAGAATAATGTGCACAGTAAAAATCTAATCCTGGAGATTAGAAAGTGTAGAGACATTGAGCAGAGGCAAGAAACTGAGGGGAGGGTGTCCTGTTCCTACTTAGAAACTTTATAAGCCCTTTCTAATGTTTATAGGGGCTTCACAAATTTCTGGTTACATCCTTGCACATATCTTATAAAAGTCACTATTATGCTAACAACGGTTGGGTACGGGATGCCGGCACTCAGGATCCCAGAGGTCAGAATCCTGACGGTGGCTTCCCTACAGGGTTAGGAAACTGACACTTGTCGGTAAGTATCCTAACTCTACCATAACCCTCCCCACAGCCTCACAGCATTCATCTAACTCTCTCACCCTAGTGCCTAAACCTAACCTCCCCTTTGCCACCCCCCCCGCTGCCTAAACCTAGCCCGTCCCCCCCTAGTGCCTAACCCAGCCCTAACCCTCCCAACAGCCAACACCTAACTCTCTCTCCCTAGTGCCTAAACCTAACCTCCCCTTCCCCCCACAACCTAAACCTAACCCTTCCCCCTATTGCCTAATCCGAACCTTACCCCTTCCCACAGCCTACGCCTAACTCTCTTTCCCTACTGCCTAAACCTAACCTCCCCTTCCCCCCCAGCAGCCTAAACCTAACCTCCCCTTCCCCCCCAGCAGCCTAAACCTAACCTCCCCTTCCCCCCCAGCAGCCTGAACCTAACCCTTCCCCCTAGTGACTAACCCTACCCTAACCCTCTCCACAGCCTACACCTAACTCTCTCTCCCTACTGCCTAAACCTAACCTCCTCTCCCCACAGCCTAAACCTAACCCCTCCCCCCTAGTGCCTAACCCAACCCTTACCCCTTCCCACAGCCTACACCTAACTCTCTCTCCCTAGTGCCTAAACCTAACCCCCCCACAGATTAAACCCAACCCTTCCCCCCTAGTGCCTAATCCTAACCTTCCCCTTAGTGCCTAACCCGGCCCTAACCCTCCCCCTAAGCCCACTACTTACCGTTGGGATGGCGGAGGTCTGGATGCCGGTGACGGGATTCTGACTGGTGTCGGGATTCTAGTGCTGGCATTCTTAGCGCTGGCATCCCAACAGTTGGGATTGAAATTACATCTCACTAAAAATATGACTTATTAGTGTTAAGAGGGCAGTGCACCAAGCGCTGCATTACCCTCTGTCTGTGGTCGCCAGGTCCCCCTAGTGCTCCATATCCTGGAGACAAAGGTGTGTCTCAGACACGAACTCCAGCCCTGACCAAAGTGAGGTACTGCACATTCGTGGCTTCTTTGCGCTTCTTCTCACCTCTGTCCTCCATTACATACGTTCATCTGACTGTGGGGCTGATTCAGACCCGGTCACTAAGCTGTGCGAACCAGTCATTGCGTCTGGGAATCGTGCACTCGTAGTACACAAACTGGACGCAACTTTGAGTGACAGAATGTGCCATTTGTGGGTGATGACAGGGGAAGGTGCTTGTGAACGGGGGAGTGGATGTGTGAACGCAGGCGTGTCTGAGCGTCAAAACGGAGTTTAATGTGTATGCATAATTAGCAAAGTAGCGTCATTGAACACGTCACTTAGTTGTATTTTAGCCGGAGCCGATCGCAGTGCTTGTGGTGGGGTAGGGTCTTCCGCAAGCGCTGCGTGCAACTCCGATGGCACTCAATGTTCCCGATTAATCACACACTTCCTTGAGATGACGTGTGCTAAGAGAGAAAGGTGGGCGGCTTTATACTCCTGCGTATGCTCACTGCCGTCGCTCTCTAAGACGTTGGATGTGCGTAAGCCACTGCCACTACAGAGTATACTTGATTAGTCTGTGCTACACTACATCTGTATTAACCCCATACATTGCTTGCTGCATCTGAGTCCCTGTCACACCTGCATAAACTAGGGGTGAGCGGGTTCGGATTTCTGAAATCCGAACCCCCCCGAGCCCCCCCGATCCGAGTCCGATCCGAGTCAGGCTCGACTTTTCCCGCCTGACTCGGATCTGAAATCGAGGCAAAACGTCATCATCCCGCCTTCCGAGTCTCGCGGGTTTTGGATCCTATATAAGGTACCCGCGTCGGCGCCATTTTCTCACTCGGCTGTGGACAGTGAAGAGGGAGGGTGGGAGTTAGGGCTGTGTAGTGTAGTGTAGTGTAGTGTAGTGTAGTGCTGCTGTTGTCCACTACTTCAAAGTCCATAGGGGCTGGCTGTGTTGTGCTGTGCTGCTGTTGTTAATAGGGGCTGTGTCCACTACTTCAAAGTCCATAGGGGCTGGCTGGACTGTGTTGTGCAGTCAGTTCTCCATAGGGGCTGTGTCCACTCCAAAGTCCTGTGCAGTGTCCCAGTCCTAAAGGAGTGCTGTAGTGTTGTCCAGGGGGTGCTCTGTCCATCAGGGGTGCTCCCCCCAAGTGCTAAAAAAATAATATATTTTCTGTGTTTGTGAATTGTGTGCGCAGTAGCCGCACGTGCATCAACAAAGTAGTGCCAAGCGTGCGCCTGTGTCATAAGTAAAGGGCCGGCTGGCTTGACCGTTAAAGGGTGCTGTAACCCCCGAAAGTACACTCCAGTCCAAACCAAAAAAAAATTATTTTCCGTGTTTGTGAATTGTGTGCGCAGTAGCTGCACGTGCATCAACAAAGTAGTGCCAAGCGTGCGCCTGTGTCATAAGTAAAGGGCCGGCTGGCTTGACCGTTAAGGGTGCTGTAACCCCCGAAAGTACACTCCAGTCCAAACCAAAAAAAAAATTATTTTCTGTGTTTGTGAATTGTGTGCGCAGTAGCCGCACGTGCATCAACAAAGTAGTGCCAAGCGTGCGCCTGTGTCATAAGTAAAGGGCCGGCTGGCTTGACCGTTAAGGGTGCTGTAACCCCCGAAAGTACACTCCAGTCCAAACCAAAAAAAAAATTATTTTCTGTGTTTGTGAATTGTGTGCGCAGTAGCCGCACGTGCATCAACAAAGTAGTGCCAAGCGTGCACCTGTGTCATAAGTAAAGGGCCGGCTGGCTTGACCGTTAAGGGTGCTGTAACCCCCGAAAGTACACTCCAGTCCAAACCAAAAAAAAAATTATTTTCTGTGTTTGTGAATTGTGTGCGCAGTAGCCGCACGTGCATCAACAAAGTAGTGCCAAGCGTGCGCCTGTGTCATAAGTAAAGGGCCGGCTGGCTTGACCGTTAAAGGGTGCTGTAACCCCCGAAAGTACACTCCAGTCCAAACCAAAAAAAAATTATTTTCTGTGTTTGTGAATTGTGTGCGCAGTAGCTGCACGTGCATCAACAAAGTAGTGCCAAGCGTGCGCCTGTGTCATAAGTAAAGGGCCGGCTGGCTTGACCGTTAAGGGTGCTGTAACCCCCGAAAGTACACTCCAGTCCAAACCAAAAAAAAAATTATTTTCTGTGTTTGTGAATTGTGTGCGCAGTAGCCGCACGTGCATCAACAAAGTAGTGCCAAGCGTGCGCCTGTGTCATAAGTAAAGGGCCGGCTGGCTTGACCGTTAAGGGTGCTGTAACCCCCGAAAGTACACTCCAGTCCAAACCAAAAAAAAAATTATTTTCTGTGTTTGTGAATTGTGTGCGCAGTAGCCGCACGTGCATCAACAAAGTAGTGCCAAGCGTGCGCCTGTGTCATAAGTAAAGGGCCGGCTGGCTTGACCGTTAAGGGTGCTGTAACCCCCGAAAGTACACTCCAGTCCAAACCAAAAAAAAAATTATTTTCTGTGTTTGTGAATTGTGTGCGCAGTAGCCGCACGTGCATCAACAAAGTAGTGCCAAGCGTGCACCTGTGTCATAAGTAAAGGGCCGGCTGGCTTGACCGTTAAGGGTGCTGTAACCCCCGAAAGTACACTCCAGTCCAAACCAAAAAAAAAATTATTTTCTGTGTTTGTGAATTGTGTGCGCAGTAGCCGCACGTGCATCAACAAAGTAGTGCCAAGCGTGCGCCTGTGTCATAAGTAAAGGGCCGGCTGGCTTGACCGTTAAAGGGTGCTGTAACCCCCGAAAGTACACTCCAGTCCAAACCAAAAAAAAATTATTTTCTGTGTTTGTGAATTGTGTGCGCAGTAGCTGCACGTGCATCAACAAAGTAGTGCCAAGCGTGCGCCTGTGTCATAAGTAAAGGGCCGGCTGGCTTGACCGTTAAGGGTGCTGTAACCCCCGAAAGTACACTCCAGTCCAAACCAAAAAAAAAATTATTTTCTGTGTTTGTGAATTGTGTGCGCAGTAGCCGCACGTGCATCAACAAAGTAGTGCCAAGCGTGCGCCTGTGTCATAAGTAAAGGGCCGGCTGGCTTGACCGTTAAGGGTGCTGTAACCCCCGAAAGTACACTCCAGTCCAAACCAAAAAAAAAATTATTTTCTGTGTTTGTGAATTGTGTGCGCAGTAGCCGCACGTGCATCAACAAAGTAGTGCCAAGCGTGCACCTGTGTCATAAGTAAAGGGCCGGCTGGCTTGACCGTTAAGGGTGCTGTAACCCCCGAAAGTACACTCCAGTCCAAACCAAAAAAAAAATTATTTTCTGTGTTTGTGAATTGTGTGCGCAGTAGCCGCACGTGCATCAACAAAGTAGTGCCAAGCGTGCGCCTGTGTCATAAGTAAAGGGCCGGCTGGCTTGACCGTTAAAGGGTGCTGTAACCCCCGAAAGTACACTCCAGTCCAAACCAAAAAAAAATTATTTTCTGTGTTTGTGAATTGTGTGCGCAGTAGCCGCACGTGCATCAACAAAGTAGTGCCAAGCGTGCGCCTGTGTCATAAGTAAAGGGCCGGCTGGCTTGACCGTTAAGGGTGCTGTAACCCCCGAAAGTACACTCCAGTCCAAACCAAAAAAAAAATTATTTTCTGTGTTTGTGAATTGTGTGCGCAGTAGCCGCACGTGCATCAACAAAGTAGTGCCAAGCGTGCGCCTGTGTCATAAGTAAAGGGCCGGCTGGCTTGACCGTTAAAGGGTGCTGTAACCCCCGAAAGTACACTCCAGTCCAAACCAAAAAAAAATTATTTTCTGTGTTTGTGAATTGTGTGCGCAGTAGCCGCACGTGCATCAACAAAGTAGTGCCAAGCGTGTGCCTGTGTCATAAGTAAAGGGCCGGCTGGCTTGACCGTTAAGGGTGCTGTAACCCCCGAAAGTACACTCCAGTCCAAACCAAAAAAAAAATTATTTTCTGTGTTTGTGAATTGTGTGCGCAGTAGCCGCACGTGCATCAACAAAGTAGTGCCAAGCGTGCGCCTGTGTCATAAGTAAAGGGCCGGCTGGCTTGACCGTTAAAGGGTGCTGTAACCTCCGAAAGTACACTCCAGTCCAAACCAAAAAAAAATTATTTTCTGTGTTTGTGAATTGTGTGCGCAGTAGCCGCACGTGCATCAACAAAGTAGTGCCAAGCGTGCGCCTGTGTCATAAGTAAAGGGCCGGCTGGCTTGACCGTTAAAGGGTGCTGTAACCCACAAAGTACACTCCAGTCCAAACCAAAAAAAAAATTATTTTCTGTGTTTAGCCGCACGTATATATCAAATCGATATAACATAAATGGAGGACCAAACTTTCTCCGATAAAAATAAAATAGAGAAAGATCAAGAACCACTTCCTCCTAGTGCTGAAGCTGCTGCCACTAGTCATGACATAGACGATAACATGCCATCAACGTCGTCTGCCAAGGCCGATGCCCAATGTCATAGTAGAGGGCACATACAATCCCAAATGGCAAAGTTCAGGAAAATGACCTTGAAAAAGACATTTAAATCAGCTGAAGAGAAACGTAAACTTGCCAATATGCCATTTACGACACGGAGTGGCAAGGAACGGCTAAGGTCGATCCCTAGTATGTTCATGACTAGTGGTTCAGCTTCACATGACGATGGAAGCCCTCCTCCCACTAAAAAAATCAAAAGAGTTAAGCTGGCAAAAGCACAGCGAAGAACTGTGCTTTCTAAGAAGATATCACAAATCCCCAAGGAGAGTCCAAGTGTGGTGGTGGTTGCGATGCCTGACCTTCCCAGCACTGGACGGGAAGAGGTGGCTCTTTCCACCATTTGCACGCCCCCTGCAAGTGCTGAAAGGAGCACCCACAGTCCACTTGCTGATATGCAAATTGAAGATGTCACTGTTGAAGTACAACAGGATGAGGATACTGGTGTAGCTGGCGCTGAGGAGGAAGTTGGCGAGGAGGATTCTGATGGTGATGTGGTTTGTTTAAATCAGGCTCCGGGGGAGACAGTTGTTGTCCGTGGGATGAAAAAGCCCATCACGGTCATGCCTGGGCAGAAGACCAAACATTCCACCTCTTTGGTCTGGCAATATTTCTATCCAAATCCGGACAACAACTGTCTTGCCATATGTACCATATGTAAAGGTGAAATAAGTAGGGGTAGGGACGTCAACCACCTAGGAACATCCTCCCTTATACGGCACCTGCAGCGCGTTCATAAAAAGTTACTGTCAAGTTCAGAAACTTTGGCTAAGACCGTAAGCAGTCCAGGGACACCTAAATCCCGTTGTCCTGTTGTATCCAAGCGCCTGCAAACCACACCGTCAACTCCCTCCTCGTCAATTTCCTCCTTAGTTAGGATCGGAAGTAGTCCTGCAGGCCATGTCACTGGCATGACTGACTCTCCTATCCGGGATTCCTCCGGAGGATCCTGCATTGCTACGCCTACTGCTGCCGCTGCTGCTGTTGCTGCTGCTGGGAGTCGTTCATCATCCCAGAGAGGAAGTAGGAACACCACTACTTTTACTAAACAATTGACCCTCCAACAGTCCTTAGCGAGGAGGATGAAGTACGACAGCAGTCATCCTGAAGCAAAACGTATAACTGAGGCCTTGACTGCTATGTTGGTGTTAGACGTGCGTCCGGTATCCGCCATTAGTGCAGTGGGATTTAGACAATTGATGGAGGTAGTGTGTCCACGGTTCCAAATCCCGTCTAGATTCCACTTCACTAGGCAGGCGATACCGAGACTGTACAGAAACGTCAGAAAAAGTGTCCTCAGTGTCCTGAAAAATGCCGTTGTACACAATGTCCACTTAACCACGGACATGTGGACAAGTGGAACAGGGCAGACTAAGGACTATATGACTGTGACAGCCCACTGGGTAGATGTATCACCTTACGCAGCAACAGCAGCAGCGTCACCAGTAGCAGCATCTCAGAAATGCCAGCTCGTTACAAGGCAGGCTACGCTGTGTATCACCGGTTTCAGTAAGAGGCACACCGCCGACAACCTCTTAGAGAAACTGAGGGAAATCATCGCCCAGTGGCTTACCCCACTTAGACTCTCCTGGGGATTTGTGATATCTGACAACGCCACCAATATTGTGCGGGCATTACATCTGGGCAAATTCCAGCACGTCCCATGTTTTGCTCACACAATAAACTTGGTGGTGCAGAATTTTCTGAAAAGCGACAGGGGCGTGCAGGAGACGCTTTGGGTGGCCCGAAAAATTTCTGGCCACTTTCGCCATTCAGCGACTGCGTGCCGAAGACTGGAGCGCCAGCAAACACTCTTGAACCTGCCCCGCCATCACCTGAAGCAAGAGGTTGTGACGCGGTGGAACTCAACCCTCTATATGCTTCAGAGGATGGAGGAGCAGCAAAAGGCCATACAAGCCTATACATCCACCTATGACATAGGCAAAGGAGGGGGTATGCACCTGACTCAAGCGCAGTGGAGAATGATTTCCGTGTTGTGCAAGGTTCTCCAGCCCTTCGAACTTGCCACACGTGAAGTCAGTTCAGACACTGCCAGCTTGAGTCAGGTCATTCCCCTCATCAGGCTTTTGCAGAAGCAGCTGGAGAAAGTGAAGGAGGAGCTAAGACGGAGCGATTCCGCTCGGCATGTGGGACTTGTGGATGAAGCCCTTCATTCGCTTTGCCAGGATTCCAGGGTGGTCAATCTGTTGAAATCAGACCACTACGTTTTGGCCACCGTGCTCGATCCTAGGTTTAAAGCCTATGTGGTGTCTCTCTTTCCGGCCGACACAAGCCTGCAGAGGTGCAAAGACCTGCTGGTGAACACACTGTCAGCTGAAGCGGAACGTGACACGTCAACGGCTCCTTCTTCATTTTCTCCTGCAACTGGGGCTGCCAGGAAAAACTTAGGTATCCTAAGCAACCCGCTGGCGGTGATGCAGGGCAGGCAGGACCATGTTTGGACATCTGGTCCGGACTGAAGGACCTGGCAACAATTTCTGACATGTCTACTGTCACTGCATATGATACTGTCACCATTGACAGAATGGTGGAGGATTACATCGGTGACAGCATCCAAGTAGGCATGGCAGACAGTCCATACCTGTACTGGCAGGAAAAAGAGGCAATTTGGAGGCCCCTGTACAAACTGGCTCTATTTTACCTGAGTTGCCCCCCCTCCAGTGTGTACTCCGAAAGAGTGTTTAGTGCAGCCGGGAACCTTGTCAGCGAAAGGCGTAGGAGGTTGCTTCCACAGAATGTGGAGAAGATGATGTTCATCAAAATGAATTATCAGCTCTTCCAGGGAGACCAGCCTCCAGAAGGTACAGAGGGACCTGTGGTGGTGGATTCAAGTGGGGACGAGTTAATACTTTGTGAGGATGAGGATGTACACACTGAAGAGGGTGAGGAATCGGTGGATGAGGAGGATGAGGATGACATCTTGCCTCCATAGAGCCAGTTTGTGCAGGGACACATTAATTGCCAGCTTGTTTTGTGGGGGCCCAAACGAACCAATCATTTCAGCCACAGTTGTGTGGCAGACCCTGGCGCTGAAATGATTGGTTTGTTAAAGTGTGCATGTCCTGTTTATACAACATAAGGGTGGGTGGGAGGGCCCAAGGACAATTCCATCTTGCACCTCTTTTTTTTCTTTGCATTATGTACAGTTTGGGGCCTAGTTTTTCAAACTGCCATCCTGTCTGCCACTGCAGTTTCACGCCTAGATGGGTCACGTGTTTGTGCCGCCCACTCGTGTCGCTTAGCATAGTCATCCAGCTACCTCGGTGCAACGTTTTGGACATAAAAACACTATTGTGAGGTGTGAGGTGTTCAGAATAGACTGGAAATGAGTGGAAATTAAGGTTATTGAGGTTAATAATAGCATAGGAGCAGAAAAACCTACAAATTCTGTGATTTTAGCTGTTTTTATGCTTTTTTAAAAAAAAATACAGATCCAAAACACAAAACCCAGAACCCAAAACACGGAAGGGTGGTTTTGGCAAAACCAATCCAGATCCAAAACACGAAGAAAGATCCAGATCCAAAACCAAAACACAAAACACGAAAAGTGGCCGGTGCACACCCCTAGCATAAACCCTGTGTTACCTGCATCCTGTGTGGACTGACTTCCACACTGCTGACACTTATACCATAGGTTCTGCCAATAATTAGCCAGAAAAAGTCAGAAAAATTAGTTGTAGCATTATAGAAAATTGAATAAAAAGTAAACCAATTTTGTATAGAATATCTTTCATAACATACCATAAGACATAAGAGATTATATTTTATATATAATATATATATATATATATATATATATATATATAAAGAAGAAACCAATGTCTTTATCTTGTGCTAAAACAAGCAGTTGTAAAAACCTGCACCTCTCAGTAAATCCCGTTAGTAAGGATCAAACAGTAATACACAAATGCAAAAGCCAGAGGGCGCTAAACAAGAAATATTAAAATATTTGCGTGATGAAATCATATGATAAGAACAGTAGGTCGTCTTTGCAGTGTCTACAAGTCCTTTCCACTAGGATACCTCAAGGTGTGAAACCTTGGAGGCTGATATGTCCTGGGTGTCCCTAAAAGTACTCTCTTACCAAAGTTCATCCGACAAGACAAAAAAGGGCAAATAGGCGATCAGTAAACAGTTGGCAATTTTTCACATTTTGATAGAATACAATGCATGATTTATAAATAAAGAACGTGACAAAGTATCCACAATCACTATAGAGTTGAGGTGATGATATATTCCTGCCACCACCCTTACGTGTGTGAGCTTGATTGGCAGGATCCTCCAGCTTAGTGTATGGACACGGCACCAGAAACCCTATGTTTTTCGTCCATAAATGAACTTCTTTAGGGGTAAAAAATCTAGAATTATAATGCATTGTCATGATTGATATACTGGAAATTGTTTCTAAATCATTCATAACTATAGGAAAAAATAGTTTGCATGATCACACAAAAATATGAATTCAAATCCAGTGAATAAGTGGATCCCAAAAAATGGACTGGACATTTGTCTGTTCTCCAAGTGCAGTGAAAGTTTTCAATGCATTTGGAGAACAGACATATGTTTGAAGTACACTTTCACATTGTTCTAAATCACTCCTTGAATCCAGACCAAATTCTGGTGAAAGTTTAAATAATGCGACCGATGGTGCTGGCTAAAAACGCACAAAGCTTGAATACTGCATCTGTAGACACTGACTACTTAATTCAGAGGCGGCCGTGCGGACTACGACCGCACGGCCGCCTCGATGTTTGGCCAGTGCGCATGCGTGAGACTCACTACGACCGACAGCGCCGGTCGTAGCGGGTCTCTTTCCAAAGGGGGCGAGCTGTCGATGTTGATTGACAGCTCGCCCCGTTTGGAAGGCGGGCTGGGGGGGTGGCAGGCCAAACGGAGGCGTTCCCATGGGAACGCCTACCGTTTGGGGGAGGCCCCACTGACATCACTAGTGATGTCAGTGGAGAGCTTCCGGCTCTGACAGAGCCAGAAGCTCTCCGGGGCTTACGACAAGTGAGACCCTACCCTAGGGTCTCGTCGTAAGCCCCGATGGTCGCGATGGTCTCTGACAATCGCGACAATCACCCGAGCGGTCGTTAGAGCTGTGGGTGTAAACCCACAGCCTAACGACCGAAACAGAGGCGGGCGGTCAGGATGCAAGCGGCCACCCAGTTTCTGAGCGACCGCTTGCATCCTCCGACCGCCTCTGAATGAGGCCCTAACATCCCAAATGTAAATTTGGAATGTCCAGATGATCATTATTCTGATATATTGTTGGTCGATATTTGAAAAGTATAAAAGTTATGTGTTTAGTGTTTACATTTTTTTTTTAATAAAATCGTGTTGGATACATTTTAAATAGGTGTTCTTGACTTAGTACAATAAAACAAAAAATTCTGTGCGGTTTTTTGAAAAAATTCTAGCCAGTTAAGATAACCAGTTTTAATGGCCACATGCAAAATAATGTAAGACAGGGATGGGGAACCTCAGGCCCGGGGGTCGTATAAGGTCCCCGGAATCATTTGGTCTGGCCCCCTGAGCTTTTTTATGCTAGCCTCATCCGGCTATCAGGGTGCCTAGAATGGCATCCTGCAGCCAGAATCTTTGCAGCAGTGCTGCCTGGAGTGTCCTTAGGGCGCTTCATGTGGTCACACCACTGCCCTTACAGCTCCCCCAAGCCTCCTCAGGATGCTCCAGGCATTGCTGTAATCACCGCTGATTGTGGCCCCGCCCCCGTGTGTTGTCACACGGGGCGTGGCCTGCACCATGCCCGCAAATAATGTTATATATGTCAAAATGGCACTCGGCAGAAAAAAGGTTCCCCACTCCTGATGTAAGACATGGTTCTTATAAAACTGAGCATAGAAACTTATGTATAAAAATGTATACAAGCGATCCATGGTGGATGTACTTACCTAGTCTGATGAAAATATTGTTTTTTTCTGAAAACCGTGCCCACCCGAACGTCCCCGATCTGAGTAAATCCGAGTGGCGGCCGGGTGTTCCCACCTTGCTCGGATTCTAAATTGAGGCAAAACATCATCCTGGAGTTGAATTATCGGGGGTTTTGGACACTATAGAAGTCTCCCACGGTGATTCGTGTGCTATTTAACACTGACTCCAGTCTAGGATTACATATCCAGTGGCTGCTGTGCTGTGTCCATCCTCTCCACCTCCAGTGGCTGCTACTGTGCTGTCTCCACTTCAGTCCTTGGGCCTGATTCATTATGGATAGCAACTGCGATTACGCACGCAATCGGGCGATTGTTGCGCTCTGCGTATGCTCAAACATTGCGCATGCAAGAACTAGTCACTGCGATCGGGACTGTGATAGCAGTGGCTATGCAGAGCCATCGCAGAGTGATTGACAGAAAGTGCCGTTTGTGGGTGGTGACGGAGGGGTGGTCGGCGAAGTGCAGGCGTGTCAGTGCGTTTGAACGCCGTTGCAGGGGTGTGCATAAATTATCCAGTGCGATGCCATATGCAGCTCGAGTGCTCAGTGCATGCGATGAGGTTAGCAATTCCTGAGTGAGGTCAGAGCTTGTGAAAGTGTGTGAGGCTACGATGATACTCGTGTGTAAGGTGAGGTGGGCGTCCCTATGTAGTGCTGCGACGGCATAACGATCACAATGGTATAACATATCATCGCAGTCAGACTGCGTGCGTTATCGCAGCCGTGATCGCAGTTGCGATCCATAGTGAATCAGGCCCCTTGTGTCTAGTAGCTGCTGCTGTGTCCATTCACTCCCTGGGTTCAGTGTCTGCAGTGGCTGCTGTGTCCATCCTCACCATCTCCGGTGGCTGATGCTGTGTCCACTCCAGTCCCCTTAATGTTAAACACTGTTAATATTGGCCGAGTTAGATTTACAGTACAGGCAGATAGGAAATCATTGTTTATTTTTTTTTATAGTGCAAGAATTATTATAGTATTATTATTATTACCAGTTTGTCACACAGTGGTGCTGCACTGTGACTCCGCAGTCCATACCCCACTGCGAGATAAGCAGTGTGACTCATCAGTTGTCATTTGTGGAAAAAGTTTAATAAAAATGAGTAAGTTAAAAAAAAAAATTGTTGACTGACGGCGCTGCCGAGGATCGCCGCCCGGAGGTGCAGCCACCTGGGGTAAGAGGAGTTCTCTCCCTCAGACTACTTATCTCCACTCCAATCTCCTCAGCTCAGGTTTCCTTCCTTGCCACAGCATGCTGCACCACAGCTTATCAGTTGGCCAGGGTGATTGGGGCCAGGAGAGGTCTGACAGGCGTCCCTGCTATCTCCAGGGAGCCATCCTCAAGTACTCCCCCCCAGGGCTACTGTATATGCATACCGGACTCCGAAGTAATTTTAGTCCCACCATCACACTATTATTGTGCTATTTTATAATTAACTTTGCCACCCCTTACTTGGGTTGTCTCCTTATTACATTCTAGCATACATTATTAATAATTTATTGAAGATTTCAGATTTTGTCCCTTGCAATGTGGGGTTGGAGCGCCATCCACTGCCATTTTTGCATATTGCTCTATATATGAATATTACGCATCATTAGCCGACTAATGGTGGGTAGGGTACACACTGGGCGATATTACTGAGCGACTGCACGATTACGACATCGTAATGATGCAATCGCTCAGTAATCGTGCACAAATCGTGCACTTTTATGTCGGAAACGCCCAGCGAAGCGCACTCCCGCTAGTCGTTTCCGACATTGTCCATCGCCTGATCATGCAGCACAATCTGCCGATAACGACAGATTGGCATGTTCAGGAATGATGGACAGTGCCTGCACCGAACGACTGATCGTTCAGTGCAGACACTACAGGGGATCAGGAACGACGGTACGATTACGATGTCGTAATCGTACAATCTTTCCTGATCGCCTAGTGTGTACGCACCTTAACTCCCTATCTAGAGATGATATTCCAGATGTTTTTTTACTACTAAACTAAGCTGTGACCTGCGCTTGCCCAAGAGAATCTATCGTTCTACAGGGTTTTACATTCACTAGCATTCCCTTTTTCTCTCCTCTGGATATCTTTGTGTTGCTACCGAGTGACCACTCCTATCATTTTTTCACACCAACATGTCGCAGAAAAATCGCAAAAATTCTTCAGCTCCCAAACCTAGAATTCTTAGAGAATGGGAAAAATCTGGTGCTTTAACCTGCAAACTCCGGTCGCAGGCCCTGTCTCTGACTTAGAGGAAGATACCTCTACAGATACCGCCCTGTCTACCAAAGACATTATAGCTATTGTCACCAAGACTATCCAATCAGAAATGAGATCGATGCTCACAGAATTTAAAACTGAATTAACTGAATTAGCAGACCTTGGTTCCCATACGGACGCCCTGGAACAAAAGATGGGCAAAATCTGTCAATACCAAAGCTTAGCGGAACAGCAACTTGCTGACCTTCACTCGGAGTTTGATACATATAAGGACCAATTAGAGGATCTTGAGAATCGAAATTGACTGAATAATATTCGTGTCCGCAATATTCCCGAGAACATATTGGCCAATACCCTTGCTGAGTTCTTGGAGGGACTTTTTCTACACTTGATACCTGATATGCCTAAAGACATGCTCCACTTGGATAGAGCTCATAGGGCGATACGTCCGAAACCTTCACCAAGCCAACCTCCGAGGGATGTCATTCTACGCTTTCATTATTGCAAAGCAAAAGACCGGATCATGCAATCTGTCCGAGGCGCTGTTACAATTTCCTATTTGGGGTCCCAACTTCAAATATTCCAAGATCTAGCTCCATCTACTCTCAAGAAACGCCGTGACCTTGTTAACATCACTAAAACCTTGCTAAATCATTCAATTAGATATAAATGGGGTTTCCCCTTTCAACTCCAAATCACAAGGAATGGGGGCACATATATAAAACCCCACACAAGGCTACGAGCTTCTAAAAAAGTTTGGTCTTATTGAAGAACTACCTGATTCCATCCGTAGACAGCTTTCCTCACCACCTCAAAGCCCTTCAGCTCCATCCCCGGAGTGGTCCCAGGCCTAATTGACGTTTCTTGTTTAATATTGACATCGGTCCAATGTTTCACTTCAATGTATTCTATTTGTTTTTTATGTAGGTGTAGTCAATGATCCCTAATTTGGAAACATCCAGGGTCATTCACCTTTCTCAATTTATAATGTTCATATATCTACTGATAATGATACGATTTCATAGTTTATCTGTTATGTTAATTATTTACTTATTTACATGGCTCATGTTCTGATATCTGGTTTTAATATACAGTATATAATACTTGAAATATGCTGTCCTCTAACCATTTTTATTTCAGGTAGAGCCATTTTCTTTTTTTTTTTTATCATTATTTTTTGGAACGTCACTGTTTACCCATCCTTCCAAGTTTATATTGTCTTCACATATTTTATTGTGCTCTTACTGGTTTTTGTTTTTGCACACGATGTCAACAGTAATTTTTTCTTGTCATTTATATTATAATCTCTGGCCAAGTGGTCACGGATTTTACACTCCCTAGTATAAGTATAAATGTGCTTTTTATTTTTAGTTCATATACTTCTAATTTTTTCTTTCTGCTATGTCCCCCACCAAAGGGAAGGTCTTTGCAATGCCTTCTCTTTTCGTTTTAGGCCTGTCCTCTGTGTTGGTAATGGCCTTTTCTTCTCTACTACCTCTGTAGTTCTTAGTCTTTTTTTTTCTCCCTAATTTGTTTTTTCTTTTTCCCCTGATCTTCAACCAGTCATTGTGTCCATTTCATAAATTGCACAGCTACTTTCCCATTTATCTGCCATGAAGTTAAAGGTTCTTTTACGCTAAATGTCAATTGGTTAAATTCCCCCACTAAAAGGGCCATGGCCATCCAATACTTCCACCGTCACAAACCTGATTTCATTTTCTTGCAAGAGACGCACCTTAAAACCCCTCACCAATCTATAATAAGCAAACAATATTCACAGGTCTACTATTCGAACATGTCAGCTAAGCGTAGAGGCATGGCAATCATGCTACATCGGGACCTCCCTGTCATTATAGATAAAATATGAGATATGGTAAGAACTTACCCTTGTTATCTCTATTTCTACGAAGTCCATAGGTTTCCACAGGATACCTTGGGGTATAGGTGTGACGTCAGTCGCAGGGCACCAAAGAGTTAAGCTTTCAGCCTCCCAGGATGCACTAGGTCCCCCTCCTATACCCCGCCCCCGGGCCAAGGCACCTCAGTTAGTTACCAAGCCATAGGCCGGAGGAGGAGAAGGAAGAGAGAGAACAAAGATCTGGACACATACAAGAATCACATTCTCACCAGAGGGAGACGGAAAACCGGTGACCAGAGCAAAGCCCATCTGCAGCACAGGTGCGACAGGGCGGGAGTCCTGTGGAACCCTATGGACTTCGTAGAAATAGAGATAACAAGGGTAAGTTCTTACCATATCTCATATTTTCTACTTCAGGGTCCATAGGGTATCCACAGGATACCTTGGGGATGTCCCAAAGCAGTATCCTTTAAGGGTGGGGACGCTCCTGTGCAGAAAGGAGAATCCGCCGCCCGAAGGAAGCATCCTGAGAGGCGAAGGTGTCAAACCTGTAATACCTCACGAAGGTATGGACAGAAGACCACGTAGCAGCCTTGCAGATCTGAACTGCCGAGGCACCACGTCGAGCTGCCCACGAAGGACCCACAGACCTAGTGGAATGAGCCTTCAGAGAAGGAGGGACCGGTAGGTCTTCATGAAGATAAGCTTCAGAAATAGCCATACGGATCCAGGCTGCCAAAGTTTGCTTTGAAGCAGGCCAACCCTTTTTACAGAAGCCATAGAGGACAACAAAGCGTCCGACTTCCTAAACGAAGAAGTGCGGTCAACATAAGTCCTTAAGGCCCGCACAACATCCAAAGAGGCCTCACCCACGGAAAGACCCGGTGAGTTAAAGGCCGGAACAACTATTTCCTCATTAACATGAAACTGGGAAACAACTTTGGGAAGAAACTCGGGCCGAGTGCGGAGCACTGCCCTGTTCCCATGAAAAACCAAGAAAGGGGGTCTACAAGAAAGAGCCCCTAACTCAGAAACACGTCTGGCCGAAGCAACGGCCAGAAGGAAAACAGTCTTAGCTGTTAGCCATTTAATATCCACTGAGCCCAGTGGTTCAAAAGGCGGTCCTTGGAGAGCACTCAGGACCACAGCCAAATCCCAAGGCGCCACAGGTGGAACAAAGGGCGGCTGAATACGGAGAACACCTTGCATAAAGGTGCGCACATCCGGGATTGTAGCAATCCTACGGTGAAACCAGACAGATAGGGCCGAAACCTGTACCTTCAAAGAAGCAAGGCGAAGCCCATGATCTAGTCCCGCTTGCAGGAAGGCGAGAATCCGAGACAGACGAAACTCCCGCGGTGCATAACCTCTCGGTCGACACCACTGGAAGAACGTATGCCACACGCGATGGTATATCCTCGCGGAAGACGGTTTCCGAGCTCGTAACATGGTACGCACCACAGAGCTGGAAAACCCCCGGGACCTCAGCATGGCCGTCTCAACAGCCACGCCGCCAAAGACAGCCGAGTCAGGTCCGGGTGAAGACAAGGACCCTGAGACAGAAGGTCCGGTCGTAGCGGCAACCGCAGAGGACTGTCCACGGACAGACCCTGAAGGTCTGAGAACCAGTGCCGTCTGGGCCACGCGGGAGCTATCAACAGGAGCGTCCCTCCTTCCTGTTTGAATTTCCGGATTACCCGTGGAAGAAGGGAGACCGGAGGGAACAGGTATGCGAACCTGAACATCCACCGGACGGACAGAGCATCCACCAGAGATGCCCCTTCGTCTCTTGTGCGAGACCCGTACACCGGCAACTTGTTGTTGTGCCGGGATGCCATGAGGTCGATTTCTGGAAGACCCCACCTGTCCACCAGTAGTTGAAAAACGTCCGGGTGCAGGGACCATTCCCCTGGATGAACGTCCTGGCGACTTAGAAAGTCCGCCTCCCAATTTAGCACTCCCGGGATGAAGACCGCTGATATGGCCGGAAGATTGCGCTCCGCCCAAACCAGGATCCGAGAGACCTCTACGAGAGCCGCCCGACTGCGAGTTCCTCCTTGCCTGTTTATGTAGGCCACGGTGGTAGCATTGTCCGACTGGACCTGCACCGGGTGACCCTGGAGAAACCGCTGTGCCTGCAGGAGAGCATTGAAGACCACACGGAGTTCCAAGATATTTATTGGAAGCTCCGCATCTGTCGGCGTCCACCTGCCCTGGAACAAGTGTGGACCCGAAACTGCTCCCCAGCCCCGAAGACTGGCGTCCGTTGTCAACAGGACCCAATTTGGAACCCAGAACGGACGTCCCTTGTTGAGGTGGGTCGTCTTTAACCACCACGCAAGGGACAGGCGAACCTCCGGGGTGAGCACAATCGTCTGGAACTTCAGAGACTGAGGCAGCCCGTTCCACTTGGACAGGATCAGGTGCTGCAGAGGTCTGGAGTGAAACTGGGCGTATTCCACCATGTCGAACACCGACACCATGGAGCCCAGTAACCTCATCGCCGAGTGTAAGGACACCCGGCGGCTGTGCAGACAACTGCGCACCCTTGACTGTAAAGCAGAGATCTTGTCCTCCGTCACGAAGATCCTTTGCTGTCCCGAGTCCAATAAGGCTCCAAGATGCAGAATCCTCCGAGACGGGATTAGAGTGGACTTCTGCCAGTTGATTAGCCAGCCGTGCCGTTGCAGCAGTGCAATGGTCAGGTCCAAGTGGTGTAACAGGAGCTCTGGAGATCCTGCCACCAATAACAGGTCGTCCAAGTACGGCAACATGCGGACTCCTTGCAGCCGCAGAGAAGCCGCCATGACCGCCATCACCTTGGTGAAAACACTTGGTGCTGTCGCCAGGCCAAAAGGTAACACCCGAAACTGGAAGTGGTCGCTGCGGATTGCAAACCGAAGGAACTCTTGATGGCGCAAAAGAATAGGGACATGCAGGTAAGCGTCCTGTATGTCCAATGACACCATGTAGTCCCCAGGTTCCAGCGCCAGAATGATGGACCGTAGGGTCTCCATCCGAAACTTCGGGACCCGCAAAGACTTGTTGAGTGCTTTGAGGTTGAGAATCGGACGATATGACCCATTGGGTTTCTGTACCAAAAATAGATTTGAATAGAAACCCTGGCCCCTCTGGGAGAATGGAACAGGCACTATAACTCCAGCCTGGAGCATAGTGTGCAATACCTTCCGCAGCTCCGTAGCCTTGTTCCGCCTGATGGTAGACCCGTGGTGAAGAATCGAGCCGGGGGTCTGTGCCGGAAGGAGAGGGCGTACCCATGGGAGACCACCTCCAGAACCCAAGTGTCTGTCGTAGTGAACGACCAACACCGGGAGAACTGCAGCAGGCGGCCTCCCACCCTGGGATCCCCCAATGGGAGACCCGGACCGTCAGGCCGCAGGCTTGTCATCTGGCTTGGGGGCCGGACGTCTGGTACTCCATGCCTGTTTCCGGGGCTTGACCGATTTCTTAGGGCCAGCCTGTCGAGGAAACGACTGTGGTTTGGGCCTGCCCTGGGCCCTAGATGACCGAAAGGACAATGGTCCAGAACCAGAAGGAGCAGCGGCCGACGGGAGACAAGCAGATTTGGCTGCCGCCAGCGTGGCCACAATCTTATCCAGATCCGGACCGAAGAGAACTTCTCCGGTAAACGGCAACGCTTCCAGACCTTTCTTGGAATCTGCGTCCGCCTTCCAGGATCGCAGCCACAAGGTGCGACGAGCAGCTACCGCTGCTGAAGAAATTCTAGACACCAGAGTACTAATGTCTAGAGCCGCCTCGTTGATGTAGGTGGCCGAATCACGGAGATTGCCAATCAACTCCGCCTGTTCGGCCGGACAGTCGGATTCAAAAGAAGCCTCTAATGAATCCGCCCAGCGCTCCATCGCTCTGGCAACCCAGCAAATGGCCATAGCCGGCCGTGCTGCCCCCCCTGCAAGGGAATAAGCGAACTTCAGGCAGATTTCTACCTTGCGGTCCGTAGCATCCTTAAGGGAGGACATGGATGGCATCGGCAATGTGGCACTACGGACAAGACGGGTCACGTGAGAATCCACCTGTGGAGGGGATTCCCACTTAGCAAAATAATTATCCGCGAACGGATAAGCCACCGCCAGGCGTCTCTGCGGCTGGTATCTTTTGCCAGGTTGTTTCCACGCCTCCTCTAAATGGTCCACCAACTGACCCGAAAGAGGAAAGACTGTGGCATCGCCCTTCACATCTTTGAAAAAGGCATACTTAGATTTAGCCGCTGGGGGAACTTCGTCCTCAATCACCAAGGCTGTGCGGACCGCCCGAATAAGTCCAGGAATATATACTTTGGACTTAGCATCAGCGTCCTTAGTATGGAGAGGTTCCTGATCGTAAGGATCCAGAATCTCCCCATCATCAGACGTCCCTTCGTCATCCTCATAAGGAGCGGACAGAGACGCCACCGGCCTTTTATGAGGCCGCATCACAGACTCCCCTTGCAACACATCCGACAAGTGCTGTACAGAACTCGTCAGGGAGTTAACCCACGCTGGCTCCTGAGAACCCGGGAGCGGGGAAATAGGGAGACTGTGGGGTACCACCAATTGTCGTGGGAACCCCTGCATGGGTGACGACACCACAGACTGCTGGGACAAACCCATCGGAGTAAACGCGGGCTGCGGAGCTAACTGGCCCACTAAAGCTGTTAACGCCTGAGCGAAACAAGCCCAGGGCGGCTCCTGTACCGGTGCTGTAACCGTAATAGGCCGCGCCATGGACAAACACTGCCGGCAAAGGCCCTCCGTGCTACCCTCCCCCTCCGCTAACGGTACTTTGCACGTGGTACACTGTAGCCGGAGGGGAAAATCACTTTCAGACATGATGGCACCACGTATGTGACCTCTCTCACCAATTAAGTATTAAATAGGCGAGAGACCACCCTGCAGCACCGCACCGCAAGGGCTTTAGCAGAAAGAACAGGGACAGTAATAAAGCTGACAGTTTAGAGAAGAAAAGTTACAGGCAGCGCTAGCACAGTCACATACAATGCAGAGAAATAACAATTCCTGCACTAACAGCGCTGATCACTCAACTACACAGACACAGGGCCTGGTAGGACACAGCGCTGCATACACAGACCTGAGCCACAGCGGAGGAGAGGTATGCGGGGGGACCCAGACCACGATGCTTCCTTCCAGACTTCCAGCAGCGTTCACCATGCGTTGCAGAGAAGATGGCCACCGAGGAGCAGAGAGAAGCTGGCCTGGGGGAGGAGCGCTGACACAGGACCAGTCAGCACAGTGCAGAGAGGGCTGTGTGCAGCGGGGGAGGCGCCGGCTGTGAGACAGGGAAGGCGCGCTCCCCTGGCATGCATTTAACCCCTGGGACGCCGCAGCGCTACCGCTCTGCTGCGGTCCGCTGTCCCAGGGGGTAGTGGAAGCGCAGGTTGGTCGCCTGGCTCCACGCTGCAGCCAGTCCCCAGGGAGCCCCCTGCCTGGGAACTTAGGACCATGTGATCAGCGGGGACCCACCGCGGGACCCCGCTGCTTACCTCTGTCCCCCTTGAATCCGGCCATGGTCCGGAGCATCTGGGGTCACCGCTAGCTGTGACCCCAGACGCCCACCAGCATCCCCGGATCAGTACCGGCGTTCTGGTACCGGCGGGGTGTAGGGAAGACAGCATGGACGTCAGGACTGACTGTCCATGCTGTTCATCCAGATGTGCAGCCACAGCTGCATGAAGAAAAAGCTTCAGGGGCTCTTCTAGCCCCCACTCCAACAGGTGCACCCGACTCCGGCCGGGCACCAAACTAAACTGAGGTGCCTTGGCCCGGGGGCGGGGTATAGGAGGGGGACCTAGTGCATCCTGGGAGGCTGAAAGCTTAACTCTTTGGTGCCCTGCGACTGACGTCACACCTATACCCCAAGGTATCCTGTGGATACCCTATGGACCCTGAAGTAGAAAGTGTTTTCTGATAAACAGGGTAGATTCATTATCATATCAGGGACCTACAGCCATACACTGATTATATTAGCTTCGATATATGCTCCGGCCATGCAGCAGGGCCCCCTGTTCACTACTTTCTTTAATCATATCTCACAGCTTCCACGGGGCCTCACCATTTTAGGGGAGATCGCAATACTATTTCAGATCATAACCTAGATAGATCCCGCCCCATCACAACTTGTTCCACTCAATCTAAACTCTCCAGATGCCTTCACTCCCATATGTCACACAATGATCTCTATGATGCCTGGAGAACTCTATACCCCTCAGCTAGAGGTTACACACACTATTCTCCGACACATGACACCCATACATGAATTGACTACTTCCTAGTTGATCGGACTTCCACCCAAATGCTCTTGGGGGCCCAGACTCTACCTATTCCATGGTCAGATCACCTGGCTATCGAGATGGAGCTTTTGGGTTCTAGCCCTACTCCCCCGACCCGCTATTGGCACCTAAATGAGTCCTTGTTACTTAAACAAACTCATATTAAAGAAATTACATCTGCCCTAAAAGATTTTTACAACACTAACTCCACTCCATTGATTTCTCCTTCAATAATTTGGGAAGCTCATAAGTCCACACTGCGAGGTTTCTTTATCAGCCTTGCCTCTGCTCAAAGGAAGGCAGAACTCGTGCGCATACATGAACTGGAATCTTCATTATCCTTCCTTACGCAGCTTCACCAACGCTTTCCCAAAAAACACACGTACCTTACAATTCAATCAGTCAAGGGTCAGCTTTCTAAGATTCTCTCTAAAAAAGTGGTGAACACCCTATTGTGGACACACCAGAGGTTTTATGAGAAATCTAATAAAGCAGACACATTGCTAGCCCGCCAATTAAGAGCCAAGCGTACTCGCAACAGGATAATCTCTGTGAGAGATTTGAACGGTACTCTTATTCATGATCCCCAAGCCATGGCTAATTAGTTTCGAGATTATTAGTCATCTTTATATAACCTCCCACCTGTTGAAACAAATACCCCTCATAAGCTTGATAGAATACGCCAGTATTTGGAGTCCTGCCAACTACCTAAACTCTCTGAATCACATGTTGCCGTCCTCAATGCCCTTATCACTGATGAGGAAATTATAGCTGCCATAAAACAACTGCGTAGGTCAGCTGCCCCTGGTCCCGATGAATTTTCTGCTCTTTACTATAGAAAATTCACAGAACCCTTACTCCCTATGTTTAAGTCACTATTTAATTCTCTGTTGGAGGGTAAATCGCTCGATGCGGCCACCACCAGGGCCAATATAGTTGTCATCCATAAACCTGATCGTGACCCCCTAGAGATGAAAAACTGTCGACCAATCTCACTTTTGAATATGGATTTGAAGCTATTTGCTATAGATATTAGCTAATAGATTAGCCCCAATATTATCCCACCTGGTCCATCCAGATCAAGTGGGCTTTATCCCCAATAGACAGGCCTCGGATAACAAGAGACGCCGAATCGATCTTATACAACTCGCACAAAACAGATCAGATCCGCCCCTGGTGGTGGCTCTCGATGCTGAGAAAGCCTTTTCGACAGAGTGGCTTAGCCCTTTATTCAGCAAACTTTGCTCAACATGGGGTTCTCGGGCGAGTTTTATAACGGATTACTTTTACTATATCACAATCCTTCAGCTTCCGTTTTTAGTTACCGGCCTATCCTCCGACCCTTTTCCCATCTACAATGGCACCCGTCAGGGATGCCCTCTTTCCCCTCTTATACAGTATTTGCATTGGTGATGAGATTCAGTGCGAATATCTCCGGTATCCGGGTTGGCAACTCTGACCACAAGATCGCTCTATATGCTGATGATGTGATCTTAACTTTAACTGATCCCCATTCCTCCCTCCCAAACCTATTTTTCGAAATAGACAAGTATAGCACATTCTCTAACTATAAAATTAACACGGACAAGACGGAAATCTTAGACCTACAGACCCCCCTCGCTGACCTTCGTATTTTACAATCCGCTTTCCCAGTTCATGGCAAACGTATAAGCTCAAATATTTAGGTGTTTATTTAACTAGGACATAGTCCACCATATATGCAGCCAATTTTCTCAGACTATTTGCCTCCATTAAGTCTGACCTTCATACGTGGAATAGGTCTTTAATCTCTTGGATAGGACGAATGTCCGAAGTTAAAATGAACATACTGCCTCGACTACTATATCTCTGGCAGACTATACAAGTGGAGATATCACACTTCATTTGGGCTGGGAGATGACCCAGAGTAAAAATGCGATTATTGCAAAACCTCGCAGTGAGGGAGGGCTGGGCATTTCTGATCTAATTAAATATTATCGGGCAACCCAACTGGTCTCATATGTTCTTTGGCATGCCCCGCCTGACCAGAGAGTCTGGACGTCTGGACATCCATCGAAGCCAGAGCACTATCTGTCTATTCCCCTTATTCTTTCCTTTGGTACCCTGCTCTTTCGCGATCACCCAAACTCACCATCCTACCCACTGTCCGTTTCACGATCTCAGTTTGGAACCAATGTTCCCGTCTATATAAGATACGCTCTTTTCATCCCCTATTGGTTCCCCTATGGAACAACCCAGAATTTGACCCAGGTATGCAGCATAAACTCTATCGACAATGGACTAAATATGAAATTTTATACTTATTTGATTTAGCTCCCTTGCGGGCTTTCCCAGAATTCGCTGAATTGCAAACCCAATTCTCCCTACCCAACATTTTTTTTCAATTCCTTCAATTACTCCACTTCTATCACTCCCAAACGCAAACCTCCCCAACACCTGATAAAACTACACTAGAATCACTCTGTTTGCATCATCATTCTACTAAGGGTTTTATTTCTACAATTTACCAAACACTAATTCAGTATAATCAACCCCTAAAAGAAACCCATGAGGAGGCCTGGGAGAAAGAGGTGAGAGAGACACTAACCCATGAGGAATGGTTGGATATAAGAACTGAGATCGCAAAAAGCTCTATTTCGGTCCGCATACAGGAAAACTCATATAAAATTTACTATAGATGGTATCTGGTCCCTAATCGACTGCACTCTATATACCCCTCCTCTTCCAAACTTTGTTGGAGGCTATGTGACCAGGTGGGAGCCATGCTGCATGTCTGGTGGTCCTGTCCTAGCATCCAAAAGTTTTGGTTGGACATTCATAACTTTATTAAGGATATAGTAGACATTCAAGTTCCAAATACTCCCTTATACACCCTCCTCTCACGTCCGATCCCAAACACCACACGAGCCGAATAGAAATTAATTAAACATATATTGAACGCAGCCAAATGTATGATAGCCTCTCATTGGAAGTCTACCACCCCCCCTTCTGTACTAGCTATTATCAACGCAGTGTGGTTCACATACAAAATGGAACGAATCTCCTCTGTCCTACATGATACGCTGGATTATTTCATTAAGATATGGTCCCCATGGACTACTAATTTTTCAGCTG
The DNA here is from genome assembly GCA_031769625.1 of Taudactylus pleione. Lineage (NCBI taxonomy): Eukaryota > Metazoa > Chordata > Amphibia > Anura > Myobatrachidae > Taudactylus > Taudactylus pleione. Next base: position 59,294,056 of record JAUIMM010000200.1, on the reverse strand, counting down.
AACCTCCCTTGACAACGATTTAAAGCTTCTCCCTGGATATACTCTAATTGAGAGAATTCGCTCTATAACTGACTGGCATTTCCCTTCCCCCCTCTCCACTACCCTACCTATCCTACTCTTCTTCTTCTTTGCTTTCAACCTTTTCTATTTTTCTATATATTCAAAACATATTCCCTATTGTAAAATGTAGTGTTTTATGTCTGTTAATTTAAATGTTTCAGTAACTCACACGATCTTGTTATTCTGTGATTACATCATTTTATCTTCTATGTTACTAATGGTAATGTTTTATATTTCAAATGGAATATGAAATTTTTTTTCAATAAAAACACTTTTAAAAAAAATAAAAAAAAAATGTTTATACAACCTGTGTGTGCTGACCCTCAGTGTGTTTTGTTCACTGACATATAAGCTCTGTGACCGCACGTAGTTCGCGAATTCAAAGTGGAAAAAATATAATTTCTCCTATTTTTGTTTGTTCAGTACTACGTCTGTGCACTGTCTCCTATTGTGTTTTGTTCACGTACATATAAGTGCTGTGACCACACGTAGTGCAGTGCCAGCTGAGCTGCGAATTTAAAAAAGTGGAAAAATAATATTTATGTCTATTGTAGTTTGTACTACATTTATGAGCTCTCCCCAAGTGCATTTTGTTCGAGTACATATAAGCACTGTGAACGCACGCAGTGTCAGCTGAACTGCGAATGTAAAAAAAAGTGGAAAAAAAAATAATTTATCCTATTGTTGTATGTACGGTACTACATATGTGCACTGTCCCCCAGGACACTTTGTTCTCGTACATATAACTTTTTATACAATTTTTTTTCTTTTTGCACGCACGCCCTTGGTACCATGATCCCATACTTACCAGTGTTGGGAGTTATGCATTAGAGTGTGGGGCATTGCTGGGTTCTCAACGTAATGAAAAAAATATTCAATACAAATATACGCATTGGTGGGCGGTGCGTGGTGTTTGACAGCACCATAGCGTCATTATAGCACCAACACGCCCAATACAATTTTTAGGTTATATCATTTTAAAGCAGTGGGTGGGGCTACGATGACAGGATCCGCGCAAATTGCAGCATCGGCTGTCCGGACCACCCACTTCACTTGGGACTTGAATACTCTTCCAGGAGGTTGGGATTGCCACCTGAGGTACTGGAGCCTTAAGGAGTAGGTAAGTCTGTATTACTGTGTGGGGCATTAGTGGGATCCGAATGTAATGGGAAAAAAAATACAAATTTACCTGAATTAGGGACCTAGGTCTGCATTAATTAAAATATTAAATATTGCGAGACACCCAGGGTTTTGAAGAACACAGTGTCTCTCACCATTTTAAAACCACACACAATAAAGACGCCACAAAATTGTCGTTTTTAGGCATCAAACTAGTCAAACCCAACTGGAGAGGCGGAGACTTCAACAAAGTCCTGAGTAGAGAAGAAATTAGATGGATCATCGACTTAAAGACTCTAGTTCCTGATGGTCTAAATATCGATTTGGAAATGCAAACCATCCTATAGAATTATATAGGAAAGATTCCTGGACTGCACACCCAGAATATATATATGGGAGGTGCTACCTGTTGAGACTTATTGCAGGCACAGAAACAGACAGATCGTACAGACAGTAATTTGGAGTTGTGCACCTGTGATCTGTCTGTTTCTGTGCATCCTATAGAATTATGCTAGAGGTTCCCCATAACACTAATTTAACGGAAAATGGCAATCCTCCACATTTACAGGGGGTGTAGTAGGTTCAAATCCCGACAGCGGCAGCCCTGCAAGGGTGAAAATCCCGATCATCCCTAAGGTAAGTATCACTAACCTAATTCTGCCCCCTAACCCTCCCTTAGGGGTACCTAACCCTAATCTCCCCCCCAAGTGCCTAACCCTAACCCCCCCCAAGTGCCTAACCCTAATCCCCCCTCTAAGTGCCTAACCCTAACCTCCCCCCAAGTGCCTAACCCTAATCCCCCCTCTAAGTGCCTAACCCTAACCCCCCTTCCCCTAGCCTAAACCTAACCGTCCCGTGGGGGTGCCTAACCCTAAGTCCCCCTGGGAGCCCTAAACCTAACGCCGCGGCTGCCTGCGTTGGTTTTCCAGCGTCTGGTTAATGACAGGCGTCTGTCATTAGTACCACACCGGGATTAGAGAGTCTGGAAGCTGGCTGTCCCGTCGGCTTCCAAACTACATCCCTTTAAGGGTTATATGACTTTTATTGGTTACTAAGTACATACCAGTAATTCAGAATATTATTTTGGGCTGTACTGTGTGTACACACATATTTACTACATTTTAATATTAACATTTAAGGACTTTAGACAAGTCTGATGTTGTATATTATTATCATACATACAACATAAGGTTAGGCTATCAGTCATGCACAGCATTTTAACAGATCAATTTATCTATTTTTCTTTTCATTTATTTATTCATATACTGTAGTTATTTTATTTACTTTATCACTGTCAGTAAGTCGGGCCATTACAACTAATGCTGCCCATCCACTAGACGATTAAGTTGAGCGACTGAACGATAACGATCGTTCAATCGTTTGCAAATCGTTTGCAAAAGTGTCTAAAACAACCAGCGATGCGCGTCCCGCTGGTCGTTTAGACATCTATCATCTTTCCAACATGCTGGTCAACCTGACGATAACGTCAGGTTCAGCATGTTGCCAGATGATTGATGAGACTGCACTGAACGACTGCTCGCTCAGTGTAGGCTTATCACAGACATAGAAACGACAGCACTATTACAATGTCGTAATCGTGCTGTCGTTTCTATGGTCTGCTAGTGGATGGGCAGCATAAGCCTAAGCAACATCTTTATTGTATTAATTATTAATAATAACTCAGTGTGTTACCCTTATCCACCCTCCCTTACCCTGACTGTATTCCTCACTTCCCCTTCTCTATGATAACGATTCTGAAACCCACTGATTAACATTGATTAGGACAAATGATCTGCATTTCCCTCAGCGAATCAGATCTAAGCCCCAATTATCATGTCACCTGCGTTCCATCCAATGAACAGCAGTGGCAGGTTTTCCATCCACTACTTATATAGACACATGTAACCCTACGAGCATCCTAGAAAAAGGCCAGCTTACATCACTAGCTTCCAAATTACAAAGTGCGCCGCAACGACTAAGTAAAGAGCCCAGCAACAGACGGACCACCACGAGAAACCGGTACTGTACTTCCGCAGCCACTCGCTATTACAGATCACCGCTCCCCAGACCCCTTGCCGCATGCTGCTCAAGTCAGACCCAGCCGGTGAGTAAATACTCCCTGTGTGAGCCCGTGTGCACATCCTGGAGCTCCCCCCATACATTGCAGGCACGGGGGCATTCCCTCCATATCCGCAGTAGTGTGGGTTACCTCTGGGATTGGCCACATATACATAGAGCAGGAGTACCTGTAACGGAGGGTACACACGGTCAGATTTTCTGGAAGATATGAACGGTAACGATTGTAAAAATCGTTACATCGTTCGTATCGTTGACATGTTTGGCATGCATCGACGAACGATGCGCGTGAGCGCATGTCAGATAACGCTATCTGAAATCGACTGTGTTTGCAGCCAGATTTAGACGATATCATTCCTTTAAATACTGTCAGAAATCATTCATCATTCATGAAATCGTTGGTAAAATCGTTCAAATCGTTCATCGTTGATCTAGCAAGTCTGACCATGCATACAGTGGCGTAACTTCATCCCAGGTGCCCGGAGGCAGGATAAATGGTGGTGTCCCCCCCCAAATTAAAATGTAAGACCCCCCAACACCTATGCCAGCCTCAGCTGCCGCCGCCCCCTATGCAGTTCCTTTTATACAATGACCCCAGTAGTAGTCCCCCGAAGCAGTGCCCGCTTATGTAGTGACCCCCAGTAATGGTCCCCCTATGCAGTGCCTTCAGTAGTGAGCCCCCGGTAGTTGCCCCCTGTAATGAGCCCCCTGTAGTTGCCCCCAGTAGCGAGCCCCCAGTAGTTGCCCCCAATAGTTGCCCCCAGTAGTGAGCTCCCAGTAGTTTCCCCCAGTAGTGAGCCCCCTGTAGTTGCCCCAAGTAGTGAGCCCCCTGTAGTTGCCCCCAGTAGTGAGCCCCCGGTAGTTGCACCCAGTAGTGAGCCCCCTGTAGTTGCCCCAAGTAGTGAGCCACCTGTAGTTTCCCCCAGTAGTGAGCCCCCCCCCCGCGCGCGCGCCCACACAAAAAAAAATAAAAAGCACTTACCTTTACCCCTGGCTCCAGTGCTGCTGCCGTCCATCATGACGTCACTCCCATAGTGCACTGCGGGACTCTGAAAACGGAGGGAGCTCCATCCTCCGGCTGCCGCCGGGGGTTTGAAATTGAATAGGAGCCGGGCACCCGCTGGTAACGCACTCAGCGGGCGCCCGGCAAATGGAGGGTGCAGGCACCCTCCATAGTCACGCCAGCGGCGCTCCATCTCCATGCAGCTCCGGGGACAATGGAGCCAGGTGCCCCCTTCAGGGTTAGCGCCCGGCGGCTAATGACTCCATTGTCTCCGGACTTCCACCACTGCGTGCGTATGCACCATTAGGTGCATGCTCCAGCAAGGTGGTTAGTTTATCCACCATACCATCATGTTTGTAGTTCAACACACAGAACCTGCACCCGCTTGACTGAACCTCCTCTTTTCTTTTTCCCCTTTGACCCACACCCTCACCTTTCCACATCCTACCCTCTTGTGACTCTGTGTAAACCCGCATATGTTTTTAGCGCAGCTGTGGGACAAGATTACCTACTCTTTGACAATTGTTTGTATACATCGTTATTAACATTTCTTTTAATAAATAATATATTCTTCAACTCATATTAGATTCTTATGCTGGTTTTAATAGGACCCTTCTAAATGATTTAAGTTACTTGGCGAATTGCAACATTGCCTCTGGTATACTGGTTTATTATACTACACTTTGATCTGTGATTGAGCACTTATTGGCTAAACACTGCACAATGTGTTTTTCCTTATATAGCTGCCTAATGGTAGCACCGGCCCTGATCATAGTGACTAGAAGTCATGTGACTCTTTTGAAGGCTACATGTGGCCCATGGCATCCCACGGTGCCCACCACTGATCGTATTTCCCCATATTCGGGCCTCTCACTATAAAAGCAAACAGTTCTGTCATGTGTACTTTATAACTTAGACATAACTTAAGTAAATATCCCCTATAGATAAACTATTGGCTTTCTTGCTTTTGCTACGCTTCGATTGTTTTCCCAGTTCCTTTAGTGTATTTTGTAGAATGTTCTCCTTACATTTAGTTTATAGAGTTTTCGTTTGCTCTGATGACCCATTTCTCAGCATTTTATCTTACCAAGTTGTAACTTCCATACTGACTGTCACAGACTTTGAAAACATCTATTGTTAATAGCTACTTTTCTTGGTAAAGCTAGAACAGAATCCAGGAAATACCATGCACATAATTATGCAGAGGGGAATGTTTTGTTTAGAACAAAAATTGCAAAGTGACAGACAGACATGACTGTATGAGAAATATGTGGTTCAGAAGTTTCAGAGGAAGAAAGTATAGTACTGTAAAGGTACTAGGTAAATATTTTTCCTGTTGAGGGGCAGAATTTCCCTTTAGATGTTACTTGATCCTTTTCAGCTTTTATGGATGGAATTTACAAAATCACTTTTAAAAATCAAAATGTCACATTTAATTATGTGGACAATGACATGTCTTGTATGTCTGACAAGCACATATTTATTGGCCTGGAATGGACAGAACTTATAATTTTACTTTTTATTTGATTTTGATACAGTAATAGCTTTATAAAAATGGCTGTTATCAGCTCAGTATTAATTTGTGTTCTGTATGTTGATAAATTGTGTGTGATGATGGTCTCATATTCTCTGCGTAACTGTAACTTGTGCAGAAAACAGGGTCCAGAACATCTTATTAAGCAATAACTGTTTGGCCAGACAGTATTTTCCTACCCCCTACCCTAACCTAAACCTCCTTCCCCGATGCCTAACCCTAACCTACCCCTCTAGTGGCTAAACCTAACCTCCCCCTCACCCCTACCCTAATTCTAACACCCCCTCCCCTAAGCCTAAACCTAATCTCCCCCCCCCATAGTGCCTAAACCTAACCTCCCCCTCCCCGCACCCTAATCCTAACCCTTCCTCCCTGATGCCTATCCCTAACCCTTCCCCTAGTGCCTAACCCTAACCCTGCTAGCTAATGCTACCCTCCCCTTAACACCCCGATACTTACCTCTGGGATGCTGACGCTCGGGATACTGGTGCCGGGATCCCGATCTGTCGGGATTTCGGGGCCGGTATTTAGACAGTCGATTACATCATATATATATATATATATATATATATGTTTACATATATATATTAATATATATATATTTACATATATAAAATTATTATTTTTTTAATGGGAAAAAATTTTGGTTGTTTATTTGAAAAGGAAAACATTTTTTTTTTTATATTTATATATGCCTATCTCCCTGAAGGTCTAGTAAACACCCAAATCTCAGATGGCTCTCCCAGTACTTCGAGCAAGTCTCCCGGAGGCCTATGTAAGTACTGTAGGTGGTTCGATTGGGTTGATGATACGATTCGCACTGGATTACCTCATAGTGGACCCACTCCCCACTTTACAATGCCATTAATCGCAGTATTTTATAGTGATGGGCATCACGTCCCCGGTATCACCCACTTGACTGTGACCACCGTTGATTTTTTTTATTGCCAAGTTCAGACTTCAAGTTCACTACGTACATGTTTTCCAACTTGCCTCCACACTGGCCTGCTGAAGCGGTAACCTTACTGCTGCCAAGCCGAGATATCTGAAGATTGAACAGTGACAGAAGATGTTCTATTCCTGAGATTAGCAGCAATAAAAAATTATTTCACTTTGGTTGCCAAATTTTTCTTACATCATAATTCCATTGGTTGGCTTGTTACAATATTTGATATTTTTACCACAAAAGTATATCTGGCATTGGTAGGTTATTATTATAGCAGATTGTAGTTGGGTAAACTAGTATTCAGTGGTGTCAGCAAGAAGGAAATAGATTAATTCTCCCAACAGCCTTGATTTAATAAGTAGTTGCTGGTATATGGTGTTGAACTCCAAAAAACTGAGCAATGATGAGGGTCTCTGCACACATATGTTTATAGACTCCCTTTATCATTACCATTAGAGTTCTCTGCTCTCGTGTCCACAACCCGCCAAAGGAAGTGAGAAGTTCATTGTATTTATACTCAGTTTCTTCTGTTCTAATGCACAGGGGGCATTATATAGGCAGGGGGGGGTTGAGCGGGCATGTGCCCTGGCACTGTGTCGGACCCAGCAGAGGTGGCGGGGGGGGTAAAACAAAAATGCCGGTGCTGGGTAGTACATTCACTGACAGTGAGTGTACTACCTGGTGTCGGTGTGTTTGTTTTACAGTTATTGTGTAGTGCAGGGGTGGCCAAAAAGCAGACTGTGACAAGTTGATCATGGTGGATGTCTTATTGGCTCCAGCAGCAACCAATAAGAATCAGGCAGATTCTCATTGGCTGCTGCAACCAGGGCCGGAACCGGGCTGGAGAGGTGCCGTTACTGCCTACTCCATTTGCCGGGTGCCCGCTGAGATTTTGTTGCCAGCGGGCGCCCGACAGCTCCTTTCCTGCAGCAGCAGCTGGAGGCTGGAGCTCACTCCTGAGCTCCGCCTTCTGACTCCCGCAGTGGGTGAAGGTAGAGACATCATGATGTCTCTCCGATAGTGCTGAGCTGGAGGAGCAGTAGGACGATGGCGGGTGCAGGGTTAAGGTAAGTATAGTATTGTGTGTGTGTGTGTGTGTCTGTGTCTTTTATGTGCAAGGGGCACTGCATAAGACGCACTACTGGGGGCACTGCATAAGACGCACTACTGGGGGCATTGCATAAAGGGCACTACTAATGGGGGCATTGCATTAGGGGCACTTTTACAGTGGGCATTGCATAAGGGGCACTACTACTAGAAGCCTTGCATAAGGGGTACTACTACTGGGGACATTAAGGTGCATATGGAATGGAAAGGAATGTTCCCAGAGTACAGAGAAACGGTGGCGTGTCATGTTGACACGCCCCCATTTTTCAGTGGCCACGCCTGTATTTTGTCAACTTGCCCAGAGCTCCAAAGACACTAGTTACGCCAATGATAATGCAGTATATAGTGCTGCAATAAATCCAGTATTGATTTAGCGATACAGCACATGAACATTCCAGATAACGGTATACATTTACTAAGTGGTGCCTTTCAAAGCCGCTGCATTTTGGAACTGCTTTTAAAGGGGCAATAATATTAAATACAAAACCAGACATGTTTTGTACTTAACATTATTGCCCCTCTGAAGCCATTGGCCGAAATGGTCAAAAACGCGGCAGCTTTGAAAAGCGCCACCTAGTAAGTTTACCCCAAAGTGTTATCTTATAGCCCCCATCTGCTAAATTCTAATAATTAAATTAGGGTTTGGATTTGTTTTGCTATTTGGTAGAATCTTGCTTAAAATTATTTGATATTCAGTCATACTCTGAAATACAGTTTCAGTACTCCACATGCATTATCATGCGTTCATGTGTAAGTAAGCCTGCAATGTAACAGCTGATTGTCTCCTCCTAACCCACACCTCTGCACCCCGCACACTGACTCACCCCTCTGAGTCATCCATGCCTGACCCATGTCTCCCCATTAGACTGTAAGATCTGAGGAGCAGGGCCCTCTACCTTTGTGTACTCTTTCATATGCTGAGAAAGGAAAACTTGCGCTTTTCTGTTCCTGTAAGTTTGCTTTGAACAAATATTTAAAAGTAATTTCTATGTAGATGGAAATAGAGAAAAACAAATATTTTATTTTCTCAACATTAAAAATCATATAATATAATTAAAAAATTCCACATGACCCACGGTTACTTTATTCCCTCCTGGAATGCAAGCAGAAATCTGACAAAAGTACAGGCACGATGCTGTTTTCTGCCCTTAGCGCGGCGGAAACAGTATCGCGCCGGGAAGTTTAGTCTGAGAATGCCCGTTCTCGTGACTAAACACCCTGTTTAAGGTATGAGGGGCGGGAGAACGGGCATTCCCCGACCTAACAGCGAGCAGAATTGAATAGCACCGGGAGGTCATTCCCGGCGCTATTCAATTCGCGCTGATTTGAATCTGGGTGTTTTATTTAAAAAAAAAAAATCCCATTTCAAATTGACACTTTAAGTCCTGAGGCAGAATCACAGAAATATTGTCACTTTTGCCAAATCAGGACCTATTATATTTGGCCCATAGTTCCAAGGGAACATATGCACAGTGCTCTTCAGTTATACAGTATGTTTATCACTTCATAGCTTGTTACACAAATTCTAAACAACAGTAAGAGAAATAGTGGCTGTCTCAGATGTGTACGCTAGAACAATATTTACAAAGTTAGCAGATTTTTTTTTTTTAAACTGGCCTTGCAAGGGAGCAGTAGTGTGCATCGCCAGCGATGGTGCTGCAGCTCCAGTCGCAGTGTTCTAGACGCCACAATCTGATTGAAAGGCTGCGGACATTTTGGGGCGGGACGACGGGAGCGTGTAGACCCCATTTTGAGTCATTCCAAGGCCAGTGTCTGCTTCTATTTTAGGCTCACTCAGGTGGCCGATGTTGCGACCGATGGTTACGATAGTTACGATAGTTACGATGATGTGTCTTTGGACGCAGTACTCAGATCTGAGATGCCGGCAATGGGTATATTTTGACTTCAGGCACCTCTTACGGCATAAGCATATTTTAGTACATCAGCTGCTGTGCCTTTAGTGTACATCTCTGAATCAGGCCCATAGTAATGTCATGGATAACCTTGCAGGCTCACTTAACAAAATAATCATCTTCAAGATAGAGGTCAACCATTTCAGAAATATTTTAAGTAATCAATATTTATGACATGTAAGGGAGAGTATAAATAGCACCATCTATTCTCCATGCAGAAGTCTCCATCACTCATTCTTTAAATATCTAAATGAATAATAATTTGTAGCCATTACTAAGACATTAATAGCAGCACAAAAAGTAAACTGACTGCTATTAAACTGTGGTTTTAGGTACAGACTCCCTCTGCTATTGATCTTTTAAGATAATATATTGTCCAGGAAATGGAAACAGTTACTTGGTCAAACAATTTCATACAGTAAGTTCCCTTGTTCTTCAAATGATTATTTTTTATATTTAAATAAAAGTTACATTAAGATTTTTGAACAATATAATGGGGGGGGGGGGCATTTGTTGAACATTGCACTTGTAACTTTAAAGGGGCCTATCCATTTAACGACATGAAAGTCTGAACGAATCAGGGCGGGCTGTTTTTTTTTTAAAACCCCGGCCTCCAGACCGCTTTCTAAGCTGTGGGTGACCACCCACAGCTTTAGCGGGCGGCCTGGCGATGGTCGCGGTATCGTAGGGTCTCGTCCATCGCAAGCCCCAGTGAACTTCCTGCTCTAATAGAGCAGGATGTTTACTACTGACATCACGTGTGATGTCAGTAGGGCTGCCCACAAACGGCAGGCGTTCCTAAGGGAACGCCTCCGTTTGTGCAGCCACCTCCCCGACCTGCCTACAAAACGGGGTGAGCTGTTGATCAACATCGACAGCCACCCCATCTTGTAGCGAGCCCCGGAGCGAGTGATATCTCGCTCACTCCGGGGTTTGCGCATGCGCACTGCCCGGCCATCGACCCGTTTCGAGTGCTATGCGCTCGCGAGCGGGTCTGAATAGTCTCAAAAACCCTTACTGCGCACACACGAACAAATGTGAGCATTACCTTTCGTAATTGCGTACGGAATCGCTAACACTTGAGAAAGTATTTGTGAACCCTGGTTGTTTCAGGGTGGAGACTGGGAGGTGAATAAAGCCTGGCAAGGACCCGTCACTGTTTCAAAACGGAATCAGTATGCATGATCGCCGGACATCAGCCAGGCGGATGAAATCCCGATGCCAGCAGCCCGTAGGGAGTAGCTCCTGACAGGGCAGGTAAGTACCCTATCCCTACCCCTCCCTCCTCTAACCCTCCCTTAGGGGTGACTAACCCTAACCTCCCCCCTAGTGCTTAACCCTAACCTTCCCCCAGGGGTGCTTAAACCTAACCCTCCCCCCTCCCAGGACCCTAAACCTAATCCTCCCGGGGGGGCCTAACCTAACCTCCCCCCGGGGCTGCCTAACCCTAACCCCCCTTCCCCTGGCCTAACGCTAACCCTCCCAGGGGGGTGCCTAACCCTCAGTCCCCCCGGGAGTCCCTAAACTTAACCCCCCCAAGCGGCTATGATCTCCCCATTCCTGGCTTACCTACGTTCGGTATGCTGGACTTCGGGATTTCGGCGTGGGGCTAATGATAGGCATCAGTATTTAGACGCCTATCATTAGTCCCATGCCGGGATTTCACTGCCGGGCTTTTTGACTACATACGGTCAAAAATACAGGCTAATAGCTCTGTTGAACTCCAGCATTAAAATCTATGAGAAGCTAATAGCCAACAGGTTGAATCCTATTCTGCCCGGATTTGTGTCATATGATCAAGTTGGCTTTACTTTAGGAAGGCAGGCACCAGATAATATTAGAAGAGTTTTTTCCCTTCTGGAAGCTCTTGTTGCCCAACCTGTCCTCCTCTCTCTCGATGCAGAAAAAGTTTTTCATAGGCTACACTGGCTATATACTGTATGTCCCGGGTTTTTGCTAGGTTTGGATTCTCTTATGTAGTGCTAAAAAATAAGTGAGTATTGATAGCGCTCTGTTCAAAATGGACATTAATCATGTGATAACTATAAATCACATAATCCCTTTAATCAAAGAATGGGACTACAATGTAAGAAAATACAGATACATTTATTTATGGAATATTATACAAAACATTGATAAAAATCACTCAAATGGATAAAATGAATTCAGGGATGATTGGATAGACAACAACGTTATACATATATAAGATATATAATATGAACCCTCTGGATTGCACACTTTATTAGCGGTGGTGTGAGAAAACATGATGGTAACTGTCCATTGTCTGGATCCAAGGCCAGTTTAGCATCACACCACTTAGCTTTAGCCTGTAATAAATGGGGAAACGTTCAGAAGTAAGGGGTTGTTGAAGATCATCCAGATCCCAAATCCAAGTCCTTAAAGTCTGCAGCACAGTGCCGACACAACAAGTTTCGGATTATCAAATCCTTTTTCAAGCGTGGATCCTGTGCTCCTGCTGATTCTTCTATTTGTACTGCCATGCCGGAAGTAGCCGCTCACCGCGTGGTTCCTAACTTCCGGTCGCGTGCGTTTCACCGCCGGACCGGATCTGACACACCAGACGCATAGATTGCGTTTCACTTTATCGGGAGATGGCGCTTTGCATTCCAGCTCCATATTGTAGGTTTGGATTCTCTATTATTTATGAAAGCTATTTTCAACTTATAAACTAACCCTTTGGCCCATATCTTTAGTAACGGTTTTCTCTCAAAAAGTTTTAATATTACCAATGGGACGCAACAGGGGTGTCCTTTATTGCCTTTAATATTTGCCTTAGCTATGGAACCACTTGTTGAAAAAATCAGATCTCCCCCCTCCTTTAAAGGTTTATCTGTTGGCTCTATTGAGCATGATATTTCTCTTTGCAGATGACATTGTTACAAAACCTGAAACTTCTTTACTTCCCCTTCATACTGTTCTCCCAGAGTATTCCGCAGCATCGTACTATAAGTTAAATACCTCAAAAACTGAAGTATTGACTTATAATATTGATCAAACCTCTCTACAGCAACTTCAGACTTATGCTTGGCAGGCTACTGATACTTAGGAATTAGTATACCAATAAAACTGCAAGATGTTATAGTTAGTAATTATCAGCCATTATTAGATCAATTTTCTAGACTTACTAAGATGTGGGTAAACTACGAAATTTCATCGATGGGGCACCTTTCTTCTGTAAAAATGATGTTACTCCCTAAAATTCTCGACCTCTTTCGAGCTATACCATACTTTGTTCCATTACGCTTCCTAAATAAATTCTACTCAGTTATTTCCACATTTGTTTGGAAGGGTAATCCACCTCGAATGGCTAAAGCCTATTTAGATTTAAGGCTAGAGGTTGTTTAACTGCACCTAATCTTGAGTTATACAGTATCAACATGCCTGTCTTCTTGACCAAGTGAAAGATTGGTTTTCTCCTCAGCCCACTAAGCCATGGGTGGATATACAAAATTCTATGTGTAATACTACAAGATTTGTTATGGTTTAAGGCTATGGACAGACCTTATTCTCTTACTCTGAGGAGTGTGTGTGATACCCTCATAGTCTGGGATAAACTAATTGGTTCACATGGTGATTTTTCCCTTCCATCGTCTAACATTTCCATATTGGCACAAAATTGATTCCCGATTTATCCCTACTTAATTAGTATGACCATGGCATCCTAACTGTTAAAGATCTGTACAATGACCAACACCTTAAGTCTTTTCAACACCTTCAAGACCAATACTCTGTTCCTAAGAACGACTTCTACACATTTTTACAAATAGGACACTGGGTGCTATCCAATACCTCTCTAGTACAACCCTCTCTTCTCCACCTCCATACATAATGTCTAAATTTCACTCTCCATGTCATAACGGCGGTATATCTATGTAGTACGGAGCGCTTAAGTCCCCGTTAGAAGATAAAAAGCTCTTAATACAAGCCTGGTGGGAGACAGAATTTAAAATTTCCCTAACATGAGGATTGGATTATATTATTTTTGAATATCTATAAAATAGCCAAATGTCTGAACCACACTGAAATTATGTTTAAATTAATACACGGTCTGTACCATACTCCAGATAAATTACACAAAATATGGTCTGAGACTTCAAAAGTCTGCTGAAGAAATTGTGGATCAGAGAGCACACATATTTTTTGGTCTTATCCTCCTATTAATTCTCTTTGGACAGACGTTTTTAAGAGACTGGGAAGTGACCTAAAATGATCTAAAAGCAGGAGTCGTTTCATGGGCATGTTATGGGAGTGTCATGTTCATGTCTAGAAACGCTGCTGCATTATCAACAGTATATACAACCAGGGGCGGGATGGGCCGGGGGGCAGGGTGCCTTCTGCCCCCTGGGCCAGTGAGATTTAAGCCCTGGAGGGGCTGCCAGCTTCCTGCAGCCACACGCTGCATACACAGGGCCAGCGCTTAATATAGGTGACCCTTGAAACCAGCTGGCTGCTGCCGGGACCAGGAAGCTGAGCACTGTGAGGACTGGAGTGGAAGTGGGGCTGCCTGATGACTCCTCGGATCTCTCAGCCAGTGGTGAAATCAGTTGAACTGTCTGAGAATTTCATGGAGTCATCAGGCAACCCCGCCTCCAACCGAGTGTTCAGGCTATTCAGTCCCGCCCAGCAGTAGCACTCACTGCCACGGGGCCTGCACTACAGCTGGGTGGCTCAGGTAGGGGCCGCCTAGGGTAGGGGGTTATTTGTGCGATTATGATGAGGGGCAGGGGAGCACGATGGGGAAGGGAGGCACAGTGAGGGACTAGGTAAGGGGAGGTGGAAGGGGAGCACAGTGTACGATGTATATTATTATCATATACTTATATACATGTCAGTGGCCTTCTTATGGGGGGGCTGCGTACATAGATAGAACAACCTCCTCATCACCCCATACTGATATCACTACCTTCTGATATCGACTGCAGCATGTTCCACAGGCACACGTGCAGCATACTGCCAGCTATAGAAGTGATGGCAGAGCACAGAGCAGCTATTCTGTTTGAAGAGCGCAGACCCCCGACCCCCAGCTCTACCTGGGTGATCTGTGCTGTTTTAAACTGTTTCCTGGTCCATATAGCTGCAGCATCTACCCTGCAGCATTCAGTATTGGAAACAGTACGAACGTGTGTTAAGTACCTGCTGCTCAATCTGATTTAAGTACGTAGAATCTCACTACCTCCCCATGTATGCCTCTACCCCCTAACACACATCTTGTATGTCTGTGAGCACATTTCTCTCCCCTTTGTCTTCTCTAATTCTCTCCCCATGTCTGCTCCCTTCCTTATAACCCTTTGGGCTGTATTCAATTGCCGGCAAAAAGTCCCGGAGTTTTCGCCTGCCGGGGTTTTCGGCGTCATCGCTTGTTTTGCCCCTGGAAAAGTATCGCGTTCGCCACCGGGATTCGCCCTATTCAATTCCAAAGGACGCAAAAAGGCTCAAATCAACGAAAAGTCCTGTCAGATTTGGGGAAATCACCCTGACACCCCCCAAAAGATGCACTGACATGGAGGATCACTATGGATACCTCTGAATAGCCCTGCTGAAGGTATTTGAGGTACTTAAATGGTCTCAATTTGTGCTCTTTTGTGTCTTTGCACAAGTGGTGACGAATAGCATTTAGCAGGGTTTTTTTGGCAAAAATAAGTAGTCCCAGCAAATTTGGGGTACATGAAAATGGGTGCGAGCATGGTTAAAATTTGCTAAAGTGAGTTTTTAAAAAACGCACCTTCAGCATGCACCTGCAATCAAAAAAAAAGCTTGGACATACTCTGGAGTCGATTTCGCTAGTTTTTAATTTTGTCCCCCAAAACGAAGGTACTTTTTTGAGGGGTTGTAAAGTATTTTTTCTTTACTTTTTTTGATGCAGTGTACCTTTGGGGGACTGTTCCAAGGCTGCAGGTGTGTTCCCACAACTTTGCACCCCAAACCCCCCATTCTGCAGTTTTTTCCGCCTCCATTCACAGGCAAATCTTTTCCGCTGGTTAAAAGGCGCAGACTTTTTGAACAGGCGAAAAGTCTTTGCAATTGAATACGGCGGAAAGATTCCGACAGGCGAAATGACGTCATCAGCGAAAACTATTCATTGAGAACGGCTTTTCGCCGGCAATTGAATACGGCCCTTTGTGTATGTACTGTATATATCTCTTCTATTCTCTCAGCCCATCTGTACATCCATTGTACACAGAGCATCTTCAAGGTTCCCCAAAACCCACTCCTAACCCTACAGTAACACCCTCCTGAAAATGCGCAGACACTGATTGAATTTATTTAAAAACAAATAATAATACAAAACTTTTATTCTTTTAAAAATATATTTTCAGAAAATAAAGCTTAATTTTAATTATTTTAATCTGATGCTGTCTTCCTGAGATGGCGATAACAGGTCAGGTACTGCTCTTATAAAAATGGAATTGAGTAAGAAAATATTATTCCAGTGTCTACACATATGATATGCGAGTGTCATCAGTATGGTGGCCATCTTGGATGCAACTCTAATTTTTTAACTGGAAAGGTATCTATCTATCTATCTATCTATCTATCTATCTATCTATCTATCTATCACATTTCATTTAATAGAAAAGCCAAGGCCACTTGCTTATGTTTGCCCCCCAGCCGGAAATTTGCCAGCCAGCCCCTGAATACAACCCTAGGCTCCCGCAAATGTCGATGGTGCAACTGATGTTGCGTTGATGTTGGAGTGTTTACAATCTCCATCACAAATGCACAGACCACGCAGCCTGAAAGTGGGCATCTCACACACTCTATTACACCAGGAAGCACAAAGGGATGGCTGAGATTAGCATTTGCATATTCTGGCTGCCCCCACCGGGAGGGAGCTTCCAGGTCGGCATAGGGGGGGCACGGACGGGAGTTTTACTCGGCATCAGGGGCGGAGCGGGGGGAGTGACCACGCGATCACGTCATATTGGCCATGCCCCCGCTATACAATGCCGAGATTACCGGCATTGTGAATCAGGTGGCGGGGTCAAAATTACGTAATTCAGCGCGAAAATTTGGAAGGGTTCGCAAACTTTCAAGCACCACTATGTTTATATATATATATATATATATATATATTTATAATGTTATGTTCTTTACGCTGAGAAAAGCAAATATTGTGTTGTAAGACTAGAGATAAGTAAATATTTCATCTACCCAAGATGAAAAGAAATCATATAAATTATATATTTAGCATGACCAATGGTGGTTTTCACTTGTGTACAATTATTTACATTCAACGGGATCCCAACGGTCAGAATACCAACAGATTTTTGTAAGTATTATAACCCTTACCCTAACCCTCCCATTAACCCTGACCCATCCCTCCCGCAGCCTAACCATAACCCTCCTGACCCGCAGCATAACCCTAACCCTCCCGAAACGCAGCCTAAAAATAACCCTCCCCCTAGTGCCCTAACTCCCCTCAATCCCTAACCCTTCTCTATAAAGCCACACCCCTTTTTTGGGTAAGAGTCTTATGCCCTATTTGAAAATGGAGGGGGGGCAATGCTATGGCCCAGGGCACCAAAAACTTTAGTTACGGCTCTGTCATAACATCACAGATTTAGGGGGCACGGCCGACACTAGGCAGGATAGAGCCCTGTTACAGCACTGCCAGAAACCTGCCATTACTGAGCATGCCTCACTCTCAATCCTGATTGATCTGATGTTGAAAGTACATGTCGCCAGATGCGATAGGTAGCGATTTGTAAAGAAATGTGCCAGTAAAAGTCGCCAAACAATATAGGTGCCTATGGCCGCAATGATAACTGCATTTGCAACTATCTCGTCTGACACCGTGTAAAAGAAAAGTTATAAATAACTAAATACATTTTTAAAATTATCTCCTCCCACACACTTGGAAAAAACAGGGGGGAATATGAAAATAGTGCCCTCCCACCCACAAATTTTCCACAGCCAGCACTTTGGCAGGGAAACACACAGTGTATCAGTGCCTACCCCCCACCCTCCCCCCTCCTTCCACCATAGCTTAGCTGCCTACCCTCCTGGGAGATTCCTGGATTGTTGAGAGACCTCCTGGACTCCCGTATTCGTAGGCAAAGCTCCCTGATTTCTCCACACCCTGCAGCACCCTGCCCCTCCCCCTCCCCCCACCACATGAAAATGCAAGACGTGCATGCTCATTTATTCACCTTCCTGCGGTGCTTCCTTCCCGTAGGTTCCTTGTACTGAACTTCAATTAACTATCATGAAGGGACAGGGAGTGAGTGCTATCATACAATAGCATTATACTACCAGTTTATAGCAGGTAAGAGACTACGGGGCAATTCAGTTGTTTTCCCCAGTGGTTGTTACTAGTGGGTGCCTGAAGGAGTAATTTGATTGGTCCTCCGTTCAGATGCAAGAGCCGCCGGCGCCAACACTTCTTCTCGCAGCCTCCTGTGGTGGCGACCGGAAATTTGTAAAACCTCTGTGATTTGGGAGTTTAAAACGGATTAGCCACTTTAAGCTGTAAAATCCGTCTTTGGGGTATAAACATGATAAATGAATAGGCACCCAAAAACAATTGAATTGCTCCTTCAGGAACCCGTTAATTATCGCTGCCCAAAAAAACAATTGAATTCCCCCCTGTGAGTCCCGTGTGAAATATACCCTAACCTTGCTTCAAGCGCCTGCATGCTGACAGCGCTAAAGAAACAGAAGGCAGTGGCTTAGATCAGGGAATTGCTATTTAGGCAGCAGTCTGAATAGATCAACAGGAGATGGAAATGGAAGGGGTCCATCACTGCTATGAATAGGGGAAACTCCTGGACTGAAGCTGATGTCTCTGGGCCTTATTCAGAGATGTACACAAACCTGATGGTTTACATACATCTTCCATGGTGTGAAACCTGTGCACACAGATGTGGACTGCAGTTCACTTGTCCACACAGAGGTATGTTCACATCATACTTGCCTACTTTTAATTTTTCCTCCCCCGGAGAAGCCCAGGGAGGAGAAGCTATGGACGGCCATGGGGGGCAGGGCGTGCTGGTTTGCGTAATTAAGCCCCACCCCCTCACTGCAAATTGAACTTTTGTCCAGGAATGATGATGTTTGACCATGCAAGATGATGTTTTGCCTCTTTCTGAGTCCCGTTTTTTGGAAGGAAAAATCCGAACTCGGGCCCTGATTCAGAGCCGGACGCTCTGACAGAGCGCTCGCTCTGAATCAGGGCCGTCCCTGCTCCTTTTTGGAGCGGCCACCTGGCCGCTCGCATAGCTGTGGGTGACCACCCACAGCTATAGCGAGCAGCCAAAATGATGGTCGCGATGGTCAAGACCATCGCGACCATCGGGCATGCGACGAGACCCTGCGGTAGGGTCTCGCTGCCGCAAGCCCTGGAGTGCTTTTGGCTCTATCAGAGCCAAAAGCACTCCCACTGACATCACTAGTGATGTCAGTGGGGCCGGCCCCAGACGGTAGGTGTTCCCATGGGAACGCCTCCGTCTGTGCAGCCACGCCCCCGGCTCGCCCACCAAAGGGGCGTGCTGTCAATCACCATCGACAGCACACACCCATTGGTGCGAGACCCATAACGACGGCTTGGCCGACGTTGTTCGGGTCTCGCGCATGCGCACTAGGGCAACATCGACCCGCTTGCGAGCGGGTCTGAATCAGGCCCTCGGTGTGCAAATTTAAACCTATCCGAGCCTGCACATCCCTAATTTAAATACTAAACTATATATTTCAATTGTAAACTCTAATTCATACTTGCCAACTCTCCCTCATTGTCAGGGAGACTCCCTGAAATAGTAGCAATCTCCCTGTCTCCCTGAAGAGTCTAGCAATCTCCCTCATTTCATCCTTACCCCATTGTGAAACTGTTATAGTAAAAAACAGAGATAAATACATTCAAATGGGATCATTAGTGTAATTTCCTTGCATTGGTTATTATAAGGCACAATGATCCCTATCAATTTCTGAAAAGTATTAGGGTGTTTTCATCAACAAACAGATCTTACTAACTGCTTTTGGGCTTGTTTACATAAGTCAGGTTTAGGACACGCCTCTCAGATTTATCAGTACACGCCCACTGTAACACGCGCTCATAGGTGCTGCTTTCACAATCTCCCTGAAATGCTTTTTCAAAAGTAGGCAAGTATGCTCTAATTTCACCTGTAGTGTTCCCAAGCCAACTCTGGCGGATTTCATAGTAATAGTGTGGCTTGGGTGGAGACATTGCTGTCCAAGAACGAGAATAAATCCTCCTTCATCAACAGTCAGCAACCCTGAAAGTATAAACTAGTAAGGTGTATCACGGAAACAGGGTTACATGCGTAATGTCCCTCCACCAGCCTGGACCTAGTAATCACCTATGCAGTGGAACTTGCTACATTTCAGATAGGCTCCTATAAAATAAAGCAGTAATTTCCAACTTCATATACTGTAGGTGAGAAATGATGATGAAAACTGGCAATTCCAAGCATTTTGCCTCTAATAATTAGCTAGTAGAGGGAACAGAGAATATATAGGTTAAGATGGGTACACACTAGACGAGATTTTTTTACGGTCTGACGGATCGGAACGACAAATCGTTCAAATCATGCAGTGTGTAGCCACTATGTTGGGCGGTGCGGGCTCCTGTGGGGTCGTCAGCCGTATCGTCAGGTCAGCTATACATGCAGCTCAATCTGACGATGTGGTAGATAATTGGTGTACTTTCCCATTTATTAAGGCTTTGAAGGTCACGTGAAGATTTGTTTTGCAATCCACAAATATAGCCTTCATAATTTCAGCAAATCTCATACGTTTCAGTGCAGATTGATCTCTCCCTGAAAAGAGTTGCATCAGAGAGATAAACACTGACGTTGTTACATAAGTAGAACAACTCAGAGATGAGGAAGAAATTATCTTTGTTCTGGGGGCACTCAATTGAAATATAGCATGTAAAACATAACATTTATTGAATATGCATTCAAAAATTATAACCACCGTTCATATATCAGAAGCAGATCATTCATAAAAACACACACAGCAAAATAATCATCTCATGTAAGAGAAAGCTAGTGAAATATAGCAGAATAAAATCACAATATGATAACTAGATTGCTCAAAATAAACCACATTCACGGTATAATAACCAGTTAATTCTCAAGGTGTTTCACAAAAATAGAGGTACAATGACCAATCAAAGCAAAGTATCGCAAATAAAGGTATAACGACCAAAGTATAGGCAGTCACAGTGATAGACACATTCCATTTCTTGATAATTATAACACTCTGTACACTTGTGTCAAGGAAATAGTATCAATCATAGCCAAAATCATGTTTTGCTTCATACACCTTTCAGACATCTCGAGATTCCCGGGAATTTGGCCTGCCTCAGCCAAATTCCCGGGTACTGTCTGAAAGGTACCTACTCAGGAACATGTTCCCAGGTAGCCGCCCCTTCAATCGACCAGGGTTTTTCCCGGGACCTAAGTCCCGAGAAATTACCCTGCTTCTGTCTGAATGGTGCTACCCAGGAATTTACTACTCCCGGGCAGCACCAAGCAGCTTTGACATGGAGTTGACAGCGCAGAGCATCCTATAGGACGCTCAGCGCTGCTGCTTTGAGTTGACAGTGCAGAGCGTCCTATATCACACTCAGCGCTGCTGCTTTGAGTTGACAGCGCAGAGCGTCCTATAGGACGCTCAGCACTGCTGCTTTGAGTTGGCAGCACAGAGAGTCCTATAGGACGCTCAGCGCTGCTGCTCACCACACCCAGCGCCAACCGACTGTGTACAGAGAACCCCAGCCGGACGGTGTGGACACCCGCCGGCGGGACTCTGCCACAGCGGGCCGCCTGCCACACCGGTCGCTGTGTCAGCGGCACAGGACCCCAGGCGGACGCCGGGGACACCCGCGCTGGAGACCGCCGACTGGTTCCAGCCATAGCGGGCCACCCACACTCCTGCTGGACCACCAGGGAATTAAAAGACACTTTTAAAAAATTATAAAAAAAAATAAAATAAAAATCTGCATTATGATTGACTGGCTTCCGGCAGCTGAATGATGACATCATCATCAGCCAGAGAGGGGATAGGCTAGAAGGAGCAGACGGCAGAGAAGAGGCAGGTAAGCAGAAAAACCCTGCTCTTGTCTGAAAGGGGTCTACCTGGGAATTTCCTGGGTAGACACTGTAATGTGAAAGGGGGGTCTCGATCAAATACCCGGGAATTTGCACAGGAGAAATTCCCGGGTCTGAGCAGGAAATTTCCTGGGTTGCATATCTGAAAGGGGTATCAGAGAGAAATATGTGTAACAATAAACAGCAAGATATCTGCATATCATTTCTACTACAGGTACCCAAACCAATTTGGTTACAGAAATGTACAGTAAAGTAGGATCAGATAAAGGTATAGATAACCACCTTTACATAGTGACAGGGTAGCAGCTGCTGCATGTCATTATAGCCAGTAGTGAATGGCATGTGAGCGTGCTATCCATACACCAAGGGGTGGGAACAGGGGCATTTCTAGAGAAGAGGGGGCCCGTGTGCAGGGGCCCCCTCCTCTCCGTCTGGCGGCAGGCAGCGCACTGTGCGGTGCGCGGCCAGCGCTGCACTTTATAGAGCCGGCGCAAACGATGGGAAAATGGCTGCGGCGGCCATTTTCCAGACTTTTTTACAATGCAGACACCGGCGCCGACGTGGGACTCCGGAGAGGTAAGTATCATATAGGTGCGGGTAGTGCGGTGCAAGCCCCCCTGGACCCAGGGACCCGTGTGCTCTGCACACCCTGCACCCATTATAAATACGCCACTGGGTGGGAATAAGTGCATTGAGCATCTGCTGTTGAATTGAATCCGAGATGAGATGATTCTTTTACTGTGTGTGTTTTTATGAATGATCTGCTTCTGATATATGAATGGTGGCGGTTATCATTTTTGAATGCATATTTAATAAATGTTATGTTTTACATGCAAAATTTCAATTCAGTGCCCCCAAAACAAAGATAGTTTCTACCTCATCTTTGAGTTGTTCTACGAAATATGCTACATACTCTCCAGGGAGCACCTCCACCTGTGTTATTATATCACCCTGACAAGGGTCTGTATAAAGTAATATTGTGGAATTTATATTATTAGTATCATTCCAAAACATCTTCTACTAAAGTTTTTTTCACAATTTCCCTTTTCCTGGTATTTACATTGTTATATAAGTGACAGATGCTCATGCATCAGTCATAGATATAGGTACTATTGATATGAATTACGTGTGTGGAACAATTGAACGCTTGACTTCCATAATCTCTGCAACAATGTTTCCACTGAAATTAGCAATGTTAAGATGAAAGAGGAAAAGTATATTGTTATGGTAAGAGGACAGTGTTGTTGGTAGACTGTGTGAGGTAAACAACACATGGTGAAGTTCATCTGACTTGATATTACATTCATTCTACCTCAAGGGGAGGGTACCGCACAGAACCTAATATTGCCAAACCATGGGATGATACACACAGTGACCCTTAATTAAGAGGTGAATTGGGATAGAGTGTTTACATATGGTTATACCTAAGAGTCATGTCACTTCAGGATCACTGTGGGTATCATCCCATTGCATAAGTGTTATATGGTTATGATAAGATATCTAGAATCTGTTAGAACCATGCAGTGAGATTGATTACTAGGACTGATGTTGATTATTTCGCCATATCCATTGGAATCTATCATGGTTCAGCAAGGAGACTTAATTAATTTTAATAATTAGGATTAAAAGTTATATTTTACACATAATTTGATACAAAGTGTGCCCCAACGACAAGCCCTTCTTGTTTCTTCTTTTTTTGGTAAAAATATTCATTCTACCTCTGCAGCTAAGTGAAAGTTATTGTTCTTCACGACCACACTTAATTTAGGCTCTGAAAGTCTCACTACATGGCCCTTTCATAGAAAAGGCAGTAGACTGGATAAGGAGCTGCCTAGCGATGTGGCATTCCCACATCATGACATGGCCACACCGTTAGCATTAGCAGAGGAGAGAAGTTAACATTATTGGGTTGTTAAAGTGAATTAGACTGCCAGCAGTCATTAATGACTGAAGTAGGACAGTCTGGAGAGGGGAAGGTCAGTTAACAAACAGATTTATCAAGCTAAAATATAGTGAGTGCTAACATCTTGGTGGTTTCTTATGTCAGACAATGGCGTCTATAAATGGTGTATTTTCCTAAACTCGATCCTCAAGGCTCCCCAAAAGTTCAGGTTTTAGAGCTATCCATGGTTGAGAACAGGTGACTTAATTAGTGCCTCAGTCAATTTGATTTAATCACCTGTGCTCAACCATGGATATCTCTAAAACCTGAACTGTTGGGGAGCCTTGGGGACTGCGTTTGGGAGCCTCTGAGCTATATTTATGGTGGATTGCCATTATTTCTTCCAACCAAGCAACAATTATATAATATAATAAGTGGCTGTCCCCACACACCACTCAGCTCTCCACCTGGAAGACTTAGGATAAATATTGGGGCAGCAGTGTTAAAAGCAGAAATAAAAAAATAGGTAAATGTGATGTCCTAGAAGTGGATGGCATGTGACTCGTAGTGGCCAGCCACACAAGACAGCAAGCTTTACACCTCTGAAATCTCTTTGCTAGTATAATTACACTGCACCTTTTGCTTTTTTATAACCAGAGTTTACTTTCAATATTCTTACTTTTCCCTTTCAAATTGCAAGCTACAACTATCAGGGCCATCAATAACCTTGGCTTCATTATGTACTTGTTTGCACAGTCTCTACACATTTTACTGTGTTAAATAAATGTGTAATGTTGCATAAAATGTTGTTTTGTAAATACTGTATAAAAATTATTCATTTTTTATTCTGTTTACATACACACACATACACTTTGGTTGTCTATACAGTATCAAGTAAGATTGAAAGAGCAAAACAATTAGTATGTATAATACCATAAATACAGTTTACAGTATTGTGGCCAAAATTTGGGATCTGTTGCACTCATTCAAAGCCAGGGGATGTGCATGGAAACTAGGGGTGAGCGGGATCGGTTTTCTGAAATCCGAACCCCCCCGAGCCCCCCCGATCCGAGTCCGATCCGAGTCAGGCTCGACTTTTCCCGCCTGACTCGGATTCTGAAATCGAGGCAAAACGTCATCTTCCGGCCTTCCGAGTCTCGCGGGTTTTGGATCCTATATAAGGTACCCGCGTCGGCGCCATTTTCTCACTCGGCTGTGGACAGTGAAGAGGGAGGGTGGGAGTTAGGGCTGGCTGGGCTGTGTAGTGTAGTGTAGTGTAGTGCAGAGTAGTGTTGTGCTGTGCTGTGCTGTGCTGCGCTGTGCTGCTGTTGTCCACTACTTCAAAGTCCATAGGGGCTGGCTGTGTTGTGCTGTGCTGCTGTTGTTAATAGGGGCTGTGTCCACTACTTCAAAGTCCATAGGGGCTGGCTGGACTGTGTTGTGCAGTCAGTTGTCCATAGGGGCTGTGTCCACTCCAAAGTCCTGTGCAGTGTCCCAGTCCAAAAGGGGTGCTGTAGTGTGGTCCAGGGGGTGCTCTGTCCATCAGGGGTGCTCCCCCCAAGTGCTAAAAAAATAATATTTTTTTTGTGTTTGTGAATTGTGTGCGCAGTAGCCGCACGTGCATCAACAAAGTAGTGCCAAGCGTGCGCCTGTGTCATAAGTAAAGGGCCGGCTGGCTTGACCGTTAAAGGGTGCTGTAACCCCCAAAGTACACTCCAGTCCAACCAAAAAAAAAATTATTTTCTGTGTTTGTGAATTGTGTGCGCAGTAGCCGCACGTGCATCAACACAGTAGTGCCAAGCGTGCGCCTGTGTCATAAGTAAATGGCCGGCTGGCTTGACCGTTAAAGGGTGCTGTAACCCCCAAAGTACACTCCAGTTCAAACCAAAAAAATAATATTTTTTGTGTGTTTGTGAATTGTGTGCGCAGTAGCCGCACGTGCATCAACAAAGTAGTGCCAAGCGTGCGCCTGTGTCATAAGTAAAGGGCCGGCTGGCTTGACCGTTAAAGGGTGCTGTAACCCCCAAAGTACACTCCAGTCCAAACCAAAAATAAATTTTATTTTCTGTGTTTGTGAATTGTGTGCGTAGTAGCCGCACGTGCATCAACAAAGTAGTGCCAAGCGTGCGCCTGTGTCATAAGTAAAGGGCCGGCTGGCTTGACCGTTAAAGGGTGCTGTAACCCCCAAAGAACACTCCAGTCCAAACCAAAAAAAAAATAATTTTCTGTGTTTGTGAATTGTGTGCGCAGAAGCCGCACGTGCATCAACAAAGTAGTGCCAAGCGTGCGCCTGTGTCATAAGTAAAGGGCCGGCTGGCTTGACCGTTAAAGGGTGCTGTAACCCCCAAAGTACACTCCAGTCCAAACCAAAAAAAAAATTATTTTCTGTGTTTGTGAATTGTGTGTGCAGTAGCCGCACGTGCATCAACAAAGTAGTGCCAAGCGTGCGCCTGTGTCATAAGTAAAGGGCCGGCTGGCTTGACCGTTAAAGGGTGCTGTAACCCCCAAAGTACACTCCAGTCCAAACCAAAAAAAAAATTATTTTCTGTGTTTGTGAATTGTGTGCGCAGTAGCCGCACGTGCATCAACAAAGTAGTGCCAAGCGTGCGCCTGTGTCATAAGTAAAGGGCCGGCTGGCTTGACCGTTAAAGGGTGCTGTAACCCCCAAAGTACACTCCAGTCCAAACCCAAAAAAAAATTTATTTCTGTGTTTGTGAATTGTGTGCGCAGTAGCCGCACGTGCATCAACACAGTAGTGCCAAGCGTGCGCCTGTGTCATAAGTAAATGGCCGGCTGGCTTGACCGTTAAAGGGTGCTGTAACCCCCAAAGTACACTCCAGTTCAAACCAAAAAAATAATATTTTTTGTGTGTTTGTGAATTGTGTGCGCAGTAGCCGCACGTGCATCAACAAAGTAGTGCCAAGCGTGCGCCTGTGTCATAAGTAAAGGGCCGGCTGGCTTGACCGTTAAAGGGTGCTGTAACCCCCAAAGTACACTCCAGTCCAAACCAAAAATAAATTTTATTTTCTGTGTTTGTGAATTGTGTGCGTAGTAGCCGCACGTGCATCAACAAAGTAGTGCCAAGCGTGCGCCTGTGTCATAAGTAAAGGGCCGGCTGGCTTGACCGTTAAAGGGTGCTGTAACCCCCAAAGAACACTCCAGTCCAAACCAAAAAAAAAATAATTTTCTGTGTTTGTGAATTGTGTGCGCAGAAGCCGCACGTGCATCAACAAAGTAGTGCCAAGCGTGCGCCTGTGTCATAAGTAAAGGGCCGGCTGGCTTGACCGTTAAAGGGTGCTGTAACCCCCAAAGTACACTCCAGTCCAAACCAAAAAAAAAATTATTTTCTGTGTTTGTGAATTGTGTGTGCAGTAGCCGCACGTGCATCAACAAAGTAGTGCCAAGCGTGCGCCTGTGTCATAAGTAAAGGGCCGGCTGGCTTGACCGTTAAAGGGTGCTGTAACCCCCAAAGTACACTCCAGTCCAAACCAAAAAAAAAATTATTTTCTGTGTTTGTGAATTGTGTGCGCAGTAGCCGCACGTGCATCAACAAAGTAGTGCCAAGCGTGCGCCTGTGTCATAAGTAAAGGGCCGGCTGGCTTGACCGTTAAAGGGTGCTGTAACCCCCAAAGTACACTCCAGTCCAAACCCAAAAAAAAATTTATTTCTGTGTTTGTGAATTGTGTGCGCAGTAGCCGCACGTGCATCAACACAGTAGTGCCAAGCGTGCGCCTGTGTCATAAGTAAATGGCCGGCTGGCTTGACCGTTAAAGGGTGCTGTAACCCCCAAAGTACAATCCAGTTCAAACCAAAAAAATAATATTTTTTGTGTGTTTGTGAATTGTGTGCGCAGTAGCCGCACGTGCATCAACAAAGTAGTGCCAAGCGTGCGCCTGTGTCATAAGTAAAGGGCCGGCTGGCTTGACCGTTAAAGGGTGCTGTAACCCCCAAAGTACACTCCAGTCCAAACCAAAAAAAAATTTATTTTCTGTGTTTGTGAATTGTGTGCGCAGTAGCCGCATGTGCATCAACAAAGTAGTGCCAAGCGTGCGCCTGTGTCATAAGTAAAGGGCCGGCTGGCTTGACCGATAAAGGGTGCTGTAACCCCCAAAGTACACTCCAGTCCAAACCAAAAAAAATAATATTTTCTGTGTTTGTGAATTGTGTGCGCAGTAGCCGCACGTGTATCAACAAAGGAGCAGCGCCAAGCGTGCGCCTGTGATCCATGAGTAAAGAGCCGGCTGGCTCATTTCTTAAAGGCTGGTGTAACCCACAAAGTGCACTACTCTCCAGCAAAAATAAAGAAATATTTTCTGTGTTTAGCCGCACGTATATATCAAATCGATATAACATAAATGGAGGACCAAACTTTCTCCGATAAAAATAAAATAGAGAAAGATCAAGAACCACTTCCTCCTAGTGCTGAAGCTGCTGCCACTAGTCATGACATAGACGATATGCCATCAACGTCGTCTGCCAATGCCGATGCCCAATGTCATAATAGAGGGCACATACAATCCCAAATGACAAAGTTCAGGAAAATGACCTTGAAAAAAACATTTAAATCAGCTGAAGAGAAACGTAAACTTGCCAATATGCCATTTACGACACGGAGTGGCAAGGAACGGCTAAGGTCGATCCCTAGTATGTTCATGACTAGTGGTTCAGCTTCACATGACGATGGAAGCCCTCCTCCCACTAAAAAAATCAAAAGAGTTAAGCTGGCAAAAGCACAGCGAAGAACTGTGCTTTCTAAGAAGATATCACAAATCCCCAAGGAGAGTCCAAGTGTGGTGGTGGTTGCGATGCCTGACCTTCCCAGCACTGGACGGGAAGAGGTGGCTCTTTCCACCATTTGCACGCCCCCTGCAAGTGCTGAAAGGAGCACCCACAGTCCACTTGCTGATATGCAAATTGAAGATGTCACTGTTGAAGTACAACAGGATGAGGATACTGGTGTAGCTGGCGCTGAGGAGGAAGTTGGCGAGGAGGATTCTGATGGTGATGTGGTTTGTTTAAATCAGGCTCCGGGGGAGACAGTTGTTGTCCGTGGGATGAAAAAGCCCATCACGGTCATGCCTGGGCAGAAGACCAAACATTCCACCTCTTTGGTCTGGCAATATTTCTATCCAAATCCGGACAACAACTGTCTTGCCATATGTACCTTATGTAAAGGTGGAATAAGTAGGGGTAGGGACGTTAACCACCTAGGAACATCCTCCCTTATACGGCACCTGCAGCGCGTTCATAATAAGTTACTGTCAAGTTCAGAAACTTTGGCTAAGACCGTAAGCAGTCCAGGGACACCTAAATCCCGTTGTCCTGTTGTATCCAAGCGCCTGCAAACCACACCGTCAACTCCCTCCTCGTCAAAATCCTCCTTAGTCAGGATCGGAAGTAGTCCTGCAGGCCATGTCACTGGCATGACTGACTCTCCTATCCCGGATTCCTCTGGAGGATCCTGCATTGCTACGCCTCCTGCTGCCGCTGCTGCTGTTGCTGCTGCTGGGAGTCGTTCATCATCCCAGAGAGGAAGTAGGAACACCACTACTTTTACTAAACAATTGACCCTCCAACAGTCCTTAGCAAGGAGGATGAAGTACGACAGCAGTCATCCTGAAGCAAAACGTATAACTGAGGCCTTGACTGCTATGTTGGTGTTAGACGTGCGTCCGGTATCCGCCATTAGTGCAGTGGGATTTAGACAATTGATGGAGGTAGTGTGTCCCCGGTTCCAAATCCCGTCTAGATTCCACTTCACAAGGCAGGGGATACCGAGACTATACAGAAACGTCAGAAAAAGTGTCCTCAGTGTCCTGAAAAATGCCATTGTACCCAATGTCCACTTAACCACGGACATGTGGACAAGTGGAACAGGGCAGACTAAGGACTATATGACTGTGACAGCCCACTGGGTAGATGTATCACCTTACGCAGCAACAGCAGCAGCGTCACCAGTCGCAGCATCTCAGAAACGCCAGCTCGTTCCAAGGCAGGCTACGCTGTGTATCACCGGTTTCAGTAAGAGGCACACCGCCGACAACCTCTTAGAGAAACTGAGGGAAATCATCGCCCAGTGGCTTACCCCACTTAGACTCTCCTGGGGATTTGTGATATCTGACAACGCCACCAATATTGTGCGGGCATTACATCTGGGCAAATTCCAGCACGTCCCATGTTTTGCTCACACAATAAACTTGGTGGTGCAGAATTTTCTGAAAAGCGACAGGGGCGTGCAGGAGACGCTTTGGGTGGCCTGAAAAATTTCTGGCCACTTTCGCCATTCAGCGACTGCGTGCCGAAGACTGGAGCGCCAGCAAACACTCTTGAACCTGCCCCGCCATCACCTGAAGCAAGAGGTTGTGACGCGGTGGAACTCAACCCTCTATATGCTTCAGAGGATGGAGGAGCAGCAAAAGGCCATTCAAGCCTATACATCCACCTATGACATAGGCAAAGGAGGGGGTATGCACCTGACTCAAGCGCAGTGGAGAATGATTTCCGTGTTGTGCAAGGTTCTCCAGCCCTTCGAACTTGCCACACGTGAAGTCAGTTCAGACACTGCCAGCTTGAGTCAGGTCATTCCCCTCATCAGGCTTTTGCAGAAGCAGCTGGAGAAAGTGAAGGAGGAGCTAAGACGGAGCGATTCCGCTCAGCATGTGGGACTTGTGGATGAAGCCCTTCATTTGCTTTGCCAGGATTCCAGGGTGGTCAATCTGTTGAAATCAGACCACTACATTTTGGCCACCGTGCTCGATCCTAGGTTTAAAGCCTATGTGGTGTCTCTCTTTCCGGCTGACACAAGCCTGCAGAGGTGCAAAGACCTGCTGGTGAACACACTGTCAGCTGAAGCGGAACGTGACACGTCAACAGCTCCTTCTTCATTTTCTCCCGCAACTGGGGCTGCCAGGAAAAAACTTAGGTATCCTAAGCAACCCGCTGGTGGTGATGCAGGGCAGGCAGGACCAAGTTTGGACATCTGGTCCGGACTGAAGGACCTGGCAACAATTTCTGACATGTCTACTGTCACTGCATATGATACTGTCACCATTGACAGAATGGTGGAGGATTACATCGGTGACAGCATCCAAGTAGGCATGTCAGACAGTCCATACCTGTACTGGCAGGAAAAAGAGGCAATTTGGAGGCCCCTGTACAAACTGGCTCTATTTTACCTGAGTTGCCCCCCCTCCAGTGTGTACTCCGAAAGAGTGTTTAGTGCAGCCGGGAACCTTGTCAGCGAAAGGCGTAGGAGGTTGCTTCCACAGAATGTGGAGAAGATGATGTTCATCAAAATGAATTATCAGCTCTTCCAGGGAGACCAGCCTCCAGAACGTACAGAGGGACCTGTGGTGGTGGATTCAAGTGGGGACGAGTTAATACTTTGTGAGGATGAGGATGTACATACTGAAGAGGGTGAGGAATCGGTGGATGAGGAGGATGAGGATGACATCTTGCCTCCGTAGAGCCAGTTTGTGCAGGGACACATTAATTGCCAGCTTGTTTTGTGGGGGCCCAAACGAACCAATCATTTCAGCCACAGTTGTGTGGCAGACCCTGGCGCTGAAATGATTGGTTTGTTAAAGTGTGCATGTCCCGTTTATACAACATAAGGGTGGGTGGGAGGGCCCAAGGACAATTCCATCTTGCACCTCTTTTTTTTCTTTGCATTATGTACAGTTTGGGGCCTAGTTTTTCAAACTGCCATCCTGTCTGCCACTGCAGTATCACGCCTAGATGGGTCACGTGTTTGTGCCGCCCACTCGTGTCGCTTAGCATAGTCATCCAGCTACCTCGGTGCAACCTTTTGGACATAAAAACACTATTGTGAGGTGTGAGGTGTTCAGAATAGACTGGAAATGAGTGGAAATTAAGGTTATTGAGGTTAATAATAGCATAGGAGCAGAAAAACCTACAAATTCTGTGATTTTAGCTGTTTTTATGCTTTTTTTCAAAAAAATACAGATCCAAAACACAAAACCCAGAACCCAAAACACGGAAGGGTGGTTTTGGCAAAACCAATCCAGATCCAAAACACGAAGAAAGATCCAGATCCAAAACCAAAACACAAAACACGAAAAGTGGCCGGTGCACACCCCTAATGGAAACTTCCTTAGGGAGGGAGCCTATAGTAATTACTGTAGCTGGAAGTTTTTTAGTGTCTCTATCTTAAAATAACTGGCTTTCAAAGCACTGTACAGATGGCGCTGATTGGTCAGTTCATGGCAGTTCCCACATTCTGACTAATTAATTCCTAAGAAGGGTATCTCTGAGTGACCTCTCATTCACGACGGGGCTTTTGGAGGAGCAGTAGCAGCGTTTTTTTGTGTGACAAGATTCGGGGATGCTAAACATACCGAAGAGTAGATGACCCCTTCAGTTTGTGAGTAATAAATGGGTAAACAAGGGTTGTGTCGGGATGTCTTTATTTAATAAAATATTAAAATATTAATTTATATATTTGTTTTACATATGGAGGATAGGTGCCAACCTATCCTTATTGATGCCCAGGGCTGGTTGGCGAGACGGAACCCCATATTTTTGGGGTTCCCACTTTTCTCGGGGCTTCAACCCTGGGCCAATCGAGGGTTGGTTGACCTTGATAAACCATATAACAGCAAAGGCACGTCAGCATTTGCTGCTGTGCACCACTTTGTTCCTATCCTCTATGTATCTGATAGATTAAGATTAGTACAGAAGGTGGGCTTAGCCTGCAAGGGCAAGAATAGTTAGAGTGTGGCTGACTTTGACATACTGAATATTGCTGTTTTCATACCACCTTGTTATTAAGATCAGCGTCTCTTATCAGAACACAGCATTAACCTTATCAGTAACATCTGTTGGGCATAACGCTATTCTTTCCTCTTGCAAACATATATTACACGCCTTACATTTTTATGGGTCTACACAGATACTCCACAGAATTGCTATTTATATGTAAAGTGTCCAGGAGTTCTAAAACAACAATACCTTAGATCATCTATAATAAACTACCCAAATAAAACTGGAAGTTGTAATTACCCCAGACGCTATGTTTAATCCAATTTAATCCAGTTGGGAGTTATTGGTTGAAACAGGATTTTCATACACTTAAAAGGAGGCACCTACATAAATGGGACATTAAGTTTTTGTTAGATAAAGAAACAGGGCCTGATTTAGCAGTGCACGTTAGTGCACTGCTGAACGCAGATTCCTGAAGTTCGGCAGGCGCATGACCTGTTCTGAGCATGTGTAGAACGGGTCTGCGATCCCGCTCGCAGAATGTCAGTCATTGACAGTCTGCTGCCCTTTGTGGGCAGCGATGCCCTCCGTTCCCCGAAACTGAGGCGTGTCGCCATCATTTGGGGTGAGGGAAGAAGCCATGATCTCCGTCGGCTGACAGAGATTTCCTGGCTTCTTCATCTCAACTGCGGCGGCCGGCTGTGTGGGTCACTTTAGCCGGCCAATGTCCCGCAAAGTATCCAATGCTGCGTTGGACAACACAGCTTGGATATGAAATGCAGCAGAAGGCGTAATGTGATGCCTCCTGTGCATTAGCATATCTGCACAGATGGAATAGCTAAGCTGCTTGCGAGCAGCTGAGCTATTCCGTCTGAAGCTGAATCAGGCCCATAGAACAGAAGGTGGGCATACCCTGTGAAGGCAAAAATAGTTAAAGTATTACTGTTCCTTAACCTTGACATTATAGGATTGCTTGTTAAACACCACTTTATTATCAAGACAAGGGTCTTTTTATAGAATGTACTATCAACCCTTTTAGTACTATCTGTTGGGTACTATTTTATCCACTTCTTATAAAAACACAAAAAATGTACATTGCACACCATATATATTTTGTTATTGGAGTGTAAAAACATAGTGTACAATTTATCTATATGGAGATTAATCCAAGAGATTATTCATATTATAGGGCCTGATTCAGACCCGGACGCAAGTGGCCGTTCGCTCGTTCGGCGTACGAGCGTAAAAATGTAAAATCAAGCGCTCGCTCGTATGTTCGCTCGCAGCTAATCTTCCGCCCCATAGTCTCCCAACCCCTCCTCTAGCTAGCGAACGTTCTAAATAGCGACCGTCCGTCTCCTCTTTGGTTGCAGTGAATACTCGCACAAGTCAATTCCGGAAGTGGCCCTGTCAGTTTTCGATTGCCTGCTATTTCATTCAGCAAACATACTTGAATCAATTAATGGCAATCACTATATTAATTACCTTAATTGGTTTTCACATGTTTGCAATCCTTTTTTTTTTTTCAATGTCAATAAACTTTATTATTGTTAGTGTGTGTCATTGATTCCGCAGAATACGTACGGTTGGACCAAGGGGATGGTTGTTCAAAATTAAAAGTTTGTTTGAATGCTACTGTTGTTTTGCGTTTTTTTATATGCATAGTTTTCATCTTTTTTATTAATATTTAAATTAGCTAATGCATGTCACTGCATGAAGCCTATCATAGCTCACATTATATTTGTGAGGGTGTAGGTCACATGACTCATACAATAACCAATAGAATGCTTTCTGTTAATTTACAAAGTACATTAGCCAATCAAAATTTTTCTAGGCCCTTTATTAAAACTGTTTGGTGTAAAAAAAATCATTGCCATCATGAGAGCCGCAGCTTTTTGCCACAGAGAACTCCTGGCCCTCAATGATGTGATGGACCGGAGATTAACGAACTCCACGGGCCCCATCACTAACCTCCACAAGTGGCTTGCCTACGCGGAGGTGCGGCGCTGCCTGCGTAGGATCAGATTCCAGGAATGATGATGTTCGTCCATGTAAGATGACGTTTAGCCTCTTTCTGAGTTCCGTTTTTTTGGAGGGAAAAATCCGAACTCAACGTGCAAACTCGAACCTATCCGAGCCTGCACATCCCTATTTTGGACATACCTGCGTGTGCATGTTTCCCGTATAGCCCTGTTTCTTTATTTTGGACATACCTGCATGTGCATGTTTCCCGTATAGCCCTGTTTCTTTATTTTGGACATCCCTGCGTGTGCATGTTTCCCATTTAGCACTTTTTTTTTGTTTGTTTTTTGTGTGTAAATTTTGGATTCAAAATGTAAAATATGTAATAATATAAATTTATCAACATCATTTAGGGGCTGAGCGCAGACTACGATGTCTCCAACGTCACCGACGTCGGGCTCGTCCCCTCTCCCCCACTCCCACCCAAACCACCTCTCCCCACTCTTCCCCAAATTCCCCCTCCACCCCAGACCTTGCAGACCATGAGGCCCCTCCCTCTCCTCACATTCCCATCCCTCCAACTTCACCCTCCCCTCCACCCCCCCTCTTTTCCTCACCCTCCCCTCCACCCCCCCCTCTCTTTTCCTCACCCTCAACATCTTCCCAAATCACCCCTCCTCCCTCCGTGCAGCACTGGCCCACCTCAGAGGAGGACGATTTCGGGGCACCTGGCCCAGGCAGCATTAGGCCCGGTATGTTTCCCTTTTAAACTATAGTTGCTTTTGCATTTTTTGTTTTTTGGGTGATGTTGTCCTTTTGCCTGTGCAGTTCAAAATTTTAAAGTAGTTCCAATGTTTTGGATATATATCTTTGTAAAACAATGTCTAGGATGTTTTCCCCTTACACATATGACACATGTCCAAACACTCATACTTGTGTCTTTCTTGTTTACGGTAACAACAAATGTAGTATTTTTGCGTAGTTGTAACTCTCCTTTATGTTATCTTGTCCAAAAAATTTTTGTCTTTGTTTTTTCACAATCTTTTCGTTTGGCATTC
This sequence comes from Taudactylus pleione, assembly GCA_031769625.1. Classification (NCBI taxonomy): domain Eukaryota; kingdom Metazoa; phylum Chordata; class Amphibia; order Anura; family Myobatrachidae; genus Taudactylus; species Taudactylus pleione. The sequence continues at coordinate 59,258,583 of JAUIMM010000200.1, read as the reverse complement.
ATTTTGTTTGTTTGTTTTTTTGTGTCACCTTTTTTTGTATAGTCTGTTTTTTTAGTTGTTTTCTCACATGTAAATTAAGGTGTCATTTTAGTAATCCGCACATTTTTTTGACCCACAGAGGACCAGAGGCGTTATGAAGACATTTATGCAGGATTGCAGATTATGAGGGGCCATGTAGTTGGGCTGCTTGTGGCGTTGGATCACATTTTGGCGCGCCTGCGCCACTAATTTTTTTTTTTACACCACCAAAAATGTTGAAAAAAATATATTATATTTTGGTTTATTTAAGTCTCATTCCTTGTGTGTCAATTTTAGATTGTTGAACCTTACATAAGTCTACTATTTGTCCATGTTTTTTAAAGAAATGTAAATGTGTTTGGCGAAAGCTCAAGTAAGTATGTAAGCTTGCACATTAAACACATAACAATACCAATAGGTTTGGAGAAGTAACCTCAAAATGTGAAGATTGTTTGGTGTGGGTAATGTTACATTTAAAGCTACCTGCTTAGGCCTACAATTGCAAACATACTGATTCACCATAATACCTTTGGTGTTTGTTTTTAGCAACAAAGCAGGGTACTAAACTTTTCCAAATAAGAAATTACAGTATTAGGCATTAAGCAACTTTGCATTTTTAGAAACAGGTTACATTTGGTTGTAATTTACGATGGAAATGGTTGGTGAACGTCAAATAAAATTTTAATGCACACAAACAACACCAAGTGAATACACACAATAATTTCAAAAAACCAAACCACACACACAAGTTAAAAATCACACCCAAAACTCCAGAAAAACACAATCAGGAACTGTTTGAAGAAGTAGCATGCCAACATGAATCCACAAATGAGGAGAAGAAATCATTGTTCCCGAAGTTATATCGAATGTGTCCACATAAAGTCATTTGTGTTGATCAGGTAGTAGGCATGGTTTTTTATGGTCATTTTAGGGATTAAAAAGAAAGAAAAAAAAAACTGTTAAAAGTGAACTTTAAAATATTACATGTCTACATTGTGGCATTTTTAAACATTATGAGGAAATAATTACCTAAAATATCTGGCCACAACTTCATCGTGTATGGCCCCCCCACATACTGACCTCCGACCAAACTCGGGGGGGCCGTCCTCAGGCAAGGCATCCTCTGGCTGCATTGGGACACCACTCCTTATGGCGATGTTGTGAAATATCCCACACAGGACAACAATTTTCGAAACCATAGCCGGCAAATACATGAGGTCGCCACTAGAGCGGTGGAGGCATCTGAATCGGCCTTTTAAAAGGCTGATACAGCGCTCCACCACCTGCCTGGTGGCTATAAGTGTGGAATTATACTCACTTTGTGGCCCTGGTGTGGGAACCAAATAAGGAGTGAGCAGCCAGGGCGTGCAAGGGTAACCACTGTCTCCTGTGAAAAAACGAAAACAAACATCAGGACCATTGTGTAACAAGCTTTGCATTGGTTTCAACAGAAGGTGTCAACTTACCCAGAAGCCACGGATCACCAGCTTGTAGGTTGTTTAATTTGTGCCAAATCCCTGATTGCCGGATGACGAAGGAATCATGTGCACTGCCAGGGAATTTGGCATTCAGGGACAGGATCTGGAGGGAGGCATCACATACCACCATTACATTCAGTGAATGAAAGTGCTTGCGGTTAATAAAAATAGCCTCCAGCCTTGCTGGAGGCTGAAGTGGTATGTGAGTGCTATCCACAACCCCTATGATGTGTGGGAAGCCAGCTATTTGGTAAAAATTGGCCTTCGCCACATTAAGGGTACTCATATCCAATGGCATTTTAATAAAATGATGGAGGTGTTTAAAAAGGGCCTCCATCACTGCCCTCAGGATCCTTAAAAAGAAGGATTGGGATATTCCCGCAACTATTCCCACAGTGGTTTGAAGGGATCCTGAGGCATAAAAATGTAACACCGACATTAATTGAGTAAGTGGTGGTATTGCTGTAGGACTGTCAATTTGCCGTTTAAGATCACTCTCTATTAATGAGAGAGTGTCTATGATGATTTGGAGCGGCAGACGGTATCACCTTAATACCTCATCATCTGGCATTCCATAAAGGGTGACACGTGTTCTATATATCTGGGGTCTTGCACGCCTACGAGGCCTACGCCTGGGACAAAGTTGAGGTTGGTCGGGTTCTGGAACCATGGCCAATATAATACGACCAACATCAACCTGAAATGGTAAGGCAGGTAGTTATTGTTTTAGACAAATGTGTAAAGAAAAATATACTTATCTTTTCTCAGAAATCCAAAGATGCTTACAGGCCTGGAACGTGTCATGTGCAGAACACCCTACATTTCAAAAGTGGAAAATATGTTTAAGATTCATTCAATAAAATATGATTGTAAACAAATTGTTTTCATGAAAAAAAAAAGAAGGGAGCACACATTAGTTCAGAAAATAGTACGCTACATTTAGTGTTAAGACATGATTTTACACTGAAAATTTAAAAAAACATTAGTTCGCAAAATAGTACGCTACTTTTACAGTTAAATCAAGACACATTAGTTGGCAAAATAGTACGCTACTTTTACAGTTAAATCAAGACACATTAGTTCGCAAAATAGTATGCTACTTTTACAGTTAAATCAAGACACATTAGTTTGCAAAATAGTACGCTACTTTTACAGTTAAATCAAGACACATTAGTTCGCGAAATAGTACGCTACTTTTACAATTAAAACCACTCAAACATTATTTCGCAAAATAGTACACAACATTTAGTGGTAAGACATGATTGTTCCCAGAAAATAAACAACATTACTTTGTGAAACATATGCTAAGAACAACACAGCTAATCTGTAAAATCAGGAAAACAAAAACACTTAACAAAAACAGACAAATATCCCAAAGTTCAAAAACTCCACTGGGGCAATGCCAAACTAACTGTAAACCAAAAAAAAAATTATTAAAAACATTTGTAAACTATTTACTATTATTTTTTAAGGTGATTTTTTAAAATACTTACTCAAAAAAACACCAAAAAATAACCAAACAATAAAAAAAATAACCAACGGAAAAGAAAGAAGCTAGAAAAAAAACAAAATATCGCTCCAAAAATGTCCTCCTTCTACTCACTAAGCCTCAAAACCACTCCAACGCCAAACCTCCAACAAACAACATTCCACATCGACTCCAGTCACACCAAGCCATAAATAGTCTTTATTTTCCCGCTCAAATTAAGGACGGACAATAGGAACGCACAGTCAATGATGCGGCCGAATAATGCTGATGCATGTATAAAAACGTCACTGAAAAGCCAAATCGGTCTGCTGTAGTGAGACCTGAAAGTCCAAAATGACTACAGAGCAGCAAAGCAGTGGCCAAGAGGCGCAAGGTAAGTATTTCTCTTTTTTGGGCAAAAGGATTCTGTTTAACAATAATTTTGGGAACATTTTACATTTTAAATTTTAATCCCATTTTCAAAAAAGGTGTTGAGGATGCCATGGAAGAGGCTGCTGGGCCTACTAGGCCAACTAAACAAAAAAAAAAAAGAAAGGAGATGGAGGTTTTGGTGCAAATGTGCAATGACAACCTGCCACAGGCAGCAAGGAATATGGGTGCAAGCCAGAAATGGAAAACGTGGGATGACATAGCCAGTGGTGTCAATAGGGTGGGTGATTTTGAACGTTCAACCCGGGAGGTCAAACGCCGGTACGTAAAAACTAGAATTTAGTAAAAAGTGTTTACAGGTCCAAATACTGCCGGAATAATGCCAACTTTTTACCCCACAGATGGAGCGACTTCAAATATCGTCTTAAGCAAAAACTGGCTGATAGGGCTAGGCATGCAGGGGGGACAGGTGGGGGTCCCACCCCTGTGTCACTGGAGCTCACAGATTTGGAGGAGATGGCCCAGGGGTGTGTGCAGGATGAGGAGGTGTTTGGCGTGTCGAACATGGATACCGACATGCCAGACTTTGCGGCTCCTCATGTTGCCCCAGGTAAATGTTGTACAACTCAGAAATGTGTTTGGGACAATATCTAGATTATAATGTTACTCTTTTCTCTTTTTTCTCACAGAGACACAGGCGGATGAGTCTGCTCCAGAGGGGAGCTTTGGCCGCAGAATTTCTGCTGGCTCTGCAGGGGAGGAAGCAGTAGATCCGGCTGGGGACCCTGTGGCAGACAGTCCAGGGCATTCCCCCTCGCAGGCAGTGGGCCTCCTCACTGATCTCAATATTAAAACGGTACAGCAGACCGAGATTCTGCTGAGGATGGACGCCAATCTGCTACGGGTAGCGGACGCCCTGGAGCAAAGTGCTGCGGCCAACGTGACCATTGCTAAGGCCCTTGCGGAAAATACTGGGGCCAACGTGCGAATAGCAAATGCCCTGGAGCAGCTCGTTCGCCAGCACATGTTGGAGCCGGCCTCCCTTCCTGCCGAAACATCAGGACCCTCCACCTCTGGCACAACAACAGCCATCCCTCCAAATGTGCCTAGCCCTATGCCTAGTCCAGAGGCCACAACATCTGCCTCTGGCCAGGCCAGCAGAAGGACATCCCGGACCCGTTCAGGCTCCCTCCCTACCCCGGCCAAAAGGCGATGACAGCACTGGCTAATTTTCCCACAATCCTTCTCAGTGTTTGCCCCATATTCCTTAATGCCCAAAACCTCCCTCTCCTTTCTTGTGAATTTTTTATTCATTGTGTTTGTTTGTGGATTTCAAATGCCACTTACTTTGTTTGTGTGTTTCTAAAATCATTTGTTATTTGTTTTTACGTTAGTAAAGTTTTTATTATTTCCCAAAAAATTAAAAAAAAATAAATAAAAATAAAATAATGTTGAAAATCTGCACAATTTTATTGTTAATTTATTCAAAAACTGGTTAAAAGGTAATCCCGCAAACAACATTACAAACAATACAACGTAAATCTAAACATTATTTTTGAATAAAAAAACCAAGGGTTAAAAACAATTTATGAGTTTTAATTAACACTTAGCAAAAAACAAAAGGGCCGTAAAAAATTTAGAAAAACAGCAAACATGCGTACAATATTGTTGCCCTAAAAAAAGAAGAAAACAAATTTGGCAAAAACACGCAAATGTAAAATAAATTTGAAAGCTAATTGATTGTCTAACCCAGAAATTAGCAGCTGAGTAGTTCACCTGCGTACGGTTTTTTGCTACAAAAAAAGGCTATTGGCTAAACACCTTACAAGCATTTTTGCAATTCAAAACTGATTATTTTTGAGGCCTCAATTGATAAATCAGAAAACCATCGATGAGCCTCGGGAAGAACGAGGAGACCATCGTCATTGCGGTAGAGAATACCAGACCACAAGCTGAGCGAGCAGTTTTAATGGAAAGTGGATCAAACAGTGACGTAACACTTGTTCCGTTCACATTGGCCGTTCGATTCAGATAATTTATGTACGCCCAAAAAACACCTTGACATGTCTGCGTTTTCCCATGTCCACCCCCGTCACCGCCCCAAAACGGACAGTTCTGTCAATCACATTTGACATGTCACTTCCTGTTCGCTATTCGACGAACGACTGAAAAAATTATCGCAATCAGCCGTACGCACATGCGCACTGTTACACCGACGCATGCGTGGTTTAACAACATCGGATGACTACGAGCGTACGACCGCTTACGAGCAGCTCTGAATGAGGGCCATACTCCCTAAATAAAACTGGAAGTGGTAATTACCACAGATGCCACGCATAATCCAGTTGGAAGTCCACTTGTTTAAATAAGAATCACCTACTCAAATAAGCGGGCATTATAAGGCACATTATGGCCCTCATTCAGAGCCGCATGTTAACAACAGTACGCTCGTTGCGTTCCGATGTTGACTAACCGCGCATGCGTCGGTGTTACACTGCGCATGTGCGTACGGCAGATTGCGAGTTTTTTTTCTCTCGTTCCTAAAATAGCGTACAGGAAGTGACATGTCAAATGTGATTGACAGAACAGGGCGTTTTTGGGTGTTGACGGGGGTGGAGATGAAAAAACGCAGGCGTGGCGAGGCGTTTTTGGGGCGTACATACATTAGCAGATGCGAACGTCAAATGTGTTCGGACCGTCTCATACGTCACTGGAACATCCGCTTTCCCTTCAAAATGCTCGCACAGCTTAGGGTCAGGATTACTCGACCACATTGGCGATGGCCTTCTCCTCCGTCCCGGGACTCAAGGATGGTGCTGCGATTAATCGCGGCTGGTCAGTAAAGTAATTAGTGTTGGATTGAAAACCGGCTTGGTATGTGTTTGGAAAGCAGTTTATTGGGATAGCACAAAAGCGTACGCAGGTGGAAATCAGAGCTGCTAATGTCATGATTACACAATCAATTAGCGTACATTTTTGGTGTTTTATTTTGGCCACAATTTGTTGGTTATGGCCTATTGTAACAATAATGTCATCATGTTTTAATTAGCTCCCCTTTTTTTTGGTTTACTGTGGAATTTGCATCGCTATGTGATTTTTTAAACGTTCCTTAAAGAGGCCTTTTTTTTTTTTTAAGAGGGTCAGTTTTTGCCTTTAGGGCCAGGATTAAATGTAACCCATTTGTACAATAATGTCACAATACAATGTCAGTTTTTTGTTTTAAATTTATTGTTTAAACACAAACAAATTGGCCTAATATTTTGTTGCCTTTTTTTTGTGGCAAAGATATTTGTAAAAAAAAAAAAAAAAGCCATAACTGGTAACATAAACGTAAATACCAAATTTAAAAAAATTTCACAAGAAAGGAGAGGGAAGTTTTGACCAGAAAGGAATATGAGCCAAGCACAGAAGGAGTGTGGGAAAAGTCGCCATTGCTGTCACCGTTTTTTCGCCCGTTTGGCTGGGTGAGGGTGGGCGCCAGACCGGGTCCGGGATGCCATCGGGCTGGCCTGTCCAGAGGCAGATGTTGTGGCCTCTGGACTAGGCACAGGGCTAGGCACATTTGGAGGATTGGCTGATGTTGTGCCAGAGGTGGAGGATCCGGATGTTCCGGCAGGAAGGGAGGTCGGCTCCACCATGTGCTGGCGAACGAGCTGCTCCAGGGCATCGGCGATGCGGATGTTGGCCCTGGTATTTTACGCCAGGGCCTGAGCAATGGTCACGTTGGCCGCAGCATTTTGCTCCAGGGCCTCAGCCACCCGTATCAGACTGGCGTCCATCCTCTGCAGAATCTCCGTATGGAAATCCGATTTAAAATTGAGTTCTGTGAGGAGGCCCACTGCCTGCGAGGGGTCACGCCCTGGACTGGCTTCTGCAGGGTCCTCAGCCGGATGTACTGGTTCCTCCCCTGCAGAGCCAGCAGAAATTCTGCGGCCAAGGCTCCCCTCTGGAGCAGACTCATCCGCCTCTGTCTCTGTTAGGAAAAATGCGAAAAGACTCACATTAGAATCTACATATTGGCACAATAGCATTTCAGAGTTGGTGACATCACAAGACTTACCTTGGCCAACATGAGGAGCCGCAAAGTCTGGCATGTCCGTATCCATGGTGGACACGCCAAACACCTCCACAGCCTGCACACACCCCTGTGCCAGCTCTTCTAAGTCTGTCAACTCCAATGACACAGGGGTGGGACCCCCACCTGTCCCCCTTGCATGCCTAGCCCTGTCGGCAAGTTTTTGCTTGAGACGATATTTGAAGTCTGCCCATCTGTGGAATGAAATTGGAACCATTATCCTTTTTTTTACAATGGGGTTTGTTTATAGGATGGGAAAGTGTTTACTTACCGCCGTTTGACATCCCGGGCTAGACGGACATAATCACCCACCCTATTGACAGCAACGGCGACCTCCTCCCACATTCTCCACTTCTGGCTTTGGCTCATATTCCTGGCTGCCTGGGGCAGGATGTCAACGCACTTCTGGATCAAAACCTCCATCTCCTTGCTTGTGAAATGTGGCTGCCTTTTTTTTTTGGCAGCTTTGGCGGGTTGACTGGGGCCAGCAGTCTCTTCCATGTCATCCTCCTCACCTATTTGGGTAAATATGCAGATTTAGCCACTTCACAACTTGCACAATATTATGTTTTAAAAGAATCATTGAGACAAAATGCATGAAGGCCTTACCGCCGGAATTTTGGCCATTGTTTCCCTGGTCTGAAGCCATGTCTCTGCTTCCAGAATGAAATCAACCAGAAATTAAATGTGATTTTGTGACGTATTTATACATGCGTCCTTAGTTTGCGGCCGCATCATTGATTGTGCGTCCCTATGATTCATCCTTAATTTGTGCGGGAAAATAAACACTATTTATGGCTTGGTGTGTGTGGAGTCGAGGTTGCGTTGTTGGATTGTTGGCGGTTAAGTTGGTTGGATTTGGTTGTTTGCGGTTGGAGGATTTGGCGGTGTTTGTATTTTTTTTGTTTTGCTACAGTTGTTTTGGTTTTCCGTTCGCATTTTTTTGGTTTATTTTTTGCCATCGTTTCCTGATTTGGTAAGTTTTGTGCAGTCTAATTTGTGGCCAATTGGTGTCTACTTCTGGTTTTTTGTTTTATTTTTTTTTTTTTACACTAATTTCATCTATTTTAGTTTGTTTTGGCTTTCGGACCCAAAGACCTTTTTGTTGGAAATCTTATATATTCGATTTTGGTAAGTCCATTATTTTTCTTGCATTTGCGAACTAATTAACGCATTTTTGACTGTTGGTGTAGTGACTTGCATTTGCGAACTAATTAACGCATTTTTGACTGTTGGTGTAGTGACTTGCATTTGCGAACTAATTAACGCATTTTTGACTGTTGGTGTAGTGACTTGCATTTGCGAACTAATTAACGCATTTTTCGAGGCTTATTCATCATGTAAACCAGTTTTGCTTTTCCCTTTTCCATTTTTGGGGTCCATTTGACCCCTATTTGACGTACGGTGTGCAATGTCGTTTTCATCGATGGCCAAATGTGTGTTTCGCCTATTTTATGTGTTGGCTTGCACCAATTTGACAAACATAAAATCACCCTCTAAATTTTTGATGTCTCATTTTTGGCTTTTTTACAGTTTATACGTATCATGACAATACCCCGGCATGTAAGCAGCTATGGATGGTATCATAAAGCTAAGTTGTTTTATGTTACTTTTGGGGTGGCTCAAAAGCCTTACATTGTAAACTTTGAATTTCAGGTAGATCTGGGGCGAATTGTTCTGGCCCTGCTCCCGGAAGACGACCAACCTCAAACTCGTCCCAGGCGTAGGCATCGTAGGCATGCAAGGCCCCAGATATTTCGAACACGTGTCACCCTTTTTGGAATGCCCGATGATGAGGTTTTAAGACGCTACCGTCTACCTCCCAAAATCATCATAGACACTCTCTCATTAATAGAAAGTGATCTTGAGCGGCAAATTGACAGTCCAACAGCAATACCACCACTGACGCAATTTATGGCGGTGTTACATTTCTGTGCCTCAGGATCGTTTCAAACAACGGTGGGAATAGTGGCGGGCATCTCCCAATCCTCCTTTTCCCGGATCCTGAGGGCAGTGATGGAGGCACTTTTCAAGCACCTCCATCATTTTATTAAAATGCCTTTGGATATGGGTGCCCTTAGTGTGGCCAAGGCCAATTTTTACCAAATAGCTGGCTTCCCACACATCATAGGGGTTGTGGATGGTACTCACATACCACTTCAGCCTCCAGCACGGCTGGAGGCAATATTTAGAAACCGTAAACACTATCACTCCCTGAATGTAATGGTGGTATGTGATGCCTCCCTCCAGATCCTGTCCCTGAATGCTAAATTACCAGGAAGTGCTCATGACTCCTTCGTCATCCGGCAATCAGGGATATGGCAGAAATTAACCAACCTACAAGCTGGTGATGCGTGGCTTCTGGGTAAGTGGAGACCTTTAGTACATAACAATGTTAAGCTTGATACACAGTGTTCCTGATGTTGTCTATTTTTTTTCACAGGAGACAGTGGATACCCTTGCATGTCCTGGCTGCTCACTCCTTATTTGGCTCCCACACCAGGGCCACAAAGTGCGTATAATTCCGCATTTACAGCCACCAGGCAAGTGGTGGAGCGCTGTATCGGCCTTTTAAAAGGCCGATTCAGATGCCTCCACCGCTCTGGTGGCGAGCTCATGTATGTGCCGGATATGGTGTCTAAAATTGTGGTCCTGTGTGGGATATTTCACAACATTGCCATAAGGAGTGGTGTCCCAATGCAGCCAGAGGATGCCTTACCTGAGGATGGCCCCCCCGAGGTTGGTCGGAGGTCAGTATGTGGGGGGGCCATACGCGATGATGTGGTGGCCAGATTTTTTAGGTAAGTTGTAACAAAACTACAGTGTTTATACCTAATGTGTTTGTGTTTGTTTGCGAACATCTAATTTTGTGTTTTTTTTCTCACCATCTTCTGTTTGTTCACATAATCTTTGGCACTCCAACGCTCACTACTTCCTGCTACCCTTACCAAACCTGGATCTGGTCCTTTTGGGCATATATTCTGGAACCCATATTGCAACGCCATGTTTGTGGAATCATGTTGGCATGGTCCTTCGTCAACCAGTTCTTGATTTTTTGTTTTTATTTAATTATTTCTTGGTATGTGTTGTATTTGAATTTATCACTGTGTTCTTTTTTTGGGAGTGACCACTTTGTTTTCTCTGTTATGTTGTGAATAAATGTTTGGAGAGTGAAATGGTCTTTCTTTTTTGGGACGTTAACAGCAAGTGTAACCAGGTTAACACAAGTTACATTTGACTAAGGGGTAATCCAGTACTGACGCCAGTTGAGCTAAACTGAAATATGTTTTCAGCTTCCCAACCCACACCAAAAGGAAGCCTGGCCCAACCTTGGGATTTGTAAGATTGGCCTAAGCAGCTTGCGCACCAACTAGGAACCTGTAAAATGTAGAAATATGTAATTGACACTACACCCAAAAAGGGAAATGACATTGTTACTGTTATGTGTTTCTTGTGTCTGTTTGACATACAAAGACAAAACACAATCTAACTTTTAAAAAAGGGAAATCCTTGCAGGAACAGTCTACTTATGTCATGCTAAACTATCTTGGTTTTGGATTTAAAAAATGAGCCAGAACGTATATTTGTCTGAAAAAATTTATTTTGAAAAGTTAACAAAAATAAAAAAACTACTGGGGAAGGAGGCCAGACAGCCGGTCGAGGGCCACAAGAATGCCAATTACATGTTGGCGCATCTGGCCAACACAATCCGCCACCTCTTGCCGACGCCTCTGTTCCTCTGTGGGTGAGAAAAGTGTGTGGGTTAATACAACAATAGGGAATCCACATTAAAAAAACAAAAACACAACGAAATCACTCCTAAACCTAAAAAAAAAAAAGGGGGTGCTGCCAAAAATACAAGGCCTATGTACAAATTCCCACAGGTGTGATATGTGTATGTTGAAATCACCAGGAAGAGGTAAAGGCAAACTGCAAAATCACCAAAAGTCAAGCCACAAAAACACGAAGAAAGGCACGACACATGATTACATACAAACAGTTTGTGCTTTAAAAAAAAACAAAATAAAAACATACCGGGAGCCAAAACGGGAGCTCCGGAAATGCCTCCATGATCCTCCTCGGAGGAGCCGTCATTCCCCAAAGAATGGGGAGGAGTTATGATGGACTCCGGGGAGGGGGTAATTGGAAGAGGGGTGGGTGGAGGAGAGGGGGAAGTGGGAAGGAGGCCCGACATTTCCGGGAGAGGGTCTGGGAAGGATGGGGAGGAGTGGGGAATAGGGGAAAGATTTGGGGTGGAGTGTTGGCTGGGGGTTGGGGATAGTGGCCGGGAACGCCGTCTGGACGGACGGTGACGGCGGAGTCTTGGCTGTCCCCCTAAAATATGTCAAAGAAATTGCGGTTAGTTTATGGACAAATCCGGGGACCAAAACTAAAAAAAAAAAAACCCCCAAAAATAAGCCAAATAGGAGTAGAATGAATAAATCAGAAATAGAGGGAAAACATGCACAAGCAGATATGAGTACAAATAATAAATAGGACAGACAGGAAAACATGCACACGCAGATATGAGTACAAATAATAAATAGGACAGACAGGAAAACATGCACACGCAGATATGAGTACAAATAATAAATAGGACAGACAGGAAAACATGCACACGCAGATATGAGTACAAATAATAAATAGGACAGACAGGAAAACATGCACACGCAGATATGAGTACAAATAATAAATAGGACAGACAGGAAAACATGCACACGCAGATATGAGTCCAAATAATAAATAGGACAGACAGGAAAACATGCACACGCAGATATGAGTACAAATAATAAATAGGACAGACAGGAAAACATGCACACGCAGTTTGCCCCACAAACACAAACATTAAAACCACAATACATAACACTTACTTTCCTCGATCTGCATGCGAAAGCATGCCAGCAAGCGGGGCGTTCGCCGTTGCAGGTCGGACCACCTGCGCTCCAGCTGCCCGATGTTGCGGCGTGAGCCGAAGGACCGCAGGCGGGACCGTGCCTCCGCATACGCGGAGCGCTTCTGCCGGTTGGTGATGGGTTGAGGTTGGCTGGTGATCCGGCGATCCATGACCTCCGTAAGCACCAGCAGCTCGCGCCTGGTGAATGCGGAGGCTCTCATGATGGCAATGGTGTTTTTCTTAAAAATCATTTTTGATAAAGTGTGTAAAAATTTACTGATTGGCTAATGTATTTTGGAAATTAACAGGAGCAATTTTATTGGTTAGTGTATGAGTCATGTGTTCGACAGGGCCAGAAATCTCTGGAGAGTTATGATAGGCTTGATGCAGTGACATGCGTAAGCAAATTTAAATAAAGAAATGAACCCAGGGAAATATGCGGGGATCCACAGCAATAGAACAATTGTTTAATTGTGGTTCACATGTTTTTTGAACAATAAAAGCGAATGTTTCATCCGTACGTATTCTGCGGGTAAACACAAACACGGACAAGAGTAAAGTTTCTTGCATTGTGTTGAAAAAAAACAAACAATTAAGCTAATTGATACATTGATTGGCATGATACGATTGATGGAGGTAGGCAGAATAAAGGAGCAGGTAATCGACATCTGACAAGGCCACTTCCTGTTTATACTTGTGCGTGCGTTCCTTTCAAGCCATTTCGGGGATGTACGCTCGCTATTTCGTACGCTCGTTAGTTAGAGGAGGGGTCGTCAGAGTTTAGGGAGGAATTTTAGATGCGAACGAAAATACGAGCGAGCCATTGAATTTAAATATTTTTGTACGTACGCCTAACGTACGTGCGCCCGCTTGCGAGTGGCTCTGAATGAGGGCCTATATCTGTATATTCAAGTGATCCAACCTCCTGGTTACAGTACATACAGTACTCTGCAAAATAAAGAAATCCATATGCATCTTAGGAGCAATACCATCCTCCTTACCGTCTTACCAAGGAAATAATACAAGACTAGTACCAAGCATACATAGGTGCGATCACAGTGTGCACACCATTTTTAATTACACATTTCAGATCTTTATACACTTTCTATCAATTTTAGCTTCAATGCACTGAATTTTATAACTCTAATGTTTATCAACAAAAACTAATAAAAGTTAAATTTTATAACTGTGTGCACCACAACAAGACAATTCTCTTGTCTTTCTTGTATATAGATTAAACTTTTCAATTATCATTGGTTGCACCCCCTATCAATAATGAACTTAATAATTTTATAGGGGTCTTACACTCTTACTACTACTTGTTCTCTAAGATTTCCAGTGTGGTTGGTTCAAACAATTAAACACCTGATTGCCATTACGGTACCTGGATCCGAATTTGTGTGTCCATCTGCTATAGCATCAACTTCCTCGGCTGGTTCTACCTAGTGCTGATTATTGGAAAATAGGGGTCCACAAGCCATTCCAACCCCTCCCTGTAGTTTTCAATACTATAACATGCTCAGAGGCCCGGGCCTGGTTAATATTTTGCGGTGGGGACATCGCCATTTAAAAAAAAATTATACTTTTAAAGCATTTTAAAAAACAAAGCCCGCACAGTTCATAGTGGTTGGTGCAGTGCTTCACACCAACTACTCTGCCAGAGGTGGGTCTATTATTTGGGCGGGTTTGCCGTCATATTTGTGGCGAGTTCTAAACCTGCCGCATAATATATCTTCTATTCTTCTAACTAAAAAGCATTGATACTTAGCCAATGTTCTATTGCAGGGTTTTCAACCTTTAAGACACTGTGGGCCACATTAAATAATTAAACGAAGCTCGAGGGCCACTAAGCTATACTGCGGTATTTAGACTCTGCTCCTCACACAATTATGTCCAAGAACGGCCCCCCTCCTCCCACAATTATAATTATGCCCCATAACTGTCCCTCCTCCTCCATTAATTATGTCAGATAGTTGCTCCCATCCTCAAACAATTATGTCCCATAACTTGCCCCCCTCTGCAGTGCCCCCAGTATTGCCCCTTATACAGTGCCCCCAGTAGTTGTCCCCCCTATACAGTGGCCCCAGTAGTGGTCCCCATTAGGCAGTGCCCCCAGTAGTAGTCTTCCCTATTCAGTGCCCCCAGTAGTGGTCCCCCCTATGCAGTGCTCCTAGTAGTGCCTCTTATATAGTGCCCCCAGTAGTAGTCCACTCTATGTAGTGCCTTTTATACAGTGCCCCTAGTAGTCCCCCCCATGCAGTGCCCTTAGTCCCTTATATATTTCCCCCAGTAGTGGTCCTCTCTACGCAGTGCCCCCACGACTATACTGTGCCCCTTACATATATAGGACAAAGACACACACAAAAAAACCCCACTCATATGAATCCCTGTGCCTGCCGCTGTCCGCTCCTCCGTCCTCCCGGCCCACTCTGCACTATGGGAGACGTTTCTCTCATCACCCACTCTGGGAGCATGAGTGAGCTCCAGCCCGGCTACAGGCGTGGGTGCAGCAGCCAATGAGAGTCTGTCTGACTCTCATTGGCTGCTAAAACAAACACACCGCCAGTGTTTGTTTCTGTCGGCGGATTATGGGGAACAGCTCCACAGGCTGAAGACCCCTGTTTTATTGTGTTCTAATCAGTGGTTAAAGTGGGAGTATGTAAATATCAGGAGGGCTTTACTTAGGCAGACCCAAATCCTAAGCCCCCTAATATTTCCAGGCCCCCACTTCCTCTCCTCACAGCACAACTCCCGCCACACCTCACAGCAAACCTTACAGCACATCGCCTTTCCCAACACACCTCAACACACTGCACCGGTGACCGCTGTCTTCCCTTCACTCCTCAGCGCCATTTTGAATTTGGCACCAGGCGCCTGTAAATGACATCTCGCGGATCGGCAGCCAATTAGAGGGAGCCACCCCTAAGTGGCTGCTGGTCTGCGAGTTGTGATTGGCTCACGGACAGCGCCAATTACAATATGCCACCGGTCCCCGCTTATTGGCCGCTGGTCTGCAAGCCAAGTTTGGCTCGTGGCTGCCATCAAATTCAATATGCCGTCGGGTGCTGCTGATTGGCTGCCGGTCCGCGTGCCAAAATTAAACAGACAGCAGCTTGTTAACTGGCGCTGAGACAGTGCTGAAGTGAAGTGCCGGTATGACATACCCTTTAATACCTGCACACTTACCCTTTATACCGGCACACTTCGAGCACTGGTTCTAATGTCTGCATTTTCGGCGGATTCCCGTCAGATTTGACTTAAGTAAATCAGCGGATTCCATACGCTTCAGGAAGCCACAAAAAAAATTATCATTTGAATTGCAAAGCGGAAAACAACAGGTATTTGTATTTAATTTAATTTCTGTACTTATTTCCATTTCATATTGAAAATTTGCCAAAAGCATTTATTAATAATGGGACGTAGCCAGGAAGCCAGCGGTCGAAATGCCGGCCGCCGGCTTCCCGACAGTAAAAGCCCGGCATGGTATTAATGATAGGCGTCTAAATACCAATGCCTATCGTGAGCCCCAAGGCCGTAACTAGGGTGGCTCTGTGTACATAATAATAATGTATGGACAGGGCCGGCTCCAGCGGTCCAAGCACCCTGTGCCGTCCCGGTAAGCTGCGCCCTGAAATCGCCCGCGGCTTCTCCACGCGCCACTTGAGGGTGTGGCCTATGGTAATTAGACCACGCCCCCTAAGTGGCGTTATTTAGAGGCGTGCCCGCATGGCACGCCTCCAGATAACATCAGGCTGGGGGTAAAACCCAGCCCTCCGTCACTGGCTGGGCTTCCCCCATGCTCGCAGCATCCATTCACACTCCTGGGGTCCGGTACCGCTGCACACCTGCAGCAGTAGGGGTCCCCAACCTCATGATTTGACCACCCACGGGACAGTACTGTCCCGCTGAAATTGGGATGCTGGGGAAGGGTGCGCCCTCTATGGGTGGCGCCCATGTGCGACCGCACAGGTCGAACACCCCTAGAGCCGGCACTGTGTATGGAAGTATTATGTACAGAAGCGCAAGTGTGTACACACCTATACATCAAGAGATATGGTTTTATTTGTGGGATAAGTAACAGAGAGATGGCGATAAGTACGAGAAAAATGAAGTCACTTGTAGAAGGTGTACTTACTTTATGACTGGATGGCATTGCTGATTTTTCTATTCCTTTACACAGTGTTTTAAGGGAAAGATTAAAAAATATTTAGCTTAAAGCATGAAGGCCAGTTGTTAATGCTTCAATAAAAATAAAGTGATTCCTGTGTATTGTACACGTAATGACATGTAAATAAACCAAGAAATTGTTAGTCAGTCACTTGCTGCTATTATCACACTGCCTTCAGGAATGTTGCTGTATATTACATATTGACTGTCAGTGTCAGTGTCATCTATAAGACCGCCTCTTCTGTGTGTCAGAGGGGCGGAACCTTGTCTCTTCCGGAACTAATGTTACTTTGTCCTAAGTAGCAACCGAGACCAGCTGCCCTGCACACACAGAGGTGTCAAATACAACTTGCTGGTGTGAAAGACGTACAGTGGGTGAGTAATGAGGGTGTTTTGGTGTGGGTGGTTAGTGGTTAGTGGTTAAGGTTCTCACTGCAGCCTGCTAGTCATTGAGTAACCTGGTAACTGCTGATATGTCACAGCCTTACAGGAATCTATGCATACAGCTTTTCATGTAAATAAGTTATGTGCAGGGAAATTTCTAGAAAGACAAACTAAATGGTGTTATTAATCTATATGGTGTTAATCTATACACATTGATATAAACGTGAGCATAATAATGTATATACACACACACAGTTTATTTTATGTGTATGATTAGTAATTAACACATGGAGGCAGTCAAGTTGTTTAATAAGTTATTTTCCAGAGCTGTGAGGTGCAATACATAATGCTTCAATATTACAATTTATTTACTATGTAACATTTGGTGCCTATAGTTATTGGGCCTTGAACTGCAATATTCATGTATAGCAGGTAATAATCTCCCTAAGGACTCTGATTATTTGCTCTAGTTTAAATATCAGATGAACACCAACACCTTCAAAAATAATAGTAATGAAGGTTTCTATATATTTATACACACACACTTTATACCCCCACAGTGTGTGTGTATATAATATACAGTGTGTTAGTAATATATTAAAGAGTCTTTATTTTCAGGACAAAATCATGTTTTCATTTGTTTTGCTTGAATTGATTTCCAGTTTCTTAAATATATAACAATAAAAATGGTTTTCATGTGCAATAGGGTGATGACACTGGTTACCATTGTAGCCTCACAGTACTAGGGCTATGGCTCAGATAACCGTCGGGAAGCCAGGCTTGTATTTTCTACCCAAACTGGTTTTGCCTTTAAAAAAAAAAAAAAAAGATGCTTTAAATTCTGCAGCAAAATCACAGAAGAATCCGCACTTTGTGCATATTACATTTGGCTTAAAGCAAGTTTTGTACACTTTAGGACAACTATTTGTTTTTCTACTTCAGGGTCCATAGGGTATCCACAGGATACCTTGGGGTATAGGTGATGACGTCAGGCATCAGACACCATAGAGTTAAGTTTTCAGCCTCCCAGGATGCACTAGGGTCCCCCTCCTATACCCCGCCCCCGAGCCAAGGCATCTCAGTTTAGTTTGGTGCCCGGCCGGAGTCGGATGCACCTGTTAGAGGGGGCCATGAAGAGCCCCTGAAGTTTTTCAACAATGCAGCTGTGGCTGCACATCTGGAAGTACAGCATGGACAGTCAGTCCTGACGTCCATGCTGTCTTCCCTACACCCCCGCCGGCACCAGAACGCCGGTAATGATCCGGGGATGCTGGTAGGCATCTGGGCTCACAGCTAGGACCGCAGCAGAGCGGAAGCGCTGCGGCGTCCCAGGGGTTAAATGCATGCCAGGGGAGCGCGCCTTCCCTGTCTCACAGCCAGCGCCTCCCCCGCTACACACAGCCCTCTCTGCACACGCCGACTGGCCCTGTGGCAGCGCTCCTCCCCCAGGCCAGCCTCCTCTATGCTCCTCGGTGGCCATCTTCTAGAACGCATGGTGAACACTGCTGGAAGTCTAGACGGAGGCATCGTGGTCTGGGTCCCCCTGCATACCTCTCCTCCGCTGTGGTCAGGTCTGTGTATGCAGCGCTGTGTCCTACCAGACTCTGTGTCTGTGTAGTTGATTTATCAGCGCTGTTAGTGCAGGAATTGATTTTCTTTGCATTGTATGTGACTGTGCTAGCGCTGCTGCCTGTACTTTTTACTTTCTAACTGTCAGCCTTATTACTGTCCCTGCTCTTTCTGCTAAAGCCCTTGCGGTGCGGTGCTGCAGGGTGGTCTCTCACTATACAAAAAAGTATTGGTGAAGAGGGGTCACATACTTTCCACCATCATGTCTGAAAGTGACTTTCCTCTCCGGCTTCAGTGTACTACGTGTAAAGTACCTATAGCGGAGGGGGAGGGTAGCGCGGAGGGTTTATGCCGGCAGTGTTTTTTATTGGCGCAGCCAATTACGGTCACAGCATCTGTACAGGAGCCGCCCTGGGCTTGTTTCGCTCAGGCGCTTACAACCTTGGTGGGCCTGTTAGCTCCGCAGCCTGCGTTCTCACATATGAGATTGTCCCAGCAATCAGTGGTGTCGTCACCCATGCAGGGTTTCCCGAGGCAATTGATGGTACCCCGCAGTCTCCCTATTTCCCCTCTCCCGGTATCTCAGGAGCCGGCGTGGGTTAATTCCCTGACTAGTTCTGTACAGCACTTGTCGGATGTGTTACAAGGGGAGTCTGTGTTGCGGCCACATAAGAGGCCGGTGGCGTCTCTGTCTGCTCCTTATGAGGATGACGAAGTGACGTCTGATGATGGGGAGATTCTGGAACTTTCCGACCAGGA
The DNA here is from genome assembly GCA_031769625.1 of Taudactylus pleione. Taxonomy (NCBI): domain Eukaryota; kingdom Metazoa; phylum Chordata; class Amphibia; order Anura; family Myobatrachidae; genus Taudactylus; species Taudactylus pleione. Next base: position 59,239,381 of record JAUIMM010000200.1, on the reverse strand, counting down.
ACCTCTCCGTACTAAGGAGGCGGACGCTAAGTCCAAGGTATATATTCCTGGACTTATTCGGGCAGTCTGCACCGCTTTGGTAATTGAGGACGAAGTTCCTCCGGCACCTAAATCCAAATATACCTTTTTTAAGGATGTTAGGGGTGACGCCACAGTCTTTCCTCTTTCGGGTCAGTTGGTGGACCATTTAGAGGAGGCGTGGAAACAGCCTGGCAAACGATACCAGCCGCAGAGGCGTTTGGCGGTGGCTTATCCATTCGCGGATAATTATTTTTCTAAGTGGGAATCCCCTCCACAGGTGGATTCTCATGTGACACGCCTCGTCCGGAGTGCCACTTTACCTATGCCATCCATGTCCTCCCTTAAGGATGCTACGGACCGCAAGGTGGAGATCTGCCTAAAGTCAGTTTATTCCCTTGCGCGGGGGGGGGGGGGGGCAGCGCGGCCAGCTATGGCCATTTGCTGGGTTGCCAGAGCTATGGAGCGCTGGGCGGATACGTTGGAGGCGTCCTTTGACTCAGACTGTTAGGTTGAACAGACGGAGTTGATCGGAAATCTCCGGGATTCGGCCACTTATATCAACGGCGTCTCGAATTTCTTCGGCAGCTGTAGCTGCTCGTCGCACATTGTGGTTGCGATCCTGGAAGGCGGACGCTGATTCCAAAAAGGGTTTGGAAGCGTTGCCTTTTAACGGAGAAGTTCTCTTTGGTCCGGACCTCAACAAAATTGTAGCCACGCTGGCGGCAGCCAAATCGGCATGTCTCCCGTCTGCTGCAGTTCCTTCCGGTTCAGGTACGTCGTCCTTTCGGCCTTATAGGGCCCAGGGTAGGCCTAAAGCACAGTCCTTTCCCCGACAGGCTGGCCCCAAAAAATTGGCCAAGCCCCGGAAGCAGGCCTGGAGTACCAGACGTCCGGCCCCTAAGCCAGATGACAAGCCTGCGGCCTGACGGTCCGGGCCTCCCTTTGGGGGATCCCAAGGTGGGAGGCCGCCTACTGCAGTTCGCCCGGTGTTGGTCGGTCACCACGACAGACACTTGGGTTCTCGAGGTGGTCTCACACGGGTATGCCCTCTCCTTCCAGCACAGACCCCTGTCTCGATTCTTCACCACGGGTCTGCCATCAGACCGGAACAAAGCCGCGGAGCTGCGGAAGGTCTTGCACACTATGCTCCAGGCTGGAGTTATAGTGCCTGTTCCATTCTCCCAGAGGGGCCAGGGTTTCTATTCCAATCTCTTTTTGGTGCAGAAACCCAATGGGTCGTATCGTCCGATACTCAACCTCAAAGCTCTCAACAAGTCTTTGCGGGTGCCGAAGTTTCGGATGGAGACCCTACGGTCCATCATTCTGGCGCTGGAACCTGGGGACTACATGGTGTCATTGGACATACAGGACGCTTACCTGCATGTCCCTATTCTTTCGCGCCATCAGCGGTTCCTCAGGTTTGCAATGCGCAGCAACCACTTTCAGTTCCGGGCGTTACCTTTTGGCCTGGCGACAGCACCACGTGTTTTCACCAAGGTGATGGCGGTCATGGCGGCTTCCCTGCGGCTGCAGGGAGTCCGCATGTTGCCGTACTTGGACGACCTTCTCTTAGTGGCAGGATCTCCGGAGCTCCTTCTACGCCACTTGGACCTTACCATTGCGGTACTGCAACGGCACGGCTGGTTAATAAACTGGCAGAAGTCCACCCTGATCCCGTCTCAGCGGATTCTGCACCTCTGAGCCTTATTGGACTCCGGACAGCAAAGGATCTTTGTGACGGGGGAAAAGATCTCTGCCTTGCAGTTGTGGGTGCGCAGTTGTCTGCAGAGCCGCCGGGTGTCTCTACACTCGGCGATGAGGTTACTGGGTTCCATGGTGTCGGTTTTCGACATGGTGGAATATGCCCAGTTTCACTCCAGACCTCTGCAGCACCTGATCCTGTCCAAATGGAATGGACTGCCTCAGAGTCTAAAGTCCCAGACGATGGTGCTCACTCCGGAGGTTCGCCTGTCTCTTGCCTGGTGGTTGCAGACGACCCATCTCAACAAGGGTCGTCCGTTCTGGGTGGCGAATTGGGTCCTGATAACAACGGACGCCAGTCTTCGGGGCTGGGGAGCAGTCTCGGGTCCACACTTGTTCCAGGGCAGGTGGACAGAAACAGAGCTTCCAATAAACATCTTGGAACTCTGAGCGGTTTTCAATGCTCTCCAGCAGGCGCACCGGGTTCTCCAAGGTCACCCAGTGCAGGTCCAGTCGGACAACGCTACCACCGTGGCCTACATAAATCGGCAAGGAGGAACCCGAAGTCGGGCGGCTCTCGTAGAGGTGTCCCGAATCCTGGTATGGGCGGAGCACAATATTCCGGCCATATCAGCAGTCTTCATCCCGGGAGTGCTAAACTGGGAGGCAGACTTTCTCAGTCGCCAGGACGTTCATTCGGGGGAATGGTCTCTACACCCAGTCGTGTTTCAACTACTGGTGGACAGGTGGGGTCTTCCAGAGATCGACCTCATGGCGTCACGGCACAACAACAAGCTGCCGGTGTACGGGTCTCGCACAAGAGACGAAGAGGCGTCTCTGGTGGATGCTCTGTCCATCCAGTGGATGTTCCGGTTCGCTTATCTGTTTCCTCCGGTTTCCCTTCTTCCGCGAGTGATCCGGAAATTCAAACAGGAAGGAGGGACGCTCCTGTTGATAGCTCCCGCCTGGCCCAGACGGAACTGGTTCTCAGACCTGCAGGGTCTGTCCATGGATAGTCCTCTGCGGTTACCGCTACGACCGGACCTTCTGTCACAGGGTCCTTGTCTTCACCCGGACCTAACTCGGCTGTCTTTGACGGCGTGGCTGTTGAGACGGCCATGTTGAGGTCCAGGGGGTTTTCCAGCTCTGTAGTGCGAACCACGCTAAGAGCTCGGAAGCCGTCTTCCGCGAGAATATACCATCGCGTGTGGCATTCGTTCTTCCAGTGGTGTCGACCGAGAGGTTATGCACCGCTGGAGTTTCGTCTGTCTAGAGTGCTAGCCTTCCTACAAGCGGGACTAGACCATGGGCTTCGCCTTGCTTCTTTGAAGGTGCAGGTTTCTGCCCTGTCGGTCTGGTTTCATCGTAGGATTGCTACAATCCCTGATGTGCACACCTTTATGCAAGGTGTTCTGCGAATTCAGCCGCCTTTTGTTCCACCTGTGGCGCCTTGGGACTTGGCTGTGGTCCTGAGGGCTCTCCAGGGACCGCCGTTTGAACCACTGGGCTCAGTGGATTTTAAATGGCTAACAGCTAAGACTGTTTTCCTTCTGGCCATAGCTTCGGTCAGATGTGTTTCTGATTTAGGGGCTCTCTCTTGAAGACCCCCTTTCTTGATTTTTCATGGGAACAGGGCAGTGCTACGCACTCGTCCTGAATTTCTTCCCAAAGTTGTTTCCCAGTTTCATGTTAACGAGGAAATAGTTGTACCGGCTTTTAACTCACCTGGACTTTCAGTGGGTGAGGCCACTTTGGATGTTGTGCGGGCCTTGAGGACTTATGTTGACCGCACTTCTTCGTTTAGGAAGTCGGACGCCTTGTTTGTCCTCTATGGCTTCCGTAAAAAGGGTTGGCCTGCTTCAAAGCAAACTTTGGCAGCCTGGATCCGTATGGCGATTTCAGAAGCTTATCTTCATGAAGGCCTGCCGGTTCCTCCTTCTGTGAAGGCTCATTCCACTAGGTCTGTGAGTCCTTCCTGGGCAGCTGGACGTGGTGCCTCTGCAGTCCAGATCTGCAAGGCGGCTACGTGGTCCTCTGTCCATAAGTTTGTGAGGTATTACGCGTTTGACACCTTTGCCTCTCAGGATGCTTCCTTCGGGCGGCGGATTCTCCTTTCAGCACAGGAGCATCCCCACCCTTAAAGGATACTGCTTTGGGACATCCCCAAGGTATCCTGTGGATACCCTATGGACCCTGAAGTAGAAAATATGAGATATGGTAAGAACTTACCCTTGTTATCTCTATTTCTACGAAGTCCATAGGGTTCCACAGGACTCCCGCCCTGTCGCACCTGTGCTGCAGATGGGCTTTGCTCTGGTCACCGGTTTTTCCGTCTCCCTCTGGTGAGAATGTGATTCTTGTGTGTGTCCAGATCTTTTTTCTCTCTCTTCCTTCTCCTACTCCGGCCTATGGCTTGGTACAAAACTGAGATGCCTTGGCTCGGAGGCTGGGTATAGGAGGGGGACCCTAGTGCATCCTGGGAGGCTGAAAACTTAACTCTATGGTGCCCGATGCCTGACGTCATCACCTATACCCCAAGGTATCCTGTGGAACCCTATGGACTTCGTAGAAATAGAGATAACAAGGGTAAGTCCTTACCATATCTCATATTTTTAACTTCTAATCCCTCTTGACAAATGCTCTCGTTTTGCAACAAGCTCCTTGTAGTAATTCTCTTTTGTGGGGCTACAAAGCTGTAATTATGTAATTGCAAATATTGACCAGCCTGTTTTACAACATGAGCAGAATCTAGTAGAAGTACTACAGTCATTCATACTGTGTATTTTTCTATACTTAGGGACTCATTCAGAGATTTACGCAAAGCTGATATTTTCGCAGATTGCATGCACAACGTTTTGCACTTTGATTACGTCTGTACGTAGGAAACATTCGCAAAGTGAGTGACGTGGTCAGCGTTTGTGGGTGGTAACGGGGGGTTAGAAGAACACAGGCATGTCTGACCATTTAAATACTGTTTTGTCATTGCGATCTCCTGTGCAGCATGAGAGCTCTCTGCGTGTCAGGAGAGCTGCAGTGTTTGCGGCTGATGGTACAGATGGGTTTACGCTTTTACAAGTCATCGTACGGATATGAGAAGGCAACAGTGGGCGTCCCTATGCTCGGCTGTGCTTTGGAGAGCATTAGCATATTTTAGCGACTGCAGTCCGTGAGAGAATGCAGTTGCGAATGCATTACTGTCCGTCTCTGAATCAGGCCCTGAGTGTTTCCACCTCATCTTCTACTCCAATGCTGAAATCATGTTTATTTGAATGCCTCGAAATTCAGTGTACTTATTCCTATTAATTTGGAACAGTTATGGTTATTCAGGACATTTCTGGATTTAAAAATATGTATTTGAGTTTTGAATAAACTTGTTTTTTTTATTAGCTGACATTTATAAACATGTCAAATCTGTATATAAAAACACACTATAAGAATTCTAATGTAATAATTCTGCATAGACATGTAAGTCCGCAAGGTTATTTTATTAAGAAGTTTATAAAAAAAAAAAAAAATGTTAGCTCTGCTCCAGTTGCACAAACTGATTTATATTGCAGAACATTTCCTTTAACAAAAGATTATTCTAAAATAACATGAATTAGAAAATTCATTTCCTACTAAAATAACGGTGCCCAATCACAAATAGTAGCAGTTCAGAGAATTTACAGTACCAAATAACAGGTATTTGGGAAGCTCTTTATGAAATGTATCGTAATATATCACACACACCTTCTAGGGAACGATTGTGTCAACAACACTGGGGATCATAAGGGGAGGAATAAAAATTTCAGCGATAATAATACTTGGATTCAATGATAGTCCCTCTGCTATACTATCCAAGCAAAGGCTTACTGTGAAATGACTCTTGTAAGTGGGGTGCCTTTGACTGCACTCCCTAATTCTAAACATAATAAGAGGTGATTCTTGCTGAGACTAGTAGTTCCACACAGAAAAAAAAAGAAAATGCAGGTGCACACTCAAAGCACTAAAGGTGGGTACGCACCTGAACAACCGGCAATCGTGCCGATGTTCAGGGAGATTTGCCTTCACCCTGGACTTCGCATGAATGCCAGGACACACTTAAAAGATTTAATGAACGATGGAACAATTGCTGTTCCGTCGTTCATTAATATGTACAGCCTTGTATGTGATTACGTGTGGTTGGCCGTGCAGTACAGCCAATAATACGATATCGCTTGCAACAGCGGGAGCGTGCAAATCGGGCATACACACTGCATGATATGCTCGATTTGTCTTTCCAAATTGTCCAAATCAGGCCAATATCGTGCAGGTGTGTACCCGGCCTGAGAACTCTGACAATCAGATCCATTATAGTAATCTCTTTGAGATAACATTGCGTACAAATGAGGTTGTTAGGACATCTTTTGTCAAAAATGCATGCCCACCTACTGCGCCAAGGTGACCTCCTCATCGGGTTGGGTCCCTAACATTCCCATGGTTCAAATCCAGAACATGGGACCCCCTGGGCCAATACAACCAACCCACCCCAGAACACCACCAGTGAGTAATATGAAGCAGTTAAAAAGTGTTACCCGAGTGGTAAGTAAACTGGTTTCTATAGTTCCCAAATTAGCTCAATTAAGCTGTAATCAAGTTGACAGTATACCTTTCCCAACCATAAAAGTAAAAGAGAGCTGTTTCCCAGACAGAATATTCTCTTGCAAATGAATAGTTTAAAACACTTGACGTGTTTCACTTGCCCTTTCTGTAGAAGGAAACTTATTTAAACAACTTCATTATTCATGTTATTTTATTAATTGAATTTTGAAGTCTAACTGAACACATGGCTTCACTGCTCTAAAGCTGGGCATACACTCTATAATTATCTGTCAGATATCTCTCCAATCTGGCTGGTTGGAATGAAAATCAGGTAATGTATGGGAGCCAATGACAATATGGTCTTAAACACTAAAATATGGACAAAAATGATTAGTCAAATTGGATAAATTCATTTGATTTAACCAATTTGTCTGAATGACAATTTTTGCCTGTTTTCCAGATTTTTGGGACCATATAGTCGATTGTCATTTGCTCCCATACATTACCAGGTTTTCAATGCAACCATCCAGATTGGACAGATATCTGACAGGTAATTGTATAGTGTATGCCCAGCATAAGTAACCACGATAAATAGCAATAAATAGTTTAATTAGTTATGTTATTGCTAATTGCAGGAGCACCATTTCACTTTGAATCCATTGTGGCTTCATTGCTTGAACTCGTGCTGTTTTTTTTTTTTTGTCTAAAACCACTTATTAATAGCATTGGCTCTTCAGACCTGCTATTATGAAGAACCATAACCAGAGAGATGGTAGTTAATGACTTAAACAATATTTGCGGGCACTATATTATTGCCAATGGCATTGCTGACACTATCTTTTTAGTTAATAGGCTTTGAGTTGGGGAAGTCTGATACATTCAGAAACAAATAGAGAAAGAAGAGATGGGGAGAGAGCAAAAGGGTTGTGACAAAGAGGTGGGCAGGAGTAATGCTGGGTACACAATAGACGATTCTGGATCATGGCCGACGAGACGACACATATATTGGTCGCCCCTACACACAGACCGATATAGAGCATATCGTTCAGTGGCCACATCCAGAAGCATGCCGTCGACCGCTGGTTCGTCAGTTCTGTTGTGCAGATGTGACTACGTCGCTGCCGATCCGCGGGAGCGTCAGTCATGGGAACACATTAGATGATGTGCCTGATTATATTGTTCTGATTCGCATCAAATAATAATGTAATGCAGTCCATGGGTCTATTATGCAGTGTTTGTACAGCATTATTTACTTTTTTGCCACATCATATGCAAGGCAGGTTATTTTATTGATATTTTGTGTGCTGTGTAATGCAAGGTGCACTACTGTAGTGTTCATTCTAGCACCCTGCACCTGTCACAACTTGTGCAGTTCCTCTTTCCTGCCTGGGGTGTCGCTCTCTGCTCTGATGCTTCTAGTACACTCTGGTCTGTATCTCAGCAGTTTGCTCTATTAGCTGAGTGTGCTAGAAGCACCAGAGCAGAGAGTGACACCCCAAGCAGGATAGAGGAACTGCACGGATTGTGACAGGTGCAGTGTGCTAGAATGAACACTACTACCGTAGTTCTCTATTTTTGCTGTACTGCACATGCTATTAAATGTCCCACTATACTACTTGTCATGCTATCCCTTCCTGCACCATTCTACCATATTGTTCTACCAGGTAAAACTACACTACCACTGTTATCCTTACCTTAACTGGAGCTCATGGGGCTGTTCTGTACAGATGCTTTTCCTGGGGAGCTGCCAGTCTGTATTGCACCTGTCAGGGGAAGAAGTTATTAAGCTGTAAGATGTAGGTGGTAGTGCTGTTTAAATTCTGTAAAGTGATCATTAAATATTTGTGTATCTTGTGTGATGAGCTCTATACGTTTTAGAATCAATCACTTAACAATCTGAAGCATTATTACAGAAATACTTAAGGATATATTTTGCATAAAAATATACATTAATAAAGATAGAAACTCACAATAGTGTTGAATTTTGTACCGTGTAAATTGATTTTATTGATATTTGTGTGTGTGTTTTATTTTTTTCAGTATTTCAGAAATTGCAGCTCTGAGCACGATCAAATTTTGTTAATTCCTGGTTACTAAACAACCTGTCTCTTAACTTTTTGTTTTGTTTGGCAGGTACAGAAAGCTTTGAAGTTCAGGGGTGACTTTGGACTTTGAAAAAGTGAGATGCTGTGTTTCATAGAACTCGGATTCATGTCTACCCTACGACAATTGTGTTCTTGATGGCAGCCTTCATTAACAGAACGTTATCTCATGATAGAAGGTTGTGTAATTAATCTAGTAAAGGAAGAATGTAGCCTTCTACGCTGTGAACTTTGTAATTCCAAAGCTGCCTGCTTGCTGATAAAACCATCACGATAAAAATCATTATTTGCTTAGTTCTTAGTTGTGCTTAACATGAGCAATAGTTTTCATTTCTCATAGTAATAAAGAGAAAAAAAGCACAGTTTAAAGAAAAATGGCTCCTGCGGAGTACAGAGGCTTATATTTGGGAGTCCTTGCTGGGGCTGCAGGAGCGAGTATTGCCTGGCTGTGGTGGAGTAAGTATGGAAAACATGGCTACTTTCCTAGCTTGCTTGACAAATTGCCATCAAGTGGAGAGAACCAATTTGAGGACAACCAAGGGGCGGTCACTATCCTACAAGGTCGTCAACTGCAGATTCTGGAAAAACTTGGAATCCTTTTGAAAAGTGTGGAGGAGCTCAAGGAGGAGGTGAAATTTCTAAGAGAAAGTATTCCAAAATTGGAAGAGCAAATTAGGGATGAGTTAAGAGGAAAGAATGATGCTCGGAAGACCAGTCCCCTGCACAGAACTCCTAAAAGGAAGAAAAGTGAAGCCGGCAAAGGAGAAGGGGACTACCCTAGCTCTGAGGATGCAGAGAGTGAAGGAGGGTAAGGTTTAAATACAGTAACTATTATGTCACAACAGTACATGCCAACAATTTTATTTTCCTTTTTTTTTTTTTCTTAATCTGTCTAATAATTACACTCTGCTTCATTGTTTGTATATCACATTTATTTGGCTGATGTCATAGCATGTGAAAAACTATAATTCTTATCACTGTGCAAAAGTACAAATGCTTTTTCATAGTAACATGGATCTATTTTTGTGCTAGTGCCCCTATTTTTTTTTCATAATTCATATTATAATTTTTTATTAACAGCAAATTCCGTTGCGCTTTAATTCATATTAATCTGCAGGCCACAATAGTAGTGTCTGTGAAGGTGTAGTTGGCTGAATATGGGTTTGTGCTAATGCGCCTAATTTTGCACAAAATTACAATTTTGGAAAATTTTGGGGAAAATAAAATTTTGTTTTGCAGGATGGGACTACTTAAATTAGTTCATAGGATAGAGGCAGGGCCACCGATACATCGGACAGGCCCGGGTACTGTGGGATAGGGGGGCATGTTTGCTGGAGGGGGCACAGCTCTACCCTGTCCTAGTATACATTCCTTTGGTGGCAATGAAGGGGTGTAGTAATGCCACCCCTTCTGGTCCCCTACCGATTCCTGGGTAATTTGTACCTGCTCCCTTTGGACAGAGTTGGAGTTTTCTAGTTTTACTGGTGGGAACACATTATCTGCATGCCTGTAAAAGGATATGATCTTTGTGGCTGATCAGAGGTGATGTAAACCAGGCCACATCCCTAACATGGAACACATTTTGCACTTTTGAGCAAAACTTTTATCAATCTAAAAAAAAAAAAAAAAATTCAACAAACTAAATTGTCACATATAATAATGATCATATTGATGTCTCCACACTCTCATGACTAATTTACCACACAAAGATAAACCAAGCAGTGATTTAGGAGAAAACCTTATAAGTTTATGTTAGTGTGTAAGAGGTTATCCTATTGTGGAAGTAGGTTGGATGTTTTTACTGCATCCACCATGTATGTTTTCTGCAGTAGAACGAAATTGATTTAAGGGGAGATCATCCATGAAACGTTGTAGAGAGACAAGTAGATCACTTGCACAAATAAAGCAGTAGTATAGAACTGCATTTTTAGTTATTTGTAAATGAGCCTTCATAGCTGATAGCAAATTGTTACAGTAGTTTTGCTCAGATACGGCGTGTCTGTGACAATGGGGAAGAGGTATTTAACCTTATAAAGAGGACGAGTGGAGAAGTTTCCCGTAACAACCAATCCAATTCCACCTATCATAATATGAAATGTACTGGATAAATTATCGCTAGAAGCTAATTGGTTGCTATGGACAAGTTCTCCACTTGTATTCTTTAGAAGACTTGTATCTCCCGCAATATTTTTTTAAAGCTATGTAGTGATCAGTGTACGTAGTAACGCAGGGCTCGACAAATCCCGGGTGCCAGGTTGCCATGGCGACTAAAATTTTAGTCCTGGCGACCGGGATTTCCAAGCCACCCCCCACCGCTGCCGCAGAGAAGCTCCATTTGTCGGGCGCCCGCTGATATGTTACCAGCGGGCACCCGACTCCCCGCAGCTGCAGCCGGAGCTCACTCCTGAGCTCCGGCGTCAGGCTTCCCCATGGGCACTATGGGAGAGACGTCATGACGTCTCTCCCATAGTAACGAGGAGTGGCGGCAGCCGGAGCTCACTCCTGAGCCCCAGCGTCCAGCTCCCCCCACGGGCACTATGGGAGTTCCGAAGAGCGGCAGCGAACGCAGGATCCTGACCTAAGGTAAGTATTCTGAGGTTTTCTTGTGTGTGTTTGCGCCGCACACTTAGAGGGGGCTTAGTACTGAGGGCACTTTTAGACTGGGCTTAGTACTGGGGGCACTATTGCAGGGGGCTTACTACTGGGGGCACTATTTCAAGGGCTTACTACTGGGGGGCACTACTACAGGGGGCACTATTACAGGGGGCTTACTTCAGGAGCATTATTTCAAGGGGCTTACTACTGGGGGCATTATTACAGGGGGCTTACTACTGGGGGCATTATTAGAGGGGGCTTACTACTGGGAGCACTATTACAAGGGGCTTACTGCTGGGGACACTAATACAGGGGGCATTATTTCAAGGGGCTTACTACTGGGGGCACTATTACAGGGTGCTTACTACTGGGGGCACTATTAGAGGGGGCTTACTACTGGGAGCACTTTACAAGGGGCTTACTGCTGGGGGCACTAATACAGGGGGCTTACTACTGTGGGCACTATTACAGGGAGCTTACTACTGGGGGCACTATTGCAGGGGGCTTACTACTGGGGGCACTATTTCAAGGGCTTACTACTGGGGGGCACTACTACAGGGGGCACTATTACAGGGGGCTTACTTCAGGGGCATTATTTCAAGGGGCTTACTACTGGGGGCATTATTACAGGGGGCTTACTACTGGGGGCATTATTAGGGGGGGCTTACTACTGGGAGCACTATTACAAGGGGCTTACTGCTGGGGACACTAATACAGGGGCATTATTTCAAGGGGCTTACTACTGGGGGCACTATTACAGGGTGCTTACTACTGGGGGCACTATTAGAGGGGGCTTACTACTGGGAGCACTTTACAAGGGGCTTACTGCTGGGGGCACTAATACAGGGGGCTTACTACTGTGGGCACTATTACAGGGAGCTTACTACTGGGGACACTATTACAGGGGGCTTACTACTGTGGGCACTATTACAAGGGGCTTACTACTGGGGACACTATTACAGGGGGCTTACTACTGTGGGCACTATTACAAGGGGCTTACTACGGGGGGCACTATTACAGGGGCTTACTACTAGGTTGAGGGGCACGTGTGGTGGTCTATACAAGCTTTCATAATTTTGGTAATGGACGATGGTCTGGCTCCTAAACTTTTAAGATGGCTCTTAGATTTTACAAAAATTTGTCGAGCCCTGTAGTAACGTTCCTACAAGCATTATTATACATGTTCATCAACACATATATCTGTTATTTATTTATCATTCGTGCACTGTTTTGGAAACTGAACAATTCATGTTTGAAAAATGGTTTCCATAGAGATTTGTGTTCATACAAATACTTCCTGCATAATCTTCTTATTCCTGAGCCCAGATTAGTAATGAAGCGCTTATTCTACCTGCCAGCATTATTATGCATGGTATTGAAGTATTTGAATTTAAGAAGACAATTTGAAGTTGTTTTTGATACTTATTTTCTGAGTTGGACAGAAAGCTGTGTTTAAAAGTAGTTTTAATAGTTAAATTCCAGAAACCTTTGCTGGAATTGTTTTCATGAAAATTTAAATAGTGCATATTAAGCCTATTTCAGGTTTGGGAATAGCGTAAGATAACGCAAGTAATTGCGCACCTGGACATGTTGCAATGCAAGGGGTGCAAACACATATATTGTTTTTGCATGCAACCCACAAATTTTGGACAGCTTTATTTTTGCACTGCAATTTATTTTACAGTTTGGACCAGGGGCGTTTCTAGAGAGGAGGGGACCCGTGTGCAGTCTCGGACACGGGCCCCCGCCTCTCTGGCCGGCAGCACACTGAACTGTGCGCAGCCAGCGCCGGAGTTATAGACTCTGGGCACTAGAGTCTATAGAGTATACGTAGGTCACCGGAAAAATGGCCGTGGCGGCCATTTTCCCTGTAGTGCGCGTGCACAAACAAAGGGAAAATGGCCGCGGTGGCCATTTTCCTGTCGTTTTTACAGCGCCGGACCCCCACGCCGACATAGGACTCCGGAGAGGTAAGTAATACTATGGGTGCAGGGTGTGCGTTGCAGGGCCCCCCTGGACCCAGGGGCCCGTGTGCCCCTCACACCCATTATAGATACGTCCCTGGTTTGGACACACCCCATCCAAATCTATATCACTCTGCACATTATAAATCTGCGCCACCTGCACACCTGAATGGTTTTACCAAGACGCACAGTTACTTGCTATTTCTTACTCTATTCCCAAATCTGAATCTGGACCATTGTGTCAAGCAAGAAAGGGGTACATTAACCGTGCCCCTTGTCACTACACTGATGCAATATACTCTCTTGCTTATCTGCAGTGAGTTCAAACTGTATTCTTGGAGAACTGCCACTATGCATCTATCTTAGGTTTTCAACAGATGTAGTAATCCTAACAACTGGGCTGATTATTGTGCCACTATCCATGAAACATGCACTGTCTTATCCTCCAGGAATGAATGTTCACTCCCCGGCTTTCTTACTAGAAATAATATCCTAAAATAATGATTCATGATATCACCATTGACTGCAAGTATTTGTTTCTTGGCTGCTGTGATGAGGGTTAGTGTATAAAGCTGTTTAGTCTAGGTTTTTGTTTTGTCTGTTGTGTTATCTTGAGATTCAGAAATAGCACATAACTCTGCATGTTGTACATTTTTATTCAAAAGATGATCATTTTTTAATGATCTATTGCATAGAAATGGCGGTAGATCTGTTATAATATTGGGAATAGAGCTAATATAAGTGTGTGTGTGTTTTACAACCATTAAATACAGTGTTTATTTAGATAGGACAACATGGTCAGCAGTACTTTAAAAATTGGAAAGGCTATATCAATATGTATACAATTTAACAAGGGAGACAGGGGCTGCAGACAGACATGCAGAAAATTATGCAATTGTTGTATTAGCCCAGGAGACCATTTGTCTCTGAGATTATCCAGCTGCTCTGTAAGAAGTATGCTCCTCATGGGTGAGGAACTGTACACAAGGCATGCATGCATACACCATGACACAAACAGATGCTGCATACATAAAGATATACATGCAGTTATGTGTATATACAGCCATGGCCAAAAGTTTTGAGAATGACAAGTATTGGTTTTCACAAAGTTTGTTGCTTCAGTGTTTTTAGACCTTTTTGTCAGATGTTACTATGGTATACTGAAGTAAAATTATAAGCATTTCTTAAGTGTCAAAGGCTTTTATTAACAATTACATTAAGTTTATGCAAAGAGTCAATATTTGCAGTGTTGATCCTTTTTTTTTTTTCAAGGCCTCTCTAATTTGCCCTGGCATGCTGTCAATCAACTTCTGGGCCACATACTGACTGATGGCCGCCCATTCTTGCCTAATCAATGCTTGGAGTTTGTCAGAATTTGTGGGTTTTTGTTTGTCCACCCACCTCTTGAGGATTGACCACAAGTTCTCAATGGGATTAAAGTCTGGGGAGTTTCCTGGCCATGGACCCAAAGTGTCTATGATTTGTTCCCCAAGCCACTTAGTTATCACTTTTGCCTTATGGCAAGGTGCTCCATCATGCTGGAAAAGGCATTGCTTATCATCAAATGGTTCTTGGATGGTTGGGAGAAGTTGCTATTGGAGGATGTTTTGGTACCATTCTTTATTCATTGCTGTGTACTTAGGAAAAATTGTGAGTGAGCACACTCCCTTGGCTGAGAAGCAACCCCAACATGAATGGTCCCAGGATGCTTTACTGTTGGCATGACACAGGACTGATGGTAGAGCTCACCTTTCCTTGTCCGGACAAGCATTTTTCCAGATGCCCCAAACAATCTGAAAAGGGAATCATCAGAGAAAATAACTTATATCCCAGTCCTCAGCAGTACAATCCCTGTACCTTTTGCAGAATATCAGTCTGTCCCTGATGCTTTTCTTGGAGAGAAGTGGCTTCTTTGCTGCCCTTCTTGACACCAGACCATCCTTCAAAATTCTTCGCCTCACTTGCATGAAGATGCACTCACACCTGCCTGCTGCCATTCCTGAGCAAGCTCTGTACTGGTGGTGCCCTGGTCCCACAGCTGAATCAACTGTAGGAGAAAGTCTTGTCGCTTGCTGGACGGTCTTGTGCGCCCTGAAGCCTTCTTCACAACTATTGAACCTCTCTCCTTGAAGTTCTTGATGATCTGATAAATGATTGACTTAGGTGCAATCTTACTAGCAATCTTTGCCTGTGAAGCCCTTTTTGTGCAAAGCAATGATGACTGCACGTGTTTCCTTGCAGGTAACCATGGTTAACAGAGGAAGAACAATGATTTCAAGCTCCACCCTCCTTTTAAAGCTTCCAGTCTGTTATTGTTACCCAATCAGCATGACAGAGTGATCTCCAGCCTTATCATCGTCAACACTCTCACCTGTGTTAACGACAGAATCACTGACATGATGTCAGCTGGTCCTTTTTGTGGCAGGGCTGAAATGCAGTTGAAATGTTGTTTTTGGGATTAAGTTAATTGTCATGGCAAGAGGGATTTTGCAGTTAATTGCAATTCATCTGATCACTCTTCATGACGTTCTGGAGTACAGTATATGCAAATTGCCATCATAAACACTGAAGCAGCAGACTTTGTGAAAACCAATACTTGTCATTCTCAAAACTTTTGGCCATGGCTCTATATATGCACACAGGTATACACTAATGCAAACTCTGTCCAAGCTCTGTCCTCTTGTGAGTAATACTCTAAGGCC
Source organism: Taudactylus pleione (assembly GCA_031769625.1). Taxonomy (NCBI): domain Eukaryota; kingdom Metazoa; phylum Chordata; class Amphibia; order Anura; family Myobatrachidae; genus Taudactylus; species Taudactylus pleione. Next base: position 59,223,736 of record JAUIMM010000200.1, on the reverse strand, counting down.
CACTCTTGTGGTTGGCAATGTGATCATTGCAGGAGGGCCATTGATAAGATCAGTGCATGTGCATAACACTACATCTGCACCGATAGTGTGTTTTTTTTTGGATTTGCACAATTTTCTCCAGCAGGCCTGGACTAATGACTCCAAATATTAGGTGCCAGCAATGTTCTAATGATAATGTGATACATGTTTAAAAAAACAAAACCAACAACAATATGGGATGCGGACTGTGCACATTAGCAGTTGTGGCTAATTCAGATGACTAGCTAATTATACCAGTCATACCCCCACACAATAAGCTATGATATTCATTGCATTATATACTATACTATGCCCACTATTTAATATGAGCTATATGTCATTACTGATTGTTTGGCATACCTATTTTACCAGTAGTTTTACTATATTATTGTACCACCCTGTAGCAAATAGATTATACTGTGCCCTTGTGAAGGAGTGAACCATCCTTGTCTATATAATACGCCCCCTACACCCCAGAATGATGATGTCATATCTTATAACAGATTAATTGTTTAGTGGCTTTGTCGGCAATGTGTTGATACCAACTAGTGCCCATATTTTATTTGTCCTGTGTCACTATACCTGGCCACTAATAGAATGTGCACCGAAACATTGTCACCACCATCATTACCACACCTATATCTGAGGAAAAATCGGATTTGGTTCCGGGAGTAAATACAGTCAGGTGCATAAATATTGGGACATTGACAGAATTTTCATATTTTGGCCTCTAATCACCACCACAATGGCTTTGAAATGAAGCAAACAAGATGTGCTTTAACTGCAGACTTTCAGATTTAATTTGAGGGCAATTACATCCAAATCAGGTGAACGGTGTAGGAATTACAACGGTTTCTATATGTGCCTCCCACTTTTTGAGGGGCCAAAAGTAATGGGACAAACTAAACAATCCTAAATCTAACTTTCACTTTTTAATACTTTGTTGCAAATCCTTTGCAGGCAATTACAGCCTGAAATCTGAAACGCATAGACATCACCAGACGCTGGGTTTCATCCCTGGTGATGCTCTGCCAGGCCTCTACTGCAAATGTCTTCAGTTCCTGCTTGTTCTTGGGGCATTTTCCCTTCAGTTTTGTCTTCATCAAGTGAAATGCATGCTCAATCGGATTCAGGTCAGGGGATTGACTTGGCCATTGCGTAACATTCCACTTTTTAGCCTTAAAAAACCTCTTTGGTTGCTTTTGCAGTATGCTTCGGGTCATTGTCCATCTGCACTGTGAAGCGCCGTCCAATGAGTTCTGAAGCATTTGACTGAATATGAGCATATAATATTGCCCGAAACACTTCAGAATTCATTCTGCTGCTTTTGTCAGCAGTCACATTATCAATAAATACAAGGGAACCAGTTCCATTGGCAGCCATACATGCCCACGCCATGACACTACCACCACCATGCTTCACTGATGAGGTGGTATGTTTTGGTTCATGAGCAGTTCCTTTCCTTCTCCATACTCTTCTCTTCCCATCACTCTGGTACAAGTTTATCTTTGTCTCATCTGTCCATAGGATGTTGTTCCAGAACTGTAATGGCTTTTTTAGATGTTGTTTGGCAAACTCTAATCTGGTCTTCCTGTTTTTGAGGCTCACCAATGGTTTACATCTTGTGGTGAATCCTCTATTTTCACTCTTGTGAAGTCTTCTCTTGATTGTTGACTTTGACACATATACACCTACCTCCTGGAGAGTGTTCTTGATTTGGCCAACTGTTGTGAAGGGGTTTTTCTTCACCAGGGAAATAATTCTTCTGTCATCCAGCACAGTTGTTTTCTGTGGTCTTCCGAGTCTTTTGGTGTTGCTGAGCTCTTCGGTGCATTCTTTCTTTTTAAGAATGTTCCAAACAGTTGATTTGGCCACACCTAATGTTTTTGCTATCTCTCTGATGGGTTTGTTTTGATTTTTCAGCCTAATGATTACTTGCTTCAATGATAGTGACAGCTGTTTGGATCTAATAATGAGAGTCGATAGCAACTGATTTCAAATGCAAATGTCACACCTAGAATCAACTCCAGACCTTTTACCTGCTTATTTGATAATGAAATAATGAGGGAATAGCCCACACCTGTCCATGAAATAGCTTTTGAGTTGATAGTCCCATTACTTTTGGCCCCTTTAAAAAGTGGGAGGCACATATAGAAACCGTTGTAATTCCTACATCATTCACCTGATTTGGATGTAATTACCCTCAAATTAAATCTGAAAGTCTGCAGTTAAAGCACATCTTGTTTGTTTAATTTCAAAGCCATTGTGGTGGTGATTAGAGGCCAAAATATGAAAATTCTGTCAATGTCCCAATATTTATGCACCTGACTGTATTTACTCCCGGAACCAAATCTGATTTTTCCTCAGATATAGGTGTGGTAATGATGGTGGTGACAATGTTTCGGTGCACATTCTATTAGTGGCCAGGTATAGTGACACAGGACAAATAAAATATGGGCACTAGTTGGTATCAACACATTGCCGACAAAGCCACTAAACAATTAAAAGGTAATCTGTTATAAGATATGACATCATCATGCTGGGGTGTAGGGGGCGTATTATATAGACAAGGATGGTTCACTCCTTCACAAGGGCACAGTATAATCTATTTGCTACAGGGTGGTACAATAATATAGGAAAACTACAGGTAAAATAGGTATGCCAAACAATCAGTAAAGACATATAGCTCATATTAAATGGTGGGCATAGTATAGTATATAATGCAATGAATATCATAGCTTATTGTGTGGGGGTATGACTGGTATAATTAGCTAGTCATCTGAATTAGCCACAACTGCTAATGTGCACAGTCCGCATCCCATATTGTTGTTGGTTTTGTTTTTTTAAACATGTATCACATTATCATTAGAACATTGCTGGCACCTAATATTTGGAGTCATTAGTCCAGGCCTGCTGGAGATAATTGTGCAAATCCAATGCACTGATCTTATCAATGGCCCTCCTGCAATGATCACATTGCCAACCACAAGAGTGGGCCTTAGAATATTACCCACAAGAGGACAGAGCTTGGACAGAGTTTGCAAAAATATGAAAATTCTGTCAATGTCCCAATATTTATGCACCTGACTGTAACTGTTCCAAAACACTGTGTTATTAAAAGCAGAATAAGCAGCATTGCTTCAATGTGGCATCGTCGTTACCCACCATCCATAATGACACAAGTCACCCCGCCCACCACTGTGGCCACCGGCTGCATCTCTCCTCCAGGAGTTTTCCGGTTGAAATCCACTTTCTCACAGTTGTTACCATGATCACAGACACTGAAATGCCCTGTGGATTTAACTTCAATTATTAAAGGCTTACTAGCAGGTATAGATGATATTGGAAATTACTACAACACAGTCAATGTAATACTTACACTGGAAGTAAATAATGGAACCAGCCTGTACGTACAAGATGAATTATAGTGTGATGATACAGAAGCTGCGTGGGGTGAAGTAATTAAGGAAACTGGGAAAGAACTGGAACTGTGTCTTGATGAAGCACAGGTGTAGAGGCCAGCGTTCTTAGCACATATAAAGTGGTAGTTTGGATTTGCATCTATGTATTTGCTGACCAAAGCATTGCTCAAGTCCAGGAACACAGATAGATAGTATAATCTTAAATCGTAGTACCATTTTAAAAATAATCCCAAATCGTAGTACCATTTAGAAAATAAAGGTGAACAAGCCAGATCTTTATTAGTATATCAGTCTGAGAATAGTGAGCGCAAGCTGGGGTCAAAGCAAATATATCAGTACGAGAATGGTAGCGAGACACCCGGGTTAAAAACAGTATATCAGTCCTAGAGTGGTGCGAGGCAGCCTGGGTCAGATCTGATAAACACAGGAGCACAACCCGCACAGGTGCAAACTGAGCTGAACGAACGGCAACCAGTAAGCAGGAATACCGCTATCGCTGGCACCTGCATAAAGGTCTGAGGGCTCGATAAAAGCAAGTGTTCTATCAACCGAGTGCAATGCCAGACAGGTGATCATGTGATGAGAGTAATAGGACTCAGACCAACAGCCTGACGTGAGTGGCCAGTTGTCTGATCATTACAGAATCTACCAGTCTACGCATTGCATAGGAGTCTCCTAAGCTGGCACTCCCTCTCATCCTATTACAGATATGCCCAGCTATAGTGTTAACGCTAGTGCGGAGAATCGCGCTACCGATAGAATGAGATGCACAACCATTAGCGAGACTCCAGTTCTGCTCTCGAACCAACTGAGTGGAACTCAACCCCTTACCCTGAAAGTAGGGATAAGGGTCTGGAACCAGTGTTTGAGAACTCAGGGGACAGAATCTGCTAACAAATGCTACAGACCGATTATCAGAGCTGAGTCATGAGAGATGTACTCAGAGGACTTGCTAGTAGATGAAGGCTTAACTGGAGTGAGACTGGAGGTAGCAGCAGGCAGTGTAGGGATAATGATAGGCGTCGGGATTTCGACGCCTATCATTAGTGCCCTGTCAGGATTGCACAGTCGGGAAGCCGGCTTTCAGCATTTTTCGACCGTCAGCTTCCTAACTGCATCCCAGAGCAGGCAGGCAGGTTCAAGCAGTGCAGACCTCTCAGCATCATGATGTCTGTCACTGAGAGGAGCCGGGAGCAGACAGCCGTAGACTCCGTAGGATAGGAGACAAGAGGAAAAAAAGACCTAAGGTAAGTAAACTACAATGATTACAGAGAATGTGTGAAAAAGGTGTGTTTGGTAAGTAAAGAACCTTTGGAGTGTGTACTATAAGGTTAATTTACATTTATATCTTTAAAAGTTTGTGTCACACATATGTGGGTTTTACTCTTCAGTGTGTCGCAGCAGAAAAAAGTTTGAGAACCAATATTCTAGGGTTTCCATTTCAAAGTTATACTGAACCTTGGAAATCACTTTGGCAATGGAGGAAGAGAGAGGTTATTTCCAGTGTTGTGCTAGGGCAACCCAAGCCACCAGAAAAATGTGATCCAATGCATAGCAGTCCAATTTGGGGACCGAAAGAGGGTACCAGTGAAGTAGCGCCAAGGATTGTGATGGGGGCACAGGGATTTTTAGGACTGAAAAGATTAACTGGAAAACCTCTACCCAGAATGGATGTTTGATTTGGCAGCTCCAGAAAGTGTAAAACACGTCACCACTGTATTGCACTGCTGCCAGCAAAACTTTGACCAGGTTGGCCACATTGTATGTAAACTAGCCGGTGTAAGCTAAAGCCTGTTCAGGTGTTTAATGTGCATTTACTCATGGTTAGTGCTTTCAGAGAGGTGGAATGACGTGGTGTGGATACATTCCCACTGCTTAGGGGTGATGGTGCATTGAAGATCTGTCTTCCCAAGCTGTAGAGAGAGATACTGGTATGTAATCGCTCCTTTAGACTTACAGGTGAATAACTTACTCAGACGTTATGCAGGAGGCAGGCTCATGGCAATGGCAGTTTTACGCGCTCCCTTCACATTCTGAGGGGTGATGGGTGAAGAAGACTCAAGGTGGCCTGGAGATGGGCAAAAGGTATCAGTGACTGCAGGGCAAGGATATCGGCAAGAGTAGTAAGTCCTCTGGTCCGCCAGGAGGTGAGGTTCATTTACGGTATGAAACAGCTGAGAGTTTTTAAAGATAAAGACCCCGTGGGTAATGACCAATCAGTGCCATCCCAGAAAACAGTACGTCCAAAAACTGAAGTGACTTTTACAAACTGAACAGTACTGTCAAGAACCAGGTAGAGAAGTCCTGCAAAACTGGTTTCCAAAAAAGGGCTGGCAGCTCTCATCTCTGTAAAATAATGACATTAAATGCACTGAATGCACTATGGGCCTGATTCAGAGCCGCTCGTAAGCGGTCGCTTGTTCGCTCTGAGCGATGTTCGCACAACTGCGCATGCGTATGGGTCGTAATGCGCATGCAAAACAGTCATTGCGGTCGGAAATCGTGCGCTCGCAAAACAGCGAGGGGCTGCTAATTTGATTGACAGAATGTACCGTTTGTGGGTGGTAACAGGGGAAGGTGCTTGAAAACGGGGGAGTGGATATCCGAACGCAGGCATGCCAAACGGTCAAAAGGACGTTTAATGGGAGTGCATAATTAGTAAAGGAGCGTCATCAACCATGTCACTTGGTTGTCTTTTAGCCTGAACTGCTCGCAGTGATAGCGGTAAGAAAAACCTACCACAAGCACTGCGAGCAGTTCAGATGCCTTTCGATGTACCCAATTAATCTAATAAATACCGGAAATGACGTGTGATGCGAACGGCAAAGGGGCGTCTTTACAAAATAGCGAACGCATTTTTCGTTCCCTCGCTCAGACATAGAGGCGTCAACAAACCGCAAAGAGCGAGCGCTCAATTTAAATAGCCGGCCTCTTTTTTGGAATGACCGTCCGCAAATAGCGCCCGCGTCTGAATCAGGCCCTGTGTCAGCTGGAATTTTGTGGGATCGAGGTAAGTTTTAGAAGGTACTCCGACAATGTCTGCCTTTTGTTTAGCAAATTGTCATCCAATTTCCTTGTCACAATATTAAAATTATTTGCACACACTTTGCTGTGTACAGTACAACAACAATATTTAAAATGTAAAATATCCACATAATTCTTAAGGTGCATACACAAGTAACGATTTTTTGAACGATTTGTCGTTAACGACGTCGTTATCGTTCAATCGTTCAAAAAATTGTTCAGTTATAATGAACGATGATCGTTCAAGCGCGCTCCCGTTTGTAGTTTGTAGTTATCGTTCATCATCCATTTCAGACTGTCCAACATAACGATTTTCATTAAGGGAAGGAACATTTTTCGTTCATTGTTGTAAAAATCGTTCATTACACTACAAAAATCGTTCACCTTTTCAAGGGAAAATCTGGCAGAAAATCGTTGGTTTCAAAATCGTTACGTGTGTATGCACCTTAAGAGAGACATTATGTTGAAGCATATTTTAAAACTAGTAAACCCATTTTGTACAGTTATTACTAAATTTTAACATACTAGAAGCCAGGGTCAGACTGGTCTACAGGGGTACAGGAGAAATCCCTAGTAGGCCCCACCCCCTGTCAGGTTCCAGACCAGCACTGAAATTATACATTAATATACATTGTTCCTTTTATTAGAGAGTTTATCTGATAGAACTGGAACATGGATGAACATGGGTGCTTGGTTTGTTTCTATAGAAACTGCATCAAGATTCACCCTCCTGACAATCAAAATTAGCAGTTAGGTTAACAGATTGATGTTTTCTTCTGTCATAGTAACATAGATATATAAATATAGCATTGAGTTTTAGACACTGACTGGTGTGTTTGGGAGTCGGCTATAATATGCACAGTGCATTAATGTTTAATATACAGTACATAGACTGGTTCATAATCCTGTGCTTTATTATACATATGTTATACGATTATACTGCATTCCCAGGAATATACTATATTCACTACAGTGCATAATCTGTTAGATTATACTGCAAGAACTATCAGTATTTATTATATATATATATATATATATATATATATTAGGGGTGAGCGGGTTCGGATTTCTGAAATCCGAACCCCCCCGATCCGAGTCCGATCCGAGTCAGGCTCGACTTTTCCCGCCTGACTCGGATCTGAAATCGAGGCAAAACGTCATCATCCCGCCTTCCGAGTCTCGCGGGTTTTGGATCCTATATAAGGTACCCACGTCGGCGCCATTTTCTCACTCGGCTGTGGACAGTGAAGAGGGAGGGTGGGAGTTAGGGCTGTGTAGTGTAGTGTAGTGCTGCTGTTGTCCACTACTTCAAAGTCCATAGGGGCTGGCTGTGTTGTGCTGTGCTGCTGTTGTTAATAGGGGCTGTGTCCACTACTTCAAAGTCCATAGGGGCTGGCTAGACTGTGTTGTGCAGTCAGTTCTCCATAGGGGCTGTGTCCACTCCAAAGTCCTGTGCAGTGTCCCAGTCCTAAAGGGGTGCTGTAGTGTTGTCCAGGGGGTGCACTGTCCATCAGGGGTGCTCCCACGAAGTGCTAAAAAAAATAATATATTTTCTGTGTTTGTGAATTGTGTGCGCAGTAGCCGCACGTGCATCAACAAAGTAGTGCCAAGCGTGCGCCTGTGTCATAAGTAAAGGGCCGGCTGGCTTGACCGTTAAGGGTGCTGTAACCCCCGAAAGTACACTCCAGTCCAAACCAAAAAAAAAATTATTTTCTGTGTTTGTGAATTGTGTGCGCAGTAGCTGCACGTGCATCAACAAAGTAGTGCCAAGCGTGCGCCTGTGTCATAAGTAAAGGGCCGGCTGGCTTGACCGTTAAGGGTGCTGTAACCCCCGAAAGTACACTCCAGTCCAAACCAAAAAAAAATATATTTTCTGTCTTTAGCCGCACGTATATATCAAATTGATATAACATAAATGGAGGACCAAACTTTCTCCGATAAAAATAAAATAGAGAAAGATCAAGAACCACTTCCTCCTAGTGCTGAAGCTGCTGCCACTAGTCATGACATAGACAATAACATGCCATCAACGTCGTCTGCCAAGGCCGATGCCCAATGTCATAGTAGAGGGCACATACAATCCCAAATGGCAAAGTTCAGGAAAATGACCTTGAAAAAGACATTTAAATCAGCTGAAGAGAAACGTAAACTTGCCAATATGCCATTTACGACACGGAGTGGCAAGGAACGGCTAAGGTCAATCCCTAGTATGTTCATGACTAGTGGTTCAGCTTCACATGACGATGGAAGCCCTCCTCCCACTAAAAAAATCAAAAGAGTTAAGCTGGCAAAAGCACAGCGAAGAACTGTGCTTTCTAAGATGATATCACAAATCCCCAAGGAGAGTCCAAGTGTGGTGGTGGTTGCGATGCCTGACCTTCCCAGCACTGGACGGGAAGAGGTGGCTCTTTCCACCATTTGCACGCCCCCTGCAAGTGCTGAAAGGAGCACCCACAGTCCACTTGCTGATATGCAAATTGAAGATGTCACTTTTGAAGTACAACAGGATGAGGATACTGGTGTAGCTGGCGCTGAGGAGGAAGTTGGCGAGGAGGATTCTGATGGTGATGTGGTTTGTTTAAATCAGGCTCCGGGGGAGACAGTTGTTGTCCGTGGGATGAAAAAGCCCATCACGGTCATGCCTGGGCAGAAGACCAAACATTCCACCTCTTTGGTCTGGCAATATTTCTATCCAATTCCGGACAACAACTGTCCTGCCATATGTACCTTATGTAAAGGTGGAATAAGTAGGGGTAGGGACGTTAACCACCTAGGAACATCCTCCCTTATACGGCACCTGCAGCGCGTTCATAAAAAGTTACTGTCAAGTTCAGAAACTTTGGCTAAGACCGTAAGCAGTCCAGGGACACCTAAATCCCGTTGTCCTGTTGTATCCAAGCGCCTGCAAACCACACCGTCAACTCCCTCCTCGTCAATTTCCTCCTTAGTCAGGATCGGAAGTAGTCCTGCAGGCCATGTCACTGGCATGACTGACTCTCCTATCCGGGATTCCTCCGGAGGATCCTGCATTGCTACGCCTACTGCTGCCGCTGCTGCTGTTGCTGCTGCTGGGAGTCGTTCATCATCCCAGAGAGGAAGTAGGAACACCACTACTTTTACTAAACAATTGACCCTCCAACAGTCCTTAGCGAGGAGGATGAAGTACGACAGCAGTCATCCTGAAGCAAAACGTATAACTGAGGCCTTGACTGCTATGTTGGTGTTAGACGTGCGTCCGGTATCCGCCATTAGTGCAGTGGGATTTAGACAATTGATGGAGGTAGTGTGTCCCCGGTTCCAAATCCCGTCTAGATTCCACTTCACTAGGCAGGCGATACCGAGACTGTACAGAAACGTCAGAAAAAGTGTCCTCAGTGTCCTGAAAAATGCCGTTGTACACAATGTCCACTTAACCACGGACATGTGGACAAGTGGAACAGGGCAGACTAAGGACTATATGACTGTGACAGCCCACTGGGTAGATGTATCACCTTACGCAGCAACAGCAGCAGCGTCACCAGTAGCAGCATCTCAGAAACGCCAGCTCGTTACAAGGCAGGCTACGCTGTGTATCACCGGTTTCAGTAAGAGGCACACCGCCGACAACCTCTTAGAGAAACTGAGGGAAATCATCGCCCAGTGGCTTACCCCACTTAGACTCTCCTGGGGATTTGTGATATCTGACAACGCCAGCAATATTGTGCGGGCATTACATCTGGGCAAATTCCAGCACGTCCCATGTTTTGCTCACACAATAAACTTGGTGGTGCAGAATTTTCTGAAAAGCGACAGGGGCGTGCAGGAGACGCTTTGGGTGGCCCGAAAAATTTCTGCCCACTTTCGCCATTCAGCGACTGCGTGCCGAAGACTGGAGCGCCAGCAAACACTCTTGAACCTGCCCCGCCATCACCTGAAGCAAGAAGTTGTGACGCGGTGGAACTCAACCCTCTATATGCTTCAGAGGATGGAGGAGCAGCAAAAGGCCATACAAGCCTATACATCCACCTATGACATAGGCAAAGGAGGGGGTATGCACCTGACTCAAGCGCAGTGGAGAATGATTTCCGTGTTGTGCAAGGTTCTCCAGCCCTTCGAACTTGCCACACGTGAAGTCAGTTCAGACACTGCCAGCTTGAGTCAGGTCATTCCCCTCATCAGGCTTTTGCAGAAGCAGCTGGAGAAAGTGAAGGAGGAGCTAAGAAGGAGCGATTCCGCTCAGCATGTGGGACTTGTGGCTGAAGCCCTTCATTCGCTTTGCCAGGATTCCAGGGTGGTCAATCTGTTGAAATCAGACCACTACATTTTGGCCACCGTGCTCGATCCTAGGTTTAAAGCCTATGTGGTGTCTCTCTTTCCGGCCGACACAAGCCTGCAGAGGTGCAAAGACCTGCTGGTGAACACACTGTCAGCTGAAGCGGAACGTGACACGTCAACGGCTCCTTCTTCATTTTCTCCCGCAACTGGGGCTGCCAGGAAAAAACTTAGGTAACCTAAGCAACCCGCTGGCGGTGATGCAGGGCAGGCAGGACCAAGTTTGGACATCTGGTCCGGACTGAAGGACCTGGCAACAATTTCTGACATGTCTACTGTCACTGCATATGATACTGTCACCATTGACAGAATGGTGGAGGATTACATCGGTGACAGCATCCAAGTAGGCATGTCAGACAGTCCATACCTGTACTGGCAGGAAAAAGAGGCAATTTGGAGGCCCCTGTACAAACTGGCTCTATTTTACCTGAGTTGCCCCCCCTCCAGTGTGTACTCCGAAAGAGTGTTTAGTGCAGCCGGGAACCTTGTCAGCGAAAGGCGTAGGAGGTTGCTTCCACAGAATGTGGAGAAGATGATGTTCATCAAAATGAATTATCAGCTCTTCCAGGGAGACCAGCCTCCAGAAGGTACAGAGGGACCTGTGGTGGTGGATTCAAGTGGGGACGAGTTAATACTTTGTGAGGATGAGGATGTACACACTGAAGAGGGTGAGGAATCGGTGGATGAGGAGGATGAGGATGACATCTTGCCTCCGTAGAGCCAGTTTGTGCAGGGACACATTAATTGCCAGCTTGTTTTGTGGGGGCCCAAACGAACCAATCATTTCAGCCACAGTTGTGTGGCAGACCCTGGCGCTGAAATGATTGGTTTGTTAAAGTGTGCATGTCCTGTTTATACAACATAAGGGTGCGTGGGAGGGCCCAAGGACAATTCCATCTTGCACCTCTTTTTTTTCTTTGCATTATGTACAGTTTGGGGCCTAGTTTTTCAAACTGCCATCCTGTCTGCCACTGCAGTGTCACTCCTAGATGGGTCACGTGTTTGTGCCGCCCACTCGTGTCGCTTAGCATAGTCATCCAGCTACCTCGGTGCAACCTTTTGGACATAAAAACACTATTGTGAGGTGTGAGGTGTTCAGAATAGACTGGAAATGAGTGGAAATTAAGGTTATTGAGGTTAATAATAGCATAGGAGCAGAAAAACCTACAAATTCTGTGATTTTAGCTGTTTTTATGCTTTTTTTCAAAAAAATACAGATCCAAAACACAAAACCCAGAACCCAAAACACGGAAGGGTGGTTTTGGCAAAACCAAACCAGATCCAAAACACGAAGAAAGATCCAGATCCAAAACCAAAACACAAAACACGAAAAGTGGCCGGTGCACACCCCTAATATATATTAGGGGTGTGCACCGGCCACTTTTCGGGTTTTGGATCTGGATCTTTCTTCGTGTTTTGGATCTGGATTGGTTTTGCCAAAACCACCCTTCCGTGTTTTGGGTTCTGGGTTTTGTGTTTTGGATCTGTATTTTTTAGAAAAAAAGCATAAAAACAGCTAAAATCACAGAATTTGTAGGTTTTTCTGCCCCTATGCCATTATTAACCTCAATAACCTTAATTTCCACTCATTTCCAGTCTATTCTGAACACCTCACACCTCACAATAGTGTTTTTATGTCCAAAAGGTTGCACCGAGGTAGCTGAATGACTATGCTAAGCGACACGAGTGGGCGGCACAAACACGTGACCCATCTAGGCGTGATACTGCAGTGGCAGACAGGATGGCAGTTTGAAAAACTAGACCCCAAACTGTACATAATGCAAAGAAAAAAAAGAGGTGCAAGATGGAATTGTCCTCGGGCCCTCCCACCCACCCTTATGTTGTATAAACAGGACATGCACACTTTAACAAACCAATCATTTCAGCGCCAGGGTCTGCCACACGACTGTGGCTGAAATGATTGGTTCGTTTAGGCCCCCACAAAACAAGCTGGCAATTAATGTGTCCCTGCACAAACTGGCTCTACGGAGGCAAGATGTCATCCTCATCCTCCTCATCCACCGATTCCTCACCCTCTTCAGTGTGTACATCCTCATCCTCACAAAGTATTAACTCGACCCCACTTGAATCCACCACCACAGGTCCCTCTATACGTTCTGGAGGCTGGTCTCCCTGGAAGAGCTGATAATTAATTTTGATGAACATCATCTTCTCCACATTCTGTGGAAGCAACCTCCTACGCCTTTCGCTGACAAGGTTCCCGGCTGCACTAAACACTCTTTCGGAGTACACACTGGAGGGGGGGCAACTCAGGTAAAATAGAGCCAGTTTGTACAGGGGCCTCCAAATTGCCTCTTTTTCCTGCCAGTACAGGTACGGACTGTCTGACATGCCTACTTGGATGCTGTCACCGATGTAATCCTCCACCATTCTGTCATTGGTGACAGTATCATATGCAGTGACAGTAGACATGTCAGAAATTGTAGCCAGGTCCTTCAGTCCGGACCAGATGTCCAAACTTGGTCCTGCCTGCCCTGCATCACCGCCAGCGGGTTGCTTAGGATACCTAAGTTTTTTCCTGGCAGCCCCAGTTGCGGGAGAAAATGAAGAAGGAGCTGTTGACGTGTCACGTTCCGCTTCAGCTGACAGTGTGTTCACCAGCAGGTCTTTGCACCTCTGCAGGCTTGTGTCGGCCGGAAAGAGAGACACCACATATGCTTTAAACCTAGGATCGAGCACGGTGGCCAAAATGTAGTGGTCTGATTTCAACAGATTGACCACCCTGGAATCCTGGCAAAGCGAATGAAGGGCTTCATCCACAAGTCCCACATGCCGAGCGGAATCGCTCCTTCTTAGCTCCTCCTTCACTTTCTCCAGCTGCTTCTGCAAAAGCCTGATGAGGGGAATGACCTGACTCAAGCTGGCAGTGTCTGAACTGACTTCACGTGTGGCAAGTTCGAAGGGCTGGAGAACCTTGCACAACACGGAAATCATTCTCCACTGCGCTTGAGTCAGGTGCATACCCCCTCCTTTGCCTATGTCATAGGTGGATGTATAGGCTTGAATGGCCTTTTGCTGCTCCTCCATCCTCTGAAGCATATAGAGGGTTGAGTTCCACTGCGTCACAACCTCTTGCTTCAGGTGATGGCGGGGCAGGTTCAAGAGTGTTTGCTGGCGCTCCAGTCTTCGGCACGCAGTCGCTGAATGGCGAAAGTGGCCAGAAATTTTTCGGGCCACCCAAAGCGTCTCCTGCACGCCCCTGTCGGTTTTCAGAAAATTCTGCACCACCAAGTTTATTGTGTGAGCAAAACATGGGACGTGCTGGAATTTGCCCAGATGTAATGCCCGCACAATATTGCTGGCGTTGTCAGATATCACAAATCCCCAGGAGAGTCTAAGTGGGGTAAGCCACTGGGCGATGATTTCCCTCAGTTTCTCTAAGAGGTTGTCGGCGGTGTGCCTCTTACTGAAACCGGTGATACACAGCGTAGCCTGCCTTGGAACGAGCTTCCGTTTCTGAGATGCTGCGACTGGTGACGCTGCTGCTGTTGCTGCGTAAGGTGATACATCTACCCAGTGGCTGTCACAGTCATATTGTCCTTAGTCTGCCCTGTTCCACTTGTCCACATGTCCGTGGTTAAGTGGACATTGGGTACAACAGCATTTTTCAGGACACTGAGGACACTTTTTCTGACGTTTCTGTACAGTCTCGGTATCGCCTGCCTAGTGAAGTGGAATCTAGACAGGATTTGGAACCGGGGACACACTACCTCCATCAATTGTCTAAATCCCACTGCACTAATGGCGGATACCGGACGCACGTCTAACACCAACATAGCAGTCAAGGCCTCAGTTATACGTTTTGCTTCAGGATGACTGCTGTCGTACTTCATCCTCCTCGCTAAGGACTGTTGGAGGGTCAATTGTTTAGTAAAAGTAGTGGTGTTCCTACTTCCTCTCTGGGATGATGAACGACTCCCAGCAGCAGCAACAGCAGCAGCGGCAGCAGTAGGCGTAGCAATGCAGGATCCTCCGGAGGAATCCGGGATAGGAGAGTCAGTCATGCCAGTGACATGGCCTGCAGGACTACTTCCGATCCTGACTAAGGAGGAAATTGACGAGGAGGGAGTTGACGGTGTGGTTTGCAGGCGCTTGGATACAACAGGACAACGGGATTTAGGTGTCCCTGGACTGCTTACGGTCTTAGCCAAAGTTTCTGAACTTGACAGTAACTTATTATGAACGCGCTGCAGGTGCCGTATAAGGGAGGATGTTCCTTGGTGGTTAACGTCCCTACCCCTACTTATTCCACCTTTACATAAGGTACATATGGCAGGACAGTTGTTGTCCGGATTTGGATAGAAATATTGCCAGACCAAAGAGGTGGAATGTTTGGTCTTCTGCCCAGGCATGTCCGTGATGGGCTTTTTCATCCCACGGACAACAACTGTCTCCCCCGGAGCCTGATTTAAACAAACCACATCACCATCAGAATCCTCCTCGCCAACTTCCTCCTCAGCGCCAGTTACACCAGTATCCTCATCCTGTTGTACTTCAACAGTGACATCTTCAATTTGCATATCAGCAAGTGGACTGTGGGTGCTCCTTTCAGCACTTGCAGGGGCTGTGCAAATGGTGGAAAGAGCCACCTCTTCCCGTCCAGTGCTGGGAAGGTCAGGCATCGCAACCACCACCACACTTGGACTCTCCTTGGGGATTTGTGATATCTTCTTAGAAAGCACAGTTCTTCGCTGTGCTTTTGCCAGCTTAACTCTTTTGATTTTTTTAGTGGGAGGAGGGCTTCCATCGTCATGTGAAGCTGAACCACTAGTCATGAACAAACTAGGGATCGACCTTAGCCGTTCCTTGCCACTCCGTGTCATAAATGGCATATTGGCAAGTTTACGTTTCTCTTCAGCTGATTTAAATGTTTTTTTCAAGGTCATTTTCCTGAACTTTTTCATTTGGGATTGTATGTGCCCTCTATTATGACATTGGGCATCGGCCTTGGCAGACGACGTTGATGGCATGTTATCGTCTATGTCATGACTAGTGGCAGCAGATTCAGCACTAGGAGGAAGTGGTTCTTGATCTTTCTCTCTTTTATTTTTATCGGAGAAAGTTTGGTCCTCCATTTATGTTATATCGATTTGATATATACGTGCGGCTAAACACAGAAAATTTTTTTTTATTTTTGCTGGAGAGTAGTGCACTTTGTGGGTTACACCAGCCTTTAAGAAATGAGCCAGGCGGCTCTTTACTTATGGGACACAGGCGCACGCTTGGCGCTGCTCCTTTGTTGATGCACGTGCGCCTACTGCGCACACAATTCACAAACACAGAAAATATTTTTTTTTTTGGTTTGGAGTGTACTTTGGGGTTACAGCACCCTTTAACGGTCAAGCCAGCCGGCCCTTTACTTATGACACAGGCGCACGCTTGGCACTACTTTGTTGATGCACGTGCGGCTACTGCGCGCACAATTCACAAACACAGAAAATATATATTTTTTTGGTTTGGAGTGTACTTTGGGGGTTACAGCACCCTTTAACGGTCAAGCCAGCCAGCCCTTTACTTATGACACAGGCGCACGCTTGGCACTACTTTGTTGATGCACGTGCGGCTACTGCGCACACAATTCACAAACACAGAAAATATTTTTTTTTTAGCACTTGGGGGAGCACCCCTGATGGACAGAGCACCCCCTGGACAACACTACAGCACCCCTTTAGGACTGGGACACTGCACAGGACTTTGGAGTGGACACAGCCCCTATGGACAACTGACTGCACAACACAGTCCAGCCAGCCCCTATGGACTCTGAAGTAGTGGACACAGCCCCTATTAACAGCAGCAGCACAGCACAACACAGCCAGCCCCTATGGACTTTGAAGTAGTGGACAACAGCAGCACAGCGCAGCACAGCACAACACTACTCTGCACTACACTACACAGCCCAGCCAGCCCTAACTCCCACCCTCCCTCTTCACTGTCCACAGCCAAGTGAGAAAATGGCGCCGACGCGGGTACCTTATATAGGATCCAAAACCCGCGAGACCCGGAAGGCGGGATGATGACGTTTTGCCTCGATTTCAGATCCGAGTCAGGCGGGAAAAGTCGAGCCTGACTCGGATCGGGGGGGTTCGGATTTCAGAAATCCGAACCCGCTCACTCCTAATATATATATATATATATATATATATGGACCCAGACCATGCTGTGTAGTATCTATGTTGTCCACAGGCTATGTCCTCTTTAATGATTTGTCCAAGCCTCTGTAGCGAATGGCCACACCCCTTAAGTATGGGCTTCTACCACTGTATTACACCAGTGTGCCCTTCATACTCTATCTGACACTGCAAGTACCATTACTTTGTCTGAGAGATGCTTTCTTCAAAAGTTAAAGTGCACTGGATGCACACCACCAAATTAATTGTTCTGTCCACTCTCATCTTTTGGGAAAATCCAATATTTCAGTCAACTGCCCAACCTTCACTACTTTATTACCACTCCCAACATAATTTAGCTTTCTGTTTGTTTTTATTTTGCTCCTAAAATATAGTTTGGTATGTAGGGTGGGGGAGCGGGAGGGTATCAATACTGTTATGATGACATATGACACTTTTTTTTTTTAGATTGGGAAAAGTGCACCTAGCAATGGGTATCCCCACCAAAATAGTACCACCCATTACTAGATGCATCTATCGCCACCAAAATACAAGTCCTATCTCCGGTAGTTCACAGCACAACAATTTCAAGTGTTGTTTCTGATCCGTAAGCGCTGTGCAGCCTTATGCAAAGCAAGAAATTATGCTAAAATGACACTCTCCATGCCTTTACCTCATTTCAGTTAATCTGCTTCACAAAGCAGAATTAAGGTTTTGTGTTATAAACTTACTATGCACACAGGAGCATCTAGTTCTGTTTGCAAGTTCTGGTCCGCCACAAATCAGCTCTGTAAACTGATGCCACCAGACCATTTTGGGCCTTTTAAATTGGGCACTCCGGCTAAAGTTTAATTTTATATGTTGAAATAAGAGGTTCTCTAATACATAACATATATATATATAATATATATATATATATATATATATAATATATATATATATATATATATATATATGTTGTGCTGAACAGTTCTAGAATAAGTGAGAAAAAAGCACATTTATAATATCCTTTAAGTTTGTCTTCTAGAGACTTTTGGATCTTTCTCTTTTAGATACATCACTGCTCAAACGGACACAGAAGCAGAATCCGAAGATGAGCCGGGAGTGGGAAATGTCCGATCCGAAAATGCTGAAGTCACAGAGGAGGAATCTGAGCTGCTCTCTCTTCTCCAGCGAGCAGATTCCATCCATAACGGCTCAGATTCAGAGAAGCCGGAAGGGTTTACAATGATGCTCAGCAAGCAGGAAAAGGTAAAGTATTTTAGTAGGAAGCTGGACTGTAACATTACCTACAGGGTGCATCCATAACTTTCCTCCCTGGGCTGCATTTTTTCCCCTATGTAAAACAGTCGTCTGTGGTACTGCTTACACTCATTCCCAGGATGGTGAGGTTTGATATGTTCAAAATGTGTACAGTCTGCATGGCATCATATCCATGTATTCACTTTCTGAGCATGCACAGACCGACTCTTTTAGATAAATAAACTTTTTATGGTTATTAAAGCTAATCTAGATGAAATACGTAAAATATTTTTCAATGAATTTATTCATGTTTACTTCCAAACAATTACTATACCACTTTAAATGTGTCTGTCTATTTTCCATTTACTCTGATAACTTTGATTTATTACAAGCCTAATACTCCAACTCTGACATTTGTTCATAAATAATATGTAGCATGGAAGATCACAGTTCATTAGCTGCCTTACATAAAAGTTTTCTGCTAGGAACGTGGGCGTGAAGAACTTGTCACCTATATAATGGGAACTTTTTTATTTTTAATCAGTATGGAAACAAAGTGGAGTTCCTGTGGAGGCTGGCGCGGGCGTACAGTGACATGTTTTTTCTTACCAGTGATGCCGAGGAAAAAAAGGGTTATGCTTCCAATGGTAAGATCTCCATGTAAACACAACACACATGTAAAGGTAGTGTAGCACATATGCATTGAAAACTTAGGTCCATTACATTAAACTGTATTATCTTTAACAGCTGTGCCTGGGTTATTTTGTATAGAAAAAGATAAGTACAAACTCCCTGCAGTTGATATGTCTGCAGATATTCTCCCACAGGGTCAGTGACTTTTTTTCACTGTGCTTATATAACTCATAAGATGAAGACAAACACTGTCAGCTAAAAACCGATTGACTAGTCACTAAACAGTAGAAATCTGGGAACACAATATCACAAAATCCCACTGGGTTTAACTAAAATGCATTTTTCCGATGATCATATACTGTGCAATATACACTGTGTTGACAAAAGTGATTGGACACTGACAGCAAATAGATCAACAAGATTTTATTGACGTCAGTACTTTGTAGATCCACCACGTGCAGTGATTACTGCAGACACCCTTCATGGCAAACTGTCCACAAGTTCCTGGACAGCAGCAGGCGGTATGTTTTTGCCATTCCGTCTTATGTACAGTGACCAACTGTGACACTGAATAAGATCGCGTCGGCCTAGAACGCACCCTTCGCGCCAATTTGTCCCAGAGGTTCTTAATGGGGTTAAGATTTGGATTCTGTGCTGGCCCATCCAGGTTACCGAATTCTCTGTATACCAGTCCAGCGTCGCCCTGGAAACATGACAGGTGGCATTGTCGTCCTGATAAAAACATTTGTTGTTTCCATAGAACTGCCACAATGCAGGGAGCACAGAGGTATCAAGAACATCTCTATACTCAGAGTTAATGTGACCATGCATTACAACTAGTGGACACATGCCAAACTAGCTTGCCCAGGGGTGTCCAATCACTTTTGTCTATATAGTGTAGTCACTGTGGCTGACCACCATTTATTAGATCTGTCTCATTTGATTTTGATCACCCACATGGGCACAGACCTTAGGAGAAGCAACTGGGTTCTTGCCTGAGCAAGGTTATTGTAAACAAATTTTGGTCATAATAGTGTTTTTCCCCCCCCCCATTCATTGTAGAGCACACAATTCTGGGAGTATGGAGGAGATGTATCAAGCCTTCTAAAAAGTGGATATGTTGCCATATCAACCAATCAGCTTCTACCTTTCATCATTTTATAGATTCAGAATGTACGTGATAAATGGTAGCTAGAAGCTGATTGGTTGCAGCGTCTTCACCTCTCCACTTCTCTGCTCTTTAAGAGAATTCTTACATTTCCCCATATTTGTTTTGTTATGTTTTTTTCAAAATGTTCAGTTTCCTAAAATATTCTGCCCTATTCATAGACTGGATTGTCTGTACATTATACAACTTAAAACTCCTGGAAGAAGATAGAATTACCTATATGCTTGAAAAAAATCATGTACGTTATTTGTACATCAGTATTGGCTATTACTTCACCAATACGCAAACAAATTCCCTTCACGTTTTGTAATCCAGCTATTTTGCTCAACTGATGAGCAGCTAGACCTGTGGGTACACGTTTTGATCACCAGTATGTGCACATCGTGATGTAGTGCATATGCTGGCATACGGGATGTCAACCGTCAAAATACTGATGCTGGAATCCCGCTGCCCGGCAAAATGCCGATGCTGATATCCCGAATGGGATCAGGATACCGGCGTCTGCATCTCAGCCGCTGGAATCCTGAACGAAGCATCCGGGTAAGTATCTGCGGCAGCTCGGGGATGGGGGGTTAGCTTTAGGGACCCCCAGGGGACATTTAGGGTTAGGCTGCAGGGAGGGGGGTTAGGGATAGGCATTACCAGGGCATGGATAGGGTTAGGCACCCACCTGGGAGGGTTAGGTTTAGGGTGTGGGAAGAAGGGTTAGGGCTAGGCACCGCCGGGGGGTGTAGGTTAGGGTTAGGCACCCCCCCCCCCGGGGAGGTTAGGATTAGGCACCACCAAGGGAGGGTTAGGGGGAGAGTGGGGAGGGATAGGGTACTTAACAGCCGCAGGTATTTCATACCCAACCCCTGCACATCTGTATGCATTTCATTAAATTAGTTGATCACTGCACACATCTAGGGGCATATTCAATGCCAGGCGTAAAGTCCAGTAGCTTTCGCAGTGCCAGACTTTTCGCCGACATCGCTGCATTTCAATGCGAAAAAGTATCGTGCGCGTGCCCGCTTTTCGCGTATTCAATTAGAAATCGGCAAAAACGGGACCGGGCAAAACTCTAGCATGCGAAAAGTACTGTCAGATTTGGGGAAATCAGCCTGACACCCTTAAGATGCACTGACATTGGGGATCACTCTAGATGCTCCCGAATAGCCCTGCTGAAGGTACTTAAACGCTCTCAATAGCTGCTATTTAGCGTCTTTGCATAAGTGGTGAAGAATTGCATTTAGCAGGTTTTTTTTGGTGAAAATAAGTAGTCCCAGCAAATTTGGGGTACCTGTAAATGGAAGCTAGCATATTTTTAAGTTGCTAAAGAGAAATTTTAAAAATCCACCTGACGCAAGCACCTGCAAACTTAAAAACACCTGGGGCATACTTGGGCACCCCCCTGGAGTCTATTTTGCTAGTTTTTAAGTTTTGTCCCCCAACTTTGGACTTTTTCGCCCCCAAAATGAAAGTACTTTTTTTGGGGTGATCTAAAGAATTTGTAAAAAAAATTTTTTACGCAGTTTACCTTTGTGGGGACTGTCCCAAGGGTGCAGGGGGGTTCCCGCAGCTTTGCACCCCAAAACCCCAATTCTGCAATTATTTTCGGCACCTATTCATAGGCAAAACTTTTTCGCAGATCCCATTGCATTGAGTTTCTGCACCAGCGAAAAGTCTTCTAATTGAATATGGCGGAAACTTTTTGCAAGGTGAAATGTCACTTGCGATACTAATTGAATACGGCCCCTTAACTTCGTGCAGTCAGATTTTCAGCCATATCCGCTTGAGTCAAATCACATTTTATTACGCAAGATATGATTGTGTGCCCCAGCAATGCGCGGCGACCCATGTAACGATACATCGCACAATGTATCATTACATGCTGCATGTAACTGCACCGCGTCGCTCATTGCAGTGTCCCATTTGATGTGCAGGACATCAGATGGGACAGTGCAATGAACGATGGATCGGGTGTATACACTATACGATGTGTACGTTATATCGTCCTGATCGGCATCGAAACGATTAATCGTATAGTGTCTACCCATCTTAATTTGTTGTAACCAACCAAAATCAATCAGCAACATTTGTGGCCAAGACAAGGGTGCTCTGAATAAGTTGTTGCATAGAGGTGACTACAAATGTTTCCATTCCTTAATGTAGAACTACCTCTCTGCTGGATCTTAAAGGACACGACCACGCACATTGTAAAAAAAAAAAAAAAAAGTATAAAGTGTACAGACAACAATGGTGTTCATTACGTTTAGTTAAAATACAGAATATTTCCTACAAGACATATCTTGTTCATATCTTGCAGACTTTCGCGTTGCTGTAATGATCGGCTCTGCTCTAGCCTGGCTGGCCTGACCTACAAATGTGTACTCTTACATCTAGCCTCAATACGCCACGCAGCGCTACCTACCTGGCATGAGTGAGCCGACAGGTCCCATGAGACTAATTTTTGGTGAAAATATGTATAAGTGGCAATGTGATGAGACTAGGACGCACCAGCAGACTGTGCTGATTTAATGTGATATGTGACACTTGTATATCTGTGTGCACCTGAGTCTGTATATGAATCACAACGGAATGAAAAAAGCTGCGGCCGCTACATTGTAGCACTTTATATACAGATTCAGAGACTTAGTCGCACACAGATATACAAGTGTTACATACCAAATTACTCAGCACACATTTTCAGCAAATTAAGATGCAAAAAACATGCCCGGTGCTGGCAGAGTCTCACGGGACCTGGCGCTCCAAGAGGGGATTTTTAGCGCGACTGCAGCAAAGATGTATAAGGACACATCTGTACTGTAGATGTTCTGCCCCTTTCCTGCGTGCTACTCATTCAAATAAGTGGGAATGTGATCACTGCAGGTATATTTTTGGATATCTGTTTACCAGAACTGAATGTGTCGTGTAGAGAATAATTTCTTAAATACTCTGTGAAATATGTAATTTCATAAAGTGCATCAATTTTGGCAACAATTCAAATAGAACCTTCGATTCAAATACCAGGTAAATGAGCATCCTATAAAAGTTATGAATAGCACCTACTGTGTAATAAAAAAAAAAAAAAAGTAGTTTAGCGCCATCTGTTGTCAGGTTTTAGTTATTACCAAAATGTTATTTACTTATCCGTTATTTTCAAAACGTCAAAGAATATTTGTTTTATTATTTAATAAGAAATGACTGTATGATAATAAAACAAATAATTCTTCAAATGTCAAATTATAAAAACAGAATAATGATAAATATTTGGTTACAACACGTGTAGTATTAGTTTATAATGAAGATGGCAAGAGCCTGCTTGATATAGTTTGTAATCTAAAATTAAGATTGGAAAGGTTACAAATAAATACAGATGTGTATTCAGTATATATTTAAAAAACTATCACTGCTTGTGCTGTTAAAGTAGCAATCTCATGAAAATATGTGTTGTGTATTTTTTTTTTAATATAACTCACTGTTGCAGACAATAATAATGATTTTGGCATTTACCAGTTGACATTTTTTTCCCCTTTGGACCACTATTAATGATCTATAACTCTGGATTATCATGATATCCACTGTCACATGCACATGATATAAGGGCCTATTTATCAAGCAATTCTGCCCTTAAAATATACAGAAACTGCTGTTTCCGCATGTTTAAGGGAGGTACTCAGTCTCACTGTCATGTAATATATCTCCTGTCATCACAGCAGCCACCCCCATAGTTTTCTATAGGGACAGTATGTAACAAGTGTAGCTTTCTGTATCGTACATGTGTGGGCTGACAGCTCCTTCAGATGGTATTAACACACTAACTTTAATAGGGCAGCCTTGCCGGAGAGGGATCTTCCAATCCCTGTCTGGTCGGTTGAAACTGTTCGCAATTCCAATTGTGATATTTTTGCATTGTGCATGTGCAACTGGATAGCCACATACAGTATACAAACTTGCCTGGGTCTGAACCCAGAATTAAAGTGATCATGTATGTGATCACTTCTTACTGATTCCCCCAAAAAAGATTCTTTATTGCCGTGGTATGCAGTGATAGGGATTCTTAATTTTCTGGGACTGGCTGCAGGTTTAATAACTGCTCCATAGTGGAATGCACCCCCTGTGCTCTCTCTGCACTCTGGTATCCTCCTCCTCCCCACTCTGTGGTCACATGAATTGCTGAGAGTTGTGAACCTGTGTCTGTGTCTATGTAGCACACTGACTGTGTCTGATGGCCAGTTTTGTTAGCAAGCTAGAGAGATTTTAAAACGGAGAGAATCATTTGAATTAGGATAGTTAAGACAAAGTATTCATGCTTATAATGTCCTTAACTTGCTTTTTAGAGAAAATAAATCAAATCAACATTGAATTGCTGCTTTAAGGGCCTGATTCAGAGCCGCTCGTTCGCTCCGACGATGTTCACACATCTGCGCATGCGTATGGGTCGTATTGCGCATGCGCCAACCAGTCAGTGTGGTCGGAAATCGTGTGTTCGCAAAATAGCGAGTGCCTGCTAATTTGAGTGACAGGATGAGGCGTTTGTGGGTGGTAACAGGGGAAGGTGCTTGAAAACGGGGAGTGGAGATCCGAACGCAGGCGTGCCAAACGGTCAAAACGGGCGTTTTAAGGGTGTGCATAATTGACAAAGCAGCGTCATCGACCACGTCACTTGGTTGTTTCTTAGCCTGAACTGTTCGCATGATTCCGGTAGGAAAATCCAACCACAAGCACTGCGAGCAGTTCAGACGCCTTTCGATGTACTCGATAAATCAAATAAATAGCAGAGATGACGTATGATGCGAGCGGCCAGGAGGCGTCTTTACAAAATAGTGAGGGCATGTTTCGTTCGCTCGCTCAGACATAGAGGCGGCCCCTTTTGCTGAACGAGCGAGCGCAAATAGCGTCCGGCTCTGAATCAGGCCCTAAGATCTAAGTTATGTAAAATATTGTATTTGAGTAAGCATTGTGTTTGACTGATACATTGCCTCTACCTATTTATATATTTATTTTTCCCACAGGAAAAACTGTTGCTGGGAAAGCAATTCAGTTAGATGACTGTAGTGCTGGTAGCCACAGATGGTAGGTAAATATTTTAATCAGTGATACTATTCCAATACTACAATGATAGAGATGTACAATGTGTCATTATTCTTGTTATTTACTGTATTCAATATTGTACAGTATGTAGGGGGTCTAAGTATCAAGCTGTTTTTTACGTAAAATTATACAGAAAATGTTATGTATTGTACCTATAAACTAATGACACAATGCAGAAGATTTCACAGATATCTCCAGCAAAGTGATAATTATCGTTGCAGATTGCAGTCCTCATTATTATCAATGAGGACTACGATCTGACCCATATGTACTAAACTCCAAAAAGCAAAGCTCCAGATGGTGTAAACTGCTTTAAGCCTATGGAGGCTCCAGGTGCAGTAGAGAGATAATGTGATCTCTCTCTCACAGCCCCCAGCCGGCTCTGGAAGCTGACACTGTACACATGCGCAGTGTCCTCTTACCCCAGAGAAGTTCTGCAATTTGCCAGGCATATAACTCGCAGGGACAGCGGTTACCGCAACCGCTGTCCTTGCGAGTTCCCCTTTGTACATAGCGGGGATATTTTCATTATAAATTTAAATATCCCTGGCGATATGGACAGATAATAATCATGGCTGGTCCTCAAATACTATAAGCTATTCTGACAAGAGATACATGTGTAGATTTGCAGAATGTCTTCAGAGTGTTACTAATATATAAATAGAGAGAGAGAGAAACAGTTGATCAATAGAGTCAGTGTTTTTTTTGGAAGGGGGGGAAATTTGGTCGTAATCCAGTTAACGCCACTGTTTTTAATAATTTTTTTTTATGCATCTGTATAGACACAGGGCTACAGGAAAATATAATGATCTATAATACTGTATGTACAGGGCGTTTCCCAAAATTTGTCTTATAACATAAAGTAATTGACGTAATTTAGTGAAATGTGACAGACATACAGTACCTTGGTCTGAGAAACATGAGCAAGTGTTGGAGGTGTTCACCATTAGCAATCAGGCCAGCTGTTCACGCATGCGCGAAGTGAGGGTCAGCTGTTCAACACCCTAATCACCAGCGCAGTCCAAAATTCAAATAAGGGAGCCACACCAACTGCCAGCGAGGATGCCAGTGAGGATGGCAGTTGGTGTGGTTCCCCTATATAATTTTTGGACTGTGCTGCAGACCCCCCTCTGGAGCCGCCACTGGAAGTCAGTAGGTATTCCTGCTTCTGACATTGGTGTTGTGTACTGTGGCGTCCACATTCATCGTGTCTGTGTGTTACGTGCCGATATGAACCTTTATAGACGCAGTTTTTCCAGTACATCTGGACCATAAAAGCGCGTTGTTCAGCATATCTGCACGTAACACACAGACATGAGGTGGAGCTGTGTCAAATTTTACTAAATTATGTCAATTACTTTAAAAGTTATAAGAAAAACTTTTGGGACAATAGCGAGTGAAACACCCTGTACATAAATCCGCATTGTAATCTTTACATGACATTCCCACTTTTTTAAAATCTTTAAAAAAAAAAAAAAAAATTCCGGGATGTATGTGGAAAAGAGCCCTAGACTGCACACCCTGAATATATATAATTGGAGTTGCTACCTGTTGAGACTATTGTTGCAGAAACAAAAGGTACAATTGCACAACTCCAACATTACTAATTATATATAATACATTTTGCAATAAAATTTAGCAATAATAAATAGAGGTTTTAGCATAATCATGGCTAAGGTTATGGGCCTACTCACCGCATCCAGGTAACCTCTTAGGGTAGGTCCCTAACATACTGGGGTTGAAATCCAGAGCGCAGGACACCCCCAAACTAGCCCAGCTAAGCCACCCCAGGGCATAACTCTAATGAGGAAATGTGATGAAAAGTGTTAGATAGATAGGAGCAGCTACTGCTGCATATATTAGAAGTAAGTTGAAAAATAAAGATGTTAAAATAGTACATATATAATAAACAAACAATAGAGGTGCAAAAAATGTGTTATAATGTGGTGCCCTGAAGCAGCCCAACCAAAGCAATCCAGGGGACCCATGCCCCAAAAACTAACTCATGTCTGCAATACAGTATATAAATTTGTAGGACTTACCTAAATTGTGCCTTTTACTAAAGTGCAGTCAAAATGCCAGAATTCCTACTTAAAACCAATAAGGGACAGGTGGGAAGGGGTGCTAGCCTAGACTGAAGGAGTCTCATGCCTTCAGGTGTGCATATGAGCACACTAAATAGAGTATATGGAAAAGAGGCCCTAGACTGCACACCCTGAATATATATACAGTATATAATGGGATGTGCTACCTGTTGAGACTATTGTTGCAGACACAAAAAGAAAAAGTACAAGTGCACAACTCCAGCCTTACTAATTATAGATAATACATTTTTCTACTTCAGGGTCCATAGGGTATCCACAGGATACCTTGGGGTATAGGCGATGGCGGAAGACATCCAGGCACCACAGAGTTAAATTTTCAGCCTCCCAGGATGCACTGGGGTCCCTCTCCTATACCCCGCCCCCGAGCCTCAGGCCACTTAGTTTTCGTCGGTGCCTGGCCAGACCAGTCGCACCGTACAGAGGGGGGTCTTTTTAAGGCCCCTGAATATTTCTTCGCAGCTGTGGCTGCACAACTAGAGTGCTCCAGCATAGGACAGTCAGTATTGACGTCCATGCTGTCACTCCTACACCCCACCGGTACCAGAACGTCGGTACCGATCCGGGGATGCTGGTAGGTAGCTGGGGTCACAGCTAGCGGTGATCCCGGCTACCTGGACTGTGGCCGGATGCACGGGGAACAAGGTAAGCGGCGGGGTCCCGCGGTGGGCACCCGCTGGTAACACAGTCCTGTTTGGTCCCCAGGCAGGGGGCTTCCTGGGGACCGGCTGCGCGTGGGGCCAGGTACTGATCCTGCGCCTTCCACTAGACCACCAGGGACAGCGGACCGCAGCATGTGCGGTACAGCGCGGCGTCCCAGGTGTTAATAGCAGGCCAGGGGAGAACGCCTTCCCTGTCTCACAGCCGGCGTCTCCCCCGCTGCACAGTGCCATTCCACAGCGGTCTGAGCGGGCTGTGTCAGCGCTCCTCCCCCGGGCCCTGCCTTCTCTCTGCTCCTCGGTGGCCATTTTCTCACTTCATGTGCTGGGGATGGCAAACGCTGCTGGAAGCTGATACAGATGCCATTGCGGTCCGGGTCCCCCGCATACCTCTCCTTCAATTAAGGTCAGTGTATGCAGCACTGTTTCCTACCAGGCTCTGGTCTGTGTAGTTGATCGCAGTGCTTGTAATGCAGGATATTATCTGTGCATTGTATGTGACTTAAATGCTAGCGCTGTTTGCCTGTACTTTCATTTCTGACTGTCAGCCTTTTTCCTATCCCTGTTCTTCTGCTACAGCCCTTGCGGTGCGGTGTTGCAGGGTGTTTATTACCTCACAGTAAACATGGTTTTTCTGTGTGGGAGGTCACATACGCTCCGTTCACATTCCTCATGTCTGAAAGTGAACGAGGATATCCTCTTCCAGCTATAATGTACTGATATCATGTGCAGTTAGCGGAGGGATATGTAGACGCTGAGGGTTAATGGAGGGCATGTTGTATTATATATCACGCCCCTTTTCTGTCACTGTGCCTGCACAAAAAAGGGGACCGCCCTCGGCTGGCTAAGATGCTTACAGCCTTTGTGGGCAACGCCCCCTGCGTTTCCCCATAGGGGTTATCGCAGCCTGTGGTGGTCTCATCACATGCAGGGGTCCCTGGACAGTTGATGGTACCCCAGTGTATCCTGTTTTTCGCCCCCCCAGGTCTCGCAGGAGCCTGTGTGGGTGAATTTATTGTCCAAATGGTATAGCACCTGATGGACGTTTTACAGAGGGAGTCACCATTTTGGCCTTCTAAATGGCCTTTCGGGTCTCAGACGGGTAAAGACGTGACGTCTGGTGACGGTGACATTATTGACTTTTTCAGACACAAGCCCCTTAGTGCAAAGGAGGCGTAGTCTGGGTCTAAAATCTATATACCTGGGCTTATACGGGCAGTCCGTGCGGCTTTGGTTATTACATATCCCCCGTGGCTAAATCCAAATATGCCTTCTTTAAGGATAAGGGTGTTGCCACTGTAATTCCTCTTTCTACTTCAGGGTCCATAGGGGGTCCACAGGGTTGACCTTGGGGTTATAGCTGGAACAGGATCCATGGGCACCACACAGTTAAGCTTTTAGCTCCCAGGATGCACTTGGGTCCTCCTATATACCCCGCCCCCGAGCCACAGGCACCTCAGTGTAAGCTGGTGCCCGGCCGGAGTCGGTCACCGCGCAGGGGGGCTGCAGGAGCAGCCCCCAGAAGCTTTTTTATTTATTTATTTATTTTAGTTTCTTTTACTACAGACGGCAGCAAAGGGCTGTCTGTACAGACGCCCATGCTGCCGCTCTGATCCCCGACTGGCGCCGCGACGCCAGTACTGATCTGGGGATCGCGGCGGGAGGGCAGAGTCCGTACTAGCCGGACTCTGTCTACCTCCCAGGACTGCTGTCGGAGTCGCCGGGGATGCATGTGAGCCGCGCGTCGCTGGCTAGCGGCGGCGCGCGGAATGCCTTAAATGCAGTCATTTAGCCTCCGGTCCTGGGGACAGACCGGAGGCTGCTGGCAGTGGCGGCGGGCCCCCCCCATAACCCGTGGGACCACTAGACCACCAGGGATAAAGGGGCAAGCGGGAAGCCAGCATCCCTGGGGTTATGGCCAGCCAGGGGAGGAAGCCTTCCCTGTCAGCGGCTCCTCCCCTCAGCTCAGCGCGCCTTTCAGCACGCAGTCTGGCGTCGCTGAGCTGCAGACTCTTCGGCCACTCCTCCTCTGAGGTCTCCAGAGGCCATTTTCTCACAGTGGCAGCGCAGATCTCTCAGGGAGCATGCGGACCGGTCCCCCTGTGTACCTCTCCCCTGATTAAGGACAGCGTACACAGCACTATAGCCCTCCCAGACACTGAATCTGGGCAGGTTGATTGTAGTGTAAAGGTGCAGTGAGTATTACTTCTGCATGGTATGTGACTTTTGCTAGTGCTGCCTGTCTGTGCTTATTTTCCGCTTACTGTCAGCTTATACCTATCCCTTTACTTCTACAAGCCCTACAGGTGTGTGGGGGAGGGGCGTTTCTACTGACCTCACTTATATAGATCACGTATTTGTGAGGTCCGTCACATACAGTTGTGTGCTACTCAGTGCCATATTGTGGGCTGTTGTTCAACACACCGGTGAGTGCGTTTTACTTCTACCCTGGTGCCAGATATATAATATATTCTGTCATGTCAGACGAGGAGGTTGAGCGCTCAGTGGCTCCGATGTTGGCCTCCTGCGGACGCTGTTCTGCAGGAGTGGATAGGGAGGATTTGTCACAGGAGGGTCTGTGTAGTCGGTGCCAGGTGGCTCCTGGCCCATCCAGACCTTCTCGGACGCAGGAACCACCGTGGGCGATGTTTTCTCAAGTGCTGGTGTCTATTGCGGACCGTCTATCGGTCCCGACTGCTCTCCCTACTAGGGCGTTACCCCAGCCGACCATCCCCCATTCCCCGGGTGTCCCGCAGTTATTGCAGAGTCCTCCTGGGTCTCAGTCGGTGGGTCCCTATGCGGGGTTGCCTATGTATATACAGGCTTCCCCTGTGCCGCAGCAGCCTGTGGTACCTTTTCAGGCCCCTATGGTGACTCCTCCACCCTGGGTGGATGTGCTCTCCAACTCAGTACAAAATTTGGCGGCCGCTTCCTCGGTTTTTCAGTCAATGTTGCAGACTGACATGCCTTCTAGGGTTTCAAAACGCTCACTCATGGCACGGGCTGCTTAGGTATCGGACTCAGAGGGTTCCTCAGATGATGGGGAGGTCCCTGATGACACTGACTCGGACGCCTCGGTCCAGGAAATGGATACCAAGTCATCCATTAATGTGCGAGCACTGGTTAGGGTGGTGCGAGCTATTCTTCTTATAGAGGATGAGGCACCGGTTCCTAAGTCGAAGTTTCCAAGTTTCAAAAAAACTAGGGTGGCTTCTGCGGTGTTTCCCCTGTCGGATCAGTTGACGGATCATATGGCGGTAGCTTGGCAGGCGCCCAGTAAGAGATTCCTTCCTCAGAAGCGGTTGGCTTCTAATTATCCCTTCCCTGAGGCACATTGTAAAAAATGGGAAACTCCACCGGCGGTGGATTCCTATGTCACCCGTTTAACTCGGGGCGCTACTTTACCATTACCGTCGATATCCTCGCTGAAGGATCCCACGGACAGGAAAGTTGAGACTTGTTTAAAGTCTATTTACTCTCTCTCCGGGGCGGTGACCCGACCGTCCATGGCCATCTCCTGGGTGGCCAAGGCCATTGAGGGGTGGGCCAATGCATTGGAAGATACCTTCTCGGATGACGCTCCGGATGTCAAGCGGGCGTTGTTGGGACAGATGAGGGACGCTGCTTCTTACATTGGAGAAGCTTCTTTAGATGCTAGTCTGCTGACTTCGCGGGTATCGGCTGCAGCGGTGTCTGCCCGCCGATCCTTATGGTTGCGGTCCTGGAGAGCGGACTCTGATTCAAAGAAGGGCCTGGAGGCCTTACCTTTCAATGGGGAATTACTATTTGGTCCGGACTTGGACAAAATTGTGGATACCCTGGCTAAATCCAAGTCAGCCTTCCTCCCTTCGGCGGCACTGCCTGCTAAGGTTCGGAGTTCGGCTTTTCGTTCCTTTCAGGTTCAGGGGAAGGCGAAAGGTCAGTCCTTCCCGAGACAATCTGCGAGTAAGACTGCCTCTAAGCCCAAGAAGCAAGCCTGGAGTGCACGGCGCCCTTCTTCCAAGCAGGAAGATAAACCTGCGGCCTGATGGGACGGGCCTCCCTCTGGGGGACCTCAGAGTGGGAGGCCGACTTCTTCTATTTGCCCAGTGCTGGCACAATACCACCACGGATGCCTGGGTTCGAGAAGTGGTCTCCCAGGGGTACGCCCTGTCTTTTCGGTACAGCACACCCCACCAGTTTTTCTGCACGAGTCCTTCTCAGGACAAGACCAAGGCGTTACGGATTCAGGAGGCTATAGAGTCCTTGCTGAAAGCAGGGGTCATTGTTCCCGTTCCTCAATCACAACGAGGGTCGGGGTATTATTCGTCTCTGTTTCTGGTGCAGAAACCCAATGGTTCTCATCGCCCTATCCTCAACTTGAAGTCTCTGAACAAATTCCTCAGGGTTCCCAAGTTCAGGATGGAGACGTTACGTTCCATCATTCTGGCGATGGAACCGGGGGATTACATGGTGTCCCTGGATATCCAGGACGCCTACCTCCATGTTCCGATAGCACCTTCGCACCAGCGGTATCTGAGGTTCGCTATCCTTCAACACCACTATCAGTTCCGGGCGCTACCCTTTGGTCTCTCCACGGCGCCGAGGGTGCTCACGAAGATTATGGCGGTCATGGCCGCAGATCTTCGGAACCAGAATGTACGGCTGCTGCCGTATCTGGACGACCTCCTGTTGCTGGCGAGCTCCCCAGAGGTACTGCTTCAACATCTCCACCTGACGATCGCTTGCCTGCAAGCACACGGGTGGTTGATAAATTGGAAAAAGTCCTCCCTGATTCCATCACAGCGGATGGTTCATTT
The DNA here is from genome assembly GCA_031769625.1 of Taudactylus pleione. Classification (NCBI taxonomy): domain Eukaryota; kingdom Metazoa; phylum Chordata; class Amphibia; order Anura; family Myobatrachidae; genus Taudactylus; species Taudactylus pleione. The sequence continues at coordinate 59,191,157 of JAUIMM010000200.1, read as the reverse complement.
GGGAGCGCTGCTGGATTCGCGTCAGCAAAGGATCTTCCTGACTCCGGAGAAGGTCGCCTCCCTACAGCTGCGGATACGCAGTTGCCTGAGCAGTTGCCGCCTGTCGGTCCATTCGGCTATGAGAGTTCTGGGGTCCATGGTGTCGACATTCGACATAGTGGAATTTGCCCAGTTCCATTCCCGGCCCCTGCAGGGGCTGATTCTATCAGAATGGAACGGGTTACCTCACCGGATCCGCTCTCAGGTGCTGGTGTTGTCTCCGGACGTTCGGCAATCTTTGGCTTGGTGGCTTCAGACAGCTCATCTGGTCGAGGGGCGCCCCTTTTGGATCCCGGACTGGGTCCTGCTCACGACGGATGCCAGTCTCCGGGGTTGGGGGGCAGTGACTGGCTCATTGTCTCTCCAGGGTCGTTGGTCTGCGGAAGAAACTCTTCTTCCCATCAACATCCTGGAACTGAGGGCTGTATACAGGGCCCTGCAGTCGTCCGGCCCCGCTCTTCACGGAAGGGCGGTACAGGTGCAGTCCGACAACGCCACCACGGTGGCGTATATCAACCACCAAGGAGGAACTCGCAGTCGGGCAGCGATGTTGGAGGTGTCTCGCATCCTGACTTGGGCGGAGGGTCACATTCCAGCGATCTCGGCGGTCTTCATCCCTGGAGTCCTCAATTGGGAAGCGGACTTCCTCAGCCGTCACGACGTGCATCCCGGGGAATGGTCGCTTCACCCAGAGGTGTTTCAGCTACTCGTGGACAGGTGGGGACTGCCGGAGCTGGACTTGATGGCCTCCCGTCACAATCACAAGTTGCCCGTTTACGGGTCAAGGACAAGAGACGCAGGCGCAAGTCTGGTGGACACGCTGTCGGTGCAATGGACGTTTCACCTGGCGTATCTGTTTCCTCCGATATCCCTACTTCCTCTGTTTCTGCGGAAATTCAAGCAGGACGGCGGCACGCTAGTGCTGGTAGCTCCGGCGTGGCCCAGACGTCCTTGGTACTCCGATCTCAGGAGCCTTTCCATCGACGCTCCGTACCTTCTTCCTCAGCATCGGGACCTGTTGTCTCAAGGGCCCTGTCTTTACCCGGATCTGGGTCGGCTGTCTTTGACGGCGTGGCTCTTGAGACAGCCGTCTTGAGGTCTCGGGGCTTCTCCAGTTCGGTTATTGGTAATATGCTGAGGGCACGCAAGCCTGCTTCAGCACGGATTTATCACAGGGTGTGGCACACTTACTTTCAGTGGTGTGAGTCCAGATATTATGATCCTCAGGTGTTCCGAGTTTCTAGGGTCTTGGAATTTCTTCAATCAGGATTGGACCTCGGCTTACGCCTTGCATCTCTGAAGGTTCAGGTTTCCGCCTTGTCTGTGTGGTTTCAACGGCGGATTGCAATGCTGCCGGACGTTCACACCTTTTTCCAAGGTGTTCTCAGGATCCAGCCTCCCTTTGTGCCTCCTGTGGCTCCTTGGGACTTGGCGGTGGTTCTACGGGTCCTGCAGGGTCCTCCGTTTGAGCCTCTTGAGTCGGTGGAGCTCAAGTGGCTGACATTTAAGACCGTTTTTCTCCTGGCAATTGCTTCGGCCAGGAGGGTGTCTGAATTGGGGGCGCTTTCCTGTCGCCCTCCTTTCCTGATTTTTCACCAGGACAGAGCGGTGCTCCGCACTCGTCCTGAGTTTTTGCCCAAAGTGGTCTCGAAGTTCCACATTAATCAGGAACTTGTTGTGCCAGCTTTTCAGTCCCCTGATATTTCAGCTGGTGAGACTTCCTTAGATGTGGTCCGGGCGCTTAGAATCTATGTGGACCGGACGGCTTCGGTTAGGAAGTCTGATTCCTTGTTTATCCTCTTTGGTTTTCACAAGAGGGGTTGGCCTGCCAACAAACAAACGTTAGCCCGTTGGCTTCGTTCCGTTATTTGTGAGGCTTATGCACAGGAGGGTTTACCTGTGCCAGCCTCTGTTAAGGCTCATTCCACTCGTTCTGTGGGTCCCTCTTGGGCTGCTAGATGTGGCGCTTCTGCTGTTCAGCTGTGTAAGGCGGCCACTTGGTCTTCTATTCAAACGTTTTTGAGGTTCTATGCGTTTGACACCTTCGCCTCTCAGGATGCATCCTTTGGGCGCCGGGTGCTCCTTTCAGCACAGGAGCGTCCCCGCCCTTAGTTGAACTGCTTTGGGACATCCCCAAGGTCAACCCTGTGGACCCCTATGGACCCTGAAGTAGAAAACAAGAGATATGGTAAGAACTTACCTTTGTTATCTCTGTTTCTACGAAGTCCATAGGGTCCACAGGGCGCCCGCCCTGACGCACCTGGCTTCAAATGGGCTGTGTGGCTGGTCACCGGTTTTCCGTCTCCCATTGCTGTGAGTATGGTTTCTTGTGTGTTCCAGTCTTCCTTCTCTCTGTTCCATATTCTCCTCCGGCCTAGGCTGCTTACCAACTGAGGTGCCTGTGGCTCGGGGGCGGGGTATAGAGGAGGACCCAAGTGCATCCTGGAAGCTAAAAGCTTAACTGTGTGGTGCCCATGGATCCTGTTCCAGCTATAACCCCAAGGTCAACCCAGTGGACCCTATGGACTTCGTAGAAACAGAGATAAAAAAGGTAAGTTCTTACCATATCTCTTGTTATCTGGTCAGGTGGATCATTTAGAGGAGGCGTGGAAAATCTGGGTAAGCGGTTCCAGCCTCAAAAACGGTTGACTTTTTGCATACCCCTTTTGCGGATAATTACATTTCCGAATGGGAGTTACCTTTACGGGTAGATTCTCATGATACACGCCTAGTGAGGAGTGCTGCGTTGCCCATGCCCTCCAGGTCCTCTTTGAAGGAGGTTCCAGATTGCAAGGTGCAAATATATCTAAAATCCAATATTCCCTTACTGGAGGGGCTTCCAGGCCGGCTATGGCCGTGTGCTGGGGGGCCAGAGCCATGGAGCGCTGAGTAGGTAACTGGATCTCTGCACACTGACTCTCCAGCAGAGCAGGTGGATAGTGGCAAATTCTCAGAGACTTTGCCACGTTCATAATGAGATGGTCTTACATATAGCCTACTCCTTTCCAGAATCTCCTCGGCAGCAGTAGCGGCTTGCCGCTCCCTGTGGTTGTGCTCTTGGAAAGCGGACGCAGATTCCATTTGGAATGCTTTGCCTTTTACGGGACAAGTCCTGTTTGGCCCTCGTCTGGACGCAATTGTGGCCCCGCAGGCAGCAGCTACGTCTGCGTGTCTGCCACCGGCTACAGTCCCATCAGGGTCTGGGGCTTTGTATTTTCGGCCCTGTGAGGCCAGGGTAAGTCTAAAATACAGCTTTCCAAGACAGTCAGTAGCCAGGAAATCTGTTCAGCCATAAGAACAGGCTTGGAGTACAAGACGTCCTACTCCCAAGTTGGACTATAAGCCTTCAGCCTCACGGGACGGGCCTCCTCTCGGGAGACCCCAGAGTTGGAGGCCGGCTTCTCCAGTTCGCCCAGTGCTGGTGTCTGACCACCACGAACACTGGGGTAAGAGAAGTATTTTCTTGAAGGTATGTCCTCTCCTCCCGGTAAAAGCCTCCCAGACGGTTTTTCGTTACAGGTCTTCTGTCAATTCAGGACAAGGCCCTGTAATTTTTGAGGGTGTTACACTCTATGCTCCAGGCAGGAGTTATAGTACCTATTCCGTTGCCCCAAAGGGGAACGAGGTATTACTCCATCCTCTTTCTGGTACAGACACCCAATGGGTCTTACCAGGACATGCTCAACCTCGAATCCTTCAACAAATTCTTAAGGGTTCCTCGGTTCGGGTGGGGGACCCTGCATTCCATCATTCAATGGAGCCTTGGAATTTTGTGGTGTCGTTGGATATATTCAGGGTGACTACCTGAATATCCCTCTTTTCTTAGCACACCAGTGTTTTCCTCAGGTTTGCAGTGGTCGATAAGCATTTCCAGTTTCTGGCATTGCCCCTTGGTCTGGCCTCCGTGCCTCACGGTTTACCAGGGTCATGGCAGTTATGGCAGCCCACCTGCGGATGCAGGGGGTCCGCTTGTTACCCTATCCGGGCGACCTCCTGTTGTTACCACGGTCTCCAGAGATGCTTCAGTGCCATATGCAACGGACAATATCTGTGTTGCTACGTTATGGCTGACTGATAAACTGGAAATGGTCCTCTCTGATTCTTCACAGAGGATGCTCCATATCCTAACATCTGAGGATCTTTGTGATTGAGGAAAAGATCTCTGCATTACAGGCAAAGGTACGCAGTTGCCTGCAGAGTCGCCGAGTGTCTATTCACTTGGCAATGTGGTTCCTGGGTTCCAGGGTGTCGCTGTTCGACATGGTTGAGAGTACCCAGCTTCACTCTAAACCTCTGAAAAACTTGATCCTCTCCGGATGGGATGGGTTGCCCCATAGGATAAAGTCAATAGGCTTTCCCCGGAGGTATGTCTCTCTCCGGCCTGGTGGCTGCGGAACGCTCACCTAAACAAGGGGCACCCCCTTTGGGATTGCGGACAGGGTCCTTCTGACGATGGACGCCAGTATCCGTGGCTGGGAAGCAGTGACGGGTCTACACTTGTTCCAGGGCAGGTGGACACCAGTAGTTTTTGCGCTTCCCATAAACATCTGAGAACTCTGAGCAGTATTCAAGGTTCTCCAGCATGCAGGATGGGTCCTCCACAGAAATACCGTGCAGGTACAGTCTGACAACGCCATCATGATGGCTTATGTAAACCACCTAGGAGGTTCCCGAAGTCAGGCGACACTAACAGTGGTGTCCCGAATTCTGGCTTGTGTGGAAGGCTATATCCCTGCCGTCATCGGCCGTGTTCATTCAGGAATCCTCAGATGGAAAACTGGCTTTCTCAGCCGTCAAGACGTGCATTCAGGGAAATGTCCTCTTTATCAGGAGGTGTTCAATCTTCTGGTGAACAAGTGGAGCCTTTCAGAGATGAGACTCTTCTGATAGACGTAGGTAGGTCCAGTGGACCTTCCAAGTTGTGTACCTCGTCCCTCCGTTATCCCTTCTTCCTCCAGTAATAGCAAGAAGGGGGCACGCTCCTGCTGATAGCTCCAGCGTGGGCCAGATGGCACTATTACTCAGATCTTCGGAGCCTCTCAGTTAACACTCCGAAGCTGTTGCCTCTACGCCCAGACCTGTTGTCTCAGGATCCGGGCTGATACCCAGACCTGGGTTGTCTGTCCTTGACGGTGTAGCGGTGGAGACTGCCCTCTTAAGGTCTAGGAGTTTTTCCAGCTCTATAGTTAACAGGGGCTCTGTCCATGCTAAGAGCTTGGAAGCTTTTATCTGCAAGAATTTACCATTAGGTATGGTATACTTTCTTTCAGTTGTGTCGCCCTAGAGGATAGGCTCCTCGGGTATTCCGGATATCCAGAGGTTGGCTTTCCTACAGGTGGGCTTAGATAACGGTCTTTGCCTTGCTTACCTGAAGGTGCAGGTTTCTGCCCTGTTAGTATGGTTCAGTGTAGGATTGCTACTCTTCCTGATGTCTGCACCTTTGTGCAGGGTGTACGTTATATTCAGCATCCCTTTGTTCCACCTGTGGCTCCTTGGGATTTGGCTGTGGTCCTTAGGGCTCTCTGAGGACTGCCATTTGATCCACTGGGCTCAGTGGATTTCAAATGGCTTACGGCTAGGAATGTATTCCTTCTGGCTCTTAATTTGGCCAGTAGGATCTCAGAATGGGAGGCTCTGTCATGTAGACCTCCCCTTTTTCTCATCTTTCCTAGGAACAGGGCAGTGCTTCGCACTTGCCCTGGTTTTTTTTACCAACGGGGGTGTCTAGTTTCCACATCAGTGAGGAAATTATAGTACCGGCCTTTACTTTCCCAGTCCTGTCTGCTGGTGAGGCCTATTTGGCTGTGGTACGGGCGCTAAGAATTTAAGTTGACCGTACCAGTCCATTTAGGAAATCAGACTCTCTGTTTTGTCCTTTCTGGTTTCCATAAAAAGGGTTGGCCTGCCACTACGCTAACTTTGGCAGGATGGATTCACAGGTCTTCCTGTTCCATCCTCTATTAAAGCTCTTCCACTAGGTCTGTGGGTCCTTCGTGGGCAGCTCGACGTGGCGCCTTAGCGGTGATTGGCAGCCACGTGGTCATCTGTCCATATTTTTGTAAGGTATTATGCTTTTGATACCTTCGCCTCTCAGGATGCTTCCTTCGGGCGGCGGATTCTCCTTACAGCACAGGAGCGTCCCCACCCTTAAAGGATACTGCTTTGGGACATCCCCAAGGTATCCTGTGGATACCCTATGGACCCTGAAGTAGAAAATATGAGATATGGTAAGAACTTACCCTTGTTATCTCTATTTCTACGAAGTCCATAGGGTTCCACAGGACTCCCGCCCTGTCGCACCTGTACTGCAGATGGGCTTTGATCTGGTCACTGGTTTCGCCGTCTCCTTCTGGTGAGAATGTGATTCTTGTGTGTTCCAGACTGTCTTCTCTCTCTTTTTTGCTCCTGCTCCGGCCTATGGCTTGTTTCGAAACTGAATGGCCTGCGGCTTGGGGGCGGGGTATAGGAGAGGGACCCCAGTGCATCCTGGGAGGCTGAAAATTTAACTCTGTGGTGCCTGGATGTCTGCCGCCATCGCCTATACCCCAAGGTATCCTGTGGAACCCTATGGACTTCGTAGAAATAGAGATAACAAGGGTAAGTTCTTATCATATCTCATATTTTCAATAACATTTTGCAACAAATAGAGGCTTTAGCATAACCATGGCCAAGGATATGGGCCTGAAGTCAGCATCCCAGCATGCGGGATACCGACTGGCGAAATACGGCACAGAAATCCCGACTGCAGAACCCTGACAGCCGGCATCCCGAAGGTAAGTATCGGGCGTTAGGTTGCGGGGTTAGGCATTAGGGGGAGGGTTAGGCACTAGAGGAGAGGGTTACGTTTAGGGTGCAGGGAGGGGGAAGTTAGGATAAGTTTAGGCACTAGGGGGAGAGGTTAGGTTTAGGCACTAGGGGGAGAGGTTAGGTTTAGGCATCGGGGAGGGAGTGTTATGTTTAGGGTGCAGGGAGGGGAAGGTAAGGGTTAGGCATCGGGGATGGAGTGCTATGTTTAGGGTGCAGGGAGGGGAAGGTAAGGGTTAGGCATCGGGGATGGAGTGCTATGTTTAGGGTGCAGGGAGGGGAAGGTAAGGGTTAGGCATCGGGGAGGGAGTGCTATGTTTAGGGTGCAGGGAGGGGGAGGTAAGGGTTAGGCATCGGGGATGGAGTGCTATGTTTAGGGTGCAGGGAGGGGGAGGTAAGGGTTAGGCATCGGAGAGGGAGTGTTATGTTTAGGTTGCAGGGAGGGGGGGAGGTAGCACCGGGGAGGGAGGGGTAGGGATAAGGGTTAGACGTACCTTCTGTCCTTATGTGTGTTTGATTCTGACTGTCGGATTGCCTCTGTCGGTATTCTGACCAGCAGCATCCCGACCGCCGGGATCCCATACCCAACCCTGTAACTCCACCTTGTCCCATACTTGAATTCTGGTAACTGACTCCAAGGCCTAGAAGCCTTTGCACTGGACTCTCTGTGAAATCAGGGCTCCACACTTTGGATGACTGAAGTAGCAGAATGATGCAGTGGGTGGCTGATGGAGGAGTAGACCTGACATTACACTCCGGTGTACATTGGGCCCTCTTTTGTGGAAGCCTGACTTATTCATGGGTCACACATGCACCTGACAGATGCAACAGCACTGTATCAAATTCTCCAACTTCATTCATGCTATGCCAAAGATAATGATAGTAGTGTTAGCTACAAGTCACTGTTAGTGCCCTGGTAAGTACAGTAAGGCTGGTTCCCAAGAGTAGGAACTTCGCTAAAGTACCAAAGGGGGTAGGTTAATTTCAATAATAAAATTAAGATCCCCTCGGAAAGGGGGGGGGGGTTGTTGCTATGAAACAGTTAAACAAGGAGCAACACTTTTTATATAATCTAATATAGCAAACTTGCTGGTAGATCCTGACTGACCATCATCATAAATCACCTACGATTTTCCCATTACATTGGCATTAGCCTTCTTTGTTCTTCATCAGTTGTAAATTAATTTATAATTTTACTCAATGTAAAAAGTGCAATGTGCGATTTTGTATTGAAAATAAATAGTACAGTCAAAATGTGAAAGTGGCAGACAATTGTGTGGAACAGCTAACATTCTGCTGGGGATCGGACAACAGTTAATTATTTGCCGTCTATAGATGACTTTGGGAATGAACAGAGAGATTCTGATATTATTTACTATGGCCTGTATTTGTTAGTGACAGTATGTATGCAACATACAAGCTGTGTGACTAAAATGGCTGTACAGTATATTCCTTGCATGTTACAGACTTCTTGACAACTCCAGGCCATATTACGTATCATAGCTGTTCTGTTTAATCTAGTCGCCCTCTCAAAATAATCATAATGAAGCACAAAGGATCTTTACTTTCATGCATCAATTTGTATTGTACGTAAGGCAAGTGTATGATCTCTATTTATGAAACAAAGCCTCCTTAAAGCTTGTAATTATCAGTGAACGCATGCTGCACAAGATCTAAGGCACCATATTTAATGTCCCACTTCTTTTACAATTACCTAACCACTATTTCTGAAAGCACTGTGGGTTAATTACTTAAGCATATGGAAAGCATACGTCACGTAACTCTCAATCCTTTAGAAGGGATTAGACGGGTATCAGCAGTATTGTTAAATCACAATAATTAGACTGAAATTACAATGTACAGTTCCTTATTGTCGTACTGTATCTGGGAACTGGCTTTATAACTGGTAATACAAAGGTCTTATGTATGAAATATGTTTCAGGTGCTACAACCGCCCTGGTGATATGTAAAGCTTCTTTAAGAAAATGTCTAACAGAGTCAGGTATGGGGAACAGGATGTCCTGTTGTGGAACTACAAGTACAGATGTTCTCAGCAAGCCCAATCAGGGGAAAACAAGACAGCCTGTCTCCACCTAGGCCAACCTGAGGCTTTCCAACTGTTGTGGAACTACAATTCCCAGCATGCCCTGCCACAGTATTGCAATTAGTGAATGCTAAAACTGTGGCAGGGCATGCTGGGATGTGTAGTTTTACAACAGCTGTAGAGCCACAGGTTGGCTATTTACATCAGGTGGTTAAAAAAACTCTTCCACATCATCTGCTCTAGATGATGTGGAACAGTTTTTTTTAATCTTCTGATGCAAATAGCTTTTCATGCGGAGTGAAGTGTACGCCTGTTTGCGGAGCATAACTTACGTCTTTTCGCACTCCGCATGCTCTGCAACCAAGTATATACAAGTGCGAGTGATGCAGAGTCCTATGCATTTCAGTAGGCGTAAGTGGACTGTAGCAGGGCGTTCTCACGTAGGCAAAGTTCAGTGAGGGTGTGTCAACGGGTTGGATATGGGATCCCGGCTGTCGGGATGCCAGCTGTCAGAATGCCAACAGCGGCATCCCGACAATCACAATCCCGACACTAACAGGTATGTTCACTAACCCTTAACCCAACCCCTAACCCTCCCTCCCCGTGCCTGAACCTAAACCCCCCCCCCTAGTGCCTAAACCTAACCTCCCCGCACCCTAAACCTAACCCTCCCCCCTTAGTGCCTAACTCTAACCCTCCCCCTAGTGCCTAACCTTAAACCTAACCCCCGATACTTACCTTCGGGATGCCGGCGGTCGGGATTCTGTATTTGGACCATCTGCATCCTGTTTGCCGGGATGCAGACTACATCCCTGTGTCAACACCACTGCAGGCTATACAGAGTTGGGCTGGAACTTGTATGTGTACGCTTGTATTCAGACTTATTATTTACACCCAGTATAGGACTGGTGCAGGTGTGTACTGATGATGAAAGCTATCAAACCAAGCGTATGAATAGCGGTCCATTCACACAGATACGTACAACCCTCCATATTGTTAAATATACACTTTTTATTCCATGCACACAAAGTAGGAGCACCTGCTGTACTCTGCATCAGGCCTTATGTACCTATCCATACCCACCAACCATCCCGCTTTTCAAGCACTGTCCTGCCATCCCACCTGCGGGGCCCCAGTGTCCCAGAAGCGTGTGTGTGGGGGGAGGGGGTGAGCTCTCTCATAAGCAGTGGGGGAGAGCCTGGGAACAGCCTAGCATCTCCAGGTGTGCCGGAGATGGCTGCGTGCAATGAGGCGCGCGTACAGGGCTCAGACTTTCCACTCCCATATGTCGGGAGGTATGACCTAACAGTCATGCATATTAAGTTGAAAGTACTCATACTCTTATAATTTCTTATTGTATTTATTTCTGCTTTCATTGAATTCGTCTGCATTAACCTGGATGAAAAATGATTTTTTTTTTTTTAAATACTATAAGTTGATCATAAGTCAGTGATCCATTGTGTGCAAACAATATGCTGCATATTTCTTCCTTTGAAACCACAAGTCGCCCGTTTCCCATTAGGTGTTATGGCATTTTGTGTGCACGAACAAGCTAATGAAAACAACTCCCTTTGTCTAGTTGTTCTGTGTGAGTAGCACAGATCAGCAAAACTCTTCCCCGGTACATGAGCAGTTTGTCATGTGAATTCATGTGTTCTGTACTTTGTCTTTATTGCTTAACTCCAAAATATTAAATTTCAGCGAAATATATATTTTTTGGCAAGTGAGCGGCCTCATCAGAACCTTTCATACATACACCCGTTCACTTGCTGCTTTATTCCGCTGCCAGCACAGCACATTTCCTGTCCTTTAGTGGTGGAGACGTGTTCCTTTTAGACATTAGGAACCTAATTGAAGGGAAAAGGTTTTGTCTTGTACTCTGTCATTTTTGCTAGCATTCCATAACGATATATAAACTTAGCCTAGGTTTGAGATCTTAGAGAAGATTGATAATGTAACCACATCTAGAGGCAGAATGCCAGTGTCCATGGAGAGGTAAGGAATGTCTGCAGAAGCAATGCCTAGTGAGGTGCGAAAAGTATTTTTTACATTGAAGTGGCTGGAAATCATCTCATTTCTTGCAAATATGCAGAATACGTTCCCAGCAGAGCTAAAAAATAAGAATGGAGATATCAGTAAATATTCCTTATGCATTTAGGGAGTTATTCATTTATAGGCAATGTACATGATATGCCATTCTGGAACAACACTATCCAAATTTTCCTTTGTACCCCACAGAGGTGCATGCACTGTAAAACTTGCAATGTGGAAGGTTCTGATGCTTGTTGGTACGTCGCCTGTGATTGGATTGACCCTTTATTTATTTATTGACACTTCTATACAGGGGCGTAACTAGACCTAGGAGGTCTGACCCCCCTCGGTCCATGGCCCGCACCCTCCTCACTCCCCTCCCCTCGCCTCGCCTTACCTGCTCTGTGGTCACGCTGTAAAGGGCAGACACTCCTCCTCTCAGTCAGCTCCATGACTCCTCACTGACTGATGCTGGGAGGAGGTGACCACGCCTCCTCCCAGTATCAGTCAATGAGGAGAGGCGGAGACGACTGGGAGGATGCATCCATGGAGGGGGAGGGCGCGACTACGGAGCAGGTAAGTTGAAGGGAGTGGGGGGACGCGGACCGAGCCAAGGCAGGAGGAGCCCCATTGCAGCTGCAACCCCTGCACCTACGGTAGTTTCGCCACTGCTTCTATAGCAGGAGCATATGTCACCCTGCTTTACAATTGGGAAGAAAACGGTAATAGGACAGTAATAATAAAAGGCTGGGTAATAGCAGGCAGAGAAAGGGCAGTATTCAATTGTTGCCCCCCTGTACACGCCGAACAGAAGCTATTCAATTGTTCCTCCTGTCGTGTGCGATCAGCTGCCGGCGCACCATTTCAGCTCGCAGCCCCAGCGGGGTGCAAGCTGAAATGGGCGAAAAGTGACATATTTGGGCGCCCAAACGTCACTTTTCGCGGTTGCGCCCAGCACTTTGGTCGGGGGTAGCTTATTTACGTGGCTAAACTCAATCACTTTGGACGCGATCAGTGCGAAGAACTGCAACAATTGAATAGCGCCCCGCAATCTCCCGTCACTTTAGACGGGAGATTGGGCGGTATTCAATTGTTATAGCGCACCCAATGAGGTAAGAGTGTCCTGCTCGCATGTTTACAATCTATAGCCCCTTAGTTTGCAACAAACCACTCAGAGGATATTTCCTTCATCTAATATTCTATTCAATATGTCTGTCTGTCTGTCTGTCTGTCTATCTTCACATTTCTGGCGGCCATGCATGGATTCCACTTCCATCTGTCATTCTTGAGGTTGACATTTATGCAATATTTACGGTGCTCGGGGCCCTGCCCTTACTTTTGTTTCCACCAATGAAAGGTCAGTGAGTTGCTCAGGTTAGCTAGTTCTATTTGGCAGGACAGGGGAATGAGTAGCAGTCTGTTTGTGTGAGGATGGAGCTCATGTGGACTCATGTAATATTCCAGAATAAAGATCTACATACGCATAAATATTGTCTAATTGTAGATTGTCATTGTAGAGCTGGTGCCTACACAGTCTGTAGTCCTAAAGGTGCTCTGCTTGCTCAGGAAAATACCAGTTTCCATGTTTGCACATTTCTGCACAGTACCAGTTGAGTTCTGCGGATTCAATTTACAAAAACTTGTGTAACTCTGAGTTACTTCTTTTTAGCTATATAATATATCAGTAGTTAGTGTAATCCTAATGGCATCCTACTCTTGCACTTTCCTTGGTAATGGCATTCCACTATGGGCCTGATTCAGAGATGTATGCCAGTGCCATCGCAGCTGCATTCCTGTACACAGCTGCTGTACAAAAAAATGCAAATGTCTCAGACGCCAAGGAATATATTGAGACGCTCACCTGCAGCTTTGCAAATCCAAGCATTTGCGTACAAATACACAGCATTGGTCGCAGATCATTCGAATATCAGTCTTCTGAGTAACCCTATGGTCGTGCAGAATGGCCGCAGGAGCTGAGACGCCGGAGCCATTTTTATTACATACGGGAAAGCAGGCGCAGACTGTGACACTCCCCAAAAAGGGTCGCAACGTGTCTGCATTTTTTGCAGCCACTACTTGCTACCTCCCCTAAATGCTCCCTGACTGTCAATTGCACTGCGAGTAAATAGTTGCTGCAAGCAGCTACGGTAGTGTACCTTGACGTATGTGCAATGCGACTTGGACACATGCATAGTGTGCCGATAATCGCTCAACTGTGTAAACATCGGAATAGTGTACATCTCTGAATCAGGCCCTATGTTAGATAATGTAAGCGTTAGTGAAGATATACTGTATGTGTTGAGGTTAAGGATATTTAAAGTAACTAAAACTATTCTTGTCATTTAAAGACCCATTTATCAATGATCGCGTTTGCAATGTGATCTGGGAGCGATATTAGCGGCCATGATCGCATCGCAGGATGTGATTATAGCGTCAGGATGTATGATAAAGCACCCGCAGGGACATGGGCTCCGAAAGGACCTCCTCCCTGCAATGTGCTGGCGCGTCAATGGTCTGTTTACTACTGTGTCGGGGATCCTGCACATGAACGGCCTACAGACCACACATGCGCGGCGGCCATTGACTATAAACTACATCTTCAGATGGCGTAAGCTGTAGGGATCAGTTTCCGGAATGCTTTGCGTAAATCTGACAGTATTGCATCCAATATAGAAACTTATGGGAGTTGCAGCTGGTGGCGGAAATGGAGTGACCACAGCAGATATTGGGGATATCCCTCCTCATACATTCAGGGGATACTAAATATTTGCAGGTAAGACGGGTGTTTTCGGGAAACCCTGACTTACCATCCTTTTATATATTACTTTGATGACTTTCTCTTTTTGCATTATTTTGTTATTTTATCCGGAATGCATACGAATTACCGCTGGACACAAGTCCGGCGGTTCAAGTCCCGGCAGCGGCAGGCCGACACGGCTGAAAATCCCAATCGTCCGCAGGTAAGTATTATCTAACCTAACCCCCCTAACACTAACCCTCCTTAGGGGTGCCTAACCCTAACCTTCCCCCCCCAGTGCCTAACCCTAACCCCCCCCTTCCCCGCCACCTAAACCTAAGTCCCCCGGGGGGATGCCTAACCCTAAGTCCCCTCGGGAGCCCTAAACCTAACCCTTCTCCCCCCTACGGCTGTCCGCAGCGGCGCACGGCATTACTTAGATCGGGATGCCGGGCGCCGGTCTCCCAGCGTCGGTAAAATGACAGGCATCTAGAATTAGACGCCTGTCCTTTAACCCTCGCCGGGATACAGCAGTCGGGAAGCCGGCTGTCGGGCTTACGTGCGCCGGCTTCCCGATTGCATACTATTTTATCCATTTAAGCAGGTCATGTTAGAGTTGTTGGTGTGGTTTTTTTTGTTTTGTTTTTTTTAACTAATTTCTATTTAAAAATGTATTGTAAATTTTGGCCTCTTCCCCCACACTCCAGAAGAGGATGCCAATTTCCAAAGAATTTTACCATAAATATTCTATTATAGTTCAGAAATAATGCATACAGTAGGCATTGTGTGGTGAACATCATCCAGCAGAGGGTACTGTTATTGCATAGGTCCAGCTCTAGTGAACTCAATGGAGAAACAAAAAAATGTTATGGGAGATGAGTTTTAATGCTAGCCGACAAGGATTGAACACCATTGCTTGTTTTGTGAGTTAAATAATAATATTTCTGTAGTTCGTGTTTATCCTAAACAGAATGTAAATGGGCAGCACGATTAGCATTACTGTCTCACAGCACTGAGGTCATGGGTTTGTTTCCCACCACGGCCTTAACTGTGTGGAGTTTGTATATTCTGCCTGTGCTTGCGTGGGTTCCCTTCGGGTGGTCTTTCCACACTCCAAAAATATACTGGTAGGTTAATTGGCTTTCAACAAAATGAACTCTAGTGTATAAGTATGTGTGTGAGCATGTATAAGGGCCTATTGATTGTAATCTCAATCGGGGCAGGGACTGATGTGAATTATTATTACATTTTATTTATAGGGCACCACAAGTGGTCCGCAGCGCCATACATATAGTAAAGTGTATACAGAACATTACATTACAATACAGTAACCAAATTTTAAACAGAGCACAAGTAACAATTAGCAACACAATTCTCCATAAACAGTACAGCTGGGAAGGTAAAGGCTGTCATAGAGGTGCTAGAGAAGAGGGCTGTGACGGTATGCAGTCAAGAAACCGGTTGCCTTAATACCGACAGCCAGCTTCCCGACTGCTTTATCCCGGGGTGGGATAAATGACCGGCGTCTATATCTGCCGCGAGCGGACAGTCACGGGGGGAGGGTTAGGTTTAGGGCACCCGGGGGGGACTTAGGGTTAGGCTAGGGAAGGGGGGGGGTAGGGTTAGGCACCCCCGGGGGTAGGTTAGGGTTAGGCACCCCCCCGGGGAACTTAGGTTTAGGCAGCGGGGAAGGGGGGGTTAGGGTTAGGCACCCCTAAGGAGGGTTAGGAGGTT
The DNA here is from genome assembly GCA_031769625.1 of Taudactylus pleione. Lineage (NCBI taxonomy): Eukaryota > Metazoa > Chordata > Amphibia > Anura > Myobatrachidae > Taudactylus > Taudactylus pleione. The sequence goes on along the minus strand of JAUIMM010000200.1, from coordinate 59,175,768 downwards.
AGGTTAGTTTTTACTTTATACAGCTGCCGGGATCTGGTATGCTTTAATGAACAGGTGGGTTTTCAGTGCTCATTTGAAGCTCTGCAAGGTCAGGGAGAGCCTGATCTTGGGTACGAGCATGAGATGAAGGCCAAATATTCTCTGTAAAGCGCTGCAGAATATGTGTGCACCATTTATTCAACTGCATTATGAAATTGTTATACAGATTATCTACCATCCAGTAGAATACATGTTTTTTTATAAATACTCAGGTCTGTAGACCTTATGGGGACGATTCAGTTCTGAGCAATGTGCGGATACGCACAATTCTCTCTAATTATGGTAGTCCAATATTGGCGATTTTCCTGCGCATCTCAATAAGGAAAAAATCTACGTTGGAGGACCAGGTATTGGCAAAACGGTGAGATTGCCAGCAACTCGTGCCATAACTCACAATTGAAATGCTCCCTTCTTATTCAAAAGAAGGGACCCTCTGCATCAGTCATTTCCCTCTACTCTGATGTCTGAGAGTGAGCTGCAGTGTATTCATATAATTTCAAGGCTACTAATTTCTGCTACTACTAGTATGTATTAAATGTACATACTAGTAGTAGCAGATTAATCTATGATTGGATGATTATGTGGTTTTACCTGCTGTGCTTGCCAACAATAGCTTAATCATATGCTCTTTCAGAATCTAACTCCAGTTGGTCCAGTGGTCTGAGCTCTACCACCAAGGGGCCCATTTATCAATGATCTCTTTTGCAATGCGATCAGGGCATGCCAGTAACGCCCATGATCGCATTGCAAAAAGCGATCTCTTCATCCGGGACATGCAGGGACACGGCCTCCGAAAGGACTCCAGAGAGTGGCCGGCCAGCGCAGGGGGTGGTGCGCATGCACAGTCCCGTAGACTGCACATGCGCATCTGCCATAGTCGGGGAGGGTTCTGGCGGATCCCTCCGCCGGCTAATGGTGCGCGGTGTAGCCTATAGACTACAGCGGCTAACGTCATATTTAGATGGCGTTAGCTGCGGGGGCCAATATCTGGATGCATTGCATACCGGATATTGGTAAATTTGGCAGCATTGCATCCCCCATAGAAACTTATGGGGGATGCGGCTGCCAGCGGTAATGGAGGGATTGCAGCAGGTATCGGAGCTGCGGTCCCTCAATACATATGGGGGATACTTGGTATTTGAGGTAAAACCCCAAAAATGGGTGTTTTCGGGGATTTTACCTCAAATACACTTTGATAAATGGGCCACCAAGTCACAGAGCTGTGATCATCCACTGGGATATATGCTGATAGCAGCTCCATTTCCTATTCTTTCTGACAATGAGCGGCAGCAGCAGAGTTGAGTGTAGGATGGGAAACTGATTGCTATCTACCTGATTTATTATTAGTTGATAACGTTCTGTCCTCTACTGAAATCAAATTGGCTCCTACAATTGAGTAAATTTATATAAATGGAGATAAATGACACTAGCCATCAGAGAAGGGATTCTAGGCCTAATTCGTTACCGTTCGCAACTTTAATTACACACACAATCAGCCGACTGTTTCGTTTTGCGCATGCGATAACCGGCCACTGCAATCGGGACTGCAATTGCAGTGACTACACAGACCCATTGCAAAGTGATTGACAGGTAGTGCTGTTTGTGGGTGTTGACGGGGGGTGGTTGGAGAAACGCAGGCGTGCCAGTGCATTTGAACACCGTTGCAGGGGCGTGCATAAATTAGCCACTGCTATGCCCTATATAGCCTGAGGCCTCATAGTGTGCGATGAAGTCGGCAATTTCTGGGTAAAGTCATGGCGTGTGCAAGTGTGGTACTCAATGTTACTGATGGTTTTGCAGTCTTGCTAAGTATTACGGATGTGTGTAAGGTAAAGTGGGCGTCTTTATGTTGTGCTGTGGCCGCATAGCGATCGCAATGAATTAGCATGCTATTGCAGTTGAACTGTGTGCGTAATCGCTGTTGCATTCGCAGTTGCGATCGGTAGTGAATCAGTGTATTATGCAGTTCTGGTATAATTAGCTATTTGACACCGTGGGGAGCCGTGTATGGTATCCTGCTGTCCTTTAGGTAGTTATTATGGTGGTGCCACCCCTGAAGCTGGGGTCTGCATGATTGTTAAGAAGGAGGAATAGAATTGTTGTGAGGCCTCGGCAACCACCAGGGCCGCAGCTAGGGTGGTGCGGCCGGTGCCATCGCACAGGGTACCACAGGTCAGGGGGCGCTGTTTGGGCCTGTCAAATTTCTGTTTATTATCATTCTTGCTTGTAGCTTCCTCTTATTTCATCCCCAGCATCTCCTGACCTCTCCAGTCTCTTCCCTGGCCCTTCCCCGTGAAGCCATGGCCCTTTTTTGGGTGCATTATGTCCCTTTGAAAAATGAGGGGGGCGCCAATGCTTTTTCTGGCACAGGGCACCAAAAAGTCTAGTTACGGCTCTGGTAACCACCATATGGACACAAGTCGTGACACAACTAGAGACCTCAGCCTGCAGGTTAGCGTACACTGCGTTCCAGGATGACAAACTGTTAAGTTTCACTGTTATTAGATATACTAGATGGAGGATATTGTGTTTTGTAGCACATGTACTTTACACCTCCCACTAAAGCTAAATGGATTAGTGCTCCCAACTTGTTTTCCAGTTTTGCTCTGGAATAAAGTATCCCTTTGGGACAGTGCACAGGCTAACTGCTAGGTTTTGTGTCTGCTATGGCTCAGTTCACTGTAATGTGTGGATAGCAGTGAATTGAACAAATAGAGCTTGCAGCAGAGAGGGGTAACATTTGTTAGTATAAATGCTGATTTGGCGCTCAATATTTTTACATTCTACTAGGTGTAGTACCCAGTGTTGCCCGGATAAGCTCGTGACCAAACATCATTAGAATGTATTGTATGCAGACATCTGAGTGACGTTTAAAGTAATATTATGAAGAACAAAACATTATGTGCCCTGTAAGGACGTCCGAACCGCGCATGCGCATTGAAGTTGGTACGCCAAAATCTCCAAAAGTAGTAATATCTGAAAATTAAGCAAAGTGAAGAAATATTTGTTGAGGGTAATAACATTTAAATGAATTCTAGAACCAATGCTAGTATACTTATTGCCTGCAGCTGCAATTAATCTGCCAGACAGCAGTGCTAAGGAGCTATAAGTATCAGGACTGTTTCAACAGTTTTTCTAAAACAGATCCCATCATCTCCTAAGAATTTCCTTGTAATGCCGAGCCACTTTCAAGTTATCTGCGTTGTGAGGACTGGCAGCTTTTATAAATAGCGATCTCGGACAGTATCCACATTAATTTATGGCTGAAGACTAGCTATAATTAACAGGAATCAGTAGACATGACATGTTTATTGTAGCACTCCTACATCCTACACATTGTGCCCAAAGACGCTGACATACTATAAGCTACAAACATTGTGGTTTTTACTACGTGCCGCTACTCCATTCAGAAGTTCTGTGGTAAGCAATTTCAACCTTACTTACTGCTGTGCAGCACATTGCGTGATACCTGTGTATTTGTACGTTTTTTTTTACTTGAGCTCACTATCCACTTGACCTTTAGTATCTCTGTGATACAAACTAACTGGATCAATTTGGAAATTTGGATGTGCTAAATATTTTTTTTTCTTTATGGCACTAGCCATTGGAATGTAACAGGCGCGCGACTGGCAGCCCTACAGATCTCTCTATTCTGTGCTCTGTGCAGGTGCCTTGCTGCGCATGCGTTTTGAAGTTGGTACACCAGTACCTTGAAAACGTGAATGTGACCCATTTGTATCACTTTTGTTTGTGGTGTATTGATAAAATGCTTTTAAAAAGAAAAAAAAAAAAGTGAATGTGAGTGGGAGATATGGGAAAACGCACAGCCCATGTTCTAATCCGGCCTGTAAACTATTCTTATGCAACTTGTCAAGTCAATCGATTCAAAGGTTTGGCCGTGATTGAGTAACAAACATACAACATTTAATTTTTATATATTAGTAGTGATTACGTTTTTGTCAGCAAATGTGTTGCTTATTCCAAGGTTGCAGGACAGGTCTCGGGGCCTGATTCAGAGATGGACGGAATTGCAGAGCCGCACACAAGCGACTGTGCAATTCCGTCCATTTAAAATGCTAATGCAGCAGAAGGTGTCTGTAGAAAACTGACGCCTTGCTGCATCTGCAATCCCAGCGCTGCGACCGAGGTTGCAGACTGGGATCAATATTGCAACCATCACGCCTGATGGCCACGATGGTTGCTCCTTTGACCAGGCTGCGATGGGTGAAGCTTACCGTAGTCTGGCCGGTTCCAGGTGACTTGCAAGGCCAGGAAAGCTGCGTTCACCGATTCAGACCCTGGCCTCGTCCCTCCCAGTGTGTGTGTGTCTGTTTCTGGTTACGGTTACTAGCCACACCCCGGGTCCACCCACCAAAACCCGCAGCATGTCAATCATGCTGTGGCTTCGGAGTGTCTGCGGGCGAGATTGCAGGACCCATTCTACACATGTGCAGACCACTTACCATCGGAGATGTACGCTGACCATTGGATTAGCGTACATCTCTGAATCAGGCCCTCAGTTTGATCTACTCTTTTTGTATGCAGTTATCAAGGTCAGTCCCTCACCTCCTTTACTCTTTGACAGAACTAACCTTTCCCCTGCCCCACAAGTCCGCTGCCTGTGAGTAATGGAGCATACACTCGGTCAGATGAACGATTGACCGATTTTACCAGTGATTTGAATGATTTTTGACTGCATTCAAATGACTGAAATCGTCCAAAACTGACTGCAAACACATCAGATGTCAGATATCGTTATCTGACCATCGGGAACGCTCATCGTTCAAATATGTCAGATTTTCCTTCAGATATGAACGATTCAACGATTTTTTAAATAGTTAACGTTCAGATCTGAAGAAAAATCTGACTGTGTGTATGCACCATAATCCTCAGCTCCTCTCACTCCTTTATTTCCCACATCAACTGCCTCTTAAGGCCCCTACACACTATGCAATATCTTAAACGAGTTGGCCGATTCCGACACATCGGAATGACAAATCATTAAAATGTGTAGTGTATATGCATTACATCGTGTAGTGCGCGCCCCCTGGGGTTCTTCAGCCTCATCGTCTGATCTTATGTGCAGCATGTAAGTTCAGGCGATGCAGCTGACGATCCCATGCAGCGCTATGCGGGGGGGCGGCATATACGGCGGTCGGGCACCAGATCGCCCAGTGTGTACGGACCGCCCGATATGTCGGCCTGTCGGCAGCTGGGCCGACATCGCATTGCTGGGTACACACATCAATTAGTGTGTACCCAGCTTTACAGTCATACTGCTTCCACTTTTATAACAGCTTCATGATCTGATCCTTTCTCACCTGGACACAACTAAAGCTAGGTTATACACTTGTCAATATATCGTTCGTTCAGGCAACAAATTATATATCGCTAGTGCATCAGCGTATGCGTACACCGGATATGTCTGTGTATGCAGCACAGGTCCCACTGACATCACAACTGGATGGACAACTTTAAATGCCCGCTTAGTTGTGATGTCTGGCCAGACGTATCGAGCGGCCGATGGGTAAGTGTGTATAGCTTTCCAAATTGGCTGCTGGGTTAGTGCGACTGCCGCTGTGTCGCTCAAGTGTGTACCCAGCATAAGACTCTCTCATCCCCTTACTTGTCATCTGTCGTCTGGACTATTGCAACTTTCTCTTCACCCATCTCTTCCCATTTAAATCCACTCTTAATGACGCTGGTTGTCTTATTTACTTCTCTCGATGCCCTGCACCAGCCTTCCTTTTCTGCACTTTGTCCTTATCGTCTTAAAGAATTCTGATCAAACTCCTCACCCTCACCTATAAAGCCATCAGTCACTACTCTCCTCCCTACATTTCCAGGCCCCTTTCCGCCAACACTCCTGCACATCAAAGACTTTTCCCACCTCTGGAATTAAATCCCACGTTCACTAGTCTCCAAAGCTTGAGACACTCCCTAAAAATTCACATAAAAACTCTCACTTTAATAAATTTACCCCCAAGTCTAGTAAATGCCTACTTCTGTGGCTGTACTTTGAGGTAGTCTATCTGCTGCCTATCAAACACTGTGTGTGGCATGAAGTTGGGTACCTATGGGAGTGGTGATCCTGATTGTGTCCCCTCTCTCCAGGGTCTCTGCTGACCTGCTGCTCTCACAGTTAATATAATCTCCGGCTAAGCTGCCAGGTGGCATGAAGTTCACTATCAGCCCTTAGCTGTCGGACTCCCCATGGTGGCTAATCAGGAATTCAAACCTGACGCATCCCCCACATTTGACACACCATATGACAAATGCATTTATAGCACTCTTGCCTGATTTTGCATGTAGATAGTGAGTACTGTAGCTCTAGTTTTACTCCGTGATTTAGTTAATAAAATTGCACATTCTAGCTTTATTTATTCCTAATTCTATATGAAGGCCTAAATCCCTTGCTAGAAATGTGGTGCTTAGTGTAGATTTTGAGTGACCCCCCCTGGCTTTAAACATTATTACAGTTTCTTTGTATCAATCTGTGCAACACATTGTAATGTGTGGTGTATATTAGGTTCTGCAGCCGGCTAATAGCAGATAATTAGCCGTGCGTGTTTGTTGGTGGAATATATGACAATCTCTTCAGACCACACATCGTAATTATCTTAAACACTTTGGCCTTATCCAGTTTTAACTAGTCTAATTTTATCTCCTTGTCACGCAAAGAAAAACAAAGTCTAAGTGGAGTTGGATAATCCTGTTCGCTTTTCGTTGTTTTCTTTTTAGTTGCAATCCGTTTAGTTATGGTATGTTGAGTTTATATGATTAGCTCCTGCAGAGCAAGGGACTCGGAGGAAGCGTTTTCCTTCCTAAGACAGATGTGGTACTGTAAGATTACCCAGGTATGTCCCAGTGCTGTGCATAGGTGCTTCAGACTTAAACACAGCATTTATTAAGGTTCTTTATTACATAGAAATATGCCAAATTCAAAATGTAGGCTTTTATTTTCTATACATTTTCAGATCTCAACTCTTTACGTTGGTCGTGGTCCTGGGGCATGTCCAGCATTTCCGGTATGCCTCTATAGTTCTAATTGAATTAGTAGGTTGAATATTGGCTTGGCCCCTCGGTTTAGCTGCCACCACAGCACGGGTGACGGAGTACTCTAAGGGTCGTATTCAATTAGGTGCGAAAAGCCGTTTTCTGCAATAAAGTATCGTGAGTGACGTCATTTCGCCATGCGAAAGAGTTCCTTCGCATTCAATTCCGGAGACTTTTCGCCGGTGCGGAAACGCAATGCATTGGAACCTGCGAAAAAGTTTTGCCTATGAATAGGTGTCGAAAAAAAGTACAGAATTGGGGTTTTAAGGTGCAAACCTTTGGAAAACCACCTGCACCCTTGGGAGAGCCCCCCAAAGGTAAACTGCGTCAAAAAAAGGTAAAAAAAATTAGATCGCCCCAAAAAAGTATTTTCATTTTGGGGATGAAAAAGTCCAAGGTTGGGGGACAAACTTTAAAACTAGCGAAATAGACTCCAGGGTGCCCCCAAGTATGCCCCAGGTGTTTTTAAGTTTGCAGGTGGTTGCGGCAGGTGGATTTCTTAAGTTTTTTTAAAAGTTCACTTTAGCAACTTTAAAATATCCTAGCACCCATTTTTCATGTACCTCAAATTTGCTGGGACTACTTATTTTAACAAAAAAACCTGCTAAATGCTATTCTTCACCACTTATGCAATGACGCTAAATAGCACCTATTGAGATCATTTAAGTATCCCAAATACCTTCAGCAGGCCTATTCGGGGGTATCTAAAGTGATCCCCAATGTCAGTGCATCTTTTGGGGGTGTCAGGCTGATTTTCCCAAATCTGACAGTACTTTTCGCATGTAATGGAGCATACACACGGTCAGATTTTTCTTCAGATCTGAAAGATAACGATTTAAAAAATCATTCATATCTGAAGGAAAATCTGACATATCTGACAGATCTGTCAGATGAACGATTTGAACGTTGCGCGTTCCCGATGGTCAGAGAATGATATCTGACATCTGATGTGTTTGCAGTCAGACTTGACGATTCCATTAATTTTAATGCAGTCACAAATCGTTCAAATCTTTGGTAAAATCGTTCAAATCGTTCATCTAACAAATCTGACCGTGTGTATGCTCCATTACAGTTTCGGGTCCTGTTTTCGCTGATTTTGAATTGAATACAGGGATAAGCAGGGACGAGCGCAATACTTTTTCGCATTGAAAACCAGAGATGTCGGTGAAAAGTACGGGACTTTTTGCCCTGAATTGAATATGCCCCTAAGTGTTGAAGTAGAAAGTTTATTGTAAACTTCAAAGCATCATCTTAAAACAGGGATACAGTTTATGTACCATACTTTACAACATTGCTACAAAAAAGTTCTAACATTATAGGGGCAGGTTTCAGATAACTTATTAAAGCGTTGTCTTCTTTACAATTGCTTCATGTAATTTTTTTCTATTAATACTTTTTTTTTTAGTTAAGTGTTTGTTGGACATGACATCATTTTCCCTTTCATTTATGAAAGACAGAGGATCTATTAAGATCATCTGTGTTTATTTAATGTTGCACAGGCATGGGCAAAAAAAAAGGATGCAAAAGAAACAAAACAACCTACAATATTTGTAAATGTTTGATTTAGATGCATGGAACAAAAATAATTTAAGACCTTCTATATATTTTTTATCCTGGAACTTTAAGGGCTCGTTCTCACATAAAAAAGACAAATGAAAGTTAATGAGCGCTTTAGATTCATTTTAGGCACGTGGTTTTTTTAATGTGTTATTTTTAATGTGTTATTGTGCTTTTTTTTCTGCATTGAGATTTTGCAAATACAATGCAGAATACTTTTATAATAAATTATTGTGCACGTTAATGCATGACAGGTTGTATTGCGTTCCAAAATGTTTAAACTCTGTGATTGGAACAGCATCATTGACTCTTTGTGATCAATTTTGAATATACTTTTTATACATATGTTAGAGTGTAACATGGGCCCAAAATTGTAAACAAATCCTTAGGGACCCATTTATCAGTTTATATTTGAGGTTTAATTCCCAAAGGTTAACCACAAATATTAAGATTCCCCCGCATGTATGAAGTAAGGGCCGCAGTAGAGATCTCTGATTCCTGCTGTGATCCCTCCATTCCTGCTGGCAGCCGCATTCACCGTAGGTTTCAATGGGGGGTATGGTGCTGCCAAATTTACCTACATCCAGAATGCGATGCATTCCGGATATTGGCCCCCGCAGCTAACAACATCTGAAGATGGCGTTAGCCGCTGTAGCCTTTGGCGGAACCCTCCCCGGCAATGGCGACCGTGCATATGTAGTCAGCGTGACTGCACATGCGCAGCAGCCCCGGCGGCTCTCCGGGCACATCGCAGTGTGCCGGATTATACATCCAGGCACTATGATCGCATATTGCAATGCAATCATGGGCGGTAATGTCATGCCCAGATCGCATTGTAATTGTGATCATTAATAAATGGGGGCCTTAGAGTTCTTTTGCACTAACCTATGATAAGTACACACATGATTATATACTAGGAACAGCGATGGCAATTAGAATAATTGTAAAATAAACTTAGGTGTTCTTCCTTTAAATTCAAAATGAAAGGAGTAAAGAAACCAGATAAAACTGGTTGCAAAAATAGTATTTTCCTGCTGCATAGTTTAAGGAGCTGCCTCTTTAATGAATGAACTCTATTGACCCTACTAGCTACTATACCCCCTCCTTTTGAGCAGTGCTTGCACGCCACTGCTGCAGCTGACAGGAGCACCAGCAAGATTAGCCAGATTCTTTTCCGTGCTCTTTGATCACAGTCTGCATCCTTCCCCACAATGTTTGACAATCTCGCCAAGACTCATGCAAAGGCCAACTACTGTGTTTACTCTTTGAGAAACTGTAGTATTGCCTTTCACTGGCAGATTAATAGCAACCACATAATTAGTTTTGTTCCTAGTTGTTTTCTGGGTTGATTTTGATTCATACACACAATTTTTACCCCATATTAAACAGAATGAAACTTTAGTGCTCTTGTGCCAGATGCTGAATTCACAACAGATTTTTTTGTAATGGTTAATGTATTAGCTGCTGAGTGAGGAAATAGCGGACATCTGAAAGTGTTTGGATGGCTTTGTTATATGAGAGAATGACCTGTGCCTGGTTCTCAGTGGGTAAAGCAGCATGTGTGAGCGATTGTATTGAATGTATTTCGTGAGGGGCACAGGGTGAAAAGACACGGGAACAGACTGCCTCTGTCTAGGAATAGGAATGTGCTCTTCAGAGCACTGTGTCTCAAGTAGCTAAAGGCATTGGTCAAGACATTGATTTACATGCAAATGCTATTCTCACGTGCAAAGGTGACTTAGCATTGCTAAGTTTTTCTGGTAGTTGAACACCACATACATTTTCACTGTTTTATAAAGTATATTCTAGACTTAGACACTTTACACAAAGACATGCCCCATGTTTAGCATGTACACACATTTAATGAGCAAATAAACGTAATTTTTGTAAAATATACAGTGTTAGGGTGGGTACACACCTAAACAACCGGCAATCATGCCGATGTTCAGGGTGATTTGTCTTCACCCTGGACATGGCATGATTGCCGGTACACACTTGAAAGATTTAATGAAAGACTGAACAATCACTGTTCCGTCCTTCATTAACTTGTACAGGCTCACATGCGATATCATGTGATTGGCTGGGCTGTACAGTCAATCGCACGATATTGCATGCGACCACGGGAACGCACAAATTTGGCATACACACTGCACGATATGGCCAAATCGGGATGATATCGTACAGTTGTGTATGCACCCTTACTCCCTCGCTTAGAGCACCCATAATATAACGGACTGAATTGTGAGTGTAATTGTTGTAGATTGTCAGTCATTATTATCTAATAGTAAGTATTTTGTATGTAGAAGAATTTTAGTGCGGGAGAATACTGACCTGGGAAAGCCACAACTTCTGGAACAAACAAAAAGAAGAACAAGTTTAGTAAAATTATTTCAATGTAGGTATAACAGAAAGTACCACACGGAGGATAAGTGTCAGATTCTGCCAAAATATACCACCAAATCTGACTCCTTGACTATCAGGCTGCTTACAGATGTGAAAATGTATATAAATACTAGGCATTTGCACATGAGTTTATGTAATTCACATGCGGTATACCCTCAATTGTGTTTGAAGTAGAAATGTGCAGTTTGGTTTTACTTTATGTTTGGATCTCAAAAATGGCATCATATTGGCTATCCGGCTGTCACGTGTTTTGGATAGCCAATAAAAGAAATCCGAACTTGCGATAATTTGGTGATAAGAATTGAATAAAACCGAACCCACACATCTCTAGTCTGAAGAGTTTATGTGCACATGGAAAGTGACATGGAATATTTCCCATTAACTTCAATAGCCCATCCGTTTAAATTGGGTTCCTAGGGCATGATTCGGACTTGGAAATAGAGTAAGATGTAGCAAGTAACTGTGCACCTGGACAAACCATATTGCAATGCAAGGGGTGTAAATATGTAGCCCACGAATCCTGGACAGATTTTATTTTTACACTGCAAAAATAATTAATTTTGAACACGCCTTGGCCAAATCTGAAACTCTCTGCACATTTTAAATCGGCCCCACCTGCAGTGCAGCATGGTTTTACCGAGATGCTGGGTTACTTGCACTATCTTACTCTATTCCCAACTCAGAATCAGGCCCCTAATGTACTATGCCCATTGTACTGAATGAACTATTTAAATTAATGACCGAAACAAATAATTAAAATATAAAACAGCTTGGGTCCACACCAGCTAGACAGCTTACACTTGTTCTCACTTAATAGAGGAAACTGTGAAGTCCCGCTATGAGAGTGAGATCCAGGCCCGGGCTGCAGGTCAGGGTATGGAAACAAAAGGGCACAAAGAACAGTGTGCTCATTCAGAGATCATTACCGATGTTTGTGGAGTTGAGCAGTGTTTGTAATGCACATGTGTCCCAATGGATTGCTCAAAACAGTCGCAGTGAGGATTTGGATGGAGAGTGATTGACAGTGAGCATTGTGGGAGGTAACTGGGGGGAGGAAGTGTGGAGAGTTAAACGCAGGTGTGCCACGACCATTTCGGGGGCATGTCTCAGCCTGCAACTGCGTCTGTATACACTGCTACAATGGCTCTGGCGGCTGACTTACGACTGAGCAATTCTACGGTTATGCAGGGTGTATGAGGATCCATGGTACAACCGATGTGGGACCAACGGTGTGTCTTTTTATGCCACTGAAGGGCGTCTCTGTACAAATCTTGGCAGCAGTGGCATTTGCATGTTTTTTGCAGAACCACTGCATACAAACTCACAGCCGCAACGGGATTAGCGTCCACCTCTGAATTAGGCCCCATGTCTTCCTCCCCCTCCTAGAGATTACCACCCCTGTACTTCCCAGCAACCTTGGGCTGGTGGTACAGGGATTACAGGGGTAATATTAAGAGTTACCCATGCCCATTATAGAAATAGCGTAATCAGTGCTGGATTTCTCCCTAGACACGTGTGCCTGGGGGTGGCACTGAGGTCCCTCTGCATCAGAACATTCCAGTGCCCCCATTCAGCCGCAGCTATTTAGACAAAGACTAAATTCCCCTATGATGCGTTAGAGGAAGTTTCAGGAGCAGTCCAGGAGCCCGTAAATGGAGCCATGTGCAGTTCAGGAGCCCGTAAATGGAGGTTCTTTGGTCACAATTTAAGACTGTGAAAAGCTAAAAAACAGCCCAAGTAGCTGAAATGAGCAGAGTTTCATCAGAAGCCCCATGGAAAGGGGGGGGCACACATTTATAAAAATATAGTCTAAAACAAATACCAGATTCCCTCGTTCACCACTTAGATAAAATCTTGTGTTATTTCTTGACCTGCTTTAATCTGGTCAAAGAGAAATGTGCTTAATTTGTATTCCAAACGAAAATCAAGACAGATCTGCTTAAGATAAGACCAACTGCTCCACTTGGCGGGAAGAATTAATTGACCAGGACAAGCAGTTTTCACATGTTCTCTTATGAGATTACCTGATGGTAAAGGGAGGTGATGACAGATAAACAGAAATTTATTGAATCTCTGGTGATGTTTGGGGATATATTTACCAGTGCTCTACAGCTGAATTGATATCTAAGGTCATTTATTAATGCTGTTAAACCGCTTGTATGAAGCATTAGCAGGTATGTAAATAATGGTCAATAATATAATAGACAAACATATGAGTTGTCTGGCTATATATATTTTATTTCATCTATATATTAATTCAACTAATGAGTGCTTATAACTCATGCTGATATAAGTATTTAAAATGTATGTGAAGCATATAAGGTAGAAGAAGGAGATAGATAGAATGAAATATCCCTACAAATCGCCTGTGATTGCAGCTGCTGCATGTCATCATGTGTATCATAGGATGACATGTGAGCGTACAAACTCAGCATGGTAGGGAAGGGAATAAGTAAGATGAGCATCTACTGTTACACTGTATCAGCAGGATAGATCCTGATAACTAAATTGCAGGAAATTTCCCTGAAAATCTGTAATGAGAGTGCTCATGCAGTTGACACAGCTCTTTTAATATTGCTGTATTTTGGATAATTCATTTTGAGGTGCCGAGACTCATGCATGTACATAGTCGTAGATATTAAGTTCACATACATATAAGGTAATGTACCCTGCATGGGAACTTTTTGTTCTCAACCCACATTGAAAAATATTCTCACCAATTTCTTATATATTCATGTGCTCTACGGATGTTTGTTTGATGTATGTTATTATTATCTATATATTCTATTATGGTATGTAAATATTACTGTGCATAATATTCACCTTCACCACTACGACTACTTTTGTATATATGTGTGGTTTTGTGATCAATATACCACTCTATTTTTGATGTATTTTCTCTGTTACACAAATCTTGGAGTCTTGCGTAGTGGACACATTACTCCTATTTTCTACTTCAGGGTCCATAGGGTATCCACAGGATACCTTGGGGTATAGGTGTGACGTCAGTCGCCGGGCACCATAGAGTTAAGCTTTTCAGCCTTCCAGGATGCACTAGGGTCCCCCTCCTATACCCCGCCCCTGAGCCAAGGCACCTCAGTTTAGTTTGGTGCCCGGCCGGAGTCGGGTGCACCTGTCGGAGTGGGGGCTAGAAGAGCCCCTGAAGCTTTCTCCTATGCAGCTGTGGCTGCACATCTGGATGTACAGCATGGACAGTCAGTCCTGACGTCCATGCTGTCTTCCCTACACCCCCGCCGGTACCAGAACGCCGGTACCGATCCGGGGATGCTAGTGAGCATCTGGGGTCACAGCTAGCGGTGACCCCAGATGTTCCGGACCATGGCCGGATTTAAGGGGGACAAAGGTAAGCAGCGGGGTCCCGCGGTGGGTTCCCGCTGATCACATGGTCCTGAGTCCCCAGGCAGGGGGCTCCCTGGGGACTGGCTGCAGCGTGGAGCCAGGCGACCAACCTGCGCTTCCACTACCCCCTGGGACAGCGGACCGCAGCAGAGCGGTAGCGCTGCGGCGTCCCAGGGGTTAAATGCATGCCAGGGGAGCGCGCCTTCCCTGTCTCACAGCCGGCGCCTCCCCCACTGCACACAGCCCTCTCTGCACGCTGCCGACTGGTCCTGTGGCAGCGCTCCGCCCCCAGGCCAGCCTCCTCTCTGCTCCTCGGCGGCCATCTTCTTCTGGACGCATGGTGAACGCTGCTGGAAGCGCTGGACGGAAGCATCGTGGTCTGGGTCCCCCCGCAAACCTCTCCTCCGCTGTGGTCAGGTCTGTGTATGCAGCTCTGTGTCCTACCAGGCCCTGTGTCTGCGTAGTTGAGTGATCAGCGCTGTTAGTGCAGGAATTGATTTTCTTTGCATTGTATGTGACTGTGCTAGCGCTGCTGCCTGTAACTTTTCTTCTAAACTGTCAGCTTTATTCTGTCCCTGTTCTTTCTGCTAAGCCCTTGCGGTGCGGTGCTGCAGGGTGGTCTCTCGCCTATTTACTATATAATTGGTGAGAGGGGTCACATACTTGGTGCCATCATGTCTGAAAGTGATTTTCCCCTCTGGCTACAGTGTACCACGTGCAAAGTACCGTTAGCGGAGGGGGAGGGTAGCGCGGAGGGCCTTTGCCGGCAGTGTTTGTCCATGGCGCGGCCGCTTACGGTTACAGCACCGGTACAGGAGCTGCCCTCGGCTTGTTTTGCTCAGGCGCTTACAGCCTTAGTGGGCCAGTTAGCTCCGCAGCCCACGTTTACACCGATGGGTTTGTCCCAGCAGTCAGTGGTGTCGTCACCCATGCAGGGTTTCCCACGACAATTGGTGGTACCCCACAGTCTCCCTATTTCCCCGCTCCCGGTTTCTCACGAGCCAGCGTGGGTTAACTCCCTGACGAGTTCTGTACAGCACTTGTCGGATGTGTTGCAAGGGGAGTCTGTGATGCGGCCGCATAAACGGCCGGTGGCGTCTCTGTCGGCTCCTTATGAGGATGACGAGGGGACGTCTGATGATGGGGAGATTCTGGATCCTTACGATCAGGAACCTCTCCACAGTAAGGACGCTGATGCAAAGTCCAAGGTATATATTCCTGGATTTATTCGGGCGGTCCGCACAGCCTTGGTGATTGAGGACGAAGTTCCCCCAGCGGCTAAATCTAAGTATGCCTTTTTCAAAGATGTGAAGGGCGATGCCACAGTCTTTCCTCTTTCGGGTCAGTTAGTGGACCATTTAGAGGAGGCGTGGAAACAGCCTGGCAAAAGATACCAGCCGCAGAGACGCCTGGCGGTGGCTTATCCGTTCGCGGATAATTATTTTGCAAAGTGGGAATCCCCTCCACAGGTGGATTCTCACGTGACCCATCTTGTCCGTAGTGCCACATTGCCGATGCCATCCATGTCCTCCCTTAAGGATGCTACGGACCGCAAGGTGGAGATCTGCCTGAAGTCCGCTTATTCCCTTGCGGGGGGGCAGCATGGCCGGCTATGGCCATTTGCTGGGTTGCCAGAGCGATGGAGCGCTGGGCGGATTCATTAGAGGCTTCTTTTGATTCCGACTGTCTGGCCGAACAGGCGGAGTTGATTCGCAATCTCCGTGATTCGGCCACTTATATCAACGAGGCGGCCCTAGACATTAGTACTCTGGTGTCTAGAATTTCTTCAGCAATGGTGGCTGCTCGTCGCACCTTGTGGCTGCGATCCTGGAAGGCGGACGCAGATTCCAAAAAGGGTCTGGAGGCGTTGCCGTTTACCGGAGAAGTTCTCTTCGGTCCGGATCTGGGTAAGATTGTGGCCACGCTGGCGGCAGCCAAATCGGCTTGTCTCCCGTCGGCCGCTGCTCCTTCTGGTTCTGGACCATCGTCCTTTCGGTCATCTAGGGCCCAGGGCAGGCCCAAACCACAGTCGTTTCCTCGACGGGCTGGCCCTAAGAAATCGGCCAAGCCCCGGAAGCAGGCATGGAGTACCAGATGTCCGGCCCCCAAGCCAGATGACAAGCCTGCGGCCTGATGGTCCGGGCCTCCCTTTGGGGGATCCCAGGGTGGGAGGCCGCCTGCTGCAGTTCGCCCAGTGTTGGTCGGCCACTACGACAGACACTTGGGTTCTCGAGGTGGTCTCCCACGGGTACGCCCTCTCCTTCCGGCACAGACCCCCGGCGCGATTCTTCACCACGGGTCTACCATCAGACCGGAACAAGGCTATGGAGCTGCGGAAGGTATTGCACACTATGCTCCAGGCTGGAGTTATAGTGCCTGTTCCATTCTCCCAGAGGGGCCAGGGTTTCTATTCAAATCTTTTTTTGGTACAGAAACCCAATGGGTCGTATCGTCCGATTCTCAACCTCAAAGCACTCAACAAGTCTTTGCGGGTTCCGAAGTTTCGGATGGAGACCCTACAGTCCATCATTCTGGCGCTGGAACCTGGGGACTACATGGTGTCATTGGACATACAGGACGCTTACCTGCATGTCCCTATTCTTTTGCGCCATCAACAGTTCCTCAGGTTTGCAATCCGCAGCGACCACTTCCAGTTTCGGGCGTTACCTTTTGGCCTGGCGACAGCACCACGTGTTTTCACCAAGGTGATGGCGGTCATGGCGGCTTCTCTGCGGCTGCAGGGAGTCCGCATGTTGCCGTACTTGGATGACCTGTTATTGGTGGCAGGATCTCCAGAGCTCCTGTTACGCCACTTGGACCTGACCATTGCACTGCTGCAACGGCACGGCTGGCTATTCAACTGGCAGAAGTCCACTCTAATCCCGTCTCGGAGGATTCTGCATCTGGGAGCCTTATTGGACTCGGGACAGCAGAGGATCTTCGTGACGGAGGACAAGATCTCTGCTTTACAGTCAAGGGTGCGCAGTTGTCTGCACAGCCGCCGGGTGTCCCTACACTCGGCGATGAGGTTACTGGGCTCCATGGTGTCGGTGTTCGACATGGTGGAATTCGCCCAGTTTCACTCCAGACCTCTGCAGCACCTGATCCTGTCCAAGTGGAACGGGCTGCCTCAGTCTCTGAAGTCCCAGACGATTGTGCTCACCCCGGAGGTTCGCCTGTCCCTTGCTTGGTGGTTACAGACGACTCACCTCAACAAGGGACGTCCGTTCTGGGTTCCAAATTGGGTCCTGTTGACAACGGACGCCAGTCTTCAGGGCTGGGGAGCAGTTTCGGGTCCACACTTGTTCCAGGGCAGGTGGACGCCGACAGAAGCGGAGCTTCCAATAAATATCTTGGAACTCCGTGCGGTCTTCAATGCTCTCCAGCAGGCACATCGGTTTCTCCAGGGTCACCCGGTGCAGGTCCAGTCGGACAACGCTACCACCGTGACCTACATAAACAGGCAAGGAGGAACTCGCAGTCGGGCGGCTCTCGTAGAGGTCTCTCTGATCCTGGTTTGGGCGGAGCACAATCTTCCGGCCATATCAGCGGTCTTCATCCCGGGAGTGCTAATTTGGGAGGCGGACTTTCTAAGTCGCCAGGACGTTCATCCGGGGGAATGGTCCCTGCACCCGGACGTTTTTCAACTGCTGGTGGACAGGTGGGGTCTTCCAGAGATCGACCTCATGGCGTCCCGGCACAACAACAAGTTGCCGGTGTACGGGTCTCGCACAAGAGACAAAGGGGCGTCTCTGGTGGATGCTCTGTCCGTCAGGTGGACGTTCAGGTTCGCATACCTGTTCCCTCCGGTCTCCCTTCTTCCACGGGTAATCCGGAAATTCAAACAGGAAGGAGGGACGCTTCTGTTGATAGCTCCCGCGTGGCCCAGACGGCACTGGTTCTCAGACCTTCAGGGTGGACAGTCCTCTGCGGTTGCTGCTACGACCGGACCTTCTGTCTCAGGGTCCTTGTCTTCACCCGGACCTGACTCGGCTGTCTTTGACGGCGTGGCTGTTGAGACGGCCATGCTGAGGTCCCGGGGGTTTTCCAGCTCTGTGGTGCGTACCATGTTGCGAGCTCGGAAACCGTCTTCCGCGAGGATATACCATCGCGTGTGGCATACGTTCTTCCAGTGGTGTCGACCGAGAGGTTATGCACCGCAGGAGTTTTGTCTGTCTCGGATTCTCACCTTCCTGCAAGCGGGACTAGATCATGGGCTTCGCCTTGCTTCTTTGAAGGTACAGGTTTCGGCCCTATCTGTCTGGTTTCACCGTAGGATTGCTACAATCCCGGATGTGCGCACTTTTATGCAAGGTGTTCTCCGCATTCAGCCGCCCTTTGTTCCACCTGTGGCGCCTTGGGATTTGGCTGTGGTCCTGAGGGCTCCCCAAGGACCGCCGTTTGAACCACTGGGCTCAGTGGATCTTAAATGGCTAACAGCTAAGACTGTTTTCCTTCTGACTATTGCTTCTGCCAGACGTGTTTCTGATTTAGGGGCTCTTTCTTGTAAACCCCCTTTCTTGGTTTTTCATGGGAACAGGGCAGTGCTCCGCACTCGGCCCGAGTTTCTTACCAAAGTTGTTTCCCAGTTTCATGTTAACGAGGAAATCATTGTTCTGGCCTTTAACTCACCGGGTCTTTCCGTGGGTGAGGCCTCTTTGGATGTTGTGCGGGCCTTAAGGACTTATGTTGACCGCACTTCTTTGTTTAGGAAGTCGGACGCTTTGTTTGTCCTCTATGGCTTCCGTAAAAAGGGTTGGCCTGCTTCAAAGCAAACTTTGGCAGCCTGGATCCGTATGGCTATTTCTGAAGCTTATCTTCTTGAAGGCCTGCCGGTTCCTCTTTCTGTGAAGGCTCATTCCACTAGGTCTGTTGGTCCTTCGTGGGCAGCTCGACGTGGTGCCTCTGCAGTCCCGATCTGCAAGGCTGCTACGTGGTCTTCTGTCCATACCTTCGTGAGGTATTACAGGTTTGACATCTTCGCCTCTCAGGATGCTTCCTTCGGGCGGCGGATTCTCCTTTCTGCACAGGAGCATCCCCACCCTTAAAGGATACTGCTTTGGGACATCCCAAAGGTATCCTGTGGATACCCTATGGACCCTGAAGTAGAAAATCTGAGATATGGTAAGAACTTACCCTTGTTATCTCTATTTCTACGAAGTCCATAGGGTTCCACAGGACTCCCGCCCTGTCGCACCTGTGCTGCAGATGGGCTTTGCTCTGGTCACCGGTTTTCCGTCTCCCTCTGGTGAGAATGTGATTCTTGTATGTGTCCAGATCTTTTTTTCTCTCTCTTCCTTCTCCTCCTCCGGCCTATGGCTTGATAACTAACTGAGGTGCCTTGGCTCGGGGGCGGGGTATAGGAGGGGGACCCTAGTGCATCCTGGGAGGCTGAAAAGCTTAACTCTATGGTGCCCGGCGACTGTCGTCACACCTATACCCCAAGGTATCCTGTGGAACCCTATGGACTTCGTAGAAATAGAGATAACAAGGGTAAGTTCTTACCATATCTCATATTATTACTGTATTTTGGATAAACTTATTACATCCATGTGTTTTGACACATCCAATAAGTCATAGATACTCAGTTTACCCATATAAAGAAGGAAATGTACCCTGCATGAGAATTTCTGTTCTCAATTTATAATGAATAATTTTTTCGCCATTTTTTCTTGATAGAATCTTATCTTAGAATATTTATATGGTTTATGTATGTTTTTGTCATATGTCTGTATGTTCAAATAAAGTCCCACTCATACTGGGCTTACCCTTTCATTTACCCTTAAGGAACTACAATTTTAGATTGAATAATAAGTTATATTTTAGTATAGACTATTTGATACAAGAATGCCCCACAAAAAGAGCCTTCTTCTTTCCTTTCTTTTTGTTCAGATTACAATTTGGCTCCTGGGAGCACCACCAACTGAGACATCATATCTCGTATGACTACTCTATATTTTGGTCTAACTATACTAATATCTAATTTTTACTCTGTGCTGAGTAAAAAAAAACCCTTCTTCCCTCAGTCTATCTAGACATTGTCGAGCTTTTTATTGTCTATAGTTCGTATACCCAGTTTTGGTGTGGTATGTTATTTTTTTTCAGCATATAAAAGATAGGATAAGCAGAGCGCATTACTCTTTGGGGCATATTCAATTGGGTGCGAGGTTTAGCAAGGTAAAAAACCTTGCGCCCAATTTTGGATTACCGTGGGTATGCGAGCTCCCGATACCCGCGGTATCCAATTAAAAATAAAATTGGTCGCAGGGTTTTCAGAGCTAAAAACCACGAGACGTGTAAAAAAATAAATATACTTGCATGTCTGGGGGCCTCCGCGGCTCCCGGTGTCCTCCCCTCCATCTTGTCACTGGGGAGGGGGGTACTGGGAGGCTCCGGGGGCTGGTGGGAGGACCAAGGGCTGCTGGGATATGTTCTCCCAGCACCCGTTACAGGGAAGGGGAGACACACTCACTCACAAACACTTACACACACTGACATCCTCACCCTGCTGCAGGAGACTGGGTCCCGACGCCACTGGCGTCACTAGGGGGGTGCAGGCCGCACTGGGTGACACCATCCGAGGGGGTGACACCAAAATAGCAGAGCTGCTCTGCTATTTTGGTGTCACCCCGTCGGATGGTGTCACCGTGACATGGAGACAGGCAGGGAGAGATTGTGGTCTCCTGTAGCTGCTGGGGAAGCCCACTGTGTGCAGAGACCGGGAGGCGGTAACGCCCCCAATATCGGCACACATACGGGGGCGTGGCTTTGCGGGCGTGGCCACGCCTCTGTTTTGCGAAGCCACGCGCCCTTTTGAGATCGCGCGCACAGCAATTAAGCCTTGCCGCATCGGGTGTCACGAAGGTAAGTGACGCCTCTGCCCGACGCTGGAGGAAGAAGACACCGCTTCGGAAGGTGAGAAATTTAGGTCTAATTAAGCTCAATGGAAACTTCCAATTGCTTAGTTAGACCTCGGGGGAGGGGGGCGCCAGGGTCCCAGAGCAAGTCCCGCTGATTTTTCCTAAAATTAATGAGTTTAGGAGAAATCACACTTGCTCTGTAGGTGCTCAAAAATACAAAACCTCCCGACTCTCAAATAGCAAAAGCCCTGCACCTAATTGAATATGCCCCTTTAAGCGACAGAAAATCACAAGGAACCAATTTGTCAATAGCCTCTAGCTAAAACTACAGATGAGATTTATCATTTAGGGGCCACCCTCTAACTTAATGTTAATATAAAAGTTACAGTTTGGATTCAGTTTGTTGTTCTAAGAACATGACCAAACAATGCAGTATTATTACTAAGCTATTTTTAATCTGTGATGCATGCTGTATCTATAAATGTGAAATTGAGAACATGTTCTTCATTTACCTATTTGATTCTATTACCAATGCAGTATACTGATAATACTGTATATATGATCAATACCCTTAGAGAGTTAATGTCTTTGCCAAAAGCAGTCACTTTCCTGATTACGGTTTATGTTCTTACCTGTATTCTGATGCCAAGAAAAGACAAATGTTTTTTCCCCCAGCACACTGCAATAAACCAGCAAAAATTACCTGCACGATACATGATAATACATTGCATGACTTATTACAGTGTGCTGGGGGAAAACTTTTGTAGTATTTCTTGTCTGGATTAACACACACCTGCAGTAAGGCAATAAATTGATTGAGCAACTTGCATTTTGTATATCACTTCACTCAGATGCAACTAGGCCCAGATTCTAAAGGATTATTAGCCCAGAGTATTGACTCCTGAGTTGTGTAATGGATGGAAAACTTAAAAGTATACAAGCTAGGTACAGTATACTGATGGACTAAGGACAGCAAGTAGTCTAGCACCGGTTAGAGAACAAGATAGCTATAGATATAAAGCTAGCGGCAGACAAGATTGGCAAGTACACATAGAGTAGTAGCAAGGGCGGTACAGCCACTACAGTGGCCCACACCAGGATGCTATTGCCACCTTGCCAGTCTGCAACAAAGTGCCGGATGCCTGCTGTGATGGTAACATGTGAACAGCCAGCTCCTCTCCTCCTGTGCTTTGAGTGGTGCCATGCTAGTAACACGCAGTAAGGAACAAGACATCATGGCGTCTTAGCCCCCCCCCTAGAAGATGAGGGGCAGCTACAGCCTGCAGAAGCTGAAAAGGGGAATAAACCCAACTTTTCCCAGCCAGAGCATAGACAAGAAAATAAAAAAACAAGAAAAGCAGAAGAACTTAAGGGGAAGGATAAGTTCATCTTTCCCGGGAAAAAATATTCCAATATACTGTAGGGGTCAATTCAAGTACCCGCGAAGGATGCGAGTTACCATTGCCACAACGTTAAAACTCCTTTTAATTTTTTAAGTATGGTGGATATACAAAGTTCTTTAGATGGTAAAATTCACCAGACTCCCTTAATTACAGTCCATTGTGCAGGTTGTGGGTAAGGTAGTTATTACTATTATCCTTTTATTTATTTATATGGTGCCACAAGGTGTCTTCATTACCGATCAAAGTACATAAACAAAAAAAGCCAGTACAAAACATTGCAGAACATGGACTTGCAAGGTTTATAAACAAACATTGCTGTATCAGCAGTCATAATACTCAAATAAGCAGCATCAGCTAAACCCAAAAGTTTGTGGCATTGCCAGTGGGGAGAAGATTATGATATAGGTGAGGGAAGGAAAAGCACATGAGGGAAGTGGCAGACTGACAGGAGTGACACAGAGGGGGGAGATAGTTAGCAGGGAGCATGGGCCACTGGGTTAGGATTGTTGGAATATGTGTGTACTATTGGCGGTGGTATGGCAGAAATAATAAGACTTTCCTGTGCTTGTGATGTGCAAAGCAGCTCAATATTTTTAGGATGAGATAATAAATGTGTAAAATGAGCGCTAATATTATGTGGACGCAATCCTTATTTAAAAACAACAAATACACATGCATACATCGAATATATGTTTATAGCTCTTATTAGAATATGTGGAAGGGTGGGTCCCTGGTGGTATGGCAGAGTACTTGTATACACCAGCGGATGCCCTAAGTTAATGAACAGTCCAATACTTAACAAGTGGGGTGGTTTATACAGCAGTAATGTGATTTGTAGGTCAGTACTCGGTTATGCATGCACACACTTTCTAACATGAAGCGGACCTTGAGCGGCTGCAAGTCAACAACTGATGACTGTATATGGGTAACAATGCAGGTTGCAAGCAGTACCACCGGCTGTCACAGGATGAGCTGACAGGGTCTCTCTGGAGCCAAGTAGGACATGTCCGTGTCCCACCACGGTTCTCCAACACAGTAAGGAACCACAAGATGGTGCCTCGCATGCGCAGAGCTATGGCCATCTTGTTTAGGGATTGAAGCTTCCCTGAAGGAGCCAAGTTGGAGTGTGCACAGTAGCGCTATCCGGCTTCAAGAAGGATGAAAGCTGGAAGGCTTTGATAAAGAAGTGGATCTTGAGAGCCCGTTTAAAGCTTTGTAGAGAGGAGGATAGTCGGAGAGGGAGAGAGTTCCAGTGGTAGAAAGCAATTGGGCAAAATCTTGGAGGCAGCAGTGGAAGGAGGTAGTCAGTTGAGAGGAGGCATATGTTTGTGGAGTGAAGTGGGCTGGCAGAAGTGTGAAGGGAGATGAAGTCAGAGAAGTAAATAGGAGAGGGCTGGGTGAGGGCTTTGTTTGTAAACATAAGCAGTTTGAATTGGGATCAGAAGGGGAATGGGCTTGTAGGAGAGGAAAGTCAGACACAGTACATTTGGAAAGGAAGATAAGCTGGGCAGCAGCATTGAAGGCAGATTGGAGTGGAGAGAGGTAGGAGACATAGAAGCCAGATAAGAGGTTACAGTAGTCCAGTCTAGAGATGACCAGTGAGTGGATGAGGGTCTTAGTTTCCTCTAGGGTGAGAAAGGGTCTGATCCTGGATATATTTCTGATATGGAAACAGCAGGACTGCAAAAGGTGCTGAATATGTGGTTTGAAGAAGATGCTGCAGTCAAGGATATCTACAAGACTGCGCACTTGCGGGCTAGAAGAAATGGTGATGCTGTCAAAAGATGACAATCAGGGATATGAGGCTATTTGGGAGGGTGAGAAACACAGTCTTAGACATGTTAAGTTTAAGAGAGAGCTGGTAATGTTAAATATTTGTAGTCCCTGCTCTCTCCCGCACAGAGGGCCTAATTCAGACCCGCTTGCGAGCTCTGAGCGCTCGCAAGCGGGTCGATGTCGGCCCACTGCGCTTGCGCACGACGGACCCGGCTCCGCTGTGCGCATGCGCCAGACCCGGATAGCGACGGGCAAGCCGTCTCTCTACAAAGGGGGCGTGCTGTCGATGGTGAGTGATGGTGGGAGTGCCGGGGGGCGTGGCTGCCCAGACGGAGGCGTTCCCATGGGAACGCCTACCGTCTGGGACCGGCCCCACTAACATCACAAGTGATGTCAATGGGAGCGCTCTCAGCTCTGATAGAGCCGAAAGCACTCCAGGGCTTGCGGCAACGAGACCCTACCACAAGGGTCTTGTCGCAAGCCATCTTCCTGGCCACTCGCTGTAGCTGTGGGTGGTCACCCACAGCTATACAAGCGGCCAGGAGGCCGCTCTTAAATTAAGAAGGACGGCCCTGATTCAGAGCGAGCGCTCTGTCAGAGCGTCCAGCTCTGAATCAGGGCCAGTGAGCCAAATGTTTAGTTACGGCTCTGAGTACACAGCCCGAGGTCAGTCTACACTGGTTCTAATTTCTATGCCTTACAACAATATTTAACTGGATGGTGAGTTTTTTTCCTTTCTGAGCAACCTGTCAGAAAGCAACATGAAGCTACAGCTGTGTGATCATGTTGCCCTCCTTCTTCCTTGTAATATTGTAGGGGCTGTATGGGATTTAAGTACACCTAAAATGACCATGTTTGCTGCTGGCTTAACTAAGGATCATACTCTGTGAATACTAGCCATACTGTATACTACCCCCCTTAGAATCTAATCTGTTTCAAGAAGGGCCCTCTCTCCTCATGTTTTGTTACGCATTCTGGGCCTGATTCAGCATGGATTGCTATTGCGATCGCAGCTCCGTGATCTCCCGAAGATATGCTAATGAATGCAAGCGCAAAGCTGTTGCACAGCCAGCATAGAGATGCCCACTACCGCTATCTCACATTCGTAATAGTTCTGGGTATACATCGAGTAACATCGGCCCCTCACGCACATTTACAGCAGGCCTGACCTGCCGCAGAAACCACAAGTCTTGTTGCACACAGTGAGTACACAAGCTGCGTATGTCGTCTCAGTGGCTAATTTATGCACGCCCATGCAACGGCGTTCAAACAGACAGATGCCTACATTTCTCTGACCACTCCCCTGTCACCACCCCCAAACACTTACAGCCTGCACTCACTCAGCAATGGCTTTTATTCTACTTGAGTGATCTCAAAGCGATCACAATGCTAACTCCCGTACGCACACTGCACTGCATATGCACGCGCAGTACGCACCATTGCTGCGTACGCTGTTGCAATGGCGATCCATGCTGAATCAGGCCCTCTGTTGTAATTGTAAATCTATGTATATTTGTCTCTTGTCTGTATCTGTCTATAATATTCACTGTATAACGATGTAATCCTGTATGTTATTTGTATGTATAGCAATGTGGAACTTGTATGTTGCCACAGAAATAAAAGATCATATACATATAACCTACATAATGGCTGATATAATAAAAAATGTGTTCTGTAACATGATCACTATGTTTAGATTGATTAGAGGAAACTGCTAAACTTGATATCTGGTTGCTGGTGGTTGTTTGCGACATGTTATTAAATACATCCCATTGAGGCTAAATTACATATAATACCATCTGTGTTTGTGGTTAACAGAAATAATTAGAAAGTATATGATGTCACACAGTTTCTGTGAAAATAATGGACATAATAAAGCACTATTTCCTTTAGCAATATGTTGTAGTTCTTTAAAGGCATGAGCAATAGTACAATAATAAAATCCTTTTTTTGAATTGAAAAGGATTATTTCTACTTCAGGGTCCATAGGGTATCCACAGGATACCTTGGGGGGTATAGGTGTGACGTCAGTCGCAGGGCACCAAAGAGTTAAGCTTTCAGCCTCCCAGGATGCACTAGGTCCCCCTCCTATACCCTGCCCCCGGGCCAAGGCACCTCAGTTTAGTTTGGTGCCCGGCCGGCGTCGGGTGCACCTGTCGGAGTGGGGGCTAGAAGAGCCCCTGAAGCTTTCTTCAGTGCAGCTGTGGCTGCACATCTGGATGTACAGCATGGACAGTCAGTCCTGACGTCCATGCTGTCTTCCCTACACCCCCGCCGGTACCAGAACGCCGGTACCGATCCGGGGATGCTGGTGAGCATCTGGGGTCACAGCTAGCGGTGACCCCAGATGTTCCGGACCATGGCCGGATCCAAGGGGGACAAAGGTAAGCAGCGGGGTCCCGCGGTGGGTCCCCGCTGGTCACATGGTCCTGAGTCCCCAGGCAGGGGGCTCCCTGGGGACTGGCTGCAGCGTGGAGCCAGGTACTGAACCTGCGCTTTCCACTACCCCCTGGGACAGCGGACCGCAGCAGAGCGGTAGCGCTGCGGCGTCCCAGGGGTTAAATGCATGCCAGGGGAGCGCGCCTTCCCTGTCTCACAGCCGGCTCCTCCCCCGCTGCACACAGCCCTCTCTGCACTGTGCTGACTGGTCCTGTGTCAGCGCTCCTCCCCCAGGCCAGCTTCTCTCTGCTCCTCGGCGGCCATCTTCTCTGCAACGCATGGTGAACGCTGCTGGAAGTCTGGAAGGAAGCATCGTGGTCTGGGTCCCCCCGCATACCTCTCCTCCGCTGTGGCTCAGGTCTGTGTATGCAGCGCTGTGTCCTACCAGGCCCTGTGTCTGTGTAGTTGAGTGATCAGCGCTGTTAGTGCAGGAATTGTTATTTCTCTGCATTGTATGTGACTGTGCTAGCGCTGCCTGTAACTTTTCTTCTCTAAACTTTTAGCTTTATTACTGTCCCTGTTCTTTCTGCTAAAGCCCTTGCGGTGCGGTGCTGCAGGGTGGTCTCTCGCCTATTTAATACTTAATTGGTGAGAGAGGTCACATACGTGGTGCCATCATGTCTGAAAGTGATTTTCCCCTCCGGCTACAGTGTACCACGTGCAAAGTACCGTTAGCGGAGGGGGAGGGTAGCGCGGAGGGCCTTTGCCGGCAGTGTTTGTCCATGGCGCGGCCTATTACGGTTACAGCACCGGTACAGGAGCCGCCCTGGGCTTGTTTCGCTCAGGCGTTAACAGCTTTAGTGGGCCAGTTAGCTCCGCAGCCCGCGTTTACTCCGATGGGTTTGTCCCAGCAGTCTGTGGTGTCGTCACCCATGCAGGGGTTCCCACGACAATTGGTGGTACCCCACAGTCTCCCTATTTCCCCGCTCCCGGGTTCTCAGGAGCCAACGTGGGTTAACTCCCTGACGAGTTCTGTACAGCACTTGTCGGATGTGTTGCAAGGGGAGTCTGTGATGCGGCCTCATAAAAGGCCGGTGGCGTCTCTGTCCGCTCCTTATGAGGATGACGAAGGGACGTCTGATGATGGGGAGATTCTGGATCCTTACGATCAGGAACCTCTCCATACTAAGGACGCTGATGCTAAGTCCAAAGTATATATTCCTGGACTTATTCGGGCGGTCCGCACAGCCTTGGTGATTGAGGACGAAGTTCCCCCAGCGGCTAAATCTAAGTATGCCTTTTTCAAAGATGTGAAGGGCGATGCCACAGTCTTTCCTCTTTCGGGTCAGTTGGTGGACCATTTAGAGGAGGCGTGGAAACAACCTGGCAAAAGATACCAGCCGCAGAGACGCCTGGCGGTGGCTTATCCGTTCGCGGATAATTATTTTGCTAAGTGGGAATCCCCTCCACAGGTGGATTCTCACGTGACCCGTCTTGTCCGTAGTGCCACATTGCCGATGCCATTCATGTCCTCCCTTAAGGATGCTACGGACCGCAAGGTAGAAATCTGTCTGAAGTCTGCTTATTCCCTTGCAGGGGGGGCAGCACGGCCGGCTATGGCCATTTGCTGGGTTGCCAGAGCGATGGAGCGCTGGGCGGATTCATTAGAGGCTTCTTTTGAATCCGACTGTCCGGCCGAACAGGCGGAGTTGATTGGCAATCTCCGTGATTCGGCCACCTACATCAACGAGGCGGCTCTAGACATTAGTACTCTGGTGTCTAGAATTTCTTCAGCAGCGGTAGCTGCTCGTCGCACCTTGTGGCTGCGATCCTGGAAGGCGGACGCAGATTCCAAGAAAGGTCTGGAAGCGTTACCGTTTACCGGAGAAGTTCTCTTCGGTCCGGATCTGGATAAGATTGTGGCCACGCTGGCGGCAGCCAAATCTGCTTGTCTCCCGTCGGCCGTTGCTCCTTCTGGTTCTGGACCATCGTCCTTTCGGTCATCTAGGGCCCAGGGCAGGCCCAAACCACAGTCGTTTCCTTGACAGGCTGGCCCTAAGAAATCGGTCAAGCCCCGGAAACAGGCATGGAGTACCAGACGTCCGGCCTCCAAGCCAGATGACAAGCCTGCGGCCTGACGGTCCGGGTCTCCCCTTGGGGGATCCCAGGGTGGGAGGCCGCCTGCTGCAGTTCTCCCGGTGTTGGTCGTTCACTACGACAGACACTTGGGTTCTGGAGGTGGTCTCCCACGGGTACGCCCTCTCCTTCCGGCACAGACCCCCGGCTCGATTCTTCACCACGGGTCTACCATCAGACCGGAACAAGGCTACGGAGCTGCGGAAGGTATTGCACACTATGCTCCAGGCTGGAGTTATAGTGCCTGTTCCATTCTCCCAGAGGGGCCAGGGTTTCTATTCAAATCTATTTTTGGTACAGAAACCCAATGGGTCATATCGTCCGATTCTCAACCTCAAAGCACTCAACAAGTCTTTGCAGGTCCCGAAGTTTCGGATGGAGACCCTACGGTCCATCATTCTGGCGCTGGAACCTGGGGACTACATGGTGTCATTGGACATACAGGACGCTTACCTGCATGTCCCTATTCTTTTGCGCCATCAAGAGTTCCTTCGGTTTGCAATCCGCAGCGACCACTTCCAGTTTCGGGCGTTACCTTTTGGCCTGGCGACAGCACCACGTGTTTTCACCAAGGTGATGGCGGTCATGGCGGCTTCTCTGCGGCTGCAAGGAGTCCGCATGTTGCCGTACTTGGACGACCTGTTATTGGTGGCAGGATCTCCAGAGCTCCTGTTACACCACTTGGACCTGACCATTGCACTGCTGCAACGGCACGGCTGGCTAATCAACTGGCAGAAGTCCACTCTAATCCCGTCTCGGAGGATTCTGCATCTTGGAGCCTTATTGGACTCGGGACAGCAAAGGATCTTCGTGACGGAGGACAAGATCTCTGCTTTACAGTCAAGGGTGCGCAGTTGTCTGCACAGCCGCCGGGTGTCCTTACACTCGGCGATGAGGTTACTGGGCTCCATGGTGTCGGTGTTCGACATGATGGAATACGCCCAGTTTCACTCCAGACCTCTGCAGCACCTGATCCTGTCCAAGTGGAACGGGCTGCCTCAGTCTCTGAAGTTCCAGACGATTGTGCTCACCCCGGAGGTTCGCCTGTCCCTTGCGTGGTGGTTAAAGACGACCCACCTCAACAAGGGACGTCCGTTCTGGGTTCCAAATTGGGTCCTGTTGACAACGGACGCCAGTCTTCGGGGCTGGGGAGCAGTTTCGGGCCCACACTTGTTCCAGGGCAGGTGGACGCCGACAGAAGCGGAGCTTCCAATAAATATCTTGGAACTCCGTGCGGTCTTCAATGCTCTCCTGCAGGCACAGCGGTTTCTCCAGGGTCACCCGGTGCAGGTCCAGTCGGACAATGCTACCACCGTGGCCTACATAAACAGGCAAGGAGGAACTCGCAGTCGGGCGGCTCTCGTAGAGGTCTCTCGGATCCTGGTTTGGGCGGAGCGCAATCTTCCAGCCATATCAGCGGTCTTCATCCCGGGAGTGCTAAATTGGGAGGCGGACTTTCTAAGTCGCCAGGACGTTCATCCAGGGGAATGGTCCCTGCACCCGGACGTTTTTCAACTACTGGTGGACAGGTGGGGTCTTCCAGAAATCGACCTCATGGCGTCCCGGCACAACAACAAGTTGCCGGTGTACGGGTCTCGCACAAGAGACGAAGGGGCGTCTCTGGTGGATGCTCTGTCCGTCCGGTGGACGTTCAGGTTCGCATACCTGTTCCCTCCGGTCTCCCTTCTTCCACGGGTAATCCGGAAATTCAAACAGGAAGGAGGGACGCTCCTGTTGATAGCTCCCGCGTGGCCCAGACGGCACTGGTTCTCAGACCTTCAGGGTCTGTCCGTGGACAGTCCTCTGCGGTTGCCGCTACGACCGGACCTTCTGTCTCAGGGTCCTTGTCTTCACCCGGACCTGACTCTGCTGTCTTTGACGGCGTGGCTGTTGAGACGGCCATGCTGAGGTCCCGGGGGTTTTCCAGCTCTGTGGTGCGTACCATGTTGCGAGCTCGGAAACAGTCTTCCGCGAGGATATACCATCGCGTGTGGCATACGTTCTTCCAGTGGTGTCGACCGAGAGGTTATGCACCGCGGGAGTTTCGTCTGTCTCGGATTCTCGCCTTCCTGCAAGCGGGACTAGATCATGGGCTTCGCCTTGCTTCTTTGAAGGTACAGGTTTCGGCCCTATCTGTCTGGTTTCACCGTAGGATTGCTACAATCCCGGATGTGCGCACCTTTATGCAAGGTGTTCTCCGTATTCAGCCGCCCTTTGTTCCACCTGTGGCGCCTTGGGATTTGGCTGTGGTCCTGAGGGCTCTCCAAGGACCGCCGTTTGAACCACTGGGCTCAGTGGATATTAAATGGCTAACAGCTAAGACTGTTTTCCTTCTGGCCATTGCTTCGGCCTGACGTGTTTCTGAGTTAGGGGCTCTTTCTTGTAGACCCCCTTTCTTGGTTTTTCATGGGAACAGGGCAGTGCTCCGCACTCGGCCCGAGTTTCTTCCCAAAGTTGTTTCCCAGTTTCATGTTAACGAGGAAATAGTTGTTCCGGCCTTTAGCTCACCGGGTCTTTCCGTGGGTGAGGCCTCTTTGGATGTTGTGCGGGCCTTAAGGACTTATGTTGACCGCACTTCTTCGTTTAGGAAGTCGGACGCTTTGTTTGTCCTATATGGCTTCCGTAAAAAGGGTTGGCCTGCTTCAAAGCAAACTTTGGCAGCCTGGATCCGTATGGCTATTTCTGAAGCTTATCTTCATGAAGGCCTACCGGTCCCTCCTTCTCTGAAGGCTCATTCCACTAGGTCTGTGGGTCCTTCGTGGGCAGCTCGACGTGGTGCCTCGGCAGTTCAGATCTGCAAGGCTGCTACGTGGTCTTCTGTCCATACCTTCGTGAGGTATTACAGGTTTGACACCTTCGCCTCTCAGGATGCTTCCTTCGGGCGGCGGATTCTCCTTTCTGCACAGGAGCGTCCCCACCCTTAAAGGATACTGCTTTGGGACATCCCCAAGGTATCCTGTGGATACCCTATGGACCCTGAAGTAGAAAATCTGAGATATGGTAAGAACTTACCCTTGTTATCTCTATTTCTACGAAGTCCATAGGGTTCCACAGGACTCCCGCCCTGTCGCACCTGTGCTGCAGATGGGCTTTGCTCTGGTCACCGGTTTTCCGTCTCCCTCTGGTGAGAATGTGATTCTTGTATGTGTCCAGATCTTTGTTCTCTCTCTTCCTTCTCCTCCTCCGGCCTATGGCTTGGTAACTAACTGAGGTGCCTTGGCCCGGGGGCGGGGTATAGGAGGGGGACCTAGTGTATCCTGGGAGGCTGAAAGCTTAACTCTTTGGTGCCCTGCGACTGACGTCACACCTATACCCCCAAGGTATCCTGTGGAACCCTATGGACTTCGTAGAAATAGAGATAACAAGGGTAAGTTCTTACCATATCTCATATTTTTGAAAATTGATACTTAGCCTAACTTGCCTCTTCTTGTAGGAAATCGTTAAGTCTGATGTAACTAAGAAGGTGCTAATAGGAATATGTACTGTAGATCACCAATACAGAACCACACTTCCATGTGCAAAGCTTGTAATAAATAGACTACAGGGACTATTTTATAAATCGTATTATGTTATAAATTCTTCAAAAACTGATGTATTTGCAGGATTAGGGCAAAGTTATGTAACACTGCTATTTATTGTTTCTATAATATCTCCAGCATTATAGCAATAAAAATAGGGTGCTATTTAATATTGCCATAAACACCTAATTACCGCTATCGTCATAGTACACTATTGGCATGACGAAATGGGGCTATTTAAATAGCTTCGAAAAGCTTAGTTGGTGTTAGAGGGTTCTTCCTAATGGGAAAGTCCAGCCAGAGAGGAATCTCCTGGTGCCTCCCCAGTAAGTTAGGCGCTCCTCTGCTTCCTCCAGCGACTAAGGTGTCTATGCACATGCATAGTGGGTAAGCCTCTATCGCTATCACTGTACTGTAAACTCTGTACCAGGACAGCATCTTTTTGAAATTGCCTCGACGCAGCATCTCTTTTCACTGCGAAAAATGATAAATATGCTCCTTCATATCTTAGTGTTTTATATATTTATTGTTTAAGGGTCATTTGTAAAAATCCCCCTTATGGAATGGGTGGAAGCTTCTCTCCAAAAGGAAAAATGTGTACAGCAATTGTTTGACACATGGGAAAGCTTTATAGATATATAGGGCCTGAGTCAGAATTATACGTAAATCCGATAGTTTGCATACAACTCTAATGGAGGCTAAACGGCTGATGCTCGCAGCCTGACTGACTGGCTGCAGTCGTTTGGGAGCATAGCAGGGGTGGCGTCAGGCAGCGTCCCAGAAAATGGTGGTGCGTTTGCCCCATTTTCTGGGCATGCTGAAGCTAGTGGCTGCGTCCTTTGTATGCAGCTTCAGCTGCGTGAAAACACTGGCATCCTGAGTAACCTGAAGGTTATTCAGATGACCCATGGTTACTTAGAGTGATTCGATGCTGCTTTCCCGGACGTAGCAGCAGATCACAGAAGCCGGCAGGAAGCGTCTATTTACACAAGGCGTCCACTGTCTCCTCATGTCAAGGCCAAAATTTGTGTTTCCATTCCATAATGTGGTTTGAAACTCAGCTGCTTATCCTGGATGATCCGATATCCTCCTCCTAATAACGGTTAACCCTCTTATTCTCTTGGGGTTCCCAGCACACGCCTGCCTGACTTTCTTTTTCTGTGTTTGCCGGAACCTTTTCAGATTTTATTTGTTTATTTTGCACAGTTGCCTTTTACCTTTTTATTTATTTTTTATTGTGCCAATTGTACTTGGTTAATGCCATTGTGATCTCATTATTATTTTATCTGAAGTTCTGTCTTGATGTATATGTCTGATAGGGTGGTACGATGATTGTACTCTTAGAATTTTTCCTATGTGCATTGCTTATGTACTTTTGATCTTAAGCTTCCAATAAAGATGTTTTTTTTTTTTTCAAATCCCCCATTACATTTTTGAAAGCTTTGTAACTGAATAGAAGTGTTGTCATTTCAATAGCTTTCACATAGTGTGTTTAGAGTGAGAAAGAACCCTTGTTGTGACCTTGGTTTCTGTGCCTTGTTGGGGGCTTGAACGGAAGCAGCCTAACTGAAGTCAGTCAATATAGTTATACGTTTATTTTAAGCTGGACTATCCAATTGGAGGCTGACAAAAATGATTTTCTGGTGACACATTCCCCGATAGCCTTAATAGACTCTGTTTTATTAAATATTTTTTTTATAGTATTTGGTCTGCAAAAAGTAGCTGCTTCCTCCGTGAACAAGCCATTCCGGCGAAACGCGCATCGGCAGGAGGGTGACTGCGTTGGCGCCACGCAGGACACCCCATCTACCAGTCAGTATACACGTTGGTTTATTGTTGTTTGCTGCCCCTTCCCGTCGACTGCATGTCCCATGTGCATAGACATGGTGAGTCGCTGTGCGGCGACCGCCCCGTTCAGGTATGGGGGATGTGATCGGCTGCCATAGTTGGAGGGTTTACATTTAACGACTTGGACCACAATATATACCTAAAGGTATTGTGCTTATACACAGTTTTTGACTGCTACACATGCAGAGTGTGATATCATTTAGGCAGGGGGTTGGATCAGAACATTGCCCTTGATATGATTATATAACTATTTATAGTTAATATGTTTGTTACACTCTGCGCATACATACATTGAAAGTGAGATACTTTTTATCTAGGATATCATTGTTAGGTATACTGCTGTAATTATTGCAGGACCTGGTTAGTACGTTGGAATTACTATTTACTTGGTTACCATGTGACAGGGCACCTAGTTACCAAGGAATTGCCTTATTTAAGGCTGTATCTTGTCATTTTTTGTTTCCCATGTTCTACCAGTTTTATGTTTTAGTTGACTTCTTGAAGGTCAGACGTTGCTCCAACACTACTTTATATTTGATTTCACTATCAAAAGGTAGTTAATGATATCTCTTCAAAAAACTGTGTGTATGTATATTAAACCTGTATATGATTTCCTATCAATTTTTATTAGTCCAAGTCCATCATAAGCAAACAAATATGTTTATCAGTGTGTCAGTAATTTTTTAGCACCGGGTATCTTCATTTATGAACTCACAGTCCGGGTTTACTATGAATAATAAGGCATATTTTTCCATGCTTCCAGTACTATTTGCTTGTGAAGGGCCTTATTAACAAAGGATTTAGGGCCTGATTCAGACCCACTCGCGAGCGGCTGTCCGCTCGCAAGTGGGTCGATGGTGTGCACTGCGCATGCGCACGACGGAGGGAGCTCCGTCGTGCGCATGCGCGAGACGCGACGAGCGAAGGACTTTCCTTCACTCGTTGTGTCTGATCAAAGGGGACGTGCTGTCGATGTTGATTGACAGCACGCCCCCTTTGGTGGGCGTGCCTCCCAGACGGGGGCGTTCCCAAGGGAACGCCTACCGTCAGAAGCCGGCCCACTGACATCACTAGTGATGTCAGTGGGAGTGATTTTGGCTCTGATAGAGCCAAAATCACTCCGGGCCTTGCGGTTGAGAAACTCAACCGCAGGCTCCGGCTCGCAGTGGCGATGGTCGCGATGGTCAAGACCATCGCGACCATCAACCTGCACGCTCGTATAGGCTGTGGGTGTTGACCCACAGCTATACGAGCGTCCAGGAGGACGCTCCATAATTATGGAGGTGGGCCCTGATTCAGGGCGAGCGCTCTGGTCAGAGCGTCCGGCTCTGAATCAGGGCCTTAATCTGTTAACATATTATCCGTAATGCCAACTAAAGACCTTTCGCATACAATATTACAGGACGAGACCTTCACTATGTATTACTGTCAAAATATTTGTGATTAAGGTTTAACAGCATCATTATCTATGATAGTTTACTCACTTCCTTTCCTATCTACTCTATTAACTGATGACAATCTCATTCAAAGTAACTGTCTCATTAAGGGTCCAATGCATGATGTAAGACCTTTAACAGCAGAAGCGAAATAGTGAGTAACGTTGCGGTTACACTGTTGTTTCTAGGGGTTTAACTGCCACTGGATGATCTCTCACCCCTCATTGATGGCCTTTTTGCTAAGTGAGGGGAAGTAGAATTATAGGTGGATTAATCTTCACCCTGACCGTCCTGTTACTTCGTTCTAATTAGGTAGCATGTTATTGAGACTGGTGTGACTTCAATTATTGCTATTAAGTTGTTATGTGATAATTATGCTGCTTTAGATGTTCGCCGTTTGTTTATGATAAAATAAATCCTTGAATTATGTGATTATGTTTTTCTTGAGATATTGATTTCCATTTACCACCTATTTAATTTAATATAGATTTAAAAGGAGTCGTACATCCTTAGACCTCCCTATTGGTCATATTGTGGGTGGATTCATGTTATTTGTCTTGTCTTTTGTCCTTTGTCATAGATATATTAGTCCAGATTTATTAAAAGTTATGTTTTAATTATTTCATTTTTACAAGAGTGCTCACAAAATAGAGTTTCTTTTTCTTCTTTGGAGGCTGACAAAAATGAATTTCTGGTGACACATTCCCTGATAGCCTTAATAGACTCTGTTTTATGAAATATTTTTTTTTATAGTATTTGGTCTGCAAGGACCTTGTCATAACACAAATGTGTTCCATTTCATACAGAGGAGCCTATTTATCATCACTTAATTTTCACAAGAGCAGGTGAAAAGGCATTTTCACATGCAATTCACAGGAGTTATAGGGCCATTCATTAAGGAGGTAAAGCAGGAGATATCACAGATTACTTACCTTCCTCTTGCGGAATGGCCCGCTGTCCCCATACACTAGTATCACAGATATCTCCTACTTACCTTCCTCTTGCAGAATGGCCATTCACTTGTATGGGGAGAGAATTCATCAAGCTCCGAAAATATTATATTTTCTGAGCTTGACTGCGGGATGCTCCTGCTCCAGCATCACAACCTGCTCCTTCCCTATGGGAAAGCAGTCAGGGTTGCGATGAGTCCTTTAGGAACCCTCCGCCCCTGTCCGGCTCCTTCTGCCGCACATGTGGGCTCTTGTGCGCATGCACATTCCCGTCAAAAGATTCACTGCTCCGAAAAGGAGCAGTGTAGCGGCTCACGGGATATCGCATCAGCTGTCACCACGCCGGAGCAATGATGAATTGCTTCGGTAGAGTCAAAATGTTAATTATCCCTATAATTAATATCATGAATTAGGCCCCAGAGTGTTTAGGGCCTGATTCACAGATGTACGCTAATGCCACCGCTCCTATGAATTTGTACACAGCGGCTGTGTGAAAATATACAAATGTCGCAACCACCGGGATTTGTATTGTTCAAGCGACTGTGTACAAAGACACAAAATTGGTTGCAGATCAGTCAGTTAAAGAGCTCTAAGTAACCCTATGGTTACTCATAATGGCTGCTGCAAACGATATATTTTGTAATGCTTACGGGATTGTAGTCAGTCTGACACACACCCCCGAAAATGCTTGTGACACAGCTGCATTTGAGTCACAACGTTGGCGCCCACAACGTTCTCAGCCTGTCAATAACTTTGCGACAACGGTAATGAAACTTGACGCGTATGCGCAGATTACCGATAATAGCTCAACTGCATAAGCATGGGCATTGCGTTCATCTCTGATTTAGGCTTTTAGTTGGACCTCATTGTTCTAAAATATCTCTTTATAACATGACTAATCATGGTAGACGTTTGTAAAATGTTGACATTTTGATTTCTGATTTCCAGGTATGCAATAATGTGCGGCTACTTGTCTGAATTCGACAGTGTACAGAATAAAATCAAGAATGGCTATCTGTTTAAGGTACGTTTAATCAGATTTATAGAAGGCTAAATAAAACTAAACTTGTCGACCGCCACGTTGGCCTATGTCATACTGAAAGACACTCCTATACGGAATTGTTAGAATAGCGGTCTGCTTTATAACCGTAAAAAAATGAGAAGCTTCATCTCTTACATATGTTCAATACTAAAGTCAGAAAATTATCAATTTTATATATGTATTAACCAAAAAACAGAGTAATTTCCAAACACTTAGGTACAATCCCCCATTTCTCTATTAGCGTCTGCCCAAGATTTTTGAGACCATTTGAAGGACTGCCATCCATGATAGGACTACTCAAGAAGCCAAAGTCCAGTCTACAATCTATTTGGACCCATCTCTTAATTAAAATGCTTCCATCTTTATTCCAAAATACATCTTGTTGGGGTCTCATTAATGTAATATATAGTACAGTATGCCACAATCGTTTTAATTAGAATGTCATCTACATACATATAAGTGCATTTTCTCATATAAAACTTGCCAGGATAGAGGATAAGATGTCCCATTGAAAGTAATGACTGACTTCTGATCTCTGACACCTCTGAGCCAGCAAAATCAAGTTGTTCTGTGGGACTAGGAAGTGCCTGTTTGCACCCAGTAAACATATAATGTGCTCTATGTTGGGAGAGAGTGCCCTGAGCTGTCTCTGCTTGGCACTTACGTTATCTATCATGTGGACTACCCTCCGTCACACTCCGCTGCCATCTATATCAAATAAAGGATCTGCCAATACATCAGAGATCCATGCTATTATAGTGTAGATAAAATCACTTAAGCTGGGTACACACTAAACGATTCTGTACCCAGCAATGTCGCCCATGATCCTGGCATATCGGGCGGTCCAGTGCCCAACTGTCCGATATGTAACCCCCCGCATAGCGCTGCATGGGATCATCCACTGCATCGACTGATCTTACTAACTGTACAAAAGATCAGTGACCCCACGGTAGAGCGCACTATACGATGTACTGCATACACACATCACATTTTTAAAGATTTGTAGTTCCGATGTGTCGGAATCGGCCAATTCGTTAAAAATATTGTGTAGTGTGTAGGGGCCTTTAGCCACATTTAAGTAACACACATAGGACTGAGTCTGAGTTGGGAGCAAATCTAAAAGAGCAACTAACTTTGTATCTGGAACAAACCATGTTGCAATGCATGGGATTTTTTTTCTTCGATTTAAATATTCCCGAGTCCACCAATTTGCGCCCATACATTGCGTATATTTTTCAGTGATTTGCAGATCATTTTCTGTAAAGACAGATATGCCAGTCTTGAAAGGCCCATCATTTTACTAGCAACAATCAGCAAATCAGCTGATCGTTACCATACACTAGCAATCTACAGCCCTGACTGTTATGTTGGATTTCCTGATTTACCGATTCCGATCACCCTTTGGTCGGAATCGGCGATTAGTGTGCCCAATGCATTTTGCTCCAACCCCCCCCTCAATCCTCTGCAAAACAGGGAATTGTCACAATCCAGCCTTAGGTCTCTCTACACCTTTTAAATCTGCCCCACCTGCAGTGCCGCATGGTTTTATCAAGGTGAAAAGTTACTTGTTCTTTTTTGCTTTACTCTCAAATCAGAATCAGCCCATTAACGTCACAAATCGGATAAATCATGTCTGTGTGCCGACATTCTTTCTAAGTTTTAAATGACTTGTCACTGTAATGTTTTTTGCAGCAGTTAATTGCATAGCCTACCTCATACTAAATTATAATTTTACATAGGTTGTAGCACTTTCATGTATATTGTATGAGAAAGGGCTTCTGTGTGAAATGAATGTGCGTCTCCCATTTCATTGTGAAAGTGTGTGTTTTTATGTTTAAATGTCTTGTTTAAACAAGATTTTACACTAATGTTGTCCTTTTACAAGTATTTGGCCATTTGCAGGGTAACACTATTGTTAATTGTGATTTTAAAGCTCTGGAATGGAGTTATAGGTAACGCACTATAATAACTAACTTGTATTAAGAGTATGAGACCCCTGAATTCTTGCTCTATAAAGAAGTTAATGATACCCCTTTCACACATAGCCTAAATACCCCGCTTTTTGCCGGTGCGCGCTCACCGACCCGGGTCTAGACTATGTGTGAAAGGGACAGACTCTGGTCAGAGTCCCAGGTCTGTGACCCTGCTCTGTATCCGGGTCGGGGACTGAGATCCAGGAAATTCACGTGTATTTCCCAGGTCGTCAGTCTGAAAGGGGTATTACAGTGGCTTGCAAAAGTATATACCCCTGAAAAAAAGCAGCATTTCTTCTTTGGGGTCCATAGGGTCCACAGAAATTACCTTGGGGTATGTGGTTGGAGTGATCCAGGCACCAAACAGTTAACAAGCTCCCAGGATGCACTAGGTCCTCCTCCATATATACCCCGCCCCTGGCTACAGTTATTTAGTTTTTTGTTTGGTGTGCAGGAGTGCACCTTACTGAACAGTGGGACTGCTGCCGCAGTCCCAAAGAAGTTTTTTTTTTCATTATGAGTAAGCAGCACTAGGCATCCGGATCGACTCCCGTGCTGCTGCTCCGTCTTCCCCCGCCAGCGCCGCAACACCAGTGAGGGAACTGATGATTTCGGCGGGTGTCAGAAGCTGAGCCCAGGACTGCAGACGGGAACATTGGGGATGCAGGTAAGGTGGTTCCCCACAACCGCTGACGGCGGGAAACCACGTGGCAGTCCGTGCCTCCGGCGGTGGAGACCCGCCAGAGGACGCTGTAGTGAGGAGCCAGGTAAACTACCTCCCACACTAGACCACCAGGACATGAGGGATCCTGACAGCCGGGGGCAAAGTAAATGGTGGCGGCCATGTCAGTGTACCGGGTGGATCTATACAGCAGAGGGGAGGTATGCTCCCCCCGGCGGACCCTCCCCCAACCCAGACGCTGGTCCAGAGTCGAGGTTTCCCGCGTCTGGGTTGCTCCATCCAGCCTCCCTGTATGAGTCGGCCAGAGACCACTCTCGGTTACTCTCGGTGGCTGTGTTCTCAGGAGGTTGGGTCTGTCTCTCTGTATACCTCTCCTTAGGTGATCAGGTAATACAGAGCTCAAATATCCCACTTGGCCTGAGGCTGTTCGCAATTGACTAAAGAGCTTATTGCATATATATAATACATATTGTATATCTTTTGCATTGCATGTGACTTGTGAAATCTGCTGTGTGTTATACTGCCATTCTTCTTCAGGGTTCATCAATCAGGATCTGTTTTTTTTTTTCTTCTCTCTTACCTCAACTTACAGGTGTATTCAGGGGTTTTTCTGTGCCTCACATTTATAGAACTAAGTATTTGTGAGGTTTTGTCAAATACATTTGTTGCACTGTGCCATATTTGGGCTGTGTGCTCCTGCAGCTTACCCAGGCATAAGACAGGACCAGTATATTGTTTCCTACTAGTATCCTATATACACGGTGGTTGCTTTATACCCAGTGCCATATTGTGTGCCATTTACTCTGCAGCTATGTTCTGCAAAGGTAGGAGTATTAACAGTCATCTGCCCCCATACTGCTCAGGCAAGTTATGGGCTGCAGGCTTAAGTGATGAGGATTTAATAAGGGCTATATATATTTATAGAGGAAAATGTGTAGTGCTTAGTGGCTCTCAAAAATACAAGAACTCAATCTACCAAAAGAGATATTTATTTTAATAATGGAAATAAATAAAAAAGACATATAAAGAGGACATATAAAAACATATAATCCAAATTCAACTACAGTATAGATAGCTCCCGGGAGTACATATAATAAAAATAGAAAATCACATAGAGACAATTAATCTTCCACAATTATTTTGACAGTAATACCATCTCAATATGATGCTCTATAAGAGAATTTAAATGTAACAAAGTGGCAAATAACCTGTGGTCAATGGAAAACATGTAACTAAAGAGCCAGCCTGTTCTTATTGTTCCATGGACACTGAAGTCATTGGGATATCCCAAAGTGCACGTGTTATTGTCTTGTAATTAATTTCTGTGCTCTTTAAACTTGAAGTAAGTAGTTTAGAAAATGTACTCACATTTGGGATATGTAGATAATTGTTATCCCCATGGATGATCATCCTAAATGTCGGATAATAGTAATTAACCCACAGTGGCCTAAGGGTGCTCCAGTGGCTCACGCTGTCAGTGTACCGTACTGGGAGAGTGGAAAACGGAAGGAGCAGCGTCCAGTATACAGGTGTAAACAGCTCCAAAGATTGCCCGTGATGGTAGGCAGCGGACCCGCTGTGGTAATGGCGGCGGCAGATGGGGGCTCCAGCCGTGAATACACTTGAAGTGGAGGTCTCACCTGCGGGCGGCCGATCACACAGCAGCTTGTGGCCGGAATGAAGTTGCAATGTTCCGGCTTCAGCAGCAGCAAGCAGGCAGGACCAGCCGACCCAGACAGT
Organism: Taudactylus pleione; assembly: GCA_031769625.1. Lineage (NCBI taxonomy): Eukaryota > Metazoa > Chordata > Amphibia > Anura > Myobatrachidae > Taudactylus > Taudactylus pleione. Next base: position 59,133,610 of record JAUIMM010000200.1, on the reverse strand, counting down.
GGCCTCCAAGAAGGCTACAAGTCCACTTTGTAGTCCCAAGTGGACGTAATGCCCCCTTTGGGGTTGTCACATTAGGTTCAGGCGATACAAGTACCTCCTGTACCCCCACCATGGGTAGACATCAGACGATGGTGCTCTCTACAGAGGTGCGTCTGTCTCTATCTTGGTGGCTACAGAAATCTCATCTAACCAAGAGTCGTTCCTTTTGGTGTTCGGACTGGGTAATCCTAACAACGGACGCTAGTCTCCCGGGTTGGGGCGCAGTGAACGGTCCGCGCTCCTTTCAAGACTGTTGGACATCGCTTGCATCAACCCTGCCAATCAGCATATTGGAACGTCAAGCTATCTGCAGGGCCCTCACCCTGGCCCAGCACATACTTCACGGAAAACCTGTACAGGTTCAGTCCAACAATGCCACAAAGGTGGCTTACATCGCCCATCAAGGAGGCACTCGAAGTCGGGCAGCAATGACAGAAGTGTCACTCATTCTGACATGGGCAGAGGGTCACCCGCTGGCCATCTCTGCGGTGTTCATTCTGGGAGTTCTCAATTGGGAAGCAGACTTCCTCAGCCGCCGTGACGTGCATCCCGGGTAATGGTCACTCTCCAAGAGGTGTTTCAACTCCTAGTGCATTTATGGGGCCTCTCAAGAGGTGGACCTCATGGCCTCCCGACACAATTACAAACTGCTAGTCTATGGGTCCAAAACATGAGATGCCGAGGCAACCTTTGTAGACGCACCAGTGAAGTGGACCTTCCAGTATGCATACCTATTCCATACTCTCTAGCTCAGTACAGAGGGCCTGATTCAGAGGCACTCACTATTTGCGAACGCTCGCTCTGAATCAGGGCGGATTTAAAAAAATTAAATAAAAAAATCCGCCTCCAGGCCACTCGCATAGCTGTGGGTGACCACCCACAGCTTTTGTGAGCGGCCTTGCGATGGTCGCGATTATGCGCTCGCGAGCGGTTCTGAATTAGGCCCAGAGTCTGATGGCTACATCTAATGCCTTTCATACCATGTTGCAAGGTGGGAAACCACTACTCAGTAAATCCTTTACACGTCCTGTGTTATTGTCTCAGTCCACGCACTAACCCTGACTCCTCTCCAGAGGAGGATGAGTCAATCATAAATTAATATTCCTGCCTTGGTGCGAGCTGTCAGATCCATCTTATTAATAGAAGATGATGAGCCAGCCCCTAAATCCAAGCACCCACTGTTTAAATGACAAAAAGTAGCTTCAGCAGAATTTTCTCTCACAGATCATCAAGCTGAACTCATGGCTGCAGCCTGGCAATCGCCTGGTAAGAGGTTTCATACTGACCTCATGTTACCCTATTCCTGTGGCTCATTGTGCAAAATGGGAAACACCCCCTGCGGTGGATTCACATGTTACGCGTTTAATTAAAAGCGCTATGTTGCCTGTTCCTACAGTTACTTGCTTGAAGGGTCCTATGGATAGGAAAGTAGAAGCTTGCCTCATTTCAGGGACTGTTGCCCATCCAACATGGCTATTGTATGGGTGGCTAAAGCTGGGCTGACGCACTTGGACTCTTTTCCCTCAGATGCTTCTAGGGATCAGATGTCTTTTGTTGCTCACATTCAAGATGCAGCTTCCTATTTTGGTAAAGCGACATTAGATGCCAGTCTCCTAGCCTACCAGAGTCTCGGCCGTGGCTGTGTCTGCCCACCGTACCCTGTGACTACGCTCATGGAAGGCTGATGTAAATTCCAAGAACCTTCATTGGGGAGATCTTGTTGGGCACAGACCTTGACAAGATTGTAACTACTTCTGCTAGGCCTAGGAAAGCCTAAAGGTCAGTCCTTTCCTACGAAGTCGGCTTCCACTAGAGCCGCCAAAACCAGGACCAAGCGGACCTGGAACTCCAGACGCCCTGCTTCAAAGCCTGAGGATAAAGCCTCAGCCTGACGGGACGGACCTTCCCCTGGGATATCCTAGAGTGGGAGGTCGACTTCTTCAGTTCGCCCAGTACTGGTGTCAAAACACTACAGATACTTGGGTAAGAGAAGTGGTCTCAAATGGGTACGCTCTCTCATTTCTCAGATGTCTCCCCACCAGTTTTCTATACACAGGCCCTCTTTCAGACCCGAACAAGGCCTTACAAATCCAGAAAGCCATGCAGTCCTTGATGCAAGCAGGGGTAATTGTGCCAGTCCCACTATCTCAGTGAGGGAGTGGTTGTTATTATTATATTTCTACTCTTTCTGGTTTAGAAGCCGAATGGGTCTCATCAGCGTATCCCCAACTTCAGATCCTTGAACAAATTCCTAAGGTTGCCAAAGTTCAGGATGGTACCCCTACATTCCATCATCTTAGCTATGGAGCCTGGGAACTTTATAGTATCTCTGGATATTCAGGACTCGTACCTATAGCACCCTCAGATCAGTGATATCTCCAATTTGTTATACTACGGCAACACTTCCAATTTCAGACTCTGCCCTTTGGACTTTCCACAGCTCCACGGGTGTTTGCAAAAATTATGGCTATCCGGGCGGCCCACCTGTGTAGTCAGGGTGTCCGACTGTTTCCATACCTGGACAACCTCCTGCTCCTAGCAGAATCCCCAGAAGTTCTTCACCGCCGTCTGTAGTTAACCATTGCTTTCCTGCACAAGCATGGATGGTTAATCAGCTGGAAAAAGTCCTCCCTGAATCCCTCACAGAGTTTCATCTGGGAGCCCTGCTGGATTCTCTGGATCAGAGAATCTTTCTGACATCAGACAAGATCTCCACACTTCAACTACGAGTGCGTAGATGTCTCCACACGTCGCCGAGTGTCGATCCCCTCAGCAATGTAGGTTTTGGGATCCATGGTGTCCGCCTTCGACATGATGGAATATGCTTAGTTCCATTCCAGGCCTTTGCAAAGGCTGATCCTCCCCAGGTGGAACGGGTTACCACCATCGGCGGGTTACCTTCCTAAGGTTGTGTCTCTGTTCCAAACACAGTGACAGCACATACTACTCGATCTGTGGGACCATCGTCGGTGTTTTGTCGTGTTGCCTCTGCTGAACAGTTGTGCAAAGCAGCCACGTGGTCTTCCATCCACACCTTTGTCAAATTTTAAGAATTTGACACATTTGCCTCTCAGGATGCTTCCTTTGGGCGTAGGATTCTCCTTTCAACTGAAACACAGAACTGTCCCCACCCTTAAGGGAACTGTTTTGGGACATCCCCAAGGTAATTTCTGTTGACCCCCAAAGAAGAAATTAAGAGTTATGGTATAACATACCTTTTGTTAACTCTTTTTCTTTGAGGTCCATAGGGTCCACTGGACACCCACGCTAACGCACCTGGTGTTATTGGGTAATATTTTCTTTTGTATTTCTTATGATTCCCTCTTCTTAGAGAGAGTGGTTCTAAAGTACATTTGTACTTCATTCTCATCTTTTTCCTTCTCCTGCTGTGGGCTTGGTAACAAACTAACTACCTGTAGCCAGGGGTGGGGTATATATGGAGGAGGACCCAGTGTATCCACATACCCTAACGTAATGTCTGTGGACCCTATGGACCTCGGGAAAAAAAAAGTTAACAAAGGCATGTAATACCATAACCAAATATGTTGACTGTTTGGGGGGGTTGAATACTTTTTGCAAGTTACTGTATATGCTGTTGTCATCCTCTATAACAATACTATAATGTATTTTTATCTTTCAGGAGCATTTGGACAAAGCAATAGAACTTCACCCAGAGGACCCTCTTCAGTACTACCTCTTAGGCAGATGGTGCTATGCTGTAAGTAGCTTTCATTTCTCTGCAGCATTGCACAAAATCCCTATCAGCTTCATATATTTCTACTAAAATAGGGTCAGATATAGCCAAGAATATATGTGACATCCATACTTTCATCTGATAATTAACTGATATTACTGTATTGTGGAACAGAATATGCCTTTTATATGTATATATATTTTTCTCTTTTCCTAGCACATCTACAGGGAATTTATATCCTGTATTATTGCTATATAACTACGGGAAATGTTATTTGAGGTATGAAATAAGAATAGTTTATTTTCGTGTGACTAATACAGTCCTCTCAGGATACTGCAGAATGCCCATGGACGTTAATACAAGCTACTAAAAATAGATGCCTATATTTTCTGTTAAGAGGGGAAAAAAGATCAGCCTGCCTCACACCCTGACACCTACAAGACACTTGACTCACGCGTACAGTATTTGAACTTAATGAATTTCCTTTTTGACTGTGATTCATCAGGGTATAAAAGTCATCCCTCTAAATCTGGCTACTGCTACCCAGTCAGTAATGTGTTTTCTCCTACGCTTGCATAGTGAAATCAGTTTTGTTTGTCTTTCTGTCACTTCATCAGTTTGCGAAAACAGTCATTGATATGATTGTTATCATTTGTATTTTAGAGTTTTGAAAATGCCCAGAACTAAACCAAAGGAGAATTCTAGAATTGTACAAAATGTAGAATATAGGATCACCTGTTATAATAATACAGGAAAGTTGTTAGCAAGGCGGTTAAGAGAACCAATTGTTAAGTAACAACAGTGTAATATTTGATGCAGTATGCTGCTAATATGCAGAGCCGTCCACATACAGTGTCTTCAGTCTCACCAAACAACCCCTCTCGGTGCACAGGGACCCAGTAGAGCGTCTTTGTCGCTTACCATGTTAGTATTATTCGCACATTAAAAACAACTGGAAGGGGACTTCCGCTTCCGGCTGCATGGCGTGAGCATCTCACTCACGGAGCTCCGCCGATATCCCGATTAGTCACACAGTTTAAAGGCTTTTTCTAGCCTCCATCGGGTATTCCCTTCCGTGGCTTACCTCTCCGAGCAGCTGGTATATGGAGAGATTCTTCCCTCCCGCGTCTGTACCCGCCGCTAAGCCGCTCCAACCGCGACAAGAGAAACGCAGGGCTGGAATCAATATGGCGCCGGACCCTGACAGTGAAGCTGCCTCTCCAGCACACAAAAAATCTGCGGCGGATGCCTATGATGCCCCGCAGGTAAGGAGAAGATCTACCTCCCCTGTATCATACAATGAAGTGGTAGATGCTATTACAGCCACCATGGGACCTCTGCTCAAGCAGGCTGTCAGTGATATCACTGTACAATTGCAGCAACTAACACACAGAGTGGCAGACTCGGAAAACAGGATCGGATCACTGTCTCATCATATGGCTGAGGTTCAGGGATCTGTAATCAAGCTGGAAAAAGAAAATTTCCAGTTGAAAAATAAGATTGATGACCTAGAAAACAGGTCAAGACGGAATAACTTGAGGTTAGTGGGCCTTCCCGAATCCGTCAAAGGTCAGGCACTAGCACAGTTTGTTCAGTCCACACTACCTTCCTTGCTGGGAATTACTGAAGAATGTAAAGATCTTATTATAGAAAGAGTACACAGATTGGGCCCCTTTTCCAGAGCCACAGAGGCCAGACCTAGGATCATCTTATTCAAGTGCTTAAATTATCTTCACAAAATAGCCTTTTGGGATGCTTCACGGAAAAAGCGAAATATTACATGGGAAAGCAATAAGTTATTCCTCTTCCAGGATTTTTCAGTGGAGCTAACGCGTGCTCGAAAGATGTTTTCACCCATTTGCACACAATTAATTAAAGATCGTAAGAAATTTGCTATGATATATCCTGCCAGATTACGTATATTCGATGGAGACTCCTTTGTGGATTTTACCAATTCAAAGGACGCGCAGGCATATTTCCAGGAAGCGGCCCAGGAACGTAATTGGGACATCTCGGATCCGATATCCTCACAACAGTCCTAAGATCTACAGTGTTCCTTCTCTTCAAGATTCCCTGCTTTGCTACCTTGGTGAGATGTCGCCATATACTGGACTTTATTTTAAGTTTTATGTGCAGATATCGGACAGCTGTCTTAACTGCAACAGAAGTTCAGTCTATAGGTTAACTTGCTTTGATCCATTTTGTTATTTAAATTCACCTATACGTGGTATATAGGTTTTGTTTACTTCTTTAAATTGGTGGCGGGACATTATAGATTGCCTTAATTTGATCCCGTTAGTGGCTCATAACACAATATAAGGTACTCTCTATCTATGTCATGTTTGTTACTTACCATACTATCCCCTATACGGTTTATGCTATCGGGATATCAGGTCGGAGCTTAGCGCCGGAATTATTTTAGTTGTTGTACTACTGTTTTTGATATAACAGGAAGTTCGAGATCTAGGTATATTTACCTACCCTATTTTAGGGATGTTATTTGTATGCTTATTATTACTGTTGTTTCATATTACTTTGTACCCCTTGTCTATTTTTATTTGTTTTTCTTCCTTATGTTTTATCCTCTCCATTCCTTGCCCCCCCCCCCTGGTCAATGCGGTCTTAGGTACGTCTGGGATGAAGTATAGAAAAGCTCCTTTTTTCCCTTTCAAAGTTTCATGATGTCGCAGCTCAATATAGGTTCTTGGGACGTTGGGGGAATCAACTCCCCTGCCAAGCGACGAAAAATTTTAATGTATCTGTCTAAACAAAATATTGATATAGCGTTATTACAGGAAACCCATCTGACGGCTTCAGAAACGTGTAAACTACAAATGTTACAATGGTATTTAGTTGCTTCGGCTCCATTTACTTCAAAAAAGAGAGGCGTTGCTATATTGGCCAAACGTTACTTACAATTGAAGGTTTCTTCTATATACTCTGATCCGGAAGGCAGATATGTTGTAACTGAGTTATTATATAATAACACGCCTTTAGTAATATGTAATGTCTATGCCCCTAACATATACTCTAGACAATTTTTCCAGAAATTATTAGCCAAACTCATTACTCATAGTAATTCTAGGTTAATAGTAGGAGGAGACTTCAATCTAATTTCATCTCCATATCTTGATAGATCGAAGCCCACTTTGCACTCTTCTCCTCTCCCTAAATTAGGGATTCCTCTTTTTGCTTCTAGATTGCAACTAATAGATGCTTGGAGAGCGTTAAATCCTACCGAAAAAGACTTTACTTGTATCTCAGCCATTCACAGTTCTTTATCTAGAATTGATTACCTGTTAGTATCCAAATCTATATTCCCACAAGTAATAGAAACCCATATAGACCCTATTGTTATCTCAGACCATTCCTTGATTAGGATTAAGATTCACCTACATATTGATAAAGGTCCACATAAGTTATGGCGCTTTCCTTCTCACCTCCTGCGCTCCCCCAAATTCAAAAACAGACTTGAGGCGGTTTGGGAAGAATTTCGAATTAACAACTCCGAACATGCTGAAACGAATCCTCCCTTGTTTTGGCAGGCACCTTATTCTCCAGCTGCGCTATTGCATTCAAAACCTCAAGATATTCCTCCTTGTATTTTATCCCATATCATTTTTAAAGATACATATCTCGCTTGGAGAACCTTAAATAAAAGATTACACAGACATTTTAACTCCTCACCCTATATTCCTCTCTGGGGCAATCCCTCCTTTCCACCTACTCTGACCAATACAGCCTTTCGAACCTGGCGTGCAAAAGGCTTATCTATTACAGCCAAAGTTTTTGATCCAGGAGGATCTTTACTAAGTTTTTCGGATCTTAGACAACAATTTAACTTACCTAACTCAAACTTTTATATGTATCTCCAGACGAGACATTTTATCTCGTCCATACCCCGGGCCATGCAAGAGATTTCCTTGAAAGACCCTATAACGGTGCTGCTAAAAAATAATCTTAATATGCCATATAAAATTAAATATCTCTATACGATTTTGGTTGATCTAGCTCATGATACTCAGAGGGATAGAACATTATCCTTATGGAAATCGGATTGGTCTGATATGGGAGATGATGAGAATATATTTCTGCACTACGACTCCACTCTCAAGATTTTAAGATCCTCTTATCTGCAAGAAGTTCACATAAGGACAGTATTTAGAGCCTATGTAGCACCTATTCAAAGACAACATTTTAATGTCTCATACACTGCAGAGTGTACTAAGTGTCATATCTCAGTCGCAGGTTTTCTGCATTGTATGTGGACATGCAGGAAAATCAAAAAATTCTGGCATAAATTAATAAACTATAAATTCCATATGTTCACTCCTGTTAACTCCAGACCCGAGGGCCTGCCTGTGGTCAGATTTTACGAACTGGGATCTGGGTACCAAAAAAAAGCAGTTGATCCCATTCCTCACGATTACAGTTACTGTAGCAAGGAAAGTAATTCTATGTCACTGGACAAAAACGTCCTCTCCTTCAATCTCGGAAGTTAAAATAAAACTTCTACAGCTCCTATATTTTGACAGAAGAGACACCTTTCCGGATATCAATAGAGGAGCTGAAAACTTCTATTCTAAATGGCACTTTTATATAGAATCCTTAGAACCTCCATCTCGTACTCACATTCTAAAAATTTTTAAACACACAGAGTGGTTCTTGTCTAGACAACTCTTGGAGTCTACGCATGTGGAAGTGTAATATTCTCTCATCTCGTTTATGGAAATTAGCATTAAGGACAGCTCGTACATATTTACTTTATCATTATTTGCTTATGTCTCTATTACTCCTGATATATAAATATTTGCAAATCTAAGATGGATTGATATTGGATATTGACATTCATATAAAGTGATAACATTTATTTGAGAGGATCCTATGATGTTATTCTATACCTGCAATAGATAGATAAATAGATCTATGTTACTCTATGCCTCTAACAGATTGATTGATAGAGTTCTGTTATTGACATCTATATAAAGTTATACATTTATATGATATGATGTCATGATGTTACAATATACTTGTGATCTCTAATCATATACGTATGACCAGGCCCTTTCCCTTCTTCCCTACACCTTTCCCTTTCCTACCTATCCAATTTCTTTTTATTTTTCGTTGAATGTCTTGTCCATTGTATCCCCCCCACTGTAGTTATACTATTGTGTTTCATATTTATTATACAAGTTCGATTACAGCGAGGTCATATGTTATTATAATTGACTTATTTTATGTCTGTTATAATACAAATGTGCAAGACAAAAAAAAAAAAAACAACTGGAAGCGACAAAACTACACTGCTAGACTGCACTGATCAATTTGATGTGCGACATTTGTACATCTTTGTGCGACTGCATCTTAATCTATATATGAAGTGCTACGATGCTGCAGCTTTTTCACACGCCAGGTTCATTCATCTGTGACTTTGTACATGTTTAAAACTAATTCCTGTGTGAGTAAAGTCACAGCCAGGGGTTAAAGTGGGCAGGAACGTGGTGGAACTGAGTTCCGTCACCTCTAATGGAAGGTGGAACTAGTTCCACCTTCACCAAATCCCTGCACAGAAGTCCCACAGACAGAGTCACTCACTGTCTGCCTAGGGAGTCTCAATTTCTTCAGAGGTCGCTCATTTCAGAGAAACCAGCATATAGGGAATAATCAAGCGAAGGCAATACAAAGGGGTTGAAATAAAAACATTAGGCATCCAAGTGACATACAATAGTTTGTGGGGACCCCATAAAAAAAACTCAGAGGCACGGCGTAAAAAATAACACATAATATAGAACTTTATTTTTCTTTTAAAGTGATCTAACATTGTAGTCAGCTGATGGCAGGAGTGCTAAAGATCGCATCTAAATGTATTTTACACTGTCATAGCCCCAAAAGCTTCTGGGGCCTAGGCGGCCCCAAAGCCCCCCGCCATTCACTTTAGCGTTTCCTATACACAACAGTGGGTGTGTGTAAAGAACAGTTTCACACTTGTTTTGGCCTATCAAACTAGCGTAGCTATGGGGTTGGGGAGTAGAAGGCGGGGGAGATGAGTTCCACCAACTCTCCAAGACCACTTTAAGCCCTGGTCGCAGCCCAGCGTCTCTAGTGCACTGTGAGTGGTGTTTGCTTCATTTGGGTGAGAATAAGAAGCAAGAGATCTGATCAGTATAGAGAGGGGCATGTGCAGAGATCTGATCCGTATGGAGCTGGGCATGTGCAGATATCTGATCAGTATGAGGAGGGGTATGTGCAGAGATCTGATCCGTATGGAGCTGGGCATGTGCAGATATCTGATCAGTATGAGGAGGGGCATGTGCAGAGATCTGATCAGTATGGAGCGGGGCATGTGCAGAGATCTGATCAGTATGAGGAGGGGCATGTGCACAGATCTGGTAAGTATGGAGAGGGGCATGTGCAGAGATCTGATCAGTATGGAGCGGGGCATGTGCAGATATCTGATCAGTATGAGGAGGGGCATGTGCACAGATCTGATCAGTATGGAGAGGGGCATGTGCAGAGATGTGATCAGTATGGAGGGGGGCATGTGTGGAGTCTGTGGTATGGAGAGGGGTATGTGCAGAGATCTGATCAGTATGGAGAGGGGCATGTGCAGAGATCTGGTCAGTATGGAGAGGGGCATGTGCACAGATCTGATCAGTATGGAGCTGGGCATGTGCAGAGATCTGGTCAGTATGGAGAGGGGCATGTGCAGAGACCTATCAGTATGGAGAGGGGTATGTGCAGAGATCTGATCAGTATGAGGAGGGGTATGTGCAGAGATCTGATCAGTATGGAGAGGGGCTTGTGCAGAGACCTGATCATTATGGAGAGGGGCATGTGCAGAGATCTGAGTGGTATGGAGAGGGGCATGTGCAGAGATGTGATCAGTATGGAGGGGGGCATGTGTGGAGTCTGTGGTATGGAGAGGAGCATGTGTAGAGGTCTGAGCAGTATGGAGAGGGTGAAGCAATGGTACAATGGTATGTGTAGTGGTCTGAGTAGTATGTGGGTCATGTGCAGACGTCTATGTAGCATATGGGAGTTGGATGTCAGAGTACATGATGTGACCTGAGGGCTTATGGCAGCCTGAGTTCGTGTAAGGGGTCTAAGTGGCATGTGGATCTATTTGGAGCAAGTTGCAGATCTGATATGCTGGGATTTTGGAGCTAGTGAGAGTCATATGGGGAGCATTGTGCCTGATTTATTAGGCTATATTGTTGTCTAGCTATTTTATTTATTATTGAAATGAAGGGAATTGGCTGCTTTGGAGGTTGCAGGGCATGGTGCAATTGAAGTACATCAGTTTGCCCATCACTTCATTTAGATTTAAGAGATACTTATGAAAATAGTGCACAGATTACAGCTAATTCTAGTCGTGCACTTTTGATAAAAGACTGCAGATAGTTGCTTTTTGTGGACAACACCAATGTTGTCCTGTGCACTAGATTTTATGAATCTCAGCAACTCTTGCACTCCCCTTGTTCATGTCATCATTAGGTTGTATTTAGCTATACAACAGGGCAAACAAAATTCCCTAATACAGGTGTAGTTTACTGTACTGCAGAAGGGGCAGCAATAGCTCCACCAAGGCAGATAGATGGGGATGAAGGTTATTTTATTTTATTAACATTTACTTATACAGCGCCAGCATATTCCACTATTATTGGGATGAAGACACTAATAAAATAAGACAGCGTAATAGAGGTTTACATTTAGTTAATAATTACACTAGCCCGACCACTACAAGTAGAGACACTTAGGGCACACTGTTTAACAAAGGTGAGGAATAGAACATTGTGTTCCCCCACCCTACAAACTCACCAGCAGATGGCTAGGCTTTGGTTTATTAATTTACCCAGTCAACCACCATTCCTCACTACTTATCACTGATTGCTGAGATGCTGGTTGTCGGGAAAGCAATGGCTATTTATTTAGCAATAGGACACCTCTGTTTTCAAGGGCATAACTACCATAGGTGCAATGGGTGTAGCTGCTATGCTACCCACAGCTGACTGGGGTTGTCTTAATTGTCTGTCCCATGTGTCTATGTGAGTTTTTTTTTGCCATTGGGCTGTACATGGGGCCCATAAATGACTAGTAACACCCCTGTCTGTTGGCATAACCACTACATTGCTGACCTGGCCAGATAAGATCAGAGCTTTTAAACTCATGCACACCTCTTAATCCTGTTCAGCAGTGGCGTAACTATAACTTTGCTCCCCCCTGCCAAAAAAGTTTCTGGTGCCCCCTCCCCCCCATGGCATTCTGGTAAAACAAACAGGGCTGTTTCTAGGCAATTTGGCTCCCAGTGCGAACAGTTAAAAATACGCCGCCATACACATTTTAAAAATACACGTACTCCAAAAGGGGATGTGGCCTCATTGCAAAGACTACCTTATACCCCAGTTTTGCAACCTGCACGCCCAGACATTGGCCACCACAGGAAAAAAAAAATCCTGATTCATGCCCCTTACATTATTAGTATTTTCTTCTGTATAGTAATTCCCCTTACTCATTATGCGACACACTGTAATGCCCCTTACACAGTTTGCCACAAATCATAATGCCCATTACACATTGTGCCATACACTGAAATGCCCCTTACACAGTATGCCACAAATCATAATGCCCATTACACATTGTGCCACACACCGTAATGCCCCTTACACATTATGCCACACATCGTAATGCCCATTACACAGTATGCAAACAAACATTTATGCACCTGACACCATTTTATGTCCCCACAGTAAGGCTTTTACTTACTTTTAAATTACCTGCTCGTTGTCAGGGGTCTCTTGCTCGTTGTCAGGGGTTTCATGCTCTGGGTTTGATGCTCGTTGTCAGGGGTTTCATGCATCTGTCTCCTCGTAGGCATTGGCGATTTTTGGAGGGACATTTTCAGCAGATTCCATGCAGACTGCTAGACCGCATGGAATCTGCATAAACACTGGCTGCCAGCATGTGCCCCCAAACCTCTGCAGGGGCTATTGTTACGCCACTGCTGTTAAGTAATATTCGTAACAGCATTAACTTTTTAGCATTGAACATCCCATAAACCGTTTGTTCAGGCCATGTGTAACATTTCAGAAAGCACACTGTTGACTACAGCTTAAGTCTACAGATTTGTTAGAAAAACTCCGCTTGTTGGCTTTTGTGTAAAGTGTTTGTGTATAGTTTTGCATTCTTAAGAAGTGGAAACGTCATGTCTGGATAGCTATAGTTAGACAGAAAGCCTCTTGTGTGTGTATTTCTTAATGATATATTATGGACGCGCCCAAATTTTAGTCAGAATTTCTGTCCTGTTTATTCACGCTTGCTCACTTAGAACGTCAGATTTGGTTTTGTATAATAAGTTGAATATACTTTACAAGTATGTGCTTCATTCTCCTTAATCCTAGCAAGAATGGTCCTCTTACTTCTCTATATCCTGGTATTTACATTAGTTCTATTTATCATTGCTGCCTTGCTCATTTTACTTTTCTGAACTATAATGCATCACAAATGTGCATAATGTATTACAATTCCATTAAGGCAATATACTTGTCAAAAATGTTACATTTTATTTACATAGAGGTCACAGCTAATACATGCGTATACTATTCTAGGATTATTTGTATCAGTGATATGATCCATGAGAGTAACAGGACAAGTGCTAATATTAATAATACCAGTAAAAATGTGCCCTTTGTTTGCACCAATGGTCAAACTGCAATATTACGATAAATGACTCTTCTAAGAAGCTTTGATAATTTGTCTTTATAAAGCAGAAGTTGTCATACATTACTTACACCACAATATTAGAGACTTCACGTTCTTTACCACCTCTCCAAACCCATTTTTCAGCTTAGGCCCGTATTCAATTAGAGACGAAAAGTTGGAAAGGTTTTGCCTATCCGACTTTCCGCCTCCTTCGTCTGTTTCAGAGGCGATAACTTTTTGTGTGTGTCCCCGCTTTTCGCCCTAATCAATTCCAGACCACGCGAAAACGGAAGTCGGCGATTGCAGAACAGGCGGAAAGTACTGTCAGATGTGGGGAAGTGAGTATGTACCCCCCAAAAAAATGCACTAACATAGGGAATCAATGTAAATGTGTCCTAATACCCCTAATAAAAGTATTTGGGATACTGAAGTAGGTTAAATAGCTTCTTATTAGCATCTATGCAAAAGTGGTGAAGAATGGCATAAACAGTATTTTTAGGTGAAAATAAGTAGTCCTGTCAAATTCGGGGTACTTGAAAATGGGTGCTAGCATATTTAAATGTTTCTAAAGTGAACTTTTAAAAAAAATGTCAAATACGCACCTGCTACATGCACCTGCAATCCCAAACACACCTGACCCATCCTTGCAGACCCCCAAGAAGTCTATTTCGCTAGTTTTTATGCTTGTCCCCCACTTTTTACTTTTTCACCCCAAAAATGAAAGTAATTTTGAGGGGTTTTCTTAGGGTTTTTTATGTTTTTTTTTTCTTCAAGATTTGGCCTTTGGGGGACTGTCCCAAGGGTTCTGGGTCGTTTCCCCACGTTTGCACCCCAAAATAAAGATTTTGCACTTCTTTTCACCTGCTATTCATAGGCGAATCTTTTTCGCCTATTACAGTGCATTGAGTTTCCGCGTAAGCGAAATCCGGTTGGAATTGAATTTGGAGATAAGTTCTGACCAGGCGAAAAGCGGCAAAAGGCAAAACTTTTTAGCTGATTTCGGCTATTCGCCTCTAATTGAATACGGCCCTAAATCAGAGTTGAGGACCAGCAGCTCTAAATTGAGGATGCAACACTCTTGTTTGCTTATTTTTTAAAAATGTTAATGACAAACACGTTCTTAATTTTGACTTGATGCTGATTCTGGCAGAAAAAATACAACATAAAGTTTGTTATATAAAAGTGACATTTTATTTTGACATTAAGTAGATGACAGACACTTTTTATACAATAGCAATCGAAGAGGTGAAAGTGGCAGAAACATGGCAATGCCAAATTATAAAATATGTTGCACAAACAATTGTAGAGACAAGTGAATTTGATAAAATGTCCCACAATATGGTTCATACTGCATCACTGTATTTAGACAAAGGGATTCATCTATGTTCTGTAATCCTCTATCCCTTCCATTATGCCAACATTCTAAACGTATTCATAAGAACTGGCGCAGTAGCAAGACATCTGGGTGCCCTGGGCTCACCGTGCCACCCCCACATCATGATGTCACGGATGAGGGGTGCTAGCACCAGGAAACTGAATGCCAAGCGCTTTCTAAGGATGCACCGGGCAGCTCTCCAGATTGTAAAATGCCCTCCCAGACACTCTGCAAGCCAAATACAGATGCAACCGGGGTAACGATGGTGCTACCCTCTCAGCCTTGAATTCTGGACGGCGGCACTACCCACACACCACTAGTTACAGCCCTAATTAGAAGTTTCTTCTAACTAACCAGCGTATAAAATGACACTAATATCTGACTGTGCATTATCTTTTAGAAGTTGGTGGTTTTTTTACAACCGCATATCATAAACCACGTCTGTCTGTCTGTCTGTCTGTCTGTCTGTCTATCTATCTAATCTCCTTGTCTCTCTCCTCTGTGTAATTTGTCACTGATATTTTGGTAGAAATGACAGAGGTGGTAGCTTGAGCAGGCATTTTCACATTTCAAAAGGATGGCTTGTGCCATTGTATATTCCAGGACAGAAAGATAACATGTAATTACAACATTTCATGTAATGGCTTTCAGCATTATTTGTAGCTTTATTAACCTCAAATTGCTTGTTGACAATAGAATCAGCATCATGTCCCTGATCTGGCATATTGTTGTTCTGTTGGAAGTGATTATAGCTGCACAGTACTAACAGATGTAACAGCACACCGAAATAACATCTTGTGTATTAGAATATAAAGACAATATAATGGTTCTGTCTTCTCAGGTTTCTCAATTGTCCTGGATTGAGAGAAAAGTTGCTGCTACTCTTTTTGGAAATCCTCCCAGTGCAACAGTACAAGAGGCCTTGCAGAATTTTCTTAAGGCAAATATTTAAACTTTCTTTTCTTTAAAAAAACAAACATGGTATGATCACATCTGTGTGCTTGTGTTATTTTCTTATATAAATAAATGGCATCATACCATTAGCACAAGGCACAATCATTCATTAGTTATACGTGACAGTAGCACATTAACAGGAATGCAGGATCGCAGTTCTCAACTACTATATAAATGCTTTGACAACATGCGTAAGCACAGTTATGAAAATCTAGAAGCTTTAGATAAAATTTACAAATGTACATAGCGTTCCTTTCCCTTTGCAGAACATTTTGTTTTTGGTGTGTAATACATCCCCACCAGATTATATACACTCTGTTAGGACAGATCGCTTACGCTGGTAGTCTACACATTCTCAAAGCATGGTTTTTAAAGACTGATGGGGGAATTCAATTCAAACCGCGCACATATCGGCCATTTATGGTAGTGCTGACATTGCATCTTGCTATGCCATTGGACCTAATGTGCTGTTTCGGAATAGCACATTGCATCCTTTATGCATTATTGAATTCTGAAACATAAAATCGGCAAATGATGATTCTCTTTTCCAAAAACTGAAGATGAAATTTGCACAAAGTCCAGTTAATAAGCCATGGTCAGGGCAGGTACAGTAGCGGGCAATAGCAGTCCGAGTTCAGGACTAGTGACAAACAAAATAAGGTTAGTTCACAATTTGAGGTTGAGGTCAAAAGAAAAGCATCGGTGTATGTGAACTGGCTAGGTAATGACGAGTGTGGCAGTGCCATCCACTATCTCTAACAATAGGTTTGGATTATTAAAGAATATGCAATGTAAATAAAATTCCTCAATCTGTAAAAACATACCAAATATTATGAATTTAATAGACTTATACTCAACAGGATATAGTGGGTGTAAGTTTTTATTTTCAATGCATACAATAATACAAGGTCAAAATCAAAAAAAACATCCATAATAAGTGGACATAATCCCCCATGTAACAATGAGACATTACAAAGTCAATGCAATGGAAAGCGATCGGGATGTGTCAGTCAAATATTAACAAAAATAAATACTGAAACAAAGGCAAAGAGGGAGGGGAAAGGAATGCCCATTGGTGCGACACCTTGAGATATAAATTAAGTTAATTGCCTATACCAATACCAGTTGGTTGTCTCAAATAACTTAAATATAGACGATAGTTGATGCGAGTTCAACTTATAAATAAAAAATGCTACATTTTTTGTGGAACTTAACGACTCCACTTACAGTCGCAGGTCAGGTGGCTCTTCTATCATAGTATAGTAATTGTAAAAGTAAACTTTTAACAATGCTTAAAAAGGGGGGAATCCTCACCATCCAATACTGCATTATTACCTTTTTCGCCACTGTCACAATTGTAGTAAGTTAGCATAGGATTTCTCTTTTATGGGCTTCCAGGGCCAGTTATCATAATTAGAACACAGCAATGCCAATGGATTGGCATACAGTTGCAGAGAAAACAAATCATTAATAGAAAACATAACCCCAAACTGTACGTATTTTCCCACACTCCAGGAGGGTATGAAAAAGAGTAGCGGAGGTAAAGCGACATTTGGGGCATTGACCCAATTCCCCTGCAACCTTATGCCTCCTCTGGGTTTGTGAAATATAAATCCAGTGAAGTACCTTAACATGTATCTCTTGTAATGAGGCAAAAGAAAGAGAATGAAGCGTTGTGTCATAATATTTAGTAAGGGGGTCTTGATTTTCTAAGGATGGAATTAAATATTTCCCACTGGCAACTGTTGAAGCCCAGAAAGATGATGGATAACACTGGAGCAATAGTGAGGTGAGCCATCGAATTCTACAAGTCAGAGAGGCATGTGAAGTAATCAATGAGGCCAGGTCATAGGTATCATTGGCATTATTAATAGGAGGAGGGAGAGAACATGCAAAATGACGGACTTGTAAATACATCAAAAAATTATCATTCAGGATACTGTATTTCTCTTTAAGGTCTTGAAAAGAAAGCAAAGAACCATCTGGATCAAAAATGTCACGAATAGCAACGATACCTTTAGATCACCACTGCTGAAATTTGATATCATCAAGCCCCGGAGTAACTAAGGGGTTACCCCAAACTGTGGTGAATCTGAAACTTTGGGGATTACGATGTAATTTACAGTGAATAACTAACCAGGAAAAATGTGTCTCTAAAAAGTATATTATCAAGCATGCCCGACAGTATAGCCGAATGAGGTGTATGTAATAGTGCACATGGGCAATAATGCGAGAAAAGCGCCATTTCTAAAGACGTCCATATACGTACATATATTATTATTATTTTATTATTATTACCAGTTATTTATGTAACGCACACATATTCCGCAGTGCTTTACAGAGAATATTTGGCCATTCACATCACTCCCTGCCCCAGTGGAGCTTACAATCTATATTCCCTATCACATGCGCACACACATAGACACTAGCGTTAATTTGTGTTGGGAGCCAATTAAGCTACCAGTATATTTTTGGAGTATGGGAGGAAACTGGAGTACCTGGAGAAAACCCATGCAAGCACAGAGAGAATATACAAACTCCGCACAGGTAGGGCCGAGGACCGCCTTATTGAAAGCAGCCAAATCGGTTACCCCTAAACCACCCTGAGAATGGGGAAGTTGGATTTTCATTAATGATACCCTAGGTTTCTTGTTATTCCAAAGGAATTTTGAAAATAGTTTCAAAGTCTTCTTTGAAAGACTCAAGGGCAGCATCTGCATTAAATAGGAGAGTTTGGGGAAAATTATGCTTTTGTGCACCGCAACACGACCTAACAATGATAAGGGGAGCAATTGGTAACTATCTAACAAATGTTTGATTTTAGATAACAAAGGTGTGTAACTGACTTTATATAAACCAGATAGATGCGGAGTAATAGAAACCCCAAGATATTTCATAGAGGCACCCGCCTTTAGAGAGCTGAACCGCCAGAAAAGGGGAGGGGTCAAAAGCAGATGGGGAGCCCAAAGGTAGAAATTCTGACTTATGAAAATTGACTCTATATCCTACAAAAGATCCAAAATGGGTTAAAACATCGATCACAGTCAGAACAGAGAGGCTGGGTTGCTCAGAAACAACAGCATGTCATCAGCGAATAACGCTAGATTTGTTTCCCACGGCCCAACTCTTATCCCTGTAAAGGATGTAATATTCCTTAGAGCAACTGCTGATGGTTCTAGGGCTAGTGCAAAATAGAATGGAGAAAGTGGACAACCCTGTCTTGTGCTGCGCTCCACCTGAAATGGAGGAGATATATAACCATTACATGCAATCTGGGTTAATGGTACAGAATTTAAAACTTTTAACGTCTGGATGAAGTCCTCCGGGAACCCAAACCAACCCAGAACTTCCTACAAATTATCTCATGTTACCATGTCAAAGGCTTTTCGGCATCTAGGGACAAGAGAACTGCATCAGTCCGATCCTCGGGGGACTCCAACCATTGTTGTACAGCAAGAACGTTGGGTAAATTAACCACCCAGTGTTGCCTCACACAAAACCAGTTTGATCAGCATGAACTATAGAAGGAAGGATCAATTTAAGAGTGTCAGCCATAATTTTCGTATTTTATAATCTAAATTTAGAAGAGAGATAAGTTGGTAAGACCCCGACAGCTCCCGATCACGCCCAGGTTTGGGGAGCATTTTCAGGGAAGCAGAATTGAAATACAGAGGTAATGCTTTCTTTTCAAGAATGTCATTATACAAAGTTACAAGCGTTTCACCAATACGAGGTAGTAAAAGTGTGTAATATTCGCCCGTATTGTCTTTCATCTAATTAGTTGAATTGTAATTGATTTGCTTGTTAATGGGCTGGACTTTTTTTTTTTTTTTTTTTAAAGCATGATTTGTATGGAAATAAAAAAAAGTTTAGACACTGTATTTGTACAGTTTAGCTCTATTTAATTGTGGATGGAGCAGTAGTTATCCCAAATTGATTTCCCAAATACTTTTCTCTTAAACTACCTGTCAGCCTGCATTTTCTATCTGGAAATTGGATAAAGATCAAAACAAGAAAATTACATTCAGGAATTATCCATTTTTTTTAGTCACAGTGTATTCTATTGTGCTCCATTCTTATTTCCCCTTAAAGAAAGTCTCCATTTTAAAGATCATTGATACCCAAACAGCCACCTGACAAGACATCCCACAACCTGACTATCCAGGTGAATCCCAGACAGGCGGCAAGCCTAGCGCCATATATTTCTTGTATTAATTTTGGGAAGGTTTTGCTTTGGTACATCAGAAATTGTTAAAGAAAAAAATTATGCTCAATATTACATCAGGTTATTTAAAAATGCTGCATGCTTTGCTTTACTTTAATTAATGAAGAACTCCACATTGAGTGTAGATTGCATTGTAATTAACAGCATAACCCCAACTAACAGAATTGCATTGTTCAGGGTCTGGAATACCTACTTTTTGTCAGATACCCACCAGTGAGGTGAGGCAGAACCTTTCCTGTTATACTTGGGTATACTCCAGAGTTTTGACTATAAAAATTATAAGAAAATTGTATTATTCTAATCATTTTTATAGTCAAAACTCTGGAGTAAAAAGTGTATGGCAGGTGAGGCACTGCCTCCCCTGTCTACCTTTTCCGCACATGCCTGATCAAAACTCACCAAATTTCCAACACTATATACTGCTGCACCTTTGTATAATGCCCACATGAACCCTCTGGTTCATTTACGTATCTGTAAATCTGGCTCTAATACTAGCCAGTGTCTCCCCAGCCATTTACCTCGCCGCACATCACTGATGCCCACCCCATTGGCCACCTCAGACACCAAAGGAGAGATTTGTCTGAGGAGATCGGAAAGAAAATTATAGACAAGCATGTTAAAAGTAAAGGCTATAAAACCATCTCTGAGCAGCTTGAAGTTCCTGTGACTACAGTTGCAAATGTTAAGTACTGTAAAGTCCATGGGACTGTAGCCAACCTCCCTGGATACAGCCGCATGATTAACATCAACCCCAGAATAAGCAGGATAGTGAGAATGGTAGTAAAAAAGAAAAGGAAAACTTCCAAAGAGATACAAGCTGAATGCCAAGGTCAAGCTCTATGTTCACAGACGCAAAGAAATTAAGCTTTCAAAGAAGAGACCACCATGCTTGACACATGGGGAAGGTCCAGTTCTGTTTTGTAGTTGCTTTTCTGCATCTGGCACAGGGTGCTTTGAATCTGCGCAGGGCACAATGAAATCTCAGGACTATCAAAGCATTCTAGAGTGAAACATTCTGCCAGTCGCAGGTCATGGGTCCTCCAACAGGATGATAACCCAAAGCACATAGCCAAAAGCACCCAAGAATGGATAAGAACAAAACGTTGGACTATTCTGAAGTGGCCCTTTATGAGCCCTGATCTGAATCCTATCGAACATCTATAGAAAGAGCTGAATCATGCAGTCTAGAGAAATTATCCATCAAACCTGAGACAGCTGGGGCAGGTTGCTCAAGAAGCCACTCTACCTGTTGTCAGGTGCAGAAATCTTATTGAGAGCTACAGAAATCGCATGATTGCCTCTAAAGGTTGTGCAACAAAATATTAGGTTAATGTTTAGTCCATGCCATTTTAATTTGTTTTTTATTTAAAATATTCTGTTGAATCAAAAGCAAAGTCTGATTTCTATTAAATAAACAATGTTGGATGCCAAGTTATTTCAGAGAAAAATATGGGTTCTTCTTTTTTCGGGAGAAGTCCATGTCTGTATATAGATCAGGGGTGGGGAACCTTTTTTCTGCCGAGGGCCATTTTGATATATATAACATTATTCGCGGGCCCGGTGCAGACCACGCTCCCTCCATGTGACGTACCACGGGGCGTCGTCACAATCGCCGGTGATTACAGCAATGCCCGGAGCTTCCTGAGGATGCTCTGGGGAGCTGTAAGGGCAGCAGTGTGACCATTTGAAGTGTCCTAATGACACTCCAGGTGCCAGTGCTGCATAGATTCTGGCTGTAGTGTGCCATTCTAGGTACTTTGCTAGCCAGACGAGGCTAGCAGAAAAAAGCTCCATGGGCCAGACCAAATGATTCCGCGAGCCTTATACGGCCCCCGGGCCTGAGGTTTCCCATCCCTGATATAGATCATATATTGCAAAGGAAATTTGCATTTCTTTCATACTCCTCTTTTGTTGCCTTGTCATTTTATTATTTTAATATTTTGCTTGTTATATTATAGGCTGAAGAGATGCATCCTGGATACTCCAAATACAACTATGTATTTCTGGCAAAGGTAACCAGAACCTGTCGTTCTAACATCAGACCATGAATAAAATATAATGTAAATATCTGCAGTTAGATCAATTTTTCATTGTTGTCTTAAAACTTTCTCCCCAGTGCTATAAAGATCTTGGACAGAAACCTCTTGCTTTGAAGTACTGTGATGATGCATCCGCATTGCCATCTGTTACTAAAGAGGTGAGAGCTGTAAAATATACAATGTAATCTTGTAGCCTGCGCACAGTTCATCTAATAAATGAATTGAGTGAGAAGGCCAGTCTCCGCAATGCAGTCATTGAGAAGATCATTATGTTCCTTTGGTTTGATCTTTTTGGCTAGTTGACCTGAACATTTTAACAGAAATACAGCTTGGAGTACATCAATTGTGTTATCTGCTGACCATCTCAGAATTTAGCTTAACACAGTAATGTGCTATATCTGTAGTTGGGATGGACTGAATATATTTTAGAACTATACATATAAGTCTAATTTGCAGGCCACTGATTAAATAAACAGTCCTCTCAGAATCAAACTTAATTTCCTGACAATTACATTTAGTATTGAACTAATTATTGGGGCCTATTCATCTAACGCTGCATTAATGTTATGTTAGTTAATTCTACAAATCACATTTTTCTTATGCATTATAATTGTGTAATAAGTAGGAATTTGTGGACACCTACCTACTCCGGAATGCAATCCGGTATCCTGGGTCCCCGTGATCCTGCCTTCTCCTTTCTTCTGTTTATTTACCGTTCTTGACGGGTTGTTATATTTTACTACGCATGCGCCATCTACTGTAGTTGGACTTTTCCTGTGCATGTGCTGTCTGGTGTTGTAGATGTACTTGTCTGCGTATTATTGAGAAACGGCTGCTGGGAGCTATGAAGAAAGGGCTAAAAGACAGGAAAGTATACAACTTCCCTGTTATTATTATTATTATCCTTTATTTATATGGCGCCACAAGGGTTCCGCAGCGCCTTACAAAGTACATAAACAAATGAGCACACAAGACAAGTACATAGACACACGATAACACAAGAAAAACAGTTATTAACAGTACAAACAATGCAGGACAAATACACAATTTATACATTGTTGCATGACACTTAAATAAGCAGCATGGCGTCAGCAACCAAGGGTTAGGTGCTGTTGTAAATTAAAGTAGGAGTAAGTGAAGAAGTACATGAGGGAAGAGGGCCCTGCTCGTGAGAGCTTACACTCTAAAGGGGAGGGGGCAGACAAACAGGGGTGACATAGATGTTTTGTCAATTACACATTTTATTTTAAATTGCAATATATGACAAATATCTATGTTAGGGGTACAAATAAAACAAAAGGGCTACCAAGTTGTAAAACATTGCAGTTTTCTAGAAAAGTAATTCTCAAAGTACATGGATGACAATGAATTTTGGCCAGAGAAACAATTATATTAACTTAGGCCCTGATTCAGAGCCGGACGCTCTGACCAGAGCGCTCGCTCTGAATCAGGGCCCACCTCCATAATTATGGAGCGTCCTCCTGATGCTCGTATAGCTGTGGGTCACCACCCACAGCATATACGAGCGTGCAGGATGATGGTCTTGACCATCACGACCATCGCCACTGCGAGCCGAAGCCTGCGGTTGAGTTTCTCAACCGCAAGGCCCGGAGTGATTTTGGCTCTATCAGAGCCAAAATCACTCCCACTGACATCACTAGTGATGTCAGTGGGGCCGGCTTCTGACGGTAGGCGTTCCCTTGGGAACGCCCCCGTCTGGGAGGCACGCCCACCAAAGGGGGCGTGCTGTCAATCAACATCGACAGCACGCCCCCTTTGATCAGACACAACGAGCGAAGGAAAGTCCATCCATTTACCTCATGGGCGTCAAACGGAATTAGATCAGTGGGATGTCTATTGGACTATAATACGATAAGGCCTCTCACATTCCAACAGGCGGTGGGGAAATATAGTTTTCTCTCATCTTTCCCATTTGCATATTATCAAGCCCAACATTACGTTGGTGAAACTATTAAAATTTTCTCTGCACAAGATTGGTCCAACTCTTTAGACCCCTTTTTGGCCAATCCTCCGCCCATATCTAAGGCCATTTCTATCCACTACAATTTTCTTAGAGTAAAGCTTGATTATGAGCGTATTCAAACAGGGCTGTCTCGTTGGCTGTGCCATTTTCCAGAATTGTCAATAGATTATTTACTTAATGCATTAGAAAAATCCTGTCATCTCATACTAGCTAGTTCCTACAAAGAACTATTTTTAAGCCCTCACAGAAGTTTTTTGATGGGGTCTTCCTCTTCGCACAGATGTTATAGATGCCAGTGAGAAAATGCAGATATATTTCACTGTCTTTGGGCATGCCCCTTAGTAAGAATCTTCTGTTTGGGTGTCAGAAAGTTTGCAATTGAACACCTAGTGAACTATTTACCCTTTAATGCGGAGTGGGCCATATTGGGCATTAGTGCTGCAGCACGGAAAACTATTCTTCAGATGTGGATTCAGCCGGCTACCCCTCCTTTATCTCTGTTTCGAGAGAAGTTGTTCTATCTTTTCAGGATGGACTGGAGAGGGAGACCAGGGTTGGAAGGTTTTTTGAGATGTGGGAGAGTTATGTGACCACTCTGCCACTAAGTACAAGGCAGCTGCTCCACAAGTGTTTTTCTCCTACATCATGGTTCGAACTCAGAATGGTGGATAATGACCCGCCGATATTGATTTAGAGGGGCGGGGCCATTATCCGCATGGCGGCAAGATTCAATTGTTGAAATCTGATAGATAATTTTTCAGTTTCTATAATATCAGAGATATGTGTTATGTTATAGCGTTGGAATTTTGTATGGTATCAAAACTATGTTATGTGTTGTACAATGATATCTGTTATGTATAATTGTGCAATACCACAAAATATTGTTATTTTTGTGCTAAAGAGTCATAATAAAAATATTTTTGAAAAAAAATGGCATAGAGGCAAGTGTTTCTGGGTCGAAATATACCAACAGGCGGCAGCAACAAAGGTATTCTCCCTGTGCATGCTGTGGGCTCCAACTGATCCTCTGCACAGTTGGCCACATATAGGTGCGTGATCACAAAAGACGGGGGACTGCAGCAGATACAGTATCTCCGATATCTGCTGTGGTCCCCCTAGATACATTCGGGCGATATTGCAAATTTGCAGATGTCTCCCGAAAATGGATGTTTTCTCCCGGGGGATATCCTGCAAATTTATTTTAGTAAATAGGCCCAAAAGAAACATTCTATTTTAGTGTGTTTGTACAGATTGATAGATATGCACCACATTTATTTTCCCTTGTTTTCTTTGGGGAGGTGCGTAAAATCTAGAATTTGCCTCCGTGCGACTGGGATGAACTTATGCCACTGCCCCTATATACTGTAGAATTCTGAGGATTATTATATTTATTCCCATATCACACTTTTTGCCACATTTTAGTTCATCAAATGATGTTTCATTATGAGCTCTGGATATAAGAGATTTTTAATTTTTACTAATAATGGCTGATAGATTTATGTAGTAGGCTTGAGCATGAAAATAATGACAAACATTCATCCAGTATCCTGTAATATGGGAAGCAATCTTCACATTGCTACTAATAACATAGTCATCATCTTTGTTGCTTTTACTATTTGTAACATAAAGGTTTGCTTTTTCCCTACGGTCGATGATACACTAGGTTCCCAAAAAGTTTCAACATATGTGCCCTCATACACTATAACTGCAGTCACCATACAGCCATTCTCTGCGCACCAGGACCCTTCTTTTTTTGGCTTGTGTTTTAGTCACAATCAGATGTGACAAACCACTTCATGAAACTGCACTGATTAATTTGATATCCGACACTATTATATCTGTGTGTGTCTGAATCTGTATACAAAGTGCTACCATGCAGAGGTCGCTGCTATTTTTCCATGACAAGGTCCATTGTGCTTCATATACAGATTCAGTCACACACAGATAGATATACAAGTGTTGCATATCAAATGAATCAGTGCAGTCTCATGAAGTGGTTTGTCACATCCGTTTGTGAATAAGACGTTTGGTACCTACCAGCTCACTCTTTACAGGCAACTCGCACCACATGGCATATGGAGACTAGGGGGTATATTTACCAAAGTGCGGGTTTTTAGAAGTGGAGATGTTGCCCATAGCAACCAATCAGATTCTACTTAACGCTTATCTAGCACCTTCTAGACGATAATAGCTAGAATCTGATTGGTTGCTATGGGCAACACCTCCACTTCTAAAAACCCGCACTTTAGTAAATATACCCCCTAGGTGTATGACACCTCTGTAGCTATCAGAACAGTCAACTGGATCCTGTTTTTTGGTACTCAAACCACAACAGCTGATTTCCTACCTGTTCAATTAACATCTGGTAGTTCCAAACTGCTGGTTGCTTGGGGCCCAAACACAGTAGAGTTTGTTTATTTCAAAAAGATCAAGTAAGCTGGTTGTCACTGCAGGCAGCTTTTTTTATCATTTTTCTTTTAATTAACAATAGATCTACAGTATTTGTTTTTGGTAATCACATATTCTTAGAGCTATGTTTTTATCATTAAACAAGCTTAGAGAGCTTTTTCCTCTTGTGGTCCATTTTAATTTTCTTTGTGTATGTGCACTAAACTATTTTAATGGAAAAAACCCTATAATCGTACATTCCAACAGGGCACTGTTTATGTGGTATGTTCTGCCCACCTTTGCGTGGGTTTGCTCTATGTGCTTATGTTTCCTCCTACATTTAAGAAACCTAATGGTGGGTTAATTGGCTTCTACCAAATGCAACAATATGTTTGTTTGTGGCAGGGAATATAGACTGTAAGCTCCACTAAGACAGGGACTTGTGGGAGGATGGTCATGTTAATTATTAATTATATGTCAATTGTTCTATTGTTTTTTTATTAACAGAAGCAAAATACAGCAGAAAACAAGCTTTCTCCCAATTAATTTGTGCACACTGTAGTTTTCTATTCCATATTGTTTTTAGCATAATCTACTATAATATAGTGTAACTAGGCAACCTGCCACACTCAAGTTGCTGTAGAACTTCAACTTTCACCATGCCCTGCCACAGTTTTGCTGTTAAGGCATGTGGTAGGGCATGCTGAGATATGTAGTTCCACAGCAGCTGCAGTGCCACAGGTTGCCCACCACTGTAATCTACTATCGTGAAAAAGTACATACTCATCCACGCCTTCCTCTCAAAAATTACATTATCAGGTATCCAAACACAATCTTATATATTAGATATTCCGGTATATTTATTGCTGAATTACGCTACCTGAGGCCCAGTGGGTATGTTTCAATTAGTTTTGCTAAATTCACACAGTGTAGTGAATGCAGTATCCTATACTTTTTCTGTACTTAAGAAATGATAGATAAATGTTCTAAAAAAGCATGGATAAGACCCAAAACTGTTGTGGATGATGCCAGTGAGAATTTATGGTGGCATCACTTAAAAATCTTACACTGCGAGGCACTTTACTTGTGTTGCCTTCAGCTTTTAGATTATTCGATGGTGGGAAAAAATCACAGTAATAGAATCTGTAAAGAAAATATAAAATGAGTATTTCTAAAATATATCATAAGTGTGTAGACTTTTCTTTCATTATGCAGTATTAGTGACATACTGTATATTAACTATTTATACATTTACAGTTGTGTTATTAATTATTGGGTTTCTTTAAATAGAACAGCTGTTGAAAAACAAGCTTTTTTTTTTTAAAGTAAATATGAAATAATTAGCTCATATAAAATAGACATGAAATATACTATATGTTCATGCCAAACACTTCACCGTAACCTCATTTTTGGCATGTTATAAGGCAGTACTTGTATTATTATGCAGCTGAGTCAGACCTGAGATTAATTCATGCTGTGGTGTAATGCTCACATTCTAACCATGTTTGCTTTACTGTCGTATAGTTTCTTGCTTTTATATAGATGTTTTGCCTTTTTTTTTTGTTTGTTTATACAAACAATGTATTGAATTTGTTTTTATCCAATATAGCTTCCATATTTTATTACACCTAAAGCTGGCCATACACGCTACAATTATAGGGGCGATCCGCCTGATATCGGCGGATCGCCCCGATAATTGTAGCGTGTGGGAGGGCTACTGGGGGTTAAATATTGCTCGGTCGGGCATGCTGAATTGTCCAGCATGCCCGTCTGATGCGGTATTTACCGGTAAACTGTCGGCCGCATCAGGCAGTGTATGCCGCAGCCGACAGACAGACATTTCCAGGGAAATGTCTCCTCCCCCGGGGGCGGAGCGCAGATGTCGGGGCTAATACACTGTGAGAGAAATCTCACAGTGTATGCCGGCGACATCTGCGGCTGGCGGGCTTCCAGATAAAAAATGTCTGTCGGTCTGACAGACATTTTATCTGGCCATGTATGCCCGGCATAACTGATAGTTGTGCGTTTTAAACATATAGCACATTTATCATTTTTAATTTGTGTGAGTGCTCCTTTGCAAAGCAAACAAAGTATTTCAAAAGCGACGTGGCACGAATCGGCATAGAATAGAATGCATATTACCTACTCTTCAGAAAATATCATATTGTAAAATGTGCTGTGAAAGCAGTCCGCATTACTTTTCCAGAAATCCATTGTGAGATCCGGAAATAGGATGAACAGTGTCAGCTAGGAATGGATGTTCAGAGGGTTTGATCTCTATGACCAATCGGGATCAGCACTGTGTATTGATAATGGAGCACTTATCGTCAGAGGAAAATCGATAATTTTTTTTTTTTGCCGACAAATTGCTAATTTGCATATGAGTAAAATAAACCCACTTCTTACAGAGAACATTAACAGTGCAAATAGGGCAATTATCAAACCAGCCGATATATCGTACGGCTTGTATCGATTAGGTCTTAAATATTGTATTTCGCAATGTATCAATATTTAATGTCCATCCCTAATGTCCCCTGCATAGTGGGACTGGAGCATGACTATATGTGACAGAGCTTCTGACAATCATCTGATAGGCCACACTGAGTGTCTGCGATCCTTTGGGAGGAGCTAATTGGGAGTTGAAAGAGAATCTGCTCTATCCCTTGGCCTCCAGCTGTTGATAGTTTTTTCTACTGAAGGTGCCATCACCAAGCAGACTGACGTTGATGAGCAGAGCCCCTACTTTCCTCCTCCAGCCTAGTTCAGTACTTGCTACTTCTAAGACCCTTGAAAGCTGGGGTCATTACTTCCCCTCTTGGTACAGGTTTGCCAGCAAGTATGCTATATTGCTACTCAGCGCTCTGACAGACTGCAGAAGATTTACCTGCATCACTTGTCCATCTTTGCATCTGGCACGAGTATAGGAAGCTACATCTAATAATTTGCCTCAAGGTATGACTAAAGCTGAGAAAATCCTGCCTCATTAAGGGGAGCTTTAACATACTGCTAGGTACACAGTACATATGCTAGTTTAAGTCACACACACTTTCATCTAGTCTGTATATTACCGCAAGCAGCTCGGTAATAGGATGTCAAAGAATCCTTCACTCAAACACTAATGGGTTTCATTTGACAAGAAAGCTGAGATCCTTTAGCAACAGTCATAGAGGACTGTTACTAAACCACAGTCTGCTGGCACCATGTCAGTCATAATAGAACTATGGCCCTCATTCAGAGCCGCACGCAAGCGGGCGCACGTACGTTAGGCGTACGTACAAAAATATTTAAATTCAATGGCTCGCTCGTATTTTCGTTCGCATCTAAAATTCCTCCCTAAACTCTGACGACCCCTCCTCTAACTAACGAGCATACGAAATAGCGAGCGTACATCCCCGAAATGGCTTGAAAGGAACGCACGCACAAGTATAAACAGGAAGTGGCCTTGTCAGATGTCGATTACCTGCTCCTTTATTCTGCCTACCTCCATCAATCGTATCATGCCAATCAATGTATCAATTAGCTTAATTGTTTGTTTTTTTTCAACACAATGCAAGAAACTTTACTCTTGTCTGTGTTTGTGTTTACCCGCAGAATACGTACGGATGAAACATTCGCTTGTATTGTTTAAAAAACATGTGAACCACAATTAAACAATTGTACTATTGCTGTGTATCCCCGCATATTTCCCTGGGTTCATTTCTTTATTTAAATTTGCTTACGCATGTCACTGCATCAAGCCTATCCTAACTCTCCATAGATTTCTGGCCCTGTCGAACACATGACTCATACACTAACCAATAAAATTGCTCCTGTTAATTTCCAAAATACATTAGCCAATCAGAAAATTTTTACACACTTTATCAAAAATGATTTTTAAGAAAAACACCATTGCCATCATGAGAGCCTCCGCATTCACCAGGCGTGAGCTGCTGGTGCTTACGGAGGTCATGGATCGCCGGATCACCAGCCAGCCAGAACCCATGACCAACCGGCAGAAGCGCTCCGCGTATGCGGAGGTACGGTCCCGCCTGCGGTCCTTTGGATCACGCCGCAACATCGGGCAGCTGGAGCGCAGGTGGTCCGACCTGCAACGGCGAACGCCCCGCTTGCTGGCATGCTTTCGCATGCAGATCCTGGCAAGTAAGTGTTATGTATTGTGGTTTTAATGTTTGTGTTTGTGGGGCAAACTGCGTGTGCATGTTTTCCTGTCTGTTCTATTTATTATTTGTACTCATATCTGCGTGTGCATGTTTTCCTGTCTGTTCTATTTATTATTTGTACTCATATCTGCGTGTGCATGTTTTCCTGTCTGTTCTATTTATTATTTGTACTCATATCTGCGTGTGCATGTTTTCCTGTCTGTTCTATTTATTATTTGTACTCATATCTGCGTGTGCATGTTTTCCTGTCTGTTCTATTTATTATTTGTACTCATATCTGCGTGTGCATGTTTTCCTGTCTGTTCTATTTATTATTTGTACTCATATCTGCGTCTGCATGTTTTCCTGTCTGTTCTATTTATTATTTGTACTCATATCTGCGTGTGCATGTTTTCATGTCTGTTCTATTTACTATTTGTACTCATATCTGCGTCTGCATGTTTTCATGTCTGTTCTATTTATTATTTGTACTCATATCTGCGTCTGCATGTTTTCCCTCTTTTTATGAATTTTTAATTCTACTGCTATTTTTTTTTGTTTGTTTTTTTTTGATCAAATATCTTGGCCACAAAAAAAGGCAATACAATATTATGCCAATTTGTTTGTGTGTAAACAATAAATTTAAAAAAAAACACTGACATTGTATTGTGACATTATTGTACAAATGGGTTACATTTAATCCTGGCCTTAAACGCAAAAACTGACCCTCTTTTGTTAAAAAAAAGGCCTCTTTAAGGAACGTTTAAAAAAACACATAGCGATGCAAATTCCACAGTAAACCAAAAAAAAGGGGAGCTAATTAAAAGATGATGACATTATTTTTACAATAGGCCATAACCACCAAATTGTGGCCAAAATAAAAGCCCAAAAATGTACGCTAATTGATTATGTAATCATGACCTTAGCAGCTCTGATTTCCACCTGCGTACGCTTTTGTGCTATCCCAATAAACTGCTTTCCAAACACATACCAAGCCGGATTTCAATCCAACACTAATTACTTTACTGACCAGCCACGATTAATCGCAGCACCATCGTGGAGTCCCGGGACGGAGGAGAAGGCCATCGCCAATGTGGTCGAGTAATCCTGACCCTAAGCTGTGCGAGCATTTTGAAGGGAAAGCGGATGTTTCAGTGACGTATGAGACGGTCCGAACACATTTGACGTTCGCATCTGCTAATGTATGTACGCCCCAAAAACGCTTCGCCACGCCTGCGTTTTGTCATCTCCACCCCCGTCAACACCCAAAAACGCCCTGTTCTGTCAATCACATTTGACATGTCACTTCCTGTACGCTATTTTAGGAACGAGAGAAAAAAAGCTCGCAATCTGCCGTACGCACATGCGCGGTGTAACACCGACGCATGCGCGGTTAGTCAACATCGGAACGCAACGAGCGTACTGTTGTTAACGTGCGGCTCTGAATGAGGGCCTATGCTCCTATAAATGTACCTGTTGCTTTGTGTAGCAGCATATCTAACACCTGGGGATTGTTTACTGGTGAGCCTGAGACTTAGCACTGGGCTTTGCCTCCAATTGTATGGCTAATTTTACCCACTGTGACAGGAAATATAATGCAAACTGTGGCCACAGGGGCATGGCTCTAAGGGTGTGCATGTTGTTCCTCAGCCAATATCTCTGGAGACATGCCAACAAACCCTGCAACAACCCTCCACTTCACGGAAACCTTCAGGGACTGAACCCTCTCTGGCTGTCACCGATGGGTGATTACTTAAACCTGGTAGGAATGTAGGAGGGATATTTTGATGACGTACAGTTTGTTTGGGACTCTTTTAAAGGGTTTCTCAGGGTATTGAGCCTTCAAACAAATTAAAAAAACATAAGGAAACTCAACTCAAGCAAGTTTGCTATGGCTTGGAGTGTGCATATCTTTCCTTGCGTGCTAAAGGCAGGTCAGAGGGAGGTTTGGTGACTTCTTTGATAAGTCCAAATGCAGATTGCTTTTCACCAGGCATGCTCATTATACCCAGGGCAGAAATACCAAACAAAACTACTCCCATAATGTTAAATGATTTGTGTACAAGACAATTGCTCTGTGATAAAATTGTCAAAGTTTTATAGAAATATAATATTCCATCATCCAAGTTAAATTACTCTGTACTGTAGATAAATTGCTTGCTTATTTGTATCAGACTAAACTGCCCATGACTCCATAGAGTATCTGTATAATTCTCCTTTTCGAAAAACAGAGCGACCAGCAGCTGCTTGCTTTTCTACTAGCATTGGACACAGAATTCAATTTGTATTATATAAGAAGATGAAAGTCTTTTTTTTTTTTTATCCTAAAACATGTTGATCATTTTGTCTAATTAGTATCTGAGGAGGTATTACCCCATTCCATGTTGGAAACAATTATTATGATGACAAAACCTGGCAAAAACTTACTTAATCCTTAATCAGTGTTGGAAATGTAACATATGTATAATTTCAGTATATCATGGTTATCCTGTCTATATATACCACATTAACGCACAGTACATGTACATGTGTTAGGGGACCCCACAGCATGGACAGTCCTGTGTCTAAAACTCAATGAGCACTACATTAGGTGTAGTAAAGGTGAAATATATGCCTTTGTAACAAAAACAATTCAACTATCTAAGATCTTAACACTGGAATTACTTAATTATAGATTACTGAATGAATGCTATTCCAATCACAGGCACCCATGTCCATCCGTGGTCCTGCTCTGCCAAGTAGCTGGCCCTCTAACAATGTATAATTTGAGTGCACAGTCTGGAACCTGGCCCCTAGAGGAGGGCATGGGGCCCTCAGGCGGTGGGGCGCACCAGGGTTTTTGTTAGCTATAGATGTTAAAATACACTAGACTTAGTAAAATAATAGCAACAAACTCTCATCTCAGCCATTAATCTATACAGCTACAGATTATGCATGAGGTAGTAGTGGGGCCTCTTCATGTCACCAAGGTTTTTCATTTGGTTCTGCAAGATTATACATGGTCTTTCGAGGGGTGAAAGCACCAATACCAGTGACCTTTATGCGGATGCTATACTGTTTGTTTTCTTTGGCAGGTGCAGGAGACTCTTTTTGACAGCCTGCTTGGAATAAATTGATGGTTTGGGATTTATTTTTAATTTAATATACACCATGGGATTAAGGACCCAACAATGAACACAAAAATATAAATACCTATGGATCTGGGTAACTAATAAAATGAAAAATTATGCTTCATTTAATATTTAACCAGTTACTGTCTTCAAACAAATCTATGCATGAAGAAAGGGTATGTAGTAAGGAAGCTGGCGGTCGAAATGGCGATCACTGGCTTCCCGACTGTGAAATCCTGGCATGGGACTGATGATATTATCCACCCGCCGAAATCCTGACGCCCGGCATACCGAACTAAGGTAAGCTGGACGTCGTGACCTCTTAGCCGCAGTAGGATGGGGGGTTAGGTTTAGGGACTCCCGGGGGACTTAGGGTTAGGCACCCCCCCCCCCGGGAGGGCTAGGGTTAGGCTAGGGGAAGGGGGG
This sequence comes from Taudactylus pleione, assembly GCA_031769625.1. Taxonomy (NCBI): domain Eukaryota; kingdom Metazoa; phylum Chordata; class Amphibia; order Anura; family Myobatrachidae; genus Taudactylus; species Taudactylus pleione. Next base: position 59,099,538 of record JAUIMM010000200.1, on the reverse strand, counting down.
GTTAGGCTTAGCCACCCCCGGGGGGAGGTTAGGGTTAGGCACCCCCCTGGGAGGGTTAGGTTTAGGGTGCGGCGATTCCTGAAGAAAGATCCTCTCAATGTCTGATGATAGTGTAACCTAAATTCTTGTTCCATCTATAACAGAGGTTCCCAACCACGGTCCTCAAGGCACACTAACAGTCCAGGTTTTAAGGATAGCCATACTTGAGCACAGGCAACTTAATTAGTACCTCAGTTATTTTGATTAAACCATCTGTGCTTTAGCATGGATATCACTAAAACCAGGACTGTTAGTGTGCCTTGAGAACCGAGGTTGGGAATCACGGCTCTATAACATGCACAGATGTGTATTCCTATATCGCTCTTTCCGAGAAACTAATATATCCTCTTTGATCTGGAGTAAAGAGAGGGTAAGAATTAATATAGATAGTACATATAGTAGAACTAACTCGCTTCCTTTTCTGAAATATACTGTATTACTTATCTGTACCACTGACCTATCTAAAAGAGTGGGTTATAGACCTTAATACATTTCCTGAGTGAGTAGATGGGATTCTCCCTTACAAGTCCTGCCAGGAGGAAAGTGTATAGGAAAGTCACCCCACTCAGACAGTTTGTGCTGCTATGGGACTTGCGGCCCAATTCAGACCCGCTCGCTAGGCTGCGTTCGTATGTACCCTGACGATTTTTGTAATCTGCACATGCGTATAAGACGCAGTGCACGAACTTGTCCATGTGATCAGGAAGCGTTCGCACCCTGTACATAGACGCCTCGCTAGAATGAGTGACGGGACGAGCCGTTTGTGGGTGGTGACGGGATGGTCGATGGAAACGGGGGTGTAGTGGTGCAAATGCAGGCGTGTCTGTGTGTCTTAACGCCGTTTCAGGGGCGTACATAATCAAGACGCAGCGTCATAATATACGTCACATGGCTGTATTACACACTGCAGCACTAGCAGTGCTTGTGGTAGGGTATGGTCAGCCACAAGTGCTGGGTATGGGTCCGATGTTACCGATTGTTTAATACAGTTCCTGGAGATGACTTTTATTACAGGATGAGTCTCCCAAATCCAAATATTCTGAAAAACGGAATATTCCAAAATACAGAATTTTTTTGGCATGACTGAGATAATGAAACCTTTGATTTTTGATGGTTCAATGTACACAAACATTGTCTAAGGCACAAATTATTAAAAATATTGTATAAAATTACCTTCAGTCTGTGTGTATAAGGTGTATATGAAACATAAATTAATTTAATTTCTGTACACAAACTTTGTTTGAGCCACAAAATTATTGAAAATATTGTATAAAATTACCTGCAGGCTGTGTGTATATGGTGTATATAACACAAAAATGCATTCTGTGTGTATATTTTGGTCCTATTCCTAAGATATTTCATTATGGTATGCAAATATTCCAAAATACGGAATATTCCGTTATCCAAAATACCCCTGGTCCCAAGCATTTTGGATATGGGAGACTCAACCTGTACTAAGAGAAAGTGGGCGTCTAAATACACACTGCGATCGCACGGCAAGACATAGTGGGTGTGCTAATGTCTTGCCATGCGATCGCAGGATCTGCATACTTTGGCTGCTGCATGCGAGCGGGTCTGAATCGGGCCCTTGATGCATTCAATTGTAGAGAGCCCAGGTGTAAACCTGAATGTCTCTGGAATAATGGGAAATTACGGGAGTTAGTCAATTTGGGGAAAGTTGTGATCTGGTTTAAGTATGGCATTACTAACCTTTTGGATCATTTTTAATTACTATTATTTTAAATAATTTTAACAACTGATTATATAATTCACGGTTCCCAATAAGTTATTTTACTGATACTTGTAATTGAGACATATATTAAGAGCACAGTTTGGTGGTGTGGTGCCCATATTTAGCAATGCAGGAATTAAAATAGGATGTAGTTATGAGATCGGTGGCTGCATGGCCGCCAGTCTCAATCCCGACAGCATAATCCCAGAAAGGAATTTAACAAAGGCGTCGAAATACCGACGCCTATGTTAATCCCGATGCCGGAACACCGAGGACGCCGGACCGATCGTCCTCTCTGCTGGGTAAGTATACACTTAGCCAGGGGATTGGGGGCTTAGGTTTAGGGACCCCCGGGGGATTTAGGGATAGGCACCCCCCCGGGGAAGGTTAGGCTGGGGGGAAGGGGGGTTATGGTTAGGCACTAGGGGGGGAGGTTAGGGTTAGGCACATCCCAGGAGAGTTAGGGTGTGGGGAAGATGGGTTAGGTTTAGGCACCCATGGGGGGGAGGTTAGGGTTAGGCACTAGGGGGGGAGGTTAGGGTTAGGCACCCCTAAGGGAGGGTTAGCATACTTACCAACGGCGTTGGGATCTTCACCTGTCGGCCTGTCACTGTCTGGATTTGAACCGGCGGCTCTTGAGCCACCGGTATTTCAATCCCATTCCCTTAAAATCACCCTTCAAAAACTGTGTTCTAGTCATTTCTTTTTCAGGATCCATAGGGATACCATGGGGATATTATGGTTGGAGAGATCCAGGCACCAAATGGCAGAGCCGAATTTAGACCTAGGCAAGATACCGGTTTGGAGTCCCCCTCCTTCAAATAATCTATAGTACTATATTTTCATTAAAAAAATAACACTGCAACACATCATTTACCTTGAGTTATGCTGGTTATAAAGTAGGTACACACTGGAAGATGTGTAACGGGACGATATGTTGGCCCATCAGGCCGACATATTGTACCACGGGTACACATCAGAAGAATGTAATGAACTAAGGAACGATCACTCGTTCAGTCCTTAATTAACATGAATGGGGCCGCATGCGATATCGTCAGGTTTAATGTGCAGTACTTCAAACCTGACGATGTTGCATGCGACAGCGGGAGCGCACATATTGTGCATATACACTGACTTATATGTCGTCACAATTTGACCAAATCGTAACATCATTATTCCAGTGTATATCTGGCATTATACTAGAACAACCATCCAAATGACCAACCGTCCAGCTTGTATTTCTAACTAAAATGGTGACCCACACACCTAACCACAGGGTGACAGGAGAGGGGTGTCACATATTATATGGTTGATTAACTGTCCTTGACTGTCATTCTGTAGCCATACAAGTTTATACCGCAAAAAAACCTAATCAGCTGAAGAGCTGATTGAACTAGCACACCCTACTGTACTGATGAGATCTTCAAATAGTAAACTAAAATTTGAGTGAAAAATTACCAAACCAGAATAGCTCATCTACAGCATATAACAATTTAATATTACTAATCATAAAAAAAAAATCTGAAAATTTCAGTAATTGAATAAACAGCAATTATATAAACTAGGGGTTAGCGGGTTCGGATTTCTGAAATCCGAACCCCCCCGCGCCCCCCCAATCCGAGTTGTATCCGAGTCAGGCTCGACTTTTCCCGCCTGACTCGGACCTGAAATCAAGGCAAAACGTCATCATCCCGCCTTCCGGATCTCGCGGGTTTTGGATTCTATAAAAGGTCGCTGCGTCTGCGCCATTTCTCACTCCGGCTGTGGACAGTGAAGAGGGAGGGTGGGAGCTAGGGCTGGCTGGGCTGTGTTGTGCTGCTGTTGTCCATAGGGGCTGTGTCCACTCAGTCCATAGGGGCTGACTGGGCTGTGTTGTGCTAAGTTGTCCATAGGGGCTGGCTGGCTGGGCTGTGTTGTCCATAGGGGCTGGCTGGCTGGGCTGTGTTGTGCTGCTGTCATAAGGGCTGGCTGGGCTGTGTTGTGCAGTCAGTTGTCCATAGGGGCTGTGTCCACTCCAAAGTCCATAGGGCCTGGCTGGACTGTGTTGTGCAGTGTCCCATAAAGGCTGTAGTCCTAGAGGGGTGCTGTATTGTTGTCCAGGGGGTGATCTGTGCATCAGGGGTGCTCCCCCAAAGTGCACTCCAAAAAAAAAATGTTTTTTTTCTGTGTTTGTGAAGTGTGCGCAGTAGCCGCATGTGCATCAACAAAGTAACGCCAAGCGTGCGCCTGTGTCATAAGTAAAGGGCCAGCTGGCTTGACCGTTAAAGGGTGGTGTAAGCCCCCAAAGTGCACTCCAACAAAAATAAAAAATTATTTTCTGTGTTTGTGAATTGTGTGCACTGTGGCTGCACGTCCATCAACAAAGGAGCAGCGCCAAGCATGCACCTGTGTCATAAGTAAAGGGCCGGTTGGCTCGTCCGTTAAAGGGTGCTGTAACCCCAAAAGTGCACTCCAAAAATATATTTTTTTTTCTGTTTGTGAATTGTGTGCACTGTACGTGCATCCTCAAAGCAGCAGCGCCAAGCTGTCTGTCTGTTAAAGGGTGGTGTAACCCCCAAAGTGCACTCCAACAAAACTAAAACACTTTCTTCTGTGTTTGTGAATTGTGTGCACTGTACGTGCATTAACAAAGGAGCAGCGCCATGCGTGCGGCTGTGTCCCATAAGTCTGTTAAAGGGTGGTGTAACCCCCAAAGTGCGCTCCACAAAAATAAACAATTCTTTTTTTTTTCTGTTAGTGTGTGAAATGTATGCGCAGTAGCCGCACGTGCATCAACACAGCAGCAGCGCCAAGCGTGCGCCTGTGTCAAAAGTCAAGGGCCGGTTTGGACATCTGGTCCGGACTGAAGGACGTGCCAACAATTTCTGACAAGTCTACTGTCACTGCATATGATACTGTCACCACTGACAGAATGACATCCCTACTTGGATGCTGTCACCAATGTAATCCTCACCAGACAGTCCGTACCTGTACTGGCAGGAAAAAGAGGCAATTTGGAGGCCCCTGTACGAACTGGCTCTATTTTACCTGAGTCGCCCCCCCCTCCAGTGTGTACTCCGAAAGAGTGTTTAGTGCAGCCGGGAACCTTGTCAGCGAAAGGCGTAGGAGGTTGCTTCCACAAAATGTGGAGAAGATGTTGTTCACCAAAATGAATTATCAACTCTTCCAGGGAGACCAGCCTTCAGAACGTACAGAGGGACCTGTGGTGGTGGATTCCAGCGGGGACGAATTAATACTCTGTGAGGATGAGGACGTACACAACACTGAAGAGGGTGAGGAATCGGTGGATGAGGAGGATGAGGACGACATCTTGCCTCCGTAGAGCCAGTTTGTGCAGGGACAGATTAATTGCCAGCTTGTTTTGTGGAGGCCTAAACGAACCAATCATTTCAGCCACAGTCGTGCGGCAGACCCTGGCGCTGAAATGATAGGTTTGTTAAAGTGTGCATGTCCTGTTTATACAACGCAAGGGTGGGAGGGAGGGCCCAAGGACGATTCCATCTTGCACCTCTTTTTTTTCTTTGCAATGTGTACTGTTTGCGACCTAGTTTTTCAAACTGCCATCCTGTCTGCCATTGCAGTGTCACTACTAGATGGGCCACGTGTTTGTGCCGCCCACTTGTGTCGCTTAGCATAGTCATCCAGCTACCTCGGTGCAACCTTTTGGACATAAAAACACTATTGTGAGGTGTTCATAATAGACTGGAAATGAGTGGAAAGTAAGGTTATTGAGGTTAATAATAGCATAGGAACAGAAAAACCCACAAATTCTGTGACTTTAGCTGTTTTTATGCTTTTTTTTTTTTCAAAAAAATACAGATCCAAAACACAAAACCCAGAACCCAAAACACGGAAGGGTGGTTTTGGCAAAACCAATCCAGATCCAAAACACGAAGAAAGATCGAGATCCAAAACCAAAACACAAAACACGAAAAGTGGCCGGTGCACACCACTAATATAAACAATGAATGTTATTATTCAGAATCAAACAATGTCTAAGATAAAATATAGTACAGTTTAACCTAAAGAACATGCAATTTCAGGCAGCAACTGATACAGTACTTCAGTTAACAGCAGCTTTTTATGCGGAGGTGGGGGCACTCGGGGGAGGGTGGCGGAGGGGAGGGTGATCGAGGGAGAATGGAGAGCAATCTCAGGGGGAGAGGCTGCCAGATGAGAATTGAGGCAGACAACGACAACCAACCCTGAGGAGAGACTCCTGTTGAAGAAGGGGATCTATCCACTACAGCAGCAGGGCTGACACAGCAGCAGCTACACCGATCCACCTCTCCCACTCAGCTGCCTGGGTTGACAGGTACATAAAGATGTGCGAGAGGGGCGGTGCGGCACCATGTGATGTCATGACGACGAGCGGTGCTCTTCTGGGATATGTTTCACAGAGGCACAGGCAGTTACGGAGCCGTGGCCAAATGCCTGTATCAGTGATGTTACTGGCCTGGGCCCCATTATGGACCTCTGTGAAACATTAAAATGAGAGAAGCCTATGTGATAGGGCCGGATTTGAGGGAGCCAGAGGCCCCCTGGGACCACCGGGCCCTAGGTGGGTGCCTAGGTTGCTTAGTGGTAAATCCGGCCCTGCCAAACCGTTAAAGCTTCAGCTCCCAGGATGCCTCTGGTCCTCCTCCATATATACCCCGCCCCTAGCCATAGGCCTTCAGTTCTTTGTTTGGTGCGGCAGTACTGAGCTTCTGAATTAAGACTCATGTACTGCGACTCCATCTACCTCCGCCGGGCCGCAACACCAGTAACTGGGCTGGTGATTCCGACGGGTCGCGGCTGAGCTTGCCAGCAGCAATGCTGTGACCCGGACTGCAACTGGACACACGGAGATGTCAGGTAAGGCGGTTCCTCGCTTAATGGGAATCGCGTGCGGCTGTCCTTGCTTCTTGTGTCAGAGACGCACCAGAAACCTCTGCAGTCAGGGCCCGGGATTGTCTGCATGCTCACTAGACCGACGGGTCCTTATCGGCTGATGCCAGGGATCGGCAGCAGACTCTTCTGCTGCCACGAAGCCAGCATACCCGGCTGGTTGATGCAGCTTAGGGGAGTGTCTAGGAAAGAATGTGGGAATATGTAGGAAATATCTTGGTATCTGTTGTGGTGATGCCAAAAAGTTCAAATATTTTGTTAGATATTTCATGAATGATTTATGGATCATTATTATTATTATTATCATTTATTTATATGGCGCCACAAGTGTTACGCAGCGCCGTACAAAGTACATAGACAAATAAGTAACCAGTGACTTACATTACAATATAATACAATACAATATAATACAGGACATGGATAATAAACATTGCTATATTAGCGACCTTTACGCCCACATAAGCAGCCAAGTGTTAGTTGCCCTAGTGGGGAGTAAGATAAATTAATTTACAGTATGGAGAAGCACAAGAGGGTAGAGGGCCCTGCTCGAAAGAGCTTACATTCTTTAGACAAACAGGAGTGACACAGAATGGGGTAGGCGGGGAGAAAGGAAGATGTAGCAGCAAGTTAGGATGAGAGCTGGAAGGCTTTAATGAAGTAGTGGGTCTTAAGAGCTCGTTTGAAAGATTGTAGAGAGGTGCAGAGTCTGATGGGGAGAGGGTGGGAATTCCAAAGGTGGGGAGCAGCATGGGCAAAATCTTGGAGGCAGGACTGGGAGGAAGTAATCAATTGGCATGAAAGGTGACATGTATTAAGTGAACGAAGAGGGTGGACAGAAGAGTGAAGGGAGATGAGATCAGAGATGTAAATGGGAGAGGAATGGGTAAGGGCTTTGTAAGTGAGTGTGAGAACCTTGAATTGTGTTCTGAAAGGGAATGGGAGCCAGTGGAGGGCTTGCAAAAGAGGGGAGGCAAATGTAGAGCATTTGGAGAGGAAGATGAGCTGAGCAGCAGCATTGAGCACAGACTGGAGAGGAGAGAGATGGGATTTGGGGAGGCCAGCTAGGAGAAGGTTACAGTAGTCCAATCTAGACATGACCAGTGAATGTATGAGGGTTTTGGTAACATCCTGGGTGAGAAAGGGTCTGATCTTGGAAATATTCTTGAGATGGAAACGACAGGACTGCGAGAGGTCCTGAATGTGTTGTTTGAAGGAAAGGGAAGAGTCCAGGATGACTCCAAGACAACGCACTTTGGGACTAGATGAGATAGTTATGCCATCTATTAATAAAGAAATAGTGGGACATATGTGGGAGGGTGGGAAGACTATCAGCTCAGTCTTAGACATATTAATTTTAAGAAATCGCTGGGACATCCAGGAAGAGATAGCAGAGAGACAGTTAGAGATACAAGTCAGTAGAGAGGGGGAAAGATCAGGTGAGGAAAGGTAGATCTGAGTATCATCAGCATAGAGATAATTGAGGTCAAAAGAACTGATGAGTTTACCTAGAGAGGACGTATAGAGAGAGAATAGGAGAGATCCAAGAACAGAACCTTGGGGAACACCTACTGTAAGAGGCTGTGGGGACGGAGTCGTCATGAGAGGAAACAGAGAAGGAACGGTCAGAGAGGTAGGAGGACAGCCAGGAGAGAGCAGTGTCATGTAGACCAAGGGAATGAAGGATTTGCAGCAGTAGAGGGTGGTCCACAGTGTCAAAAGCAGCAGAGAGATCAAGGAGAATGAGCAGGGAATAGTGGCCCTTGGATTTGGCAGCAAGGAGGTCGTTGCTGACTTTTGTGAGGGCAGTTTCAGTGGAGTGGAGAGAACGAAAGCCAGACTGAAAAGGGTCAAGGAGGGAGTGGGAGGAAAGAAATGTGGTGAGGCGGTTGTAAACAATACGCTCAAGGAGTTTGGAGGCAAAAGGGAGGAGAGAGATTGGTCGGTAGTTAGAGAGAATGTTCGGATCAAAGTTAAATTTTTTTAGAATGGGGGAGACAAGGGCATGCTTGAATGCAGAAAGGAACAGTGCCAGAAGAGAGGGAGAGATTAAGGAGGTGGGCAAGATGGGAGCAGGCAGAAGGAGAGAGGTAGCGGAGGAGGCAGGAGGGGAGAGGTGGAAAGGGGGGAGGACTGGATAAGGGCCTTAACTTCCTCTCCACTCACAAGGGAGAAGGATGTCAGAGTCGGTAAAATGGATGGGGAGGGGCGATCCGGGAAAGGAGGAGGTGGAGATCTGGGGGACTGGTTGGATATGATGTCCTGACGTATGGAATCAATTTTAGATGTGAAATAGGTAGCAAAGTCAGTGGCAGAGAGTAAGGAGGGGAGACAAGGAGGGGGTAGGCAGAGGAGGGAGTTGAAGGTGGAAAAGAGACGCTGAGGATTTGACAGGGAGGAGATGAGATTCTTGAAATATGACTGTTTAGAGAGGGAAAGGGCAGCACTGTAGGATGACAGCATGAATTTGAAATGGAGAAAATCTGCCTGAGAACATGAACTTCTCCACTGTCGCTCGGCGGTTCGTGAACATTTTTTGCAGGTATCTGGTGCATTTGGAATGCCAGGGTTGAGGTGTGGATTTGCAAGGGTGAGTAGTGATTGCCGGAGCAACAGAGTCAAGAGCAGAAGTAAGGGAGGCATTGTATAGGGAAGCAGCTTGTTCAGCGCAGGAGAAAGAGAGGATAGGGGAGAGAAGTGAGTCAAGTAGGGAAGAAAAGACAGCAGTGTCTATAGCTTCAATGTTACGCTTAGTGATGGTGGCTTTAGGAGGTAGAGGAGGGGAAGGAGAGAGGGATAGGTTAAAAGAGAGGAGGTGATGGTCAGAGAGGGGGAATGGGGAATTGGAGTAGGCAGAAATATCACAACGGTGAGTGAATACCAGATCAAGCAAATGCCCACTCGCATGGGAGGGTGAGGAGCTCCATTGGGAGAGGCCAAATGAGGAAGTGAGGGTGAGTAGTTTGGAGGCAGCAGATTCTGTGGGGATAGAGTGACAGAGTTGATAGGAGAGATGTAAATGAGATTATCAGGGTTGCAATAGCATGGAGATGAGATTACTTTGGGAGAGCGAGATGAATAGAGTGTAGGGATCATGTGTGCTCCTGTGCTAGGAGGTGTGGAAAACTAATTTACAAGAAACATTATATTTTACATATTTCCATATGCTTTATAATGAATACAGTTCATGAAATTCAAAATGGCCTTTGCACAGCCATTTTTGCTTTGTACACATTTAAATGGAGGAATGAGATGAGAAGTCTTTAGGACAACTCCCAATGAAGTTGTTTATCTGCAGAATGGGATAAGAGCTTGACCATTTATGTATAATTTTGTGCTAGAGATACATTCGCACCAAATATAGTGATGCAGGACACCATGATCATCTCATAAAGGAACATTTTTCTCTTTAACTGCCAAGCACAGGAAGAGACTATAAAAGCAAACTTTGGGGGTCATTCAGACCCACTCGCGAGCGTCAGTACGCTCGCAAGTGGGTCGATGTTCCCCACTGCGCATGCGCACGACGGAGGGAGCTCCGTCGTGCGCATGTGCGAGACCCGGCGAGCGAAGGACTTTCCTTCGCTCGGAGTGTCTCATCAAAGGGGGCGTGCTGTCGATGGTGACTGACAGCACGCCCCCTTTGGTGGGCGTGCCGGGGGCGTGCCTGCCAGACGGAGGCGTTCCCAAGGGAACGTCTACCGTCTGAAGCCGGCCCCACTGACATCACTAGTGATGTCAGTGGGAGTGATTTTGGCTCTGATAGAGCCAAAATCACTCCTGGCCTTGCGGTTGAGAAACCCAACCGCAGGCTTTCACTCGCAGTTCCGATGGTCGCGATGGTCAAGACCATCGCGACCATCTTTTTGCACGCTCGTATATGCTGTGGGTGGTGACCCACAGCTATACGAGCGTCCAGGAGGACGCTCCATATTAATGGAGGTGGGCCCTGATTCAGAGTGAGCGCTCTGGTCAGAGCGTCCGGCTCTGAATCAGGGCCTTTGTCTGTCTGATGATGTCAGTGTGTGTACAGGGGGCGTATTACCTGAAGACTGTAATAACATATAAAATACTCTATAATCTAATCAATCGTGGTTATTGCTGCATTAACCCTGGGGGATATGTGCTCCCACTTAAGGGCTAGATCTATTTATTTAATTAATTAATAAATGACAAATTCTTAAGTATACTGGATTGGAATCTATTACTTTATGCAACAATGAGACAGGTAAAAGGTATGATTAAACAGAGGGGACCCTGTAGGAAGTGGGCAGGGAGGTAAATTAAGGATACGTGGATGAAAGTGGAGAGATTAGTAGTGGGGTAGTAGGATCCTTGGGGGTATAACAGAAAGAAAATGGAGTAATGGGAGAAGAGGGGGAGGAAGGCAGAGAGAGAAGGGGAGATAGGAGGAGGTGAAGGAGACCAGGGGAAAAGGATAGAGGTGGAATTAGAGGGCAGAATAAAAGATTAGTTAGAAACTGAGTGAAGGGAGGAGTTGAAGACAAGATGGTCATGGTAAGGATGAGGTAAAGTGTCAGCACAACAAAAATATATTATTGAGTTCTGAAAAAGTGGAGATTAGATGGGAGCAGAAATTGAATATTAGAGTAGAGAGTGGTAGTATCTAGATGATGTAAGACTAGGCAAAAGAGCTAAGGTAAAAAGACATTATTAGAGCGTTAACCTGACATTAACAAGATTAATCAGTAAGATTATGTATTAAGCATAGAGGCAGCACAAATAGTAGCAAGTGATGGCCATAGTTTTTGTAGCATCCTGAGTTCAGTGTTGAAAGTCCAGGTTATGCAGTCAGCAGGAACTTGTAGCAGTGAGATTTTGAAATCACCTTTGTTGTTGTTTTTTCTCCAAATGTAGATCAGGTTTTTAGAAGTGCAGATCGGTTGTTTCCCTTCGGTTCAACGCCGGTCTAACGCCAGTATTAATTTAAAATTGCACTTTTAAATTGTGCACTTCTGAAATAGGGCACTTCCAGCCAGGCTATTCCAGCCTACTAATGACCCATATGTAGGAGACCTGGCATGTTAAATTACTGATTGCTTACAAGCCCAGCACCTTCCCACTAATATGGCTAGCAATAAATTGAGTAAAACAAACGGGATGCAATCAGGAAGCCGGCTGACATTATACCGACAGCCGGCTTCCCGACTGTCATATCCCGGCGAGGGTGAAATGCCGGGCGCCGCGAGCGGACAGCTGTGGGGGGGGAGGGTAATGTTTAGCGCACCCGATGGGGATTTAGGATTAGGCACCCCCCCGGGAGGGTTAGGGTTAGGCTAGGGGGAGGGAGGGTTAGGGTTAGGCACCCCCGGGGGGGAGTTAGGGTTAGGCACCCCCCCCCCTTGGGGGACTTTGGTTTAGGCAGCGGGGAAGGGGGGGGTTAGGGTTAGGCACTTACAGGGGGCATTATGGTTAGGCACTTGGGGGGGGAGGTTAGGGTTAGGCACCCCTAAGGAGGGTTAGCAGGGTTAGGTTAGTCATTACTTACCTTACAACGATCGGGATTTCCAGCGCTGTCGGGCTCACGCTGCCGGGATCTGTCCCAGTGTCGGGCTGCCGCTGCCGGGAATCGATACCGATTCATACCAATTCCAAACAAACACACAGCATATACCACTAGGCTAATAACAGGCTCAATGAACTAACTAACAAAGAAACTAAAAACATCAAACTAATGTACTATGCAGTGATATGCTAAATAATACCTCTTTTCCACCAAAAACCCAGGTCCGACCTGGGTTTTTGGACATGGTTCCTACCCTGGTCAGACCCAGGTCAGACCCATTTACACTGCACCTTTGATCTGGGTTACTCCCAGGTCAGCCCTGTTCACACTGAACTCAGGTCTGCCCTGCTAAACCTGTGAGGTCATAAAAAGTGGGAGGTGAATGCTCCACAACCACCAATCCATTTTAGGCATGATCCAGGTCAGATAACCCAGGTTGCACCGTTTACACTGCACCATTACCTGGGTCCATCCTGGGTCCAACCCTGGTAGCTACCTGGGTTGGATTGCAGGGTCACTTGACCCAGGTTATTTTTCAGGGACCCTTTTACACTGAGCTGCAACCCGGGTAGACCCAGCAAAAACTCAGGTTTTTGCTCTGGTGTAAAAGGGGTATAACATTGCTTATCAGCAAAAGTCTGAGACTTGTAGTCCGTTACCTAAGTTGTTAAAACAGCTAGGCTGTTTTAGCGGGGCGCGGCACCCTGCCCTCCTTCTGGAGGGCAAAAAGTGCCCTGCCCTCACAGCTTGCGGGTGCCGTCTTCACCCCCGGGACGCTGTGTCCCGCGGGTGGAGAAATGTGCGGTGACCCGGTCACCGCCGGAGAATAGACGCCGGGCGCATGCGCCCGGCATCTATTCTCCCTGTCTGCAGCGCTTGGGGGCTTCCCGGCGTGTCCGTAAGCGCCGGGCACGCCCCCAAGTATGACGAAAAAGGGACACTTCTTATAGACACGACCCCTTTTCATGGCCACGCCCCCTTTTCGGGCTGGAGCTAGAGTGAACACTAACACCCTGCACCCATTATAGATGCGCCACTGAGGCACCCAGTTCTTGCTCACTTATTTCATTGCTTAGATCACAATGTACTGCTCTGTGTTATTTTACCAGCAGCTGCCAGAAGTCTTTTAATGCTGTCATATGCAGTGGCTTAACCGGGGGAGTGCATGTGAGGCACCTTGCCCTGGGTGCCCCGGGAGAGAGACGCATCTTACCGGACTGTTCCTAGCGGCGCCGCCTGCGAGCCGGCTGCAGCTCGCGGACTGGCAGCCATTTGAATTTGGCACCGGCTGCGAGTGAATTACAGCTTGTGGCCCGGCAGCCAATGAAAAGCGGCCGCGGCGAGCCAATGGCGGCTCACCGCGTTATGGCTGGTTCTGCCCGCGGTGTCTGACGACAGACGCCACTGGGCGGAGAAGTCAGTTCATCAGGAGCGGCCTTGGAAAAGGCCAGAAGACGCCGGGCTCAAGACAAAAGCTCCGGCGGCGCCGCTGGCCAGGACGGGCCAGCGGTAGAAGACTGCGGCTAAGGACAGGTAGGTTCTAATCAATTCCTACTTTGAAAACTAGGTTGTCAGACACTAGGCCCGTGGGGTAATTTGGACGGTGGGGGGAACGCTCTTTATTTCCTTGCCTTGGCCGCCAAAGCCCTTAGTTACTCCACTAGTCATATGTATTACACTTTCTGCACTCTGCACATCATGCAGAGACAATCTCCAGAATTATCCTTAATGCCATACCAAAATTTTAATGATATTCAATAGCCATGTCATTTTGGCATAATACAGTATATGCAAAATGTGCATTTTTTTTTAGATAGTAAACAGTTAACTGCTTGGATAACCAGATGTAACATTGTATCTCTGGGTAATTATCTAGTTGGGGGTTTATATTTATTTTCTTTCTTATGTTTTTTGTTCTTACAATTTTTAAAATTCTTCTTTAAAAAAACTGATTTTAAAAATATTTTTTTTGCGAAAAAAAAAGATTGCTGTGTTTTTTTTGTGTCTTCAGTCTGCAAGAGAAAAGGAATAGCCTAAACCCATATTTACCATCAACAGTAGCTGTAACATAGCTATTCGTGAATTCTGGCTGAAAACCTGTTTCAACCACTCAAGACCACCCTATTACATTTCTGCTAGTCATGTAAGCAAATGAACATGTTTTCGTGTGGTACAGTATATAGCCAGACACGCATAGGATTATAGAACATTTAATTTTTAGTAGGCTGCATTCTACTTAATATTGTTTCAGTACACAAAATGGCTGCCCCGCCAAGATCATTTCTCAATGTACATCTTGTTACTTTAAAAAAAAAAAAAAAAAAAATCTCCAAAAATGTGTTTTTATGTCGACACTGTAAACGACGGGTGTCGCAGCTACTATAAAACAGCTGGGATATCAAACTGAAACAATCAGAAATATTGCATCTATGATCTCTCCTTTCTACCTAAAGGTGGGTACACACTATACAGATATATCTGCAGAACGAGCGATCTGCAGATGATGGTCGTTCATACACACTGAATGGCCATCATCTGTGTCTGGCTGCGGGTCCCGGCGATCAGGGGGAGTGTCCCGCCCCCTCTCCCCGAGGCTGCCGCTGTGTGTGTACAGGTATGTCTGCAGACCGCTCGTAAACACCTGCCGATGGACAGGTATGTCTGCAGACATATCTGTCCATTGGCTGTGCAGCACAGCCAATGCGATATGTCGGTGAACGACGACATTCACTGACATATCGCGGGTGCACACTGGCCGATGGGCAGCAGATATATTGGCCGATCAATTGATTGCCTAATATATGTCAGTGTGTGCCCAGCAACCGTAACACAGGTAAAGATGTCTTACTAATTTGTACACAGATATAGCCTCAGGGAATGCTTTACAGTGACATTGCACCTAATGACTAAAAGCAAGCAGTAGCTACAGGGCCGTAGCTAGGGTAGTGCGGCCGGTGCCAACGCACAGGGCACCACAGGTCAGGGGGCGCTGTTTGGGCCTGTCAAATTTCTGTTTATTATCATTCTTGCTTGTAGCTTTCTCTAATTTCATCCCCAGCATCCCCTGGCCTCTTCTATCTCTTCCCTGGCCCTTCCCCATGAAGCCATGGCCCTTTTTTGGGTGCATTATGTCCCTTTGAAAAATGAGGGGGGCGCCAGTGCTCTTTCTGGCACAGGGCACCAAAAAGTCTAGTTACGGCTCTGAGTAGCCATGAGGAAAGGCGTAATGGGATTGCCTCAACCAATAATCAGCAGTAAAGCATGTTAAATAGTTCACTTTTATTTTACTGGTAATTGACTTGTTCAAACATATCTGCAGTCAGAAGTGGTTTGTTAAGATTTAGTTTGCTTTTGACAAGTGAATCACAATATTCTAATTTCCATTCATAGTTTCTTTTTTTTTTCATCTAAACCAGTAGCTAATAATGATGTTTGCATCTGTGCCAAATCTACTTGGGTGGTGGTGAATTTCCTGCACATGTAATATGGCAGAAACTTTTTTAAACTTTTAACTTTTAAATGCGGGCCTGAAGGCATATGTGGGTCTCATAAAGATATTGTTTTCATCAATAATGCAAAGCAAGAAAAGTATGTGATATTTATGCTAGCATTGAAAATCAAACAAATTGATCTTCCCTCTTGTGTACATGACAAAAGGGGGAACACATCTCAATTTTCTAGATAAAACTTTCCCAGGAATCCTTATATTAAATTTAAAACCAAGAGCGGGTAAGAAGAACAGACCTTTTTTTGTTTGAGGAGTACAAAGAGAACATTGCCATAGTTACCAACCTTTTCAACATATCTGTTTTATTTTTGTGCCCAGTCTATACCACTTGTTCACTTTGACCTGTTGCATCAGTAACACATTCTAGGCCAGGCTCAGAACATGTGGCAACTTCAGAAACCAATTAGATTTCTAAGAACTTGAGTTCAGCACAATGTATTTTTGTTGTAATCACAAACTGCATTGCTTAAGTGTTTAATCTTTACTACAGAAAAGTGTATAGATTTTATTTAAATAAGGTAATCGAATAGTGCCAAGCTGCTTCACATAGGTCAGATATGCTTTATTGATTACAAATAAAAATAAAAATACATTTTTACCTGTTTTTTTGCATTCAGATCTCTTTGTGGTTTTCAATAGTTGCATTGCATTTCTAACTGACAATTGCTAGGTAAGCACTGCATCCACACATTTATTAGTGAGCATAATAAACTTATTTGTAGAAAATATATTTAGATTTCTAAAGTAAATGTGTGTTTGTACTGATGCTGTTTACATCACATTTAAATGTGTTTGAAGTAGGGGTGTGCACCGGCCACTTTTCGTGTTTTGGATCTGGATTGGTTTTGCCAAAACCACCCTTCCGTGTTTTGGATCTGTGTTTTTTTGGAAATGGCATAAAAACAGCTAAAATCACAGAATTGTTTTTGGGCCAAAAGGTTGCACCGAGGTAGCTGGATGACTATGCTAAGCGGCACAAACACGTGGCCCATCTATGAGTGGCAGACAGGATGGCAGTTTATAAAACTAGGCCCCAAATAGTACATACTGCAAAGGAAAAAAAGAGGTGCAACATGGAATTGTCCTTGGGACCTCCCACCCACCCTTATGTTGTATAAACAGGACATGCACACTTTAGCAAACCAATTATTTTCACCCCATGGTCTGCCACACGACTGTGGCTGAAATGATTGGTTAGTTTGGGCCCCCACAAAACAAGCTGGCAATTAATCTGTCCCTGCACAAGCTGGCTCTACGGAGGCAAGATGTCGTCCTCATCCACCGATTTTTCACCCTCTTCAGTGTTGTGTACATCCTCATCCTCACAGAGTATTAATTCTTCCCCGCTGGAATCCACCACCACGGGTCCCTCTGTACCTTCTGGAGGCTGGTCTTCCCGGAAGAATTGATAATTGATTTTGATGAACATCATCTTCTCCACATTTTGTTTAAGCAACCTCCTACGCCTTTTGCTGACAAGGATCCCGGCTGCACTAAAAACTCTTTCTGAGTACACACTGGAGGTGAGGCAACTTAGGTAAAATAGAGCCAGTTTGTACAGGGGCCTCCAAGTTGCCTCTTTTTCCTGCCAGTACAGGTACGGACTGTCTGACATGCCTACTTGGATGCTGTCACCGATGTAATCCTCCACCATTCTGTCAATGGTGACAGTATCATATGCAGTGACAGTAGACATGTCAGAAATTGTTGGCAAGACCTTCAGTCCGAACCAGATGTCCAAACTTGGTCCTGCCTGCCCTGTATCACCGCCAGCGGGTTGGTTAGGATACCAAAGTTGTTTCCTGGCAGCCCCAGTTGCGGGAGAAAATGAAGACGGAGCTGTTGACATGTCACATTCCACTTCAGCTGACAGTGTTTTCACCAGCAGGTCTTTGTACCTCTGCAGGCTTGTGTCCGTCAGAAAGAGAGACACCACGCAGGCTTTAAACCTAGGATCAAGCATGGTGGCCAAAATGTAGTGGTCTGATTTCAACCCTCGAATCCTGGCAAAGTGAATGAAGGGCTTCATCCATCAGTCCCACATACTGAGCGGAATCGCTCCGTCTTAGCTCCTCCTTCATTTTCTCCAGCTGCTTCTGCAAAAGCCTGATGAGGGGAATGACCTGACTGAAGTTGGCAGTGTCTGAACTGACTTCACGTGTGGCACGTTCGAAGGGCTGGAGAACCTTGCACAACACGGAAATCATTCTCCACTGCGCTTGAGTCAGGTGCATACCCCCTCCTTTGCCTATGTCATAGGTGGATGTATATGCTTGAATGGCCTTTTGCTGCTCCTCCATCCTCTGAAGCAATAGAGGGTTGAGTTCCACCACGTCACAACCTCTTGCTTCAGGTTATGGCAGGGCAGGTTCAAGAGTGTTTGCTGGTGCTCCCGTCTTCGGCACACAGTCGCTGAATGGCGAAAGTGGCCAGAAATTTTCGGGGCCACCCAAAGCATCTCCTGCACGCCCTTGTCGTTTTTCAGAAAATTATGCACCACCAAATTTATTGTGTGAGCAAAACATGGGACGTGCTGGAATTTGCCCAGATGTAATGCCCACACAATATTGGCATTGTCAGGTATCACAAATCCCCAGGAGAGTCTAAGTGGGGCAAGCCATTGGGCGAGGATTTCCCTCAGTTTCTCGAGGTTGTCGGCGGTGTGCCTCTTACTGAAACCGGTGATACACAGCGTAGCCTGCCTTGGAACGAGCTGGCGTTTCTGAGATGCTGCTACTGGTGACGCTGCTGTTGTTGCTGCATAAGGCGATACATCTACCCAGTGGGCTGTCACAGTCATATAGTCTTTAGTCTGCCCTGTTCCACTTGTCCACATGTCTGTGGTTAAGTGGACATTGGGTACAACTGCATTTTTTAGGACACTGAGGACACTTTTTCTGACGTCTCTGTACATTCTTGGCATCGCCTGCCTAGTGAAGTGGAATCTAGATGGGATTTGGTACCAGGGACACACTACCTCCATCAATTGTCTAAGTCCCACTGCACTAATGGCAGAAACCGGACGCAGGTCTAACACCAACATAGCTGTTAAGGCCTCAGTTATCCGCTTTGCAACAGGATGACTGCTATCGTACTTCATGCTCCTTGCTAAGGACTGTTGGAGGGTCAATTGCTTAGTAAATGAAGTAGTGGTGTTCCTACTTCCTCTCTGGGATGATGAACGACTCGCAGCACTAGCAGTACGCGTAGCAATGCAGGATCCTCCGGAGGAATCCCGAATAGGAGAGGAGTCAGTCATGCCAGTGACATGGCCTGCAGGACTACTTCTGATCCTGACTGAGGAGGAAATTGACGAGGAGGGAGTTGACGGTGTGGTTTGCAGGCGCTTGGATACAACCGGACAAAGGGATTTAGGTGTCCCTGGACTGCTTATGGTCTTAGCCATAGTTTCTGAACTTGGCAGTAACTTTTTATGAACGCGCTGCAGGTGACGTATAAGGGAGGATGTTCCTAGGTGGTTAACATCCTTACCCCTACTTATCACACCTTTACATACGCTACATATGGCAAGACAGTTGTTGCCCGGATTTGGATAGAATTATTTCCAGACCAAAGAGGTGGAATGTTTGGTCTTCTGCCCAAGCATGACCGTGATGGGCTTTTTCATCCCACGGACAACTGTCTCCCCCGGTGCTTGATTTAAACAAACCACATCACCATCAGAATCCTCCTCGTCAACTTCCTCCTCAGTGCCAGCTACACCAATATCCTCATCCTGTTGAACTTCAACAGTGAGATCTTCAATTTGAATATCAGCAACTGGACTGTGGGTGCTCCTTCCAGCACTTGCAGAGGGCGTGCAAATGGTGGAAAGAGCCACCTCTTCCAATCCAGTGTTGGGAAAGTCATGCATCGCAACCGCCGCCACACTTGGACTCTCCTTGGGGATTTGTGATATCTTCTTAGAACGCACAGTTCTTTGCTGTGCTTTTGCCAGCTTAACTCTTTTTTCATTTTTCTGGGAGGAGGAGGGCTTCCATCATCATGTGAAGCTGAACCACTAGTCATGAATATTGGGAAGGACCTTAGCCGTTCCTTGCAACTCCGTGTCGTAAATGGCATATTGGCAAGTTTACGTTTCTCCTCAGATGATTTCAATTTATTTTTTAAGGTCATTTTACTGAACTTTTTGGAATTTACATGCCCTCTAGTACGACATTGGGCATCGGCCTTGGCAGACGACGTTAATGGCATTTCATCGTCTATGTCATGACAAGTGGCAGCAGCTTCAGCACTAGGAGGAAGTGGTTATTGATCTTTCCCTATTTTATTTTTATCCTCCAATTTTTTCTTCTCCATTATTTTTATGGAGTGAATAGCCCCTGTAAAAATTATTTGTAAGAGCGTACCGCTACAGCAGACAGGGCTGCCCCTGTAAAAATGATTTGTATGACCGTACCCCTACAGCAGACAGGGCACCCCCTGTAAAAATTATATTTGAGTGTACCCCTACAGAAAACAGGGCACCCCCTGTAAAAAAAATATTTGTAAGAACGTACCACTACAGCAGACAGGCCAGCATGTGTTCGTCAGGAAAATAATATCTTGGGGAGGAAGGGACAGGACAAGGAACCCCCACCAATTGGGAAACTGTGCAACTTACCTGGGTGGTCACGCGCAACGTGGGAAATTTGAAGGTTTTAAAAGAGGTCACCAAGGGCAGCTCTTCATGTTAGTCACTGACTAACTCTGCCAAGGTGCTTAGGGGAACGCATCACCAGTCCAATATACATCAGAAATTCCTGTGTGGAAGTATTTGTGCTTCTGTGTGGACTGATCCGCTACAATGGTGCGTTCACACTACACGATATGCTCCCTGAGCGATATCGTGTAGTGTGTCCCCGGCAGACTGTGCTCAATGTCGTTCATGACATTGAGCACAGCCGCTGAACGATATCATTAACGATATCGTTCAACGCCAGGCTCTCTCCCCCATTCCCTGACATGCAGCAACCTGACGAGGTCGTCAGATTGTGCTGCATGTTCAGGCGATGGACAATGTCGGAAACGACCAGCGGGAGTGCGCATCGCTGGTCGTTTCCGACATAAAAGTGCACGATTTGTGCACGATTACTGAGCGATTGCACGATTACGATGTCGTAATCGTGCAGTCGCTCAGTAATATCGCCCAGTATTTACCCACCATAACTGTTGTGTGGAATTTGTGATACTTTCTCCTGTATGGAACTCCGGGAAACTTCTGTGTGGAAGTGCTCGTGCTCCTATGTGGACTAATCCGCTATCACTGCTGTGTGGTATCTGTGATCGTTTCCCCTGTGTGCAACTGTGTGTCTTTTAGCTCTTGCATGAAATTGTTGTGGGACTTTACCCTCTCCATGGACTGGCTCAATCTGGACTGCTACATGCATATTGTTTTCACTACATGTACCTCTTTTCCTTACATATTATCTATTTCTATGTGCAGTGAAAATTAAACCATTACTTCGGTTTCATCTGCTCTATGTCTGGGTGATTAAAAGAACCCCACATCCTCAAAGCCACATACACCTATACTGCATACTTTAGAATAACAACATATATCAGTTAAATGCTATACTATAGCAGCATAAGTTGCATATTTCCTCTCTGACAAATAACATATAACTGAAACTTGCATTGGGTCATCCTGTTCATCTATTGTGCCTTAGCAGGAACTGGAAATATCATGTCTGAACTACCAGAATGATCTGTGCACAGCAAGATGCAGCACTCACCATTCTCGTCTGCTTACTGTCCTTGATATTTACCCGTGCAGAACGACTTTTGTTCCATATACTAGTTCCAGTCTCTCTCAGTATCGGTTAGCCAAATACAAGCTGTCTCTCAGAATCTACTGTCCTTACGAGATGTATCTCTTTTTGATCAGTGGCAATTCATACTATGGGCTCAATCCAGGGGCGTTTCTAGAGAGGAGGGGGCCCGTGTGCATTCTCCGACACTGGCCCCCTCCTCTCCGTCCGGCGGTCGGCAGCGCACTGAGCTGTGCGTCGGAGTTATAGACTCTGGGCATTAGAGTACGCTCAGAGTCTATCGAGGTAACCGGGAAAATGGTCGCAGCGGCCAATGGCCGCAGCAGCCATTTTCCAGTCATTTTTACAGCGCAGGACCCTCGCGCCGATGTGGGACTCCGGAGAGGTAAGTATTACTATGGGTGCAGGGTGTGCGGTACGGGCCCCCCCTGGACCCAAGGGCCCGTGTGCCCCGCACACCCTGCACCCATTATAGATACGCCTCTGTCTCAATACAATTGTCTGCGATGATCTCGTGGATGTGAGTCATCGCGACAACAGACACACTTGATAGTCCGAGCTCGCACAAAAGTGCTCGCAGCCCAGTGGGGCTCCCAGCAAAATTGTGCAAATGCGAGCTTGGAATGGGCCACGAGGAGTGCGAAATGAAATGCCATTGCCATTGACCACTTAAACTATAATTTAATCATAATTTTACAGAATAGCTAACATTCCTGTGTCAGGGTACTACCTTGTATTTAAAGAAAGTAGTAATAGTTTAAGAACCTTTAACATATATTGATCAAGCCGCTAGAAAAATAACTTTCTAATGAACTGAATACTTACTTTATAACCTGATTATTTTGTTTATATAGATTCTTGGTTGGTTTGGTTTTTTTTGTCTGCTATTTGGCTTTTTTTGCCTACTCAATTTAATAATTTCAACCTTTTATTATGGCAATTGTTAATTTTGCTCTGTTAGCATTGTTTAAAATGCCTAATATCCATCCATATTATTTATATAATGTATTTTTAATGAAAATGTTTATAATCAGATTTGTCTTGCAGTATTTAAGACATTTTAGTATGGTGTGTCAAAAAACATTTTTTACGTCAATCATTTGATTAAATTGTAATGTATGTTTTTTTTTTTATTATTATTTCTTTTTAGGATATTGATGCCCAGAAAGATTTGGAGGCCTTAATTGCATCCCTGAAGTAGTAAAAAGAACACATTCCAACAAAAAATTATCGCTGCACAATATTTTCACAGTATATCATACCAGTACATCTGTGGACTAAATACTATTTTTATTATATTGCAAATAACCATTCCCATATTCACCAAAATAACTCTGAGACACGAATTTCTAATATCAATGATTTAACATGATTCTAAATATATAATAATGAAGTATCTCTAAAGATTTTAGGATAATGTAATGTGATGATGACTGCATGCATACAACATTACCTCCAAGATTTTACTGTGATATAATTTTGTATATATTAGTATATTTTATAAGAAAAAAATGAGGATAATGAACTAGATAAGCCATACTTAGAACTTGTATTGGTTCTATTAATAAAAGTATTTCAAACAGTATGTTTTTCATACAAATATTATGTATGTACATGTGGATATATCAATTATTTTTATTTTTAAAATTATAGAAGCCTTCATTACAAAATGAATAACTCAATGTGCAGCTGAGACACTACTACTAATAATATTAAGTGTCATATAAATCCTGAACAAGGTTGCTCAAAAGAACACGAGCCACCTTGGCCATATGGTACTGCTGTAACAAACAGGTTGAGTCTCCGATATCCAAAATGCTTGGGACCAGGGGTATTTTGGATAACGGAATATTCCGTAATTTGGAATATTTGCATATCATAATGAAATATTTTCACTGAATGCATTTATGTGTTATATACACATTATACACACAGCCTGCAGGTAATTTTATACAATATTTTCAATAATTTTGTGGCTCAAGCAAAGTTTGTGTACAGAAATGAAATTCATTTGTGTTTTATATATACCTTATACACACAGCCTGAAGGTAATTTTTATACAATATTTGTAATAATTCTGCCTTAGACAAAGTTTGTGTAAATTGAACCATCAAAAATGAAAGGTTTCATTATCTCAGTCATGCCAAAATTATTCCGTATTTTGGAAAATTTGGATATGGGAGACTCAACCTGTATAAAATGTGCTAACAGATTTTGCGTTTGGAGGAGGACGTGTCCTGTCTTATTTTTAGATTGTAAAAATAAGGTGCTGCAATATTGGGGTGCTACATGCAAAAACAGGCAGAATTTTCTCTGCATGCAAAAACATACATCTGCACTCATACAAACCTGGTTTATTCTGGAGCAAATTTTAACCCTTTACTGGAATTTCTCCTAACTTTTTAAATAAAACCAAGATCAATGTAATAGTAGAGTAAAGTGGCAGAATGCATATTATATGTTATAAGTGTAATGGTAGATAATACAATGAACAATTAAAAACCCACAAAAATGTAAATCAAAAATAATCCTCAAAAATCAAGACCCCAGGGTATTACTGACCTGTGAGTCTGACTTGTGCCATGGGTAGGTTCAGGGGTTGCGATTCTGAAAAAATATATTTTTTAGAGCATAGTATCATCATGGTTTCAGGAGGGACCAATCATGCCTAAAATTATTTTGTCTATATAACAAAGTAATGTTATAACTGTATCTGTGTAGTGCAATTGATGTAATCTATTTCTATTTTCTGCAAGTGTTCAAAACGGTTACATAAGATAGTTCAAGGTCTATGGGCAAATAATTATTATTAACACCCAGTTACTTTTTTTTTTTTCACTTTACATTCACAAGCTCAACTCTCCACCTAGTTGCCTGCCTCCAGTCCTCTCCTGCCTACCAGCCAGCCTCCTTGCCCATTTCCCTGCCCCCATTCAGTCCTCTCCTACCTACCCGCACACCTCTCTGACTCCCATCCTCTCCTGCCTACCAGCCAGCCTCCTTGCCCATTTCCCTGCCCCCATTCAGTCCTCTCCTACCTACCCGCACACCTCTCTGACTCCCATCCTCTCCTGCCTACCTGCCCGCCCGCCTCACCTGCCTCCAGTCCACCCACATCTACCCACTTGCCTCCTCACCTGCCTCTAGTCCTCGCCCACCTCCAGTCCTCTTCCAACTAGTAACATGCCTCCTCACCCACCTACTCACCCCTATCCCCTTTTGCCACTAGTCGGCCTGTGACTGTCATTACTTCTGGACCAAGTGCCCTCTGCAGCTGCTGCTGGCACTGAACTGCATAAACATACATCTCCTCCCTGCCTTTATATTATCCATGACATGTCCTGATGGTAGGTAAGTAGCGGGGTGGGGTGGAGGGTTAGGGTAAGGTACTAGGGGGAGGGTTAGGTTTAGGATGCGGGGAAGGAGAGGTTAGGTTTAGGCACTTGGGGGGAGGTTTGCTTCAGGCACGAGGGAGGGTTAGGGTAGGGAGAGGTGGAAGGTTAGCATACCGACCACCAAGTGTCGGTATATTAACCCTGTTGGGATCCAGGCATCGGGATTCTGACTGCCTGGATCCCGTTTGTCGGTATTGCATACCGATTCCGTCCTAACAGCTGGAGAACAATTGGTAGGTTTGACCCACGACGACTTTAGCAAAATTCAGTAGAGGTAGGGAGGGGGGCGCGTAGCAATAGCATGCTCCGAGCACTATGACTTCACGCTACACCTCTGTAGGGTAGAACACAAAGCATTGTTGAATGGAACATATCCACACTTTTCCAAAGTTATTAGCAGTATACCACACAAAACCGTACCAGGCCCTCTTCTTTTCAATATGTTTTATGAATCAGTGGTGGAAATAGTGAGTGATTGGCCTAGCTGCAAAAATATGCTTTTGGGCCCCCCAT